>JAHDVF020000215.1:0-1433497 GCA_022606425.2 Lepidostoma basale
AATACGTTAACGATATACATGGAACAGTAAATAGAGTACAATAGAGGAAAATATGATATGATCTTCTTCTTATAAATTTTGCAACTCTTGAGATATGGTCATACAGAAGATTAATTTTGGTCCTGTGATGAAGACGTCCAACTTTTTATCCATCTTTTTGGCGGTCGTCCTGGTGGTCGTCGGTCCTCTTGCGACATATCGTGGGTAGAACCCTTAGATATAGGATACCTGACAAAGAGATTTGCAGAACCTGCAAGATTATTGATATTGTTAGATGGAGTAGGCAGATAAGACGATTCTGGAGGGACCATATACAGTTGATCAACCCAGCGAGGCTTCCCAAGATCGTGATACACGAGACTCCAGAGAGCCATTGGCTATGAGGACGACCACCGAAGAGATGGAGAGAAAGCAGGCGTTTTTATCACAGAACCAAATATGATATCCTGTGTAAGCAGATCGCAAGATCTACATAAAGAATATGAAGAATGGTTGTTAGTAGATGAATGAAGAATATGTCGACAAATATATCGACTGAAGCAAAGATAGCAGTTCACAATGGAGTTCTAGTGCCGACCCTTATGTATGGAAATGAAGTTTGGAGTAGGCAGAAGAAGGATATATGCCGTAGAAATGAGGTCACTAAGAAGGATGTCACGGAAAAACAATGTATGATAGAATATCTAATGATGAAGTAAGAAAGGAATGTAAAGCGGATGAATGCGTGATAAATAAAATCAAGAAAGGGTCACTAAGATGGTTTGGACATATGGAACGAATGGATGAGGTCAGAATGGTTTAACAGATATATACAAGTATATGAATGGAAAAATAAGCCAAGGAAGACATGGCATGACCAAATAGTCAATTTACTGAAAGGTGGCCATGTTAGAAGTAGGAACAATCGACGAGCGTGCATGTCACGATGTTTGAATGTAGAAGAGGCGCGAGAGTTATGTCAGTATAGAACAATGTGGCGATCAATCCTCTCTGCTTACCCCTCCGGGGAAACGGCGTGTTGGTTAGTTAGTTAGTTAGTTAAGAATGGATGTTGAAAATATGGTATGACAGAAATCATTTTCGTCAAAGAAAGAGTAATATTTTGAATACGATAGAGCGAGAAAGGCATACTTCGATTTTCTGCGAAATGCGCATGCCCGAGAACGTTTCTGGATTATTTGGAATTTTGTTCTGATTATTGTTGTATGACATTAAACAAACCATTAAACTAAATGTAGAATTTGGTTGCAACAAGTTGTTAAGTATTCAGTTAGCCGTTCGGACGTGATTTAAGTCCCAATCAACAAAAACAACCGACAAGAGTGCCTGAGACGCGCTATGAATGTAGAATCTCGCTAGGTAGATCAGCAAAGAACAGGTGGTCCATACTGTAGTCTATGGAAACGAACTAAACTAACTAACTAACTATCATCACGCTGTCTCCCCGGAGGGGTTGGCAGAAAGAATGGAACGCCACACTGTTCTGTCCTGACATACTTCTCTCGCTTCCTCTACATTCATACATCTTGTCATGCACGCACGTCGATTTCTCCGACTCCTCACGTGACCGACATTCAATATTTGATTGATTTGATCGTGCCACGTTTTCCTCGGCCTTCCTCTATTTCTAGCTTCGTTCACGCCGTTTACATTTACCTTCGTTACCATTCTGCCTTCATTCATTCTTTCCATGTGTCCAAACCATCTTCATGACCCTTTCCTTATTTTGTTCATAACACTTTCATTCGCACCACATTCACTTCTTATACTTGCATTTGTCACTCTATCATACGATACACGATACACTCTATCATACGATACTCGTATACAGATTTGTCACACATTCGTCTTAGAGATCTCATTTCTACTGCATTTATTCCACTTTCATCCTTCTTTTGCCAGTTCCATGCTTCACTTCCATACATAAGGGTCGGCACAAAAACACCATTGTGCACTGCCATCTTGGCTTTTTTGGATAGGCTTTTGTTTGCGAAACATACGCAAATTATCGAAATCGAAATGCACGATACAAAAACAATTATTTTGAAAGCGAACCAAAAATATTTACAATATTACAAAAATATTGTAATCATTCTAGTCAAATTCTTTGGCATATAGATAGGAGTGACATCTCCAGGCGGCTTCTAACAATGGCGATAGCCTTTCACATTGTGTTAATAAAGTAGTTCTGCTGAATGCTAAAAATTAATCTCCATAGATAGCGTTAGTATGTAGATTATATAGAGTAATCTTAAAAAGATTAACATATGTAATCAAAATCCTCATAGATGGCATATTGAAACTGACATGTGAAGTTAGGCATAGATTTGTAACATATATACAACTTCCAAAAAAATTGTCTTACATGGTCATAAAGAAAAATGTGGAATGGGGAATGTTGTACTTACATAAAGCGTGCGCTTAACCCAACCAATGACAGGTCATAAGTCCTGTAAACACCTTGATCAACCATATTCAATTTCCAGTTTGCATCTTCGTCTCTATTGAGATACAATTAAAATTCATGAATAATATTTACATTCCAGTTAAACGTTTGACTTCACAACGTAGCGTCTATTTTTAATAATTTCGCCCCCTTTTGAAATGTGCACATTTCTGGCACGTGGTGTTTAGATTTAATGTGTATTTATCGAACATTCTCCGGAATTATTTGTTTTCGAATCAAGTATCGTGCCATATACGAACATCTGCGACTTCCCGCCCTTGCAGCAACGGCTATGTTCCGAATTTAAAAACAAACACCAAGGGCCCTTGCCTAATATCCGGTTCGTAATAGATGCAAGCTGCAATTAAGCCTAGTGGAATTGTGGAACATTGCTTTTGTTTTTTAGAGATGTTCCTACTTAATTAAGAAAATACACTTATTTTTCTGCTTCGTATTATTGGCGAGTTATTATTATATATTATATGGTAGGGATGGTCTTAAAAAAGTCTTATATATTTTATTTAACTTGCCATTGTGGTGACCAATAATCTAATTCTTGAATGAAAAGAACAAAAGATTTTATATCATAATTCATTAAATACTAATTAATTTAAAATTAGTATTTGTTACTTCACAAGTAGGTAGTTTAATTCCCACGTAAATTTAAGCAATAAGGCATTGATTTATAATATATAACTAACTAACTAACCATCACGCCGTCTCCCCGAAAGGGTAGGCAGAAAGAATGGACTGTCACACTTTTACTGATGCGGCACTCCATCCTTCTCTTTTCGCTCCGCGGGAGACGCGGTGTGATGGGTTGCGAAGCTCATCGCCACCAATACGCATCTCCTATGCAATATATTTATTTAATATATACCTATGCAATATATTTATTTAACTATAATGAAAAATTTCTGATTGTGAATTTAAAATTTTGAAAAATTCTTCTTTCTAGAAGTTATATTGTATTTTATGAGAATTCCAAGTATGATATTGATAGATCATTGATATTATTATAATATCATAAGAGTATCATTAGAGATATAATAAGAGATATTTAATGACATTTTGAATGTATACAAATACTTGTAGACGAATACTGGATTTTACCCATTGCGAACAGCGGTTTAGGGACAGAATGTCGAGTTCAATTAAACAGGTTTCTTTTTTTCAATTAAAGAGGTTAAAGTGCTCGAAGGGGGTGGGATCGGAGCTTTTCTGCCAATTATATAGTTTTCCCAACTAACCAGGTTCCAATTATCTAGGTTCTACTGTATATAAATAATACAGTTCCACTGGGTCAATCGAACACGTTCACTGGGTTTTACTAAACGTATCCATGTATATACATTCTACTCCTTTTATTTACCATATGTAACCGATTCCAATTAAAACAATCATATTACATATGGTGCATAGGATCTGTGGTTAACGATACTTCCTAATTGCGGATGCTGCGAGTATCATTTTAATTTATTTATAGATGTTATTTGTATCATTGCTTCTCTTGAAAACCCATTGGGTATACATTTTTGCAGTTTTATTCCTAAGGATTTGTTCGTTCCAAAGTCTTACACCTCGTCCTCTACTGCACTTGGTCTTCTGCAGCCCTCTTCAACTCAACATATGATACACAGTTCATGTCTTCGCACATCTATTTCAGATACTCCGTTGGAAACGCTTCTTGTAATTTGTCCTTTCTATTATGTCATGTAAGAGAACCTTTACCTGTTATTCACGAATTCACTATAATTGCATTTAAAAAGGTCCATTTCCTTTGCCATCTCATTTAGAAGAAGAATCGCCATCAAAACAAGAGAACTTTGAAACGCCTCTGTGTAGCAATTTGGGGCATAAAATAAGATATGATCCCTCGCTCTGCTCTAGCCGTGGGGAACGTATAAATCAAGTTCTCTCAGTATTCTTGAATTGTAAATACCTCCGGATAACAGTTGTATTATTAACTGTTGTCTTCCTCCTCCGTAGTTACTGAGAACCTTGTCATTTGTGATATGGTCTCCCAGGTTCCTAAACTTAAATTAGTTACATTCTTTAAAAGTATGCAACATTCAACAGTGACTACAGTTATTTATTAAAAACGTCACATTGTCCAACACCGGTGACTGACACAAAAAGCAAATATTTAAACTAACCTTAAACAACAAAATCATTTTTAAAAATATTCGTCTTCAGTCTCATTGACAGTGTCAGAATGGATATTTTTTGGCACACTTTCAAATCAATCAAACAGGAAACGAGAGATGTTATTCAGGAAATAACATTATGGCTATCATTCTTTCTGCTTACAGCTTCAGATGGCGTGATGAGTTGTTCTTTTAAATTGCTGAACCAGATTTGGTGATGCCAGTAGATAGCGCTATCAAACATCTAAATATGATGGATTCACCATTTTTAACTGTTTTCTTATGCAGTTCCCATATAGCTATCTCTTATAAGATACAAACATCACACCTGAGTGGGAATACGACTCCAAAAATAGATTCAAGAAAATATTTCAATCATAAAATTATTATTACCGGAAAACACGTGACTCCCGGTCGCAGTCACGTGGCGTGAGTGCGTTTTTAAATTTGGAAGAGTGCATCGGCGCGGGACGCCGTAATATTCATATTTTGAATTACGAACTGATTATACCGGAAACAGTCGAATTGAATATTACAAGTGCAGCCATTGAAATAACAAAAAAGCAATTATGTTTACAGTGTGCACAATAAAAAAAACGAAATTCAGGATGTTATTACAATTGTCCACAATAGGGTACATTTGTGAGTTTTTTTTATAACATAAAAAGCGTTTTTTTTTCGAATTAAAGCTGTCTATTGACGATATGATTATTAAAAAAATAAATATTAATTCATTGACACAAGTATTTCCAAAATAAGGAAAATAAAGAAAACTCTTTTTTTGCAGTGAATTTTTAGTTAAAATCCACCAATGTTTGTTACTTTGACCAGTTTCGGCAGTTCGCTGTCTTCTTCCGGATTGTTGGATTGTTTGTCTGGATTTCAAAAAGGTGACGACTGGTTTTTGATGTTTCTTCTAAATACATTTCCAATAACAACAACAACAAACCATTACGCCGTTTCCCCGAAAGGGAACGTAGAGATAACGGACCGCCATCTCTATCCTGACCCTATCCTGACATACCTCTTTAACTTCTTCTACATTCATACAGCGATTCTTCCGACTTCTTTCTAATTTGACTGATTTGGTCATGCCACATTTTCCTCAATCTTCCTCGACTCCGTACTCCATTCACATGGTTGACGTATACTTACTTAACCAATCTTTCTTCATCCATGCGTTCCTTCATGATAATGTTCATAATACATTCTTCCGCTCTGCATTTCTTCCTAATATCACCATTTGAAACTCTGTCGTACATTGTTTTAACACAAATACGTCTAAGGGATCTCATCTGTACCGCATTTATTCTGCTCTCATCCTTCTTCTGCCTGTTCCATGCTTTGCTTCCATACAAAACGGTTGGAACTAGAACTCCTTCACTTTATGTTGTGGATTCACATTTTAACAAATATGAAATGCCGTGAAAAAGAAACACTTATTATTTTTCACGGCATGTTATATTTGTTAAAATGTGAATCCAAAACTGTTATTAAAATCTTGTCTACTGTATCACTCGACGCGACGGTAGGCCAGTATGGTACATTTTTTCTTATATGTCTAACTAACTAACTAACTAACCATCACGCCGTTTCCCCGGGGGGTAGGCAGAGAGGATAAATCACCGCATTGTTCTATCCTGGCATAATTCTCGCGCCTCTTCTACATTCACACATCGTGACATGCACGCTCGTCGATTGTTCCTACTTCGAACTTGGCCGCCTTTCAGTACTTGATTAATTTGGTCATGGCATGTCTTCCTTGGCCTTCCTCGACTTCTTTTCCCATTCACACTACTTGTATGTATATTTTTAACCATTCTTCCCTCGATGTGTCCAAACCATCTTAGTGACCCTTTCTTGATTATATTTATCACGCATTTATCATCAGATATTCTATAATACATTGTTTTTCCGCACATTCTTCTTAGTGACCTTATTTCTACGACATCTATCCTACTTTCATTCTTCTTCTGCCAACTCCAAGCTTCACTTCCGTAAATAAGGGGCGGGACTAGAACTCCATTGTGCACTACCATCTTTGCTTCAGTCGATATATTTCTACGTGTATTTGCGGTAATGACTTTGAGTGCACCAATTATTTTGTTTCCTGCTCCAACCCCTTTTTTTTTTTGAAAAAGACTAATACCAAGGATTTAAATCAATGATATTAGAATTTATTATTACAATCTTCAATGTGAGCAGAAAATAGCTCATTATTATGAAGAAGGAATCTGGTCGTGTCCAGGCTTGAACCCAAGTCCCCTGTATCAGGAGCCAAGCGTTCTATGCCCTAGACCACCACCCTTCTTCCGATATCTTTCTCCATTCTTCCATCTCTTTTAACATGCTTCCCAGATAAACAAATTCGGTAACTTGCTCTAATTTCTCACCGCTCGCACTTATATCACAATCCGTCATACATTCTTCCTTTTATAATACCATAACTTTAGACTCTGACACGTTTGACACTTATAATATATAACACATTATATATTTATAGACATATACATAATATATAATTATGTATTTATTATTCTCCACCGGTAAGTGGGAATATACAATTATTACAAAGTCATCCAGGTAATTTAAGTACGTCGGTACAAGATTCAATCGCGAAAGCGGTCCACCTTTGACCTAATGCAGTGGTGTTTTTTTCTACCATTAAGTCATTTTATTTAAGCGTCTGTTTTATTATAATTATAAGTCGCCATACTGGCTTGGACTTGGACTTGGGACTTGGATCTTCTGGCTTACAGAGGTTCAGCTCTAATGGCTATTCCTCTTACGTTTGTAGGAAACATTGTTGGAATACGATTTGGTAGTAGTTTTATGATGGGTCTAAATGTATAACGCGGAGTGTCCCACCGAAAGAGGGCGAGGGGGGATTTAGGGTTTATGATAAAGTCTTACATTATTGTCAAGGAATGGAAGACCAGTTAGGGTTGGGATTGTATTTATAAAAAACAGTTTGTTCCCGAGGGGAAGATAAGAGGAGCAGTACCTGGATGGAGTTGGGGTAGGAGATAGCGTCCTGCGTGAGACCAATAACGCTCTTTTCGTGGATCTTTCATTATTTTGTTCCTAACACTTTCATTCGCACTGCATTCATTTCTTATATTTTTAATCGACACCTCTATCATACACAGATTTTCCACACATTAATTTAAGAGAATTCATTTCCACTGCATTTATTCTACTTTTATCTTTCTTTTGCCATTTCCATGCTTTACTTCCATACATAAGTGTCGGTACCAGACCACCATTGTGCACTGCCATTTTAGGTGTTGTGAATTGGCTTTTGTTTGTGATGAAAACTTAACTTTAACGAATTTATTAAGAAGAACACTGTTTTTTCCACTTTTGAGTTTATTTTTCTCGACATGTTCCGAAGACTATTAACCTTCATCATCGGGAGAACAATGTAAACTATATCGTGTTCTGTATAAGTTTATATCGTTCTCCCGATGATGAAGGTGTATAGCCTTCGAAACATGCCGAAAAAAATAAACTCAAACGTGTATTAATTCATAGAAAAATCGTCATTATGGAATTCCATAGTGTAAACGCCTTAAGTTTATCAAAAAGCAACTTCACTTTGATTGTTCCTTAAAATATGTATTTAAAGATTCAATGATTACAAATGAGATCTCTTAGACGAATGTGTGGAAAATCTGTGTATGATAGAGTGTCGATTGTAAACATTAGAATTGAATGCAGTGCGTACGAAAGTGTTATGAACAAAATAATGAAAGGATCTTTAAGATGGATTGGACACATGGAAACAATTAATGAAGAAAGAATGGTAAAATAATATTTGTTAACGATGCAAATGGAACTAGAAATAGAGGGAGACCTAGGAAAACGTGGCACGATAAAAAAATCAAATATTGAATGTCGGCCTAGTGAGAAGTCCGAGAAATCAACGTGCGTGCATGACACGATGTATGAATGTTGAGGAAGCGAAAGCAAAGTGTCTTGAAAGAAAAGTGTGGCAGTCCATTGTTTCTGCCTACCGCTTTGGGAGACGGCGTGATGGTTAGTTAGTTATCAAATCAATCAAATCAAATTAAATCAATTTATTTTCTCAAAAGATATTACAAACAACAATTTTAGTTTAAGGCATCCATTGAGAACAGGTAAAACATAAAAATATATAATACCAGGAATGCATGAGAGATGGTTCGAGATTAGGAATACAAGATACTCTCCAAAGTCAAGAATATTTGTCTTCTGAACGTACTTTCACGAATATGAAAGACGTCGATCTCCGAAGCGATCATGTTCAGCAGTTTGATTGCTCCCCCCACCGGCATCACCAGAGGCAAATTGGTTCTGCATGCTGGGTGATAAAACAGTCTGTGCTGACGCTGTCGAAGATAACCATCTGGAACATAAAGATGGATAGCCTCCAAGATAATGGAGTTCTCAAAGAATCCCCTGATAAGTCTGAAGAAATGGGTAAGTGTGCACCCATCTCTTCTTATCTGCAAACTATTGGTCCCCAGCATGCCCGAGAGGAATGCAGTGGGATAAAGCCATGGATAGCTACCAAACTCTTTCATGTAGAGATATCTCAGAAATCTTTTCTGAACCCTCTCTACATGAGCGAGTATCTCGCCTCGTGGGGACTCCATATCACCAAGCCACACTCGAGCCGGCTCCGGACCAATGAGTTATACAAAATTCGCAAAACATAGGGATTCTTGAAAACTCTACCAGTTCGGAGAATAAATCCCAATATTTTCAGTGCAACTTCCCATATTCTCTCAATGTGAGCATGGAAAGTCAGCCTACTTTCATAAATAATACCAAAATTCTTTATCGTTGAAACACGCTTAAGTTGCTGGTTATCCATTGTGTATCTGTAATAAACAGTACATAATGCTCTCGTAAAAGATAAAATTACGCGTTTAGAGATATTGAAATAAATTTTGATTGGTTTTATTCCAGCGGACGATATTATTTACATCAATCTTCGTGGCTCTTTATCTCAAGGAATAATTTAAGATCATCTGCAAATAAAATAAATCGCGAAAGTTTTATAACCCTCACGATATCATTAATGAAGATGGTGAAGAAGAGTGGACCAAGGTTTGAGCCCTGTGACACTCCGGAATATACGGTATTGAAATATACCGTATGAGGTAAACTGTTTCCTCTCCCTCAGGTACTTAATAAAAAATATGACCACTTTAGAAGATAAACCAATTTCCTCAACATTCATTCATCGTGTCATGCATGCATAACACGATGAATGAATGTTGAGGAAGCGTAGAAGTGTGGCAGTCCATTGTTTCTGCCTATCCCTTCGGGAAACGGCGTGGTGGTTCGTTAGTTATTTAAGATAGTTATATTTTTTTAACGTTAAAAGTAAATGTTTGAACGAGTCGTCCCTGGCTATAAGTATGGAATGAAGTCATTAACATGATGAATCCAGAGATCGTGATATTTAGCGGTTCCCGGGTGGGGTGAGGCGGGTCCGGCCGAGGCGGGCGTGAGAAATTTTGCGGGACTTGCACTTTGCATTGTAATACTAATCTCTCTAGTTTCTATTATACTTGCGAAGTTACTCGTTTAATGTCGCTATGATCTCACAGCTATTCGCTTCTTATGAATAATGACGTAATAGCTTTTGTAGGGCTTCGGCCGCACCAGTTTCAACGCATTTTTGGTTCGTACACTTCTTTGGTTCCTAAGATTCTTAGGTCCTCCTTCTTCTTAAAGTGCCCTGTTGTCCCCCCCAACGTTGGAAGCCAGGACATCTGTCTCCTACCGGGCCCTCGGCATCTCTCAATTTCCCGCTCCAATATCAGTTGAAGAAGGTGGTACTTTTCCCCACGCAGAATATGACCCAGATATGAAATCTTCCGAACCATGATAGTTGATAACAGTTCCATGTCAACTCTAGCTCGCCTCTGGACTTCGGTATAGGTAACCATGTGGTAGGTCTGTCCAGGGAATTCTGAGCATTCGTCGATAGAGTCATATTTCAAATGCTTCTGGTCTGTTCATTGAGTATTAATCTTTGGTCCTTAAAATTCTACAATTCATAAGATTCTATGGTTTTTAGAATGTTACGATTCCTAGGGTTCCTTCGTTTCCTACGGTTTCTTCGGTTTCTATGGTTCCTACGGTTCCTAAGGTTTCTACTGTTCCTACGGTTCCTACGGTTTCTTCGGTTTCTATGGTTCCTACGGTTCCTAAGGTTTCTACTGTTCCTACGGTTCCTACGGTTTCTTCGGTTTCTATGGTTCCTATGGTTCCTACGGTTCCTACGGTTCCTAAGGTTTCTCTACGGTTCCTACGGTTCCCACAGTTCCCATGGTGCTTACGGTGCCTATGGTGTCCCGTTGGAACCGTAAGTAAGGAACTGGCTTAAATAACGTTTAGGGGCCGTTTAAAGCTGCCAGGGATAGAGATTCCTACTCTCGGTGGGACCTGACATGACACAGGGAGAATAACAAATTGTTATCAGATATTATAACCAAGATGAGGCTTTTGAAATGTGGTGTTAGCGTAACATGCTGAAGATACCGTGGACTGCAAAAATGATGAACGATTCGGTCCCGAATGAGCTCAAAATAACAGAAAGACTATCTGTAATTAGCAGTCGGTGAGTTTTAAATTTCTTTGGTCACATTGGCAGGAGAGAGCTGAGTAACCCGATAAAAGAATTGTCACAGGAATTCTTCCAGGCAAAAGAAGTAGAGGCGATGGTGTGACCAGATTAAGGAGAGACTGAGAGGCTGAGGATAAAATAAATGATTGGAGGTGTTTTGTTTTAGCCACGTGCAGCTTCATGGAGCACGACTCTCCGTAACGAGGAAACGTAGAAAGACGAAGAAGAATCCAGTATCTGAAGGATTCGTACGAAAAGTCAAATGAGTATACAATTGCAATTGCTCGTTTTAAACAGCGATGAATTATTTCGTCACAGCTAATGCGTGTTACACGAGGCTAATGTTCTCCATTAGGACTAAATTCTGCTGTCAGCCGCATAGCCATTTAGATCAGCCGGCAGTAGAAAGGATCATTAATATTTATCATACACTTTAATTAGTCTAATTTAAAACGTTTCCTGCTCCCCCCTACTCAGACACAATATTTCGTTTTTATTGTTTAATAGGCAAACTGATATTAACTGCTGACGGTCATAATACGTAATTTAGATGCTTATTTCAATTCTGGAATACAAGTAGTTGAGCGTGTAAAACTACATAATTAAAAAAAACACTTAAAGCGTTAACACTGCCTAATACTATGGAATTATGAAATCGAAAGAAATATTATTATGATAATATTTCTAAAATAGTCCATTGCTTTGGCCGAAACACTATGATACTTCATAAGAAAAATTATAAACTACTGTTAAAATTATGATACCTTTAACACTCTTATGATATGCCAATTTTTATAATTCACTCTTTGAGTCGCGACAGCTGTTTCGTCAATTCCATCAATAGACATTACAAAATTAAGGCTTAAGGCATCTATTGAGAACAGGTAAAATATAATAATATAGGTATTGTTTTATATATAGTATATAATTAGAAACGTAGAAACGCATGAGAGATGGTTGGACATTAGGAAGACAAGATAATCTCCAAAATCAAGAGTATTTGCCTTCTGAACGTACTTTGAGTAAAATGAAAGACGTCGATCTCCGATTCAGCAGATTAATTGCTCTTCCCACCGGTGTCACCACAGGCAAAACAATCGGCCGGTAGGTAAAACAATCTATGCTGTCGCTGTCGGAGATATCTATCAGGGACAAGAAGCCGAACACCCTCTAGCACGGTCGAGTTCTCGAAATATCCCCTGACTTATCTTAATATATGGGTTATGAGATGCCCATCTCTTCGTAGCTGCAGAGAGTTGGTCCCAACTAAAGTGAATAATACAATTTTTAACAGTTGACAATATTTCTTATTAATTAATACACCGGAACCAACCAACTAATTAACTATCCCGCCGTTTCCCCGGAGGGGTAGGGAGAGAGAATATACCGCAATTCTCCTCTTTCTTGGCATACTTTGCTCACTTCTTTGCTTTCCTTGGCCTTTCACGGCTTCTCTTTCTACTCACATTGCTTGTATATAAAATTAAAACCATTCTTCTCTCATCCATTCGTTACTTTACTTATGATGCAATCATCTGCATACATTTCTTTCTTATTTCAAATATAGTTTTCTCGCACATTCTTCTCAGTGATTTCATTTCTTCGGCATTAATCTGCTGACCTATATTCTTCTATTACCAGCTTCAAGGTTCACTTTCATACAATACGATTGACAGTAGAACTCCAGTATGTACTTCCATCTTTGCTAATTAAAACACTGTTCCAAATAATATAAAGTTAATATTGTTCTCTCGATGATTAAGATATCAAAATTATTAAACTTGTTCAGAAAAATTGATCTTGATGTATGGAACATTTGGTTTATACTATTAGTTTGAATGGAAAAATAATCCGAGGACGAACGAGGAAAGTTTGACAAGGCCAAATTTATAATATTATTTTAAAATATGGTGTGGATACACCGAAGGATGTTACGCATCTCCTGGACTGACATGGTCAGCAACACAAACGTTCTCCATAGAGCCAGAGTTGACAGAGAGTTGTTGACCAACATCAAAGTCCGTAAGTTGTCCTACTTGGGCCATGTTCTGAGAGGCGAAAGGTACGCACTGTTGCATCCGTTCTTGGAGGGTAAGATTGAGGGTCGACGAGGTGTTGGGAGAAGGCAGGTTTCCAGGCTGAGGAATATCCGAGAGTGGACAGGGCAAAGGACCGTGGAGGAGCTGTTCCGGGCGGCCCAGGACAGGAAGGCCTACTCAAGGGTGATAGTCAACGTTGGGGAGACCTGAGGGGAAAGAAGAAGAAGATTTTAAAATACAGCCACATTCGAAGTTGGAAAAATCGACAAGTGTGCATGTTACGAATTATGAATATATAGGAAGCTCCAGAGGTGTGTCAGGATAGAGCAGTATTGCGATCCATCCTCTCTGTCAACACCTCCGGGAAAACGGCGTTTTGGTTAGTTAGTAAATGCAATGAATGTGCAATAAATAACAATTTGTGTCGTATGTCTGGAAGGCTTAAGCACAGTTTACACTAGGTCGTTTTAGTAACGTGGTTATGGCATCCAGTCCTTGTTAAATCCTCCTTCCAGGAAATTAGATAGAGATAAAGGTGGCGCCAGTTGATACCAGTGACAGATAAAGTCAATACTACGTAGGTACCGTGCGGGTGATTCAAAGGTGATCGAAAAGTTTTTAGGCACTTTTTTTATTTTGTGAGTTTCTTATGCCAGGAATTATACTCATAAATGTAACCATGATAAACCTAACAGCATCAGTTTTACTCCAGCAAATAAAACAATCAATAATATCACATAAATAAAAATAAAAAAAATATTTCAATGCAGCAGCAAGTGTGATAAGGGGTGTGCCAAAGAGTTGTCACATAACACAGCATCTTAAGGAGCTCCACTGGCTGAAATATTCAGAAAGGATACAATACAAGCTCTGCTGGACGGTCTATAAGGCGTTGCATGGCAATGGCACCAGCTTATATATCTGAACTCTGCATCAACGAGAACCTGAATGCTAGACAGTCTACACTGCGATCAGCTAAGTCTTCTGCGATCGGTAGATTGACTGTGCCAAAACGCTGTGCAAGCACAAACTTTGGCGACCGAGCCTTTGCGGTAGTCTTCAGTCTTCCAGCAGACCTTAAGTGCATTGAGAATCAATCAGAGTTTAGATCGAGACTCAAAACGCACTTTTTCAAATTATCATTTCCTGACAGGAAAGGCTGATCGGCTTCGTCAGGTGCAGCTATCATACTAAATATGTTTATTATTTTTGTTATCATTATTAATATTATTATTATCTAGTTGATGAAACGGAGCATCTTCTACAGCGCCCTTGAGATGAGTAATTCATAAAAATGGCGCTCTATAAATTATCAAATTTATTATTATTATTATTATTATATTACAGATATTCGGAGTACAGTTGAGAACCTGTTCCAAGTGGCGAAGCTGACACGGCACCAGAAGAAGAAGAAGAATAAGACAGGTATTTAGTATATTTTGTCTCGTGGATTTATGGATTAACATTTGAATAAGTTTTAAAAACATCGTATTTTCATTTCAATTCTGCCCTTTTCACAAACATATTTCGAACCGCAGACGTCCTTCTTCATTTTTTTACACTGAAAAAGGACGTCTGTGGTCCTAAACATGTTTGTAAAAAGTAATTTTTCTACACTGTTTTTTGTGAAATTACGATGTTTTCAAAAGCTTTTCAAAGAATTGGTAATTTTTATTAATGTTTTAGATATTATATATAAACCGGGTGGTGGTCTAGTAGGCAACAGTGCTAGCAGAAAATCATTAATAATAATAGTAAGACTTTTGAGTAACTTTTTGAAAACATTGTAATTTAACAACACTTTTTTGCATCTTTCACAAACATGATTCGGGACACAGACTTCCCTTCAGTGTATGAATAAAAACATTTTTTTGCATACAAGTGTTGTGGAAATACAATGTTTTAAAAAAGTTATTCAAGTGTGAATCCATAACGTAAGACTTCGTTCATCTTTTTGTCGCTCGCACTGTATTCGGAGAGTCTCATAGTCTTTTAAGGATATACGGCAATATCTCATTGGTAAATATAAGAGTATTATGTATTTTGTATACTGGAAAGGTGCAACTGTGAATAAATCTCGTAAAAGGAAAATATATAAGAGTACTATTAAATTAAATATATGCATGAAATAATAATACACTTTTATTATTCGTATCTAAACTACTTTATTTGGTAACACCAACCGGTTTCGCTCCCGCCGGAGCTTCGTCAGGGTGAGAGAGTAAACTTAATATAAAATCAGAGAACAACATATGAAGAAAGAAAAATAAAATGGAGGGGAGCAAGAGGGGTAGGAGAAAGTATGCGCGAGGACGAATAGAATGTTAGAACAGTGAGTCATGATATTTAATTCAAATATTATAACTTTTTTATATCAATACGAACGAAAACGTCTGTTTACGCACCTACAAACTTAAATAAGATGCTTTTATCTCAAATCACTCAGAAGTTGTTCGTTCATTGAGAAATACCCAAACTTTAAATTTACACTTTGTTTAAAAAGGGGTATTTTTAATGACCTGTAGTCGGGCTTGCTAAAATGGATTGTGCTTAGTTTAAAATACAACATGATTTTTTTATTTAATATGATGTTGCTAGGTGAATATAGTTGAGCACACTTGGTTGAGTCGGCGCCGGATAAAGCGTGAGCTTACTAAATATAGTCCGATTGCCCTTTTTAATGTGAAAAATGAATGCGTTCGTAAATGTTTCACTCGCGGCCGATATTGAGCTTTAAGCTCCGTAAAGTTTATATCGAGAATGTTCCGAGTAAGCTGTAGTCGTTGTTAAGGTAGCGTCCGGATAATGCGTTCTAAAAAAATTTAACGACGCTTTTACGACATTCTGAGAGTAAAAATTTGAATAACGATTCAAATTTATTGTCCTTTTTGAGTACCTTCTGCCACGTACGTGCTTAATACTTCATCGACGTAAATAAAGTAAACAGTATGCCACCGAAGTTTCAAAAATACTTTAATTTGATGAGGGAATCTTGTGATGTTCTTTTTTCAAGTGAACAATCTCCTTATACTTCCTGTTGTTCCATCCTATCGGAGGTTAGAGAGCGTCATGGCTATTTTTACCGCAGCTATTCAGCAGCTCTAAACAGGGATGCTGCAAAGCAGAATCGGTCGCAAATGTCGACCTTCGTGGTAGAGTGACAAGAACTCTGACTTCTTTACCGAAAGTCCCTGGTTCGATTCCCGGCGATGGCAGTGTGATTGTCACACTGCCTTTTGTCTGGTGTAGAATTCAAGTGACAATAAAATGGCGATAGATTGGCTACTAATCACATGTCATGAGAATCAATTAATAGCTAAAATAAATTGTATACAGTAATTTGGTTCTAACAACCTGTTGTGTATAAGGAAAAAAAAACAATTCAGGAACAGACCGTTATTATTTGAACAACAAAATATTTATTTCATCAGTTCTGCTTTTAGACCTGTTTAGAGGTTGACTCTCAGCTATCTTCTATCTTCTTCCCTATGCAGTATCCCAAACCAAGTGATGTGACATGTCCGCATATTCGCAATGAATTAGTGATACTGAAAAAAGCCATATCTGAGAAAAACATTGCCACATTCTTATACAAGTATTCTTGGAAAAAATATCTTTAGTGAATACGTAAGTACGAAAAATCCATAAAGAGATTTTATCGGAAATACTATTATGGTACCACCGGATGATGAGAAGATAGCTATATTGTTATAATACCTGACGGCTTATCCTCTAATTTGACTGTAGGCTAAACCCTTCTATGCGAAATATCTACGTGATTAAATTATTTTTTGCAAATTAAAGTTTACGATCTATTAAACAATATTTTAAGGTGTTATTATTGTTACGTGTTTCCTTCAATATTTTCGCCTTCTCCCAGGCAGATGTAACGGTTGATTTGGTTGTGCCACTTTTCCTTAGTCTTTGCCAATTTATTGTCGGTTTACATTGCTAACACGCACGTTAATAATAATAATAATAATAATAATATCACCTCAAGGGCGCATTAAGACGCGTGTTTAATTTAAATGTGAACGCTGCATCTGATTGATATTCGCGATCGATTAGAAAGTATAATAGAACAAAATATGCAAGTTTTAAATTGGGTATAAACTATGAAAAATATGGGTTTTCAGCTTAGATCTGAAATCTGTCGGATCGTTTACGCATCCGAGGTATGAAGGAAGATTATTAAGCTGATGGACCGGCTACCGCAAACGCTCGATCCCCGAAATTTGTATCTTCCTATTGCCGAGGAGTTCGCCGAGCGAAGTGTGGATTTCCTTGTATTTAGGCTGTCCGTTATACTGAGTTCGGATATATAATTTGGAGCCATTCCATGTAGCGCTTTGAATACTGTCCAGCAGAGTTTTAACTGTAGTCCAGCATAGTCCTGGGCCATATGATGGTTATTCCATTTTATCTCGCGGGTGTTCTTGAGTTTTATAATTTTTTTATTGACCCTTATTTGAGTTTAATGGCAGCGAGATGCCGTAATAGGTCGAACCCATAAAATCAAGTGGAATTTCACTAAATATTGTATTTATCATAGAAGATTTATTTTATTTACATCATTTACTTCTACCAATAAATTTTAATTAACTAACTCATCACCGGACCGCCTTACATTTCTGTCCCGACATACTTCTTTCGGTTTCTCTACATTCATACACCGTGTCATTCACGCACGTCGATTTCTCCTACTCCTCACGTAATCGATATATAATATTTAATTGATTTGATCGTGCCACCTTTTCTCGGGGCTTTTCTTTATTTCTAACTCCGTTCATGTCGTTTATATACGAGTATATCTTCTTCACCATTCTTTCCACGTGTCCGAACCATTTTAACGATACTTTAATTATTTTGTTCATAACACTTTCATTCGCTCTGCATTTATACAGATTTACACACATTTGTCTCTGTGATCTCATTTCTACTGCATTTATTTATTTTAATTTCATCCTTCTTTTAGCCAGTTCAATTCCTTACTTCCAAACATAAGGATCGGCACAAGAACATTTCATTTTAGCTGTTTTGGATAGGATTTTGTTTGCGATGTATTTATAACTATGTAAACAATTATTTTCATGATACTCAAATGATTTAACTGAAATTTCTCGATGTAAGTTCACTTTGAATACCTAATAATTAAATAAAACCAGACTGTCGATATTAGCGAGCCTGGCAAAACCGGTCGCTGTCGAAATAAAGGCAAATGTGGAAGTAGTTATAAAAAACATCGTTTTATTTAATTATTAATTATTTTCATTACTAATGATATATTAAACCTTGTGTTATTGCACTGAGGATGTTAGGGTTCATCGTCCGGACCGGAAGAGTTTTCAGGGATCCCAATGTGCTCAGAGTCCTATACAACGCATTGGTTCGGAGCAGGCTCGAAAGTGGTTCTGTGATATGGAGTCCTCACGAGGCGAGATATTCCGTTATGCTGGAGAGGGTTCAGAAAAAATTCTGAGGTATCTCTACATGAGGGAGTATGGTAGCTATCCGTGGCTCTATCCCACGGCATTTCTTCTGGGAATGCTCGGAACCAATTCTTTACAGCTTCGAAGAGATGGAAATAACCCATTTCTTCAGATTAATTAGGGGATACTTCGAGAACTCGGCCGTACTGGAGGATGTTGGTATTTTTGTCCCCGATCGATATCCCCGACAGCGACAGCACAGATTGTTTTACCTACCGGCCGCCAGAACCAATCTGCCTCTGGTGACACCGGTGGGAAGAGCAATTAGTCTGCTGAACGCGGTCTCCTCGGAGATCGACGTCTTTCATGTTAGTGAAAGTACGTTCAGGGGACAAATACACTTGACTTTAGAAAGTATCTTATCTTCCTAATGTCGAACCATCTCTAATGCGTTCCTGGTACTTTGTTGTATTTTTATAATATTTTACCTGTACTTAATAGATGCCTTAAACACTTTCCTGTTTGTAATGTCTATTGAGTTAATAAACTGATTTGATTTGATTTGATTTGATGTCACATTCTAACAAAGTATCATCCACCTTTATCCCATTCGTTCCATGCACCCAAACCATCTGATTGATACTTTCTCGTACACCCATCTGCATTGAATTTAGTTAGCTTTCTGGACGCTTATATAATCCATAAGGCCGGTTAGACCGCTTTTACGCGTAAACAATGGATTTCATCGTATTTAAATGACGTAAGACTTAATTCGTGTGCATCATAATAAACTATCTGTGCTCCTGGGGCCTGCTGGGAAGCTGCAGAGGAGAAGATGTAGTGCGTCTCGGTCTCCGAGTTCAATATGTATTATCAGCTGGAATTACAAAACCATAATAACAATAATAATAAAAAATTGGGTGATTTATAGAGCGTAATTGTATAGTAGTTCCATTTTATGAACAAGTTAAAGATAAAAAAAAATCATTATAACATCTGTCAAAACTGACCATATTTGTAAGCAATTTTATAATAATAGAAATATTTATTTAATATCTATCACCGATGTCTATGTCCGAAAGATGTTTGATATTTTGTTTTTATTTTATTTTTTTAACAAATGTGAGTGTTGTATACAAGGTATATAAAAAATAAACAATAAATATTTTAGTTAAATAAACTTTTTTCTTAAAAGTAAACATTTTGTAAAAAATTACCATTTAGATAAAAAAATAACATTTTGTTAAAAATAACACTTTTTTAATAATTATCATTTAGTTAAATATAAATGTTTTGGAAAAAATGAACATTTAGTTAAAAAAAATATTTTGTTAAAAATTAACGTTTTGTTAAAAATTTAAATTTATTAAAAATTAACCTTTAGTTAAAAATAAACATTTTGTTAAAAATTAACATTTAGTTAAAAATTAATATTTGGTTAAAAAATAACATTTAGTTAAAAATGAACATTTTGTAAAAAAATAAAATTTTGTTAAAAATTTACATTTTGTTAAAAAATTAACATTTTGCATTTAACAGGAAGCGGTCGAAATAAAGGCAAAAGTGGTAGTAGTTATTTAAGAATAACGTTTTATTAAATTATTATTTAAAATGAAATTCCATCAAGAGATTTTAATAAAATCATTAGATCACTAGTTATTTATTTTTTCATGAACAATGGCGTAAAACTATAATAATATATTAAATAATGGTAAAATATCAAATGATGAAGTGAGAATGGAATATAAGGCGGATGAATGCGTCCTAAATAAAATTAATAAAGGGCCCAAAGATGGTTCTTGCATATGGAACGAATGGATGTGGGAAGAATTGTTTAAATGATATATGCAAGTAGTGTGAATTAAAAAATAAGTTGAAGAAGGTTAAGGAGGAGATTGCATGACAAAATTAATCAATTACTGAAAGGTAGCCATGTTCGAAATAGGAACGATCGACAAGCGTGCATGTCACGATGTGTGAATGTACTCATAGAAGAGGCGCGAGAGTTATGTCAGGATAAAACGGTGTGGCGGTCCATCGTCCCTACCTATCGTTGTGGAGAAACGGCGTGATGGTAAGTTATTTTAATAATGAATGGCGTTTAAATTTGGCGCATTTTATTTACGTTGAAATAAAATCTAATCTTATTTTTCTTCTTTATGTAAATCTTGCTATTTGGTCCTGTGAAGAAGACGTCCAGCTTCTTCTCCATCTTTTTGCTGATCTACCTGGTTGTCGACGGTCCTCTGGACTCTTGTGCATCACGATCTTGGGGATCATCGCTGGGTTCATCCTCTCGAGCTGGTCCCTCCAGAATCGTTCTTCTCTGCCTACTCCATCTCACTGTGTCATTAATGTTGCAGGTAATGCGAATCTCTTCATTACTTATTCTATTTCTAAGAGTTCTAACCATGATAGTAATGTCTCCATTACTACTGTATTAAGGAGATGTTTCGTACTGACAGTGTCTACTCTTGCTTTTATTCAATAAGTCAATATTGATTTGTATCGTGTTTTGTGCACTTTTATCTCTACTTATAATCGGAATTCAATATTTGATAATGCCCTAGCAAGGCAAACGTGTTTCTCTCGAGATAACGATAAATCTTCTAGAAAATTAACGTTTTGAAGACAATCATTAATACGAATAAAAACGTCTGTTTTATAGACATTTTATTATAATTTATGGGAATTACATGTTTCCAATGTTAAGCCATTATCAACATTTTCGTTCAAAGACATTTGATAACGCTACAGATCTGGCTCATGGAAATACAATTCATATTGACAATTAGTTTTTGTTTTTTAGTTCTTAGTGTCTATTCTGTCAGGAAGCGACAGTAATAATTATATGAAATACTCTTTTGTCTATAGCTCCGATTCGAGTTGAGTTTTACAATATGGTCGATACTGTGCGATCCAAATAAATTGGAAATGTGGTATCCAGATGTGCGAGTCTTGTAAAAACATACCAACCGATTCGGATATAGAGCCATAAACTGATCCTCGCTTCTAAAACAATTTAAGTCTTATGCGTTTAGAACCGAGGAAGTTCATGATTTTTGATAAACGCTTTCATTTCGTGGGATAAAACAAGTCATAAATCAATAATATATACCCATTATTTTTTTCGAAGACTCTCGAATTTTGATTATTAATGCGAATGAAATTTACCGTTTTATAGAAGTTTTAATTTAATTTTATGGGAATAATACATATATTTTGCCTTGCTAAGATATTATTAAATTATGCACATGAGGGAAGCAAAGGGAAACTACCACATCAAAGGCCCTAGTGGCATCCCAAGAACCAGCAAAGAATGTTACACTTTGCTGTAAATTCTTGGAATGAAACTAACGAAACAAAGCACATTTAATTTATACCTAAATTCATTAAACAGAGTATGAGCTAATATCCTTACAGTATTTATTGTAATTAATGTGTAATATTTTGTACTATTATATTTTGTTTTTGTATTGATTAGTATGTAGTACCTTATACTTTTACCTTGTATTGTAATTTTTTTTATATTATATGTATATTTTTATGTAGTGATATCCCTCACCAAGCAATTATTTTGTAATTTTGTTTTAACATTGTTAAAAATGAAATTCATCAAAATAATAATAATAAAAAAATTATACCTTAGCATGGCGAAACACATTATTTACATAAAATATAATAAAACTGCTAGAAAACAGACGTTTACATTCATATTTATTCTTTTTAGTTTTACGCCATTCTTTTAAAAATACGTTTTTTTCCACTTTTTGAGTTTATTTTTCTCGACATGTTTCAAAGGCTTACACCTTCGTAAGCCTTCAGAATATGTCAAGAAAAAACTAAAAAGTGGAAAAAACAGTATTTTAATTCATAAAAAATCGTCCTAAGAATTCCACAGTTTTACGCATTAAGTTAATCTAAAATAACAAATAATCGATATTATGGAACGTATTAAAAAAATAACAGAATATATTTACTTTATAACCATCACCCTGTAACCCCGGAAAGGCAGTCAGATAATACGAGTATATTTTATAATATTTAAATGATGGATAAATTAATTTGATTGTGGTTTAAAATCGCATTTCACTAACGTGTAATCATTATATAGTATGTCATTAGGCTCTCAATTTTGTAAAAAAATTATTTATTGCATATGCCCAAACCACATTATTGATATTTTTTAATATTACGTTAAATTTAAACTAACTAACCATCAAGCCGTCTCCTCGAAGGGATCGACAGAAATAATGGAACGCCACACTGTTCTTCCCTGACATATTTTTTTCGCTTCCTGAACATTCATAGATTGGGTCATGCAATCATGGCGATTTCTTCGAATCGGAGAATATTAAATTATTTTCCCATGTTTTCCTTCCTCTATTTCTTGTTCCGTTTACATAGTTAAATTTATATTTTCTTTACCGTTCCTTTTCAGTCATTCTTTCCGTGTGTCCAAACTATTTTAAAGATCTTTTTATTGTTTTGTTCCTAATACTTTTCCATTCGCACTGCATTAATTTCTTATATTTTTATTCGACACTTTATAATACATATATTTTCTACTCATTATTTTAAGATATCTCACTCTCCCATTACATTTTATAAAAGTAAATCTTCTACTTCTTGTTCTCCTCGGTGCTATATCCCGGTGATGGCATTGACCTTCTCCACTGGCACCTGTCCCTGGTCATCTCTTTCGATAGTAAAAATATGTTATTTTTTTTAAATATTTTTCTAAATTATATATGAAAATATGTACCTTAGAAAAATATAAATAAACATTACAACATAAATACCATCATCACTTTAAAATGTCAACCGTTTAACTGTCAGCAGGGTCGATTTTATTGTGTCATAAGTCATAACTGGTAACATGACTTCATTTTCATGAGATCAGAAATAAAATGTCTTCTAGATTCATCATTACTTTATGTTTCGGATTCATAATTATATATTTTTTCTTTGTAACAACACGTTATTTTTGACATTCAAAAAATAAAATAAAATAAAATTTAAAACAAGTTTCGGGCCAAAGAATAATAGTATTAATAATTAGGCTGATTTGCGTTTTCGTGAATAATTTTAGTCGTGAGAGCTGCATCTGACACCAGCAATCAGATATACCATCTGTTAAAACTGAACATATTTGTAAATAATTTTATAATATTTTAAATATCTTTATAATATCACTGAGGAAGGACCGGGTTGTCCGAAACATGTCTGATATTTAATTTTTTTTAAGTTATAGTTGTATATACAAAGTATATAAAAAATAAAAAGACAGATAATTTATATATTTTATGTGATATTTTGAAAAGGTTTTTACGTTAGATTTAAAATCAGTTGGATTGTCAATGCATCTGAGGCGTGCAGGAAGCATATTCCAGGCGGACGGACCTGCTACCGCGAAAGCCCTATCTCCGAAGTTTGTCTGGGAGGTGCGATTTCGCTCAACTAATCTGCCTATTGCCCTCATTTAGAAGCCTTTAATCAGTTTATTTAAAAATGTAATATAAGCAAAACAAAATTTTCAACTAATTTTATCATGAATGTGTTTAGTTTTGACCAGAAATTGAAAACCTAATCTGACCACATTCTAAACTATATTTATTCAATAATTAATAAAAATGAAAACGTCTGCCTTCTAGGAGTTTTATTAAATTATATTTATATGGAATATGTTTCGCCCTTCTAATGGACATTTGATAATGCCTTATAAGGGGGAAACATATCATTCCAAATTAAATTTAATAAAACTACTAGAAGACAGACGTTTTCATTTAATAATAATAATAATATTAATATGCTAACTTTTAAAGCGCCGTTTTTGTGATGTAATAACCTCGAGGGCGCATTAAGGCGTGTTTTAAATCTAAAAATCGAAATGTGAACGCTGCATCTGATTTTCGCCATCGGTTAAAAAGTATAGTAGAACAAAGTATAAATGTTTAAATTGGGTATGAAATACGAAAAAGATGGGTTTTCAGTTTAGATCTGAAATCTGTCGGATCATTTATGCATCTGAGGTGTGAAGGGATATTGTTCCAAAGCTGATGGAGTAGAAACAATAAATAAAAATGTTACAATTTGCTCCAAACTTTTTCCTAGGATTTGTTATCATTTACCAAGTACATGGTTTTAATACCTCCCAAATGGAGTAATCCGTTCTAGGGAGGAATTTTTCACATTCAATATGAAACTTTAAAAAAGTATGAAAAAACACGCGTAAACGTCACGCATGTGTACATTTAGAGCTTGTATTGTCTGCAAAATGCATTGAAAGCGATTCGTATACAAAATGCTGGTGAATAATTAACCACGTATGCAGCTGAGTGCATTGACAACTCCCCAGGATATTGAAGAGAATATGGATACTAAGCGAGGATAGAAGGAATTATGACGTAATTCCCATCCTCAATAGACCCACTGTTTGCGCAAACGTGACCCCCGTTTCAATAGCAGGAAACGCATATGATTGTGTACATTTTGCATGGTACATGGAAGTAATTGAAGGCAGGGGCGTCTAGATAGTCGTGAAAATAAATATTTCTAATTAACCATGCTTCTCATGATGCCGTGACCGACCGAAGGTTGACATTCCAATCAATTAACTTACTAAAAATAATATTAACACTAAACAAATATAAATTGTTAAACAAAAAAAACCCAACCAATGACAGGTTATAAGTCCTGTAAACACCTTGATCAATCATATTCAGTTTCCAATTTGCATCTTCGTCTCTATTGAGATACAATTAAATCATGAAAAAAAACTTTGTTTAATGCATCACAATTGTATTTTTATTTTACGCGACAGCTGTTTCGTCAACCAATGTTGACATTATCAGGTGTTACAATAATATTATATATTATACGAGTATTTTCCACTTTTAATATTTTCTCCTATGAATAGTAACTAACCGTTCTTTTAACTGGAGTGGCTCTGAGGATGGGCGGGCTGAAGTGGCGATGGGCTGGCCATGTCTGTCGGACAATGTGTTATGTATACTGATATTTATATACTAATCATATATTTTTTGAACGAGAAACCGAAATGACATGTTTCGCTTTGCTTAAGCCATTAAATAATAATAATAATTTGCTAACTTTTAAAGCGCCGTATTTGTGAAAGGGCGCAAGGGCTCATTATCAAAAGTCACTTGATTCAGACAATTGATAAAACCTTACTCCCATAAAATATAATAAAACTTAAGTAAAGAAACGATTTCTTTCGTATTAATGATTTAATATGGAGTTTCACATCTTTATTCGAAACAATACATATATATTTTTATTTCTTCTAACTAACTAACTAACTAACCATCACGCCGTCTCCCCGAAAGGGTAGGCAGAAAGAATGGACTGTATTCGCCATAACCTTGTGTTGCCAATACATCGAAAAAAAAAAACAAATGAATATCTGTCAAAACTGACCACGTTTACGAAAAAATTGTTGAAATAATAATGGCACTGATGAAGGGCTTCTGTGTCCGAAACATGTTTGTTTTTAAATTATTTTTTTAATAAAGTTCGTGATGTATACAAAGTTACAAAAAAACATTGTTCAATTTGTTTTAATACTTTTTTCCAGTGGCAGAATAGATTAGAAAGTGTAAATATTTAGAAATAGCGATTCCACACTGTCAGCCTTTTACATCGATTAATATCATTGACAAATATTATCATAACGATATGTGATAAAAGTTATCTTTCAACTAGAATTTTATCTTTTATCTGTAATACAGGATTAGTAGCTAAGCCGGTATTTGATTTTTAATCCGGTCCTGTTAGGCAGCATGACCGCAGGATCGATTTAACTTCCTGTCGGGATGTGATAAGCATCCTAATAACCAGATAACCATTCTACATTACACACATTTCATATCGAACTGCTCAATTTTAAACGGGTGTTCGACACAATGAGATCAAATTGGATAACAGAGTCAACTTTTATTCACCGATGCATGAGGGGTGCAGTTCGAAACAGTAACGTAGATAATTTAAAGATTTTAATTAAGATAAAGTTTCACTTTACTGTTTGTGTAACGAAATAATAACATAGAAGCCGAACAACTCAATGATTTTATAACACGATTTTTTTTTATGAATTTAAACACTGATTCTTCTACTTTTGTTTATTTTTCTCGATATGTTTCGAAGGCTTTCATCATCGGGAGAATGACATAGACTAATCAAATTATTTTAGACTAAATGCAAGAACCTAGGAACATAATATAACATGTGTTAGTTAACTTAGACAGAGTACCAGGGATATAACATTACGAGATCAATGTGTTAAATAATTATGAAAATGAAAATGATTTCATATTGATGATTTAAAAAATTAATATGTTATACTAACTAACTAACTAACCATCACGCCGTCTCCTCGAAGGGTAGGCAGAAATAATGGACTGCCACATTTTAACTCCATTCTTCTCTTTTCGCCCCCGCGAGAGACGCGGTTTGATGGGTTGCTAACCTCATCGCCACCAATAGGCATCTCCTGCGCATACTTCGATCGTCCAACATCCACATTAATAAGAAAGGTGACAAAAGTTGAAGGTAGTATTATTATTTTAAATAAAGAAATTATTCAAATTGACTTAGGAACAAAAACACATAATGGTTCTAAAAATTACGAAAATTTGACATTTGATATATTGTTGTAACACATGATGATGTCAACTTAGGTTGACGAAACTGCTGTCACGAAAAATAAAAATACAATTGCGATACATAAAACAAAGTTTTTTAATTTAACAGTTTATAATGTTAAGGTACTGAATGTTAAGTATAATGTTAAGGCCGAATCACTATGATAGTGATTCGGCCAAAACTACCGACTATTTAATGATTTGATTATTTATTATTTTTTTAATCAATTAAAATTTTTTGGAATTCCATTTTTTTTTTCACTTTTGAGTTTATTATCTCGATGATGAAGGAGTAAAACCTTTGAAATACAACGGTAAAAATAATCTCAAAAGTGGGAGAAACGGTGTTTTAAATATTTTTTTTACTTAGTAACTAACAAAGTCAAGTTGAACGCCTTGAATATTTTATTTTTAGCTTCTGAGATACTGTGGAACTTGGAAGAATTTAATTATGTAAGGGAGACACTCAGTGAATGAGACGGGATGTGTAAGAATGGCCTGCATAGGTGTCGCACCCGCAGACATTTGAATAAACAACCCTTCGTTATTCCGGTCACGTAATCTGTCGGAAGATGCACATCTCATGACAGACAGCCAACGCATCACAAGTGAGAAAAATAATTCAACGGATACGTATGTAATAAGCGATAAGTCGTTGAATAGGTTTTTCAATTTAAGAATAACATTTAAATGTCGGCGTAACGGTAAAAAAAATGAGCCAAAATAAATAATATTAATTGGATAATTTATAGAGAGCCATTTTTATGAATTACTCATCTCAAGGGCGCTGTAGAAAATGCTACGTTTTATGAACTAGTTAAAAATAAAAATATTTAGAATGAGGGCTGCACCCAACGCAGTCGATCAACTCTTCTTATCAGGAAAGGATACTTTGAAAAGGTGCGTTTTGAGTCTCGATCTAAACTCTGACCAATTCTCAATACACTTAAGGTCCGCGAAGGCTCGGTCGCCAAAGTTTGTGATAAGACTGCGTTTTGGCACAGTCAATCTACCGATCGCAGAAGTCTTAGCTGATCGCAATGTAGACTGTCGGGCATTCAGGTTCTCGTTGAAGCAGAGTTCAGATATATAAGCTGGTGCCATACCATGCAACGCCTTGAAGACCGTCCAGCAGAGCTTGTATTGTATCCTTTTTGGACATTTCAGCCAGTGGAGCTCCTCAAGATGCTGTGTCATGTGACAACTCTTCGGCACAACTCTTAGCAGTCTTGCTGCTGCGTTGAATGCAGACTGGAGTTTATTAGTTTGCTGTTTGGTGGTGTTGGCGTTGGATTTGAATTAGGAGACATAACTTCTTATTCTACAGTCTATTCCAGCCCACTCCTGAACGAAGGCCTCCTCATTCGCTTTAATGCTATTCTGTATTGTGCAGACTGCATCCAGGTTATGACGACGTGCCAGTTTCGGTCGTCCTTCCACTGTAGTTTTTTTACTTGTATTGTCCTCGTTTTTTAATATCTTGATTTTTATTTTTTCACGGTGGTGTAAGCTAAGTTTATAAAATAGTGCTTTTGTGTGCGATTTTAACTATGTGTTTGTAAGTGTGCTATCTTGTGGTTCAATGGGCTAACTAAAGAGCATCCTGATATTCGCCTTACAACTAAAGGAACATTGGAAACCCTTAGTCAATATTTGAGCATTTCTTTGTTGCGGAGAATGGATGGAAGATCTGTGATGAATATCTCTCCGTTGGTATTCTTTCTACAGTAACCAGTTATCTCTCACGCGTTCAACCGTAGCTGAGATTGTCCTGTTCTTCTATATGTGATCCATAGTCCCTAGACTAGATGGAGACCCCCCACACGATGGTCCGATGATATTGGAAGAATTGCTGGCGATTGGATGCGAAAGGCACAAAACAGGAATGCATGGAGAAGTATGGGAGAGATTTATGCCCAGCAGTGGACGACAACGGCTGTTTAAATAAGTAAGTAAGTCCCTAAGCCAGCAGTATTTTTGTCCATTTTTTATTCGAAATTCTAGCTATATGACTCGTCCATTGCTAGTTTAGAAACTTTACACGGTGGATGATGTCAGTGACTTTTGTTTCCTCTCACACCATACATCTGACTCTTTCTCTAAAGCTTCCTAGCATGGCTCTTTTCATGGCTCCTTGGATCACTCGCAGTTTCACATCACTAAACTAGTGAAACATCACGTCATCTTATAGAAGGGGTTGTCAGAAAGAATATACTTCCGCATTTTTTTTATCCTGACATACTTTTCTCGCTTCCTCTACATTCGTACATTGTGCCATGCACGCAAGAAAAAAACAGAAGTAATAAACGTTGTAGAAATTTGAGTCTCATAATATCGTGTATTCCATATCTTTGTAATATATTGTAGTTGGATTGAATTCCGGCGGGAATCAACGGCACCGCATTGTTCCATGTAGCGACCATTTAACACATGTCTAATTCCGCTTCGGTCCTTTATTTTCTTAGATGCACCGCTCTTCGGGTGTCAACGAACCGCCATTATTATTTTCATAAACGAATCCCGCCAAGATTACGAAGAATGGAACACCCATCACAAAAGACAATTTCCAGCAGTGTTTAGTAATTTCAAACGCATAATATCAATCAATTGTATTCAAATATGATCGTGACGCAATCGTTCGTATGTATTTTAAAATATCCGCTTTGAGCGGTAATACAAGCAGTTTCATAGGCTTAATACTTATACTTGGTGGTTCAGAATCTCACGGTTTTGAGGTAGGTATCTATAATACGTGAATGCAGAGCTCATCGAAGGGATTTTTAAATGATTTAAATAAAATATATGTAAAATTTCTTGGGGTTTTAGTGCCAGTTCTTACGTATGGAAGTGAAGCTTGGAGTTGGTAGAAGAAGGAAGAATGTAGGATAATATATGAGAAAACTTTTAGAAATTCATCAATCTTCTTCTTCCTTCTTCCTCAGCCTACTCCCGTCCACTCCTGGACAAGGGCCTCCTCCGTTTGCTTCCATGTCATTATGTCATGTGCAGCTGCATCCAGGTTATTCCGAAGTGTCTGTTTAGATCATCCTTCCACCGTAGTTGCGGTCGCCCTGCACTTCTCTTCGCCGTCCACGGTCTCCAAGTCAGCAGTCTTCTTATCCACTTTTCATCTGAGCTTCTGGCTACGTGACCTGCCCATTGCCATTTTAGAGTCAGTCAGTGATGATGTCAGTGACCTTTGTTTTTTCTCTTACCGTATCGTTTCTGACTCTGTCTCTTAGGCTTATTCCTAACATGGCTCTTTGAGTCACTCGTAGTTTCTCGGCACTTTGTTTGGACAATGTAACAGTTTCAAGACCATAAGTACCAACTGGCAGAACGCAGGCTTCACAGACTTTTCGTTTCAGGTTGATCGATGATTATTTTCCGGTTTTTAAGGATGTAACTCATGTTTCCGAAAGCTGCCCAGCTTAGTCCAATTCTTCTTTTTAGCTCTGCGGTTTTGTTATCTCGGCCCAGGCTTAATATTGAATATTAATCTAAGCAACTAACCATCACGCCATTTCCACGGAGGCGTAGGCAGAGAAGTTGGACTGCCAAACTGTTTTATTCTGACTTAACTTGCGCCTCCTCCACATTCACACACCGCAACACGCACGTTCGTTGATTGTTACCACTTCTAACCTTTTAGTAATTGATTAGTTTATTCATGCCATGTCTTCCTTGCCTTTTTTCCATTCGTAATACTTGTAAATATATTTTAAACCATTCTTTCTTCATCCTTTCGTTCATAGGTCCAAACCCTTTTTTAATTTTATTAAAGATGCATTCTTCCGCCTTACATCATTTCTAACATCTTCATTGGGTATTCTATCATATATTGTTTTTCTTTTTTTCTTTCAGTCTCATTTCTACGGCAATTATTTCATTCGTTGTGCCAGCTCCAAGCTACACTTCCATACAATTCCAACATAAATTGATGCATTTGATATTCAATACCAGTCTTTGTGTTAAGAATATTTGTTAATTTACTTTTGTAACTTTGCCAGCCAATTGGCAGAGAACACAACTAAGCCGTAACTAGCAGCTGTCTTTCAAAATTCTTGATAATTGAAAGAATGGCACGCAATGAATAGAAAACACAATAGACACCCACATCTGCTCTTATTAAAGATGTGCTCCTCTATTATCTGTAAGCATCTTACTTCTTATTTAATATTGAGTTTTACATCATTGTTATAAACAATAAATACAGTTATTAGGTTCAGCAACAGAAATTCAATATTGATGAGTCAAAGAAAATTAGGAGAAATAAACAGGGAAGCAAATAACATTATCAGAAAAGGGGGTTAATAAGTTAAAGACAATTATAATAATGATGGAAAAAAATGTATTTAGATAATAATCGATGATTTATACATAACTGAGAAAATAAACAAAGAAGTGAAAACGTAATATCAATATTTTTTCGTTGAATTATAATACGAAAATATTTTGAATGTTTTATATAATAGAGAGTAATATGTAGGAATTTGATTGTTAGTAATATTTATTTCCCACATTTTTGCTATTAAAATTTCTTGATTTTCAGATTTTTTAAATTTTGAAAAAAAATTTGAAATTGTCGTGATATTAAAACAGTGGATAACGTGGAATAAAAATTAAATAAACACAAATGTCCGGATCGTCCAGCTGACGACAAGTGCACCATCTAAAAGAACATTATGTGTTAAATTATGTTTCTTTGTTATTTTATTTTATATCATTGTATTTCAGATAATTTGTTTTAGATTTATTATGTAGACGTTGAACGATCGAAGTGTGCACGGGAGATGCCTGTTGGTGGCGATGAGGTTCGCAACCCATCACACTGCGTCTCTCGCGATGGCGAAAAGAGAAGGATTAAAGTGTGGCAGTCCATTCTTTCTGCCTACCCTTTCGGGGAGACGGCGTGACGGTTAGTTAGTTAGTTATCTAACTTCTTCTTCTTCACAGGTTGAAATGTTACCTCATTCATGTATACTTTATTAATTATCTGACTAACTAGCTAACCATCACGCGAGGAGTAGGCAGAAATAATTAACCGCCACAATTCTGTCCTGACATACCTCTCTCGATTCCCCGACATTTATACATCGCGTCTTGCGCGCACGTCGATTTTAATTTTAAATTTTTTTTTTTATGTATACAACAGGTCATTTGAACCCAATTACTGTATACAATTTTATTTTTTAGCTATTATATTGATTCTCGTGACATGTGATAGGTAGCCAATCTATCGCCATTTTATTGTCACCTGAATTCTACACCAGATCAAAGACAGTGTGACAATCACACTGCCATCGCCGGGAATCGAACCCGGGACCTTCAGTATGGAAGTCAGAGCTCTTACCACTCTGCCACGAAGGTCGATTTCTTTGACTCATAATATAATGTACATTTTATTATTATTATTATTATTTTTTGATGACTTATATTTTAAGTGCGCCGTTTTGTAAAATCAATTACTCCAAGGGCGCACTAAGAAATGAATGACCGAATAGTGCAGTCTTTATAAGTTTCTTAAATTTAACGTCACTATCCTCATACTAATACTAACATGGAGGTTATTCCACGCCAATGGACCCGCAACGCTGAAAGCACGATCATAGAAACTTGCTTTATTGGTTCTGACTTGAATTGTTATGTTGTTTGCACTTGCTTCTACTGATCGGAATGAACGTTGACTTTCCGTTGGCATGGGTGTCATGCAGAGGTCCAATATATACGCTGGCGCTCTCTGGTGTCGAGCCTCAAACACCGTCAAACACAATTTCTATTTTACTCGCTCTCGGATTTTAAGCCAGTTGATTTGATCGCATCAGGTTTTCCTTGACCTTCCTCTATTTATAGCTTCGTTCAATTCGTTTACACATACTATCTTCACCATTCTGTCTTTCCATGTATCCAAACCATCTAAATGTTAATTTCATTATTTTTTTCATAAAACTTTAAACTGCATTCATTTCTTATACCATATTTTGACTCATTATAATGTTTCATTTTCAAAATGCATCAACCTTATGATCATTATTTTGCTTTTTATTAACATATTTAAAAAAATCTTTTATTTATTAATTACCACAAAAGAATTGGATATTATATGTACGTATAACTAACAACTTGTTAATTATGTTTTCTATAAGTTATAATATCATAAACATGTTAAACTAGTTTGTTTTGTTATTGTTTAAAAAACATTATTTTCTAAGATACAATTTATTTTGGATATATTTTATGGCACCTTTTTGACTTGAATAATGGCAAATAATGTTATTATTTAGTATTCTTTAATAATATAAGCATTGCAATTACAAGTAGTCATTAAATACTTTATTTAGTTCCAAGTAAAACTTTCACATTTTAGGATTTTCTCTTGCCCCTTAATCATCATTAGTATAGTATAACAATCCATGGGGCCACATCGAATTCCCTGAGTAGCGTATTCTGCTTAATTAGTTCGGGTATATAAACAGCTAGAAGTTTCATTCTAGTTACATTTGATACCTTGGCATGACGAAACATGTCATTCCCTTAAAATATAATAAAACTTTTATAAAACGGACGTTTTCATTCATATTCATTGTTTACCGTATTGAGATTTTAAGAAACACTGTTATGCCCGCTGATCTGATGTACTCCCGAAAATTTAAATATTCCTTATATCATTTGTATGTATGAAATATTACCGCGCGAAAAGAGTCCAATAGTCAGACCATAGAAGGTTACCCACCGCTTACCCGAAGCTGTTATAGGACGCAGCGGCGCTTTTTTATTAGCTTCACTCATATTTGTTTATTTTTTTATTAATTAATTAATTTATTTATTGATACAAAATACACAAATGAGACATAACAAACGAAAACTAATTAGGCGACTCATTTGGATACAAAACGGTGTAACAAAAATAAATCAACGACATGAAACCAAAAAATCATATATATCAAAAGGAACCCAAATATGTCGACGTCAGTGAGACAGTACTCTTTCCAGAATTTGTAATATATTTTTTATGAACACTGCCTCACTGACACTGAAAATGTCCAAATCTGAGACGATTAGATTCAACGTCCGAATTGCGCTTCCTACTGGCATCACCAAAGGCAGGTTGGTTTTGCGTGACGTAGCAAAGAACAATATTTATAATTTCTAGAACCGTCCTCCATCCATGCGAGGCTCACGTTAACTGGGGATTGCAAAATAAAATAAAAAGCAAACGGCAAAAGGGTCCAGGCCATATTTAATCTAGTTGAATTTATATTTACTTCTACTCGTATGTCCCAATCTCATAAAACAGAGCAAAACATGATACATGATTTTATGGCCTATCATAAAATTATTTCAGATAGATGTTGGTGAGGACCAAGAAAACGATGGGCGAACTGCGTGGAAGAGGACTAGAGGCGGACCAGAATAATGGAGAGGGATGTCCAGGAACAGGAGTCAGTGGAAGACTGGTGTGGAGGAGGCCAAATCCCACACCTAGATGTATCGCCGAGAATACGTATGAACAATTATATAATATTATTTTATTTTATTTCGGATTATTTATCTTTATTCGACAAGTAATGTACGCAATGTTGGTTCCCGGTTCCTGGTTCCGGATTTGGTAGAGAAATTTTAGCATTGCGGTTTCCGGTTTAGGGTTACTAAACTCTTGTCGGTTTTTAATCAAACATATTCAAATTCAATTTGCAGAAATTATTGTAATGCCTTTATATTTTATTGTTTTTTCACCATATTTAATGGTCCAACCTTGCTTTAATATTTTGTAAGGATTGTATTTTTTTCACGTTATAATATTATTGTTAATTATAACGTGAAAACAATACAATCCTTAACAATCCTTAACACAATAACTTGGTGTTTATCTTGACGCAAATCTGTCTCTAAAATCCCAAATTAATAACACGGTCAGCGCTAGTTTCTTCCACCTAAGACGATTAAAATCCGTCAAAAGGAGTATTCCCTATGACACTTTCAAAACTCTTGTAAATTCCTTTGTTGTGTCAAGACTTGATTATTGTAATGGAATTTATGCAAACATTCCAAAACAACAAATAAACAAACTTCAATCTGCGTTCAATGCAGCAGCAAGGCTCATTAAAGGCATTCCAAAAAAGTCACATATAACACAACATCTCAAAGAACTTCACTGGCTTAAAAGTCCAGAAAGAATCCAGTATCGTATCAGTTTTCAGATAGATATATCATATTTTGCCCTAGACGCTGTTTTATTGAGTGTCGGAATGCGCATGTTTGTGTTAAAGTGTAAACTAAAAAAGAGCCATGTTGACAACTTAACGGTTAGGTTGTTAAGTACCAAAGGAAATATTTTCTGTTGGCACCAATCATCGTAGTTAAGTGCGAGTGAGTCGAGGGCATGGCGCCATCTGAAGAATGCACTACGAATGCATTTTTATAAACATATACGCGATTATTGTATAACACTTGACATATATGCGAAATTCAATTTTTTTTGTACCTACTTTGAATCAAATTTAATTTAAGAATTAAAGAACATTTATTTTTTATTTTTTTTTATTTAATTTTTTTTTTTAAAAACCCGATTGGGTTATACTCGTATGGTTACATTTTTAGATCTTACTATTAATTATGTATTGTTTCAGATTTTTTTTATATTGAGTTGAAGTGAGTTTCCTTGTGATTATGCTGGTCGCTCATTTTTTTGTAAAGGTAATTTCTTTTCTCTATTTTGTTGTAAATATCCTTCGTCATCCAGCCCTCTTTAAGCGATGTTCTGTTCCTGCTCCTAGTGTGTCTCTTCAGTTCCTCCCTTATTATGTCTTGAAGCGCTTTGAAGGTTCCTGGTTCTTCTTTCTGTATTGTTTCTCCTAGGCTTTCTTTTAGTTTGTTGTAGTTAATTTTCTTTGTGGTATATTGTTGACGTTTTATTCTCTGTCTGGGTTTGGTTTTTAGTTCAATATTTATTCCTCTGTGATTGCTCAGTGGTGTGTCGAATAGTTCAAGTGTCGTTGAATCAGCTAATTCCTGGTTTGTCATTACATGGTCAATTATGGTATTTTTTCCTCTGTCATTTTTCCGTGTATAATCAATTTCTTTTATTGAGTTGATAAATCCAAGATGATTTCCTTTAATTGTATTAATATAGTCCTTTGTGAGTTTATCACTGAAAAGCAGGTTGAATTTAAGGTCCCCTATTATGATCTCACATTTTGCACTCCTCTGTTCACCCGTTAACATTCTGTCTAAATATTCTATGTATTCCTTTTTGTTGCTGGTTCCTGGTTGTCTGTATATTGCATTTATTGTAAGATCTATTTCATTAATATGTACTTTCAGGAGGTTGTTGTTGCTTAGGTATGTTTCTTCTTTTATAGTTTTAAAGTCTATCTGTGTTCTGATGTAAATAATTTAATCATCATCATTCGAACATCATTCGTCTAACAAAGATAACGTGTTGAAGTTTTACACGTAAATAACAAAAATATAACTTTAAATAATTTAGAAAATTTGGAAATTAAAAACAAAGAAATAAAACTAACTAACTAACTAACCATCACGCCGTCTCCCCGAAAGGGTAGGCAGAAAGAATGGACTGCCATACTTTAATCGATGCGGCACTCCATCCTTCTCTTTTCGCCATCGCGAGAGACGCGATGTGATGGGTTGCGAACCTCATCGCCACCAAAAGGCATCTCCCGCAAAAATAATAATAATAATAAGTAAGTAATTAAATTTGATTCAAAGTGGGTACAAAAAAATATAGAATTTTGCACATCCGTCAAGTGTTATACAATAATCGCGTATACGAGTATGTTTATAAAAATGCATTCGTAGTGCATTCTTCAAATGGCGTTATGCCCTCGTCTAACTCTCGCACGTAACAAAGAAATAATAATAATAATAATAATATGCTAACTTTTAAAGCGCCGTTTTTGTGATGTAATCTCCTTAAGGGCGCATTAAGACGTGTTTTAAATCTAAAAATGTAAATGTGATCGCTTAAAAAGCGATCGGTTTAAAAGTATAGTAGAACAAAGTATAAATGTTTAAATTGGGTATGAAATATGAAAAAGATGGGTTTTCAATGTAAATCTGAACGAATATATTATAAACCACCAACTAACTACTTAACTTTTAGTCCCATAATTGATTTATTTGCCCTGTCTCATATTTCTAATTAAACACCAATTTACCCTGCCGCTAAATTAAATTTTCCCCCCTCCAATTTTTCTCTCGTCATTCAGTATATAAGTAATAACCTCTTTCATTTAACTGTTAAAATCACACACTGAAAGAAGGGAAGTTTGTATCCCGAAACATGTTTGTGAAAACTGCAAAAAAGTAAAAAAGCGAAAAATCCCGAAAAATTTACATTTCATATATTATTATAACACCTGATGATATCAACATAGGTTGATGAAACAGCTGTCGCGTAAAATAAAATACAATTGTGATACAAAAACAAAGTTATTTAATTTAACAGTTTCCGCCAAAACAATGCGATCGCAAAAATCTGATGCAATGTTCATTCTCAGATATTTAGATTAAAAACACGTCTCAATGCTCCCTTGAGATGATTACATCACGACAACGGCGATTTAAAAGTTAGAATATTATTTATAAACATATAATATGTACTTGACCCATTAGAAATTAACCATCTGGTGGTATTTGAGATTATACATCGTTTTACGTTTAGAATACTCATGGTAGAAATTAGTACGAACTATAAAAACGTTCGATTTCTAAAATTTTTACTATATTTTAAGGAAGCGACATGTGACGTGTCTTGCTATCGCAATATTTAATGTTTTTTGAAAATCAATTACTTAAGTTCCTTCTTGAAAAGTAGCTTGCCAGCTTCCCTTACAGATGTCGTTTTGAGGTCCACTTCCTCTAGGAATTGCTTCTCTTACGACCCTCCATTCTGTCATTCTGGAGTGAGGTTCATTACAGAACCTATTACTCTGCCTTCACCATCTTACAATATCCTCGACTTCGCATAACCGTCGGATAACCGTGTATCGTATTCTGTCACGCAGGGTTTGCCAGCAATGCTTCCGAGTATAGATTCTATGTTGTTCCTATTTATCAAAACCGGTTATCTATTATTAAAAGTAATGTGTAGGTAAATGAATAAACCAGAAAGCAATAAAGACATGGTAATATTATGTAATGTGTAAAATTATTATGAATCTGACGTAATCATTTTGAATTGGATTATTATCCTGACGTATTAAATGCGTTGGGCCATTGATAAGGTATTAATGATACGACATGAAATTTGTATTGTTTTGATTACACGTTATTTCGGTGTTCCAGAAGATTAGACGACCCCTTGTTTGCTTATAGTTTGAGAGTCAAGGCCCGACTGATAAGCTATGGAGCCAGATTACGACTTACGCACATATTTATTATATACTTCCATTCATATTTTTTATCGCTGTAAAGGTAGAAGTATCAGGGGTTGGTTATCAGGTTGAACAATGATGTGGAACTCCGTTTTATATAATTAATACGAATGAAAACCCACGAAATTTTTACGGAAGTAAAGATTGTCTACCCTTTAAAAACGTAACCGGTAATAAATTTTAGCTTAGAATGAAAATGTTTTTTTTACACACGTTAATAATTTCAAAATTAACAACACCAAAAAAAGGAAAAGTGTTTTAAAAATATTTTTTATAATGCCACAACACAAATTAATTCCTTCGTACGAAAGTACACAATAAGGGTGACAGAAAATATAAGTGTTTTTAGTATGAATAATTAATTTATTATGGATATAGTTAATTTATTATGGATAGTGAACTATGATATGAAACTCAGTATTAAATAATTATTAATAATGAAAATCTCATCTGTTTTCTAGAAGTTTTATCAAAATTTATGTGAATGACATGTTTCGCCTGTCTAAGGCATTATCAAAAGATTACATTTGTAATGCTTTAGACAGGTGAATACATGTCATTCCCATTAATCATAATATAAAGAGATGGAAGTGAAGCATGGAACTGGCAAAAGAAGGATGAAAGCAGAATAAATGCAGTAGAAATGAGATCTCTAAGACGAATGTGTGGCAAATCTGTATATGATAGAGTGACAAATGCAAGTATAAGAAGTGAATGTGGTGCGAATGAAAGTGTTATGAACAAAATAAGGAAAGGGTCATTAAGATGGTTTGGACACATGGAAAGAATGAGTGAAGACAGAATGGTAAAGAAGGTATATGTAAACGGCGTGAACGGAGCTAGAAATAGAGGAAGGCCGAGGAAAACGTGGCACGATCAAATCAATCAAATATTGAATGTCGGTCACGTGAGGAGTTGGAGAAATCGATGCGTGCATGACAAGATGTATGAATGTAGAGGAAGCGAGAGAAGTATGTCAGGACAGAACAGTGTGGCGTTCCATTCTTTCTGCCAACCCCTCCGGGGAGACGGCGTGATGGTTAGTTAGTTAGTTAGTATAATATATTAAACCTTGTAGGAAACATTCGTATTAATTATAAAATATTAACTGTTTATAATATTTAGGTAAAAGTCGTAATGGCCAACATAAAAAATATATATATTTGAATTTCAATATATTATGGTATCTCGTAAGATAGTAAGAACTTTTTTGAAATTGAATTTGCGTCTACTTCATTTGGACTAAGATGCGTAATTAGGTACTTAAGAATTATTTCTTTCGCTTTATATTGCCTTCAAGACTATCCGGATGGTTGGCTAGTCTGTTAGCTGGTTTGTTATTGTTACATCTGTTCATCCAGACAGCCCCCACCAGTATTGCGTATTGTGTCACGTGCGATAGTGATTCTAATACCGCCCCATTCAGAATTCAGTTGATCGCGGTCTCCCGCGCGGCGTGTGTGTGGACTGTGCACGATTGTAGACCCGCCTTTACGCGTTCTTGTTTACGCCGCGTTGTTGACAGCGCGAAAACGAAACATCCGGCATCTATGGATTCCTAATTCAAAAATCTGTCAAAACTTCGTTTCCCCGCGCGCGGGTGCCGAAGCGTTCGGAATTTAAAAAGTATTGAGAATCATTTAATTTTGTAAAACAAGATTTTAATAATTTTTCGTGTTCTGTGAATTGTTGCGTTAAGTTTAAAAACTTGTTTGACATTGACGTTGGAATTTAAATAAGGTATTAAACACGTGAACCCAATTTTAATAAAATACAACATAATATTGTCTCGTGTATTAAATTTAAATCAAGCATTTAAGTTTCATTTAAGAGTTTTATCTTTACCCTGTTGAGATTTATTTATTCTATAGAACTTGAGTGTTCATTATTTGAATATTAAATAGTTAGCATAGAAGCTGATGTCATAATAATAGACACGCAAGTCTTTTAAATGCAAAATGCAGAACTGTGTCACGTGTCTGCATTACGTTGGTACTTATTTTATATTTATTAGTAAGTACCTTTGTAAATCCAATATTATTACTTGCGTTGAAATAAGAAAGACATGTAAGGGAGATGACTTCATCATGGATAAAATTAAAAAAGGATCCCTGAGATGGTTTGGACATATGGAACGAATGGATGAGAGTAGAATGGTTAAAAAGTTGTACACAAGAAGCCTAGGACGACCGAGGAAAACATGGCATGACCAAATTAATCAATTACTAAAAGGCGGTCACATTTCAAAGTCGGAATAATCGACGTGCGTGCATGGTACGATGTATGAATGTAGAGGATGCCCGAGAGGTATGCCAGGACAGAGCATTGTGGCGATCTATCCTCTCAGGCTACCCCTGCGGGGAAATCGCGTGATGGTTAGTTAGTTAGTTAGTTTAAGTATTTTTTTGTATGATGACCCATAGCACGAAAGCTTAAATAAATACGAGTATATTTTAGAGTTTACTTAAAATAATTAGGAATTACGCAGAATCACAGATAATTCACTCTTTTATCTTATTATTATTATTCTTCTTATACTAGTCGACCTGTTTGCCACCTCTTACGATGTGGACTTCCATCTCTTGGGTAGTCTTCCCGGCATCCTTCTTCACTCTAGTTTCCCATGTTAGGCAATTTGTGGTAGTCTCTGGGTGTCCATTCATTCCACATGGTCCCTCTAATATCTAATTTTTCGTCTCCCCCATCTGGTAACATCCTGGATATCAAACTTTTATCTGATCGTGGTGTTTCTTCTTCTGTCGTGTAGAGTCCCGCCTGTTATTTCTCTGAGCGTTTTCATCTCTGTGATTCTGAGAAGTGATTTAGTTTGAACTGTGTCAGATTATTTTTTATATCAATCAATATTTTTTGCAATCACTGTGATTTTATATTCTATAGATAGGACTTATGGCTTTTTAAAACATTAAACGAGCATACTGTCAGCCTAATGGTAATAACATTTCCCACCATTTCTGTCAGTAACTATAAATAAAGAAAATTTTCCCATTGTTTTATTATAAATTGTTAAAATTTATTACACTGTTATGATATCCCAATTTGTATTATTCACTTTTTGAGTGTCGTGACAGCTGTTTCGCCAATCGATGCTGGCATCATCGGGTGCAACAAACTGCTGTGGTTTTAACATCTATATATAATGAATAATACAAATTGTGATATCATAAGTGTTAAAATTGTGTCTGTTAACAACGTTGAAGCATCATAGTGTTTCGGCCAAAACAATGGATCATTGCTTTTATTTAAATTTTCGTTTATCTTATGACACCAAATCTTCATAAAAATGTTGGATTATCAAAATTTTACTCAAATAATGTGGAATAAATTTGTGAAAAAAACGCGTTTTTGGAGTTACGCCTTCTAACAATAAGTTAACGATTCGTTTAATTAAAATATTCTTAAACTTTTCGCAAACCTGCAAATTATTAATTATCTAATTAAAACAACTTCCATAAAACTGTCAATACAAAAACTGGTTTCGGCATTTTCTGTAATTTCAATGGAAATTAGTAAAATATAATTTAATGTTTATATTGCCTGAAGGAATAGTTCGGTTAATGTCGAAACACGCAAACGCGCGGTGAAAGTGTTAATCGTATAAAATTTTATCTATCGAATAAACGGTAAAATAGTTTATTTGATTTTATAAAGTTGTGAATAGTAAATTAATCGTTCGGGTATGTTTTTTTTTACAGTGTGTTAGTTTTTAATATGTTAATAGTTTTATATATCCTTGGTGATATAACGAAATACAAATAAAAGTGTAAATAAACTGTGAAACTAGTGCACAAATAGTTTAAACACGATTTATGTACCGTTGTGTTGTATGAAAAACTAAAGTTCTCAATTGGAATATTTTCTCAGTCACCAGCACTCTTTTACTGAGAGTTTACGTAAGTACTTAATTTAAAACCTTGTAATTTGTTTGTTCAATAAACCAATTTATTAAAAAATTTTGTCAAATGAAAATGCTTTTAGAAAAAATATGTTTTATTACAAAAGGAATGTTTTATCTTCTAATTGTTTTTGTTTTAACCGCTCTATGCATATAAACCTACGTGATACGCACACTTTGACTGCACCATTCTGCTGCACCATATACCGTATCACGTACGCGCTTGAGAAAAAGTAATGTACCTAAAATGAACAAAACTTTACGGATACGCGCGTGTGCCTACAGCACTTGAGTACAAGTCTTCACAAGTATGATCGTTGCACAAAGGGCATGCGAAATATGCGATCGAGTTTTTGACGTTTCGTAATTTAAACAAATAAAATTAATATATAATTAAATTTAATTAATAAAAAACATGACAGTTTTTTGCATGTTTCTCGTAAAGTTACCTGGAGGTAGGGCGGTTAATACGAGTATGTATCATATTTGTACATTTTGAAATATATTATTATTTATTATTCAATAAGTGAAGCTCAGGGTTGGCAGAAGAAGGATGAAAGTATAATAAATGCCGTAGAGATGAGATCACTTAGAATAATGTGCAGAAAAACAATGTATGATAGAATACCTAATGAAGAAGTTAGAAAGGAATGTATAGTAGGTGAATGCGTCCTTAATAAAATTAAGAAAGGATCACTAAGATGGTTTGGACATATGAAACGAATGGATGAGTGGAAAATGGTTAAAAAGATATATACAAGTAGTAGGTAAATATGGCATAACCAAATTAACGAAATACTGAAATCCTTGTTCGATGTAGGAACAATAGATGAGCGTGCATGTCACGAGTATCAATATAATACCTAAAACGAACTGTATGCAGTAATTGGATTAAAAAGAACAGTTGTATGTACAAAAAAATGAAATGTCTACTCACAAAGTAAGTACTTCGACTGAAAAAAGATAACACTGTTTTTATTTTATTTTAGATTTAGACTTCCACATATTGGTAATACAAAATGCATCGTTTAATTGAATTATAATTTTAAATGAACTTCAGTCAAAAGATTTCAGTAAAATTATTAACTAACTAACTAACTTACCATCACGCCGTCTCCCCGAAGGGGTAGGCGGAAAGAAATGACTGCCACACTTTTCTTTCCTGACATATTTCTCTCGCTTCCTCAACATTCATACATCGTGTCATGCACGCGCGTCGATTTCTCTGACTCCCCACATGGCCGACATTCCATATTTGATTTATTTGATCGTGCCACGTTTTCCTCGGTCTTCCTCTATTTCTGGTTCCATTTACATCATTAACATATAATTTTTTTATCATTCTTTCTTCATTCATTCTTTCCATATGTCCAAACCATCTTAATGATCCTTTCATTATTTTGTTCATGACACCATCATTCGCACCGCATTCACTTCTTATATTTTCATTCGACACTCTATCATACACAGAGTATCCACACATTCGTCTAAGAGATCTCATTTCTACTGCATTTATTCTACTTTCATCTTTCTTTTGCCAGTTCCATGCTTCGCTTCCGTACATAAGGGTCGGTAGAAGAACGCCATTGTTCACTGCCATTCTAGATTTTTTGGACACTTTTTTCTTTTTTGAATGTGCACCATTCACTTTGTTGCCTGCCCCAACCCTTCATTCAATATCCCTCTCCACTCGCAAGAGATCTCATTTCTACTGCATTTATTCTACTTTCATCATTCTTTTGCCAGTTCCATGCTTCGCTTATAAAAAAAATAGTTTTTCTTCTGCGGACCTTTCACACAAAAATGGTTAGTAGTGCAAACTAATTTCCAGCCGAGGTTATGGCATTAGTTTCACAATAATGATTATTACAGCAATTACCAGATATTTCCGAGCAGCGAGCAGCGCGGCTAGCACACGGGCAGCTAGCATAAACCAAGGAAACACTTCAGCTCGGAGCTCCCAATTTACATTTATGAATAATTAAACGGGTTCATTGTTTTGCTACGAATATGTTTCAAAATTGGAATACGGCTTGCGTTTGTTTTGGGTGATTTCTTTGATGTTCCGAAGTGGAAACACGAAACCACATTTTGTGTCCACAAATATACTCATATACTCGTATGTTTACATGCCTGCGGAAAAATTGTATTACATATTTACAAAGTTGTTCTAAATTCTTACGACATTTTGTGTTACACTGTCTTTACACAAACGAGATTTTTTAAACTAACTAACCATCACGCCGTCTCCCCGGAGGGGTAGGCAGAAAGAATGGACCGCCACACTGTTCTGTTCTGACATACCTACTTCTCTCGAATTTCGTTTGTCTTTATTTCGACAGTGACCGTTTCGCCAGGATTGCTGGCATCGACATGCCAGGCAGCCTGCTTGGTGAAACCGGTTACTGTCGAAATAAAAACAAATGTGTAAGTAGTTCATAAAAGCATTGTTATATACTTAGGACATGAAAAACTTTGTTTAATTCACTATTGATTAAAAAATATTAAAAAACACGACATGTTTCAAAGCATGTCGTGTTTTTTTTAATTAAAAAAAAAATTAATAGTGGATAATTTTTTTTTTTTTCAATTTCTTAAGTATATTACTATGGAATTCCACAGTGTTACTGCCTAAGCTTTCAATAAGTTTAAAGCATTATTATATTGAATTATTATTAAAAATGAACTTCAATGAAGAGATTTCAGTAAAATCATTAGATTATCTTAAATTTTGACTGTTTTATTAAGACGTGCGTGTATAATCTTTCTTAATCATTCCACGATTTCAACACTATCCGTTTCAAGCAGTTGCTATTTTCGTATAATGTATCATCTCCTTTCCCTTTGGTCCTTATGTCGTCCTGCCTTTCTTTTTCTGTCTCGGGCCAGTGGCGGAGAACGAGTCCTTCCACGACCCTGCAATGTGCGGTGTCTTCGGTTTCATTTGGCCTTTTTAGCATCAGAATGGTTCTCATCAGATCTTAACCGCGAAAGGCGAGATTAGTACTATATCAAAGCTTTTATGCACGGCAACTTATACGATAATTTAGTGTTGAAACCAGTTTGCGTTGGACAAATAAAAGTTTAAATTATATGAAATTTCAAGATGGGTAACTGATTTCATTTAAAAAAAATAAAAAAAAATTGAACGCTATGGCATTAACACCGTGGAATTCCGTAGTAATATACTTAGGATATTGAAAATAACTCTGTTTAATCCACTAATTATTTAAAAAATATTTAAAAATCCGACATGTTTCGGAGGATACCTCCATCTTCAGGTGTAAAAATATAAAAATATGTATGATATATTTTTATTTATATTTTCAAGTTATTTTCAATTTCCTAAGTATATTTCTCGAACAATAATGTAAAACTCCATATTAAATATTGATACGTAACGTCTGTATACTTTTTAATAATGTAATGGCGGTTTTTTATGAATTGAAACACTGTTTTTTCCACTTTTGAATTTATTTTTCTCGACGTGTTTCGAAGGTTTACACCTTCATCATCGGCAGAACGATATAAACTAACCAACATTGTTACAAAATGAATTTAAGAATCTATAAACATATATAACACGTGTAAAATAACTTAGGCATAGTACCAGGGACATTAGATTACAAAGATCAATGGGTTAAATTTTGAAAATAATTTTTTGAATGAATGTTTTGAGTTGATTTAATTAAGTAAATGACACGTTTCGCCTTTCTAAGGCATTTATTGTTTTTCCGCACATTTTTCTTAGTTATCTCTTTTCTACGGCATTTCCCTACTTTCATCTTTCTTCTGTACTCCTGAACTTCAAGCTTCATTTCTGAACATAAGGGTTAGCACTAGAACCTCATTATGCTCTGCCATATATATTTCTATTTGCAGTGATGATATTGAGAGCACACTTTATTTCATTTCCAGCACCATCCTTTCCAGCACAACGATTTCTTCTTCATTTTTCCATCTCTTGAGATTTCGTAATTTAGAAAATCTGGTATTATTTTTTTTTTAATTTTCCTATAGGAGACACGGCGTTTGATTATTAATCAGTAGTTTTGTCTATCCATGTTGTAATTATTGTTATTATTTTTTTTATCGCTCTTTACATCATTACAGCGTGAACCAAATCGATGTTAAGGGTGTATAGCTATTATGTTGATTCTCTTGGCACATGATAGGTAGCTAATCTATTACCATTTCGCTGTCACGAGAATTCTACACCAGACCAAAGACAGTGTGACAATCACACTGCCATCGCCGGGAATCGAACTCGGGACATTCGGTGTGGCAATCGTATCACTTGCAACTCGGCGACAAAGGTTTTATATTTCTTCTATGTTCGCCATACTTTGTGTTGTAGATGTTTTATTTGCCTTTTTTTAAAGTAATTAAAAATAAATAAAACATTATAAATAATCAAATAAATTTAACGTCAAGTCCAATCTTCGATTTATTTACTTTGTTGTAAGTAATTACCTGAATCCCAATAAGAACATTAAATTATTATTTTAAATTTTAAATTGATTCATAATATTTGTTATAACAAAAGCGTTCCAAAATACTTTTTAACATCTGTTAAAATTGATCATATTTGTAAACAATTTTATAATATTTTAAATATGTATCTTTACAATATGTATCACTGAAGAACGACTGTCTGATATGTAATTTTAATAGTGTTGTATATAAAAAAAGAAAAATACAAAAAAGTTTTTATATCTTTACATTTCTAAGTCTTGGAAATAATTCATCGTTAGTTTGATTCCACCTTTACACTGGTTAGAATATTTTTGTTTAACGATATGAACTATTGACTTTGATCTCACGGAGTGACTGGCACCGCCTTCGCCTTCGCTCTCTTGGTCCATCAAGCCAGCATCCAGCGTGCACTTTATGCAAATACGCTTAGTCGTGTCTCAACGAAACCTACGCACAATGCGTTATTTTTTATCTAACAACGGTTACCGCATTAATCAGCCAACTAAACTAGTATTCAAGCTCTCTTATTATCAAAATATATCTGACTGTGTAGGTACTTTCGTGCCTACGGACGATTTATACAATAGGTAATCTCGAATCAAGTTCATTACTCAATGAGATAGAAGAGTACCTGCTTATTTTTTACGTCTTGCAACACCTTTAGGATATATTTCATAGATACAAATTACAAGTCACCTATTCATGTGTTTATAAATGAAATATTTACTAAAACTAATAATAAGCGAAGCATGGAACTATCAGAAGAAGGATGAGAGTACAATAAATGCGGTAGAGATGAGGTCCCTAAGACGTATGTGTAGTAGAATTATATACGACATAATCTCAAATGCTGATATAATGAAGGAATGTAGCAGGGAAAAAGGTATTATGTACAAAATTATGAAAGGATCGCTGCGTTGGTTCGGACATATGGAGCGCATGGATGGTTATATAATAAAAATACACTTCTTCTTCATCTTCTTCTTCTTCAGCCTATTTTTGTCCACTCCTGGACAAAGGCCTCTTCCATTCGCTCCATGTCATTCTGTCTTGTGCAGACTACATCCAGGTTATTCCGACGTGTCTGTTCAGATCATCCTTCTACCGTAGTTGCGGTCGCACTGCATTTCTCTTTGCCGTCCACGGTCTCCAAGTCAGCAGTCTTCTTGTCCATTTTTCATCTGAGCTTCTGGCTACGTGACCTGCCCATTGCCATTTAAGAGTCACCATCCGATGGATGATGTCAGTGACCTTTGTTTTTTCTCTCACCGTATCGTTTCTGAATCTTTCTCTTAGGCTTATTCCTAACATGGCTCTTTCCATGGCTCTTTGGGTCACTCGTAGTTTCTCGGCACTATGTTTGGACAATGTTACAGTTTCAAAATCATAAGTACCAACTGGCAGAACACAGGCTTCATAGACTTTCGTTTCAAAAATTCAACACGGTTATCACTTTACGAGAGAAAAATAATGCGTTTGTCTGTCAAACTAAAATAGATTTGGGATTGCAGTATCAACCTTCAGCTTTATAATATAAATCAAATTATATGTCATAAATAATATATACATAACCTTGTAAATTTTCATTATATAATTTCGCGTAAAATTGTGAACGTAATTTACAATATATTCCATAGACACATCAATCAAAATTATTTGCTATTTTTTTTCAAATAACACATCAAATCGGTTACACAAAGCTTCTGTTATAATTTATTGCAAAAATATAATAATAGCCATCATTAAGCTCTGGGCGTTATTTCGTATAATTTTTTCACCTGCAGTACTAACTTGTACGAGTATATACAAAATTACTTTCAACTTGAACGTTAAACTAATATTTTTTAGTTGCATACATTTTATTGGTCTGCATAAGTTAAGGCATGGCTAAAATATAATAAATGTGTTAAATATAATATTTATTGCTGTGAAATTTTAATACCATAAAATACATATAATTATTTAATAGCATGTTATGTATTCTAGTGTTGGTACTTTTCAAATTATTTATAGTCAGTAAAAAAGAATAAAAGTAGAGCACAAACACAAGTTTAAAAACTTTTCAATACAAATCAACAATAATAATCTGGGGCTATGAAGCTTCGAGTCATATACGAAAACTCCAAATGCAAAATAAGGCTATCCGTTTATCGCTTGGTGCGCCTTCATGGACCAGGATTACACAACTGCACTTAGAATCGGGAATCCCGATGATAGATGAATTCATTCTGAAACTTGCCGAACGTTTTTACAAAGGACTCCCTTCTCATCCTAGCCCCACAATAAAAGACCTCTCAAATTACGACCGAAACACCTCCAGCCGCCTCAAGCTCCCGAAATCGACCATCCTTCAGAGGAACACTCCGGGCCACACAAATCATGCCATCAAACCATTGTGAACGGCCATTTTCGCTTTCATTGATAAATTCTTGTTTATCATACGAAAGTATTGAATATTTAATATTGTCACTATTTGTAAGTGGAATTCAACATTAAAAATACTTTTAAAGAATTCTATTCCAAGCATTAATCAACAGTATTTAAATTTTTCATCCATTTCATTAAAATTGTTTTACTATTATTATACAAAATTCTTTTCAAAATGTTTTTGAGTTGATCATTTCATGATACGTTTAAGTACGAGTATATATCATTTATACTTGGCTTTTCTTTACTTTGATTCACCTGTTTAAATACAACTGTTCTGATCTTGTTTGAATATGGAACTTCACATTCTAAGTAAGCTTTCCTGGTTACCGCAGCCGTCTTCTGAAACAAAAGAAAAAAAACACAACCGTTATATAATTTTTTGTTTATAAGAAAAATGAATGAATTTTCATTTGAATATAATTTTATATTCGATTCCGATTTTAAATTAATGACCTTTATAGCAGAGTGGCAAGAACAACGACTGCCACATCGAAGGTCCTGGATTTGATTTTTGTTGATGGCAGGATGATTGTCACACTAGATTAGCTACCTATCACATTTACTACACTAAAAAGCTGTTTAAAGTAAATACCGTTCTCGTTGCGGATGGTGCGCACGAATTACAAGTCTTAGTGTCGAGAATGTTTAAGGTATGCAAGTAAAACGATATAATGATGAATGTCGGAAAGTCAAAGATTATGGTTTTTGAAAGGTAAGAGGTAATATAAGTGTGAACGAAGAGAACTTGGAGCATACCTTCATCATCGAGAGAACGATATAAATTATTTAGATATATGACCTTATTTTTCCTTGTTGTAGACCTATGGAGTCTGTTTTCCAGAGTGTTTCTCCTCCTGTGAGGTAGATTCCCAACTGTCCTTCCATATTTTAGGAGGTCTTCCACGAGGACAAGTCTCATGAGGCTGATTATGAAATGCAATAAAGGGGAGTCTGGTGGGGTCCATTATTTTAACATGACCGTACCAGCCCCTTTTTCGTTGCCTGCTCCATCTTATAATATATTATATTAGATATACGATCGATACACATTATTGAAATATAAAAACTATACAAACTATATAGATATAAGAACAAATATTAATTATCCCGTAGATATAAGAAAGATTTTAACCATTTAGTATAAATCGTGCTCCTGGTAATTAATGTAAAATACTTATTGAACGCTAAGGCATTAACACTGTGGAATTCCATTGTAATATACTTAGGAAATTGAAAATAATTTTGTTTAATCCACAAAATATTAAAAAACACGACATGTTTCGGAGGATACTTCCATCTTCATGTGTAAAAATATAATAAAAACTAAACAAAGAATATTTTATTATATTTTTACATCCGAAGATGGAGGTATCCTTCGAAACATGTCGTGTTTTTATTTTTAAATATTTTGTTGACTAAACAAAGTTATTTTTCAATTGCCTAGGTATAATGTAAAATACATTCAAAAGATAGAGATTTTTAAAACAATAGTTATTATTGAATTCCACAGTATCAACGCATTAAGTTTATGAACAATGATATTAAATAGTTTCACTGATAATAAAGATTCATGTTTATTTATTTATTGATAATTTACCAAGTACATGGTTTCCATATCTCCTAACTGTGGTAACCCGTTCTAGGGAGGCAATCTAAACGTGTATATGCATAAAATATGTTTGTACTGTATATGAACTTATCGGTATTTCTTTACCACATGTGTAAGAGTGCATTTTTCTAGAACTAGTGACAAGGTCTCATGCCAGAGGCTCGAATTCTGTGGACCTAGTTTCCAACCGGGCGCTTTATCTGAAACGTGATAACGATTTTATGAGCATTTTAACATATTCTCGGCTGGGAATGAATGCCTTTGAGGTAAAATCAACGCTATCGGCATTTTGAAAACCAAACAGTATAACATTTTATCGCTCTAACTGTTTACTGTTTTAATTTTTTGTCGCAGAGCTGTCTCGAACCGGTGTCCTGCTTTTAAATGACGACCTTCGTGGCCGAGTGGCAAATTCTATGATGGCTGTCACACTGTCTATGGTTTGGTGTATAATACGCGTGACAATAAAATGACAATAAATTAGCTACCTATCACATGTCATGAGAATCAATATGATAGCTATACCCTTTACATCGATTTGGCTTCCTCCTTAGGGCCTAGGGCCTTCATATCCCTCTGCACATTCGTCAGGTCTTCCTCTCCCTCTCCTACTAGACACAGAAATACACTTTTTCACTACATGGTCGTAAGGTCTCCTCATCACGTGACCATACCATCGGAGCCTTGTTTCTGTCAACTTTTGTTTTATGGGGGCTTCCTTGAAACTTCCCCTCACATATTCGTTGCGCACCTTGTCTTTCAATTAGACTCCTCCCGACCACCGCAGCATGCGCATATCTCTTGTATGAAGTTTTTGTTCATGGATCTTTTTAGCTGGCCATACTTCACTTCCGTCTAGTATGTGACACGATGTATTAATATTGAGGAATCGTTAGAAGTATGTCAGGAAATAACAGTGCAGCGAAAAATCAAATCAATGAAAACTTCTGTTTTCTAAAAGTTTTACTATATATAATATTTTTTTTATAATTTGTATTTAAAGAAAAAAAAAATAAAAACACTGCACTTTGTTTTTCACCTGCGGTTACTTTAATTGCCAACTAGTTTCACTTGTACCCAAGCATCCTCAGGGCTTCGTAATAACGTTTATATATATTCGTATAATAAGTTTTACTATAGTTCATTTGAATGACATGTTTTGCCATTCTAAGGCATTATCAAACCGTTTGTTTATGCATTAGAAAGACGAAACATGTCATTACCATACATTATTATAAAACATCTTAACGACATTTTTATTCTTAATAATTATTTAATATGGTTTTTAGATTATTGTGCAAAAATATTAAATAGTGTGGCCGTTCATTCTTAATATCTACGCCCTATGATAGTTAGTTAGTTAAGTTAACAGGTTAAAGTATTGTAGGTATTATTGGTATGTTAGAAGGGATAAAAAACCCTCATAAAACCGCAAAGCTTCCACTTGAGAACGAGTTAAGTATGTCAGAACCGTCATGGCCTAATCGTATTACTACCGATCAGCCCTGTAAGCGGGATCAGTAGGGCCTTGGCTGCTTAGCTGCCTTGGCTCTGTGGCTGCCTTGGCTGCCCTGTCCACATCTGGGATACGGGGAATAAACAATAAACGGTTTAAGTTCTGTGTTTAAGGTTTTATTGAGTCGTTCGATTATTCGCATGGACTGTTTTAGCGACTCCATAGCGGCTGTACGCCAGTCTGTAACCCTTTCAATACATTGGAATTTCAGTATTATTGTGAACGCATTACAGAGATTAGCACGCATTGATCGCACATTAACGAAGTAAAACATTCATGGTAAAGTTAAAATGGAGTTTGATTAACCCCTATAGTGCGGCTGGCTATATTTACAGTATAAAAAATTGGTTACGAAGTGCAACAGACTACATTTGCAGCTCATATTTGAATATATCTTAAAAAACATTTTATTTTAGTGCCTTTAATATAAAATGTTTATTTTTATACTTAGTATACAACACTCACTTTATTAAAAAAATTAAAATTAAATACCAAACATGTTTCGGACACACAAGCCCTTCATCAGTATACATATAAATTTTAAAAATATTATCAAAAAAATCGCAAATGTGGTAAATGTGGTAATTACAATTTAAAAATATATATGAATAAATTTAAAAAAATATATTATATATAATATTTTTAATATTTATATAATATCACTGATGAAGGGTTTGTGTGTACGAAACATATTTGGTATTTAATCTTTATTTTTGTTTAATAAAGTGAGTGAAACTAGTCGAAGCCATAACTCTAAGTCGAATTTAACTAAATTATTATTATTTTGTTGAATCGTTCTTTACATTATGACAGCATGAGCCAAATCGATGTAAAGTGTATTATAGCTATCATATTGATTCTCGTGACATGTGATAGGTAGCTAATCTATCGCTATTTTATTGTCACGTGAATTCTACATTAGATCAAAGACAGTGTGACAATCACACTGCCCTCGCCGGGAATCGAACCCGGAACCTTCGGGGCGACAGTCAATGCACTTACCACTCGGCCACAAAGGTCGTATTCGTAAATATATCGCACCGTGAGTGAAAAACCGAAACAAGTGCAAATATACAGTTTGGAGATATGGGTGTTTAAAGACTTCATATTGCTTGGAAAAACTGTTTTTTTTTTAATAAACCAATGATTTTCAGTTTAAAGTAATATACTCGTACCTATAAACCGAAAATCATTGGTTTATTTAAAAAAAACAGTTTTTCCAAGCAATGTGAAGTCTTTAAACTCCCATATCTCCAAACTGTGTATTTGCACTTGTTTCGGTTTTACACTCACGGTGCAATATGTTGTAGTAAAGAAAAATGACAGTTGTTTATTATTTTCATTTTTTACTAAGGCAGAGTAAAAGAAAACGCCTTCCTTAATATTTTAGAAAAAAATCGGAATACTAATAGAGAGACCTCTTAAATCATATAAAAAAGTAGCATACGATTATATAGATATACATGACATGTTTTTTTTTAGTATGGATCGATCTAATCGATCAATGAAACACACGCAATGAAGCGGAGCGAAATAGTGGTTAATACACCTCAATTGCTGCGTTATTTTTAACAGTCAATCTAAATCAATCAAAAGTTTTGTCTAGTATTCAATTTACACTAATCTTCCCATCAAGAGAACCTTGCCGACCGCAAGTTGGCCCACATTAGGTGATCTCCTGAGATGATGGTGCGGATTGTAATTGATGATGAGATCAGACAACCTTGTCATCCGACATATCTGTCAGCGTTATTGCTCCCCAATCGATCGGTAATAGGATGATGGCAGAACCAACGGTCGTGTGATCGATGTACGAGTACATAAGTAATACACTTAGCGAGTAGTTTTTTTTTAGTAAGCCTGTACCACAGAATAAGTATTTGTATTATGGATCTGCTGAAACCGGTCGAAGCCATAAACCTAAGTGGAATTTAACAAAATACACACTATGTTTTTTTTAAATATAATAATAATAAATTTGATAATTTATAGAGCGCCATTTTTATGAATTACTCATCTCAAGGGCGCTGTAGAAGGTGCTCCGTTTTATCAACTAGATAATAATAATAATGATGATAACAAAAATAATAAACATATTTAGTATGAGGGCTGCACCTGACGAAGTCGATCAGCCCTTCCTGTCAGGCCTCGTAAATTCTTTTGTAGTGTCACGGTTAGATTATTGCAACGGAATGTACGCTGGATTGCCAAATAATCAATTAAGCAGAATACAAAGCGTATTTAATGCTGCTGCCCGATAAATCAAAAACAAAAATACTGTCATATCACGCCGCTCCTGAAGGACCTTCATTGGCTTAAAATCCGAGAGCGAGTAAAATATAAATTGTGTTTGACAGTGTTTTAAGCTCGACACCAGAGAGCGCCAGCGTATATATCGGACCTCTGCGTGACACCCATGCCAACGGAAAGGCAACGTTCACTCCGATCAGTAGAAACAAGTGCAAACAACATAGCGATTCCAGTCAGAGCCAATAAAGCATGTTTCTATGATCGTGCTTTCAGCGTTGCGGGTCCGTTGGCGTGGATAGTATTAAGTATGAGGATAATGACGTTAAATTTAAGAAACATCTGAAGACTGCACTGTTCGGTCAGTCATTTCCTAGTGCGCCCTTGGAGTAATTGATTTTACAAAACGGCGCACTTAAAATACAAATCATCATAATAATAAATAAATAAATAAATAAATGATAATTTGAAAAAGTGCGTTTTTAGATAAACTTGAGGCGTTAACTTACTGATTTTTTTAGATACTGTGGACTTAATTAATGGCGAATTTTTTAATAATAATTTTTATTACTTCCTTGAACTTCTAACATGAAAATTCAAAACAACAGCAAAAATGATAAAACTAACTAACTAACCATCACGCCGTCTCCCCGAAAGGGTAGGCAGAAATAATGGACTGTCACACTTTAACCGATGCGGCACTCCATCCTTCTCTTTTCGCCCCGCGGGAGACGTGGTGTGATGGGTTGCGAACCTCATCGCCACCAATAGGCATCTCCCGCGCACACTTCGATCTTCCAACATCCACAAAATAAATCTAAAACAAATAATATAAAATACAATGATATTTTCTTCTTCTCTGGTTTCAATCCTGGGATTGGTTTGCAGCAATTTCTATCTGTTTTAATGTCAAAATTATATAAAATAAAATAACAAAATAAAAATAATTTAATACAAAATGTTATTTTTAGATGGGGCACATTTGTCTATTTAATTTATGTTCCACGAATCCACCGTTTTTTTTTTTAATTTAGCACATAATGTAATAACACTTCTGGCATACAGAGGTTCAGTTCTTGTGGCTATTCCCCTTACGTCTGATGGGAACATTGTTGGAAAGTTGGATTTGGTGGGTTGTTGATTTATGCGGGGGCATGTTTATGGTACTTAGATTTGAGGGTTTTGATTCAAAATTTTCGTAGGCAAGCCGGGCTTCGGGGCTTTTATGGGAGTACCGCCACTGCAGAGAAGCCCATTAGCCGGGCTTGCGTAAGAAATTTTAAATCAAAACTTCTTCTGGCTTACAGAGGTTCAGTTCTTGTGGCTATTCATCTTACATCTGATGGAAACATTGTTGGAAGGTGATTTGGTGGTTTGTCGATTTATGCGGGGGCATGATTGCAAGCCGGGCTTCTGAGCTTCTATGTGATTACCGCCACTGATATCACACATATTGTCGACCTTCTTGGTAGAGTGGTAAGAGCTCTGACTTCCATATCGAAGGTCCCGGGTTCGATTCCCGGCGATGGCAGTGTGATTGTCACACTGTCTTTGGTCTGGTGTAGAATTCTCGTGACAATAAAATGTCGATAAATTGGCTACCTATCACATGTATAAGAATCAATGTAATAGCTAAAATAAATTGTATACAGTAATTGGGTTCAAAAAAAAAATAATAAAAAAAATGTGTGTTCGTTTTCTACGAATGTATGGTAAATTTGTATATAATGTAAAAAGTGAGTGTAAAATGCAAATATAAGGTGTGAATGCAGTGCGAATGATAGTGTTATGATCAAAATAGGAATGGGTCATTTTAATCTATAAATAATAGATCCTTAACAATGATTTTAACTGCCCTATTGATGGGTATATAAAAGTTGATGTATATATCTAACTATAATATATGTATGAGATGCCTTTTGGTGGCGATGAGGTTCGCAACCCATCACACCGCGTCTCTCGCGATGGCGAAAAGAGAAGGATGGAGTACCGCATCGATTAAAGTGTGGCAGTCCATTCTTTCTGCCTACCCTTTCGGAGAGACGGCGTGATGGTTAGTTAGTTAGTTAGTAATATATGTATATTTAATGCAACATGCATTTATCTAACACCAAAATATGTGCCCATGTATTACGTATTCACAAAGTGTTATGATCAAAATAAGAATGGCTCATTTTAAACTATAAATAATAGATTCTTAACAATGATTTTATCTGCTATTTTGATTGGTATATAAAAAAGTTGATATGAATATCTAAACTATATGTATATTTAATGAAACATGCATTTATCTAACACCAAAAGATGTGCCCATATATTGCGTATTCACACAAAATAGCTTCAAGGAGAACCTGTTTTCGGAACATAAATTGGATAAGCGTTCCGTGACTTTTATTGATATACGATTGAAAATTTTAAATATAAACATTCTAACAACGATATGAGTTCCTGGTTACATACGAGATTTTTAGGTTATGTCACAAATGTTTCAAAAGAGTAAGCAATGTAATATTAGAAGATATAATTTCAAAGACTTTAAAGTTTGGCAAAAACAGACAATTTTTCTATACTTCTACAATATATTCTCCATATTGCGGGAACTAACGTGGATTATTTATATACGTATTTTAATAATTTTTTTAAATAAATTTAATATTTTTACAAAATTAATTACCAGTATCCATTTATCTTTTTTTAAGGATTCATTGTATCTCAATGGAGACGAAGATGTAAATTTTTTCGGAAACAGAATATAGTAGTTTACTGGACTTATGACCTGTCATTGGTTAGGTTAAGCGATCACTTTATGTTAACAACATTCCCCATTCTTCCCTTCTTACGATACCACGTCTGACAAAATTTTAATGGTTACATAAAAATATCAAATAAGACAAGTTATTGTATTGCCTTACATAAGCTTGGATACAAGTCATTACCATTCCGTGGTTAAATATAAATCGTTAATTTTTTTTCAACTCACTAACTAACCATCACGCCGTTATCTCCGGAGGGGTAGGCAGATCGGATGGACCCCCATACTGTTCCGTCCTGACATACCTCTCTAGATTCTTCTACATTCATACATCGTATCATGCATGTTCGTCGATTTTTCCGACTTCGAATGTGGCCTCCTTAGTATTTAATTAATATGGTCATGCCATGCTTTCTTCCACGAATTTTTTTCCACCCACACTGCTTGTATAAAACATTTTTACCATTCTTATCTCGTCCATTCGTTACATATGCTCAAACCATCTCAGGGATCCTTTTTTAATTTTACTTATGATGCGATCATCTGCCGTACATTTCGTCGTTCGGTATTCTACTCGTATCATATATCGATCTCATTTCTACGGCATGTATCCTACTTTCATTCTTCGTTTGCCTGCTACAAGCTAAACTTTCATATATAAGGGTTGGCACTTAAACTCCATTTTGTACTGGCGAATTTGCTTTAGTGGATATATTTCAATTTGCCGTAATGACTTTGAGAACGAGAAGAGAGTTTTAATATCTATAAATTGAAAGTGCGTGATTCATATGAAAATTTAAAGTTAGTTAAGTGAAAGTGAATAAAGATTGTTATATTGTCATAAACTATTTAAAAAAACTGGTTATTTTGTACATATATATTGTTTATAACAGATTTTTTACACTTAAGTGATAATGGTAGACATTTTTTAATTAGCCGAAACATTAAAACTAGAAGGTGTGAAATTCCATACTTTCTCGTGGGAAATAAAAATTTAACGACACGCCAATTTATACATATTTATACATAAAATGTATGCCGATACAAGAATAAGACATTATACCATACATGTATATGAGAATTTATTAGTTTATTAAAACATATATGGAAGTGGTATAAACAATATAATTTCTTTGTAAGAAGTATATTTTATAAACTAACTAACCATCGAGTGGTGGTAGGCAGATTTAATTTTTTTTCATATATATTTTTAAACATATCAAATGCCTCACAGAACTACATTTCAATACACTAAAGATACGTATATTATTAATAAAAAGCTTGAGACCCACAATAGCGAATAATACAATACTTTTTTTTAGATAAAGTATTGCAGAAATTTCTTCATCACCCTCTCCACAATCAAGAAATATCGAACCTCATGTGGTCCACCTTGGGAGTTTGGTTGCTATCCGTGGCTTTATCCCACTGCATTCCTCTTGGTCCTGCTGGGGACTAATAGTCTACAGATAAGGAGAGATGGGTTCACACTTACCCATTTCTTCAGACTTATCAGAGGATTCTTTGAGAATTCTGCCATCTTGGAGGGTATTCATCTTTATGTTTCGGATGGTTATCTTCGACAGCGTCAGCACAGACTGTTTTATGTCCCAAAATGCAGAACCAACCTGCCTCTGGTGATGCCGGGGGGGAGAGCAATCAAAATGCTGAAGATGATCGCTTCGGAAATCAACGTCTTTCGTATTAGTGAAAGCACGTTCAGAAGACAAATACTCTTGACTTTAAAGATTATCTTGTATTCCTAAAGTCGAACCATCTCTCATGCGTTCCTGGTATTATACATTTTATATTTACCTGTTCTCAATAGAGCCTTAAATTATAATTGTTGTTTGTAATGTCTTTTGAGAAATAAACTGATTTGATTTGATTTGATCACCTTATCGTAAGATACTATAAGCTCACATTGTTCTTTCCAAACACACTTCTCTCGCATTCTCAAACATTCATCGTGTCACACAAGTCGATATCTTCGACTCATCACGTGGTCTCAATTAATATTTGTTAAATGTGATCATGCCACATTTCATCCTACTTCTATTGCGTGCATCATTCACATTGTTAACGTATATCTCTTATTGTTTTATTACCAAGTGACCAAACCATCTTAAAGATATTTATTGTTTCTTGAACAACATCTAGAACCTAGAATAACTTAATTTTTTTTGTATAGTAGTAGATCCTATTTTGATATAGTAACACGACATGGTTACGCATTTCTTATGTCTTGTCGTAACCGTATATGATTATGTTACTTGAGTAATTATCTTCTTGGTGACATTCGCGCCCAAACGAGAATACAACACATCTTACCATAACAGCCTCATCCCACCGGGTACGGTGGAATTTTCTATAATTTTATAGCCAAATGAATTCTTTCACATTTTCTAATCGTTCCAGTTTGAGTATATTTATAATGAATTGTTTTATATAATATTTGTTTCTTCTTCTTCTTGTTTTGGTGCCGTCTCACGTCCCCACAACGTTTGGAGATCACTGCAGCAAAGGCATCTCTGTCCTGCGCCACTTGGAACATGTTCTGAATTATTTTCATTCCTGTCAATTATTTTATGTTCCGCAGCCAGAACAACTGCCTTCTACCAATTCCCCGACGTTCCTCCACTTTACCCATTAATATCAGTCGAAGGAGGAGGTATTTTCTCTCCCCTTAGCATATGACCCAAAAAGAGACCATTCTAACATTCACACTCGATAACATCTCTCTATTGGCTCTGGCTCTCTATAGTACTTCTGCATTACTGACCCTATCGGTCCACGATATACGGAGCATTCTGCGGTATATAACGAAAGATGAAATAAGGAAGAAATGTAAGGCAGAGGATTGTACCATATGTAGCTAAAATTAAAATATAATCCAGAGATGGTTTGGGCTTTTGGAACGAATAAAAGAGAGAAGAATGGTAATTTTTTTTGTTTACAATCAGTGTGAGTGGAAAGAGAAGCCGTGGAATACCAAGGAAAGTAAGCATGACCAAGTTAATCAAATACTTAAAGGCATGACCAAGTTAATCAAAAATTTCGGAATCGGAAAAATCGACCAGCGTGCATGTTACGAAGAATGAGTGTAGAGGATGCTAGAGAGACAGTCAGGACAGAGCAGTATGGCGGTCCATCCTCTGCCTTCCCCTTCGGGGAAACGGGCATGATTATTAGTTAGTTATTTCGTATCAAATATTGTAATAACAAAATCGTAAAGCCGATATTTCGGCTCTTGGATAGTAACTTACTAACTAACCATCACGCCAACTCTCCGAAGGGGTAGGCAGAAATAATGGACTGCCACACTTTAACTGATGCGGTACTCCACCAAGGAGTCGTATAGAAGACTCTAAAGTGGTATGTCAGGACAGAGTAGAATGGCGGTCCATCCTCTCTGCATAACCCTCCAGGGAAACTGCGTTATGGTTAGTTAGTTAGTTAGTTAGTTAGATAATAAATATAAAATAAAATGATTTAAAAAAGAAAAAATAACATATAAATATAATTTAACACATAATGTTCTTTTGGATGGTGCACTTGTCTTCAGCTGGACGATCCGGACATTTGTGTTTATTAAATTTTTATTCCACTATTTTTTTAATTAACTTTAACCTGGCACTTAAAACAATCCAACACCAACAAAAACTTAAAAATATTATTGAAGAATTAATTCAAATTGTTATTGGAACAAATTAAAAATTATTTTTACATCTGTCAAAATCATTTTTATGAACGAAAAAATTTATCTAATTTTAACAACAAAACAGTGAACACGTATTTTGTGTCACAAATAACTATCATAAAATGCGGTAACAATCAAATTGACCAAAACAATTCACTTGTACACGAAATATCTCCAAATTTACGGGAGAACCACATGAACCAAACCAAAATTTCAAAATCAGAACCAGTATGTAGATAATATCAACTTGATAATACCAGCTTGATAATCCAAAGCCGTTTTTCATCATTGCATACTACAGCAAAATATAAATTCTAGATTGTGTGAATTAGCTTCACACGTGTAACACGAGATACCGTGACAGGACCTGATCGGCGGATAGTATTACTGAACACATAAAAACATCTCATTGAATCTGATACTAGAGTTATGAGTTTGCGCTATTAAAAGGCACGCGATACTTACAGATGTAAGTTAATAAATATGGAGGTGATACTCGCCCAAGTAATACTAGAACAGAACAAAGTCGGCGATGCATTTTTCTTAAATGTTTCCCGTCCATTTTAATCTGAATATTAAATTTCAATTAACTGCATGTTTGGCGATAAATTTATTAATAATTTGAAGTCAGAAAAATTTACGAGCATGCATGTTACGACCTATGAATGTAGAGGAATCAATATAGGTATGTTAGTAACAGTACGATGGTCCATCGTATCTACCTGCCCCTTGGGGGAAACGGCCTGATGGTAAGTAAGTTAGTTAGTAAATTTAATTTTAAAATATTATGATACCAAAAATGATTATATTGATTCTTATATCGATCAATTCTACCCATCACTAGTATTCATACAAATTATAAAGGGTTATGAAGAATGAAATAATTTATTTTGAAATGATTAAAAATAGACCAAAGTTTGGCACACGCTTATGAGTTGTTCTTTTTCAATGCGCAGGTGAACTTCTGTTCCACCTGTTCGCTGTTTTGTAATAGCTCTCGATTTCCCCCGGCAATCTATTAACCGGCAAGCGGATTTACCGCGATCGAAATATCCTCGTGTATTACTCAACACTAGCTTTACGGTGCTAAATTCATCCTGTACCCGCAGAGTTTGACTCTGATCATTTAGCAGACTCAAACGGTCGTCGATTTCCCCAAATGAGCTAAAAAAAAGGTTGCCGATGATTTCGATATTCGTTTTGAGTTTCAATATTCGGCTCTTTAATTTAGTTGAACCATCTCGTGGACCCCCATTTACATCTCATGGACCCCTAATTTTTTTTACAATTGTCGTGTATTTTTTTTTACAATTGTCCCCTTGCAAGTTGTCGTGGACTCCTGGGGGTCTATATAGACCACTTTTGGAATCACTGGTTTAGTTGAAAATGTGCGTTTTAAATTAATTCAAAGAATACTCTACAAGAGTACTTATTGTACGAGTAATTAGCTATCTTCTACGTAGTTTTAATCGTAGGTATTGGTTTGCAGCAAAGTCTGCTGACAGCTTAGGATAGAATAATATTATTATTTTTCTTCTTCTTTTAATAGATCTGACGATCTGTGACATAGAAATCATATCTCGTCGGATGATGAGGTCCAGCTGTCCCTCCATCTCTTAGGCGGTCTTCTAGGTGGGCGGTGTCCGGAAGGGATTTCATAAGCAGCTGTGTATGCGAGTCTGTCACTATCCATTCGGGCTACATGGTCCCTTCAGTATCATCTTTTAGATCTACTCCACCGAACGATATCTTCTATTTCGCAAGTTTTTCTTATGTCTGCGTTGCGAACACACTCTAGGAGAGTTTTTCCAGTAATCGATCTTAGGACCTAGGATAATAATGTTACTGCCCATTATCTCTGCTTGCCCTTTAGAGGAAACGGCGTGATGGTTTGCAGTTGTTGTGAAGAAATGTAATGTTCTTTATATTCGACGAAATGTCATTACATTACCGCCTAAGAGATGGAGGGACAGCTGGACCTCATCATCCGACGAGACATGATTTCTGTGTCACAGATCGTCAGATCCAATAAAAGAAGAAGAAAAAAAATATTATATCCTAACACACCTCTCAAGCTTCCTCCACATTCACGCAGCGAATCATATACTCGTACGTACGTCGATTTTTCATTGTCAATATTTTTATTCGGCTAATAGAAGGAAACTATGAGCCTAAACTTACTTAGCAATTATATCTAGATAAGTTTCACAATTAAAGATGAAATGAATAAAAAAAAAGTTTTCTTCAGATCTCAACGGTCTGAACTCTATCCCTTTACGACTTCCGTTCATAACTTATCACTCTGAATTAAAATACATTACATTGAAGCATTTTTTCCGGTCTAGTAAAAAACACGCTATTTGAGAGATCGTTTGGTAGGAAAAATAATCTTCCCGCTTCTTACAAACACAGTTGCCACTATTATATAAACCAGACCGTAGTTTGTTATTTATATTCTAATTACCGGAGTGTACTTAAGGTCGCATCTGTTTGCAATGTTAGATGAGGAATGTACTCAGTAAAGAATAACACACGCGTTTATGTAATGTGTGAAGTGAATGGACTATTGGTTATTAAATCGATAAATACAGGGTTATTTCCAATGATACGTAAAACCTGTATTGGAGGGTATTTGGCAGATGATATAACAAAATTTAATTTGAGAAAATATCTCTTAATATAGAAAATCTCTTTTATATAGGAAAAACAAGGCGTTACTTTAAATTAAGAATAAAAGAGCACATAAGATGTGTCTCTACTAATATTTTTTCTAAATTAATGAATACATTTTGTTTTTTGAATCACAATTGTATGTTATTTTAAGCGACAGCTGTTTCATCAACCTATGTTGACATAATCGGGTTTTACAATAATATATCAAATGTCAAATATTCGTGATTTTTCGAATCTTTATGTGTATTTGTTCCTATGTCAATTTGAATAATTTCTTTGATATAATTTTGAAGATCTTGCTGAAATTGAGTTAGGTACCTAAATATTTTTATTGAAAGAACGGTTAGTTACTATTTATAGGAAAAAATATTAAAGGTGGAAAATATAATAATAAAATAATAAAACACGATGAAACATAATAAATTAAAAACGATAAACAATAACAAATATTTATATATATATATATATATATATATATATATATATATATATATATATATATATATATATATATATATAAAGAACAGTTGGTTACTATTATGGGAAAAATATTAGGAAGTAAATAATAAATAATAAAACACGATAAAAACATAACAAATATAAATAATAATAATAATAATAATATATATATGTATATGTGTAATAATAATATATGTATGTATATATATATGTATATGTATGTATGTATATGTGTGTGTAGCAACAACAATAATATGTATATAACTGCTATAATAATAATATATATATATATATATATATATATATATATAACCTATATATATATATATATATATAAATATATATAATATTTTTCTGAATTCGCTAACCATCCCATATTAAGCGCCAATGTATATTTTGGACCTCTGCGTGACACCCATGCCAACGAAAAGGCAACGTTCACTCCGATCAATAAAAACAAGTGCAAACAACAAAACATTTCCAGTCAGAGCCAATAAAGCAAGTTTATATGATCGTGCTTTCAACTGTTCGCTCAGTCTTTTGTAGTGCGCCCTTGGAGTAATTGATTTTACAAAACGCGCACTTAAAATGTAAGTCATCAAAATAATAATAATAATAATCTCATTGAAAAAGATCATTCATTCAATGGCGTTGAAATTTGCATGCTAAAAATAAAAATATAACTAACTCTCGAAATTTTAGAAATTAAAAATAAAGAAAATATTGTATGTTAAAATTTTTTTTTAACACTTATTGCCCCAGTATATAACAACCACCAAATCATACTTCAACAATATGCTAGGGCTGCTAGGCTAACAGTAAACTCGGGCAAAGACGAGACTTGCACTTGAGTGTTCACATTCACTTTTAAACTCTGAGTCATGTAGGTCTGTTCGTCCCTAATAATTATCTTTGACAGTGATGCAGAACCAACCTGCCAAAGGCTATGGACGGTAGGTAGTACATATAAAAATTACTAACGACACACATTTAAACCAATGATTTGTGTCATTTAAAGATTTATCAATTGTTTCTATTGAACAAAATACATATTTTTTTTCGTGATACATCGTATCTTTTGAAATCCTTGACGATTCATTGATCTGGTCCCCCGCTTATTCATCGTAAGACCTTCGCGTTCTTACGGCACGAAAACACATTAGAATCTCTTTGCTTTAGCAATCGTTTGAACATTGGTAATATGTTTAGTGTACTGCAAATTCTTTTCTTTTGAATGTACGAATGTACATTTTGATTCCAAACAATCTCGCATCAATAATTCCGACATTTCTTTAAGACCCTGTTAATGCATTTTATATATAGGCGTTTCAAAAACATCAGAAGCTTTTTGTTGACGATTGAGATAAAACAACGGAAATTCGAAATTTGAAAAATTCGAAAACAATTGCATTTACAAAATTTAGTACATTAATGAAAGATGTAATTTGTTTATGTTCAGGCAACGTAATTAGTGGTGCCGTGCCTTCGTCTGGCTTAGTGCTGACGGTACGGTATAACGTAGCAATGGATATACGCACTTTTTGACCCGACGCGTTGCTGGCAACAAGGTATCGCCATCGAACAGCTTAGCACCTGTTGTTTGTTTAAATACTGAAACGACATGCTACTGTTAAGATGGAGTAAACTAAAGTCTTTGCATAGCATTTTTAAACATCTATAATATTTCTGAAGATGTATTATATAAATATATTTTCTAACTTGTCTTGTATACTCAATTACTTCATGTGCTTCTTCTTCCACTAATTACACTGTTTTTTTTTTCTTGGATCCAACATTTATTTACCCTCTGCCACTTACAACTGTGTCCCGCTTCCTTAGACTATTTTATTTGAGATTTTAAATATTTTATTCAACTGCAGTTAAGATGATTATTTTGTCGTTATATATCATGCGTTTGTATTTGTAAGAGATGAACAAAGAATGGGAAAAAATACAGTAGCTTAAATGCGGCCTGGTGTCCCTTTGATTTGTTTATGAAATAACTGTTAACGTCAGTCTCTATTGGATGGCGGATAGGCCTAGGAAATGAATGAGCGAGGCTGACGAAAGGGCACCGCTGCGCCCTATAACAACCTCTGGTAAGCGGTGGTACTTTTTTTATAATATTTGCATTGTACCCACAGCAAATAATACACAGATGGAAACAGGATATTCGAACGTAAAGGACACCGCAAAACACGCGTAATACGACGATCATAAGAAATACGTAATTTGTATGTTTCTCATACCGGTAATTCAATTCTTAATCATTCCATTACTATGCTTAAAAATCTACGCATTACTATGGCAACTTATAGAGTTTGACCTGCCGGTTGTTTATGTTATATGGACAAATACGGAAGTTTTCTAACTTATCTTCTGTTTATAGTATAAATGAAAAATATGAATTAAATATTGTTTCTTGAACAATATTAAAAATTAAATATTATATAATGAGAACGTCTTTTCTACAAGTCTTATTATTTATGAGAATGACATGTTTTGCCCTCCCAAGGCATTAATAAATTAGATTTTTTATAGTGTATTAGAAGGGAGAAACACGGCATAAACTATTATAAAACTTCTAGAAAATTCGTATTAATTATGAATTACTCGTAGGTAGTTACATACAATTTTATGCAAATCCACAATATAGAATTTCATGGTTGTGCAATTATGCGCAAGCTTATTAAGATTGTTTGTAGAGCTACCAGGTAGTCAATTGCCAGATAAGATCAGTTATGAAGTGACTAACGAGAAGAGAGTGACTTGACTTGACGGGATTTCGGAACAAAAACCGGTACATGAGTTTAGTTAATGAAATCATGCCATTAAGTGCATACAGAAGAATGCGACATTTTTAAATGATGTTTCGTTAAGATAAAATCCATTCATAGAGGATACTGAGTTCTGTCAATGTCACTAGTTAGGTAGGTTATGTTCAATAGTATTTTTGTTCGCAAGAATTTTAATGAAATAATAATTCGTTATTTGGTTAACTAAGCGATTATTAATTTAATTTAATATTTCTTCTATATTCGCCATAACTTTATGTTGTAGATGTTTAACGTTTTTTTATATACTAAGTATACAACACTCACTTTATTAAAAAAATGTAAATTAGAAACCAAACATGTTTCAGACACACTTCATTAGTGATATTTTATAAATATAAATATTAAAAATATTGTAATTTTTTTGGTTCACTAATGAAGGGCTTCTGTGTCCGAAACCTTTTTGGTATTTATTTTTTATTTTTGAATAAAGTGAGTGTTGTATACTAAGTATATTAAAAAATAAACATTATTTAATATTGATGAAAACTTAATTTTCTTTTTTCGAAGTTTTATTATATTTTATGGAAATGAATAAAGAATTATGTTGTATTTTATGGAATAATGAAAAAAATATTGCCTTCATATATAAAATGTTGCTTAGTAAAAAATTTAAAAAATTCTTCATCTTCTTGGCGCTACGTCCCAGCGTGAGATTTGGCCATCTCTGGCCAGATGAATTCATTCTGAAACTTGCCGAACGTTTTTACAAAGGACTCCCTTCACATCCTAGCCCCACAATAAAATATCTCTCAAATTGCGACCCAAATACCTCCAGCGGCCACAAGCGCTCAAAATCGATCATCCTTCAGAAGAACACTCCGGGCCACACAAATCATGCCCCAGCATAAACTAACAACCCACCAAATCACCTTCCAACAATGTTCCTATCAGACGTAAGAGGAAAAGCCACATGAGCTGAATCTCTGTAAGCCAGTCCAAGTCCAAGTCCAGAAACGCTTGAGAGATGGTTCGACATTAGGTCGAATAATAAATAAACCAGCCAAAGAGTACCCAAATATGCAGTGTGTGTGTGTGTTTGTGTGTGTGTGTGTGTGTGTGTGTGTGTGTGTGTGTGTGTGTGTGTGTGTGTGATGTGTTCTCCGTGCAATGTTAATAAGAAATCTTATGTTCCTAATGACTTGAATGTATAGGTTTTTGCTTTTATACACTACAGAAATAATCGTCAACCATACGAAGCCAGTAGTTCTATTTCGGCCTATTAAGCTGTATATCGCTTTCATAATATTCAAAATAGAGCCTCAACATGATTTCATTGATTTTAAATTACTTTGTATAGTATTTATGCAAAGATTTATTAGATAAAATTGTGTTGGTTAGTAGTTCAGCAAACTGGTTTGTTAAATAAATTTATTTCTGAAGGAGAGGCAAAAATATCGAACATGGTTCTAAGTATTTAATATGAGTCATAGTTTTACTATTGCCGCATGATTTTGAAGTGCTGGATCTTACAGACATCTTGAATTGCTAGATACATCTGAAGGTTATGAATACGTGTAATAAATCTCGCACGTGTAACTATTTTTTAATTACACCTATTCACAATTATAACTAGTTATGTATACATACGTTGAGTAAATGTTTGATACTCGTATATTCGGTATACATTTTGTACTAGGTGTACAAAATTAAAAAAAAAAAACTAACTAACCATCACGCCATCCAGAAAGAATGGAACGCCACACTGTCCTGTCCTGACATACTTCTCTCGCTTCTTCTACATTTATATATCTTGTCATGTATGGACGTCGATTTCTCCGACTTCTCACGTGACCGATATTCAATATTTGATTGATTTGATCGTGCCACGTTTTCCTCGGCCTTCCTCTATTTCTAGCTCCGTTCACGTCGTTTACATATACCTTATTTACCATTCTGTCTTCACCAATTCTTTCCATGTGTCTAAACCATCTTAATGACCCTTTCCTTATTTTGTTTATAACAATTTCATTCGCACCACATTCACTTCTTATATTTGAATTTGTCACTTTATCATATACAAAATTAATAACATTCCAAAATTAAGTTAAAAGTAATTCGTATTCTATACATGATAACGTAATGTATTCATTTAAATTAATTACTGATAATACATATAGTGCACAATGGTATTCTTGCGCCGACCCTTATTTATGGAAGTGAAGCATGTAACTGGTAAAAGAATAATGAACATATAATAAATTTATTATATGTTCATTATTCTTTTACCAGTTACATTATTTCTGCCTATCCTCTCAGGAGAAACGCCGTGATGGTTAGTTAGCTAGTTAGTCAATAAATATGACCTTTTTATCATACTTTGTTGTCTTATGAGAAAAATAAACTGATTTGATTTGTGATTAATAGGAATGAAAATATGTGTTTTCTCGAAGAGTTATTTTATTTTATGGCATTGACTGGTTTGCATTCCTAAGGCAATATCAAACGTTGTGTTTCTATATATGTTGTTTTATATAATATGTTCATACATTTGAAAATACACAACTCGTTGATTTTTTTATTGTGTTTAATAGACAGTGTTAAATTAAAACATATATCCAAATCATTTAAAATTTGAAAGGAAAACTTTGTGTAAAATAGCTTTCAGTATATTTTTCTTCTTCTTCTTCACTTTTAGTAGACTCAGGAGTCGCTGAACTCCAGCTTTATCTCCACCGTTTCGGGGGTCTTCCTGGTTGGCGTTGTCCGTTTGGCGTTCCATGGAGAGCCATGTGTGGTATCCTATTTGAGCTCATCCTTACAACGTGTTGATGCCAGTATCGCCGTCTTTGACGTCCCCATCTGATCACATCTTCGACCTCGCAGATTTCTCGAATTGCTGTATTTCTAACTCGATCACGTAGGGTCTTGCCAGCTATAGCACGGAGCGTTTTCATCTCGGTTGTCCTGAGAATGCTCTTTGTCTTGACAGTGTCTGCCCTCGATTCAATGCCATATGTGAGGGTTGGTCGCACACAACAATATATTTTTGTTATCATAAAAATAAATGCTGTTACTGTTTTTCATCGGATGTAAATGTAACTGATACCTGATGATATAATGCTCGACTCCTGATCTAGGTAACATGGGTTCGAGCCTACACACGATCCTATTCCTTCTTTGTAATAATAAACTATTTGTTTCTTATATTGCAAAAACACCTAACTAACCATTCAAAAGCTGTCATACAGTGTGACTCATATTCATAATGACACTGTACAATTATAAGATTTCCAAGAAAATAGTTAAATTTAAATATTTCAATTGTCTTGTGTCCCGGCTTTTTTAAAAATATTTATTTTTGAAAAATTTCTAACGAAGTATAATGTAAAGTACATTATTGTAGACATATAATTTGAAATTAAAATATAAAATATAGGTACATGTTTGGGGCAGTGGCGGTACTCCTACAGAAGCCAAGAAGCCCGGACGTTCAGTTCTTGTGGCTATTCCTCTTATGTCTGATGGGAACATTGTTGGAAAGTGATTTGGTGGGTTGTGGGTTTATGCGGGGGCATGATGCCGGGTTCTGGGCTTCTATGGGAGTACCGCCACTGGTTTGAGGACACACAAGAGGGGTTTCTTTCTTCAATGTATGAATTAATTATTATTTTTAATTGATATTTAATTATTTATTGTATCTCAATAGAGATGAAGATGTAAATTATCGAGGAGGCGTTTACAGGACTTATGACCTGTCATTGGTTGGGTTAAGCGATCGCTTTATGTAATACAACATTCCTCATTCCGCCGTAATGGGTAAAATCCAGTATTTGTCTACAAGTATTTGTATATTATATTATACATTAAAAAAAAATGTTGAAATTAAATTCATTCACTGAAGAAGGGAAGTCTGTGTCCAGAAACTATTTGTGAAAGTTGCAAAAAAGTGTTGTGAAAATACAATGTTTTCAAAAAGTTATTCAAACTAATTTTTTGTTAGAAATTTAATATATTTTTATTGGTTAAATTTTGAGTATTTTGTTTTGTAGTGTGAACGTATTTATTATTTTCTGTTTTTTTTTTCACGGACAGCTTCCCTTACTGAGGCCATGCCAGAGTACCAGCATGACCGAATCTTCAATTAGCATAGAAACGGTTTGATTGGCTATGCGGGTTCCCGATCTCACGGATAAGCGGTGTCCTTTGGTGTTCGGGACACTAAATTGTATGTTGCACGGACCCAGTGTGGGATTAGAGTTCTAAATATTCCGAAAATCGTTGTTCTTTTATTTTTCTTTTATGTAAAGTTAGCCACGTTCCCAGAACCACTCGGATAAGTTTAATATCAGAGCTGACTGGAATTGTTCAAATAACATTATGACCATTCAAAGATGGCACGTGAACATTTTTTTAAGCTTATTATTTTGTTTATTGTGTCTTGAACAATGATGTTAAACTCCATATTAAACAATTAATATGAATGAAAACGTTTCTAGAAAACTGACGTTTTCATTCGTATTTTTTGTAATAAAATTTTAATGTTATGTGCACAAAGTTTTGTGTCATAGTCGTATGTACGAAACAAAACATGTCGTGTTATGCGTACGAAACAATAAAAAAATATTAATACACCTTGCAAATTGTTTTTACATCACTTTTTTTTAACAACAAAAATAAAGTATTAATATGTATGAAAAACGATAGTTTTCAAGGAGTTTTATTATAATATTTATGTATGACATGTTTCGCACTTCAAAAGCATTTTCAAAATGAGATTTCAAATTGACATTTTGAAAATGCCTTAGAAGGGCGAAACTCATACATAAATATTATAGTAAAACTCCTTGAAAACTATCGTTTTTCATACATATTCATAATTTGATATGGAGTTTAACATCATTTTTCAAGAAACAATAAATAAAAATAAATTAGTGTACAATCAAATTAATGTTATATTTAATAACGCCACACCACGAATTAAGTGCTTAATTCGAAAGTGTACTTTATTTGTGTTATGTGTACAAAATAAAACATGTCGTGTTATGTATATGAAACAATAATGTTTGTATTTTGTGTACGATATGAAACATTTTATGTGTAGGAAAGAGTCAATTAATTAATTTCTACCCTAAGTACATACATAACCCAAATATGACACGTTATGGGATTTAATGTTAGTCAATAATTCTCTATCACCTCTGGCTCTATAGCTAACATCCATGTTGCTTTATATCTTTCGCATCTTCGACAATACTATTTTTTTTTGACCGGTTTCGATTTCAATGAGCTTGATTCACCCTTTCACAATATCCATCATTATTCAACTAACTTACTTACTAACCAACTAACCAATACTCCGTATCTCCGGGATAGGAAGAAATAATGGACTGCCACACTTTTCATTCCTGACACACTTCTCACCGAATTCTCAACAGAATCTCACCACTGTTTCCTGGTTAATCAGTACTTCAAGTTTAAGATTTCTTTTGATTATGTGAGTCCCATCCTCCAGCGTGGGTCTAATTTTTTTCTCCGAATTTTACTCTCAAAAACTGTAAGCCTGCTTTCCTTTCTTTACGTTAGAGACCATGTCTCACAGCCATAGTTAACTGCCTGTCTTATAATAGTCTTATAACTAACTAACTAACTAACTAACCATCACGCCGTCTCCCCTGTGGGGTAAGCAGAAAGAATGGAACGCCACACTGTTCTGTCCTGACATACTTCTCTCGATTCCTCTACATTCATAAATCATGCACGCACGTCGATTTTTCCGACTCCTCACGTGACCGACATTCAATATTTGATTGATTTGATCGTGCCACGTTTTCCTTGGCCTTCCTCTATTTCTAGCTCCGTTTACGCCGTTTACATATACCTTCTTTACCATTCTGTCTTCACTCATTCTTTCCATGTGTCCAAACCATCTTAATGACCCTTTCCTTATTTTGTTCATAACACTTTCATTTGCACCACATTCACTTCTTATACTTGCATTTGTCACTTTATCATATGCAGATTTGTCACACATTCGTCTTAGAGATCCCATTTCTGCTGCATTTATTCTACTTTCATCCTTCTTTTGCCAGTTCCATGCTTCACTTCCATACATAAGGATCGGCACAAGAACACCATTGTGCACTGCCAAAGAATATAAAAATAATAAATAAGATTAAAATTACGTTACGTGTTACCTTTCATTTTTTCTAAATTTGCTACCTAATTTACAGCCGTTTCACGCCAAAATTATGTATTGAAAAATACTCTAACTTGGACTAGGATCTTAAGGTATACAGAATTAAAGCCCTTTTCCACTTATGTTGTTGGATACTTTATTGAATATGTGATTTAGTGGTTCGTTTATATGGGGGCTATATATGGTTATTCGAAAGAGGGTGAGGAAGGAATAAGGGTTAATGGTAAAGTCCTATTTTTTTCTCGGCCAAGTTTGCATTAATTGAAGACCAGTTAGTATTGCATGGTAGGGTATAATGGGATCATTCTAATTATTTTAGAAAGGAAGCTGATTCCGAGGGAAGAGAAAATGAGCTACGTATTCTGGCGGGTTGTATGAAATGATTTTAGTTTCTACCGATGTTCGCGTATGTTAAATACGCAAGACATTACTTGTATATCCACCTTGTACATTGTACATGTAATTACAAGAGATCACGTTGGGTCATGCGACAAAACACGTGATATTTTACTGCTCTTAAACGTGGAGCACTGCAACTGAATGTTTAGCAATTTAAATTGATATATGGGGATAAGGACTCGCATGCGATAGCGCCCTAGCGTGAATTTATTAGAATATATACAGTAAATTTATTCGCATAGTAAAACCATTGCAACACACAGGCATTTAACATAGTTTTTGTAACTAATATCGCAATATTCATAATGGATCTGTATGATAGAATATCGAACTCAGGCGTCAAAGGAGAATACAAGGTAGACGAAAGCATTTTAATAATAATAATAATAATAATAGTAATAATAATAATACTAATAATAATAATAATAATATACTAAATTTTAAGCGCCGTTTTTGTGATGTAATCACCGTAAGGGCGCATCATCAATTAATATTTATCAATTATAATATATATTAAAATTTTGTATATTTGTATTTAAACCACTTTATTCTTTACAACAACCAACCGGTTTCGCTCCCGCCGGAGCTTCGTCAGGGATACAATGGACACAGTCAGTGCACATACACAACAAATACACAACAAGATTCGAAAAATCATAAATTTGACATTTGATATATTATTGTAACACCTGATGATGTCAACATAGGTTGATGAAAAGGCTGTCGGTAAAATAAAATACAATTGTGATACAAAAAACAAAGTTATTTAATTTAACAGTTGAAAAAAAAAATGTTATTATTTAAAAAAAAAATTTATAAAGACTAACATCAAGGATTTATATCAATGATATTAGAATTTATTTTACAATCTTCAATGTGAGCAGAAAATAGCTCATTATTATGAAGAAGGAACCTGGTGGTGTCCAGGCTTGAACCCATGCCCCCTGGATCAGGAGCCAAGCGTTCTATCCCCTAGACACCACCCGATTAAAACAAAAATAAGCTTCAAAAAATTTATCCCGGGTGCCAACAATCTACGTTACGAAAATCATTCTCCATAGATGGCGTTAGTGGGTCGGTTGTATAGGTTAATTCTTGAAAAAATTCACAAGTGCAACCAAATCTACATAGATGGCTGACTGAAACTGACACGTGAAGATGAATATGGATTTTGAAGTATATACGAGTATACATCTTCCAAAAATTTGTCATGCATGATCAAAATAACAAAGGTGGAATGGGGAATGTTGTAATTACACAAAGCGTGCGCTTAACCCGACCAATGACAGGTCATAAGTCCTGTAAACACCTTGATCATCCATGTTCAGTTTCCAGTTTACGTCTTCGTCTCTACTGAGATACAATTAAAATCTACGTTTAATCTGAGAATGAAATGTGATAATTTAAATGTTTTTGCAAATAATATTGGTCAAAATATTCGAAATTACCCCACTAAATATTATTGGCTAACTTCATCATTTTGCACTTCCGATCACGGCTACACATTTATATGTTTACTGTAAGAATTTAAATGTTTCGTCTTAGTTATTCGTGCAAGCTTTGCTTTGCTCTAACGGTGTGTTGTCATTTTTCACTCTGATTTGTAACACGCCCCGGGCAGTCGGGTTCACGGGTGATAGTTCAAGTCCGCGAGTCGGCTCGCATAAACAAAGGAGCAACGGTGACGTCACAATCGTCTCCATTAACAAAGAACATCGCATTCGAATTGTTCCTCCGACTTCCCACCTCAACACAGTGGCGGATCGAGTGAAATAGGTACCCAAGCAATAGAGATTGTCTTCCTAATGTTGAACCATCTCTCATGCGTTTCTGGTAGTATTCTTCTTTCTTTCTTTCTTCTTTAATAGCCGTTGTCGTCCACTGCTGGACACATAGGCCTCCCCCATACTTCTTCATGTATGACATGTCATACGGGGGGTGGTTGGCATTACAACGCCACGCTTGCCAGACGGGTTGGCGAGGTGTCCTTCCACGTTAGCCTATGCATCAATATTATCCACCGAGGTTATTCACACTCGATCTCTAACATTTCGCATAGTTTCCAGGGGAGACCAAAGTCGAGGAGGTGTGGATAGGTACTTGGGATCAGATCAATCCTCCAGCGTAGCATGGCCATCACCACGGTGATGGCCATGCACCGCTCGAAGAGTCAATAGGATCCCCCTTACTCCCCCTGTCTGGTAGTATACTATACACAATATATTATTTTACCTGTTCTCAATAGATTCCTTAAAAATAAAATTTGGAATGTCTGTTGATGAAATAAACTGATTTGATTTGATTTAGAGAAATTTTCTTCTTTGCGATTTCAATCCTTCCTTCAAGGATTGGTATGCAGCAATATCTTGCACCTCATCGCCTTCTGCAGTCTTCTTTAACTCAACATCTTCTTCTGGTACGTGTCAGGTCTCCCCAACGATCACTGCAGCGAAGGGGTCTCTGTCTTAATTAACTAACTAACTAACCATCACGCCGTTTCCACGGAGGGTTAGGCAGAGAGGATGGATCGCCACATTGTTCTATCCTGACATAACTCTCGCGCCTCTACTACATTTACACATCGTGACATGCACGCCGCCTTTTAGTAATTGATTTATTTGGTCATGCCATGTCTTCCTTGGCTTTCCTCAACTTGTTTTTCCATTCACACTACTTGTATATATCTTTTTAACCATTCTTCCCTCATCCATTTGTTCCATATGTCCAAACCATCTTAGTGACCCTTTCATGTTTTTATTTATTACGCATTCATCCGCTTTACATTCCTTTCTTACTTCATCATTAGATATTCTATCATTTATTTATTTATTTTATTATTTTTTTTTTTTAATGTATACAACAGGTCGTTTGAACCCAATTAGTGTATGCAATTTATTTTTAGCTATTATATATTGATTCTCGTGACATATATAAGGTTCCCACCACCACCCGAGACTGTTATAGGACGCAGCGACGCCCTTTCGTCAGTCTCGCTGCACTATCTAGGCCTATTCTCGTGACATGTGATAGGTAGCCAATCTATCGCCATTTTATTGTCACGTGAATTCTACACCAGACCAAATACAGTTTGACAATCACACTGCCAATGCCGGGAATCGAACCCGGGACCTTCGGTATGGAAGTCAGAGCTCTTATCACTCTGCCACCTTTCTGTCTTGCGCCCTTTGAAATAGGTTCTCAACTTAGATCATTCCTGTCCATTCTCTTATATTTCGCAGAATTGCCTTCTACCAACTCCCCGACGGCCTTCTATTTTACACATGATTATCAGCGGAAGGAGGTAGTATTTTTCTCCTCGATTTAACGTTTCCAGCACCATGGGTAAATGATAAATCTAACTCCGTAAAGCACGTATTAGTCGTGGTTCTATCATAATTATAAGTTATTGCTTTTTATTAAAATATTATTCATGACGATTGCATTAATATGGGATTTATCCATGTGGGAATATTTTGCATAATAATTCAAACTGGTAGAATGGATAACTTTTCAATTGTGTAGATTCAATGGAATGGAATGTAAGGATGGACCACACCTTGTCTGCAGTTTAAATCGACCATAAAGGGAATCGATTAATATTCTGCATACACCCGTAAAACGCTATGCTATTTATACGATTGATTCATTACGTGTTGCACTTTACGTATGGAAATCTGATTCCATATTAAAATATCCAGACAGATACGAATACACACGTATATTTATTTTGTCTCGATAATGAAAGTATAATATCTTCGAAACATGGCAAAATTTAGTTTAACTTCAATTTCGTTTCATACTGTCGTTTATATATACGAGTATATAATACTATTATAATTAACTCGTCCATTGTTTTGGCCGAAACACTATGATACTTCAACATTATAAGTGTTAAAATTTAAAACACTGTTATAATATCACAATTTATTTTTATTCACTGAGAGTGTCGTGACAGCTGTTTCGCCAACCGATGTTGGCATCAGGTGTTACAATATACTGAATGAACCGAAAAAACTGAAAAAAGTTTCATTTCGCATGCATACCTCATACATACTATTCACCAGAATTTGTAGTTCATGCTCGTTGTCTGCAAGTAGGACAGCGTCATCCGCATACAAGAGACAGCTTACTGACACCCCGCTCATTTTGGCACCTACATCCAACACTTTCGCCTCTTTCATACACTTGTCCATATATAGATTAAATACCACGGGGACATTACTTTCTTTTTCTTCTAATACATGTTATTGATATCGCTGTATGTTTGCCCTTAATAGATAAAAAAAATCAAATAAATTAATGAAATGTCGATAAAAACAATCGCAATTTTTAGTAGAAGTTCAGTGTAAGTTCATAGTATTATATTATATCGTCGGTTCAAAGGTAAAACTCATTAAGTGACATTTGATTTTTTTTTTTTTTTTTTGCAATTTCTGATCAGATTTGTGAATTCTATGTCAGAAAGTAATCATCAAGTGTTTTTATTAAAGAATAACTGTTATTCTTTAATAAATACACTTGGTGATTGTTTTCTGACGTAGAATTCACAAGTCTGATGCGGAAGTTGCAAAAAAATGAGAAAATTTTGAAATGTTACTTAATGAGTTTTACCTTTGAACCGACGATATATTCTTTCGAATTGTATCCTTCGGGTGTATCGTATATTGGAAGGTTAGACTAAAAATACTAGGAGTTTAAAGGGTTAAGAGGCCTTGGAAGGTCAATTCGACTATAATATTAATACAAATGAGTAATATAAGTAGGTACCACACGTATAATGTATTAAAATATGTATGTATGAAGATTTATGCTGGTACTAATAATTCAAATAAAGAACGCTTTATTGATATCCATTCTGGTCCTACCTATCAATGTTATTCAACCATTTTTTTTTTCGTTCTTTTCTCATACTTGAATGAACTGTTTTTACGTACATACTTTTTTACATCTATTGAAATTATGCCAACTGGTTTATATTTCATTCAAGTTTACCTAGTCGCGATGCGATACCCATAATTCAAAGCTCTGTTTACACTCGAAAGTAAAGCAGTTCGAACATTATAGTTGGTTCGTACTCGGTTGATAGATACGTGAATGGTTTGCGTTACAAATAGTTTCATACAAATTACATGTGTCAACACTCGTTACGTTCGTGCATACATTGACTACGAATTACAAAACCGCACTTTTAACTAGTTCTAAGTACTAGAAAAAAACTATTAACCGTCGCGTTGCCATGTGGTAAATTGAGTTTCCACTGCCAATTTAAAGTTGATTTTCTTAAAACCTATGGACCCTAATATTATAAAATAAATTGTAATCCTCCATTGAAGTGTTCTCAATATTTCGTAATAAAAAAAAAAGCAAAAAATTACTTCCTTCATCCCAAAAAAAAATATTTTCTAAGACTGCCCTCACCTTCATTCGTGTTAAGGTAGAATTTGTTTTGCTAATATTTACAACTTTATCAAAAGTGACAAATACTTACTCGCTGTTTTGAACGTATTATAAATTATATCTTTGGCTTTTTCAATAGGTACGTAATAATACCGACTGTTGATGGAAACGCAGAACGCAACTTAATAATATCAGAACTGTGAAAATATTAACACTTTACCAAAAGGGACAAATATTAATACGTACTCGTTGTCTTGAACGTACTATACATTTTGCCTAGGTGCCTTTATCATACGTAAAATCTCGTAATGTCTCGCCTCGCCGGCTGCGGCGCGCAGACAAGTTTATACCTGATGTCTAGTCGATCGTATGCTGTGACGCATTCCATATCAGAAATCGCATGGTTCCAGAAAAAAATTAATAATGATATGTTTTTCAAATAATCCATGTATGTTATAGATATCGATCTATTCCTAATGAAATTCCCTACAAGATGACATAAATTAAATTTTGATTCATCTAGTCATATGCTTGATATTTAGATAAAGTTAGCGGTAAACTGAACTTACCACATGGGAGCAAGCGTTTTGTTTTGAACACGGTACGTTAAGGGTTAACTAGTTCTAAGTACTAGAAAAAAACTATTAAAAAACATACAAGCACTATTGAAGTCAGGACGTTTAGTTTATGTGAGAGTCATCTTGTAATCGCGTTTCAATAGATTATCTTTACCGCATCGTTGATGGGTTAAAAATTAGGACAGAATCATTTGAATGACAGCTCATTAACTTCACTATAATAATGAAGGAGGTACTCACGTTCACGCGTATAAAATAAATTCCTACGCAATATGGTAATGTTGAAACCGTTTTTCTCTTGGGTATGCTGGGACACAATTGTCTTGAACGGATGAAATTACTTAATACGAATGAAAACGTCAGTTTTCTAGAAGTTTTATAATATTTTATGGGAATGACATGTTTCGCTCTTCTAGGCATTATCAAATGTGACGAAACTTCAACTCATTGCAGTTTATATACACTAGTAAATGGAGCAGAATATGGTAATTTACGAAAATTGATGTGAGTTTATACATTTTTAACAAATAATTATTTGGGTTGGTCCAGAAATATTGGAAATTCTTTGGCATATAGAATGGAATAATACTCTTAGCGGCTTCTAACAATATGTTAGGCGATAGCCTTCGCATTGTGTTAATAAGGTAGTTTGATAAAACGCCGAAAATCATTCTCCATAGATGGCGTTAGTGGGTCGGTTGTATAGGTTAATTCTTGAAAAAATTCACTAGTGCAACCAAATCTACATAGATGGCTGACTGAAACTGACACGTGAAGATAAATATGGATTTTGAAGTATATATACATCTTCCAAAAATTTGTCGTGCATGATCACAATAACAAAGGTGGAATGGGGAATGTTGTAATTACATAAAGCGTGCGCTTAACCCAACCAATGACAGGTCATAAGTCCTGTAAACACCTTGATCATCCATGTTCAGTTTCCAGTTTGCGAACTCGTTAAGAAATTTTATGACAATGATTACATGGTTAAGGGATACTAAATGATATTATATAAATAAAAAGTAAGTTATTTGAGGTAGGACGAAATAAAGTGTTTCTAAGAAAACATCTTTTTAATAATTGTTTAAAAATGATTTTACATATTTCAAGGGGACTTATGATTCTAAGTTTTATATATACTCGTAAAATAAAATAGCCATCCTGTGTGCGTAGACTCAATTGATGTATTCTTCTCTTCTGCATCTGAAATGTGAAATAAATACATTGCAAAATCAAGAGTTCTTTGAATCTAATTATATATTGGAACTACATTAAGGAGTGGGGATGAATATATGATAGCTTGTTCATTGATTAAAGTTAAATTAGGGTTTTCGTTGATCAAATAATTTTTTTTTCAAGGATTTATTATCAGCTATATTGAGGATGCCAACATTTTGATAAATATATGGGTTCATGCTATTCGTAAGAATTATAATGGGATTCTTTTAGAACTCCACCATCTTGGTGGGTATCCATCTTTATCTTACGGATCGAACGAAAGCTCTATGAACGTTTATGGCATGAATTGATTAAGAAATAGGTAGACAAAACAATTGAAAAAGTGTCATGTCATCAAATCAATCAACTTTTAAATGTCGGCTACTTGGGTATTCGGAGAAATCTAGGATATTTATTTATTGTTTCTTGAACAATGATGTAAAACTCCATATTAAATAATTAATACGAATGAAAACGTCAGTTCTCTACAAGCTTTAATAATTTTTTTGGGAATGATATGTTTCGCCCTGCTAAGGCATTATCAAATGTCTGAAAAATGGCATTTGATAATGCCTTAGAAGGGCGAAACATGTCATTCCCATAAAATATTATAAAAATTCTATTATAGAAAACTGTCGTTTTCATTCGTATTAATTAGGATATTTATTTTTATTAAACACATATGAGACATTACAAACGAAAAACATTAAGATAGTTAGTAAGTTAGTTAGTCAATGTTTATTTTTATTGTCCTTATAATATGTGGCCTATTATTGGTTTGCAATGTCGCTTAAAAACCAAAATTTGAAATAAGAACTTTAGATATGTCAGACACAATTTTTTTTTATGTTCACAATAAAAGTGATTGTCTGTCCCTATACGTGTGTTGGGTTAAGTAGGTTATTTGGTCGAAATGTCATGTGTGCTCATCACAAATTTATAGATAAGTAAACCAATTAAGCGTTGACAGCTGATATATGTAAATATTATTTTTTGATAGTCAGTAGACATTGATTTCAAAAGGTACAATCCTAGTACAAAGGCGAAATAACTGAAGAGATATGTTAGTTAATTAGATGTACATTTTAGCAACTAGAAATTCATTAAGTTTTGCTGTTTTCATGTACAACAAAAAAAACATGACAAACAAATACATTGGATAATGGACTATCTGTGTTTTGGTTTAGCCATTAGACAGTTCACTTGAAAACACAATTTTACAGAAACCATGTCATGTGTCATTAGCATGGCTTATGTTTAACAAAGCAAGTGACAATTAACTTAATAGCATTCTTCATTCAATGTTTATCTCTGTAGACTACTATAGTGTTTTGTGACCTAGAAAAAAAAAACAATGAAAAAAATATATACTTGTATTTCTCTCGACCAATCTTCCTTCTTGTAGAAATATGTGGTGTGTTTTCCAGTGGGTTGCTTCTCGTGTGTGGTATATTCCCAGCTGTCCTTCCATATTTTAGGAGGTCTTCCACGAGGGCGAGTCCCGTGAAGCTGATTTGGGAGTCTGGTGGTGTCCATTCTTTGGACATGACCATATCAGTCCCTTCTTCGCTGTCTACTCCATCTTATAAAATATTCTCAGTCTCACATATGGTGCCTGCATATCTAACTAAAATGTAGCATAAAGTTATGAAATACATGACTATTTGACGAGAGCCCGTGATAGATTCCGACTCCGAAGACCCAGACTTGAAAGTACAGAGAAAGGTGTTTTTTATAGAGGATTTAAATTATATAACGAATTGTCAAATGAAGTAAGAGATGCCGGTTCTCTCGCGATCTTTCATCGAAAATGCTTGCAATATGTTCTAAGTACCGATATTTAATGTTTTTGTTTTTCTCATTTGCGATTTTTATATATTATTAATTAATTGTTTATAAAATATTGTTATATAAGTTGTAAAATGTTCCTGTCGTTTTTTACAACTTAATTTAACATTAAATAAATAGTCTATTGTTTTGGCCGAAACACTATGATACTTTAACATAATAAACTGTTAAATTAAAAAAAAAACTTTGTTTTTAGTATCACAAATGTATTTTTAATTTACGTGACAGCTGTTTCGTAAAAATATGTTGACATCATCAGGTGCTATAACAGGTGTTTCAATTATTGTAACACGTGATGATGTCAACATAGGTTGACGAAACAGCTGTCGCGTAAAATAAAAACACATTTGTGATACACAAAAAAGTTTTTTTATTTAACAGTTTATTTAATAAATAATTATTAAATAAAAATATATCTCTCTAATTATAATGTACCTTACGTGATCTTCATAAACTTTTTCATATTTTTTTTATTTAATTATTTAATTATTAGGTACTACTACCCAAAAAATACTTTATTTTATTTATTAAAGAAGCATAACACATTCATTACTATTACAGATTTTTAAAATAAACAATAAATGGCTTGCAGTTAACAATTATGATGGAATAAAAAATGTATAGATCGATAGTGTCAACATGACAGAACACAATTTTAAATATGAAATATGTAAATAGCCCTCTGATTTCCAGTCTCCGCAGTATGTAAATATCGTATCGAAGTATTGACGATCCGTGTTCTCAATTCAATTTGAATATAAGAACAAAACACGAATCAAAGGTCGTGGCATGTTGAATTATGTATGTGAGATATGGTCGAGGAATAACTGCTGGATAGAAAACGGAAATTCTATATTATATATTTATATAATACTTAGCTAGTATCGCATAGGCAAACAGAACATTACTTTGATACTGTATATAATAGTCATAAAACAATTAATATATCTATTTTCGTATACCAGCTATCAATGTATTTTAATTAACAGTGAGCGTTGTTGAAATAATAGAACTACATAAATTTAATAAAATATTCATAACTAACTAAATTACTAACCATCACACCGTCTCCGTAGATGGAAATAGTGGACCACCACTCTGTTGTTTTCTGACATCTTTCGTTACTCAAAATTCATACATCGTGTCGTACATGCACGTCGATTTCTCCGACTCCTCACGCGGACGGCATTTAATATATGATTGATTTGATCGTGTCACGTTTTCCTTGATTTTCATCTATTTCTAGTTCCGTTTTTGTCGTTTACATAAACTTTCTTTACCTTTATTTCTTCATTCATTCATTCCAATGATCCATACATTATTTTGTTCAAAACACTTTTATTCAAACTATATATTTTACAACGATGTAAATGGAACCAGAAATAGAGAAAGACCGAGGAAAACGTGGCGCGATCAAATAAATCAAATATTGAATGTCGGCCATGTGAAGAGTCAGAGAATATTATATTTTACAAATTTTAATTTATACTCAAAATGTGTACAGGTAAACTATTGAGTGTCCAAAGAAGAGGATGTAAACGACGTGAACGGGACTAGAAATCGAGGACGACATTTAATATTTGATTGATTTAAATCAATCATATATTAAATGTCGCCCACGTGAGGAGTCAAAGAAAGTGTGAAGAGTCGTGCGTCCATGACACGATATATGAATGTTGAGGAAGTGAGGGAAGTATGTCAGGAAAGAACATTTTGGCGGTGGTTCCATCTGCCTCATTGGGAAGAGGGCGTGATGGTGAGTTAGTGTTAGTTTTGTGTAAAAATTTATGTTAGATATAACATTTTATTATCAATGTAATTATCAGAACTTTGAGATTTTGTGAAACGTGTTTAATCGTAGTGAAATTTGATAACGACTCTATTTATAACGTTGTTAGTATTCGCTTGTCCACTAAGGGTCATAGGTCTTTTTCGGACTTTCTCTATTTAACAAGTTCTCATTAATAATGACTTATGACAGCAATTTTATCGATGCGAACATATTTTGTACAGGTAAGGGAATTCTTAGGGTCAAATAAGTACTAATTTATATTTGGGTCATGATTTCAAGCCGGAACGCTTTTTTCGTGATGAGTTGTCTCTTTAGAACTGTCAGTATCTAAATACGGCATTCGCATATAAAACCAATCGTGTCAAATTTATAAAATTAGAAATAGAAAAAGTATAATTGAACAGTATGTATGGAATGTTTTTGATTGAAATTTCTCGGTAGAAGTTCATATTAAATAATGAAAACAAAAAAAAATTGATACAAAATTTCTTTATTATTATCACCAGAAGATGGCAGCAAGCTGCCAAAACCGGTCGAACATAAACACAAGTGAAAGCACACTAAATACATAATAATAAATAAATTTTGTATAATTTTTTGTTCGTTTTCATTATCAGTATGTATGTCTTTGTAAAACAACACACATTATTATTTTTATTTATTTAATTAGTACAAACAGGTTTCGGACACAGAAGCCCTTCATCGTTGTTGTTAAAAATGGTATGGTACATACAAAATAAATATTTAAACATTTTTTTTTTCATGAATGTGGTCAGATTTGAATATACCATTTTTAACACAACACGGATGATAGGATAACCTCAAAAAGCTAATAATAATAAATATTACTTCTGCCTTCCCCTTCAGAGAGACGGCGTGAAAGTTAATTATCTAATGGGTAAAGTAGAGGAAAGATGGTGTCAACGGAGAGATCGAAAAAAAAAACACATTAGAGGTTTGAATAAATATAACAACTCTACTTTTAAAACACTTTTTTTACATTTTTCACAGATTTTTAAATTTCAAACAATTATTGATTTTGAAAATTTGGTTTGGTTCATATGGTGCTCCCGTCAATTTGGAGATATTTCGTGTATAAGTGGATTGTTTTGCTCAATTTGATTATTGCCGCTCTTGATGATAGTTATTTGTGGCAAAAAATACGTTTTTACTGTTTTGGTGTTAAAATTATATACGTTTTTCGTTTATAAAAAGAATTTTGACAGGTGTAAAAATAAATTTTTCATTTGTTCCAATGACAATTTGAATAAATTCTTCAATGACATTTTTAAGTTCTTGCTGGTGTTGGATTGTTTTAAGTGCCTAATTACAGTAAATAAAATAAAAACAGTGGATAACGTGGAATAAAAATTAAATAAACACAAATGTCCGGATCGTCCAGCTGACGACAAGTGCACCATTTAAAAGAACATTATGTGTTAAATTATGTTTCTTTGTTATTTTATTTTATATCATTGTATTTCAGATAATTTGTTTTAGATTTATTATGTAGACGTTGAACGATCGAACTGTGCGCGAGAGATCCCTGTTGGTGGCGATGAGGTTCGCAACCCATCACACCGCGTCTCTCGCGATGGCGAAAAGAGAAGGATGGAGTGCCGCATCGATTAAAGTGTGGCAAACTATTCTTTCTGCCTACCCTTTCGGGGAGACGGCGTGATGGTTAGTTAGTTAGTTAGTTTTCAAATTTCAATCCAATTCCCATACTCGAAACGTTCCCATTATCTCCCCCTCTCCTCAGTCCTAAACCCCCTCCACATTTATACAATATTCCACCCTTATAAGTATATATGTAATCACTCAGTTGTATTTTATTTTGTTAAATTTGTATATTGAAAAAGGTTATGTCACAACCGAAACATGTCTGAAAAGTTTTATAAAAATACTAAGTGTAGTTTTTTTATTCAATTAACTTAGGTTTGCTAAAATATCATTTTTTCGATCATTTAAAATCTACTTTGTCCAGTAGAATTAGCTTATCAACTAACTAACCATCACGCCGTCTCTCCGAATGGGTGGGCAGAAAGAATGCTTATTATTATTAACTCTTCAAGGTTATCCTTTTATTTGTGTTGTGATCCCAAAATATTTTAACAATTGTTCTGAATTTATTAAGATTAAAAATATATAATAGTTATCTTGTATAAAAGTCAAATACACATAGAGAAAAAAAACAAACCACTTCAACATGGCTTCATGTGACTCGAATGAACTTTTCGTGCTGCATGATTGAGATACAACCCCCGTCGCATTATTCATGCACATTTGATCCGATCTGTAGTCGTCCATTGTACCAGGTCGTGTGCCTATCCGTCTATTGTATTTGATCGTGTCTCTATCTCCTGAGACATCTTCGTGATGATTGGTTTTTCGAATGGGAGGCATTCACAACATGTTTGTTTAAATTTATGCCAATTTTCCCATACAATGCCCTGGACGGTTTGAACAAAATAACAAAGACCTTTTTGACCCTTTTGAATATTCCACGGCTCTTTGTGTTGTTTGAACTATAATACTATACAAATTTGAAGCTTTGCTTATTCTTTTGAATTTCTTTTGATTATAATTCCTTTACTCACCTTCCTAAATTGGAATCAAATATTACAATCAAATTACATAGGTATAGGTTTAATAAAACTAAACCGGAAGATGAGTTAATACGTGGTAACACATTTGATAACCTTGATACATTTAAGGCCACAATAAAATGGCCATAGATTAACTACCTATCACATGTTATGAGAATCAATATAATAGCTTAAACAAATTGTATTGACAACATTTTGAATGTATACAAATACTTGTAGACAAATACTGGATTTAACCCATTGCGAGTTACTCAGTTTTAATGATTAATTTTATCTCAATAGAGACCTTTTGAAAGATGTATATATGCTAATATATTGAAGAATACTTCACATATTCTTGTTTAATCTACACTAGCACCATCTATTAAGATTAGGTGTCAGATAGAATCCATCCATCTATTAAGATAATATTAGGTGTCAGGCAGGTAAATTTGTCAGACGTGGTGGTCATAAGAAGGGCGGAATAGGGAATGTTGTATCACATAAAGCGATTGCTTAACCCAACCAATGACAAGTCATAAGACGAGACAACCAATGACGGCCACGAGTGGTAAGTGCATTGACTGCCACCCCGAAGGTTCCGGGTTCGATTCCCGGCGAGGTCAGTGTGATTGTCACACTGCCTTTGGTCTGGTGTAGAATTCACGTGACAATTAAATGGCGATAGATTAACTACCTATCACATGTCACGAGAATCAATATGACAGCTATACCCTTTACATCGATTTGGCTCGCGCTGTCATGATGTAAAGAGCGATTTAACAAAATAATAATAATAATAAGCTCTGTAAACGCTTCTATCACCATATTCAGTTTCCAAAAAAACAATATACTTCTTCGTTTCTATTACTATAAAATTAATCCTTAAAATTGTATAGATTAAATAGTCCATTGTTTTGGCCGAAACACTATGATACTTCAATATAATAAACTGTTAAATTATAGAACTCTGTTTATGTATCACTATATAAATTACTAAGCTAATAAAATAAAATAATAATACATGTTTACATAAAAGAGTACTCCATTAAAGGCACTCCTAAAAAGCCCGATAAGAACGAAAAAAAAACAAGGAAGAAACATATTACGCCACACGGAAAATAAGATAACAAAAATATAGCAGCCTATATACGGTAACGTAAAGAATATGTTTTGTTAATCTTATATAAATTATAATAATGTACAATTACAAATTTATTTTGTAACCTTCGTAATATTGTTGGAGCACATACAATATCGATACAACATTAAAATAGAAATCGTTTAGCACGTAACCTTTTAATACGTCATATTGGTTAATTCATCAATCGCTTAAAATAATAAGTTTATTCTAACACGAAATAACAACTGGTTAACACAAATAGTAATACTGTATTTTTAGTGAAGTCAATACAAATTAATATCGCCTTTTATCCTGATGTTTTTTGAAATCATATCACACTTTTTATGATTTAATTGTGTCTCAATAGAAACGAAGATGCAAATTGGAAACTGAATATGGTTGATCAAGGTGTTTACAGGACTTATGACCTGTCATTGGTTGGGTTAAGTGCACACTTTATGTAATTATAACATTCCGCATTCCACCTTTCTTATGACCATGTCTGACAAATTTTTGGAAGTTGTATATATGTTAAAGTACAATGTACTTCAACACTTTTTATATTTATTGAATTTTTTTTTTAAAGTAACAGTTCAATCCTAATCGTAAATAACTAAATCAAATAAAACATGTAGAATGAAAATTATCAAATTAATACATAATAAATAAACGCTTTCTGAGGTAAACCTCTTCTTCTTTCGGTGCCGAACTAGAGAAATATGTGAATTTTTGCACAGGTGATAAAAATGATTACAATACATACAATAAAAAAAATTAACCTATATAAAAATTCAGTTTGCTTTATTAGTACGTGATTGGCGTGTTTTTCTTTTTCGTCTTTTTTAGATAGTATTTTGTTTACCTGCCCACGCCCTCATTGTACCATCTAAACGCCCCCAAATTTTCTCTGGGTCTTCCACTCCCCCCCTGAAAGTCTCAAACGTCCACAAGGGGCGTTATCGCCCACGTTGAGTTTACACAAACCTAGGTTTTAATCAAACAAAAAAGTTTTCCAATCCTGACGAAACTCCAGCGGGAGCGAAACCGGTTGGTGTGACAATAATAAAGTGGTGTAAAAATATGTAATAGTGTTAAATTTCTTTTACATATTTTTGTATTTTGTTTTTTATTCGCTTGATTTCGTATTAAACGATTTTCATTATAATCTCTTGTGGTTTCCTGTGTTTGAAGTATTGTGTAGTTTAATCATCAAAACAAACCATTTACTCCGATTTCACTACAATGATTCTCGTGTGTCCATGGAATGTTGCATTTCTACGTTTCCTGAATGAGATTCCACTCTTGATCCATATAAGAGCAAAGCAGGTATGAAGTCGCATGGACACAAGGTGAACTCGATTAAAACCGCAGAAGAACATGTTGTATATATTGTATGAACATTGTTGATGCTGTCTCGAAGCAGATTTTGAGATCGATACTATAAGACCGCTTTACTTTTAAAGTAGATATTTTTATAATAAGAATTAAAACTTGTAGCTGGAAAAAAAATGATGAAAGTAGGATACATGCCGTATAAATGCGATCACTGAGAAGAATGTGCGGGTAAACGATATATGATAGAATACCGAACGATGCAATAAGGCAGAAATGTAAGGCAAATGAAGGATTAATTGTATCTTAATAGAGACGAAGATGCAAACCGGAAACTGAATATGGTGATCGAGGTGTTTACAGGACTTATGACCTGTCATTGGTTGGGTTAAGCGCACGCTTTGTGTAATACAACATTCCCCATTCCACCTTTCTTATAATTATTATTTTGTTGAATTCCTCTTTACATCATGACAGCATTAGCCAAATCGATGTAAAGGATATTATAGCTATCATAGTGATTCTCGTGACATGTGATAGGTAGCTAATCTATCGCCAATTTATTGTCACGTGAATCCTACACCAGACCAAAGACAGTGTAACAATCACACTGCCCTCGCCGAGAATCGAACCCGGAACATGAAGATCGGCCATGCCCACCATGTCTGACAAATTTTTGGAAGTTGTATATATGTTAATATCCAACACCACAATTCACATGACAGTCTTAATTTATAGACCAGCGCCATCTATGAAGATTAGATTTAAGCATTGCATCATAAGTCAAATTAAAAAAAGGATCCCTGAGATGGTTTGGACAGCACTAAAATGGCGCTGGGCAGGCCATGTCGCTCGAAGTTCTGACGATAGATGGACAAAACGCCTCCTTTGCTGGTGTCCTAGAACTGCAACCCGAAACCCAGGACGTCCTCAACTTCGACGGAGGGACATTAAAGAAACCGCTGGTATGACGTGGATGCGTTTTGCCCAGGAACGCCAGACATGGAAGCAGATGGAGGAGGCCTATGTCCAGGAGTGGACGGATATGGGCTTATGATGATGATGATGATGATACAAAACATATCGAGGCATTGATTTGCATGGACTCACTGGGTGTTTTAATTGCATTTAACGGGTTTATATAATAAAATATTCAATTAATACCCACGTATTTGAGATAACTAACTAACTAACCATTACGCCGTCTCCCCGGAGGGGTAGGCAGAAAGAATGGAACGCTACACTGTTCTGTCCTGACATACTTCTCTCGATTCCTCTACATTCATACATCTTGTTAAGCACGCACGTCGATTTCTTCGACTCCTCACGTGACCGACATTCAATATTTGATTGATTTGATCGTGCCACGTTTTCCTCAGCCTTCCTCTAATTCTAGCTCCGTTCATGCCGTTTACATATACCATCTTTACCATTCTGTATTCATTCATTCTTTCCATGTGTCCAAACCATCTTAATGACCCTTTCCTTATTTTGTTCATAACACTTTCATTCGCACCACATTCACTCATTATACTTGCATTTGTCAAAAACCACGCAAAATTTGTCATTTGCCACGCAAGAGTAGGCAGAGAGAATGGACCACCACACTATTCTATCCTGGCACACCTCTCTAGCTTCCTCCACATTCATACATCGAGTCATACACGCACGTCGATTCTTCCGGCTTCTGACATGACCAACCTTTAATATTTGATTAATTTGGTCATGCCATGTTTTCCTCGGTCCTTGCATTTGTCACTCTATCAAATACAGATTTGCCACACATTCGTCTTAGAGATCTCATTTGTACTGCATTTATTCTACTTTCATCCTTCTTTTGCCAGTCCCATGCTTCACTTCCAAATTATTAACAAGTTTATGTAATGCTTTTATTTTGAAAAGTAACTTTGTGATTTTGTTAAGTTTCAATTGTTAGCGCTAAAGCTCCCCATAGCATTATCGTCGCGTTTAATTTGAGCACATTTTATTCAAGGCTCTCGCTATCCGCTGACATTAGTAAGTTCGCATGTCGCACTACCGCAAGTGAAATAATTTCCTTCTAGAACAGTCCGCCTACCACAATGATTTTGCGGTCAAAAGAACGGACTACATATTTTTTACAACATGTAATAACTGTAATGAGTCTAATAACGTGCATTTTTCTTTTATGATGTTAACTGTTATAAGTAGCAATAAAAAAGCGTATCGCAATGAGATTCAGATATTTGAGAGTAGATCTGCAGCCATAACGAACTATTAACCGAAGTACGAGAACAAGCAATAATGCGTCTACTATATTATGTCTAAAAATATGACCTGGAAGACAAAGTAATCCGTGTTGACTTATCCTAAGATCCGAAAATCTTAATATAAATGTAAACGTCTATCTTTTAGGAGTTTTATTAAGTTATTTATGGAAAAATGAATATGATTTAAATCATAGTAAGTGTTTCAGAGAAAAACGTATTTGCATATTTATTTACAATTTTTTTTTCAATGTCCTTTATTTAGCAAGTATTTTTCATTTGTACGTTGCGGACATGATCTCGGAGAGTTTTTTCAGTTATATATTTTAGGATTTATTGAACAATGATGTAAAACTCCATAATAAATAATGAATATAAATTAAAACGTCTGTCTTCTAATTTTAAATTGTTTTAAAACAATGATTTTTTTCAGTTTTAAATATCGTCATTTAATATTCATTACCTATGTAAATATTTTAGATAAACTTAAGGTGTTAACACTGTGGAATTCCATAATGGCGAATTTTTATGAATTAAAACACTGTTTTTTTTCACTTTTGAGTTTATTTTTCTCGACATGTTTCCGATAGTTTACATCGATATATTTAATATCGATATATTTAATTTTAGTTTATAAACGATAGTTTATATCGTTCTCCTGATGATGAAGGTGTAAACCCTCGAAACATGTCAAGAAAAATAATCTCACAAGTGGAAAAAACAGTGTTTTAATTCATAAAATGTGTAAACATTTTTTTTTATAAATTTAGCTAATTCCAGGTAATAATTTCCTGTATTCTGGGGTTTACCCTTTATCCCTTTGTTTTCGACAATGTATTGGGCCATGTCAATAACCTTAATTATGGTATTCAGCTTTTTTAACTCGTGTGTATAAATAGCAACGCGTTTGATTATCGCTACCTTTGATAATGCCTTCGACAGACCAAACTCGTCATTTACATTAAATATAATTAAACTTATAGGAAACGTATGTTTTCATTCGTATTAATTAATAAATTTGTTTGAAATGGGAAATGCAATTTTATCATAAATCGTCGATTAATCATAGATCGAAAACTTACACATAAGAACTGTATAAGACCATGTCTCTTAACTGGAATGACCCGTTCTAAGGAGAGAATTGAAATGACTAATAATATGACATCAATCCTTAACACACAAATATTTTATTTAGTGATTCATAATCTCTATCAAACTGTCATTTCGTAAAGTATAAAATGAATACATTTTAAATAAATATGTTATTCGATCTATTAGGGAGTCAGTTAAGGGTCAAATGTTAACAGCTTTTTCAATGAATCATTGCAACTTAAGTTACCGATGTCAAATCGTATAAGAAAACGTGCTATTATGATGCACCTACGTACAAATAAATACCCATCAAAACAAACAAAATACAGTTATTTATATAGTATATGTATATACGAGTATTATTAATAATAACGATATTAAGTGATAAATTATTACGGATATAATATAAGAGTCCAGGCCTTATCACCCTGCAAAGTAAAATAACATGACGACCTTCGTGGCAGAGTGGTAAAAGCTCTGACTTCCATACTGAAGGTCCCGGGTTCGATTCCCGGCGATGGCAGTGTGATTGTCACACTGTCTTTGGTCTGGTGTAGAATTCACGTGACAATAAAATGGCGATAGATTGGGTACCTATCACATGTCACGAGAATCAATATAATAGCTAAAAAAATAAATTGTATACAGTAATAGGGTTCAAACGACCTGTTGTACACATAAAAAATAAAAAAAACATATGATTACGAACACCAACACAATCGCCTCCTAACTTGGACTTTTCAATGATTAACAAACAAACAAACAAACCATCAAGCTTTTCCCCCGCAGGGGTAGGCAGAGAGAATGGACTGCCACACAACTCTATCCTGACACACTTCTCTAGTTCCTCCACATTCATAAAACAAGTCATACACGTCGATTCTTCCGACTTCTAACATGACCAACCTTTTAAATTTGATTAATTTGGTCATGCCATGTTTTATACCTCGACTGCGTACTCCATTTACATTATTAACGTATACTTTCTTAACCATTCTTACTCCATCCATGCGCTCCATATGTCCGAACCAAAGCAGCGATCCTTTCATAATTTCTTTCATAATACCTTCTTCCGCTCTACATTCATTTCTCATATCACCATTTGAGATTCTGTCGTATATCGTTCTACCACATCATACCGTATCATATCATACCGAGATGTAGCACCGAGAAGAAGAAGAATATAGTGTTCTACAATATTGGTCTGGCAACAATCAATAAATTTGATGGTATATATTAAATCACAAATCTTCTATACTTACTCTTATGCTATACGTATTTTAACACACGATTTCGTGAGCTCAATAATTGATCGTTGTAATAGACTAACTGCGTTATGAAATAATTTCTTCAAAGGTTCCGATACCGTGACATTCACGACTGCACTATTTCTTAATTTACTTGCATCTTTATAACTGTCTCTACAGTTTTCTGACTGCACAGCAAATCATATAAATTGTAAGCATTCAATTTTACAATCTCATGGACAAAACCTTCGATTGACGACCTTCGTGGCCGAGTGGTAAGTGCATTGACTGCCACCCCGAATGTTCCGGGTTCGATTCCTGGCGAGGGCAGTGTGATTGTCGCACTGTCTTTGCTCTGGTATAGAATTCACGTGTCAATAAAATGGCGATAGATTAACAATCTATCACATGTCATGAGAATCACAATGATAGCTATAAAATACCCTTTACAACGATTTGGCTCATGCTGTCATGATTTAAAGAGCGATTAAAAAAATATATAAAAATAAAATAACATTAAGTTTAAATTTATTTTGTATACAACAGATCGTTTGAAGCTATTTACTTTTTACAATTTGTTTTTGCTATTATATTGATTCTCATGACATGTGATAAGTAACTAATCTATGACCATTTTATTTTCTCGTGAATTCTACACCAGACCAAAGAAAGTCGATTCTCTTGGCGGAGCGGTAAGAGCTCTTTCCCTACCGAAGGTCCCGGGTTCGATTCCGGTGAGGGCAGTGTAATTGTCACACTCTTTGGTCTGGTGTAGAATTCACGTGACAATAAAATGGCGATAGATTGGCTACCTATCACATGTCATGAGAATCAATATAACAGCTAAAATAAATGTTATATAGTAATTGGGTTCAAACGACCTGTTGTAGACGCGGAAAAAAAGAAGAAAGTGTAAGAGTCACACTGCCATCGCCGGGATTTTACCCCGGGACCTTCGGTGCGGCAGTTAAAGCTCTTGGTTCTCTGCCACGAAGGTCGTCATTTTATATTGTCCTTCGGGGAGACGGACATTATAATTTTACGATGTATGTATGGACATTATAATAAGATGATGTATGTATGGACATTATAATATGACGATGTATGCATGGACATTATAATATGACGATGTATGTATGGACATTATAATATGACGATGTATGTATGGACATTAGGGTGTCCCTTATTTTTCAAAGTTTTAATTTTACAATGCATAGGTTATTGTTTTATTCATTTGGGCCTAAAACATTCGGAAACATTTTTTTCCTTATTCGGAACAGTGTAACCCGTGCCGACTTACGCGCAAAGATGTCCCATACAAATTGCGTCACAGGAGCGGCGCGTTGTCGTTGTTATTATAATTTAGTCTCGGTTTGTCGGGTAATAGCACGGATTGTTTTATATTTCGAAGATGTCAGTGGAACTAAGAAGCAATTAAAAAAGTATTTTCTTGGTTGATGAAGTAAATCACAAAATAACAGGTGTAAGCTACCATCTAATCGTCAAATTCTCGCAGTTCTATTTTTCAACATACGTGAAGTTAATTTGACTGTTAATGAAAGCGCATATCTTGTCATTCTGGAGTGCAATATATTATTAAAAAAGGCTAAAATACCTACTAGAGCTGTTTCTAATTATATTAAGAAATTAGTGGATCTTTATCAGGTCTGACGAGAACTGCAAAAAATAGCAAGAAGATTCAGAACTTACATAGGCGCCGCGAAGAGAACTTTCAACTTGAAATAGATAATTTATTCGATATGGCACACGCCAATGCTCTTGAATGTACTGCGATACGACAGTATCTTATACAGAATGCTTAAACGGAGCTTGTGTGCAAAAACTAGAAAGAGATTTGTTACTCTTTGCTTGCCGCCATCATATATACGAACTGATGCTCAAAAGTGCATTTGAATCGCAAAATCGATTGTACAAGATGATTATAGCGAACTCATTGAGCTTGCTATTGTTTTTCTGGGTGAAGGCAATGAAAATAAAATAAAAATCATACCTGCTGGCCCAACGCATCAAGCACGATGGATGGCAAGAGCTATTTACTCCTTAAAAATACGTTTACTGCAGTCCCAGTTTAAAATATGCGCTAAGGACAAATAAGCTTTACGAGATGTTTGTTTATTTATTGTGGCAATTTATGTGAAGCTCTGGCTTGAATGTAGTTTGGTGATAAAAGCTCCGAATCAAGATTTTTGTTTTTTAAGGACCTTATAAGATTACGAAGAAGTTGACAATTTTATTTCCAAAGCGGCTTTAAACAAGTTCAGTCAACATTTGTGGTACTTGTCAGAGGAAATAGCTATCTTTTTAATTTTTTGATGACAACGTTGATGAGCAGACCGAAGGAAACATTTTAGAAAACTTACAAAAAGAAAGTTTTGGTGATTCGGGAAAGAGATATGTTCCATCGAAGGAACAGATGTCTGGCTCTCTATATGGTACGTAAGTAGTGTTTAATCTAGTATTTAATTTAGAACTTATTTGTTTTATTTACAGGTACTAAAAGTATTTGTTATCTTGTTTATTGGAAATATTTGAGTGATTTGGTTTCTGTCAAGAGTAAATATTTATTTTCATGACTGAAACTAGATAGTAGTTTCCTTCAAGAAATTGTATCTTCATAGAAAGACAGCGCGGCGTTTGTGGAAGCTAAAAAGAAGGTCACTAGCTTAAAAGCAGTTAATGACACAGCTGAAAGAGCTGTTAATCTAATGACAGACTTTCATGGTTTGACTACCGCAGATGAAGAACATAAGCAGTTCACATTATGTTGTGTGCAAGAACATAGAAAAATTTACCCAGACTGTAAAAAAAGAGACTTCGAAGAGGAAATATCCAAGTAAATAAATATAAATTTGGATCTTTTTTGATAATTACAAGAAAAGTATTACATAAATATATGTTTTCCTCAATATTTATATAACATAATGGTTTTAAGTGATCATCTACAACTTCATTTAAGAGACACCGAAAGCAGGTATTTTCTAAAACTTTGAGGCCAAGTCGGCACGGGTTAGAATTAACGTAGGAAGTTGAAATTATGTATTTGGGTAACTAGTAGGCTATTAAACACAATTAGGGGGTATGCGTTTCAATAATCCAAAAAAAAAATTTTTTTGCCCATATAAGGGACACCCTAATGGACATTATAATAAGACATTATAATTTGACGATGTATGTATTGACATTATAATATGACAATGTATGTATGGACATTATAATAATTATGACGATGTTTGTATGGACATTATAATAGGACGATGTATGCATGGACATTATAATATGACGATGTATGTATGGACATTATAATATGACGATGTATGTATAGACATTATAATATGACGATGTATGTATGGACATTACAATAAGACGATGTTTGTATGGACATTATAATAAGACATTATAATTTGACGATGTATGTATTGACATTATAATATGACAATGTATGTATGGACATTATAATAATTATGACGATGTTTGTATGGACATTATAATAGGACGATGTATGCATGGACATTATAATATGACGATGTATATATGGACATTATAATATGACGATGTATGTATGGACATTATAATATGACGATGTATGTATGGACATTACAATAAGACGATGTTTGTATGGACATTATAATAAGACATTATAATTTGACGATGTATCTATTGACATTATAATATGACGATGTATGTATGGACATTATAATATGACGATGTTTGTATGGACATTATAATAGGACGATGTATGTATGGACATTATAATATGACGATATATGTATGAAAATTATGATATGACGATAAATAATGTCCTTCGGGTTAGTTAGTTAGTTTTTTTTATTTTAATGTACTAGGTTTCTTTCGACAGTGCACATGGAAATGACAAAATATTTGGGACTGGGACACAGGAAAAACGTAGAAGATAAACACGTGAAGAAACTAATAACAATGTTATTAGCAAATACAAACAAATTTTGTAGAACAACAGTGTTTTAAATTAAACGGTTAAAATAGTATTTTTTGTAGAAAGTTAATGTAATCATATGGTCTTCATCTCAGTGTTAGCATGTAAGCTTTTAATAAATAAAATAATGAAATATTTTATAAATAAGAAATATTCATAATCAATTATTCATCTTCGGTAACCCTATTACAACGTGGGCAGTAAATGGCTCCATAATACATATTATTATGGGGCAACATGTAATTACCTCGTGTACTTAGAATACAAAGGGCAAGGTATACAGTATTATGGTGAAATTATAACTCACCCTCGGGATGCGATTGCTTAATATGGACGGTAACTGATATCCAGATTGGCTAGCTTATAATCGCAAATATTATACTGCGTTGGCGAATTATTAACAATGTTATTATTGTTATAATTGCATACTTACTTCCTATATCCACACAACTCTTGAAGAGTTTTCGCCTCCATGACGATTTTCATATCATAAGTTTTCGTATAACAACTGAGGAAATCTGAGGAAATTGATCCTAAGGAAAATTTTTGACCCACGCTGGAGGATGGTACTTATAGAATCAAAAGAAATTTGAACTATAAGAACTGATTGATCTGGAAACATTTTCTTCAATATTCGCCTTCACTTTGTGTTGTGGATTCATATTTGAATAAATATAATTATACTTTGTATTACAACACTTTTTATTTTCACTGAACTCAGACATGTTTCGGTTACAAGTATTCTTTATCAATGTATACAATTTTAACATTAGTTAAAATGAGTTCAGTGAAAATAAAAAAAGTGTTGTAATACAAAGTTATATTTATTTTATTCTTTCTTGAAGAATGATGTAAAACTCCATATTAAATAATTAATACCAATGAAAACGTAAGTTTTCTAGAAGATTTATTATATTTTATGGGAATGACATGTTTCGCCCTTCTAAGGCATTATCAAATATATTTATTCAAAATGGAAACATTTTGTTCATAACACTTTCATTTGCAATGCATTCACTTCTTACATTTTCATTCGACACTCTTATCATACACAAATTTTCCACACATTCGTCTAAGAGAACTTACATCCTTTTTTACCAGTTTCACGCTTTGCTTCCATACATAAGGTCTTCTTGTACATTATTAACACTGTAATAAATAAGAAGTTTGATCCACTTTGTTGTCAATTATAAACTTTCTCATCAATTTTTTTTAAATTATTCTAAGAATTTTAATGCCATAAACAACTATAGATCATGCGCGGTGTACCTTTGGTTCTAGATTCTCTTGGGGTAATAATGTTTTAATAAACCGTAGACAGAACATCTCCCGTTCTTCATTAACTGTAAATAATATTTAAAAAGCAATTATTCCATCACGGCTGCCTTATTTATTGGATGGTTTCATAACTCGCTTGGAGCACTTTCTCTGTAGCATCTGTACCCGATACTACACGCCGTGTGCTTAGATCAGTGGTTCAGAACCAGCTACCATTTGAGGACTTAAGTGCCTTCCGATTAGTACATTCAGGTTTTTAAAAAATATTTTAACTAAACTAACAATTGAACAACAGAATCGAAAATGTCCAAGAATATACATACCTGGGACACAATATTCGATTGGACCGACAAAACCAAACCGCAAGGAGCGGCGCCAAGGAGCTTCAAACTTCGCGAATCGCGCTTTTTGCATCGCGGGACCAGCGGCGTGGAACAGGCTGCCCTACAATATCCGCAATCAAGACGATGAAGGAGTGTTCAGAAGCTCTTTTAAAACTTTTCATTTAAGGGAAGCTTTCCGGATGACGAGTGCCCTTGAAGTGAATCTCTCAAAAAATTGAGTTATACAAATCATCATCATCATCACCATTGCGTCAATTTTTCCGGTTCCTCACGAGGCCGACATTTAATTTTTCATTTGTATTTTTTCTTATTTTATTTTTGCATAAAATGTATTACTAAAAAACGAGGAAAACGAGGCACATTCAAATCAATTAAGTAGTAAATGTCAGCCACGTGGGGAGTCTAATAAATCGATGAGCGTACATGACACAATATATGGATGTTAACAAGTGAGAAAGTATGTCTGAAATGAACAGTGTGACGATCCATTATTTCTGCCTACCCCTTCTGGGAGATGTTGTGATGGTTTGTTAGTTAGTAATTTATAAATGAAAATTTTGCTGATTAATGTTAATCAATGCCAGTGAACATTAAAAGGTGTCCTACCGCTGAGTTGGCAACTAAGACTACTATTATTACGTTAGACAGATGATGAATGAAAACATCTTGGTAGTCTATGAAGGTATAGCTTTGTCTATTTACATGGAGCAAGAAGTGAGCACAGCGAAAAACTAAAAACATGTTAAAATTTTCGTATATTTTAACTTAAAAATTTGAATTGATGATGTTAATTTTAATTTAACGTCATTAAGAAGAAAAAAATGTATAGAGTGCATAAAGGATTTGATATTTAGATATTTAAAATTTAAAAAATAATGTTCTTATTTTTTTTCTATATAATGTAGACCCTTTGGCCTGTTCCTTTGTTTCTCGAGGGGGATTGTAAATTACTTTTTATTTCTATATAAATGAATTCTGTGGAATTCCATGACACTGTGGATCATAATGACGAATTTTTATGGTTTAATTTTTTTTTTCCACTTTCGAGTTTATTTTTCTCGACGTGTTTCGAAGGCTTACACCTTCACCATCAAACGATTTAATATGCGGAGAGAATCAACTGCCACACCACTCGATCCCGACACACCTCTCTAATTCCTCCACATTCATACAGCGAGTCAGACATGCACGTCGATTTGCCAAAGCCAATTTTTCTTCGGTCTACCACGATACTCCGTACTCCATTCACACCGTTAACGTACACTTTCTTAACCATTCTTTCTTCATCCATGCATTCCATAAGTCCAAACGTTTTTTCATAGTATAATACTTTTATTCGTTCTACATTCTTTCCTAAAATCAGCATTTGAAATTCAGTCGTACATCGTTTTACAACACATACGTCTAAGGAATCTAATTTCTACCGCATTTATTCTGCTCTCATCCTTCTTCGGTCAGCTTCGTGTTTCACTTCCATACAACAGACCTTCGGCGTCCTTCGTAGCAGAGTAGTTAGAGCTCCGACGGCATACCGAAGGTTCCGGGTTCGATTCCCGGTGATTGCAGTGTGATTGTCACACTGTCTTTGGTCTGGTGTAGAATTCTTGTGACAATAAAATGGCGATAGATTAGCTACCTATGACACGTCACGAGAATCAGTATATCAGCTAAAAACATGTAAAAATTGTATACAGTAATTGGGTTCAAGGGACCTGTTGTATACAAAAAAAACAGGGTTAGTGCTAAAATTCCATTGTGAACGACCATTTTTGCTTTCTTCCTTATCAATAATGACCCTTTACCACTAATTTATCCACCATCATTCAGTCCTTTACCCCTCCCGTAATCAATGCGGATAAAAAAAAATCCTCCCCGATAGCCCACTACGTACTGCGCCAAACAAAATGATCTCACGTAGGATGCTATCTCCTACCACTGCTTCTCTTATCTTCCCCTCGGGAACAAACTTTTTTTTATAAATACAATCCCAACCCTAACTGGTCTTCCATTCCTTGTCAATAATGTAAGACTTTATCATAAACCTTAAATCCTCCCTCGCCCTATTTCGGAGGCACACTCTGGGCCATACATTTAGCCCCATCATAAAACAACTACCAAATCACATTCCAACAATGTTTTCTATAAGTTAAGAGGAATAGCCATTAGAGCTGAACCTCTGTAAGCCAGAAGATCCAAGTCCAAGTCCAAGTCCAACGTGTCATTTATAATTTTTTGTTTCCAATAACAGTTTTAAACAGTTTACTAATGTGTATTATATAATAGTTTGTAACTTAATAATCAGGTTTAGTTTACATTTCCTGCTCCCTAATAGGTCTTAAACGTTAGACTAAAAGTCACCACAACTACCCTATATTTACGCCTAGTTTATGATCTTGTAACTAGAGCCGCCTGGAGATTAGTTCAGGAGTAATTCAAAACAATTCTACTAGTCCAGTTTTATTAATCGTCATTCTATTAAAAAAATTAACTCACGAAATAATTCGAAACAAAAGAATGAAAGTATTTGAATCGTCGATAGTTAAAACAAAATACTTTCGCTTATCGATTTCAACGCAGGTGTAAACGCGCAACCTAAATTAAGGGGTTAGGGGCAGTCAGAGGTATGAAAAAACTAGTATTTTAAATAAAAAATTAACAGTTATTTAATTTATTTTATAAAAACAACAATATTAAATTATCATATTATGTTTTAACATGATTTGACCCAAATTTGAATAATATATGAAGTTATCGCCATATCTGTTGGACCCTATTCCATAATGCGGTGACCATTATAACTTCTTACAGATTATCTTAAATCATTCAAATAAATAAAAAATACTTTAATAGATAATTGAGTGCTTGATCGAAAGATTTTTTTCTTTTTAAAAACTATAATTTTTATAAACAATTAATTGTTGCATTTTTTCCTTGAACATCTGTAAGTAAATTATCAGAGGCCGGTATTTTGTTTATTTTCAAAATAAATGAAAAACTTCGATCAAGCACTAGATTAACTATTGAAATAATAATAATATTTTTTATTTGAATGATTATTCATAGATCAACCTGTAAAAGTAATAATGGTCACCGCAAAGCACCAATTATGGAACATGGTCCTATAAATATGTCGATAACTTCTTCACCTTCTTCTTCTTCTTCTTCTGATTGTAGATCTTGCAATCTGTTTATGCAGGATATCAACTTTCTTCCTGTGATGAAGACGACCAGCCTTCTCTCCATCTCTTTGGTGGTCGTCCTGGTGGTCGACGGCCCTCTGGAGTCTCGTGCATCACGATGTTAAGAATTCTTACGAGATCCATTCTCTCGTTGTGGTCCCTCCAGAATCGTCTTTTCTGCCTACTCCATCTCACTATATCTTCAATTTTGCAGATTAGTAGCTTGCCCGGAGTAAAAAGTCGACATCTCTCACAGAACAGGAACAGGATAACTTCTTATACAATTTATATATTTTTTTAAAATTTGGCCAAATCAAGTTAAAATATAATATTATAGTTTAATAATGTTAGTTTTATAAAACATATTAAATTACTGACAAAAACAGTATTGAAAATCCTTTTTTGTCATATCTCTGACTGGCCCTTACCCCTTAACTAAAATATTTTTTATGTAAGAAACTAAAACTAACTAACTAACTTACCATCACGCTGTCTCCCCGATGGGTTAGGCAGAAATCAAGGATCGCCCAACTGTTCTTTCCTGACATACTTCTCTCTCTTCCTCAACATTTATACTCGAACGCACGTCGATTTCTCCGACACCTCAATAATTGATTTTATTTGATCCTGCCACGAGTTTATCTGTCTTACTCTATTTCCGATTCCGTCCTTCTCCAGTGTTAAAAAACGAAAGCATGTTTTTTTATAAGTTATTTTGTATAATTATAACTTGAATATATGATTTTATATTTTTATTTCTATTGCATATCTAGTCATGCGTATTCAACTTTTATGTACATCTTAGGTTAACAATCTTTATTCCTAGGTTTTGTTATCTGTTTATGATAGAGTGACAAATGCAAGTATAAGAAGTGAATGTGGTGCGAATGAAAGTGTTATGAACAAAATAAGGAGAGGGTCATTAAGATGGTTTGGACACATGGAAAGAATGAGTGAAGACAGAATGGTAAAGAAGGTATATGTAAACGGCGTGAACTGAGCTAGAAATAGAGGAAGGCCGAGGAAAACGTGGCACGATCAAATCAATCAAATATTGAATGTCGGTCACGTGAGGAGTCGGAAAAATCGACGTGCGTGCATGACAAGATGTATGAATGTAGAGGAAGCGAGAGACGTATGTCAGGACAGAACAGTGTGGCGTTCCATTCTTTCTGCCTACCCCTCCGGGGAGACGGCGTGATGGTAAGTTAGTTAGTTAAGTTAGTTAGGTTTTCTCCTCTGAATGGTTGACGAGGAAGACTCACAGAAAAATCCCCATTTTCTGTGTGGTCTGGTGGTCTCCGTTTTATATGCCCGTACCATATTAATAATTTGAATTTGGAAAAATAAAGAAATTAGAATTTGAGACTAGTGAATGTCCTGGGTTTGAAGCGAAGCATAAGCGTTTTAAATGTATGTTTTATTTGTACTTCAATATAAAAATAAAAAAAACAATTATCATATGTTAATTGCGTGGGTAGATTCGCGTGCTTGTTATCGTGCATAGCTTGTTGCTGAAATATAATGATAACATTAAAATGTGTGAATAATTTAAAATGCGATACAAATATGTAACTAATATTATGTGTTAAAGTACGGTATACTTTCAACGATTTACGCCGAGTCCACGCGAAAGGGTTACTTTACCCATCCCGCAGCAACCACCAGTCCAGCAAATGGGTATTAATACTATTTTGTGAATGTATACTTATACTTGTACACGAATCCTGGATTTCACCCATGGTGGGTGATTAATTCATGAAATTTAATTGTATCTCAATAAAGACGAAGATGCAAACTGGAAACTGAATATTCTTTGGGATATAGATAGGAGTGATATCTCCAGGCGGCTTCTAAACAATGCGCTAATGGCGATAGCCTTCACATTGTGTTAATAAAGTAGTTCTGCTAAATGCTAAAAATAGATGGCGTTAGTGTGTGGATTATATAGATTAATCTTTAAAACATTAACATATGTAATCAAATCTACAAAGATGGCGTATTGAAACTGACATGTGAAGATAAGTATAGATTTGTAGCATATATACAACCTCCAAAAATTTGTCTTACATGGTCATAAAGAAAATAGGTGGAATGGGGAATGTTGTATAATAATTACATAAAGCGTGCGCTTAACCCAACCAATGACAGGTCATAAGTCCTGTAAACACCTTGATCAACCATATTCAGTTTCCAGTTTGCATCTTCGTCTCTATTGAGATACAATTAATTTTCGGGTATTAATACCTTTTCTGCGGTGAATAACAATTAACATCGATTATTGGTTAAATTATAACTTACAACAAGGTGGAAACTTCGTAATTAAATTAATAAGCGAGTTGATTGCCTAATTAAGATCTTCTTGACCAAGCCATTTCACAGAGCAATGATTACCTTTTGAGAAAATAAACTGATTTGATTTTATTTGTATATATTGTACAATCCACGTATGTTTAAAAACGAACCCTCGTTAGGGTAGGGTAATGGCAATAAGCGCTCGAGCTGTGATATCTCGCGGTCCAGGTTCCGAGTGCTCGCACTCGGCAGTTTGTCGGGAAATGGATGGCTGGTGTGCACGAGGATGACAGGTGTGGTGAGCTTTCGAGAATTACCATAATCTGAGCTGTACCACACTAAATACTGCGGTTTATGTAGCGAGCTACATTCACAAGCTTTCATGATGTTTTAAAAACTGGTTTAGCTTTTAAAATGGTTATTGAATAGATTTCGTTTTTATTATTTTAAGATATTAATTAATTCTTGAATAATGATGATAAACTCTAAAACTCCCTTTTCTAAATATTTTGTTACATAAAATAATATACATTAAAGTGACATGTGACAGACAGGGTGACTCTTTGTTCCTTCATTTCAACTTGCTAAGACATTTGATAATGCACTAGCAAGACGAAACATGTCACTTCGTTTCACCTTTCGGGGCATTTAATAAACGCCTTGTGACACTCAAATATAATGAAATTAAAGAAAATGATCATGAAAATTGAACATAAAATTTTATTGTAGTTAATACGAATAAAACGTCTGTTTTCTAGAAGTTTTATTATATTTTATGGGAATGCCTTAAACAGGCAAAACATATCATTCACATAAAATATAATTAAACTTCTAGGAAACAGACGTTTTCATTCGTATAATTAATTTATTTGGAGATTTATGTCATTGTTCAAGAAACAATAAATATCTTCCATATTCGCCATATATTTGTGTTGCGGATTCTTTGAATAATGTTTTTTTAAACACAACACGGACTTTATTAAAAAAAATAATTAAAAAACAACATGTTTCGGACACAGAAGCCCTTCATCAGTGTTATAAATATTTTAGCAATTTTTTTTCTAAATATGGTCAGTTTTGACAGATTTTAAAATTAAAAACCATAAATAAATTAAAATGAATATCAAATAATGCGATAATCTAAATATTTCACAATTTAATAATATTATCTAATCAAATTTCAGTTTTTTAATTTTTTTTATTGTTTATGGTTTTGAATAATCGCGAATCATGTGTTTTTGATTGCGCAACAAGATGTCGTTCATAGGCAGCTGTCATTTGAAAATTCTATTACGTATAATTTTTATTTATATGCATTTCGGCCATCGTTTTAGTACTTTTCAGATGGTAACATTGTTTTAAAGAATTTCTTATACATATATGTGCATGATCGTGGGTGGATGAGTGTTTTTTTGGTGGTTCATAATGAAAGAAATATCACCCGGTGTACGATCTTATACCCAAGTTGTGTTTCACTTTGCACATCTTCCTCAATAGGCTTCTCTACTCACATGCTGCTGCCACAGTTTCTGACCATCACACTCACTCACTGCTTCATTCTGCTGTTGCTACCATCCTCTTGAACAGATGACACCATCGCCACAGCCGGTGCTCCTCGGACGCCTCCATCCATTGCTTCACCTGCCATCAACGACGCTGTCTCCTCTTGCCCTGCTTCTGCCATTGCTGTCGACCTGCTGATTTCTTCAAACGCCCTATGTTCTACATCTTTCTTATGTTTCTTAACCCCATCTAACCACCTCATTCATTTCGGGTGGTGGTCTAGGGGATAGACCGCTTAGCTCCTGATCCAGGGGACTTGTGTTCGAGCCTGGACACAACCTGATTCTTTCTTCATGATAATGAGCTATTTTCTGCTCATATTGAAGATTGTAAAATAAATTCTAATACCATTTATAAACTGTTATGTATCACAATTTCATTATTATTTTTCGCGACAGTTTTTTCGTCAACCTAAAAATAAAATTGTGATACATATAAATGGAGTTTTATAATTTAACAGTTTATAATGTTGAAGTATCATAGTGTTTCGGCCAAAACAATGGACTATCTAATAGCGTTGATTTAAATCCTTGGGGCTGAACTTATTAAAACATACTTTTTTTAAAGGTTTCCATTGCCACATCGACCCTCACCCATGATCTCGGCCCCTGCTCTAAGCTACATTACTGGGTAGTCAGGTCCAAATGTGGGATCCAACCCACCATATTCTCCAAGAAAATCCTCCTCTCACCATCCATCTAAATATCAATTTCCAATATGTGGGGTCGCAATGGCCTCCGGGCTGGTTCACCCGAGAAGACTTGTATATTTTTTAATTGTTTATTATAAAAAAAAAACTGTTTTCTTCTTCTTTCAGATCTTATGGTGAGTTCAACTGTGAATCAACTTATAACGTGGGGGTGTAATTGATATATATGTAGGTGAGTGATTTTGCTTAAATGTTCAATGCTATACACTATTATATTAAACTCCATATTTATACAATATTTTAATATTAAAATATCCCTTTTGATATAATACAATTTTTGAGCCCACGGCTTCCTAACTTTTCATTATTTAAGCTAATTTGTGATTAAAACACTGAATTTTTCACTTTTGGGTTTTTGTTCTGGAAAATTTTCAATGGTTTTAGACTTTCATCATCGGGAAAGTTATATAAATTTATATCATCTAATATCATTAGATTATTAAGGGGATATTTTGAGAATTTGGCCGTGCTGGAGGGTGTTCGGCTTTTAGTCCCTGATAGATATCTCCGACAGTGACAGCATAGATTGTTTTACCTACCGGCCGCCAATACCAACCTGCCACTGGTGACACCGGTGGGAAGAGATTGGTGACAAGAGATGGTCTCCTCGGAGATTGACTTCTTTCATATTAGTGAAAGTACGTTCAGAAGGCAAATACTCTTGATTTTGGAGAGTATCCTGTCTTCCTAATGTCCAACCATCTCTTGATGAAATAAACTGATATGATTTGATTTGATTTAATATGATAGTTTATATCTCTCTCATAATGATGAAGGTGTAAAACCTTCAAAATATGTCAAGGAAAATTACCTCTAAAATATAAAAATATGTTTTAAATCGAATAAATTTTTGATTCTATGATATATGAGATTTTTAGGATTAACTTTTGATATATTGCTGGTTTGTTGTTTTTTTGTTCACGTTTAATCTTATTCTTAAATTTTTATATTAGAATAAGTTTTTCTAAATCTAATATTTTATTTATAAATGCGTTTATTTTTATATTTTACACTATTTTTATATTTTAATTTCAGAGTGTGTGTTATTTAAAAATGCACCTTCTCAATCTTCAGTTGTAGTTATCAGCTTTCTCAATGTGCTTATCGCAGTCCATAATGATAACGAGAATTAAAATGTTTCTTCACGAAAATTCCAGTTATTTAAGGTGAACACCAATTTACCTTCAATCCAGTGAAACTATTTACAATTTTATCTCAATATTGGGTTCTGAATTCAAAATGTAGATACATATGATAATTCCTGGTACACTTATATACATAATTCATTATGCACCTACATTCTCGGATCTAATTCTTAGACTTCATTACCGTTACCTTAAATCTCTATCATTAGGTGGCCATTAAACAGTTTGTTAATTGGGACTAGTTGCATCAACTTATAAACAGATCCGGCGTTAGAACATTATTTGCCTGTTTAGTTTACTTTTGTTTATGTAAGCATTTTGTTATCAAAAATAATTTTATGAAAATGTTTATTTAATTAAATATTCAATTTGTAACCTCCAATTTTTATGAAATTGTCTCGACAGCTGTATCGCCAACCTATGTTCGCATTATCAGATATTACAAACATAAGTTGCAAAATATGTAGTTGTCGCGACTATTTCATAGAAATGAAATTTTCATAGAAATATATAAATTGTAATATTATAATTGTGTTCCAAATTAAACTAACTAACTAACTAACCATCACGCCGTTTCCCCGAAGGGGTAGGCAAAAATAATGGACTGACACACTTTAACCGATGCGGCACTCCATCCTTCTCTTTTCGCCCCCGCGGGAGACGCGGTGTGATGGGTTGCGAACCTCATCGCCACCAATAGGCATCTCCCACGCACATTTCGTTCAACATCCACAAAATAAATCTTAAACAATAAATATATAAAATACAATGATATAAAATAACAAAATAAAAATATCATAATAAATAATGTTCTTTTTTATGGTCCACATATGTCATGGAATCTAATCATGTTATAGCTTATATATTTTCTTACCTTTAACACAGATTATCTATGCGGAAATAATACAATAAATAACGTTGAAAAGTAAAATAAAAATAAAAGAGAAACATAGATTTCATTTTATTCTACGAGCTTTTAAGCCCACTGGATTTAAAAACATAACTACAATATACATTTACGAAGTTTCTTTCCTATTACTGGCCCTGCATTCGAGAAGAAATCCAATATTATTATTCATTATTCAAGATATTTCAAAACCATCAATGAACGTGTTTTAAAGTATTTATATGGGAGAATATTCTTTTAATGGAAGTGTAAAGATGTCATTAAGTAACCGAATATTAAAAATATGTATGTTGCATTTGGTATCGTGTTATTATGTGCGTTGTGGATATATTTCTTTATTATTTGATTCCAAGCATTCATGAGCATTTAAAGTATTTTTTTGTTTCTTCTATTTGAGATCCAAGATCAAACTCGAAAGTGTTCGTTTTTAAGAAAATTGTTTTGGGATTTAATGGAATTTCATCAACTTGAGAGAGAGAATGAGTCACAGAGAAGGTGTAAGGATACACGGGCAAAAGATAGACATGATAAGGTTTGCTGACGATATTGCTATGGTTGCTGAAAGTGAGGAGGAACTGCAGGAGGCCTTAGATACTTTGCAAGACATTCTTCAAGATAGCTACAACATGAAGATAAATAAGGACAAAACAAAGCTGCTGACTGTAGGCCGAACGCAACATCAGATGAGAGTAGTGATGTCAGGAGTTCCACTAAAGAACACCAAGGAGTTTGTCTACCTCGGGAGCAAAATAACATGGGACGGTCGGTCTAAGAGCGAGGTCGACAGCCGTATACATCAGGCTAGGCTTGCATTTAATAAAAGTTCGAAAATAATAGAATCAAATAATATAGACCAAAAACTGAGAATACTCCTCATCAAGACCTATGTATGGAGTGTCTTGATGTACGGCTGCGAGACATGGTGCCTATCCGAAAGGGATAAGCGGAGACTAGAGGCTTTTGAGATGTGGTCCTATAGAAGACTCTTTGGAATTTCCTGGAGAGACCACATCACGAATGAGGAAGTTCTTCAAGGAATCGAAGGAGGAAGGCACCTGCTCAGGACCTTGTCCGAAAGGCGTGCAAGATGGATCGGCCATGTAATACGTCAAGAAGGTCTCTTGCATGCCATAATGGAGGGTATGATCGAGGGGACAAACTCTAGGGGACGCCCACGCCGAGAGTACCTGGAGGACCTGTTGGTGGACGTACGCTGCTCATCATATGCAGATCTCAAAAGAGTCGCACAAGACAGGGAAAAATGGAAGAGAATAATGGAGGAAATTGCTGCAAACCAATCCCAGGATTGAAACCAGAGAAGAAGATTAGGAAGATTTTTATTTTTACTTATTACACATACTTACTTTTACTTATTACTTAAACAGCCGTTGTCGTCCACTAGTGGACATAGGCCTCCCTCATATTTCTCCACGTACTCCTGTCTTGTGTCTTTCGCATCCAATCGCCAGCAATTCTTCGAATATCATCGGACCATCGTGTGGGGGGTCTCCCTTTGTTTCTTTTATCTTCGCGGGGTCTCCACTCCACCACCCTTCTGGTCCATCTATCGTCTACCAATCTGGCAACATGTCCCGCAAATGACCATTTAAGCTTAGCTACCCTTTCGACTAAATCTGTTACTCCCGACCTTCTACGTATTTCAGTATTTCTTTTCCGATCTGAGAGTCTTACGTGTAGCATGGCTCTTTCGCGTTTCCTCTGTGATACACCGAGTCTCCTTATGGTCGATTTGGCGAGGGTTATCGTTTCTGCTCCATATGTCAGTACTGGAAGTATGTATTGGTCAAACATTTTGCGTTTCATTACACATAGCAACTTTTATATTTATTATATTATAAAAATATATAATAAAACAACACGTATTTACAATATTTATTATATCTAGTTACTACCGATCGGTATCTACACAGTTTGTATCAGGAAATTACTGAAGTAATGGTATGTATGTTTTGAAGAAAAGTAATAAAAAAGAAAAGATTTTTTAATGTACTGAAAATATATATTTGATGCATTCGTTTTCATTATTACGCACAAAATGTTTTGAGTGAGCATCACTCTTTTTCTTCCACCAATATTTGACATTACTTTTGAAAAATATTGTATTATCATAACATTTTATAACATTCTTCAAAATTAAAAATTGTATACTGAAGAAGGATGAGAACCATCCGAAACGGGTTTGTAAAATATAGAAAAATATAATGTTATTCAGATATTTTTCTGGTCATGCTTTTTCATTTGACCAAAGATAATGTTCTTATCACAAGAAGTAAGTGTTGTAAAAATACAATTTGTTTGAAATGAAGTTTTAAATATTGCAATAAATTAAACGTATATAAGTTTACAAACTTATAATAAATTCTAGTCTGCACATACTGTGTATTGAAATATTCATTAAAAATTTCTAGTAATGTCTTATTTTTCTTCTCGGCGCTACATCCCAGTTCCGGTTCCGGGATAAGATCTCTTCCATACAACAGTCCTACATTGACTCCTGTCCCTGGCTATTTCTCTCCATTCTCCAGATATTTCTGGTTTCTCCCAGTCCTCATACACGTATTCCGCCCTTCTCTTCCTTGGTCTCTTTTTGCGCGGCACTCATTTGGATATAATTTTAGTAATGACGAATTTTTATGAATTAAAACACTGTTTTTTCCACTTTTCAGTTTATTTTTCTCGACTTGTTTCGAAGGCCCTTCATCATCGAGAGAACGATTTAACATTATATCGAGTTTATATCGTTCTCCCGATGATGAAGGTCGAAATCTCGAAACATGTCGAGAAAAATAAGTGGAAAAAACAGTGTTTTAATTCATAAAAATTCGTCATTATGGAATTCCACAGTGTGAACGCCTTCAGTTTATCTAAAATTTTAGTAATGTATACTATAAAAAAATAGTGACTTTTTTTTCAACGGAGACTTAAAATCTTATCAGTATCGGAAAGTTCTGATAAGAATTAAGTATTAAACTAATAAGACGAACGAAAGTACTCTCTCCCACGTATGCAATTAAAGTTTCTCGGTTATTAGTAGCCCCTATCAATGATTTCATCTGAATTTAGATACTTAAGTATGGCCCCATACAGCGATAAGCTTTTACCACTTTATCTTACTAGCCGCGAGATAATTAATATGGACCATCAAAATGATTGGACCAATTAGCTTTTATTTAAGGATTTCGAATGTTGAAATCAGATAGGAATGCAAGTAAACGTGTTTGGATAGAATTAAAAAAAGTATACTTATGCGATTTGAGTAAATAAGACGAATGTGTACAGCAAATATAAAAGATTATGCAGATCGTGGATTTCCAACCAATTTCCGGATTATCTCGCCTTTACAATAATGAATCCAACCCACCCTTTCTAATAATAGTAATATCAAATATTAAAATAAAGTTACATAATATCTATATCTACTTATAATCACAAAGATACAATTTAAAATATTATCAAATGTATCAGAAAAAAAATATGTTTGTGTTGTTTTTCTAAATTAACGACCTTCGTGGCCGAGTGGTAAGTGCATTGACTGCCACCCCGAAGGTTCCGGGTTCGATTCCCGGCGAGGGCAGTGTGATTGTCACATTGTCTTTGGTCTAGTGTAGAATTCACGTGACAACAAAATGGCAATAGATTAGCTACCTATCACATGTCACGAGAATCACTATGATAGCTATAATAATACCCTTTACATCGATTTGACTCATGCTGTCATGATGTTAAGAATGATTCAATAAAATAATAATAATAATAATAATAATTTGTCATTATTTTTTATTAAAATGTATCCGCGACGATCGCCCCCCTTAACTGCTTTGGCCTCTGATCATCTTGTTTGTGATCTGCCCAAATTTCTGTGGCTGATTTTTGGTTGCAACTCCAGAGTGGGTCTGGTCCACCGATCATCCATTGTCCTTTATATATGGCAGGACCAATTCTACTTCAACGAAGCTACTTTGCACGCTACATTGGCAACTTTGGTCCATTCTCGAATCAACTCATGGTCAATGGCGCGAGGAATAGAGAGTTGTGGATGTCAAGACGGGAGATTATGTCCTACCCTGGACGAAAAATAGCTAATGATGATATTATGTGGATCACACTAACCAATTTATTCAGATTTATCAGGGGATTCATTAAGAATTCCGTCATCTTGAAGGGTATCCATCTTTATGTTCCAAATGGTTATCTTCGACAGCGTCAGCACATACTGTTTTATTCCTAACATGCAGAACGAATTTGTGGGGAGAGCAATCAAATTGATCAACATGATCGCTTTGGAGATCGATGTCTTTCATATTAGTGGAAGTACGTTCAGAAGACAAATACTCTTGACTTTATCTTGTATTCCTAATTTTGATCGCCATACTTTGTGTTGTAGATGTTTTATTTGTCTTTTCAAGTCCAATCTTTGATTTATTTCCTTTGTTGTAAGTAATTAACCTGAATCCCAATAAGAATTTTAAATTATTATTTAAATTTTTTAATTGATTCATAATATTTGTTATACCAAAAGCATAAACGTTCCAAAATAAATCTTTATAACATCTGTCAAAATTGATCATATTTGTAAACAATTTTATAATATTTTTAATATGTATCTTTATAATATGTATCACTGAAGAAGGACTGGTTGTCCGAAACATGTCGGATTTGTAATTTTAATAGCTTTGTATGTACCAAGTATACTAAAAAAAAAAAAATCTCTCATTCGTTTATGGTAATGCGTAATTATATTTTACCTGTTATTTTACCATTATTATCTTTGAGAAATAAACTGAATTGATTTGATTTGATCTTCTAAAAATCCGTAAAAAACAGTTACATATTTAAGATGATTCGTGTATCAAAGTTTTTGACGTTTTGAGTGGTGTGGGTCAGAGGGGAGGAACTTTATGTATGCAAAGTAATCCCTTTCACCCGGTAGTTACACAATCAAATCAGTAAATCTCGGATGAACGTTTGCACCTTGTAGTGACGCCCAACTCCCGGCTAACGGATTACCCAACGCGTGACTTGTTGAAAATTAACTTTCACAGTAAGCTTCAAAAATAATTTAACAATATCAACAATCTTTTCAAAACTGATATTAATTTTGTTTAAACTTTTGTTCAATCACAGATTCAATTTATATCCCTAACGAACACCCCGAATCAAATAATTAAGCCCCTGCATTCTTTAAAAAACAAAATAATCTTATTTACAATAGTGTTACTATCAGATCATGGATAAAATTAAAAAGGATCCCTGAGATGGTTTGGACATATGGAACGAATGGATGAGAGTAGGCTAAAAAGTTGTACACAAGTAGCGTGAGTGGAAAAAGAAGTCGAGGACGACCGAGGAAAACATAGCATTACCAAATTAATCAATTACTAAAAGGCGGCCACATTCGAAGTCGGAATAATCGACTTGCGTGCATGGTACGATGTATAAATGTAGAGGAATCCCGAGATGTATGCCAGGACAAAGCATTGGTGGCGAGTGGCGATCCATTCTCTCTGCCTACCCCTCCGGAGGAATGGCGTGATGGTTAGTTAGTTAGTTAGTAGTAACTACCAGAAGTTAGATGCATAGTCACTGCGACCTTGGCAAGAGCTATATCTGCCACACAGAAGGTCCCAGGTTCGAATCCTGGCGATGGCAGTGTGATTGTCACAATATCATGGGTCTGGTGTAGAATTCACTTGACAATAAAATGGCCTTAGATTGGCTACCATGTCTACATGAGAATTAATATAATAGCTAAAACAAATTGTATACAGTAATTCGGTTCAAACGACCTGATGTATACAAAAAGGGTTGAGGGTTACTATACCTGAAGATATAAGTCAATGTCCAAATAAAAGATTAGCCTCTTTTATCGAAATGAAATTAATAAATATTTGATATTATGAATGTGTTTAGAAGTGCATTCACAGAAGGATGATATTTGAAGCAATACAATGAGAAAATAGTATCAACGCACAATGTACGAGTATTTCGGATTTCTTTTTTTGCATGATTTAATTTTTTTAACGTGTAACATAAATTAAATAAACACAAAAGTCCGGATCGTCCATGTCAACATGTGCAACATCGAAAAAAACATTATGTGTTATTACTTTATGTGCTAAATTAAAAAGCGGTGGATATTTGGAACATAAATTAAATAGACAATATGTGCACCATCTAAAAAGAAAATTTTGTGTTAAATTATTTTTATTTTGTTATTTTATTTTATATCATTGTATTTTATATTATTTATTTTAGATTTATTTTGTGGGTGTTGGACGATCGAAGTGTGCGCGGGAGATGCCTATTGGTGGCGATGAGGTTCGCAACCCATCACACCGCGTCTCCCGCGGGGCGAAAAGAGAAGGATGGAGTGCCGCATCAGTAAAAGTGTGACAGTCCATTCTATCTGCCTACCCTTTCGGGGAAACGGCGTGATGGTTAGTTAGTTAGTTAGTTAATTTTTTTAATCACTAAAAAATATTGTGTGCTATTCAATCCTTTAAGTTGAAATTTCTTTTATTGTTCTTCTACTTTCCCTTATTGAAGATCTTGCGATCTGTTTATACAGGATATTAAATTTATTCCTGTGATTTTGACCAAACCTTTCCTTCGTCTCTTTGGTGGTCTTTCTGGTGGTCCCTCCAGAATCGTCTTCTCTGCTTACTCCATCTCACAATATCTATTGTTGCTGTATATTAAAGTTCTTGAATTTCGATGGGTGTGTTAAATATATCGTTTATTTGATTTTTTAAATTATTTTATAAAAATGATTTTTTAAATAATTTTTAAATGTGGAATTGGAACTTCACCTCGATTTTTTACATAATTTTTAGATTAAACTATTAATCGACAGGGTAATCACCAAATAATGGCTTCAAAATTTAACATGAATAATTTTTTCAAATGTACTCGTACCATAGAAAAACTTTTTAACCAATTAAAAAATAAAATGGTTTCTAAGCTAATCAAAAGATTTTACTGAAATCTCTTGATGGAAGTTCATTTTAAAAGATTATTATATAAAACGATGTTTTTTAAAATTATTATTTAAAATGATTGTTTCATAAAGATCACTAAATTAATTTTTATTTTGTGAAAAAATAAGGAATATTAAGTAAATTTTTGTGGTAGTGGTTCAAATGCAATTGTTTTCGACTGTACTGGCCTTATCGATTCTGCCCACGGAGGCACTTTAATAATTATTTATTCGGGTCATTGTTTTATAAAATGTGGGATGTGACACAAAGCCATTGCACAATGGCTCCATTATTATACTAAATAAATCAGAATCAATCCATTTAAATCATTATAGAATTATAACACTAGAATTAAGAGTACATCCAAAAATAAATTAAATTCTCACTTTCTTGCGCAAGATTGATACTCCTATTTATAGATCCCCCAAAAATATTATATACGAGTATAATAGGTTTTTTTCAAGTAATCAATCCTAAGGATTGGTTTGCTGTTAACTCTAACTTATCAAGATCTTCTCTTGATCTTGGAATGCCACTTGGGCCTTTTAATATGAGAGTATTCAATTGCTCTTTTATACACTTGTCCATTTATAGATTAAATAGCTGAAAGGGTTGAATGTAGTTGGCAAAATTAGCGGAGTGTCAGTAAGCTGTCTCTTGTATGCGGATGACGCTGTCCTAGTTGCAGACAACGAGAATGGTCCTGGTGAATAGTATGTATGAGGTATGCATGCGAAATGATCCGATGATGAATGTTAATAAGTCCAACGTAATGGTTTTTAAAAAATAAGAAATCATGACAGTCTGCAACACTAGCGTGAATGGTGAAAATTTGGAGCAAGTAGATTAGTTCGTGTATTTAGGTAGTATGTTTAAAAGATATGAACGAGTTGTATATGCTTTGTATACAACACGCACATTTATTTAAAAAATAAAATAAAAATAAAATATCAAACATGTTTCGGACTAACGAGCTCTTCATCAGTGATATTATATAAATATTTAAAATTATTTTAATAATTTATATTATATTACTGATTAGAGAAGGGCTGGTTAGTCCGAAACATGTTTGATATTTTATTTTTATTTTATTGTTTAATAAATGTTAGTGTTGCATACAAAGTACAAAAAAAAGAAACATTAAACATCTACAATACAAATTTATGGCAAACAGAAAAAAATTTACATTGTTGGTCACGAAACAATAAATATTATTTGTAATACATATGGCACGTGAATATTAAATAAATGTATGCTTGCGCATGTACCAAATGACCTGTGTATGTGAAGGTACTTACCTAACATTATAAATAACGATCTTCCGCCTAATTGATGGCGCCCAGAAGCTCCGGGCGTCTAGTTTTGGTAATTTCCTTTTGATTAGGTGTCTAACTACTTGAAATTCCAACTAATGGACGAGTATTGAGGTGATAAATCTATTTCACAAGCCTACACAGTTTCACTCAATTAAATGAAAATAATTTAATTAATTTTATACTTATTTTTTCCGTGGGTATTATGAGCTATACATCATATCTATTAAGAAGTAGTTGTACCCAAATTTTTAAAACTATCATAAAATTAACTAACTAACTAACCATCACGCCGTCTCCCCGAAAGCGAAGGCAGAAAGAATGGACTGCCACACTTAAACCGATGCGGCACTCCATCCTTCTCTTTTCGCCCCGCGATGCGGTGTGATGGGTTGCGAAACTCATCGCCACCAATAGGCATATCCCGCGCACACTTCGATCGTCCAACGTCCACAAAATAAATCTAAAACAAATTATTTAAAATACAATGATATAAAATAAAATAACAAAATAAAAATAATTTAATACCTACGTAATGTTCTTTTAGATGGTGCACTTGTCGTCAGCTGGACGATCCGGACATTTGTGTTTATTTAATTTATAATCCACCGTTTTTTTTAAATTAACTGTAATTAGGCACTTAAAACAACGCAACACCAGCAAAAACTTAAAAATATTATTGAAGAATTTATTCAGATTGTCATTGGAACAAAATAAAAATCATCATAAAATCATCATTACTGTCCCATTTGAGCAATTTTGCTTCAAAAAGCTTAGGCTAAAGTTAGCTCAGTTCTTTACTTGGTGCTGAGCAAAGTATTTTTTAGTTTTCCACTTCGCGTCACATACAGTGTGGCCAACGTGATGTATAGTAGTATTCGCTAGGATATGTCACGTAGCTTGCAGCGTAGAACTTATCACTATGCGACGTTCCTTCCTGGGTGGCCGTATTCCTAAGGATTACATTGACCTCTGTATATTTATGTAATGTGAATTTTTTTTGTTATTGACGTCAAATTATAATGTATAAATATAAAAAAATTATAATGACACCGATGGGAAGAGCAATTAATCTGCTGAACGCGGTCTCCTCGGAGATCAACGTCTTTCATATGAATGAAAGTACGTTCAGAAGACAAATACTCTAGACTTTAGAGAGTATCTTGTCTTCCTAATATCGAACCATCTCTCATGCCTTCCTGCTATTATATTGTATATATTATATTTTACATGTAATCAATAGATGCCTTAAACATTAATATTGTTTGTAATGTGTGTTGAGATATTAAACTGATTTGATTTGATTGGATTAGACAAAGGCAAGATGAATAAAAATGAAATGACATTAATTTTGTAATATTCCATAATAACGAATTTTCTTCATATGAATCAAGCCCAATTTATTTCAATTCTAAAATTGTTATTTTTAAGTCTAAACAATTTTAAAGATTTTGGTTTCTACATCAGAAGAAGTGTATAAACTAAAAGCTGTTTTTATGTTGTTAAGACATAGTTAATATCATTTACTCAATTTGGCTAAAATTAATTAATATTGAAAACTAAAATCTCTCGTAATAATTGTGGAGGAGGTGGACTGCTATCATTTTCTTCTTCTTTTTTGATATATTTTCGTCAGATTTCCAAGACAAATAAAACATTTCTATCCTTAGCAGGAAAAAGCAGTTCCATTAAAAATGCTTTCATTGACATGTCATTCGCGTTCAACGATTCTATGGCGTTCTACAGTGTTAATTTAAATGTTACTCTATCTAATATAAAAATCATTGCATAAACACCGCTCAATATATCAGTGTGTAACACAAAAATTTAATATGGTTCACTGTCAACAGTTAAGCTAGAAGTAACATTCATTATCCACTCATAATTATCCGTAATTATTTATTACCTACCAGTTATTTCACTCAAAATAACGCTACGAGCGTTTCGTTAATACAGAAATACTAGAAACAAGATATTTACGAGTCGAACATAATGCATTGAATTGTAATTTTCTTCGGTAAATTACGTCGGTCTCTTACTGATTCTGGGTTTAAAATGGTATACCATTTGTTTGGCGGTGTGATTAACTCGAGATTGCTCTTAAACCTTATTAAGTATCATTAGACAGGATGCATAGTAGATTCCTCCCGCGGAGACTAGATTAATGGCCACATATGAAATCATCCTGTCTTATTACTAATTATTAATTAATTGGGTGAGGTGCTACGATTAATTGTGATGATATTGGGAATTGAAGGTTTGTTGATGGCAAAAAACCTAAAAGTTACCATAAAGTTACCATAAAGTTACCATAAAGCTACCATAATGTTACCATAAAGTTACCATAAAGTTCTAGTTACCATAATAAACACAATGAATTAAAAGTCGGAAGAATCTGCGTATGTGTATGACTCGCTGTATGAATATGAAGAAAGCTAGAGAGGTGTGTCAGTATAGAGTAGTGTGGGGGTCCATTATATCTGCCTAACTTTTCGGAGAAACGGAGTAATTGTTTTTTTGTAATTTTTGATAAAAAAGGTTGTTTTCAGGAGATTTAAAAAATTTACACAAAACCAAAAAGTAATCAAGCTTTCATTTTGCGTTAATTGGGTTTTAAAATATTGCAAGACATTGTCATTTTTCACACTATCAAATATCAAACTAAAAAGAAAATTAACTGACGAAGAAAGAGAATATTATGAAATTCAATTTATGCAAAGTAAAAAAACTTATTTTTACAAAATTAATGTTGTTATTCAAAATTCGTAGTATTTTAGAAGTTCATTGTAATTAATGAATATGTTTTTTTGTGTAAAAAATCTTTTAAAAATGCATAGTCAGTTAAAATCCACTAATGTTTGTGATCAACCGGTTTCGACAGCTTGCGACATTACATTCATTAAGTTCAATACGTTTTTTTATAAATTCAATTATATTTTATGAGATTGACATGTTTCGCCTTGTTCAGGTATTTAATGACACCTAAGCAAGGCGATATATTATATATCACTCCTATTAAATATAATAAAAATTCTAGAAGTGATGACGTTTTCATTAATATTTTATATTTCATAAGAAGTTTTAATGTAGTGTTCAATATAAATAAAAGTTTATTTTTAATCTCGAATTTTTCACATTCGGTCATTTTGGAATTAACCCATATTGTTATACATTATATAGGTATACGTATGCATCTAACAAGACGATATAAAAACTATCCCGTCCTCCTATACAGGTCCAATTTGTAAACATTCCTCTCGGGAGACATAAGTAATGGTCCTTTCTTATGTTTATCTCTTATTCCGGGTTAAAAATCTAAATGAGATAGTGTTGCCAGTTGCGATGGGATGGTTTATGCGTGGAGTTCTGTGTTGAAGTAATTTTTCTTGTGTTGCTTCTTCGATACGATCTAACTGCATCTCTCTGCTTTGTTCGAATCGCTTCTCTAATGTTGATGAAATATGGAAGCCTCCGAGCACTTAACAGGGGGGCTATAAATGTTATTACTAAAAAAGTATTTAAAAATGATAATAAACACGATGGTTATCAAGTGTACATAAAATTGTTATAATGTCTTGAATTTTGATAAATCAATAGTTAAGTAATATTTTTTATTATTTGATGAATTGAATTGCATATGGAGTATTCAATATTATTTTTATTTTTCTTCTTCTTTCTTGTTGTAGACCTATATGATCTGTTCTGCAGCGTGTTGTTCCTACTGTGAGGTAGACTCCCAGCTGTCCTTACATCTTTTAGGAGATCTTCCACGAGGACGAGTCCCATTGAGGCTGATTATGAAATGCAATATAGGGGAGTCTGGTGGTGTCCATTGTTTGAACATGACCGTATCAGTCCCTTTTTCGCTGTCTGCTCTATCTTATAATATCCTCAACCTCACATATCTCTCTTATTCTGGTGTTTCTCACGTGTCTTGCCTGCTATCGTCCTCAGTGTCTTCATTTCCGAAGTCCTCAAAACTTGTTTGGTCCTTCCTGTGTCTGCCCTTGCTTCGACGCCATATGTTATTATTGGTCTTACGCATGCTTTATAGATTCTCATCTTACTCTTAATGGCGATTTTTTTGTTTTTCAATATATTGTGGATTTTAGGGCGCCATACTTATTGTAGTTTGTGAAAAATTATACATTAAATTACTTAAAACTAATTAAACTAAACAATCGAACAAATAACAAATTACAGCAAGTAAAAATTACTGATTTAATTGTATCTCAATAGAGACGAAGATGCAAATTGGAAACTGAATATGGTTGATCAAGGTGTTTACAGGGCTTATGACCTGTCATTGGTTGGGTTAAGCGCACGCTTTATGTAATTATAACATTCCCATTCCACCTTTCTTAATGACCATGTCTGACAAATTTTTCGTATACATGTATAAGTATACATTCACAAAAAATATAGTAAAAATTACATTCAAATTTAAGTTTTTAAAAGTTAAATATAAATTACTACGATAATACATCTATAATATTTACCTCATTGATAATAAATGAACGGCCATATTTGGTGGAATGTTAATATGTTAAAAATTCAAATTAGACCTGTATGGTATGGAGGACGGGATAGTTTGTATATCGTCTTGTTTATTAAAAAACGGCCAGCATGGAACTGGCAAAAGAAGGATGAAAGTAGAATAAATGCAGTTGAAATGAGATCTCTTAGAAGAATGTGTGGATACTCTGTGTATGATAGAGTGCCGAATGAAAATATAAGAAGTGAATGCGGTGCGAATGATGGTGTCATGAACAAAATAATGAAAGTATCATTAAGATGGTTTGGACATATGGAAAGAATGAATGAAGAAAGAATGGTAAAAAAATTATATGTTAATGATGTAAATGGTACCAGAAATAGAGGAAGACCGAGGAAAACGTGGCACGATCAAATAAATCAAATATTGAATGTCGGCCATGTGAGGAGTCAGAGAAATCGACGCGCGTGCATGACACGATGTATGAATGTTGAGGAAGCGAGAGAAATATTTCAGGAAAGAAAAGTGTGGCAGTCCATTCTTTCTGCCTACCCCTTCGGGGAGACGGCGTGATGGTTAGTTAGTTAGTTAGTTAGTTAGCCATATTTGGTTTCATTGATTTGTGACAAAGGTTTGTGATTTTTTTTTACAATGTAATCAAGAACACCCTGTGTGCACGGGTGGGTGAATTTCTTATTATTTTTATGTTGCCTGATAAGGTTTCTATTATAAATGTACGCACCGAGAAAGTAACCTATGTTCTAGTAGACAGGTAACTTACGATATTGCCTCGTGGTGAAATTTGGATGAGTTTAGAACATTCTATTATGTTGAAAAAACTTCTTAGAGATATATCACAGAGGAAGATCGTTTATCTGTAATAACTATCCCAGATTCATACGTTATTTTATTGCTTCTTCGAATTTATATTAGAGAACATTTTTTGTTGTTGTATACAACACGATATTATATAATTCATCACTGTAAATATACATGTTTCATTTCTCTTTTTCTTTTTTAAATACAACACTAACATTAAAATTACATAGACATGTTTCGGACAACCAGTCCTTCTTCAGTGATACATATTATAAAGATACATATTTAAAATATTATAAAATTGTTTTATGATCTGTCAGATCTGAAGAAGGACTGGTTGTCCGAAACATGTCTATGTAATTAAAAAAAATTTAATGTATGTATTGTATATACAAAAAAAAAGAAAAAGAGAAATAAAGCATCTACAACACAAAGTATGGCAAACATAGAAGAAAAACATATTTCAAACTGTTAAAATAATAACTTCGTTTAAAGTATCACAATTGTATTTTTATTTTACGCAACAGCTGTTTCGTCAACCTATGTTGACATCATCAGGTGTTACAATGATGATGTCAACATAGGTTGACGAAAAAGCTGTCGCGTAAAATAAAAATACAATTGTGATACGTAAAACAAAGTTTTTAATTTAGCAGTTTATAATTAGAGTGTTTCGGTCAAAACAATGGACTATTATAAATATTTCAACTAAAGCAAAGATGGCAGTACATAGGGAAGTTCTAGTGCCAACCCTTATGTATGGAAGTGAAGCTTGGAGCTGGAAAAAAATATGTAAGTAGGATAATGGCGTAGATATGAGATCTCTGAGAAAAATGTGAGGGAAAAACGATATATAATAGAATACCGATTGACAAAAAAAAGGAAGAAATGTAAGATAGATGATTCATATAGGATATAGGATATAGGCCTCTGCCATTTTCTTCCACTCGTCCCAGTCTTGACTTTTCTGCATCAATGTCGTTCCAGCTATTCGGGCAATGATGATGATGATGATGATTTATATAGCGCCATTTTTGTGAGAGATTCACTTCAAGGGCGCTCATCGCCCAGAAAGAAAAGTTTTAAGAGAGCTTCTGAACACTCCTTCGTCGTCTTGATTGCGGATATTGTAGGGCAGCCTGTTCCACGCCGTCGGTCCCGCGATGCCAAAAGCTCGATCCGCGAATTTTGAAGCTCCTTGGCGCCGCGGGACCAGAAGTTTGTGTGTTGCTTCTTCCTTCGAGGATCGTAGAGTTGACTGCCGAGGGTTCAAATCTGTCAGCTTGCAAAGTTCTGTGAGATAGTGGGTCGCTCGTCCATGTAAGGCCTTGTGAACAAGTAGACACAGTTTATAGTCGATTCGCTCAGGTAACCTTCAGTTCATATTTTAGGCGAACTCCCGACACTCCATTTCTTCGCGAAGTCATCAAATAATCTTAAAAAAAAATTATGCTATTTTCAACGATATATCGTATTTGCATTTGCGAGATATAATTTTTCTGGCACTCAAAACTGTAAAATCTAGTGTGCTAAATATTCAACAACTCACAAATCAGAATAAAATTATTGATTTATCGTAAATGTTTAGATATTTCGAGTGTGCCATCTATTCCGAGCTGGGCGCCACTTGAGATGTCTATTAGCTTGCGTGATTTCGTCATTGGATGCTGCGTACGGAACGCACGCTCGGTTTACGATCCTGGGCGGTAGCGGTGGAGGGATCGATAATGAAATATTTACGGCGGCTGATAGTGTTTCGATATCGGTTTGGCGCGCGATCGAGAGCAATGACACGTGCTGCTAGGATGCTGCAATCTTTACAAGTTGTAAACACTTGTATACAACAGTGGTTCCAGGGCGCAATTAAATACAAAATAAATTAATACTTAATACTAAAATAAACAAATTTACTAAAATAAATTTACTAAAATAAATTAATACTAAAAAAAATTATATGTTAATGATGTAAATGGTACCAGAAATAGAGGAAGACCGAGGAAAACGTGGCACGATCAAATAAATCAAATATTGAATGTCGGCCATGTGAGGAGTCAGAGAAATCGACGCGCGTGCATGACGCGATGTATGAATGTTGAGGAAGCGAGAGAAATATGTCAGGAAAGAAAGGTGTGGCAGTCCATTCTTTCTGCCTACCCCTTCGGGAAGACGGCGTGATGGTTAGTTAGTTAGTTAGTTATAAATTAATATATTTTGTCAAAAATTGTAAACTGTTAAAATTTATAACTAACTAACTAACTAACCATCACGCCATATCCCCGAGAGGTAGGCTGAAAGTTAACTTATATCATGATTCTTCTTCTTCTGACGGTGTCATGTCAGGTCCCTCCTCTGCCCCATGAAGCTCAAAATAGCATTACATGATAAACTAATTAACTTACCATCACGACGTCTCCCCGAATGTGCAGGCAGAAAGAATGGACTGCCACACTTTTCTTTTCTGACATATTTCTCTCGCTTCCTCAACATTTATACATCATGTCATGCACGCGCGTCGATTTCTCTGATTCCTCACATGGTCGACATTCAATATTTGATTTATTTGATCGTGCCACGTTTTCCTCGGACTTCCTCTATTTCTAGTTCTATTTACATCGTTACCATATAATTGTTTACTATTCTTTCCTCATTCATTCTTTCCATATGTCCAAACCATCTTAATGATCCTTTCATTATTTTATTCATAACACCATCCTTCGCACCGCGTTCATTTCTTATATATTCATTTGACACTATCATACACAGAGTATCCACACATTCGTCTCAGAGATCTCATTTTGTACTGCATTTATTCTACTTTCATCCTTATTTTGCCAGTTCCATGCTTCACTTCCATACATAAGGGTTCGGACCAGAATTCCATTGTGAACGGCCATTTTCATTTTCATTGATAAATTCTTGTTTCCAATAACTATTTGTAAAGCTCCGTAGCAGAATAAATGCGATAGAGATGAGGTCCCTAAGACGTATGTGTGCTAGAACGATGTATGACAGAATCTCAAATGCTGATATTAGAAAGGAATGCAGAGCGGAAGAAGGTATTATCATTAAAATTATGAAAGGATCGCTGCGTTGGTTCCGACATATGGAGGACATGGGTTAAGAAAGAATGGTTAAATAAGTATACGTTAACGATGTAAATGGAGTACGGAGTCGAGGTAGACCGAGGAAAACATGGCATGACCAAATTAATCAAATTTTAAAGGTTGGTCATGTTAGTAGCCGGAAGAATCGACGTGCATGTATGACTCGCTGTATGAATGTGGAGGAAGCTAGAAGTGTATGACAGGATAGAGTAGTGTGGTGGTCCATTCTCTTTACCTACCCCTGCGGGAAAACGGCGTGATGGTTTGTTGTTGTTATTGTCGTTATTTATTTGACCAAATGCATGCATCCACATATTTCTTCGAGAAAGAAGAAGAGAAACCATTTTTGTTGACAGTATCAAAGGCCTTGGAAAGTCAATTTAAGAGCTGTTAACCTGTTGACCGTTGTCTAAGATCTTTGTCACGTGTCTTCTCTTCACTTATACCTAGCCATCCCTCCACTGTTGGATGTAGGCCTCTTCATTCACTATTTTCATCTATCCTGCGCGACTCTTATCCATCTTCTTCCCCCGACTGGAATTATGTCGTCATCCCATCTTTTTTGGGGTCGATCGATCACGTCTTTGTCACATGTTCTGTGTAAATCATGACATTTGTTGATTCTTACACATCCAGGCACCAGAAGTTATCTGGACATCTCTTTTGTGGCCTTCCGACATTATTTTTAATTACCCAGGTGCTCTACTATTCTTGGACTTGGACTTCTAGCTTTCGGAGGTTTAGTTCTTGTGGCTAATTCTCTGTCTGATGGGAACATTGTTGGAGAGGTAATTTGTGTATCCCGGAGTGTTCCTTTGCAGGACGATCAATTTTGAGCGCTTGTGGCGACCGGGGGTATTAATTTGAGGGATTTTTTGTTGTTGGATTAGGATGAAGGCGCCCACCTTATTTCTCCATCCGCGACTACTGCTCATGATATTAGCAACCTTGGTATTCCATCTAATCTCTTGTTTTTTTATATTTTATCTCGAAGACTCACATCAAATATCTGCCGTTTTATGAACCATTGTGTTCATTTTAATATTTGGACTCTCTTTACTGTGAGGGTTGTGGTCTAGGAGTCCATGAGTTATATTCGGTAATATGCACGTTTTAATGACATTTATTTTAATATGAATTATAAATCATTGTTTTCGAAAATGTGTTCTGATTTGCAAAGGCAACCGAACACAATCCTATTCTTCAACGCATGTCTGTTTGGTTTTATTTTCCGAGTTTAATTTATAACAACGTTGACACCCTGAATTATAACTAATTGTTTTACTTACATAAGTTTACGAGTAGAATTTTTATTACATTGTTTATAACCGCAGAACAAAACGTAGTTTAAATGTGCCAAGTATATTGATTACGACACCCGTTGTGCTTAGAATTTACGAGATCCGTATAGTTAGGGCAGATATACGACAGCCATTAAAAATATCCGAATTTAACACGCATATAAGGAAATATTTGGAATATATTTGGAAAGAAAATTGGTTTTTACTAAAACGTTAAATTTTAATGGGTTAAGGAGAACCACTATGATAGCTATAATACCCTGTACATCGATTTGGATCATGCTGTTATGATGTAAAGAGCGATTCAACAAAATAATAATAATAATTATTATTATTATGGCCAGGACTAAAGGACATCGTTGTCTTAGCAAAAGACAAACGTCTTGGCTGCACAACATTAAATACTAGATAGGAATAAGGAGTGTAGAGGAGTCATTCCGGACGGCGCATGACATAGAAGCCTTTGCAGAAGTGATGGCCAACGTCAGAGAAACATATTGTATTACAAAAGAAGAAGAAGATCTAAACGTTGAATCAACTCATGGTAATTTAACTCTTGAGACAGAAACTATGGAAAACTTTATTTAGGACTAGATTATGTTAAGAATAAATATAAGTTCGAAAATATTTATTACATAAGAGCAATTATGTACACTTAATGTATTATAGCTTAAGATTACGAGCAGATGGGATTCACTATATTCACAAATATTTTATTTATTTATTGATCTTTATTATTATTACGATTATTTATGATGATTTAAATTTTAAGTGCACCGTTTTGTAAAATCAATTACTCCAATGGCGCACTAAGAAAAGACTGAACGAACAGTCGTTGAACGTCACTATCCTCAACACTTAATATTAACATGGAGGCTATTCAATGCCAACGTACCCGCAACGTTGAAAGCACGATCGTAGATACTTGCTTTATTGGCTTTGACTGGAATCGAAATGTTCGCATTTTTTTCTACTGATCGTTCGCATTTGTTTCTACCGATGAGTGAACGTTGCCATTCCGTTGGCATGGGTGTCACGCAGAGGTCCGACTGTTTAATACAATTTGTATTTTACTCACTTCGGATTCTGATCCAGTGAAGTTCCTTCAAGAACGGCGTGTTATGACTGTGTTTATATAATGTCAACAACTTTAATATAATGTAAACATTTTTCTTATCCATTACTCTTATTTTCCTTCCCTCTCGTATATAATATTTCTTGTTTGTAGACAGGTTTATTTTCTTTGTCGTCTTGAAGACCACATACACGCGGGAATCGATACTGGTGGAGTATTTTGCATGAATGGTAAAATAACACAATAATTTATTGTCGGTACGTAAGACTACTTATGACAAATGGTTTTCTCGGAAAGATAATGATTTCCTGCCTATATCGTGTGCATATTAGTAATAGGAATTACTGCGCATGCGCGCTGCTCTTCAGCCTTCGTGGTTCATGTATTATTGACAATGACAGCCATTGTACCAACCGCGTACCGCAGACTCCATACACGCCAGCAGATAACATCACTGCATTTATAACAACTGGCTCAAGCTGCCACTAACTATAATACAATACGTACTTGAACTAAAGGTTAAACGTAATAATGGAAAAGCAAAAATGGAAATGCAATAAATTGACATTCTTTATAAACAATACTTATCCCGAGACAACGTCATGGCTGTAGTTTTTTTTTTATCTGCAGGAATGGATCGTAAATAATTTAAAAAATCTTTTTAAAAATCTGTATTTTGTTAAAATTCACTACCACCACATTAGTGGATTTTAATAAAATATACATTAAAAATATTTTAAATATTTTTTTTATATTCGTTATTTACAATTAACTTTTACTGTTTTTTTGTTATCTGCAGGAATGAATCTTAAATAACGTAATTTTTTTGAAATCTATATTTAGTTAATCCACTACCACCACATTAGTGGATTTTAACTAAATAAACTATAAAAAAATATTTTTTACATTCGTTATTTACAATAAACTTCAACCATAAAATTTCAAATAACAAAACTAACTAACTAACTAACCATCACGCCATTTCCCCGGAGGGGTAGGCAGAGAGGATGGATCGCCACACTGGCCTGTCCTGGCACACCTCTCGGGCTTCCTCCACATTCATACATCGCACCATGCACGCACGTCGATTATTCCGACTTCGAATGTGGCTGCCTTTTAGTAATTGGTTAATTTGGTCATGCCATGTTTTCCTCGGTCGTCCTCGGCTTCTTTTCCCACTCACACTGCTTGTGTACAACTTTTTAACCATTCTACTCTCATCCATTCGTTCCATATGTCAGAACCATCTCAGGGATCCTTTTTTAATTTTATTCATGATGCAGTCATCTGTCTTACATAATGTATATATTTTTTAAATTAATGTAGTTTTTTGAAATTTCAATAATTAATGTCAAATAACAATAATGTATATATTTTTTAAATTAATGTAGTTATTTGAAATTTTATGGCAGAAGTTCATTGTAAATAATAAAATTAATAAAAATTGTTAAAAATCATTTTAAAATGTATATTTAGTTAAAATCGGACGAAGACCCAAAAATCAGTGGATTTAAACTAAAAATACACTTTTAAAAGTTTTTTTTTATTCTTTTTTTTTTGGAATGGATCATGTTATGAAATATAGGTATATTGTCGAAAGACATACTTAAAACGAACGGTATAGGGCCTGACCTGGACAGGGGTCCGCCGTTTGGGTTCTACCCCCTACCACTGTCCCGGTCAGTGCTCCGCAGTCAACGTGTTAATATGGGAGTATAGTGATGGGTATCTTTTCAGCAATATCCTAAATAAATTATATAAACAGCTCTTTTAAACATTATCACTTTCGACAACCGCCAAAATGTCCACTTGAACACATTTTTTAACTATCGAGTAGAAAGTTTCTGTAACCTGTCGAAGCTCCGGCGAAACCGGTTGTTGAAAAGTGGTATTAAACCAAAATTTGAACGCGTTATAATATATTTTTTTAATCAAAATGTAACTTCAAAACTTCGTACTTATGTAGGTTCATTTATTCTTTATCTTCAGCTTATTCCCGTCCACTCCTGGACAGAGGCCGACCCATTCGCTTCCACATCACTCCGTCTTGTGCATGCTGGATCCAGGTTATGACTACGGTTCAGGTCATCTTTCCATCGTTATTGTAGTCGCCCTGCACTTCTCTTTGCGGTCCATGGTCTCCAAATCAGCAGTCTATCTTTCATCCGAACTTCTGGAAACGTGACCAAGGTATATATCGCACCGTGAGTGTAAAACCGACGTAAGTGCAAATCTACAGTTTGAAGATATGGGAGTTTAAACATTTCATGTTGCTTGGAAAAACTGTTTTTTTTTTAATAAACCAATGATTTTCGGCTTAAAGTATTATAATATACCTATAAACCGAAAATCATTGGTTTATTTAAAAAAAAAAAACAATTTTTCCAAGTATTATGAAATCTTTAAACTCCCATATCTCTAACTAACTAACTAACTATCACGCCGTCTCCCCGAAGGGGTAGGCAGAAAGAATGGACTGCCACACTTTTCTTTCCTGACATATTTCTCTCGATTCCTCAACATTCATACATCGTGTCATGCACGCGCGTCGATTTCTCTGACTCCTCACATGGCCGACATTCAATATTTGATTTATTTGATCGTGCCACGTTTCCCTCGGTCTTCCTCTATTTCTGGTTCCATTTACATCATTAACATATAATTTTTTTACCATTCTTTCTTCATTCATTCTTTCCATATGTCCAAACCATCTTAATGATCCTTTCATTATTTTGTTCATGACACCATCATTCGCACCGCATTCACATCTTATATTTTCATTCGACACTCTATCATACATAGAGTAACCACACATTCGTCTAAGAGATCTCATTTCTACTGCATTTATTCTACTTTCATCCTTCTTTTGCCAGTTCCATGCTTCGCTTCCATACATAAGGGTCGGTAGAAGAACACCATTGTGCACTGCCATTCTAGCTTTTTTTGATAGGTTTTTGTTTGCGATGACAACTTTAAGTGCACCATATCTCCAAACTGTATATTTGCACTTACGTCGGGTTTACACTCACGGTGCGATCTTCAAAATGGATTATTTTGAAGACTTACTTTCGAAACAAAAATAGGTTAAAGCATTTGTAAAAGTGTAAAAAGAACATTGATTTTATTTATAAAACTTCACTTGTACAGATAAATGTAAAATCGTTTATATTTTTAGTTGAAATACTTGATAACGTATCGTACATATGTTATATTGGAAATGCGCAATCTAAAAGCATCACATGTGTAGATTTTAACAAACACGTTATTGCAAAAGATTATCTTATGTACAATACATAAATATTGTACCGACATATGTATGATTAAGAGGGAAAATACGTTGTGAATCATTTATGAGGAATCTATTAATAAAAATCAATATTTAGCATCCACTTCAATTGAAAGAGACTTCAATAGTATTCCATACTATATAGGTTTTTTTGCGTTGCTTTATCAGTTCAAAGATATCATTGATTTCGTTATTGTATATAAATAAAAAGCCAGTGTAAGGAAAACCACAACTCGAGAGATCTATGAGGTTCAAGATGACGTCGAATGGAGGCGACAACGTTGACTGTACTGATACCAATATGTCGAGAGAGATAATCACACAAGAATTCCATACATGGCTTTGCATAGAATCTCAGATGGCAGCCTCCACCAGGGAGACCTCCAAAACGATGGAGAGATAACAAGAGTTCAGCATTACAATAGGAGAATCCTGCATTAACAGACTCTCAAGTCTACAGTTCAGTACAGGATTCCGCAAAGTTCGACGTCCCCCTGCCCGCTGCACCAACGATCTGAAGAGGATTGCTGAACCTGGATGGATGGGAGCGGCAATGGATAGGGGGCGGTGGCGTGCTTTGGGAGAGGCCTACATTTAGCAGTGGATAACAGACGGCTGATGATGATGATGATGTAGAAGTCTACAAATATTGTTTCACCAGCATTATTGGATTAAACGAAATGTTACGAAATATTAAGTTTAAAAGTATACGACTATTTCGATCGAAAAGACAAAATGTATGAATTCCTCTAAAACCTCACAGACAAAAAACCTGGCCCCAGAGAATCAACCGCAAAGCAGATAAGAACCTTCTGATATCTAGGCAGAGACTGAACTGCCGGAAGAAATACAATCCTCAAGGCAGCTGCAATCTTTGGCGCTCTTAAATCTACAATATGAAAAAAACAAAGACATGGCCATTAAGAGTAAGGAGAGAATTTATAAACCATGCGCAAGATCATAATAACATTAGACATTGCAGAAGCAAGGGCAAACACAGTCAGAACAAAACCAGTTTTGAGGACTTCCGAGATGAATAGCAGGCTAGCCTCTAATAAATCGCGCGAGGAACACCAGAATAAGAGAGATATGTGAGGCCGAGGATATAATAGGATTGAGTAGAGAGCGATGGAAGGACTGGTATAGTCCAAAAAATGGACACCACCAGATTCCCCTGAATTGCATTACATTATCAGCCTCACGGGACTCGTCCTCGTGGAAGATCTTCTAAAAGATGTAAGAACAGCTAGACCATAGGAGGAGCAACCCTTTAGAGAACAGACCATACAGGTCTACAGCAAGGAAGAAGAAGAAGGAAAAGAAAAGTAAACGTTGTTATTTTGTAGTTTTAGTAGGATATTTCATTTCTATTTATTTATTTGAATAATAATCACAAAAATTACAGACATATAATTCCAGATCTTTTGCAATTACGAGTACATAATAAGAATTTATAATAGAAGCATAAAAAAACCTAAAGAGTAAGAATTAGAAAGAATAATAACATTGATATTGCATCCTTGAGGCAACTCACACTATCATTTATTATCAGATTGCTCTACCCACAGGCATAACCATTCGTAGGTTGCTTCATGCGAAGTGTTTCAAAATGTAAGTGTTTATACGGTTACAATAGGAAATATGTATGGGTAAGGGGTATATATGCAGAAGGGACGAATCAAATCAAATCAAATCAGTTTATTTTCTCATAAGATATTTCAAACAATTATTATATTCTAGTTTAAGACATCTATTGAGAACAGGTAAAATATAATTAATATTTATATTATTTCTGGCATTATTGCCAGGAACGCATGAGAGATGGTTCGACATTAGGAATACAAGATACTCTCCAAAGTCAAGAGTATTTGTCTTCTGAACGTACTTTCACGAATATGATAGACATCAATCTTCGAAGCGATCATGTTCAGCAGTTTGATTGCTCTCCCCATCGGCATCACCAGAGACAGATTGGTTCTGCATGATGGGAGATACTACATTGTCCAAATAGCATTACAACGGGAAATGAATTAAAATTATTATTAATTAATTTGCATTATAAAAGTCGTGTAAAACTCATTCCATGTCATTGTAAATCCCGAATTCATCCACTCTTAAGTTTATATACAATTTATTTTACTTTTAATTTATTCAACATTAAAATTAACGACAGATCTGATGTGCAGGTCAATGTCCAGATGAAGATTTAAGCTTCTGAATCTTGACTCGTCTAAGCCCAAAAATGGAAGAAATAACGAGGACACCTGAAAAAAAATAGCGTTGATTAGACACAATAGATTTCTGGCTTAAATTTGCATGACTAGTTTAAAGTCTGCAACACCTTATATTGATTGTTAATTCTACTCATCTAGTATGATGGATGGCTCGTTATTACTGTGTTGAAAGATGTATTTCGCAACAGGTTAAATTATTCTAAGCTTATGTATTTTGAATAATCTTTTCTACTATGTATCACAACACTTTACACCCAAACATGTTTCGGGACACAGAAACCCTGCATCAGCGTAAATATTTTTTTAATCAATCAATCAATTAATTGACAGTTACTTATATACATACTAAAACGCCCTTGAGATGAGCAATTAATAAAAATGGCGCTTTATAAATTATCCAATTTATTATTATATATAAATAAATATTAAAAAAAACTTCATGAATATGGTCTGTTTTGACAGATTTTTACATCTGTCAAAACTGAGTTGGTATATTCGTGAATTTAAAAAATAATTATATTTAGTATCATAATCTAAATATACGAAAACCCGGATGTCGTCAAGAGAGAGTACGAGAATATTTTGAATACAAGAGAGCGAGAGAGGAATACTTTGATTCTCGAAAAATTCGAAATGCACACGATGCGTATACCCGAGAACATTCCTCTCGCGATTCATCCACATTCATTCATTGTAACAAGCACGCTCGTCGATATTCCGACTTTGAATGCGGCCGCGTTTAAGTATTTGATTAATTTGGTCATGCCATGTTTTCCTTGGTCTTCCACGGCTTCTATTTCTACTCACACACAGCTTGTATACAATATTATAACCAGTTTCTCTCATCCATTCGTTCCATTTCTCCTTCTTAGGGATCCTGATAATCCTTTTTGTATGGTTCATAAAAAAACTAATACGAACAAGTATATTATAATGCAATCACAAAGCTCTACATGATAAGGGATGCACATAAACTTTGTGAATCCGTTAACATTTTTGAGATTTCTTTTTATCAAAATTGCTTTTATTTTATTTCCCATTTTCTATTGTTTTAAATGTGTGTCTTTTAATGCATGTTGTAACATTATTGACTAAATAAATTATCAAAATATCCACACCTACTGCTATAGTCCCAAGGGTCACGGGTTCAAATCTCCGGTGCGACCATAATTCTTAACACAATCTTCGGCACATTATAAAAGAGACAATAAATTTATCCGTGACATGTTATGTTCACATATGCCTCATTAAATATATATACATGTTTCTGATATTTTATAACGCACAGTTTATTAGAAAATACGGAAACGTAAATATCTAATGTTTATATGATATTATGTTTTATGTTTGTGTTGTGCCAAAATTGTTTAACAATCGGGCTTACCTAAACTACAATATAAAATATCTCGGTGTCATAATAGACCAGTATATAAATTGCAAAGCGCATATTAGTGAAATAGTTTAAGGATTAATTGTATCTCAATAGAGACGAAGACGTAAATTATTTGGAAACAGAATATGGTAGTCGAGGCGTTTACAGGACTTATGACCTGTCATTGGTTGGGTTAAGCGATCACTTTATATTAACAACATTCCCCATTCGGCCCTTCTTACGACACCATATTTGACAAATTTTTGGAAATTGTATATATGCTACTATTTTTAATAACTTCACATTTTTTATTAATAATTAAATAAAACGATGTTTTTTAACTACTTCCACTTTTGTCTTTATTTAGACAGCGACCGGTTTCGCCAGGCTCGCTGGCATCTACAGACTGGTCAGTCTGTCGAAAGGATCGCTGACAGGATCGCTGAAAGGATCACCAGACTTGACCAGTCTGTCGATGCCAGCGAGCCTGGCGAAACCGGTCGCTGTCTAAATAAAGACAAAAGTGGAAGTAGTTAAAAAACATCGTTTTATTTAATTATTATTTAAAATGAACTTCCATCAAGAGATTTCAGTAAAATCATTCACATTTTTGTATACTAGCGCCATCTATTAAGATAATTTGTAAGCATTAAGCAGAAAATCTTTATTAATACAATGTGAAAGGCTTTTACGCAATTATCACATTGCTAGATAATGCCTGGAGTGAAACTCCAATTTTTATGAATAGAAATAGTTTAAAGTACTTTTTTAAATACTTCCAAATATTTAAATTCTAAAAGAAGATAAACAACAACAAACCATCACGCCGTTTCCCCGTAGGGGTAGGCAGAGAAAATGGACCGCCACACTACTTTATCCTGGCACACCTCTCTAGCTCCTCCACATTCATACAGCGAGTCATACACGCACGTTGATTCTTCCGACTTCTAACATGACTAACCCTTTAAAATTTGATTAATTTGGTCATGCCATATTTTCCTCGGTCTGCCTCAACTCCATACTCCATTTATATCATTAACGTTTACTTTCTTAACCATTCTTTCTCCATTCATGCGCCCATTATGTCCGAACCAACACAGCGATCCTTTCATAATTTAGTTCATAATACCTTCTTCCGCTCTACATTCCTTTCTTATATAACAGCATTTATCTTAAATAAGATAATATTTTAAAATACCCGATGATTCCAACATCGGTTGGTGAAACAGTTGTCGCGACAATTCCTTAAAAATATATAATATAAATAATGATATTTATTGACAGTTAAGGTGTTAACATCCTTGAATTCCATTGTTTAATTGGAAGGAGAATTTGTAACACTGTTTTATCTATTTTATTTATTACACATATTTAAAAACATTTCTATTATCCATGTTTTTGAGGTGACCTTCATTCTTAGGGTAAAAATATTACTCTTGTATTTTCACATTTGAGTTGTCTTTTGAAAATGTGTGAATGAAATATTTTTGTTTCTAAAAATAATTTATAAATAATGTGTTCATAATTAAGTTAAGTTATATAATAACAGTGTTTAAAATTAATCCTTTATTTAAAAATATTTTTTATTTAAAAATAAATTAAGTGTTTAAGTTTCATGAACAGTGGTGTAAAACTCCAAATTAAATAATTAATTCGATACAAAACGTCTGTTTTCTAAAAATGTTATTCTTATTTATGGGAATGACATGTTTCACCTGTAGACATTTAAAAATGCCTTGGACAGGTGAAACATGTCATTCCCATAAATCAAAATCACACTTCTAGAAAACAGACGTTTTCATTCGTTTTAATTAATAAATTAAGTATTTTATTATATCAAAAGATTTATCAATAAGATTGAAATTATGATAAAAATCGTGTATCATATTTATTGTTTCTTGAACACTGATATAAAACTCAATACTAAAATATTATTACGAATGAAAACATCAGTTTTTTAGAAGTTTTATAATATTTTATGAGAATGACATGTTATGCCCTTCTAAGGCATTATCAAATGTCATATGATAATTTGATAATGTCATATGATAATTTAATAAAACTTCTAGAAAACTGCCGTTTTCATTCATATTAATTAACTGTGTATCAATTTATAAAAATGAGAATTTTGGAATTCTACAGAGTGGCCATAAGTTCATACATCTTTATGTTAAATATAAAGTATTGGATCTTCATACTTCATATTATAATTACGAAAGTTATTAAATTACGCCACAATTAGTCGGCGGTCAGTGCGATTTGTAATCGAGTTATGCGGTTTAGATTATTATAATTATTCCTATAATAAAAAGGCAATAAGCTTTACCGATAGATTACGCATTACATTTTCCTGGTTGAAACTAGAGTTTAACAGTTATCTATTATAATTACCAGAACATGTGTATTCAGAAGCACGTTTTTTTATTATTTGCGTATTTTATATGTATACAAAGTATGTGTACATGTGTGAGTGCACATACACATATACATTTGTGGTTTTGGCTTAACATGGTGATAAATCTGTTTTCATAGCGAATTTATAAGCTCCTTATGAGGATTATAGAAAAAAATGTATAAACATCAATTCTACTAGACGAGTTCTATCAGGTGTGAAGTATTATTTTTTTCTCTAATCATCAATGAATAAGGTATTATATGTAGCGTGTTTCAACAAACGACGTATTTTTTTTTTTTTTAAATGAATCATTTTCTTCTATGATATATTCACCATTACTTTATGTTGCGGATTAATTTTTGAACAATATTTTAAGTTGAAACACAACACTTTTATTTAAAATAGTAATACATTTTAAAATAACACATTAAAACAAACATGTTTTGGGTCAAACAAACAATAATAATTTTTGCAGTGGTTTTATTTATTTATTTAATATTATGAAATGCTTCCTAAACCTCGTCCTTTGTCCTACAATGCCAAAAACTGTACTCTACTTTATTATTATTTTTTTTTTCCCCATCCCGCATTTGTCTCTTCTGCCTCTCCTGTTCTTCCCGCTGTATATTCCTGCGGTGTATATCTTATCTTTTATGAAATGTTCATGTATTATATATTATGCTTATTTATTTATTCAATAAAGTACAGCGGAGCATAGAAGTGAAATTGAGTAGATTAAATGTGGTCTGGCACCCCTTTGTTGTTGTTGCCGTATTTAAATGTAAGTCCCGGATGGACCGGGGACAGGCCCAGGGAGTGTACGAGCGAGGCTGACAAAAGGGCGCCGCTACGCCCTATAACAGCCTCGGGTATGTGGCAAGAACTTCTATGTTCCTTTAAAAAAAAAAAAAAAAAAACATGTTTTGGGATACAGAAGCCCTTCATGAAAGTAGTTACAAATTTTACATACAAAATGAATGTTTATACAAAATTTTGATTGATGATCGTAAATGATTTTTTTTAATTCATGTGATTGTCACACTAATATTGGTCTGCTGTAGAATTCACTTCTTTTTCTTCTTCTTCTTTTAATAGATCTGACGATCTGTGACACAGAAATCATGTCTCGTCGGATGATGAGATCCAGCTGTCCCTCCATCTCTTAGGCGGTCTTCCAGGTGGGCGGTGTCCGGAGGGGATTTTATAATCGGCTGTATATGCAACTCTGTCACCATCCATTCATCCATACATGGTCCCTCCAGTATCTTCTTCTAGATCTTCTCCACTGGACGATATCCTCTATTACGCAATTAGAATTAACGTGAAAATAAAATGGTAACAGCTTTGTTACTTATCACATGTCATGTGAATTAATAGCTTAAAAGTTTCCTACAGTAATTGGGTTCAAATAATCTGCTGTAGAAGATGCCACACCGAAAGTCCCGGGTTCAGAATTGACGTGACAATAAAATGGTGATAAATTAGCTACCTATTACATGTCATGAGAAACTAACTAACTAACCATCACGCCGTCTCCCCGAAGGGGTAGGCAGAAAGAATGGACTGCCACACCTTTCTTTCCTGACATATTTCTCTCGCTTCCTCAACATTCATACATCGTGTCATGCACGCGCGTCGATTTCTCTGACTCCTCACATGGCCGACATTCAATATTTGATTTATTTGATCGTGCCACGTTTTCCTCGGTCTTCCTCTATTTCTGGTTCCATTTACATCATTAACATATAATTTTTTTACCATTCTTTCTTCATTCATTCTTTCCATATGTCCAAACCATCATAATGATCCTTTCATTATTTTGTTCATGACACCATCATTCGCACCGCATTCACTTCTTATATTTTCATTCGACACTCTATCATACACAGAGTATCCACACATTCGTCTAAGAGATCTCATTTCTACTGCATTTATTCTACTTTCATCCTTCTTTGCCAGTTCCATGCTTCGCTTCCATACATAAGGGTCGGTAGAAGAACACCATTGTGCACTGCCATTCTAGCTTTTTTGGATAGGTTTTTGTTTGCGATGACAACTTTAAGTGCACCATTCACTTTGTTGCCTGCCCCAACCCTTCTTTCAATATCCCTCTCCACTCTCCCATCTTTTGTAAACATACTACCTAAATACACAAACTCAACTACTTGCTCCAAGTTTTCACCATTCACGCTAATGTTGCAGACTGTCATGGTTTCTTCCTTTTCAAAAATCATTACCTTGGACTTATTAACATTCATCATCAGATCATTTCGTCATGAGAATCAATAGCTAAAAAGTTGTATACAGTAATTAGGTTAAGATAAGCTGCTGTATACAAATGTGGAAAGCAACGGAAAATTACTAAATTAATTATCATTGCGGTAGCCGATCCATCAGCTTGGAACAATCTCCCTTCACACCTTAGATGCATAAATGATCCGAGAGATTTCAGATCTATGCTGAAAACCCATCTTTTTCATATTTCATACCGAACTTAAAACTTGTATATTTTGTTCCATTACACTTTCTCACCAATCGCGAATAGATGCAGCGTTTATATCTATATTTTAAGATTTAAAACACATCTTAATGCGCCCTTGAGGTGATTACATCACAAAATCGACGCTTTAAAAGTTAGCATATTATTATTATTATTAATGACCCAAATGCCAACCTTAGAACCAGCAAAAATATTACAATTAGCTGCAAACCAATCCCTTAGATTGAAACTAGAAGATAAGATTAACGTTTTTAGAAGCAATGTGTACTAGGTACTCACCATCGGTGGGGAGGTTAAACTGTTGGACTTGGATCTGCTGGCTTACAGAGGTTCAGTTCATGTGGCTTTTCCTCTTACGTCTGAAGGGGACATTGTTGGAAGGTGATTTGGTGGGTTGTTTGTTTATGCGGGGGCATGATTTGTGTGGCCCGGAGTGTTCGTCTGAAGGAGGATCGATTTTGGGCGCTTGTGGCGGCTGGAGATGTTTGGGTCGTAATTTGAGAGGTCTTTTATTGTGGGGTTAGGATGTGAAGGAAGTACTTTGTAAAAACGTTCGGCAAGTTTCAGAATGAATTGAGTCAGTCAAAACAAAAGTGGACTAACCCACATGAGGTTTTTTATATTAACCCACGAATGTTTTTAAATATTTAAATGCAAAATAAAAAAAACACTACCATGTTTGCCACTCCCTTGGAACTAAGTTAAGTCCGTTTTTGAATCGAAGAAACACAAGTTTTAGACACATTCCCATAGTTAACTCAATATTGGCCATCATGTGAGTTTGCTTTCAATTCATCTATCATCGGGATTCCCGATTCTAGGTGCAGTTGTGTGATCCTGGTCTATAAAGGCGCACCAAGCGATAAGCGGATAGCCTTATTTTGCAGGAGTTGGAGTTTTCGTATGTGACTTGAAGCGTGTTTTCCCGCGCATTTGCTATTAAAAATTCTTCAATTTTGAGACATATTTCTATGGTTAAAATCTACGACACGGTAGTTTGACTGGAATAAGTGATTTTGGGAAACAACAAATTATCTCAGCACGCACACACTCAGTGTTGTGTAAGTGTATTGGATATATGGTACATGTGCTAACACAATATTTGAACAATGCTATTACCTCCGCTCACGATAGCCAATTAGCTTCGCATTCTACGTCTTGGAGTTTTATCCCGCACAGCTTTTGTTGGTTTTACTCATTTCCAATGTACACTGCTTTGGGTCAATATTTTTCTGAATTTCTACATACAAATATTTGCCAATTGTATTTAGACAGATGTGGCTATCGAAATTCTGCCGAAAACTAAATATTTTGGTTTGTGTTTTTACACGTTGTTACATAAATTTTATCTACATAGTAAAATAATAGCTGTCTGTATAGCGCATAAGTCAATTACTATGTATATTTGAATAATAGAATATCAAACTTTGAAATTAGAATAAAATACACGATGGAAAAACAAAATCAAATATTTTGTTCGTTTCTTTAACAATGGTGTAAAACTCTATATTAAATAATTAATACGAATAAAAACGTGCATTTTCTAGTGGTATTATAATACTTTATTTGATAACTAACTAACAAACTAACCATCACGCCAATTCGCCACATTGCTCTGTCCTGGCATACCTCTTGGGATTTCTCTACATTCTTACATCGTACCATGCACGCACGTCGATTATTCCGACTTCGAATGTGACCGCCTTTTAGTAATTGATTAATTTGGTCATGCTATGTTTTTCTCGGTCGTCCTTGGCTTCTTTTTCCACTCACGCTGCTTGTGTACAACTTTTTAAACATTCTATTCTCATCCATTCGTTCCATATGTCCAAACCATCTCAGGGATCCTTTTTTAATGTTATCCATGATGCAGTCATCTGCCTTACATTTCTTTCTTATTTCATCGTTCGATATTCTATCATACAATACTTTATTACAATACTTTATTTGATAAGAAGAAGAAGAAATTTTTATATATTCTATACAATAGGTCGTTTAAACACAATGCATATATATTTAATATTGTATTGATTCTCGTGATATGTGAGAGGTAGCTAACATATTGCAATTTTATTATCACGTGAATTCTACCCCAGACCAAAGACATTATGACAATCACACTACCGTCGTCGGGAATCGAATACGGAACCTTCGGTATGCCAGTCACAGCTCTTGCCACTGTGCCACGTAGGTCGTCAATAATAATATTATAAAAGATTTTCGCTCATATAGATTCTAATAAAAATAACTATATACATTTTGTCTATGAGTATATGTGAAAGAAGCAAATGAGTATTACAATAGTAGTGGAGAAAGTAACTCACTAACTAACCTTTATCTAACCCATCTCCCCGAAAAGGTAGGCAGAAATAATGTACAGCCTTCTTTCCTGGTATACTTCTCTCGTGTCCTCAATATTCATACATCGTGCTATGCATGCTCGTCGATTTCTCCGACCCTTCACGTAGCGGACATTAAACATTTGATTAATTTGATCGTGCCACGTTTTCCTCGCTCTTCCTCTATTTCGTATTCCGTTTAAATCGCGAATGTTTAATTTCTTCACTATTCTTTCTTCAACCATTCTTTCCATGTGGTCAAACCATCCTAATGACCTTTTCATTATTTTGTTCATAAGGCAGAAAGGATCTGTAAAACGATGCAAATGAAGTATGAAATCAGGGAAGACCGAAGTAACATTTCAGACAAAATCAATTAAAATGTGAATGCTGATAGATTTAAGAACTGAGTTGCGTACATTGTACCCTGAAATTAAAAAAAAAGTAATAGAAAGCGCTAAAGAAGTGTATATTATATGTCAGAATGGAAGAAACGAGCGGTCATCGAGGAAATGACGTGATGGTCGGTCGGTTGGTTAATGGTCAGTTTCACGTACTATTCTTTACGTCATTTTAGGCTCTCACGCATAACGCATCAACATTGTATGTTACTGTCAAAATGTTAGTCTTCTTTACGTCTGTCCATCAGTTATTTTGTTAAAGCCAAACCGCCTTGTCAGTCTATTTCACAAGTTCCCAATCTTTTTTACCTTCCGCCTCCCTTTCGAAAAAAATATATACCGATGAAAAAAAAACACAATTACTCCCGTTATAAAAGTTAATAACCTAGATTTACAATTTTTACTGATAATTTTTTCATATTCCTAGTTTTTTCATGGTGCTGCTCTTAGGTAAAGAAAACAATATTTGTTTTTGAAATAAAAAATACTATAGTTGTAAATTGAAATTTGTTGGTAAAAGTTCATTGATATCGTTAATAATGAAAAAAAAAATGTTTATACAAAATAACTAAGTAGTTAACCAACACGCCGTTTCCCCGGAGGGGTAGACAGAAAAAATGGACCGCCACACCGTTCTGTCCTGACATACATCTCTCGATTCCTCTACATTCATATATCGAGTCATGCACGCACGTCGATTTCTCAGACTCTTCGCGTGACCGACATTTTATATTTGATTGATTTGATCGTGCCAAGTTTTCCTCGGCCGTCCTCTATTTCTAGCTCGGTTCACGTCGCTTATACATACCTTCTTCACCGTTCTGTCTTAACTCATTCTTTCCATGTGTCCAAACCATCTTATCTACCCTTTCATTATGTTGTTCATAACACTTTCATTCGCACCACTTTCACTTCTTATATTTGCATTTGACACTCTATCATATACATAATTAACACACATTCGTCTTAGAGATCTAATTTCTTTTGCATTTATTCTACTTACATATTTCTTTTGCCAGTTCCATGCTTAACTTCCATACAAAAGGATCGGCACAAGAACACCATTTATAATATGTATTTAGTTTTATTCCATTTGATTTTAAGTTGCGACAGAGATAGCAACAAGCTGGCGAAACCGGGCGAAACTAAAAATCAAGTAGAATTCGACTAAATACTCTATCCTGACACACCTCTATATCTTCCTCCATATTCATACAACGAGTCAAACACGCACGTCGATTCTTCTGACTTCTTACATGAAAAAACTTTAAAATTTGATTAATTTGGTCATGCCATGTTTTCCTCGGTCTACCTATTTCATTTACTCCGTACACCATTTACATAGAAAACGTATGCTTTCTAAATCATTCTTTCTCCATCCATGCGCTCCATATATCCGAAACAACGCAGCAATCCTTGGCCTCTTTCAACTTTTGCTTCCAATTTCTCCCAACTTGTAATGGTCCAAAACGCCCCCTTGGATATTTAAAACTCACCGGTATTCGTTACCAGTTAAGTTGGGAACCACTGGTCTCTTGTGATTCTGTGTTCCTTTAAGCCAATGACCGCGATTTAATAGTTTTTTTTAATACACAAGTTTACCCACTTCATCCGACATATCTGAATCAATGGCAGTGTGGATGACTGTTGCAATATTGTGATCGGTAGAATTATCAGCTTGTATATCCTGTTGATGTAAGATCTACAATGATTGGCAGATTTTCATACGGCGTGCTGCGATTATACGTGTTCAAGTCGTGTTCTCTGTAATGGCAAATCTGTAAAAAAGACGATTTGAAATTTTAGTAGCAAGCGTGAAATAGGAACCAGCGTATAGAAGTAATGACAGTGAAGCTTGTACAATCATTTGTTGCTGCTCGTATTATTACGGCTATTATTTATTTCATGGCAGAGGTTCGCGATGAGTTCTGTGTGAAGTTAGACATATCTGTATAAATAAATGGCAATGTTCGTGTCTATGACCTCCAAAGACTCTAACAGACAAATACTGAGCCGATTGCGACGATATTTTCACTGTTTAAATATTGTATCGGCAAAGGTTTAAAAACGAAATTGGTTCGAACAAAGTTATCATTTAGACTTTGGAATCCATTCACATCGTTACCTTGGTCTACCTCGACTCCGTACTCCATTTACATCGTTAACGTATACTTTTAAAACTATTCTTTCTTCAGGAGATAGATTTTCTACCTATCATATGTCATGAGAATCTATAGGATAGCTATACCCTTTACATCGATTTGGCTTACGCTGTAATGATGTAAAAAGCGATTCAACAAATTAATAACAACAGCAACAGCAAACCATCAAGCCGTTTCCCCGCAGGGTTAGGCAGAGAGAATGGACCACCACACTACTCTATCCTGACATACATATCTAGCTTCCTCAACATTCATACAGCGAGTCATACACGCATGTCGATTCTTCCGGCTTCTGACATGACCAATTTTAAAATTTTTATTAATTTGGTCATGCCATGTTTTTCTCGGTCTACCTCGACTCCGTACTCAATTTACATCGTTAACGTATACTTTTTAAACTATTCTTTCTTCACCCATATGTCCGAACCAACGCAGCGATCCTTTCATAATTTTGTTCATAATACCTTCTTTCGCTCTACATTCCTTTCTAATATCAGCATTTGAGATTCTGTCTTCATCGTTCTACCACTCATACATCTTAGGGACCTCATCTCTACCGCATTTATTCTGCTCTCATCTTACTTCTGCCAGTTCCATGCTTCGCTTCCATACATAAGGGTTGGTACCAGAACTCCATTGTAAACGGCCATTTTCGCTTTCATTGATTAATTCATGTTTCCAATAACTATTTTTAAAGCTCCATTCACTTTGTTACCCGCACCAACCCTTTTTTCTACATCCCATTCGGCCTTCCGCTGTGAACATGCTACCTAAATACACAAATTCCCTCACCTGTTTCAAGTTCTCTTCGTTCACACTTATATTACAAACTCAAACCCGAGAACCAACAAAAAAAATATTTTATACTTTGCTGCAAACCAATCCCTTGGATTAACCGCCCTACCTTCAGGTAATTTTCCGAGAAACGTGCAAAAAAGCAGGTTTTTTAGCAATGAAATTTAATTATATATTAATTTTATTTTTTTAACGGAACGTCAAATACTCGGCCTCACACTTCGCCTGCCCCTTGTAAAACTATCATATTTATGAAGACTTGTACTCAAGTGTTGTTGGCACACGCGCGTATCCCTAACAGTTTGTACATTTTAGGTACATTACTTTTTCTCAAGCGCGTACGTGATACGGGATAGCGCAGAATGGTACAGTCAAAGTTAACGTATCACGTACGTTCAAATACGTAGGGTGGTTAAAACTATCTTCTCTTCTCTGGTTTCAATCCTGGGATTGGTTTGCAGCAATTTCCTCCATTATTCTCTTCCATTTTTCCCTGTCTTGTGCGGCTCTTTTGAGATCTGCATATGATGAGCAGCGTACGTCCAACAACAGGTCCTCCAGGTACTCTCGGCGTGGGCGTCCCCTAGAGTTTGTCCCCTCGATCATACCCTCCATTATGGCATGCAAGAGACCTTCTTGACGTATTACATGGCCGATCCATCTTGCACGCCTTTCGGACAAGGTCCTGAGTCGACACTCTTTATCACGTACACATTTATCACACATTCGTCTTAGAGGTCTCATTTCTATTGCATTTACCCTAGAAGAAAGTTTCTAGCTAAAACTAATTTCTTTAACATTTCAAAAATTATTTTACCTAACCGTATACCTCATGATTGAGGGTCGTGTCCATCTTGTTAAACCATTGACCAAGGCACTCCCAACACCCGTCAATCTCCAGGATGCAGCTAATGAAAGATCAATCAGCGCCCTGATTTGATCGGACCAGCAGCTTGGTGGTACTATCAAATAAGCGAATACAAGAACATCATTGTGTATCATTGTGGTAGTGCGAGATATGTAATACACTCGTACAAGGTTTAAACGGCAAAGTTGAACGTAAACCTTTAATGTGTGTTCTGGGTGAGCACCATTAAGTAAACAATAGCGCAATGAAATTGTATATATCTTCCCACAGTGAAGAGTGCGCGGCGACTCCGTGTTGCGCAGATTTCAGCCCGCTAATTTGAATGTGTTGCGCGCCATGTGCCGGCGACCACATTAATAGATATGCAGGAAAATTGGAATATGTTCCAGGCAACATAAAATCACGCACACAATGTAGTAAACAGTGTATTTAATGGCCAATAAACGATCCGGCAACACTTCAAACACTTTACGTCTTCGTGACTCCAATCTTAATCGAAACTTTTCTCACAAAATGGACAAACGATAAGTGTAAAGTGATCGTACGTACTCAAATAATTACATTTATAGAGTATGCACATGTTTGTCGTAAATACAACGTAAAGAAAACTTGACTATTATGGTGATATACTCGTATTTTAACTACGCGATACATTCGTGTACATTGGTTATGATGTTATAAGTGAAGTCATCACATTGTATTTTTATCATTCTCAAGTTATAAAAGTTTTACAACTAACACATGGCACGCTTAATAGTAAACTGACTGATTATGGTTTAGGTCGTAATTAAGTTAACATTAGACAGAGGCTTGTGTTAACACTATCCATCGTTTCGCGTTAAAATTAAGGCAAAATTCCGGCAATTGTTCTTCATTACACTATATCGGTCTTTTTCATTCGTGCGTGTTTTTCACCTGTTTTTGTTAAAACACCGACTCATGTCAGATTGAGCAAAACTTGCTTTTTTGAGTGAAGCCAGTGTTCTATTAAGCGTGCGACATGTTTCATATTGAGATATCAGATTAGTATTTCATTTCAAACATATATATTTTTATTATTTTTTTACATTAATATATTTTTTTTCGCCTCGCGAGGAGTCGGAGAAATCGACGTGTCTGCATGACATGATGTATGAATGTTGAGGAAGTGAAAAAGTTTTTAAGGAAAGAACAGTGTGGTAGTTCATTATATCTGCTTATCACTTTGGGGAGACGACATGATAGTAAGTTAATTAATTTTTTATGTAAAATTTTGAAGTATATTATTATTATTATTATTTTGTTGAATCGCTCTTTACATCACGACAGCATGAGCCAAATCGATGTAAAGGGTATTATAGCCATCATAGTGATTCTCGTGACATGTGATAGGTAGCTAATCTATCACCATTTTATTGTCACGTGAATTCTACACCAGACCGAAGACAGTGTGACAATCACACTGCCCTCGCCAGGAATCGAACCCGGAACCTTCGGGGTGGTAGTCAATGCACTTACCACTCGGCCACGAAGGTCGTCATCGTATATTAACTTGGCCATGACATCTACAACAATATTTATTATATTACAATAATTTATTTATTTATTTTTAAGTTAAAACAAACTGCTATCCTTTGAAGAAGGTAGACCCCGTCACTTCTGTTCACATCTTTCCCAAATTTGTTGTCATTTGAATTGTTATATTCCTAAATGTTTTAGTAGAGTTTCCAATTGTTTATAGTATACCATAGATTCAAGTCATTTATGCAAGTTTTATAGAATTTTGTATTTAATATTATTTGCGATTTCATTTCTAATACAATAGTGAAATTTATGGTCGTATTACTAAGCCTTTAATATAATCAAATGATATTACTGAAATCTCTTAGTGGAAGTTCATTTTAAATAATAATTAAATAAACGATGTTTTTTTAACGACTTCCACTTTTGTCTGTATTTCGACAGCGACCGATTTCGCCAGGCTCGCTGGCATCGACAGACTGGTGACCCACCGCTTACCCGAAGCTGTTATAGGCGCCTTTCGTCAGCTTCGCTCATTCAATCCCTAGGAAGGGTCCCTCGTCGGACTAACGTTAGAAAAATTACTACTATTACTTCTCGGCCCTACATCCCGGTGTGGGACTTGGCCTCCTCCACTGACTTCTGTCCCTGGCCATCTATATATCTTGGCGTCCTTCGTGGCCGAGTGGTAAGTGCTTTGACTGCCACAGTGAAGGTCTCGTGTTCGATTCTCGGCCTTTAACTAACTAACTAACTAACTAACCATCACGCCGTCTCCCCGAAGGGGTAGGCAGAAAGAATGGACTGCCACACTTTTCTTTCCTGACATATATCTCTCGCTTCCTCAACATTTATACATCATGTCATGCACGCGCGTCGATTTCTCTGACTACTCACATGGCCGACATTCAATATTTGATTTATTTGATCGTGCCACGTTTTCCTCGGTCTTCCTCTATTTCTGGTTCCATTTACATCATTAACATATAATTTTTTACCGTTCTTTCTTCATTAATTCTTTCCATATGTCCAAACCATCTTAATGATCCTTTCATTATTTTGTTCATGACACTATCATTCACCATGCCTTTAACTAATAATAATAATAAGAGTAAAACCAAACATGATTTTCCATATATTTTAATATGATTTAAAATCTATATCACGGAATTAACTTAGTTTACTCCACTACATAGCTTTTCGAATAGAACAAGTAATTTTAATATACCTAATGTATTTAATGTATTTAAGGAAGACAACCATAAACTTTAACCTTTATACAGCTTGCAACATATTCTCACGCTGTCTTCACAGCGAGAAAGTACAAAACTATAACAATTCGCTAATCTAAAATGCACTCAAACAATGGCAGTAACGATGCTGTAACAAACTGTTGAAATGATCTTTCATCTAAACAAACCGTTACATAATCAAGATGTTAAAAACGCCGGATCACTGTGACACGAAGATTCCAATAATGGTACTCGGCACGTCTCGAAATCACAAAACATTCCATATACGGCAGAAATCCACAACAAATAAACTGCCAGGCAAATAAAAGACTGACCTCAGGTTGATCTTGATCGGGTGTGACCAGTGCCGGATTAACATCTTGAGAATAGGACACGGAGGAATCCCACCGCTTACCCGAAGCTGTTATAGGCGCCTTTCGTCAGCTTCGCTCATTCAATCCCTAGGCCCGTCCCTCGTCGGACTTAAGTAAAATCACTACTACCGCTTCTTGGCACTACATCCCTGTGGGGGACTTAGCCTTCTCCACAACGGTCCTCCACTGACTTCTTGGCGACCTTCGTGGCCTAGTGATTTGACTGCCAACGAAACTAGTCGGCAATCAAAATAACCGCATAGTGGTGAAAAACAAGTGCATTGTTTTTATTTTATTTTAATTTTAAATATAAATAATTTAAAAAAAAACAATAATAATTACGAGTATATGTAATACATCACGAGAGACCTAGGCCACGTTTATTTTACTCATATTTTGCTCTATGTCCCGCCATACATGCAGATAACATTAAAACAACTCTTAACATATTCCTAAACAAAATATAAAAAAAGGGACATGGGATTAAATGGAAAGCAGACTCACGGACACATGACAGCGGGAAATGAAAGGAGGGAACATCTAGAGAATATGTTAACGATTCAACAAGCAACTGTTGAGACCTGGGGGAGTGAAACCGGTTGGCACTTCTAACTTAAATAAAGTGGTTTTACTAAGTTAAAAAGTATGGCTTCGTATCAAAGTTTAAACAATTCTAGTAATAGGCGCCTGGCCTCCAAAAACGCGAGGCCCGTAGCACGTGCTACTTCTGTTATATGCCTAATCCGGCACTGGTTGTGACCTCCGGGAGGTCTCCGAGAGGTGAGGACAAAGATTTGCATCAGATGTGCGATTGAATTGTGAGGATCCAATGCAGAAGGTTGAAGTCTGTTCGGATCGCGTTTTAGCAGGATAAATGCTAAACAGGTTTCTATGATCGCGTCACTAAAAATTCTACAACTTCGAAAGCTGTTTTAAATCGGTAAGCTACATGCTAAATATCAACAAAATAAAATATAAAACTTTTGAAGGGATCAGCAACTTTGTGTTGTGTTTTAAGATTTGAATAAAATATATAGATTTAGTCAGGTACTGCTTTAGTCAGGTACATGAGTTAATTTAATAAACTTAACTACTTCTTCTCAACCTTTTTAATTTAGAACACTGTTATAATATTATAATCTATTTATTTAAATTATTTGAAATTGTCGCAATTGCTGTCTGGTCAACTAGCATTGGCTTCATCAGTTATAACAAAAAACTGACGATGCCAATATTGGCTGGCGAAAGAGTGGAATAATAATGTTGTAGTGTCATAGAGTTTCCTTCAAAACAATGGAATATCTAAACATATTATATATCGGCACTATATAAAAATAGTTTGGAATATTTTTTTCAATTATTTGTAAAATATCGACTGGTTTCATTCTTGAAAGAGTCTCACCTATAAATAGACTCAATGAAACTCGCTCATGAACAACACGATTCGTAAAGCCATTTGATTCAGTTTTATGACAACTATTAAAAAATACATATTACATATGTTATTTGGATTGGAATTTATATTTCTGAAGTGTCATTAAATGTGTTTTTCTTCATTCATTCTTTCCATGTGTCCAAACCATCTTAATGATCCTATCATTCGCTTCGCATTCACTTATTGTATTTTCATTCGACACTTTATCATAAACAGAGTGTGCACACATTCATCTAAGAGATCTCATTTCTACTGCATTTATTCTACTTTCATCCTTCTTTTGCCAGTTCCATGCTTCGCTCCAATACATAAGGGTTGGTACAAGAACACCATTGTGCACTGTCATTTTAGCTCTTTTGAATAGGTTTTTGTTTGCGATGACAACTAAACTACGTTAAAATGGCAGTGCACAATGGTGTGTCACTTTTTTTCTTTTTCTTTTTCACATATACTTTGTATAAAATGCTCACTTTTTAAACAAATTAATAATAAATATCATACATGTTTCGGACTACCCGGTCCTTCCTCAGTGATATTATATAGATATTTAAAATATTATAAAATTGTTTACAATTATGGTCAGTTTTGACAGATGTATGGCGAACATAGAAGAAAATTTGTCACTGTTTATATATTTTATATAAGTTAAATCCAAATAAAACCACTATAAATCGTGTTTACTATTATTAATTAATAATGGAGTTTTACAAAACTAATATCCCAACCATCAATAATTTGATTTGGCTTATTTTAAGTTATAGTATTCTTATGTCCTTTGTATCTTGGCTCATTACAGCCCACGTAACGATATGTTGGGTTAGTTAAGTTTACAAGACCTCACACGTTAACATAATCGTTTCACGAGTGTTTCGGAGACTAGCATTTTTCATTCATTTCACGTCTCACTTCTGATCTTATCAGACCTCAACATTCTCACTCCTCGCAACTAGTCGGACGAGAGTGAGAGATGTTAGAAAAAACGTTCTAATAAGACCGAACGAGTTTCTAAGGTGGAACGAAACATGGAATTAACACGTCGTTTCTTTGGCAGGTACTTAGATTATAAACGTATAAAAATTAATAAGCGGTTACCTATAAAAAAAGCGTTAATAATCGTTGGAAATTTTATTGTATCTTAAACAATAATCTGACAATTGATAATATCTTATTCGTTTCTTTTTTTGCGCGGTAAAAATAATGTTCGATAAATCTTACAATGTTTTAGCTCTACATATTTTGAGAGTTTTTTTTTAAACAGTGTTTTCATAAATGGCGGTTATTAATCGACAACGTCGCCCCTTCGCTATTTAATATGTAAATAAATTTCTTATATTTTTACAGCACCTATATTTATATATAAATCATATTTAATCAGTATTTTTTTTATTTTTATTTTTTATTATCGAGGGTAACAAACAGCAATTACAGTATATGAGTATAAACACATAGAGACAACAAAACAAGGCCAATTACATGCTACCACAAATATTATATAACAACTGACATAAGGTTAAATATATAAGAGTAATAAAGTAACACTTTGATAAGATAAAGAGAAAACTATTAGTAATAATGAATTAAAAATAAAATATAATTTTGAAATGTAAAAAAAAAAGAAAAACACAAGAAAAGAAAACAAAATAGAATAACTAATTTCATTCGCCCCGAAGGGTTGCTCCAACCATTTTTTAAAAATCACTTTCATTAAGATGGAACAAATCGATGTTACTATACTACGGCCGTTTAGAACGGAGTCGTAGGGCCATAAATGTCAATAGAAATAGGGATGGGAGGCCCCAGGACCGTTATCGATATACGGCTACCTGCTCTTGTGGTGTCGATGGGTCACTATAATGATTTTATAATGATATGTACGATGAGTCACTAATGATTGGTTTTTACCGAATGCAGTGCTTTTTTGTTATAAATGTGTTTACTGCAATTAAATGAATTCATTCGTGTGTCACCACTCGTTACGCACTATGGATACTTTATTTTCCAACATTGATTTGAAGAAATTACATGGCGATATTAGCCCTCAAACTCGAACAGTGATTCACAACGTATTCTTGTTTGTCAATGAATTGAAAAGTGATCCGAATAAAATAGCTTCTCTTAATTTCAACAAACCACGTGAAAATGGCCGCGTTTATTTGTGGTGTGAGTAGAGTGACAGTGGACCGAATAAAGACTGAATTATTGCAATCAAGCAGCCCCTGTACACCAAGAGCAAATTTTAAGAAACAAGAAACTGTCACCAATATTGACGATTTTGATAAAAGTGTATTGAAGCGGACTGTAGGTTCATTTTATGATAGTGGAGAGTATCCGTCCGTGGCGAAAATATTAGAAAAATACCGAGAGCAATTACCTGATTTTAAATGCGGAAAAACTTCGATGAGAACACTCATGAAGGAGATTGGGTTCAAGTATAAGAAAAATGCCGAAGGACGTAAATATTTAATGGAAAGAACAGATATTGTTTGTGCCAGAATGGACTTTTTAAGGAAATTGGATTTACTTAGAAGAACTAACGATCAGCGGCCGCGTTTCTATCTGGATGAAACATGGATTAATCAAAACCATTCAAGAAAGCGTATGTGGCTTGGAAGCAACGATGAAGGAGGTTTCAAGAATCAGCCTGTAGGAAAAGGTCAAAGATTGATAGTTTGCCATGCTGGTTCCGCAAGGACTGGCTTTGTTCCAGAAGCGAAGCTAATATTTAAAGCGGTAAAATCGAAGGATGCTGATTATCACACAGAAATGGATGGCGATACATATATGGCATGGTTTTCCGCATTCCTAAATATACTTGAAGAGCCCTCAGTTATAATCGTCGATCACTGATGAAGAAGACTCCGATGAGGATTGATACATTTTTTTGTAATATAAACGGCTCTTTTAAGGGCCACAATATGATCTACTTTGTTTTTTATACTTAACTTTCTTTCTGGGTTTATAGACATACGGTATACAAATTTTAAAATTAAACAATTTTTCTGTTTTTACTGGTATTTAATTTAGTATCTGGTAGTCACTAATTTCATACTAATTTAAACGCACGTAAAACCCATAAATAAAGTTTAATATCAAAACTTTGTTAACTCGTTAAAGTTTATGAACAAGATACGATAATAAACGTTACTTATCGATATATTTATTTTATTGTTACGCCCATCCCTAAACCGCTCCATAAGGCCCGTAAGTGCAAGCGAGATAGACATAGGGAAATGATTTATGGCCCCAAGACTCACTTCTGAGCGGCTCTAGTATAAAGCACTTATTGTACGTGTCGCACGTCCGGTACACCGCCGCACTCTGAGCGTAGTTAGTCCGATAAGCAGGAAGGTGGAATATTTGGTTCGCAGTGTGTCTTGTGCGAAGCATAGGGGTATTCAGTAATAATTTACTAAGAAGTTCGGAGTTGTCTATTTTGAAGTGAATGATTTTGTGAAGCAACATCATATCATTAATTGTTCGCCTATTTTCGAGAGAGTCCAAGGAATAAAAATTAAGGGCAGAATTATAATTCGCGAATGACCTGCACATTTTGAAATTAATGTGTTTAATGAAAATTTTTTGGACTCTTTCGATGCGTTGAATATGCGCTGCATAGTAAGGAGACCAAACGGGAGATACGTATTCGAGTAGTGAGCGAACCATGGTTGTACTCGTATAAAGAACTTTGAGGGCTGTGATGTTCTGAAAGGGTTTGCATGTACGCAATATGAATCCTAATGTCCTGTAAGATTTGTCTAAAATGCCATCAATGTGACTTACGAAAGTGAGTTTCGAGTCCATTGTGACTCCGAGATCTCGCACGCGATCTGAGTTAGATAATCTTGTGTTATTAATAAAATAGTCATGATTGTGCGGGTTGATTTTACGGGAAAATGAAACTTTGAGACATTTGTCAGCATTGAGGGTCAGTTTATTTATCATACAATAATCAGAGAGTCTGTCGAGATCAGACAGTATGAACATTTTGTAAAAGTTTCATTTTTAAATATTATTATTTCTTCATATTCAATATAAATTTTCCAGTGCACTTTGTTTTTTTAATATGGAGTTGTTGTTTAATTGTTAATCTTTTAGACGTTGCTATTATAGCATAATAATCGTATAATTTACTTACCATTTGTGGTATCAGAGAGAAAAATATTTGAATTTTCGTTTTCTATTTAATGGTTGAGCAATTATGTTAAATGACATGTGTAGAAAAACCAAATAAAATTTGGATTTTGAAAAATAAACAAAGTTAAAATTAACTAATCTCAGAATAGTTTCTGTGGCGGAAAATTGTCATTTTTTCTCTAAATAATATTATAGTATTATATAATTGGACATCAGATAATAAAAATTAAAAAATAAGTTACACATAAAGTGTACATTTAAAATAGTCCATTGTTTTGGCCGAACACTATAATACTTTTACATTATTTATTTATTTATTTATTTTGTTGTTGACGGAATTAATTCCAATACATTATTCATAATACAGATAAGTTACTTAAATCTAGGAACATTTTAAAACAGTAACAGTAAACAATTAGCCTAGGACAAGTTAAGAGGATGATCTGGAAGAGAGTAAAGAAGAAAGATTCATAGATATGTACGAGTATACCAGAGATGAGCAACAAGAACACGACTGCAATTAGCTAACGACATATTTGATTATATTGTGGAAGGATTACAAGGTACAAGTAGTCTCAGTGACAAACAAATAGTAAAAGCTGCATCTGGTTTAGACAATTTAAGGGTTTGATGGAGGTCGATATTTTTTAAGTTTAGACAAAAAAGAATTTAGATTTAATCCAAAAGTCTTGACAACAGTTTACAAGTCTAGTCATTCTAGGTATAGGTGCATTATATCCGTAGTTTGTTTTATGGAGATTTTCGGGAAAAAGTTTAATTTGCCTTAGATTCCGGGTGGGTACATTGAATTTTATATTTTCGAGAAGACAGGGTGCATCAAAGTGTGAGTTTATTGTTGAATTAAAAAACTTTGTTTTATGTATCACAATTGTATTTTTATTTTACGCGACAGCTGTTTCGTCAACCTATGTTGATACCATCAGGTGTTACAATAATATATCAAAATCAAAATATATAAAAAAAATTATTAATACGAATGAATGACATGTTTCGCCTTTCTAAGGCATTATCAAATGATTTGATTAAATCACATTTGATAATGCCTTAAAAGGGCGAAACATGTCATTCCCATAAAATATAATAAACTTCTAGAAAACTGACGTTTTCATTAGTATTAATTATTTAATATGGAGTGTTATATCATTGTTCCAGAAACAATAAATATCAATAATTTTGATATATTATTGTAACACCTGATGATGTCAAAACAGGTTGACGAAACAGCTGTCGCGTAAAATAAAAATACAATTGTGATACAAAAAAACTAAGTTTTTAAATTTAACAGTTTATATAGTAAAACTACGTTTATGGTACTTTATGTTCGTCAGGAGAAAAGCACAAAATAAGTTTAGAAAATCATTGTATTTTCACTACCCTTTGTTTACAAATGAAGTATTGTGAAAATACTATGTTTTTTTAAAGTATTTCCGTACATAATCGAGTGATGGCGAATATAGAAGAAATCGGTAGTATTCGACTCATAAAAATGTTGATGAAACTAAATGTTAATGGAACTCAGCAGTATGAATGTGACGAATTTATCAAAACGAACAATGATTTAACATTGAAAAACGTATCGAATTCTGTTACTTTAATACTGCACTCATGTTTACTAGTTCCTTTGTTGTTTCAAATGAGAGATCAAAGATCTTAATCTCTCACCTTCAAATAACCAGCGGACCACGTGCATCTGTATAATGGTGTAATTACAACATAACCTCTTCCATGTCAGCCAGATTCAATTTTATAATGGCGCATCTCATAATTAATATTTAATAAATAAATTATAAACCAAAAAACTAATCGTAATCATGGTTCTGTTATAAATTTAAAGAAAAAAACACTCTTGTGTTTAATTATCTCAACATTTTCCAAGATATGAAAGAGCTGAAAGGATTGGAAGCCGGAGCGAAAATGAACGGTGTGTCAGTAAGCTGTTTGTTGTATGCGGACGGAGGAAGGCCGAGGAAAACTTGGCACGATCAAATCAATAAAATATTAAATGTTTGTCACGTGAGGAGTCGGAGAAATCGACGTGCATGCATGACAAGATTTATGAATGTAAAGGAACCGAGAGAGGTTTGTCAGGACAGAACAGTGTGGCGGTTCATTCTTTCTACCTACCCTTTTAGGGGAGACGCGCGTTAGTGAACGATATAAACTTACGAAATTGTATGCTTTCGTATGAAGCTCTAAATTAGTGGTGTGGCATTATTAAAAATACACTTTCGTATATTGTTTTACATCGCTCTATTTTGTTTTATAAAACCAACCGGTTCAACTGCGAACCGAAACCGGTTGGTTCGTTAAAATAAATAAATGTGATGTAAAACAAAATAAATACTAATGAAAACTTCTGTTTTCTAGAAGTTTGATAATGGCTAAGACATGCGAAATATGAGATTATTTATTTAAAAATACAATATAACTCTAGAAAACAGACGTTTTCTTTAGTATTAAGAGGGTGTATATTATCGACCTCTGTGACAGAGTGGCAAGAGCTCTGACTTCGATTCCGAAGGTCCCGAGTTCCGGCGTTGGCAGTGTGATTGTCAGATTGTCTTTGGTCTTGTGTAGAATTCACGTGACAATAAAATGGCGATAGATTGGCTACCTATAACATGTCATAAGAATCAATATCACAGCTAAAATAAACTGTAATTAGGTGTAAACGACCTGTTGTATACAAGGATTTTTTAAATATAATTTTAAATAATAATTAAATAAAACGATGTTTTTTAACTACTTCCACTTTTGTCTTTATTTAGACAGCGACCGGTTTCGCCAGGCTCGCTGGTATCGACAGACTGGTCCACCAGTCTGTCGATGCCAGCGAGCCTGGCGAAACCGGTCGCTGTCTAAATAAAGACAAAAGTGGAAGTAGTTAAAAAACATCGTTTTATTTAATTATTATTTAAAATGAACTTCCATCAAGAGATTTCAGTAAAATCATTTGATTATAATATAATTTTGTTGAATAGCTCTTTACATCATTACAGCGTGAGCCATATTGATTTAAAGGGTGGAAAAAAAATAACATATAGCCATGTGATTTGATATATAATTATATTTTTTTTTGTCGCACGAAGATGAAAGGCATAGTATTCAAAATTGTTCGCGTAATGTTACACGCATGCTATGAAGCTCGCGTATAAATACGCTCTAGGCAAAGAACGTGTTAAAACGTATAGACAGTAACCTGTTTCTTTGAAATGCCTCCAAAGGCCTCGCAGTACTATTTCCTAGGAATTTACTAAATATTACGTAATTTGGTTCATGCCTCATAGAGATAGCCGATAGCCACTTATTCGCCTACTGTTCTGTTCAAGGAACACACTTATTGCGGGTGTTACATCCTGAACCAACATTAATTTAAATGCAGCTCTAGGCATTCTTTCCTAATAAGCAAGTGGAAATGTGCTAAAACTGTTAACTGTTACTTAAGCAATGGTGTGAAATTCCGTATTCAATACACAATCGAGAAAAAAATCTTTTATTTTTTCTTGTAAAACACTTCAATTGTGGTGTGACATTTTAAAAATACATTAAATCACTTCCATGCTTATGAATATAAATGAAAACATATTGATGGCTGAGGTATTAGTTTTGTAAAACTCCATTATTAATTTATAATAGTAAACACGATTGTTTAGTGGGTTTACTTGGATTTAATTTATATACATTGTGACAAATTTGTTTCGCCTTACGAGGATCCCTATAAATTCCTAGAAATTTGTTGTAAATTTGCTTATCACCATTCTAAGAAAAACCTTAAAATTGTTTTATTTAACAACTCAAAAATTTGTATTATATACTTTCTCCCCCACCCTTAAGATTTCTAAATTCAATATAAGGACACGCTGTTTGGCGATTAGGTTCAGTTTGAGAATGCCCTCGTAAAGCCAGTAAAACCACTATACAATCGTGTTTAGTATTATAAATGAATAAATTAAAACGTCTGTCTTCTAGGAGTTTTATTTAATTTTTTTTTATTGAATGACATGTTTCGCCCTTCTGAGGCATTATCAAATGATTATGCCTTAGAAAGGTGAAACATTTCATTCGATAAAAAAAACTTAATAAAACTCCTAGAAGACAGACTTTTCATTTATATTAATTCTTTAATATGGAGTTTAACATAATTTTTTTAGAAACAATAAAAAATACTTCTATACTCGCCATAAATTTGTGTTGCGGATTCATTGAGCAATGTTTATTTGTTTGTGAAATCACTAACTTTGTTAAATATTAAAATGAATATAAAAACATGTTTCGGGCACATGAAAAATTGTTTAAATATTTATTTTGTATTAAAAATACAAAAAACTAACAAAACACAGAAGAAGGGCTTCTGTGGCGAAACATGTTTGTATTTTTTTAAATAAAGTTATTGTTCCTTACAAAGTATTAAACATTGTTCAAATTAAGTAACTCTTAGTTTTTGTTTTTATACCACTTTTTTATCGACAGGTTTCGAAGACTTTTCTCCTTTATCGTCGCAAGAAGTGTATACATAAAACTTGTATAAACATTCACCTTGTGTAAAGAAAATTTTGGAAACTTATCGAGATAAATAAATTTAAAATTGGAAAAACACAAATTGAAAAAAAAGCTTTGATTTTTAATTGGGTACCTAAGAAAAAAGTGATATTTGAAGGGATGTTTATATAATATGTCTAATGATGACATTATAAAAATCTTTGCATATGATTGAGCAAATAGTATTTATTAAAATTCAGGAAACAAAATATATTTAAATTTATTTTTCCATAATTAGCACTAGTGCTAATTTGATTAATCTCATCAAGGCATGCTTTCTTCGATTTTCTCGAGTTCACATATGAATCATTGATTGCACAAGTATTTAAAATTTAAAATGTCACCCTAGCCGTATATATCTAATATAACTAACTAACTAACCATCACGCCGTCTCTCCGAAGGGGTAGGCAGAAAGAATTGACTGCCACACTTATCTTTCCTGACATATTTCTCTCGCTGCCTCAACATTCATACATTGTGTCATGCACGCGCGTCGATTTCTCTGACTCCTCACATGGCCGACATTCAATTTTTGATTTATTTGATCGTGCCACTTTTTCCTCGGTTTTCCTCTATTACTGGTTCCATTTACATCGTTAACATATAATTTTATCTCTAATATCTATCATATACATTTCATTAGCTGTTATATCATTAATTAAAAACTTTCATTTTCGTCAAGTTATTAATACTTAGTAAAGAGGTTATTTTTCCTTTTCTAAGCATCTTAAGTTTAAGTGCATTGTTTTTCAATGTTTTTAACTATTCGTATCGGCGGGTTATTTAATGTTTATTTTTAATTTAATTTCTCTTGCGGTTCGAACCCTTGCCCTTTCACAAAATTTATTGTAACTACGGTTAAAACCATGTGGCAACTGACACATTAATAATATTTAAGAGTTAATTAACAGTAAGAAACAGCGTTTTGACATATAACTATTTATATGCGAGGTACGGATTTGTCATAAACAATAATATATAGCGGGACCTTTAATAGGAATTCAGTATTTTCCAACTTTAAACCACGATAATCTAGGTTAACACCGTGATAGTCCAATTGCGTGAATGCAGATTATTTTGTTATGACATTCATTTTGGTTTTACATAACACTTTATTTTAAAGCACAAACGTGTTGGTTTCATAATTGTAGTGATGTAAGCTTTGATACATAATATATGTCAATTAATGACATTTTAATATGCTCAAATATCACGTGATGGTTAGTTATTGATATTGTATATGATATGTTTTTTAGAATGATACTAACAAGATATAAAACATGCTTTTAATAATGCATCCACACGTATTAATATGCATTTTCATTTCAATTTAAGTATTCACGTATTCATGAAGTTCTTTATATGATGTCAATTCTTGTTGTAGATTCCATACAAGAATAATCTTCAAATACACGAGTATTTATGTAAAATTTACTGAATTTAAATATTGGTATTACAAGTATTCAAGAAGATTCATATTCAATACAATGGATTTAAAATTTTATTATAGCTTACATATTCATATAAATATAACGTTTGAAAAAATGGTTCTTTGGTTTTTATTATTACTGAATTTAAATATAATATGTTATAGTTCCTGGACCATAAGGTTGGCATCGCCTTATTCGGTTTTCCCCATCCATATAGCTGCTAAGGTCTGGAATTAAACAAAACAAATTTTCGGCAGTAATCGATTCCAGGAATATATTTTTATTATTTAAAGACAAAAGTGGAAGTAGTTAAAAAAAACATCGTTATTATTATTTAAAATGAACTTCCATCAAGATATTTCAGGAAAATCATTTGATTATCTTAAATATGGTACGTTACGGGCATTAATTTTGACCAACAATTCTTTATCAGCTCTGGTTATACAATATGAAGAACATTAACGGTCATTAAATAATATTGTATTATTTAAATGAAATGTCATTAAATTTGCTACAGGAAACAAACTTAAAGATTTTTTTTGTAAAACTCCCTAATAATTAATTAATACGAATAAAAACGTCTTTTATCTAGAAGTTTTTTTTATATTCTATGTGAATGACACGTTTCACCTGTCTAAGGCATTATTAAAACTCATATTGATACATAATACAAATCACATTATTAAAACTCATATTAATAAACAATAAGGCCCTATTAAAATTCAAAGTACATAGTAACAAGCTTTACCACGGCAATTACTGCACTGCTACTTAATGCAACATTATCACGAATATGTACCTCACTATCACCAACTTAAATGAGTCTTCCCTAGTAAGTTGCATACTGCATTGCTACTTAATGCAGCACTATCACGAATGTGAACCTCACTATCACGAACTTAAACGAGTCTTCCCTAGTAAGCTGCATACTGCACTGCTACTTAATGCAAACACTATCACGAATATGAACCTCACTATCACGAACTTAAACGAGTCTTCCCTAGTAAGCTGCATACTGCACTGCTACTTAATGCAACATTATCACGAACATGTACCTCACTATCACCAACTTAAATGAGTCTTCCCTAGTAAGCTGGCATACGCATTATCCCCTGTACTAGCAAGTACGCTGTAACAAGAGATCGGGATTACCATAACAACGTTTGAAGTAATTCAAGCGGTGATTGCCGCAGTTCTACCTAAGGGCACAATCCGGGGTCAACATAATTTACCTACTGTAAACTCGTAAGGGCAATCTTGCAATCTACATGCATCGGTGTACTTAACAGTATATCATTTTTATTTCAGTCCCGGTATTAGTATTTGTTAGAGGCCGGGTACAAACTAAACAGAATTCAAAAACGAATTCCCGAGAGAGAATGGACCGCCATACTGATCTGTCCTGATATACAGACGTATATCGGGAATAAAGATATGTTTTGGTTCTATTCTATTTTGGTACAAAGTATCTTTCTTTTTTTACGTATACAACAGGTCGCTTGAACCCAATTACTGTATACAATTTGTTTTTTTTAAAGCTGATATTGATTCTCGTGACATGTGATAGGTAGCTGATCTATCGCCATTTTATTGTCACGATTATTCTACACCAGACCAAAGACAGTGTGACAATCACACTGCCATCTTCTTCATCTTGTCCTATCACACCTCCGTGGTGCATAGGGCCTCAAGGAGCCTTCTCCACAAGACTCTATCACATGCCTGATGCCTAACATCATCCCAAATGAGGCCTGCTGCTTTGACCTCGTGCTGTAGGGCTCTTCTCCAGGTGGCTCTAGGTATGCCTCGTTTCCTCATGCAGGCTGGGTTTCGTCTCAGGGTGTGACCGATCCACAGCCATTTGCGTCTAGCGACTTGTTCTCTAATTGGCTTTTCGTCTGCCATGGTCCAGAGAACGGCATTTGACACTATTTGGGGCCAATACGAGTACATCTTGAATATTGAGCGAAAGCACCTATTTATAAACACCTGTTTTTTTTTCCAATAACGTCCGCGGAAGATTTCCAAGTGTCACATCCATTCAGCAGTACGCTTTTATCGCTACTGCTGAATATTTGGAGCTTGAGCTTTCTCGAAATAATACTGGAACGCCATACAGGGCGAAGCATTGCGAAAGCTCCCCTTACCTTGTTGAGTCAAATATAAAGAAAATACAACAACAAATTGTAATTGTGACAAAGTATACAATATACAATTATGTGATTTGACTACCTAGCCTCGTTCTGAGAAAACTAACCAACTAACAAACCATCACGCCGTATCCCCGGAGGGGTAGGCAGAAATAATGGAACGCCACACTGCTCTGTCCTGACATACTTCTCTCGTTTCTTCTACATTCATACATCTTGTCATGCACGCACGTCGATTTCTCCGACTCCTCACGTGACCAATATTTAATATTTAATTCTTCTGCACCATTTTGTCTTCACTCATTCTTTCCATGTGCCCAAACCATCTAAACGATTCTTTCATTATTTTGTTTTAACACTTTCATTCGCATCTTCTTATACTTGCATATGACACTCTATCATATACGGATTATCACACATTCGTCTTAGAGATCTCATTTCAACTGCATTTATTCTACTTACATCCTTCTTTTGCCAGTTCCATGCTTCACTTCCATACATAAGGGTCGGCACAAGAACACCATTTTGCACTGCCATCTCGTTCTGAGAATGTACGTAAAATTCTTTGATGGTTTACAATTAAAGAACACATCATTAAATCATGTTATTTTCAAATCTTGCCTCATTGTGTTTGAACACATACAATTTCAAATGCGCGTATTTTTTGTTACTAAATTATTATAATTATGAAGATAACTCCGTCTTTGAAGTGATGCCGACCATTCCAAGTTGCACAATTGCTTCATTATTTTACTTCGTTTGACATCACACACTAATTATACATTTATCTCTGCTTTAAAGTCATTAATTTAAGTATAAAGAATTCCTATCTTGTTCGGTCAACGATACAGTCATGAATGAATGTGTAATGTTTCCTTTATCATTTTTATAAATAAGTTATAAACATTATGCTATGCGTAATGCCACATTTTCTTCAATATCAGCATGGGTTTATCAATTTTCGGACAGATATATAAAACCTAATAAGTTTTAGATATATTTTTAGTTAGATGAAAGCAGGATAAACGCCGTAGAAATGAGATCACTAAGAAGAATGTGCGGGAAATCGTTGTATGATAGAATACCGAACGATGAAATAATAAAGAAATGTAAGGCAGATGACTGCATCATGAATAAAATTTAAAAAGGATCCCTGAGATGGTTTGGACATATGGAACGAATGGATGAGAGTAGAATGGTTAAAAAGTTGTACACAAGCAGCGTGAGTGGGAAAAGAAGCCGAGGACGACCGAGGAAAACATGGCATGACCAAATTAATCAATTACTAAAAGGTGGCCAAATTCGAAGTCGGAATAATCGACGTGCGTGCATGGTACGATGTATGAATGTAGAGGAAGTCCGAGAGGTATGCCAGGACAGGCCATTGTGGCGATCCATCCTCTCTGCCTACCCCTCCGGGGAAATGGCGTGATGGTTAGTTAGTTAGTATCATAAGGATTGGTTTGCAGCAAAATTTATGCTTGTTATTGAGATACCTACATCTTGCAAATATAAAACACTTATTTATTATAAGTGATGCCAATTAGTTTTGCTTGGACCCAGACATTATCAGGGCAGCATGTGGTTAAATACAAAATGTTTGATTATAGAAAAGACAGCCTAAACAATTCAATGAAATAAACTAAATTGGTCAATAATGAATACGATTGAACCCCACTGTTTTCTAGAAGCATTATTGCAATAAAGAAAACAGACGTTTTCATTCGTATTTATTATTCAATATTGAGTTTAATTTTTCAAGAAACAGTAAAGAAATGTTAAGAGCAATTTTTTATTAAACATAAATTTAAATTTATTAATTTTTTTAGACAATTATGTAAAACACGATATTTTTATTGTCGTTTGAACCCTATTACCGTACAAATTTATTTTTTAGCTATTATATTGATTCTCGTGACATGTGATAGGTAGTCAATATCGCCATTTTATTGTGTGAATTCTACACCAGACCAAACACAGTGTGACAATCACACTGCCATCGTCAGGAATCGAACTCGGGACCTTCGGTATAGAAGTCTGAGCTCTTACCACTCACGAAGGTCGTCATAATTAATATGAATTACACATTTGATAATGCCTTCGACTGGCGATAAATGTAATTTATATAAAACATAATAAAACTTCTAGATAACAGACGTTTACAATCGTATTAATAAATTAAAATAGTTTGTTACCATAAATATTTTCCAACTGCTGCTAAACAATATAACAAAATTTACGAAGAAAAGCTTTCAGTCAGAGTCAATGAGATTATATGTGAGTGACAACATAATGCAAGGCGAGTAATTTATGGGCGACTTTAGATAGAACAGCCTCACAATTGATAATATAATATGAGTTAGGGCCCCTCGGACCTCAGGTTGTGTTGACTAGCGGCAGTAAACAACAATAAAGCCTTCGCCGATGGGGCAGTGAGTTGTGACCCCCTATCACAGAGCTTGCGGCCTGCGGCTAGAGCTTTTGATACGTCGTGTGTATACTCGTACAACTATGAGCTTATCTATTTTAAGCTCCCACATTCACAAATATCTTTATACTATCTATTTTTTTATCTACCTATATACTTATATTATTTTTCTAAGGTTTCATTCCATGGATTGGTTTGCAGCAAAGTCTACTAACATTTTGCTGGTTCTTGAATGAAAATAAAATAGCTTTGTACATTTAAAAAAAATATCATATAATCTCTATGTCTTCGAATGGTTTCGCCAGCTCTCTGCCACCAGAAGATGGTAGCGAGCTGCTGAAACGGTCGAAAAAACAAACATTAGTGGATTTTAACTAAACATGCATTTAAAAAAATATTCATAATTTTTGTTTTTATTTTCAATATTTACATATTATATTGTTATTTCCAGACTAAGCGTAATTTGACGTCACTTTGGATCTATAATAATTTACTAGTGTGACATGTCACATGTTAGATTTAAAAAAGTAGAGTGTTTTGTTAATTCTATAAACTAACTACCTCACTAAACATCACGCCGTTTCCCCAAAGAGTAGGTAGAGAGGATGGATCGCCACACTGTTCAATATTTACAACTCTCGCGCTTCTTCTACATTTACACATCGTGACATGTACGCTCGTCAATTGTTCTTACTTCGAAAATGGCCGTCTTTCGGTAATTGATTTGGTCATGCCATGTCTTCCTTGGTCTTCCTCGACTTTTTTTCCATTACTTGTACATACTTTTTAACCATTCTCCTCTCATTCATTCCGTATGTCCAAACTATCTTATTTTATTTATGACGCAATCATCCGCCTTACATTCCTGTTTTACTTCATCAATAGATATTCTATCATACATTGTTTTTACGCACATTTTTCTTAGTGACCTCATTTCTACGGCATTTATCCTACTTTCATCCTTCTTCTCCAAGCTTCACTTCCATACATAAGGGTCGGCGTTAGAACTCCATTGTGCACTGCCATCTTAGCTCCAAACGGTATATTTCTATTTGCGGTAATGACTTTGACTGCACCATTTATTTTGTTTCCATTGTGTTTGAATTATACACATTTGTTGTATTCAGAATTCATTTAAATAAAAAAACATATGAATGGCAAGGTGATCGTGCTGCATCTGTCCCTTCTGAATACCTTTTCCCTTATCCGTCGTTTAGCAAATATCTCTACTGTTTGCCCCGCCGACCCTAGACACGTTTATCGGACTTCCTGCGTTATCTTTGCGTATTTAAGACTGCTTTTATGTTTGTTTACTTTATCCCCGGCATTAAATGTTATCATTGCTACATTCTCCTCCTACTCTGCAAGCTTTGGTTCGGCGGTTACTGCAATAAGCTTTACTGCATTTCATATAATATACTTTGAATTTTGTGTTTTTAAATGATCTGTGGGAGTGGGAGGATTAATCTAATAAGTCTAACCTATGGCGCTAGTATGTTGGCAGAAGCATAGCGCCCTCTGGAGACAAAGACCCTGTCTTTACTACCGGTCTTACTACTGCGACCTTCGGCCCGGAAATACTCACTCTCGCCCTATCTATTGTTTATACCCTTGTGTCTTTGCCGAAATCAATAACTGTGAACCAACCTGTGACTTTTTTCGACCTTTTTCGACGAATTTATTAGACAACAAACCAAGGTGACTGAGGTGGCTCTACGGATTGGCGGGCTGAAGTGGCGGTGGGCTGGCCATATCTGTCGGAGAACCGACAGCCGATGGGGAAGACGGGTTCTGGAGTGGAGACCGCGTACAGGATTCCGTAGAGTTGGACGTCCCCCTGCCCGCTGGACCGACGATCTGAAGAGGATTGCTGGACATGGATGGATGGGAGCGGCAATGGATAGGGGGCGGTGGCGGGCTTTGGGAGAGGCCTACATTCAGCAGTGGATGACAGACGGCTGATGATGATGAACCTGTGACTTTTCGTTTGCACAACCGAACCACATCACAACTACAGACTTTATGTTGATTTTTGGACTTGGACTTTCTATGGCTATAAAACTCTTGAAGACTTTTGGCCTCCTTGATGATATTCCTCCAAGCACCTCGACCCTGAGTATTTTGCTCCCAGCAGTCCGATTTGCCCAACCTAGCTAGCTCAGCCAGAAAATTATCAATTATGGGTAAAAACGTGTGATTTTTCCTTCTCTACCGACGTTTCGGAGATCGTTGCAGTCTCCATCTTCAGGGTAATGTGGTGGTGGTAATGAGTGTGATATGAGTTGTGTCTGCTAAGGTACTTCACTGTTGTACCACTGCCGGCGACATGGTATAACAGTGAAGTACCTTAGCAGATACAACTCATATCACACTCATTACCACCACTACATTACCCTGAACCGTGAAAATCTACGCAATTATTATCAATTAGGCGCTGTCTAGGTTTTCCAAGAGGTCTTACTCCGGTTGGTCTAGATGCGTACAGGGTCTTAATTGCTCTGGTTTCTCTAGTTCGGCATAAGGGGTTAATGTGAAACAGCATTATCATTGAATACATTTGTTGAACGTATAGCCACCTCCTTATGGGGGTGATGGTTCTCAATGTACGAGACACTCGTTATGCGAAATGTAGCTCGTTAAGGGGGCATTATTTCACATTCTGTTTTATTCGTTAGCAAATTAATCGTTAAGGGAGGTGCTCGTTATGAGACGTTCCACTGTATAAGTTAACGAAGTAAACTAAACTAGAAATAGAGAAAAAACCGAGAAAAACGTAGCAAGATCAAATCAATGAAATATTAAAGGTCGACCATGTGATGAGTCGGTGATGAATATTGAAGAATCGATAGAAGTTTTATTAATTAATGATTAACTTTTTATGTATGTATGTCAGGAAAAAATGAGGACACTGATGACGATAGCAGGCAAGACACTGAGAGATTGCGTGAGAAACACCAGAATAAGAGAGATATGTGAGGTTGAGGATATTATAAGATGGAGCAGATAGCGAAAAATGGACTGGTACGGTCATGTTTAAAGAATGGACACCACCAGACTCCCATATATTGCATTGTATAATCAGCCTCATGGGACTCGTTCTCGTGGAAGACCTCCTAAAAGATGGAAGGAAAGCTAGGAGTCTACCTCACAGGAGGAGCAATACTCTGAAGAACAGACCACAAAGGTCTACAACAAGAAAGAAGAAGAAGAAGAAGAAGAGGAAAGAAATGTTTGGCGGTCCATTCTTTCTGATGTGATGTAAGACGACTTGATGATTAGTTTGCTAGTGACTTGACATGTTTCGACTTCTAAAAAGACTTTAAATTATACACAATACACGTGTTGACCATGCAACGATTATTTAAGCGACATAAAAGCGTTTTATTTTGTAAAACATGGTAACTACAGCATTACAAATGTCTGGTTTTGAGATTTTATCGTTTTCAACATCAAATTCGGTGTTTCTTGTATTTTTATAGGACCCTTTACGGTGTAAATACGTCTGTGATTATCTTAGGAGGAACGTGGTACTTAAAAGCTCTACATGTCTGGCTGTTAGCGAGGATAGCTCAATACATTCACTAAATAATAGTAAAAAACTAAATAATTTTTTTCTTCTATATTCGCCTTCACTTTGTGTTGTGGATTCTTATTTAAATAAATATAATTATTTTACACTTTGTGTTGTGGATTCATATTTGAATAAATATAATTATACTTTGTGTTGTGGATTCATATATAAATAAATATACTTATTTTACACTTTGTGTTGTGGATTCATATTTGAATAAATATAATTATACTTTGTATTACAACACTTTTTATTTTGACTGAACTCGGACATGTTTCGGTTACAAGTAACCTTTATCAATGTACGAGTATACAAATTTAATTATACTACCTTAAATTTAACTATACTTTACTAAAATTGTATTCATTGCTAAAGGTTACTTGTAACCGAAACTCCGAACGAATGATGGTGTTATGAACAAAATAATGAAAGGATCATTAAGATGGTTTGGACATATGGAACGAATGAATGAAGAAAGAATGTTAAAAAAAGTATATGTTAACGATGTAAATGGAACCAGAAATAGAGGAAGACCGAGGAAAACGTGGCACGATCAAATAAATCAAATATTGAATGTCGGCCATGTGAGGAGTCAGAGAAATCGACGCGCGTGCATGACACGATGTATGAATGTTGAGGAAGCAAGAGAAATATGTCAGGAAAGAAAATTGTGGCAGTCCATTCTTTCTGCCTACCCCTTCGGGGAGACGGCGTGATGGTTAATTAGTTAGTTAGTTAGTTGTTATATCATTGTTTATAAAACAATACATTTTGTGATGTCTTATTACACTATACATTTCTTGACCTGCCCTCACAATACACCTGAACTAGTGCAGTACCTTCGACTGCCCACGTCTTCCCACCGCCTCACAGAGGTCCCAAATTCAAATCTGACGGGAAATTTCTCAAATATGTAATAAAATGGTAATTAATGGTTTAAAAAATTTTTTAACACAAAAACTGCAATATTTGTTGTATGAAATACTTGTTTTATTAAAGAAATGTGAATACATAATATATTTCAACTTATATTAGAAATATCAAAATTTAGTAAATCATCGAAATTATTATGTGGATAAATCTACTAATTATTGTTAAAAAATGCATTTATCTAAGATGAAATTAAACTATTGATATACCGTAAAATACATATGTACAAGTAATTCTTGTTCGAAAGTATAAGTAGTAAAAATATTTAAAAAAAAACGTGAAGTAAAATAAGGACAAAAATGAATATTAAGTAGAATCATAATAACCATGTTATCTCAGATAGATTATCTGTAGCATCTGGTGGTTGCGGATTTTGTAGCAATTTTATAACCTCTGGATTAAAACTACCCTTAGGCCTTTGAGAGTTACTTCTGTAGGAAGTTATTAAAGGGTCAGAGGAAATGAGGAGCATGTGAGCATTCCATTATATGGTCCAATATCTTTTGTAAATTTACTTCTGCACAATTTTCAGTTATTTTAACTGAATTGACTGGATAGCACTTTTTTGCTTCCAAAATATGTTTGTAAGATGGGTAAATATTAGCACCTAGAGCTTTAGCTTCTGATTGAATGAGCATATTTAGTAAGTTTTGCATCAACAAACAAAGCTAGTGCTTTTTCACGTGAGTAAATTATAGCCGACCTAGGAGACTTTCTATATGCTTTTTTTATTCTAAAATAAAAAGCAACTAGTTGCTCTATTTGGATAAAACGTAATCTCCTCAATAATTTTTGCAGCATCTCTTCTTCCTGCAGATCTTAAACTAATTTGTGCAGCGTACATTAACTCGTCGCAGACGCCAACTCAAGTATAGGCTATTTTTCGCTACGTTTTTTCGTATAATTATCAAAAGATTTCTTCCTGCTGGTATTTCCAGAAGTAGATGGTACCTCTGATATATCTTGAATCTCTTTGGAAGTCGATTCAGGAAAAGATATTTCAGCATCCAACCACTTAGAAATTTTTTTCATAAATATTTTTGTGTTCTGTTACTTTCGACCCATTTCGATCTTAATGTGCCACAAAAACGCATTTTTTTGTTTGTTTATAGGCATAATAATCTCTTAATTAAACATTTCTAGTTGAAATTTCTGAGAAATATATATTTTACTTTAGTTTTATTATTTTCCCTTCGCCAAATGTCAAACAAGATTCTTCGAGACATTGAGCCATCTGAAATAAAAAGTAACATACATTCTAAATAGGCAATTTCCGGCAGCTAATTTCTTATGGATTTTATAACATATATATCACTTCACAAAATAAAATAATAAAATTGATCGGGTGTCTCGGGGATTTTTTTGTAGGCCTTCACAAACTTAAATGATAAACTTTTATAATCCGATAATTCATTGTTTAGTTATTTCCCCTCAAACACATGAAATAAAAAAGCACAATAATATAATAAAGTGAATTATTAAGAACATACCTTCAATCAAAATATTCATAATGTAAAACCAAGCAATAATGCTAACACTTTGCTAAAAATGTGTCATCAACTTGGGAATGCAAACGCTACTAAAACAATGAGAAATGTTTGGTGCGTTACTTATCAACTTTGGGAACCTCGCATCGCGTTAACACCATTGCCATGTGGTTAATTGACTTGGTTTCTGATGCTCCATTTATGTTTTAAGATATTATGTAAGAAATAATTGGAATTAAAAATAGTGAATAAATACCCAATTTCCCGCTAGAATTGACTTTGGTACCTCAGTGCGCCTGTGAGAATTAGTTGAACGTAAATACTGCTATCTCACATGCAACGCTAGTCTATGGGCATAATAAACGGGAGTTATGATCTCCGTATCTTAAACTGCGGACTGTTTAAGTTTTGTTTCTCCGACTTGCCATTTCTCTGATTATTGTTCACGCAGGTAAACAAGGCGATAAAAATGATGGACGGCGTTTTGTACTATACTCACATGCTATTTTAAATCTTCTTCTTCAAGTGCCCTGTCGGGTCCACCAACGAGGGCGATCTCCTCGGCGAACCTGTCTCTGTCCTGTGCCGCTTGGAACAGCTGCTCCACACTTCGGATGCCGGTCCACTCCCTCACGTTTCGCAGCCAGGACATTCGTCTCCTACCGGGCCCTCGGCGTCCCTCAATTTTCCCCTCCAAGATCAGTTGGAGAAGGTGGTACTTTTCCCCACGCAGTATATGACCCAGATGTGAAATTTTCCGAACCTTGATAGTTGATAACAGTTCCCTGTCAACTCTAGCTCGCCACAGGACTTCGGTATAGGTTACCATGTCTGTCCAGGGAATTCTGAGCATTCGGCGATGGAGCCACATTTCAAATGTTTCCAGTCTGTTCATTGATTTGACTTTCCAAGGTCCATGTTTCACATCCATACAATAAAACAGACCACACTGAATGGCATAGCATTTTATCATTCTTTGGTGGAGTTTCAAGTTTATGTTATCATTGCAGAAGAGTGATTTCATTTTGTTAAACGTAGCTCTTGCTGCCTCAATTCTGCATTTTATCTCTACATCTGGGTCAAGAGATTGGGTTAGTATGCTGCCTAGGTATTTAAATTTTTCCACCCTTTCAACGTTACGGCCGTTCAAATGCAACACTGACCCACTGTAGTCAACCGGTCCGAATGACTATTTTAAATGTTTTCCTGTATCTCTATCCCGATTCATCCAAGACCTGGCATCCTTGTACGTAAGTCCCAGGATTTTTTGTCTAAATTCACCATAATATAACACCGGCGCCCCTGAAAATGGCATAAATTCGGCCAAATCTTCCATCACAATTGCACGAGGAAGACGAGAAATAAGCCCTTTTTAGCGCCACTACTGCGATGTATAAAACTTTCTTGCCATTGATACGAAGAAGAAGAAGAAGACCCAAACCAACCAACTAACTAACCATCACGCCATTCCTCCGGAGGGGTAGGCAGAGATGATGGATCGCCACAATGCTCTGTCTTGGCATACCTCTCGGGTTTCCTCTACATTCATACATCGTACCATGCACGCACGTCGACAATTCCGACATCGAAGAAGACCCGACGTCTATTTTTAAAAAATCAATCTCGTATGCGCTTATAAATACTTGTAGTTGATATTTTAAATTAATTCGCAACGGGTAACTAAATACTTATTTATAATTAGCATGGTTAGATCATTAACTATGATTGTATTCTATTATTTGCTATCGGAATGTTTTCTTTAATAAGTTCACAGCACCGTCTCTATAGCTGGGTATTAATTGATATACGTACTACGTAACATACTACAGGTAACACACCTGTAACACGTAGAGAGGCTGCCATGTAATACCGTGCTTTGTGAAACCATGTTATATTATATAAAAGATATTATTAATTTTTACAAACAAATGTGTCTTTAAATCCTTAAACTATTATTGAGATAAAAGGCCAGTGCTCTAGTGGTTTAATTATATTTTAAGGTAATGTCATGTTTCGCCTTCCTTAGGTCATTATCAAATGTATCAAAATGACGGCAATAGGCAGATTACTTGTGCCAAAGCGCAACCCCCGGACAAATTTTGGAGATCGGGCTTTCGCAGTATGCCTACGCCTCAGATGCATTGACTTTTATGAAAGATTTTAAATCTAAACTAAAAATCCACTTTTTCAAAATATCGCTTAAAATGTTAACAGTTAACCGTTGATTACTGGTGTCAGATGCAGCTCTCATGACTAAAGACATTGTCAAAGCGCCCTTGAGATGAGGTATTATTATTATTATTGTTATTATTATTATTATAAAACCACTTTTAAATAAAGGTATTCTTCGAAAGTTTCTGTAAATATTGATCGTATTAATCCCTTGTACTGCGGTTGACTACATTTGCAGTCCAAAAAAATGGCTTTGAACTGCGGCAGACTACATTTGTAGCTTGTATCTTATAAACATTTTTACTTTCGATTATACCTACTAAAATGAAGGTTATTTATCGGTTATAACCTCCCTTACAACCTCCTAGAAGGAATAGGTTCAATAACTCGAACCCGCGACCTTCGGTATGGCTGTCAGAGCTCTTACCAATACACCACGAAGGTCATCACTACATAAATGCAATAAAGGTTGCAAAAGAGATAGACCTCGTTGGATGCAATTATGGCGAATTCGTGAATACCCTTACGATAAAGGCAGCAAGGAAATAACTGTCATATTCCTATTTACAAGGTTTTATGTCTATTTCCTTTGATATATTTTTTTTCACCCTTTACATCGATTTGGCTTACGCTGTATTGATGTTAGGAGTTTTTACAACAAAATAATAATAATAAATAATTATATGCGGTAAATCTATATAGTATCAAATGCAAATATAGGAAGTGAATGCAATGCGAATGAACATGTTATGAACAAAATAATGATAAGATGGTATTTTCATACATTAGGATTCTCATCCTTGAATGAAAATATGTTTGGATACATGGAAAGAATAAATGAGGAAATAATGGTAATGAAAGCATATATAAACGACGTAAACGGAACAATAAAGAGAGGGAGACCGAGGAAAACGTGAAACAATCATCGTGTAGCTCGTGCACGTATGTATAACCCTGTATAATAAAACTTATGGAAAACAGACTTTTTTTTACATCATTGTTCAAGATACAATAAAATGGATTATAATATGTTTTTATTATCAGAAAGGCTTCCACATATTTCTAGCCGTGTTAGAGCGATACCGTGTTTCGGAAGGGTAACCTATATTTCAATGACGCTGCAAAATTTTGATTTGTTATAAATTATTTCAGCTCATTAAAGAATCATTTTACTCTTATCATCCATATTAATGCGATCCCGCCGAAAGGCTTCTATTGACCGGAAGGACTTATATTGCTTACGCATCAAATTAATATTTGAAAGGGTTACGCACGTAATATTCGGTTTGATTTAGTAGAAATATATCCTCTAAGATCATATTTAATATTTAGTTGAAAACGTTTTTAACGTATTATATTTAGCATTCCAAGAAACTATCAATTTTGATTGAGAATTATTAAGTAAATATTATGTTTATACATATTTTTTTTTATTGAACATGTGAAAATCCATATTAAATAATTAATACGAATAAAAATGTCTGTTTTTCTAAGCATTGCATCCAAAAGTAGTCATAAAATTCGTAAATTATATCCACAAGATTTATTATATTATATTTTATGGGAATGATTTGTTTCACCTTGCTACAGCACTATACTCGTAAATTATTTGTATATTGATAGGTAGCTAATCTATCGCCATTCTATTATCACGTGAATTCTACACCAGTCCAGAGATAGTGTGACAATCACGCTGCCATCGCCGGGAATCGAACCCGGGACCTTCTGTATGACTGTCAGTGCTCTTACCACTCTGCCACGAAGATCGTCACTACATAAATAATGTGTGGTAAATCTATATATGATAGAGTAGCAAATGCAAACATAGAAGTGAATGCAATGCGAATGAACGTGTTATGAACAAAATAATGATAAGATGGTATTTTCATACATTTGGATGAGATGGTTTGGATACATGGAAAGAATAAATGAAGAATTAATGGTTATGGAAGCAAATACGACATAAACGGAACAATAAATAGAAAAAGACCTAGGAAAACGCGAAACAATTATCATGTCGATTGTGCTCGTATGACACGGTGTATAAATGTTAAAGAAACGAGAATAGGAATTTTTTTTGTACAACACAGATTTCCGAATCGCTTTGAGCTTAATTTCAACTATAATAAAATGATATTAACGTATAGAAAAGGGGGTTCCCACCACATACGCGAGGCTTACGAAAGGGCCGCCCTTTCGTAAGCCTAACTCATGCACTTCCTACTTTGGCTTACATTTGATACATACCAATCGCAAGGGGATGCCAGGCCGCATTTAATCTAATAGGTCGTTTGAACCCAATGTTTATAGACTATTTGTTTTTAGCTATTATATTGATTCTCATGACATATGATAGGTTAATCTATCGCCATTTTATTGTCGCGTGAATTCTATACCAGACTAATGACAATGTGACAAGTCCGATATAACATAACATCTCAAAGAACTTCACTAGCTTAAGAGTCCAGAAACAACCGAGTATAAGTTCTGCTGGACAGTCTTCAAAGCGTTACATGGAATGGCTCCAAATTAAATATCCAAACTCTGTGTAACGGACAGCCTAAATACAAGAAAATCCACACTTCGCTCCGCGAACTCCTCGAATAGGAAGATTAGTTGAGCAAAAGCGTTGCCCTAGTATAAATTTCGGGGATCGAGCGTTTGCGGTAGCCGGTCCATCAGCTTGTAACAATCTTCCTTCACACCTCAGATGCATAAATGATTTGACAGTTTTCAGATCTAAGCTGAAAACCCATGTTTTTCATATTTCATATCCAATTTAAAACTTGCATATTTTGTTTTATTATACATACTTTCTAATCGATCGCGAATATCGATCAGATGCAGCGTTCACATTTAGATTTAAAACTCGTCTTAATGCGCCCTTGAGGTGATTATATCACAAAAAACGGCGCTTTAAAAGTTAGCATATTATTATTATTATTACATTGCCATCATCTTTAACAAAATGTTTGTTTTTAACAAAATGTTTATAAAAACTAAATGTTTACTTTGACAAAAATGTTTATTTTTAGCAAAAATGTTTATTTTCAGCTGTATGTTTATTTTTTACAAAAATGTTTATTCTTAACAAAACGTTCATTTAACTTTTTTTTAAATATTTTTAACAAAATGTTCATTCTTAACTAAATGTTTATTTTTAACAACATGTTTATTTTTAAGAAAATCTTTATTTTTAACAAAATGTTTATTTTTAACAAAACCTATATTCTGAACCAAAATTTTTCACTAAAATATGTATCTTCAACTAGTTCACAAAATGGAGCTACAGCGCCCTTGAGATGATTAATTCATAAAAATGGCGCTCTATAAATCATCCAATTTATTATTATTATTATTATTATTATTATCGAGAATCAAACCCGGGACATTCGGTATGGCAGCCAGACATCTTACCACTATGCTACGAAGGTATTCGAGGTGTGTCAGGAAATTATGGTGTGGCTGTCCATTCTTTCTGCCTATCCCTTCGGAGAGGTTGCATGATGGTTAGTAAGTTTTAAAATAAGTTGGGCGGATTGAACACAATCAATTCTATGCGTCAACGCTCCGTATATTTGAACAGTGCATCAATGCAACGTTTTGCCTGATTGAAATACTGCGTCTAGACAACTCCCATGCACTATCAGCGCAATCATCTTGTCAACATCCATCTGTGGCGCACTTAATATGGAAACGTGCCTGGAAAATTATAGGCTCTTTGTTGACTGTTAGGCTCGCCCTGTGTTTCATTACTATTCCAAATCTACTCCACGTGATTACACAGGCATGTGAATATTTTACGCACATATTTACATTACATTGTCTTGTTTGGCCATATGCATTATATTAACGCCATTTGCCTTTGATTGAGCGTGTATAATGCGAAGCATCGAGCTGGCAAAATGATGATGAAAGCAGAATAATTGAAATGATATAAATTTATACATTATTTATTCTTGAAGAAAAATGTGACACAAACAAATTAATTTTATATTACAAGTCGGTCATGTGAGGAGTCCAAAAAATCCACGTGCGTGCATGACACGACATATGAATATGGAGGAATCAAGAAAATTTTAAAGTGTGTCACGAAAGACCAGTTTTCCTGCCTTCCTTCCTTTCCTTCTTCGGGGAGACGGCGTGATAATAGCGTCAATTTTCTAGAAGTTTTATTATATTTTAGGAGTATGATATAGTTCGCTTTGCTAAGGTTTTCCTATATAATATTATAAGACTTATTAAAAACGGATGTTTTCGATAATAATAAATATTTGAATATTTATTTATTTACTTGAAATAGTACACATCTCTATAACACATGTTCCAATAAAAAGAATTAAACAATCAAAAATAATAAACATTATGAATATCTATATAAGTTTACATTTTGTTTACATATATATTTCATTCTTTTCTATATTTTTTTATGTTCTGGACACTTTTGACATCCTCCGGTATAAATTCATATATTTTAAATGCTTTATACATTAGGGAATTCTGAGATTTTTTTTCTGAGTGGGAGTTTTATAGTTTAAGAGATAATAAATATGTAAAATAACAAAATTTATTTTATTTTATTAATATTTTATAATATGAATTAAACTTAATTTTAGAATAATTAACAATACAAAACAACATTTTATAATACTTTGACGACCTTCGTGGCAGAGTGGCAAAAGCTATGACTGTCACACCGCAGATCTCGGATTCGATTCCCGGCGATTGCAGTGTGATTGTCACACTGTCATCGGTCTGTTTAGAATTCACGTTACATTACCTATCACATGTCATGAGAATCAATAGCTAAAAATTTGTATTAAAAAATTTGGTTCAAATAACTTGCTGTATGGAAATGTGGAAAGCAAAGAGAAACTAGCACATTTAAAAAGGCAAGCCAAGCGGTATCCCAAGAACCAGCAAAATGTTACACTTTGCTGTAAACCAATCAATCCTTTGAATTGAAACTAGTGAAGATATTTTTTTTTGACATGTCATTTCCATAAAATAATGTGGCACTTCTAAAACGGGCCTTTTCGATCGTATTAATAATTTAATATGGAGTTTAACATCACTGTTCAGGAAACAATAAATAATTTTTTTTATCACAAAACGTATACATTTATAATTACCTTGAATCGGATATTTATATATAAATCACAAGTCTAGAAAAAAGCAGAACATGTTTTATATTGAATTACCAAGAATTGACTTCAATTACGTTGCCCAGAAAAATAATCAGCTCCATAGACATCTCAAGGTTGCCTGTCGCTTCGGAAGTCAGACATTGAGAACGATAGCGAGAAATCAAAAAGCTTTTTGCAAATAACGAGACAGCACAGCCGTCACACCCCATTTCGCAGATTCCCAATTATTATTGCAGTCACAACATCATTATTTTTTATCTCTGTTCGATTTTTAAATGTGATCCTGGAATGCATTTTAATTAAGAAAAAAATATGTATTATAAATAATACGTCTTCTTCTTCTTCTGGTGCCTTGTCAGGTCCCCAAACATTGGCGATCACTACAGCAAAAGCATATCTGTCTTGTCTGTATTAAAATCGCCTTGTTAGGGCATAATAAAATGTAACTAACTAACTAACTAACCATCACGCCGTCTCCCCGAAAGGGTAGGCAGAAAGAATGGACTGCCACACTTTAATCGATGCGGCACTCCATCCTTCTCTTTTCGCCATCGCGAGAGACGCGGTGTGATGGGTTGCGAACCTCATCGCCACCAAAAGGCATCTCCCGCACACACTTCGATCGTTCAACGTCTACATAATAAATCTAAAACAAATTATCTGAAATACAATGATATAAAATAAAATAACAAAGAAAAATAATTTAACACATAATGTTCTTTTTAGATGGAGCACTTGTCGTCAGCTGGACGATCCGGACATTTGTGTTTATTTAATTTTTATTCCACGTTATCCACTGTTTTTTTTATTTATTTACTGTAATTAGGCACTTAAAACAATCCAACACCAGCAAGAACTTACAAATATTATTGAAGAATTCATTCAAATTTTCATTGGAACAAATGAAAAATTTATTTTTACACTTGTCAAAATTCTTTTTATAAACGAAAAAACTTATATAATATTAACACCAAAACAGTAAAAACGTATTTTTTGTCACAAGTAACTATCAAAAAGAGATAAAATGTATTATCTGAATATATTATCATTCTATAATGCTTTAGTAAGGCAACACATGTTATTCCCATAAAATATAACTTCTAGAATACAGGCGTTTAAATTCCTTTTTATTATATATGGATTTTGACATCATTGTTCAAGAAACAAAAATTGGGAAAGAAGTATGCTTTCTAGATGTTTTATCATGTTTTAAGGTATGTTTCGTCTTCTAATGATACTTATTTCATGAATTAAAAAACAGTTTATTCCATTATTGAATATATTTTTCTCGGCATGTTTAAAAAGGTTTTCAAACTTCTTTCAAAGGTTTCGAGTTGATGAAGGTTCTCGATAGGTAAACGATAAAAACTAAAAAAAAATACTGTATTACACAGAATTCTGTTATCGTCCATATTTTTTCTGTGATCTCATGGTAACCATTTTGTTTTAATATCATAAAAAAAATCGGTTTTCAAAATATTTATTATAAACTAACTTACTAACTAACCATCACGCCGTTTCTCCGGAAGGGTGGGCAGGGTGGATGAACCGCCACACTGCTCTGTCCCGACATTACGTCTCTAGCTTATTCTACATTTATACACCATAACATGCATGCCCATCGATTTTTACGACTTCGAATGTGGCCGCCTTTCAATATTTGATTAATTTGATCATGTCTCGCTTTCCTTGGTCTTCCATGGCTTCTCTTTTCACTCACACTGTATACAACATTTTTATCATTCTTCTCTCGTCCGTTCGTACCATATTTATTTATTATTTTGGTGACTTCTATTTTAAGTGCACCGTTTTGTAAAATCAATTACTACAAGGGCGCACTAGGCAAAGACTGACCGAACAGTGCAGTTTTTAGAAATTTCCTAAATTTAACGTAACTATCCTCACACTTAATACTAACAACGGACCCGCAACGCTTAAAGTACGATCATAGAAATTTGCTTTATTGTCTCTGACTCGAATTGTTATGTTGTTTGCATTTGTTTCTACTGATCAGAGTGAACGTAGCCTTTCAGTTGGCATAGGTGCCAAGAGTTCCGAAATATACGTTGGCGCTCTCTGGTGTTGAGCCTTAAATACTGTAAAACACAATTTGTATTTTAATCGCTCTCGGATTTTAAGCCAGTGAGGTTCCTTCAGGAGTGGCGTGATATGAGAGTATTTTTGTTGCCCGATAATCAATCGGGCAGCAGCATTGAATATGCTTTGTATATTTGCTCGCCATATTATTATTATTATTTTTTTTTTTGAGTTTGTCCTTACATCATTACTGCGCGAGCTAAATCGATGTAAAGGGTGAAAAAAAAGAATATCAAAGGAAATATACATAGAACCTTATGAATAGGAATATACCAGTTATTTCCTTGCTGCCTTTATCGTAAGGGTATTCACGAATTCGCCATAATTGCATCCAAAGAGGTCTATCTCTTTTGCAACTTAATTTAAAAGACAAATCGCTTTCAATACAGGAGAACTTCGAAGGGCCTCTGTGCGGCAATGTTCAAACCATCTCAGGGAATATTTTTTAATTTTAATTTTATTTAGATATCTGGACCAATTCAGATATCTCGGAAGCGAAGTAACCAGCTCTAATAACATCCCCAGAGAAGTAAGGTCACAGGTGGATAGGGCTGCAGCGGTTGCAGGCTGCCTGAAAGATGTCATATGGAGAAACAAGGACATGAGGACTGACAGCAAGGTACGCATCTATAAGACCTGTGTGCTACCAATCCTCACATATGGCATTGAATCGAGGGCAGACACTGTCAAGACAAAGAGCATGCTCAGGACAACCGAGATGAAAGCACTCCGCGCTATAGCTAGCAAGACCCTACGTGATCGAGTTAGGAATACAGCAATCCGAGAAATCTGCGAGGTTGAATATGTGGTCAGATGGGGACGTCAAAGATGGCGATACTGGCATCAACACATAGAAAGGATGAGCTCAAATAGAATATCACACATAGCTCTCCACGGAACGCCAAACGGACAACGCTGACGTGGAGAGAAAGCTGGAGTTCAGCATCTCAAGAGAACCCGCCTGAAATAACAGACTCCTTAGTCTACCAAAAGCGAAGGAGAAGAAGAAGAAGAAATTGTATTTAATATTTTATTGTTTTAAACTATTATTTGACAATCTGTGGTACGGGTAATGTGTGCTGACATTATTTCTTCTATTGTGAGACAGTTAGAGCCCATCGCCCATCAGCTATTGTTTCATGTACTCTGCTAAATTGGAGAGAAAAACCTGAGACACGGATCACAGAATGTCATGTCCTCGTACTAAGTCATGTAAATTATATGTCTGAGACGGTAATCTCAAGGGCCTTTGAAGAAAGTCTCGCGTGACACATGCTTCGAAAAGGGTTTGTGTGCCGATATATTTAGCTTGAAAATCGTCATTTAAAACGGCTTAATTAATCAAGTGTTGTAGGTGTTCACGTTAATTTACATATTTCCAGGGAATTCATCAAATATTTAAGGTTGGTCATGTCAGAAGCCGGAAGAATCGAAGTGCGTGTATGACTCTATGTGTGAATGTGGAGAAAGCTAGAGAGGGTATGTCAGGATAGAGTAGTGTGGCGGTCCATTCTCTCTGCCTACCCCTGCGGGGAAACGGCGTGATGGTTTGTTGTGGTTGTTGTTCCAGAGGGAACAAGTTTTTTATTATATACAACAGGTCGTTTGAATCCAATTACTGTATACAATTAGATTGAAATAATGAAAAAAAAATCGATTCCCGGCGATAGCAGTTTGATTGTCACACTGTCTTTGGTCTGGTGTACAATTCACGACACAATAAAATGGCGATAGATTAGCTACCTAATACGTTTATATTTTTAATTGAAAATTCTTGATAGATGTTCATTTTAAATATGAAAACAAAAAATAATGTATTCAATTTTTTTTTATTACATATTTATTGTGCTTCCATTTGAGTTTTCGTCGACCGGTTTCGACAGCTTGCTGCCATCTTCTGGTAGGTCCAGAAGATGGCAGAAAGCTGCCGAAACCGGTCAACGTAAAACACAAGAAGAATCAACTACATATATAATAATAAATTCGATGTAGGTTCAAGACAAAATAAAATTGAATTAACACCTTTAATGATACAAAGCTAGTATCTTGATACAACAATGTATTGTTGCTGCTTTAAACACTTGGCTTTTCTTAATCCACAGAAGCAAAATCGTAAACATTAATCTTAGATCTGTTTTATCAGCAACCGGATCTAAGATTATCAGATGGCTTTCGTTTCGCTGTAAAATTGTGTTATTGTCTTTGTCGGTGCAGATAATAATTTGATATCATAGAGTACACTGTCGTATCTGTTTAAATAGGTCAAATATTTATGTTCAGAATCAGTATACATGATGCTATCTCCTACCACAACTCCATCCAGGCACTGCTCTTTTCATCTTCCCCTCGGGAACAGACTTTTTTTATAAATTCAATCCCAACCCTAAGTGGTCTTCCATTCCTCGACAATAATGTAAGACTTTATCATAAACCCTAAATCCCCCCTCGCCCTCTTTCGGAGGGACACTCCGGGCCATACATTTAGCCCCATCATAAAACAACTACCAAATCACATTCCAATAATGTTTCCTACAGACGTAAGAGGAATAGCCATTAGAGCTGAACCTCTGTAAGTTAGAAGATCCAAATCCAAGTCCAAGTACATTACATTTGATAATGCCCTTGAAGAAGGGTGAAACATGTCATTCCCATAAAATATAATGAAACTTCTAGAAAACTGACGTTTTCATTCCTATTAATTACAGAATAAGTTCCCAATCATAATGGGTAAAAATGGCTCGAATGATGTGAAGAAATATATGTTAACTGCATTAGAAAAAACGTAAGCTAGGAATATGTTTTTTTTTTCAATTATTAAATGTCGTAATAGCCACATATTGAAAACGACTTTTCATAGCAAAAATGTCTCTCACTTTAAATATGAGATAACTTCTTCTTCTTCTTTATAAAGATCTTGTGATCTGTTCAAAATGGAGTTCTAGTGCCGACCCTTATATATGGAAGTGAACGTTGAAGTTGGCAGAAGAAGGATAAATGTAGGATAAATGCTCTATAATTTGATAAGATCGTACCTTAGCAAGGCGAAACATGTCATTCCCATTAGTAAAAAAAAAACTGTAATCGAAAACGAACGGTTTTATTCATATTAATTTAATATGGAGTTTTAAATAATTGTTTACGAAACAATATATTTTATTATTGTTATAAATGCTTATTTTTATATATGTATATTAAAACATACAGTGCTTGCATTAGTGCGAACGGTGAAAATTTAGAGCAAGTAACTGGCATTTTCGGCAGTAATCGATTCCAGGAATATTTTTATTTATTTAAAGCCAAAAGTGGTAGTAGTTAAAAAACATCGTTTTATTTAATTATTATTTAAAATGAACTTCCATCAAGAGATTTCATTAAATGACGACCTTCGTGGCAGAGTGGTTACGAGCTCTGACTTCCATGTTGAAGGTCCTGGGTTCGATTCCCGGCGATGGCAGTGTGATTGTTACACTGTCTGGTCTGGTGTAGAATTCACGTGACAATAAAATGGCGATAGATTGGCTATCTATCACATGTCACGAGAATCAATATAATAGCTAAAAAATAAAAGTTGTACACAGTAATTGGGTCCAAACGACCTGTTGTGTACATAAAAAAAAATAAAAAAATAAATAATAATTCGATTATATTAAATAGTGTTTTGCTTCCTTGGCATTGACCTTGCTCATGTGTTTCGAAGTTCGATGTACTGTTCTAAATTGACGCTTAAAAAAATACCTATTTTGAATTTAATTGGAATATACTGAACGTCAAAAAGACTGTATTCCAAAAAAAATCTATGCATCTAGTATAATCGATAGTCGATGTTTAGTTGATAAAGCCCAGACACTGTACATTAAGAATCAATAAATTTTCGTTAAAAAAACAAAGAGATTATTATTTTTAATGGACTCCAATAAATTTCTAGACGTTAATAAATTTCGGATTAAAAAATCGTATAAATCCACATGGGTATACTAACTATTCTATGCTGTAGTATATATAGAACGCATGCAGTGTTTAATATTACGTATACAACTTTGATTTATGATTCGCCCATATCCTAGACCCCAATACTCAGCAAACATATTGCCAAATTGAATAAAAAAAACATGATCGTATATTCTGCGCGACGGAATGTGCGCATGTGTATCTACGCTTTTCACGTATCTGTTAAATAATCAAGGATAATGATTATTAAATCAAGGTGTATCTAAATCGACTGTCAACCGAATGAAATAAATCACTTTTTCGAAAATCAATTAAATAAAATTAACATTTTTCTATTATCATTTAATGCATGCAAAATAATGACATACGAAATCGAAGCAAGAGCAGACACTGTCAAAGCCAAACATATCTTAAGAGTAGCAGAAATGAGAACATTGCGACCTATTGTGGGGAGAACCCTTAAATATAGGATACCCAATGAAGAAATTCGCAAATCCTGCAAAATTGAAGCCAGAGTGAGATGGATTAGGCAGAGAAGACGATTCTGGAGGGACCACATCGAGAGAATGGATACAGCAAGAATTCCTAATATCGTGATGCACGCAACTCCAGAGGGCCGTCGACCACCAGAACGACCACCAAAGAGATGGAGAGAAGGCTGGTCGTCTTTACCACAGGAAGAAAGTTGATCGCAAGATCTACATCAGACGATAAAGAATCATGCAAAATACATTTAAAAAAAAAATACTTACACGGATTTGTATAAATGATAAGTATTTATTTCATAATCTTCAATATGAGCAGAAAATAGCTCGTTATTATGAAGAAGGAATCTGGTCGTGTCCAAGCTTGAACCCATGTCCCCTGGATCAGGAGCCAAGCGTTCTATCCCTAGACCCGATAGTTTATATTCAACTTAGTAACAATAATATATAAAAATGTATATTGATGAATCAAAGTGTTATGAACAAAAATAATGAACGGATTATTAAGATGGACACATGGAAATAATACATGAAAAATGAAGGGTAAAAAGTATATCGCACCGTGAGTGTAAAACCGACGTAAGTGCAAATATACAGTTTGGAGATATGGGAGTTCAAATACTTCATATTGCTTGGAAAACTGTTTTTTTTATTAAATAAACCAATGATTTTCGGTTTAAAGTAATATACCTATAAACCGAAAATCATTGGTTTATTTAAAAACAAACAGTTTTTCCAAGCAATATGAAGTCTTGAAACTCCCATATCTCCAAATTGTATATTTGCACTTACGTCGGTTTTACACTCACGGTGCGATATATTAAAGATTTAAATGGAAATAGAAATAAAGGAAGACCGAGAAAAACGTGGCATGATCAAATAAATCAATAATTAAACGTCGGCCACGTGAGGAGTCGGAGATCGCCGTGCGTGCATGACACAATGTTGAGAAAACGAGCGAAGTATGTCAGGAAAAAAAAGTGTGGCAATCCATTCTTTCTGTCTACCCTTACGGGGAGACGGCGTGATGGTTATTTAGTTAGTTTGTGTTTATATAATAAAATATTACCACAACGGCCGTGAGAGGATTTCTTCATAAAAATGGCGTCACATAAATCACCTAAAACATTATTAATATTATAACCTTGAGATGGTTCGTAATATACTACAATATAATATAATCACATAGACATGATACGAAAAAATATTTTAATTTAGTCTTTTAATTGACTAAGAATAGGATTTACACTAAAAAAATATTTTCATTATTTGATATTCCATAATATTATAGAAGTTCATTGCAAATAATATAAAAAAATCTTTGGTAGCTCAAAAACCGGACAAGGACACAGATATTAATGGATTTAAAAAGATTATTTACTAAAAAATCACTATTCTACTGCATGTACGAGTATTCTACTTTCAACCTTCTTTTGCCAGTTGCACGCTTCGCTTCCATACATAAGGGTCGGTACAAGAACACCACTGTGCACTGAATTTTTTTTTAAACATAACTTACTAACTAACCAACCATTACCCCGAAGGGGTAGGCAGAGAGGATGGATTGCCACATTGTTCTATTCTGAAATAACTCTCGCGCCTCTTCTACATTCACACATCATGACATGCACGCTCGTCGATTGTTCCTACTTCGAACATGGCCACCTTTCAGTAATTGATTAATTTGGTCATGCCATGTCTTCCTTGACCTTCCTCCAGGCGGCGGCAGTTTGATTGTCACACTGTCTTTGGTATAGTGTAGAATTCACGTGATAATAAAATGGCGATAGATAAGCTACCTATCACAAGTCATGAGAATCAATATGATAACTATATCCTTTACATCGATTTGCCTAGTACTATCGCATAAAGAACGATTAAAGAAAATAATAATAATAATGAAATATTAGCATAACAGCTGTCGCAACAAATCATAGAAAGTTTTTAATAAATGGTCATACGTATATTCGTACGTCATTGGGTCATGTGCTAAGGTGAGAAAAATACCACCTCCTTCGACTGATATTAATGGGAAAAGTTGAGGGACGTCGGGGAGTTGGTAGAACGCAGTTGTCTTGGCTGCGGAACATAAAAGAATGGACATGGAATGACAAGAATTTTGAACCTGTTCCAAGTGGCGCAGGACAGAAATGCCTTTGCTGCAGTGTTAGCTAACGTTGGAGGGAACTGACACGGCACCGAAAGAAAAAGAAGAAGATGCGTACAATAGATAGAATATAAATTCATAAAAATTCTGCCTGTAAAGCAGTTGTTTTGAGGGAACACTTCCCAGAGCGCCTCTTCTCAATTAGGGGCGATTTGGAGTGGCCGGCCCGCTCTCCTGATTTATCCCCTTGTGATTCTTTTCTATGGGCTTTTTTGAAATCCCGTGTTTATGTGAACCGTCCAGGGACCCAAAAAGATTTGAAGACCACCATCCAGGAAGAAATTGCCAAGATAACGTCTTATATGCTGGCAAGAGTCATGACAAACGCCAGAAATCGGTTTACTCATTGTATGGAGAATGGGGGACGTCACCTATCTGATTTGATCTTCTAAAACTAAGTAAAACACAACTTTAGGTACGTGCCGACATTATAAAAAACAAATAAAAAATGTCCGATTCATGCAATGGATTTTATTAAGTTTTGAAAAAAGGAAGTAGTTATGCTGCCGCACTCTGTATTATATTTTTAATCTGAATTATCAAATGTTAAATCTATGCATTCAAAGTGAATAAGAGCTTTGCCCATAGACATTAACGTCAGATTAGATTTTCTCGAAAATCTGTTTTAATCTTCATTAGACTCCCTCGCTTTCCATGAACTCTATGAATCAGTCATAATGGAGCCGATCGTAAAGTTTTACGATCTAGGTGAACACGAATAGAGGTAATAATAATTGATGCTTGCAATGGGCTGACCTCTGGCGGGCCGCGCGCGAAGGTCGGGTGCGTTCGCAAAAGTGGACCAATCACTAGACGTGGGCGAACAATTACCGGCCAATTAGAGCTGCGGAATAAGGACGTTAAACAATTTACTTTATTTAAGTACTCTATATGCCTCCATTTTATTCATTTTTTATAAATAGAACAACAAAATGGACGTTCCATATAGTAAAAATTATCAAATTACGTTATATAGTATTTGAATGTATGATTAATAATAACGAATTCTATGATAACAACACGTCACACGCGCTGTAAAGCGAGTATTAACTAACTAACCATCACGCCATTTCCCCGGAGGGGTAGACAGAGAGGATGGATCGCCACAATGCTCTGTCCTGGCTTACCTCTCGGGCTTCCTCTACATTCATACATCGTACCATGCACGCACGTCGATTATTCCGACTTCGAGTGTGGCCGCCTTTTAGTAATTGATTAATTTGGTCATGCCATGTTTTCCTCGGTCGTCCTCGGCTTCTTTTTCCACTCACGCTGCTTGTGTATAACTTTTTAAGCATTCTACTCTCATCCATTCGTTCCATATGTCCAAACCATCTCAGGGATCCTTTTTTAATTTTATCCATTATGCAGTCATCTGCCTTACATTTCTTTCTTATTTCATCTTTCGGTATTCTATCATACAACGTTTTCCCGCACATTCTTTTTAGTGATCTCATTTCTACGGCGTTTATCCTGCTTTCATCCTTCTTTTGCCAGCTCCAAACATCACTCACTCCCTACACGAGGGTTGGCACTAGAACTCCATTGTGTACTAAGCGAGTATTTATTTATTCAATTCGTTCGCGAATATTTGATCGGTTCCCGCAAGTAATGTGTTAATTTCAATTCGCGTTTGCTTGTTTTGTTAATAAATAAATAAAATAAAATAACTAATTTTCCAACATTTATTTGGTCGTATGAACCCAATCACTTTACACATTTTTAATGTTTTTATCAATAATATTTATTATCATGTCATGTAATAAATAGGTAGCTAATTTATCGCCGTTTTATTATCACGTGAATTCTACACCAGCCCAAAGACATCACACCGCTATCGCCGGGAATCGAACCCGGGACCTTCGATATGACTGTCAGAGCTCTTACCACTCTGCCATGAAGGTCGTTAACATCACGCCGTCTCCCCGAATGGATAAGCAGAAATAAACTGCCATTATTTCTTTATGTACTCATCTCGCTTCCTCAATATTCAGACATAGTGTCATGCACACACGTCGATTGACGACCTTCGCGGCCGAGTGGTAAGTGCATGGACTGCCACCCCGAAGGTTCCGGGTTCGATTCCCGGCGAGGGCAGTGTGATTGTCACACTGTCTTTGGTCTGGTGTAGAATTCACGTGACAATAAAACGGCGATAGATTAGCTACCTATCACATGTCACGAGAATCACTATGATAGCTATAATACCATTTACATCGATTTGGCTCATGCTGTCATGATGTAAAGAGCGATTGACCAAAATAATAATGATAATAATAATAATTTCCCAAACACCTCAAATTTATAAAAAAATGTTTGCTAAAATATAAAACAAGCTTTTTAACTTTCTCTGTGGCTAATTTACAACTCAATATGAAATTAGTAAACTAAATTGTATTTTTATTTACATGTAATATTAAACAATAAATACAGTATGGTTGATAAAAAGTTAGTGAGTTTGTTAAATTATAAAAACAGTGTTCTAGCATGTCATAAAAATATTGATTGTGAAACTTAAAAAATATGCTTCAATCACTCAATCATAGATGGCACTATACGTTAGAACATAATTCATCAAAATTATGTCACCCGTGGGTGTCAAAAGAATATAATAGTAATTACACACACATGTACGCAGGTTGAGATGATTAGTATGGCGGATAATTTATGTATTTCATCCGAGCATTGACCCATTTTGAAGAATGCACATTGCTCTCAAGGTCGCTTATTCATATAACTCTCGATTTTAGACCGTTAAAATTAACGTTATTTTTTATACATACTTTGACTTCGATTAAGAATACAGTTTTATAATTAGTTGAGCTAAATAACTATGTGAATAGTTCCATGTTACGTGCTACTCGTCTTTTTCTACGGTATGGAAACATAGACTTCGACAAAAGCTCTCATCAAAAAACTGGATGCCTTTGAAATGTTGATATATCTTCATCTTCTTATTTTTCCTCCTCCATTCGCTTCCATGTCACTCTGTCCTATGCAGACTGCATCCAGGTTATTCCGACGTGTCAGTTTAGATCATCTTTCCACCGTAGTTGCGGTCGCCCTGCATTTCTCTTTGCCGTCCACGGACGCCATGTCAGCAGTCTTCTTGTCCACTTTTCATCTGAGCTTCTGACTACGTGACCTGCCCATTGCCATTTTAGAGTCGCCACCCGGTGGATGATGTCAGTGACCCCTGTTTTTTCTCTCACCGTATCGTTTCTGACTCTGCCTCTTAGGCTTATTCTTAACACGGCTCTTTCCATGGCTCTTTGGGTCACTCGTAGTTTCTCGGCACTTTGTTTGGACAATGTTACAGTTTCAAGACCATACGTACTAACTGGCAGAACGCAGGCTTCATAGACTTTGATAATGTGATCACCGATCAACCTGAAAAAAGATATATCTTAGAATATTTCAAATATCATGGTCAGAGAGTCCAATAATAAACAATATATTGTATACGTGGTAGTCTGGAGGACAGAACGCTTGGCTCCTGATCCAGCGGATTTGGGTTCAAGCCTGGACACGGCCCCTTTCCTTCGTCATGATAATTATTGATTAATATTTAGCTAAAATTATGATTTAAGCATTCCTTGAAAACGCAGGGACTTTTTGTATTTTTTTTTGTATACAACTGGTCGTTTGAACCAAATTATTGTATCTATTTATTTTAGCTACTTTAGTTTGTTTTTGCACCACTTTATTTTTTAACAACCAACCGGTTTCGCTCCCGCCGGAGCACAGAAGTCATACTAATTGACCTCGTGCACACTTTCTCTAATCCCCTTTCTCCCTATTATATATTTTTTTTATATATTGTGTTGTTTTCTGATTTTGTATACAGTGTCCTTTTTAACCCTGACGAAGCTTCGACGGGAGCGAAACCGGTTGGTTGGTAAAAATTAAAGTGGTAAAAATAAATGAAAAGGGTATTATTATTATTTTGTTAAATCGCTCTTTACATCATGACAGCATGAGCCAAACCGATGTAAAGAGTATTATAGCTATCATAGTGATTCTCATGACATGTGATAGGTATCCAATCTATCTCCATTTTATTGTCACGTGAATTCTACTCCGGATCAAAGACAGTGTGAGAATCACATTGCCATCGCCCCGGGACCTTCTGTGTGGCAATCATAGCTCTTGGCACCCTTCATATAAATTTGATTAATACAATTTATATTAATTTATTTTGTTCAAACAATTAGTAATTAATTAATATTTATATATTATATAAGTCAGGTGCGGGTTACTGTGCCATCTGTTATCTGAGTAATCTGACCCGAGGACCGTAAACCGGATTTAATTTAACGCGTGTACAAATAACCTTTATTATTTCGTGGCTTAACGCCGTTAATTATAAAAATACGTGTAATAATCCATAAAATAAATATTGATCATCCTTAATACATGTTTACTTGTCCGACATGGACGCTGTAATAATATGGAAATGCGTGATGTATTTACACAAATAAGCGGTGAATAAATTATAAAGGGAAAATTCAAGAAAAGTTACAAATAATAATAATATGATGACTTTTAAAGGGCCGTTTTTGTGACGTGTTTTAAATCTAAAAAATCTAAATACGAACGTGCATCTGATATTCGCGATCGGTTAGGAAGTAAAATACAAGTTGGGCTTTAATTTGAATATGAAATATGAAAAATATGGATTTTCGGCTTAGATCTGAGATCTGACAATCATTTATGCATCAGGTATGAGGATACAGGCAGTGGCGGAACTCCCATAGATGCCCAGAAGCCCGGCTTGCGTAAGAAATTTTGAACCAAATCCTCTTCTGGCTTACAGAGGTTCAGTTCTTGTGGCAATTCCTCTTACGTCTGATGGGAACATTGTTGGAAGGTGATTTGGTGGGTTGTTGGTTTATGTGGGGGCATGATAACTTATAATCGCTTTCAAAGATTAATCGCTTTCAATACAGGAGAACTTCGAAGGGCCTCTGTGTGGCAATTTGGGGCATAAAATAATATATTGAGTTTTACATCATTATTCAACAATAAATATGGATAATCTCGTATGGTGGACCAGAAGATGACAGCGAGCTGCTGAAACCGGTCGAAGTCATAAAACAAGTGAAATTTAATATACATTGTTATTTTGTTCATTATTTAAATAGTTTAATTTTTAATTTATGCTTTAATCTCGGTTTATTGTATTTGCTTTATTCACCTTTTTGCAAAGGTCCAATAATGAGTGAATTTACGGGTGGTCCGCTATATCACCTTGTATTGAGACAGGTTGCCGAAAAAGTTCACATTACGATCGATAACTAAAGGAAAATCGTTAAGGCGAAAGTGAACATAATGTGAAATAAATTAAGACCAATAATATACATTATTAAGTACATTATCACAGGTGGTCCATGGCGATGGGACCCGCAATCTGTCTTATCAGATTCTATAATAAAACATTGTAAATATTCTTGAAGTACCTATAGATTGGAAGCTTTTAAATTTTATTTAGTTTTTATCTTAAGATAGGTTAATCTCATAAAAGCAAATTGCTTGTACTCTTTTATATGCCTTACAAAGCAATTCATTTCATGCACAAAGGTGATTTATTTAAAAAAATATATTAAGGATTAATTGTATCTCAATAGAGACGAAGATGTAAATTGTTTGATTGGAAACATAATATGGTAGTCGAGGCGTTTATAGGACTTATGACCTGTCATTGGTTGGGTTAGGCGATCACTTTATGTGAACAACATTCCCCATTCCGCCCTTCTTACGACCACCACGTCTGACAAATTTTTGGAAGATGTATATATATATATATATATATATATATATATATATATATATATATATATATATATATATATATATATATATATATATATATATATATATATATATATATATATATATATATATATATATATATATATATATATATATATATATATATATATATATATATATATATATATATATATATATATATGCTACTATGTTAAGAATACTTCACATTTTTTTGGTCAATCTACACTAGCGCCACCTATTAAGATAATATGTAAGCATTAAGCAGAAAATCTTTATTAATGCAATGTGAAAGGCTTACGCAATTTTCATACTGCTAGACAACGCCTGTCAACAAGTATTTGTATACATTAAAAAAAATTAACTAAGGAAAACGCGGCACATTCAAATCAACATAAAATTAAATGTCGACTTAATCTACGTGAGTGTATGACACGATGTATGAATGTAGAAGAATCTAAAGAAGTTTGTCATTAATATGGGCGTTTTTTTCTGCCTACATGTTCAGAGAGGTGGCTGGATGGTTAGCTATTTTATTATTATTATTTTGTTGAATCGCTCTTTACATCATTACAGCACATGCCAAATCAATGTAAAGGTTATAGCTATCATATTGATTCTCGTGACATGTGATAGGTAGCTAATCTATCGCCATTTTACTGTCACGTGAATTCTACATCAGACCAAAGATAATGTGACAATCACACTGCCAATGCCGGGAATCGAACCCGGGACATGGGTGTGGTAGTAGTCATAGCACTTACCACTCGACCATGAAGGTCGTCGATTTAGTTCATTACATACGTTTTTCATCTTCTTTTCGACACTACATGCGCGTTGTTGGATTTTACCACCTTTCATTTAATTTGTTTATACAAATATCACAAACATTACAGATGCTTCAAATCCAAGCCGTCTGCAATACAATCTCACAATATAAATACTACGCATCAGAGATAACAATCACATCATTGATTTTGTATCTCACAATATCGCGAGGCGACCCGATTAAGTAATAAGATTGCTCTACCCATAGGCATAACCATTGGCAGTGACGTTTTTGACGAAAATAATTATCTGGTACATATAGACCTATCACTCAGGACATCCTAGTCATGTATACGGCCGCCAATCAGCGAAAAAAGTGACATACCAGGTGGATATTTACAACAGTTCTTAATTGGTTCCTGTTTCTGGCCATATTTATCCATTCTCCAGGTCTTCCCAGTTTCCTCCAGTCCTTTTTGACACAGTTCTCTCGTCTTTATCTTAAAGTAAGTAAAGAAAATTATCGCTAAGATGGTTTGGACTTTAGAAAGCATCTTGTCTTCCTAATGTCGAACCATCTCTAATTCGTTCCTGGTATTATATTGAATGTATATAATATTTTACCTATACTCAATAGATGTCTGGACAAAAAAAATCCTCCCCGATAGCCCACTACGTACTCCGCCAAACAAAATAGTCTCACGCAGGACACTATCTCCTACCCCAACTCCATCCAGGTACTGCTCACTTTTTTTTATAAACACAACCCCAATCCTAACTGGTCTTCCATTCCTTGACAATAATGTAAGACTTTATCATAAACCCTAAATCTCCCCTCGCCCTCTTTCGGAGGGACACTCCGGGCCATACATTTAGCCCCATCATAAAACAATTACCAAATCGCATTCCAACAATGTTTCTTACAGACGTAAGAGCAATAGGCATTAGAGCTGAACCTCTGTAAGCCAGAAGATCTAAGACGATGTCCAAGTAAACATGTATATTGTTTGTAATGTAGGTATATTGATTAAATAAACTGATTTAATTTGATTTGATTTGATATAGAGAAATAATGATGAATGGATGATGAGTGCCTGATGAGTGAATATAACAATTAGATGAAGGAGGGTAAAGGAACATAGCGTGACTAATAAATCACATATTAAAAAGTAGCATTATTCAAGGTCAAAACAACATGCGTTTGTGACACGATGTATGAGTGTAGAAGATACTTGTAAGATATATTCGTGTCAGTGACAGGTGTTTATGTATTTTTTTTCTCATATCATGTTAAAATTATGATTCTATGGGAATTAATAAATTGATTCAAATTATATGCCCATTAAGTACCAAGCTTATCAACTCAATTGCATATAATTAAGTTGAGACATAAGTGCTCGAAATAATAAAATTGGTTACCAAATTTGGTAAATTAGCGTAAAAATATACCAAATCGCCTTGAGAATTAACCAGTTAATGATTGAAAATACAGTAATAAACTTAAAGTTGTCATCGCAAATAAAAGCCTATCCAAAAAGTTAAGATGGCAGTGCATAAGAGTGTTCTTGTGCCGACCCTTATGTATAGAAGTGAAGCATGGAACTGGCAAAATAATGATGAAAGTAGAATAAATGCAGTATAAATTAGATCTCTTAGACGAATATGTGGATTCTCTATGTATGATAGAGTATCGAATAAAAATATAAGAAGTGAATGCGGTACGAATGATGGTGTTAGGAACAAAATAATGAAAGGATCGTTAAGATGGTTTGGACAGATGGAAAGAATGAATGAAGAAAGAATAGTTAAAATATTACATGTAAACGACGTGAACGGAGCTAGAAATAGAGAAAGGGAGAGGAAAACGTGACACGATCAAATCAATCAAGTATTAAATGTCGGTCACGTGAGGAGTCGGAGAAATCGACGTGCATTCATGCCAAGATGTATGAATTTAGAGGAATCGATAGAAGTATGTCAGGACAGAACAGAGTGGCGGTCAATTCTTTCTGCTCACCCCTTCGGAGAGACGGTGGGATGGTTTGTTAGTTAGTTAGTTAAATGTCGCACTTCACTCGTAATGACTTCAATTTGCGTTTAACACTCGTATATAATTTCAAGCAGTTAGCACTTGTTCGTCAAACGATACTAAGAAATATTCGAAATTTACCGAATAAATGCATTAAGGCAGAAACATACTTTTAACACGCCACGCCACCCGATGAAACGTGATGCGTGTTGAGTCGAATCAAATTGTATTGTTTTCTATGAACTAAATCACACTACGAACACCCGACGCGACGCCATGCGCGCACACGCCACCCGATCCAGACGAGCTAGATCGACGTGTTGCCGGTGGTGGGAGTAAACACGCCACGTCGCTTGTTAATAGTATGTTTCTGCCTTAACACGCGACGTGGCGTGTTTACTCCCACCATCGGCAACACGTCCATCTAACTCGTCTGGATCGGGTGGCGTGTGCGCGCATGGCGTCGCGTCGGGTGTTCATAGTGTGATTCTGTCCATAGAAAACAATACAATTTGATTCGACTCAACACGAATCACGTGGCATCGGGTGGCGTGGCGTGTTATAAGTATGTTTCTGCCTTTAATAGTATGTTTCAGCCTTAACGTTCTGCGTCATGGTAGCTTAAAAGAACGTGTTAATATTTAAACAACACAAATGCGAAGAGCTGCATAATACACAGTGTTTCGGCATTTGCATATTGCGTTTGTCGGTAGAAACTGAATCACTTCCCGCGACTTTGCGAACCAAGAAGAAATATGCAAATCCAGGGATAATTGATTTTTATTGTAAGCACAGTGTTAACTACGTGGCTCGATACTCCGAGGCGGAAACATTGTCTTAAAGTGATGATTATTCATGAGAGTTAATGATTTTGAATGAAAGATGAATGGGGCCTTTGTACAGGTGTAATTTTCTATGGATTGCCTGGTATGAAATTTCGCTTGAATTTTTTTTGCATACGTCTGGCGTTGTAATTAAAATATTGTAACGTATGTACGAGTACCTTTCAAATTGAAACGAACCATCATTAACTAAACTGACTGACTGACTATTCCGGCGTTTCCTCGGAGGGATATGCAGAAAAATTGGACAGCCACACTGTTCTATCCTGAGACACTTTTTTGTTTCCTGTTCCTAAAATAACAAAAACTGTATATCCATTTTTGAGTTAATTTTTCTCAACCTGTTTCGAAAGCTAACACCTTCATCATCGGAAGAACGATATTAACTTACATTTTATATCGTCCTCCGATGATAAAGGTGTACGCGTTCGAAACATGTCTAGAAAAATAAACACAAAAGTTGAAATAAATTGTGTAATTCATAAAAAATACGTCAATTTGATGAAAATTAAAATAAATAAATGATCTGTATATATTGAATATCCTTTACATTATTCACTAGTTGTTATTGAATTTGTTAACTGACGCAATTTATATTAGCTTCGTATCTTAAAATATTAACAATACCTGTAATAAAATCAATAGTTTAAGTGTAATTAATGATCCAAAAAAACTTCAACTTAAAAATTCTCTTTAAATCGTAAAATTTCAACACTTTACGATTTTTTTGTTTAGTTTATATCGTTCTCTCTCTCAAATATATTAATTTCATGTATACGATAGAAATATACTTTATTTATTGTTTCTTTAATAATGATGTAAAACTTTACATTAACTGATTAATACGAATGAAAACGTCTGTTTTTTGGAAGTTTTATTATATTTTATGAGAATGACATATTTCACCTGTCTAAGGCAATATCAAATGTAGCTACATTTGATAATGCTTTAGACAGGCGAAATGTGTCATTCACTTAAAATATAATAAAACTTCTAGAAAACAGACGTTTTCATTCGTATTAATTAATTTACATTATTAAACTTGGTCTAATGATATATTTATTTTTGTTACAGGTGACGGATGAAGACGGATATGAAAACTTTCTGGTTTTCTGCTCTCATACGATTGTTCCCGAAAGCCTAGAAACTTCGTCAAACGATGGCAAGCTTATTGGCAGCCGAGAATATGATTGATTAAACACTGAAGGACTTCGAAGGACCACGATGGAAACTCTGGAAGTGAAGTCCGTCGGAGACACAATGGACATCCTAGGAGTTGATCCTTACAAGGAGTTGGAAATGTATCTGGATAAAGTGAACGTAAGTGATTTTATTATATTCAAAACTATTATCTCTGTACTAAAACTTCATATTGAAATAATTTATTATGTAATGATCACATCGATGACCCTAGACGCTAAATATGATTAAAGCGATAATACTTGTGATATTAAATAAGAGGAAAACGTGGCACGATCAAATAAATCAAATATTGAATGTCGGCCATGTGAGGAGTCAGAGAAATCGACACGCGTGCATGACACGATGTATGAATGTTGAGGAAGCGAGAGAAATATGTCAGGAAAGAAAAGTGTGTCAGTCCATTCTTTCTGCCTACCCCTTCGGGGAGACGGCGTGATGTTAGTTAGTTAGTTAGTTGTGATATCTTGGATTTGGTAAAATAATATATTTATTTTGTAAAAATTGCAATTTTATGAATAATATATGAAGGCGAAGCGTGGATAAATGAAAGTGGAATAATATAAATGGACTACAAACGAGATCTCTTAGACGAATATGTGGTTAATCTGTATGTGACATAGATTCAAATGCAATTATAAAAAGTGAATGCCATGCGAATAAAAATGTTATAAAAAAGTAATGATAGGATCATTATGATGGTATGAACACTTGGAAAGAATGAATGAAGATATAATGTTAAAGAAAGTAAATGTAAACGTCGTTCACGGAACAAGACATAGTGAACGTTCGAGGAAAACGTGGGACGATCAAATCAATCACATATTAAATGATTTTACTGAAATCTCTTGATGGAAGTTAAGTTTAAATAATAATTAAGATGTTTTTTATATAGCTACTTCCACTTTATTGTCTTAACAATAAGTGGAAGTAGTTTATAAAAAAAAGTTATTAAATTATTATTTAAAACGAACCTCCATCAAGGGATTACAGTAAAATCATTAGATTATTTTTAAACTTTTTGAAAGTTATGGCATTAACACTGTGGAATTCCATAGTAATCTACTTTGGGAATTAATTAAACATTGTTTAGACCACTTTTTAATAAAAAAATATTAAAATACACGACACGTTTCAGAGGATACCTCTATCTTCAGGTTTAAAAAATATAACAAAAACAAAACAAAGAAAGACTAATAAAAAACGAATTTAAAATTCGATACAAAAATTCAAAATTAAAAATTAAGTTGGGCTATTTGTTACAAGTTATATTTTTTACACCTGAAGATGGAGGTATCCTCTGAAACATGTCGTGTATTTTAATATTTTTTTTATCAAAAAAGTGCTCTAAACAATGTTTAATTAATTCCCAAAGTAGATTATTTTTCACATTAAGTAAGTACAAATTTCTTAATGCATCAGATATTTTTTGGAATCCGCTCCCTATGATCGTGAATGCTTTTTCTCAATCCGAAATTGTAATATTAAAACAACAAGCTCGGGTAACGAAGGCCAAGTTTAAACAAATTGTTGAGTCGAGCTTTTGATGTTCGACTCCCGCCTCTGAATAAACTGCCCGTAGATCTCATGGCCGGCAATCTGTTTTTTCATTCCCATTAAATGCGGTAGTCTATTATTGTTGTACCAACCTAATGATTCTGTATATACACGTGCGTACGAGTGTTGTTTGTAAATAACCTACTTCGTACATACCTACAAAGATACACGTATTTTAAAATATTTATGATTGACCTGTCTGTCGATGCCAGCGAGAAAGACAAAAGTGGAAGTAGTTAAAAACATAGTTTTATTTCATTATCATTCATAAATGAAGACTACAGGGGAAAAAACAAGGAATGTCAGTAGAAGGATAATTTGAATAAATTGAGAATAAAGCTAATCAAAGTCTACATATTTCTTAGCAATTAGCAATCGATTATCTGGCCATAGTCGACGACACACATGATTTTTTAATATGAAAATTTTACTGTGGATAGATACGTAGAAATGCCGCTAGATGGCATTATTAAATTTATTTTGAATTTTAACTGACATTCCTTGTTTTCCCCTGTAGTCTTCAAATGCAGAAGAAATGAGATCTCTTAGATGAATGTGTATATACTCTGTGTCTAAATTTACCAAATCGCCTTGAGAATTAACCAGTTAATGATTGAAAATATAGTGATAAACTTAAAGCTGTCATCGCAAATAAAAGCCTTTCCAAAAAAGCTTAGATGGCAGTGCACGATGGTGTTTTTGTACCGACCCTGATGTATGAAAACGAAGCATGGAACTGGCAAAATAAGGATGAAAGTAGAATAAATGCAGTAGAAATGAGATCATTTAGACGAATGTGTATATACTCTGTGTATGATAGAGTGTCGAATGAAAATATAAGAAGTGAATGCGGTGCGAATGGTGGTGTTATGAACAAAATAATGAAAGCATCATTAAGATGGTTTGGACATATGCAAAGAATGAATGGTAAAAAAATTATATGTTAACGATGTAAATGGATCTAGGAATAGAGGAAGACCGAGGAAAACGTGGCACGGTCATATAAATCAAATATTGAATGTCGGCCGTGTGAGGAGTCAGAGAAATCGACGCGCGTGCATGATACGATGTATGAATGTTGAGGAAGCGAGAGAAATATGTCAGGAAAGAAAAGTGTGGCAGTCCATTCTTTCTGCCTATCCCTTCGGGGAGACGGCGTGATGGTTAGTTAGTTAGTTAGTTAGTTATTCATGACATTCATCGACGACCTTCATTGTCGAGTGGCAGGTGCTGTGACTACCTACTGAAGGTCTAAGGTTCGACTCCCGGCGATACAGTGTGATTGTCACACTGTCTTTGGCCTGGTAAGGAATTCACGTGATAATAAAATGGCAATAGATTAGCTATCACATGTCATGAGAATCAATATAAACGTTTTGGCTCGCACTGTAATGATGTAAAGGCCGATAAAACAAAATAATAATAATGATATTATTTCGTAGTTTATCAACTTTCATTATTATTTCTTGAACAATGATGTAAAACTCTACTAGCATCAAAGAATTGTTGAAATGAAATAGGCACAACGCCCAAAAAAAAAACATACAAAAAAACTAGCTATGCAGTTTCGATCTATAAGTCATATACATAGAACGAAACTGCATACCTACTTTTTTTTGTTGTTGTACTTAGTGCCTATTTATTTCAACCATTTAAATGTCACTATTCTAATGAGGCGAAACATGTCATTCCCATAAAATATAGAAAAAAAATTTCGATAACGAATGTTTTCATCAAGATGATTTATTTTGTAGAGTTTAACTTCATAAGAATGACATCAAACATGTAATTTATAATAGAAAAAAAAATATATTGATAATCCTCTAGAAAATGGGCTAAAACTCCATTAATATTATTAAAGGTCATAGGATTGATATTATCCTAGGAAGGCGAAATATGTCGTTCCCATAAAATGTAGTAAATCTTCAAGAAATCGGACTAAACCTTTATCTGTATTAATTATCAAATTTCATTTGATATTTGATATTTTACTAGCAAGGCGAAACATGTCATTACCATTAAGTATAGTAAATCTTCTTTAAAATGGATCAAAACTCCATCCGAATTATTAAATGCCATTTGATATTGTCAAGCAAGGTTAAAAAGTGACAATAATATCATAAAATATACTAAAACTTAGGAATAACGTTTATTTTCAATAGTTTTGAATTATTACTAAGAGTTTAATTTCATAATTCAAGATATATGATACAAAAATTTATATAATACTTATAAGGTGAAACATGTTTAAAAAAAAAATTTAATATGAAAAAAAAATACTAATACCAAGGATTTATATAATATTCAATGATATTCAATGTGAATGATTATATAATATTCAATGATATTAGAATTTATTATTACAATCTTCAATGTGAGTAGAAAATAGCTCATTATTATGAGTAAGGAATCTGGTCGTGTCCAGGCTTGAACCCACGTCCCCTGGATCAGGAGCCAAGGGTTCTATCCCCTAGACCACCACCCGATTGTTATTTCTAATAATTGCGTAGATTTTCACGGTTGACAGCAATATGTTTTGTGTGATTTTGGGTAACAACGTGTGATTTCTCCTTCTCGACCGACGTTTCGGAGATCGTTGCTGTCTCCATATTCAGGGTAATGTGGTGGTGGTAATCCGTGTGGTATTCGGGTGCTGATTCGTGGAACCTAGCGCGGATTTTCTATTTCTCACATATACACTGCCGGCGACATGGTACAACAATAAAGTATCTTAGCAGACACAACTCATACCACACTTATTACCGCCACCACATTATCCTGAAGATGGAGACTGCAATGATCTCCGAAACGTCGGTCGAGAAGGAAAAATCACACGTTGTTACCCAAAATCACACAAAACACATGTTATTTCATAAAAAAAGTTTGTTTTCATGAACGTTAAGTATTAAGAATTTAATTGATCAGAAATAATTTATATTTATTGTGATTGTACTTATTATTGAATCATGAAGTATTGTGCGACCTACTATATTCAGTTTTCCATTCAAGTCCAACGCCTTGTTAAGAGAAAACTATGGACAATTGAGAAACAGTTTTAATACAATATTTGAACTACCTTCAATTCTAACAAAACATTAGTGGATAAAAAACGACAAGTGATTGATAACAGAATAAACAGTATTTTATTAACATTAATAGACACGCTGATTCCCAGAAATGTAAGAGATCTGTTGAGCGTTTCTTAAGATGAATACTTTGATCTTTGAGTTGAGCGTAACGGTTGTGTTTACCTGTTCAATATAACACCAAAGGTCAATACGAATACTGGGCCGATTGCGTGTTTTACTGAATCCCAGTACACGTTATAAAATAAAATATTTTTCATCTGCTTTCTTTAGGACACTGTCAAGTCATTTCTCGGAGCCTGTTCATGGTGTGTTCCTAGTTGTCTCGCAATATTTTGGGTTTTCTGCTTTCTTAATACATTTTCAGAAAATTCCCTCTCTAGTAACGTATTCTCTTTTTTTTCATAATTTATTTCTACTGCATTTATTCTACTTTCATCCTTCTTTGCCAGTTCCGTGCTTCACTTCCATACACAAGGACAGGCACAAGAACACTAATGTGCACTGGCATCTTATTTTTTTTGGATAGGCTTTTGTTTGCGATGACAACTTTTAGTACACCATTTACTCTGTTGCCTGCCTCAACCCTTTTATGAATATCCTTCTCCACTCTCCAATTTAAAATAAAATACTTCCGAAATAAACAAATTCATCCACTTGTTCCAGATTTTTACATCATTATCATTATTACCTTGGACTTATTCACATTCATCATCAAATCTATATACTAGATACCAGGACTTGTATTTCTGCACATGCTCGTTGTCTGCAAGTAGCGCAGCGTCGTCAGCATACAACAGGCAGCTTATTGACACACCGTTCATTTTTGCACCTGCATCCAACTCTTTCAGCTCATTCATACACTTGTCCATATATAGATGAAACAATCAGAACATTTGAAGTTGAGAAAATCATGACAATGCGCTTTCATATTCATCGCTGATTGTCCGCCAGTTTCTGTCAAGTAATGCAATCTCTGTGATTGATCACCCTCCCTATTCATCGGATTTAGCCCCTGACGACTTTTTTTTGTTCCTAAAATTTAAAAAGGTCATGCGTGGGCGGCACTGAGACGACGTGTAGACGATTAAACGTTAAACGACAAAGCGTGACTCTTGAAGACTTTCAGGAATGTTTTGAACAATGGAAACGGAGCTGGGACAAGTGCATTGATACAAATGGGGAGCATTTTGAGGGGATAAGATTGATCTACCCTAAACTATGGAATTAAAAAAAAAATAGTTCGCGAATTACTAACATTTTAATTGTATGATTTCTATCAATCTTCGCGTTTGACATATATAATTTTTTTATACCCCATATTGTAATAGATTATCGCATTTCAAAGTTAATTGATCACATTCCAATCGATGCCGCCACACAATCTCCTCAACTAGACACGTTAGAATATGTTTTACAATGGACAGCTTGAATTTTTACTAATGACGTTTCGTAGCTCGTTATAATAATTTCTTCTCGATGTGATTGATGGTGCTTTCCATCAAATTTTGGTTAGATCGATTGCATGCCAAAACGCCGATCACATGCTTTGTTATGGGAGCCAATTTAAACTTGAGATGACCCTCTATTATTAATAATCATTAAAAATGTTGGGTTCGCAAAATTTCTAAGTCAGAAGTCAAATCAATTGATACAAAGTGTTGATTTTACATTGTGTTCTTGTGAATATACTCGTATGTAATCATATATGATATTTGACTAAGTACACGTCGTTTCCCATAGGTAGGTACTAGACATAAATATAAGAAAGCCACACTCTTCTATCATTAGTAAATTTTCGAAACTCTCATAATAAATATTGTATTTTTTAATAAACTGAATACGTTGACATTGTTGAATGATAATAATAATAGGCGAAAATGTCATCAAGAAAAAGTATGAGAATATTTTGAATACAAGCGAGCGAGAGAGAAAAGCTTCAATTCTCTCCAAAAGTAATTCGAAATGCACACGATGCGCATGCCTTTTAAACGTTTCTGGATTATTTTGAAATTTGTTCTGATTATTTAGTGTGAGCCAAGTTTAAAAGGTTTAAAAAAAATCACTTCCGAACGGCCCGCCGCGCCGCACCGTTCAATCCTGACACACTTCTCTCGCTTGCCTATCATTCATACAACGTGTCATGCACGCGCGTCGATTTCTGTGACGTGACCGACCTTTAATATTTGATTGATTTTATAATGACACTTTTTCCTGGGTTATTACTTATTATTTCTTTTTTCCGTTTACACTTTCTTCGCTATTCTTTCTGAATTCATTATTTCCATGTCGCACCGTGAGTGTAAAACCGAAACAAGTGCAAATGTACAGTTTGGAGATATGAGAGTTTAAAGACTTCATATTGCCTGGAAAAACTGTTTTTTTAAATAAACCAATTATTTTCGGTTTATAGGTATATTACTTTAATCTGAAAATCATTGGTTTATTAAAAAAAAACAGTTTTTCCAAGCAATATGAAGTCTTTAAACTCCCATATCTCCAAACTGTATATTTGCACGTGTTTCGGTTTTACACTCACGGTGCGATGTGTTCAAACCATCTTTGACCCTTTCATTATTTTGTTCATAACACTTTCAATAACAGACTTAGGATACATTGTCTAAGAGATCTTATTTCTACAGCATGCGAATGAAAACGCATGTTTTATCGTAATTTTATTATTTATTTTATGAGAATGACACGTTTCGCCATGCTTAAGCATTATAAAATGATATCAAACATTTGATAATGCCTTAGCAAGGAGAAACATATAATTCCCATAAAATATAACAAAATTTCTAGAAAATAGACACTTTAATTCGTATTAAATACATCAAGACAATTATTTAAACGTATATCTTTGTAACCAGTAAGTTCAGTTAAAAAATAATCTATATAATAATTTAAGTATATTTTTATATTGATTAAGAAAATACTAATTACTTTTGTATTTGTAATAATAATATGAAACATTGATGAACGATTTCAAATTTATTCATTATTAATATTAACTTTTTTATGAATAATAACATTTTTAATGTTATTTCCTTATTAAGTACGATACGATTTCGCCGTTTAAACCATTAAAGTCAGCTTCATGCCCACACTTCACTGATATGCCTTATTACAAAAATAGAAATAATTTAAATCAGCCGCTGTTGGGATTTGAACCCCTGACCTTAAGGTTAATAAAAAATCAACAATAAAAATGATTTACTTTCCTGTTACGTAGGTATTGTTTTTTATAATTGTGATTAGTGTTGTTCGGATGAAAAAAAGGTGATCGATTTTGTATTTAAATCATCAAAAAGCCTTTATTATAGTCGAATAACCAAAAATAAAAAAAACAAACTCTGTTAGGCGATCTTCATGGCGATACGTGGAATGGCACCAGCTCATATAACAGAAAATTGTTTAACCAAGAGCCTGAATGCGAAGTAGTCTTCATTGCGATCAAAAATGTTATCTGTAATGGGTAAATTTTCTGCACTATTTATAATACAGTAACCATAATCAGGCCTTTGAGAGTAATAAATACCACATTTTAAATTACTTAAATATATTTTAAATGCATTTTAATAATGAATGCAGAAAAGCTGAAAAATAAAGTATACAATGACGATGTAAGTGGAACAAGAAATCAAAGAATAGCGAGGAAAATGTAACACGATTAATATTAAATGTCGGCCACGTGAGGAGTCAGAGAAACAGACGTTAGTGGACCTACCCAAATAATTATTTGTTAAAAATTTATAAAGTCACAATAATTTTGGTTAATTACTGAAATTTCGTCACATTTGATAATGCTTTAAGGACGAAGCATGTCGTTCCCATAAAATATAACAAAACTTCTAGAAAACTGAAGCTTTCATTGTCAAAAAAAGAAGATTGTGGTGGTCCATTTTGTTTGCTTACCCCTTCGGGGAGACGGCGAGATGGTTAGTTAGTAAGTTTAAATTATTATTTTTTCGTGAAATTGCTGTATAGTTGGGTCACCTGTATTGAAAAATTTTCGTTTATTGTAATTCGTAATCGATTAAATTTCATAATCGATTAAGATCGATTATTATAATCGAAAAAATTCCGTCACTACGACCAACCGTGTATACTTTTAATGGTATCAAAGCACTTTGAATGTTTTAATACCCCAATGATTGATAATAAAACCCGCATGCTACACAATAAATTTCCGTTTATCATCAGCCGGGTTATCTGGCGTGTCAATGCACCGCCATCTGTTGTCAATCAATGTGGTGAGAGACTAATGTTCTCACTATTTTGTGGAATAAATGATAATGCATTGAACATAACAATTTGCTTGTAATAATGTAAACAAAGTAGTAAAAAATATTTAATTAGTTGAAGACAGAAGAAGTTGAAGAATTAGTTGATATTTTTTTGTTTGAATTTCAAATATCTTGTTACAAAAATGTTCACTGAATGTAACGTTTATATAAATATTCTTAGGTATGTAATATATTAATGTATGTATGTTCTTCTATGGTGTTCTTTTACCGACCCTTATGTATGGAAGCGAAGCATGGAACTGGCAAAAGAAGGATGAAAGTAGAATAAATGCAGTTGAAATGAGATCTCTTAGAAGAATGTGTGGCTACTCTGTGTATGATAGAGTGCCGAATGAAAATATAAGAAGTGAATGCGGTGCGAATGATGGTGTCATGAACAAAATAATGAAAGGATCATTAAGATGGTTTGGACATATGGAAAGAATGAATGAAGAAAGAATGGTAAAAAAATTATATGTTAATGATGTAAATGGAACCAGAAATAGAGGAAGACCGAGGAAAACGTGGCACGATCAAATAAATCAAATATTGAATGTCGGCCATGTGAGGAGTCAGAGAAATCGACGCGCGTGCATGACACGATGTATGAATGTTGAGGAAGCGAGAGAAATATGTCAGGAAAGAAAAGTGTGGCAGTCTATTCTTTCTGCCTACCCCTTCGGGGAGACGGCGTGATGGTTAGTTAGTTAGTTAATGTATGTTCTTTGAAAATTCTTAGTAGAAGTTCATTGTAAATAATGTAAATAAAAAAATGTATTTTTAATTTCATAATATGATATCGTCTTTTTCTACCGGTGCCGTGTCAGTTCCCCCAAACTTTGACAATCACTGCAGCAAAGGCATCTCTATCCTGCGCCACTTGTAACAGGTTCTGAACTGTGGTCATTCCTGTCCATTATTTTATTTTCCACAGCCAAGACAACTGCCTTCTACCAACTCCCCGACGTCCCTCTACCTATTAATATCAGTCGAAGGGGGTGGTATATCTCTCCCCTTCTCACATGACCCAAATATGAGACCTCTGGTTTCTGTAGTACGTCTGCATTCGACCGTAGAAATTTTAGAAATTTTAATACGATTCTCAAAGTAACCAGAAAAATATCTTTTATTGATGAAGGTACCGGGTCTTATACAGAAAATAACCCTACTCCGCTGATGATCTTAGGTAGGTACTAGATTAACAGTGAGTTGTAAAAAGTGAATTCAGGCTTTTCTGTTTCTTAAAGAAGATCAAAAAAAAGTATTAACTCAAGGAGTTAAAGGGAAAAACACATTGGATATCTTGCCTAAATGATCCATCAACACATATCTACGCCACGTGCTTTAGAAGATAATTAATATTTAAAAATCCGCTAGTTTGTAGCCGTCAAGATACAAACGATATATATCATAATTACACCAAGAAATTATCCAGCCAACTGTGGTTATCAACGCAAACACTTAGTCATTTTTTTATGTAGTATACGTACTAATTTGTATATTTCATAATTAATGTTTGCAATGATTTCTGAGATCATAACTTCTTGTATCATAAAAATTAGATATCTTGGGTGGTCTTGTAAATGTAAGTTAGTCAGTCTAAACACGAGTCTACTCGTAAATATACGAAAGGTAATTAATATTAGGCTCTTTTATTATGTTGGTGTGCTTATATGTGTATATGAACGATTCAACGAAATAATATAAATTACTAACTAACCAACCATCATGTCGTTTCTCCGAAGGGGTTAACAGAGAGGATGGATCACCACACTGACATACTATCGAGCTTCTTCTACATTCATAAATCGTAACACACACGCTCGTCGATTTTTCCGACTTCGGATGGAGCCACCTTTTAATAATGAATATCGACGACCTTCGTGGCCGAGTGGTAAGTGCATTGATTGCCACCCCGAAGGTTCCGGGTTCGATTCCCGGCGAGGGCAATGTGATTGTCACACTGTCTTTGGTCTGGTGTAGAATTCACGTGACAATAAAATGGCGATAGATTAGCTACCTATCACATGTCGCGAGAATCACTATGATAGCTATAATACCCTTTACATCCATTTGGCTCATGCTGTCATGATGTAAAGAGCGATTCAACAAAATAATAATAATAATAAAGCTATTTGTTGTAAATATGCACACATAAATAGTTTGTTGTAAAATAAAATATAAATAGGCAAAATAAGAACGAAAATAGAATTAATGCGGTAAAAATGAGATCTCTTAGAAGTACGTGTGTTATATTTGTATACGATAGAGTGTTAAATGTAAATATAAAAAGTGAATACAGTGCCAATGAAAGTGTTATGAACAAAATAATGAAAAGGTCTTTAAAATGGTTTGGGCACGTGGAAAGAATGAATGGTAAAGAAAGTATAAATGTTATATGTTAACGGTGTAAACAGTATAAGAAATTGACCAAATCATTCTTAAATCTTAAATGTTGGCCACGTGATGAGTCGACGGGCGTTCATTATACGATGTATGAATGTTGAGGAATCGAGAGAATTTTGTCAGAAAAGAACAGTGTAGCGGTCTATATTTATGTCTACCCTTTCGGCGAGACGGCGTGATGGTTTGTAAGTTATAAATATAAAAGCACGTCACTGCATTTTAGTCATGAGTTCTCGGGTTAAAATCCCGGATGTGTCAGTCAAAATCACGTCTTGATTTATCGTAGAGAAGCTCCGGTCCAGTAATTAATTATGAATCTGTTTAATTGAAACGTTCTTCACCATGGACCACTCACAACTTCAGGCTGTAAAAATGCATATCCACTTTATATAACCAAAATAAATCCGCTTAGTAAAATTTATTGCTATTTTTAAATCGAGAATACGTTCATTAATAGCCAATTATAAGATTTATTTCATAGATTCATAACCTTTTTTTGGGGTTTCTAAAATAATTCCAATAACCCCTCTCCCATAATTCTTCGTCTTCTCTCTCTCTGCTCTACATATAACAGACAGCCTAAATACAAGGAAATCCACACTTCGCTCGACAAACTCCTCCACAATAGGAAGATTAGTTGACCTCCTCAGATGCATAAATGATGCGACAGATTACAGATCTAAGCTGAAAACCTATATTTTTCATATTTCATACCCAATTTAAAACTTGCTTATTTTGTTCTATTATACTTTCTAATCGATCGCGAATATCAATCAGATGCGTTCACATTTAGATTTAAAACACGTCTTAAGCGCCCTTGAGGTGATTACATCGCAAAAACGGCGCTTTAAAAGTTAGCATATTATTATTGTTATTGTATATATTTTTTACAATTCTTTCTTCATTTATTCTTTCCATGTCGCACGCTTAATAGAACACTGGCTTAACTCAAAAAAGCAAGTTTTGCTCAATCTGATATGAGTCGGTGTTTTAACAAAAACAGTCGAAAAACACGTACGAATGGATAGCGTTAACATTGTGAACGATTATCGTACGTACGAATGGTATCATTAACATTGTGAAAAATATATGCATAGCGTTAACACAAGCCTCTGTCTAATGTTAATTCAATTTTGACCTAAACCATAATCGGTCAGTTTACTATTAAGCGTGCGATGTGTCCAAACCATCTTTATGTTCTTCTCATTATTTTGTTCATAACAACATCATTCGCGTTCACCATCATACATAAGTTGTGCACTGGCATTTTCGTTTTTTTTGATAGGTTTTTTTTGCGATGACAACTTTAAGTGCACCATTCATTTTGTTGCCTGCCCCAAACCTTCTTAAATCTTAAATTTATCAAAAAATTATCAATTTTACCAACGTATTATATGAAGTTTTATGAATCCTGCTCAAAATACAATATGATCATATCCATCCCAAAAACGAAGTGTATGACATTCTCAAGAAATCAACTGAGATGCGAAGTCTCCGTACGCCAGGAGGAAATCGAACAGGTGGACCTATTCAGATATCTCGGAAGCGAAGTAACCAGCTCTAATGACCTCCCCAGAGAAGTAAGGTCACAGGTGGATATGGCTGCAGCGGTTGCAGGCTGCCTGAAAGATGTCATATGGAGAAACAAGGACATGAGGACTGATAGCCAGGTGCGCATCTATAAGACCTGTGTGCGACCAATCCTCACATATGGCATTGAATCGAGGGCAGACACTGTCAAGACAAAGAGCATGCTCAGGACATCCGAGATGAAAACACTCCGCGCTATAGCTGGCAAGACCCTACGTGATCGAGTTAGGAATACAGCAATCCGAGAAATCTGCGAGGTCGAAGATGTGGTCAGATGGGGACGTCAAAGACGGCGATACTGGTATCAACACGTAGAAAGGATGAGCTCAAATAGGATACCATACATAGCTCTCCACGGAACGCCAAACGGACAACGCCGACCAGGAAGACCGCTGAAACGGTGGAGAGAAAGCTGGAGTTCAGCGTCTCAAGAGAACCCGCCTGAAATAACAGACTCCTTAGTCTACCAAAAGTGAAGAAGAAGAAGAAGATTATATGAATAGTCTATTGTTTGTTACGAGAGGGAAGTCCGTTATCTGGCTAGAGAATCAAATTCACTTTTGACTTAAGCGTGAATCTGCAGTGTCATGACAAAGTAATATTATTAAATCCCGACAAAGATGAGAATTTGATAAGCTACGTTATTTGTTTTATTGACGTTACATTGTAAGGATTGGCGGTATCCCGTTAGGGAATTCAGATCGGAGATTTTGCACCCACTCACAAATGCAGTGGCGTTTCGTTGAGGTTAATTAATTTAAAAACTAGATAATGAATAAGAGTTTTCGGACATCCTCATAAAATATAACGAAACTACTAGAAAACGGATTTTCCATAAATATTAAATATAACTTAATGCCAACCTTATGTATGGAAATGAAGCTTGGAGTTGACAGAATAAAAATGAACGTAGGATACCCAAATGCCGTAGAAATAAGAACCAGGTAGAATAATATGCGGAAAAATAACTAACTAACTAAATAACTAACTTACCATAACGCCGTCTCCCCGGAGGGGTAGGCAGAAAGAATGGAACGACACACTGTTCTGTCCTGACATACTTCTCTCGCTTCCTCTACATTCATACATCGATATCTCCGACTCCTCACGTGACCGACATTCAATATTTGATTGATTTGATCGTGCCACGTTTTCCTCGGCCTTCCTCTATTTTTAGCTCCGTTCACGCCGTTTACATATACCTTCTTAACCACTCTGCGGAAAAATAATGTATGATATAATACCCTATGAAGAAGTAAGAAAGGAATGTAAGGCGGATGAATGCATTATAAATAAATGTAAGAAAAGGTCAATAAAATGGTTTGGGCATATGGAACGAATGGATGAGGAAAGAATGGTCAAATAGATATATACAAATAGTTTGAATGTAAAAATAAGTCGAGGAAGGCCAAGGAAGACAAGCCATGACCAAATTAATCAAATACTGAAAGGCGGCCATGCTCGAAGCAAGAACAATCGACGAGCGTACGTGTCACGGTGTGTGAATGTAAAAGAAGCGCCAGAGTTATGTCAGGATAGAACAAAGAAGGGGTTCCCACCACATACCCGAGGCTTTTATAGGGTGCAGCAGCGCCCTTTCGTCAGCCTCACTCATACACTTACTAGGCCTGTTATCCGTCATCCGGGAGTTGCATTTAATGTCAGGATAGAACAGTTTGGCGGTCTATCATTTCTGCCTACCCCTCCGAGGAAACGGTGTGATGGTTAGTAAGTTTACCTATATATTACCTTGAAGCCATTTTAGCGGCGCGTGCCCAGTATCAAATTTCATGTTTTTTTTTTAATAATTCATAGGAATGAAGACGTCAGTTTTCTATAAGCGTTATTATATTTTATGAGAATTACAGGTTTTCGCTTAATAAGGCATTATCAAATGTTTAATAATACTTTCGCAGGGTGAAACATGTCAAGGGTGAAGGGTGAAACAAAAAATCAATTGTATCTCAATAGAGACGAAGATGCAAATTGGAAACAGAATATGGTTGATCGAGGTGTTTACAGGACTTATGACCTGTCATTGGTTGGGTTAAGCGCACGCTTTATGTAATACAACATTTCCCATTCCACCTTTTTTTCTTATGACCACCATGTCTGGCAAATTTTTGGAAATTGTATATATGTTAATCTGTGAGACCACTCTTTACATGGTACGTCAACCATATTCTGTTTCCAATTTGCATCTTCGTCTCTATTGAGATACAATTGATTCTTGAATTGATAGCCCGCAATGGGTGAAATCCAGTTGTTCGTCTACAAGTATTTGTATACATTCAAAATTTTGTGAAAATATACTGTTTAAAAACTAATGTGTTTTTAAATTATTTAAAGTTAATGACGAGCAACCACTGCACTGACGATTCTTTGAACTGAGACAGTAACTCCCCGTCTCGGTGACTCATTTGGGCAACTCGGCCCAGAGTTCAGAGTCACGAGCCAATTTGACTCGTGATGGGAGTTAAATAATGCTTCATGCAATTACAATAGAGCGCCCCGGCATGGAGGATCCGCATTTATAGGAGTAAGTTACAGTTTATTCAGCTTAACAGTAACATTACTTTACATAAGTAATATTGTTAATTAAATATAATAGAATTGCACTTTGTATTTTCACAAACATTTAGAGGCTTGTTTCGTTTGTGACGCAACCTTTTTAGATGTATAAATTTTAACACTAAAAAGAAGTGTGGTTATGTCTAAAGATGAGGGTAAATTTTATCTTACTTGGGAGGGTGGGGGGATAACGGGAACATTTCGAACGTGTGAATTTAAGTTAAATTGGTTAATTGGTAGTTTAAAATAAAATAATGTGTTTTATAATTTTAAAATTGATTGTAAAGTTTTTTTCTTTTTTTTTCTTGTATATAACAGGTCGTTTAAACCCAATTACTGTATACAATTTATTTGAGATATTATTATATTGATTCTTATGACATGTGATAGATAGCCAATCTATCGCCATTTTATTGCCGCGTGAATTCTACACCAGACCATGGATAGTGTGATAATCTCACTGTCCATGGTCTGGTATGGAATGTGGAAAGAAACCCGGCACCTTCGGTGTGGCTATTGCTGCTCTTGACACTTTGCCACAAAGGTATTCGTTACGTTAAATTTGAGTATTTGTAGAAGTTAAAAATATCACAAAAAAGTTATATATTCGGAACAACGTATTATATAAAACTATTTACACCAGACCAACGACAGTGTGACAATCACACTGCCATCGCCGGGAATCGAACCCGGGATCTTAGGTATGGAAATCAGAGCTCTTACCACTATTCCACAAAGGTCCACGAAGTTCATTGTAAACAATGAAAATGAAAATAAAAATAAATGTTATTAAAAAAAAAGTGTATTTAGTTAAAATCTACTAATGTTTATGTCTTCGACCGGTCTAATCTCACCAGAAGATGGCAGGGAGCTGCCGAAACCGGTCGAAGGCACAAACATTAGTGGATTTCAACTAAATATACATTTAAAAATATTTTGTGATTTTTATTTTTATTTTCATTATTAAGTTTATAATATTTTAAGCGCGAGATGCCTATTGGTGGCGATGAGGTTCGCAATCCATCACACCGCGTCTCCCGCTTGGGCGAATAGAGATGGATGGAGTGCCGCATCATTTAAAGTGTGGCACTCCATTCTTTCTGCCTACCCCTTCGAAGAAACGGCGTGATGATTATTTGGTTAGTTAGTTAGTTTATAATATTTTTATTAGTTTTAATGGTTTTTTATTTCCAATATTTCGGGGATATTGAATGTTACATTTCTAACATGCACTATTTCAATACCGTTTTTTTATTTATTTAATGACTGATAATTTTCAATTAGGTGATTCTGTTATAATATTACATGAGAAACATCTTATGTGTTATTTTATTGTTGTGTTGTTAATCAGTTGTCATAATCTATGTATTGTTCATTATATATTGTATTTATATATTGCAGTTTATATATTTTATAATATGGAAAAAACAGTGTTTTAATAAAAAATCGTCACTATGGCATTTCACAATGTAAACGGTTTATGTATATTATAATTAATATTTAAGTTAAGATGGCAGTGCATAGTGAAGTATATATATTTAATTAAAGTTTTCGTATGAACCTCGAACGAACGAAAAATTTACTTTTAAGTTTGCGATTCAATTGTAGTTTTCATATAAGTTAAAATATATCTATGACTGTTAAATGCTCGGACAAAAATAAATAAGAAGACGACTTGGGGATCATGGACTGCAAAGAGAAGTGCAGGGCGACAGCATTTAGGGTGGAAGGATAACGTGAACCGACTGTATCAGACAGAGTGGCGTGTTACCATAATAACGCATTTTTCCTTCATCCATTCGTTCCATATTTACAAACCAATTTGCATTATTTGATTTTGAAATTAAATTGTAGGCACACAATTGTTTTGCCAATAAAACTTTGAGTATGATAACAATAAACATGAACATTTCAATGCATAATTTCAAGAATATTCTATCTTACATTCAATATATGTGTTTACAAAGCACTATTATTAGAATTTTATGCAAATAATATCGTGAACTATATCGGGCAGGCTTTAGTTCATGAGATCACTCACAGATGTCAGGGGGCGTAAGGTCAGATTAGGTTCCCACACTGGTTCGAGTCCGCGCTAAAATCCAACTAAACTAAAATTGCATTTCAATAATAATCTTTCAATACACGGACACAACGTAAAAAAGTATACAACATATTATAAGCATTTATTTTTAATAATGGTACTTTTGACAAAGTTCGTTTTGCTTTAATATTATTGTTGTTTTGAATACAAGGTGTTCATCCTGGGAAAACACCCACGTCAAATATTGCAGATTTCCTTATGAGGATTTCATTTTGAATTATGTTCCAATTTAGTTTCTGTCATTGTATTTTGTTTTCTTCTCACGGGTCAATATTTGTTTGGACAATAAATACTTCAATACAAATATTTTGGAAGATATATTCTATTTTTCGACATAATAAACAAAATTCTATTTGATGAATATTTATTATGAATCAAAACACTGTTTTTTTTTACACTTTTGACTTTATTTTTCTAGGCTTGTTTTCAAAGGTTTTACACCTTCATTATTGAGTAAGAATTTGAGTTTATATCGCTCTCCCGATGTTGAAAAATATATCTAAAAGTGGAAGTAAAAAAAAAGGCATTATAGAATTCCAGTGTTAACACTGTAAATTTACTATAATAGTTGCAACCCGTGAAATATTCGTGGAAGAAAAGAGGTTCTACCCTTTCAATACATGGTTCCCTTTACAATCGTAATTTGTAATAAGTTTTAACTCTTAATATTAGGTTGGAGAAAAAGTAATTTCGTATTTTTTGCTTTACTTCAATGCTTTATAAAAAGTGTTATAATCATCCAATTTAAGTCAAATATGCGCCGTTCTGTTTGATAACTTATTGCCAACGAGAATCCAATTTCTTAATGTCCCTCTCGTAAAAGCCATTGTCCCTATTGGCAAAAAAAACAAGGACAACGAATTTTCACAGGCCTCTATTGAGGCCAAATTTGTGTATCCAAACGCGTTGACCATAGACAGGAACAGGTGGTGGTCAATTGGTGCCAGGTCTGGACTATAGGGTGGATGCATAAGAACTTCACACCCGAGCTCCCGGAGCTTCTGGTGCGTCATCAAATATGTGTGCGTCCTAGCATTGTCCTAATGAAACACGATTCATCTCATATTCACCAATGCTGCCCGCTTCTGTTCGATCGCCAGCTTCAAACAATATAATTTTTTTTCACACACAATTAACAACACCAAATTATTCGCCTTTTGTTTTCAACACTACTGTCATAAATAATAATCAGAACAAATTTCAAAATAATCCAGAAACGTTCTCGGGCATGCGCATTCTAGTGCATTTGGAATTATTTTCGGGGAGAATTGAAATATTCCTCTGTAGCTCTTTTGTATTCAAATAATAAAATTCGTTACGTAATAATTCCTATTATGCAATCATCCAAGTGCATTCGACCACCAAGTAGCCCACAAAAACCTCTGGCTGCATAATTGATTGGGTCCGCTCTCGGGCTGTCACATTTGTCTACACATACGCCATTCGCTGCATACGTAATACCACCGGACCACTTTGCCGGGACGGCCCATTCATCAAGTGCTTCATGACAGATGGAGTTATTGCGCATGCGCATTCCAATCAGATTAAATACCAAAAGTTCACCGGTGCAATGTAAAAGAATCAGTAGACCAAGATTATAGTAGTGTGAAAACTAAATTTAATACTATCAAGTTAAGTAATACCACAATGCCTCAAGACTAAAGTCTTCAACCAGTGCGTCTTGCCAGTCATGGCGTACGTACGCCGTAGACGTAATTAGAGATATCTACTATATGGACTACGTTGACGTCTTGGAATAGATGTACGTTTCGGCTCCGAACGCGTACGGAGCCGAGAAGTGGACACTGACAAAAGCTGTAGTCTACAGATTCAAGGTCGCCCAACGCGCCATGGAAAGAGCCATGCTTAGAATAACCTTAGATTTAGAAACGAATTTATTCGACAACAAACCAAGGTGACTGAGGTGACTCTGAGGATGGGCGGGCTGAAGTGGCGATGGGCTGACCATATCTGTCGGAGAACCGACGGCCGACGGGGGAGACGGGTTATGGAGTGGAAACCGCGTACAGGATTCCGCAGAGTTGGACGTCCCACCTGCCCGCTGGATCGACGATCTGAAGAGGATTGCTGGACATGGATGGATGAAAGCGGCAACGGATAGGGGGCGGTGGCAAACTTTGGGAGAGGCCTAGATTCAGCAGTGGATGACAGACGGCTGATGATGAAGTTAAATAATTTCAGATATTTTAAAATTCCGACTAAAATAACAACAACAAACCATCACGCCGTTCCCCGAAAGGGTAGGCAGAAATAATGGACCGCCACTCTAATCATCATCGCCTATCCGAAGAAGACTGACCATCACAGTTGTGTGAGCGCATGTGACTGAAAAGCCCGATCCTGGACCCACACGTATTTCCTTATTTCGAAAATATATGTTACCTTCATGACCGGGTGAACGATATAAACAAAAACAAGGGGGGATGGGTCCATACCTACTCATTTCTTCATACTTATCAGGGGAATTTTTGAGAATGCCATCATCTTGGTGGTTCATCCATCTTTATGTTCCGGATGGTTATCTTCGACATTGTCAGCATAGACTGTTTTATCTGCCAACATGAAGAACCAACCTGCAAGATTGCTTCGGAGTTCGACGTCGATTATATAGTATCTTGTATTACTTAATTCGTTCCTGTTCTCCTGATTATACGAGTATCTATATTCTTAATATAAGCCTCAAACTATAATTTTTGCTTGTTTTATCATTTGAGAAAATATTCTGATTTGATTTGATTTGTTTTGAAAAGTTAATTTCTCCTAGCCTAGCACAAGTCATTTACAGATAAGTTTTCTTATTGATGGTAGAGGTATTATAGTTTCCAAAAACTCCATTATTAATTTATAATAGTAAACACGATTGTTTAGTGTTTTTTCTTGGATTTAATTTATATAAATTATATAAATTGTGACAAATTTGTTTCGCCTTGCGAGGGCATTCTCAAACTGAACCTAATCGCCAAACAGTGTGTCCTTATATTGAATTTCGAAATCTTAAGGGTGGGGGAGAAAGTATATAATGCAAAACAAATTAAGTTTTCTTCTTCTTCTCGTGCTTACATCCCTGTGTTGGTTTTAACCTCCTCCACTGGCTCTTGACCCTGGCCATCTCTCTCCATTTTCCAGGTCTTTCCAGAGTTCCAAGGCGATTGTGTTAATGTTCGTTATCATGTATTATTTTACCCTGCTGGGTGATTAGACCAGCGATGAATTTACAAATAATTAATTAATTTAAGTGAATCTTAAATGAACTATTGCAAGGTTATAAGATATTTTAAACCTGGTTTATAAATGAAGAAAAAATGGATGTGTATTAAAGTTCTAGTTAAATTTAATCTTTACAAGAAAAATATGTAATTCCAATCTGATAAATTACTTTGATATGTAAATCTTAAGTGAGCAAATAGTTAATGGGTCTTGTTGACCCAAGGATCCTGTAGTCTTGTATATTGCAAGCGCGTAAGCTATGCAAATATGAAAATTATTATTATTATTACCATCATATCTTGAATCGGTCAATAATCTCGTATACCGGTGTCTCTCCCAATGCACCTACGAATTGGCAAGGTAAACTGCAATACATGCATTTAATATGTAAAACAGTATGTCCAATTAAAAATATGTGTATAAATTATACTTATACAAATGTACTGATTTGAAAAAAAACGTCGATTTGCAATATTTTGAATAAAACATTTTTTAATTAATAAACAAACATGTTTCGGACACAAAAGTCCTTCATCAGTGTTATAAATATTTGAAGAAATTTTCATGAATGTGGTCAGTTTTGAGAGATATTAAAATATAATATTATGAAAAAAATAGGAAAGGGTCGCTGCGTTGGTTCGGACATATGGAGCGCATGGATGGAGAATGAAAGGTTAAGAAAACTAACTAACTAATTAACCATCACGCCGTCTCCCCGAAGGGGTAGGCAGAAATAATGGACTGCCGCAATTTTCTTTCCTGACATATTTCTCTCGCTTCCTCAACATTCATACATCGTGTCATGCACGCGCGTCGATTTCTCTGACTCCTCACATGGCCGACATTCAATATTTGATTTATTTGATCGTGCCACGTTTTCCTTGGTCTACCTCTATTTCTGGTTCCATTTACATTGTTAACATATAATTTTTTTACCGTTCTTTCTTCATTCATTCTTTCCATATGTCCAAACCATTTTCATAACACCATCATTCGCACCGCATTCACTTCTTATATTTTCATTCGACACTCTATCATACACAGAGTATCCACACATTTGTCTTCAAAAAATAATTGTTTCTTCTTCTATAACTTTCTATAACTAACTTTGTGTTATGGTGAATATAAAAGATTTGGTGAATGTTATGGTGAATATAGAATAATTTGGTCATGCCATGTTTTCCTCGGTCTGCCTCGACTCCGTACTCCGTTTACATCATTAACGTATACTTTATTAACCATTCTTTCTCCATCCATGCGCTCTATATGTCCGAACCAACGCAGCGATCCTTTCAGAATTTTGTTCATAATATTATATTTTAATATCTGTCAAAACTGACCACATTCATGAAAATTTGTTAAAATATTTATACCACTGATGAAGGGCTTTTGTGTCAGAGACATACTTGTTTTTTTTATTTTAATATTTAATAAAGTTCGTGTGGTATACAAAGTAAAAAAAAAGACTTGCACAATAGATTATATTTTGTCGTGACAGCTGTTTCGCTAACCGATATTAGCATCGTCAGGTCTTACAATCATTTGATTTAATTGATTCACTTGATTTTATCTGACGATGTTGATTGTACGACCTGACGATGCTTACATCGGTTAGCGAAACAGCTATCGCGATAAAATATAATCAAATTGGATATTGTTAACAAAGTTTTTAAATAAATATTTAAACAGTTAATATTGTTGAAATATCAAAGTGTTTCCGCCAAAACAATGGATAATTTATCATTTTTATTGAATATTCAACACGCCATAGACCTTGCCCAATGTATTGACTTTTGATCATTTGAGATATAGAAAAGGGGGTAAAAATAATACACTGTTTTGTTAATGTATTTTTATGTTTGCTTTAATTCATTATCTCCAGCCAGAGTAATGTCGAGATGACAATTTATTTATTCATTTAAACATTTAAAAATAACATTTCATTTTATTCTAAACTTCTAAGAAAATTAGCATTACTACATATTTATTCAATGTATATTTGTTTATACTTAAGATAAAGAAATTATCTAATAAAAAAAATTCTTACAACTAGATAAACATCGATTGACCAATTATAAACTATTTATTGACTCAAAACATGAGTTAGAATATTCATTTAGGAACTTTGGTTGCGAAGAATGTTTAAAAATTATATCCTTACTGCAATGTTTGCCTCTATCACGTGTAAGGATATCTTTACCCTTGAGTGCCATCAATGGAGTTAACAACGACGATTTCTTCATTTTTCAAGGGATCCAAGGGTCTCGATAGTACTAACACATCAGATTCAGTACTCGAAATAGGAGCAATGTCATTATTTTCTAATTGATTATATTTCATGCTTCTTTTCTTTCTTATCGAAGTTAATTTAGCTGTTTGTCCATTCCTTGTTGAATCGCTTTGTTTACCTTTTGCCATATTTGCAGTGTTTAATTTTCCCTTTAAGTATGATACGAGATTACGTTTACGTCTTGTGTTTCCGTCTTTAGAAGTATTGTCCCGTATTATGATGATATCATGCGCATCAGATTTTCCTTTCATGATCATTCCTTCACGTGGGACAAACGAAACTTCGGTTTTATTTTTATCTTCGTTTGCTAATTGGCGATTTTTTAACTCTTTATTCATTAGCTCCGATATCAGAGCCGAGAGCTTTTCGTCGCGGTTCACGTGGTTGAGAACCTGACCATATCTTTCTTCGTATAACGATGCGGGCTCTCTGTATTGGTCTGCACCGTGGTGATCAAAGTGTCTCTCGACACCAAACTGAGCATAAGGTTTGGTAGGAAACTGCTGCGATTTTAAAATGTTCCAAATGTGACGCGATCTTCCTCCATGCCTCCAAAACATTTCTAAATCATCAGTGTTTGGATTGTACAAGCGTTCTCTTTGTCGCTTTCCCCTATTTCCCCAAAAGGGGTCATCAACGTCCTTTTTCCCCCTATTACCCCAAAATGCCTCTTCATCGTCTTTTTTCCCTCGAGTTCCCCAAAAAGCTTCATTATCATATTTTTTCCCTCTGTTTCCCCAAAATGCTTCTTCGTCTTCTCTTTTACCTCTATTTCCCCAAAATGCTTCATTGTCATCCCTTTTACCTCTGTTTCCCCAAAAAGCTTCATCATCATCTTTTTTCCCTCTGTTTCCCCAGAATGCTTCTTCGTCATCTTTTTTGCCTCGATTTCCCCAGAAAGCTCCTTCGTCATTTTTCTTCCCTCTATTACCCCAGAAAGCTTCCTCGTCATCCTTTTTTCCTCTATTCCCCCAAAATGCCTCTTCATCATCTTTTTTTCCTCTGTTTCCCCAAAAAGCTTCTTCGTCATCTTTTTTCCCCCTGTTGCCCCAGAAAGGATCCTCATCTTTCTTTCCACGGTTCCCCCAAAACGGTTCATCGTCTGCTGCCTTCTTACCTCTATTTCCCCAAAATGGATCATCATCGTTTTTTTTCCCTCTGTTACCCCAAAATACAGAATCATCGTCTTTCTTCCCACGGTTCCCCCAAAACGGATCACTATCACCGTTTCTTCGACCTCTATTTCCCCAAAATGGATCTTGCTCCGCATTTTTTTTACCTCTATTTCCCCAGAATACGTCGGAATCATCATTCTTCTTACCACGGTTACCCCAAAAGAGCTCGACGTCTTCTTCTCTCCTGGTTCTATTATTATTAAAAAGATTCGATTTTTTACCTCTTGATGGCCAGGTAGGGATAATATCCTCATTGCGTCTCATCTTTATATCGTCTTCTCCCAAGAGAACAGCATTTTTAGTATCGAAAGCTGGGTTTCTTCCATATTTTTGTGACGCTCGAAGTAACTCTGGAGTTATTAAGCTTTTCATTATAATATCCAGGAACGAAGGAGAATTTTCATAGTACCTGGATACCGGATCGTTTATAAATAACGGCTTTATCGAGTATGGCCAATGTAAATCCCGGTTGTCGGAGTGAGGAATGAACCTCTTGATTCTTGATTTCGTCGAAGCATCAACATTTTCGCCATTTGCATTGGTAAGTAAAGGTCGGGATTCTGGAGATACGCTGGTCTGCCCATTGCTCGTGGGCAGCTGCTTAGTAACGAGAAGAAAACTAATTAAACCCAATACAGCAAGAGGTGCCCCCATCCTAGGGTCCCTGTTAACAAATAAAAAATAGGTTATTCTTTTTTTAATTTATAATAATGCAGTTTTATTTTTATAACCATTAATTTATTCTTGAAAAATCCTTTAAACATTGCAATACAACACTCTTAAAGTTAAAACAAAAACAAACATATTTTATTGTTTCTTAAACAATGGTGTATCCCTCCATATTAAATAATTAATACGAATGAAAACGTCTGTTTTCCAGGAGTTTCATTATATTTTATGACATGTTTTGCCTACCTGAGGTATTATCAAAATTAAAAAAAAAAAAAAAAGACTAACATCAAGGATTTTAATCAATGATATTAGAATTTATTTTACAATCTTCAATGTGAACAGAAAATAGCTCATTATTATGAAGAAGGAATCTGGTCATGTCCAGGCTTGAACCCATGTCCCCTGGATCAGGAGTCAAGCGTTCTATCCCCTAGACCACCACCCTAATTTATACTTATTATATTCTTTATCTGCTTCTATATCTTTCTCTACGTTATACTAATATGCACATAAATAATAATAAAAATTGCACATACATAAAAAAAATATATTGTTATATTTGAAAATTCAAATTTCTCATATTCCATTTAATTGTGAATTACTTCTAATTTAGGAAGTTATCAGGAACAATAAAACCCTGTTTTTAATTTTATTTTATTATACTTGGCGTGAAAAGAGAATTGTGGAGTGCCGCATCGGTTAAAGTGTGGGAGTCCATTATTTCTGCCTACCCCTTTTGAGAGACGGCGTGATGGTTAGTTGGTTAGTTATTTAGAAACGAAACAAACTTAAACTGAATATATTTATATATGCAAAAAAAACAATCATTAACAATGCGATATGGTTAAAAAAAAATCACAAATTAGGTATAATATTTTAAAATAATAAACAAAAATATATTCTTACCTCCGAGAAGAGTTTTTATAAATATTAATGATCACAAAACTCACAAACAACTTTTGGTTAGAAATTTCATTTTGAAATTTAACAACTTTTTCAATCACTTTTCGTTATTTTGAATTTGCACTCCTCTTGGAACTTTGGTTAACGGTGTTAGTTTCACAATGGTATTAAAAACGCGATTTCACAGCTTTTATAGCTTCCTCTAGGGGAGCTTTGGGGGTCTGGGGTGGAGGAGCTTCCCCATTTCTCTGGATATTTTCTTTTCACTCACCGTGTCACGGGGTAGACCATTGAGTTGGGCATATGCAGGGGTTGTTACTTCTAGGTCTTTATTTAAAATAAAAACATCGCATGGAACTTATTTTTGTATTCATTTAAATAATATCAACTTCATGGTTAATAAAATGTTTATATGTTTATGTAATGAGAATAAAAATACTAAAAATGTACAATATACATGGTTAAATTCCACTAATGTTTGTACCTTCCAATTGGTTTCGGCAGCCTGCTACCATCTTCTGGGTCGATCTATCTTCATACAGAAGGTGGCAGCATCAGACACAAACAATAGTGAATTTTAACTAAATATAATATATATTTAACAATAATAAAAAGTAGTTTCATTATTTACTTCTACCGTGAAATCTCAAATAACAAAATTGAGGTATACTGAGGTATTATCAAATGTCATGTCAACATTTGATAACCTCTTAGAAGGGCGAAACATGTCATTCCCATAAAATATTATAAAACTTCTAGAAAACTGACGTTTTCATTCGTATTAATTATAAAAAGTTTGTTACAAATGTAGGAGTAGTTATAAAAAACATCGTTTTATTTAATTAATAAGTTATTTAAATAAATATAACCACACTTCGTATTTTTACAACACTTTATTACACCTTTCACACACATGCTTTGGTTGTGCTCCAACCCTTTTCAGTGTTCAAAATTTTAACAATTAAATAAAACAGAGATCACCTATATACTTAAAAGGGTGGAATTAAGTATAAAGGTGGAGGGGATAAAATTACGATTCAGGGGAGGGGCGGGATAACGGAAACATTTCGTAATATGATTCCATAACACAATGTGAAGGCGAAAAAAAAGAATAAAGAAAAAAATAATTAATATCTACATTTTGTTTTAAATAATTCTGGTTTTCCAGACCTGTATAGGCGGCGTTATTTATCGTAATTATGCGTAATTTTTACAAAATTACTTAATGGATAATGTCAAAGGAAACCTTAATATATTTTAAGTTAACGTCGGTTTTCCGAGCAATGTTGATCTTTTCAGCCTTCTCTGTACAAAAATACAGACGGAATGCTAGAGTTGAATTTTATTAATTCATAACATTCATAACGAAAAGAAACACGTGAGAAAGTTGACTGATAATATCAGAGCAGGTGAAATCTAAAAACGTTCATGTCCATCAAGCTTAGATTCATCTATACAACACACAAGAAAGTCACTATCTTTAATAGATTGTTTCTTGAACAATGATGTAAAACTTCACATTAAATAATTAATACGAATGAAAACGTCAGTTTTCTAGAAGTTTTATTATATGTTATGGGAATGACATGTTTCGCCCTTCTGAGGCATTATCAAATGCGATAATTTTTAAACATTTGATAATACCTTAGAAGGGCGAATCATGTCATTCCCATAAAATATAATAAAACTTCTAGAAAATTGACGTTATCATTCGTATTAATCACTATCTTTAAATTTGTAAAGTTTTTAAATAAATTCATTTAATTATTGCTAATTTATCAACGTAAAACTCAACGTTTAGTTCTTAATATTAAGGAAAACGTTCTTGTTTTAGATGTTCCCACAGGAGTCATGAGTTTCACCTTGCTAGGACATTATCAATAATAATAAATAGGATATTTATTGATACACCAATTTCATAAATAAATCACTTCAATAAAGATGTGCCGATATCGGTAAAACACGTAATTTTTTGCTCCTTGTAATTGTTCATTAAGCATGTTTTATTTTTCAAAAATGTCTGTCGAATAAATTGATAATGCTTGACCGAAAAGTAGTTTTTTTTTCTAAAATGCGTTTTTCGACAATAATTGTAACAAATATTAATGATTTGCGTATTGCCCCCCAAGACATTCAAATTGCCCCACGTTGGAAAACACTGATGTAAATCTTGCTATCTGTTTATATAGGATATTTTTATTGTATACGAGTATAACAGGGTCGTTGGAACCCAATTACTATATGCAACTTGTTTTTAGTTATTAATAATAAATAATAATAATATGATAACTTTTAAAGCACTGTTTTTGTGATGTTATCACTCAAGGCGTGTTTTAAATCTTAATATCGAAATATGAACGATATATCGATTCTCATGATGTGTGATAGGAAGATAGTCTATTGCCATTTTATTGTCACGAGATTTCTACACCACACCAAAGACAGTGTGACAATCACACTAACATCGTCGGGAATCGAAACCGTGACCTTTGGTATGGCAGTCTCTTGCTACTCTGCCACAAATGAAGCTCATCATTACATTTGTTTATGTGGTCAAGACGTCCAGCTTTTTCTCCATCTCTTTGGTGGTCGTCCTGGCGATCGACGACCCTCTGGAGTATTGTGCATTACGATCTTGGGAATCCTCGCTGGGTCCGTCCTCTCTATATGATTCCTCCAGAATCGTTTTCTCTGTCTACTCTCATCTATGTCATCAATATTGCAGTTACTGCGAAACTCTTCGTTAGGTATCCTATATCTAAGGATTCTACCCACAATAGGTTATAATATTTTCATATCTGTTGTTCTAAGGAGATGTTTCTTCTGACAGTGTCTGCTCTTGCTTCGATTCCGTATGTCCAACATACATATTAACCAACATTTTGAGTGTATAAAATTCTTGTAGACAAATGCTGGATTTTACCCATTGCGGATAATTTATTTTTTATAAGGATTAATTGTATCTCAATAGAGACGAAGATGTAAATTGTTTTCTGGGAACAGAATATGGTGGCCGAGGCGCTTACACGACTTATGACCTGTCATTGGTTGGGTTAAGCGATCGCTTTATGTTTAACAACATTCCCCATTCCACACTTCTTACGACCACCAAGTCTGACAATTTTTTTTGGAAGATGTATGTATGCTAGAATGCTGCACTGCTCTTCAAATTTTTTAGTTCACTCTATACTAGCGTTCATCTATTAAGATTGGGAAGCATTAAGCAGAAAACCTTTATTAATGCACTGTGAAAGGCTCTCCAAATACAGTACTAGATTACGCCTGGAGATGTCTCTCCAATTTTTTTGCTTTTAACTTGGACCAGTTATTTTATACAACATTTTGAATGTATACAAATTCTTGTAGACAAATACTGAATTTTACCCATTGCGGATAAATTATAACCCTTTCCTGGGCGATGGGAATACGTATTCCAACTTTCGAAATTGTTCTAAAAAGATTAGTAGAAATTACGTTTCCCAAGTTTATTTGTTCCAGTCATCTAGCGCCATTATTAGGTATTACGATAAAATATTTACCAGCTTTATCGGTTGAACTTTCAACTGGTAAGTGAATTAAAAAAAAACACATGTTTTTTTGTTTTTGAGTGTGTGCGTCAGATAAGTTAATTTTTTGACAAAACTTTCAAGTAAATAAATATTTTGACAATTGATTTGATTTCTATAGACATTTATTTCATTGTTTGATTTATAAAAAGCTGGTGATTTAATCTGAATTTTAAGGTATTTCTTATTTCATAAGTGGGAATGTAATTTATTTTTGCAAAAATATTTTTTTTTCTTACGTACAATGGGTATACTACCAAGCATCAGTGGGAAATATAGATCCTATGATTTTTATTATAAGTTCCGATCGATTTAAAAAAATATATTTAAAAAAAAAAGAATGACATTAGTCATTAATATTTGCTTCTATATACGACATACTTTGTGTTGTTATGATGGTTTATTTCTATTTTTCTTTTTTATACAATTTGTATATACAACACTTATATTTAAAAAAATATATATATAGACATGTTTCGGACAAAGAGTCCTTCTTTAGTAATGATTCATTTTTTTAAATATTATAAAATTGTTTACATGATCTGACAGAATGTAAACAATTTTATAATATTTTTAAAAATGTATCTTTACTGAAGAAGGATTGTTTGTCCGAAACATGTCTATATAATTTTTTTTTTTAATATAAGTGTTGTATGTACAAAGTGTATAGAAAAGAAAATTGGAAATAAATTAATATTTGCATTTATTAAAATGCAAAAAAATATATCACTTATGTCAAGCAACAGTATTAAATAAATCATGTTAATATTTTTTTCCATTGGTTAACATCCCTGGCATTGCAATAAAATATTTATATCTTACTTTAGATTTCCCCCCGATTAAAATGGTCCCGTATTTGTGTGTTTAAGTAATTAAGGCTAACCAACGTGTACACATGACGTTATTCACTGGAGATTTTTCAGAATCAAATAAAAAAACTAATTTTGTTTCTTCGCTACAATCTATCTACCTACATACATCGCTATAGGTGAATTAAATCTGTTTTTTTATAATAAAAACAACAGCATAAAACTTTAACCTTACCTTTGCAGTTTGAAAAAATAAATACCTAATGAAATTAGATTAAATGTCCATTCTTTCTGCCGAAACACTATGATACCTTCACAATTTAAACTGTTAATGAATAAACTTTGTTTTTTGTATCACAATTGTATTTTATTTTACGCGACAGCTGTTTCATCAACCAATGTTGATATCATCAGGTGTTACAATGATGCATCAAATGTTAAATTTTCGTGATTTTTCGAATCTTTATGTGTATTTGTTCCTGTGTCAATTTGAATAATTTCTTTGATATAATTTTGAAGTCATAGGTTGATGAAACAGCTGTCGCGTAAAATAAAATACAATTGTGATACAAAAAACAAAGTTTATTCATTAACAATTTAGTATAATATGTAATTAACAAAAACAAATTTAAATATTTTTTGAAAACATTGTATAATCAAGAGGTGTAGAAATTATGAAACAAAAAACAAACTACCCTGAGGAAGGGTGTCTGTGCCCGAAACATTTTGTGAAAGTTGTAAAACAGTATTGTGATAAAATAATATTTTTTAAATGTGAATTTACCATATCTACAACACAAATGATGAAGAAACAAAAATAAATGTTATTATTTTGAAAATAAAGCTTTCCTGACTTTCAATGTGATATTTTGATACAAATTGATATGCAGAGACAACAGAAACATATACTCTCAAATGCATATAATAAAATGACACATATACACATCAATTTTCCATACAAAGCCATATCTCTCTATGTATGAAGATACAGTATAGTAATCATACAAGTTTCTAACAAAAGTCATTATATGATGTCTCAGGGGTATTTACGTTACGTAGGTATGTGATTAGGGAATATTTTTCCCATTGTTGTCTGGGGTAGTTCAGGTTGAAAGGCCGCAAGTTTTATTTAAAATAATAATGTTATGCGAGATTTTTTTTTTAGAAAAGAATATATCATTTTGTTAGACAATTTTTTTAAATTAGTGCGGTACTTTTTTAGGTTTTCGATATGTTTGGACTATTTATAATAAATATTTTTATTTTAATTTCACAATCTCTACATTTTGTTTTTTAAATGTTTTGTTTCACACGCTATTCGTATATTTATCACGTAAATATGTGGTACAATTTTCGAGAGTCGAGCTTTTTCGTTAGCTGGCCCATCAGTTTTAAACAACCTCCTTTGAAACCTTATTAAACCTTAGGTAAAATTATGATCCGACAGAATTGTGTTATAAATTGAAAACCCATATTTTTCATCTTTCTTACCCAATTTATACAAGGTTTTATTTAATATAATATTAATGCATTTTAAATTTGTTTTTACACCTCTTTTAACAACTAACCGGTCCGAGCATTGAAACCATATGTAAAATTATGATTCGACAGAATTATGATCTAACCTGAAAACCCACATTTTTCATCTTTCATACCCAATTTGTACAAGATTTTATTTAACTAACTAACTAACCATCACGCCGTCTCTGCCGGGTAGGCAGAAAGAATGGACTGTCACACTTTAACCGATGTGGCACTTCATCCTTCTCTTTTCGCCTCGCGGGTTTTATTTAATAGAATATAGGTAAATATATTTTTAATATAGTCCGAGCTTCGTCAGGGTTACAAGAGACATAGATTGAGACAAAGTGGTATAAAAACAAATTAAAAGTGTATTAATATAATATTTAATAATGCCACGTAACAAATTGGGATCTTCACACTGACATGCAATCAGGTTGTGACAGGTTGACGCCGCTTGGGGTATATGCTTATGAGAACGAACTACACAGACGCCGCAAACCGTCTAGCGCCAACCGTTATAGAATTTCGGAAACAGTAACTAGCTGGTACTGGATCTTGGCCAGTACTGCCGGACTCTCCCCTAAATATATTTTTAATATAGTCCGAGCTTCGTCAGGGTTACAAGAGACATTGAGTGAGACAAAGTAATGTAAAAACAAATTAAAAGTGTATTAATATTATGTTTAATAATGACACTTAACAAATTTGGTACTTCATGCGAAAGCATAAAGTTTTTTTATAAATTTTTTCTTGTATACACCAGGTGGTTTAAAACCCAATAACCGATTCTCATGACATGTGATAGGAAGCTAAACTATCGCCATTTTATTGTCACGTGAATTCTACACCAGACCAAAGACAGTGTAACAATCACACTGCCATTGCCGGGAATCGAACCCGGGACCTTGGGTAAGGAAGTCAGAGCTCTTACCACTCTGGCACGAAGGTCGACATTTTATTTGTAACCAATTTTTTATTCAACAATAAACACCACATTATTTTGTTTCGTCGAACCAACCGGTTTCGCTCCCGTTTTTAAATCCGCGTTTAAAATTGTTTTCAATAAATTAAGTGCTTCGTATGAAAAAATGTTTTTTTTATTCCTAGGTGATCGCGAATATCAGACGACGCATTCATTATAGATTTTAAATACGTTTTAATGCGCCCTTAATAATTACATCACGCAAATTACTTTTCTAAAATTTAATAAATTATTATTATTTATTGAACGTCTTGTACGATTTGTGTTTAAGTCAATTGAATTTTTATATAGTATATTGTAAATAAGCACAAATTCACCACTGTAAATTTGATCCTGGTCGTGCCGTGTCTTTTAAGATTAGCGCTGGGACCTGGGTCCCCTCTTCTCTCCCGTTCTCGTTCCACTGCCTCAATCTCCCTTCCACCTCATCACCTAACTACCCACACCCTTTATTTACATCAATCCCATTGTTTGTACCACCCACACCGTATAACCTCATGTGTGCAGTGTGAGGCCGACTTTAATTTGATTTGTCCGAAATAGAATTACTTTTTTTAGAAATGAAATAACTTTATTGGATTACGAGTATGATATTTTTTTTACCGTTTTTCCGAAAATCACATAATATGTGTTTTTATGTTTACCTAATTCGTATCTCAGTCTCAATTCTATAACTAGATAACTCAATATTTTCTATTCTGAGAAAATAGAGTGTTTTGGTCTGAAGTCATACCATTAAAAAATATTCGTTTATTGAACAATGATGTAAAACTCTAAATTAATTGACTAATTTGAAATTAAAGTTATTTATTCTAGAACCTTTTATTCCATATTTTATGGAAATGATATGTTTCGCCATGCTAAGACATTATCAGATGTCATTTAATACATGTCAATCCAATAAAATATAATAAAACTACTAGAAAACATGCGTTTTCATTTGTATAAGTTATCAAACCGTTATTTTGCATCACTGTGAGTGCTAGCTAGATAAAGGAAATTGTCTGTTTCTCGAACGAATCTTGTATTTTGTACATTTTAACTATTTAAAATTACTTAAATTAAAATAGTTCATAATACATAATAAATAAATACAATTTGTGATATTAACAAAGTTTTTGAATTAACAGTTATAAAATGTTAAAATATCATAGTGTTTCGGCCAAAACAGTGGACTATTTAATTAATACATAATATTTTTTTATTAGAAACACTTTATTTTGAACACTGAAATACCTTTCTGATTTATATAATATCACTAGCCAATGCCTGGCATGCGTTGCAATACCTCTTTCAATTATGTTTGTTATTTGTTTGAAGTAGATACACATACTCGTACACAAAACAGACACATTTGCATATACAAAATAAATAAATGTGTGAATAACTTTTCGGAAACATTGTATTATCACAACACATTTTTGCGCTTTTCACAACCATTTTTCAGTGTATGAATTTTAACGCAATCAACTATGCAATCCACGAAAAAATTGCAGGTGATTCTTTCACCTACAAATCGATAGACAGCGTCATAAATGCGGATGAGATTTTAAATTATCCAATCGAGAACTAGGCTCGCTGTAAAAAAAAATTAAAAAAAACTACATTAAGGTTATTTTTGTTTTGTTTAATTTCATACAACAAACTAAAACGCTCTCGAGCATGCGCATCGTGTGCATTTCGAATTACTTCCAGAGAGAATCGGGGTATTCCTCTTTTGCTCTCTCGTTTTACTTACCGGCCGCCAGAACCATCCTGCCTCTGGTGACACCGGTGGGAAGAGCAATTAATCTTCTGAACGCGGTCTCCTCGGAGATCGATGTCTTTCATATTAGTGAAAGTAGGTACGTTCAGAAGGCATATACTCTTAATTCTGGAGAGTATCCTGTCTTCCTAATGTTGAACCATCTCTCATGCGTTTCTGGTAGTACAATATATTATTTTACCTGTTCTCAACAGATGCCTTAAAAATGCATTTTGTAATGTCTGTTGATGAAATAAACTGATTTGATTTGAAACTAATTTGTTTATCGTACTATTTCTTTGGCGGTACGCGGGTTTTGCCTATTTATATTATGATATAGAGTTTACTTTCTTTTTTTATTTTGTTGAATCGGTCTTTACATCATTATAGCGCGAGCCAAACCGATGTAAAGGGTATAGCTATCATATTGATTCTCGTGACATGTAATAGGTAGCTAATCCATCGAAATTTTATTGTCGCGTGAATTCTGCACCATACTATGTAAATACAGTGTGACAATCACGTTCCCGTCACCAGGAATCGAATCCGAGGCCTTCGGTGTGACAGTCAAAGTACTTACCACTCGGCCCCGAAGATCGTCAACGTCGCTTTACATCATAGTTCATGAACCAAAAAATATTATTCGTTATTTTTTCTACACGCCATATTATGATAATGCAAACGTACAATATACCTTTATAAATAACGCGAAGAAGCCTTCAAAACATCACGGAAAGTAAAATATATTTTAAAGGATCTTAGATCTAGGATTCCATTGTACCTGTTCCCGCCACCGCGGTAATCCGTCTCGGCGTGAGAGCGATCCCTTTTGACAATGCAACCTGCAGATAGGATCTCGAGAATATTATAGACTTGTACAATATTATTATTATGGCAACCCCTCGGTTAAAGAACCTCACTCTATTGTTACCCATTGTAGATTTTTTGACACTTCCTTCATGTCGCTTGTATCAACATAACTGTTGACTGTTGACTGTTGAAGAATCAAGAATTTTTTTCTTTGACATTTCTGTTTTATGAACGAATAAATGTAAACAATATTTTGGTTTACATTTTCAATACTATAAATCGATTTATTTTCGTAAACAGTCATTAATATCTATTAATTTATATTTATTGTTTCTTGAACAATGATGTTAAACTCCATATTAAATAATTAATACGAATGACTACGTCAGTTTTCTAGTGAGTTATTTGATAATGCCTTAGAAGAGCGAACGACATTTGATAATGCCTTAGAAGGGCGAAACATGTCATTCTCATAAAATATAATAAAACTTCTAGAAAAGTGACGTTTTCATTCATATTAATTGTTAATTTATAAATAAGCGTTTATTTAAGACATTACATATTATAATACTACACATATTTTCTTCTATAATTTATTAAAAACCGGTTTTTCATTACGTCACATAATTTTTTTTAGAGTATTATTTTTATTTAATTTTTTTTTGTATATAGGTTGTTTGAACCCTATTACTGCACACACTTTTATTTTGCTATTATATTGATTCTCATAACAATTGATAGGTAGCTAATCTATTGCCATTTTATTGTCGCGCGAATTCTACACCAGACCATGGATAGTGTGATACTCTCACCCTCTATGGTCTGGTGTAGAATGTAGAAAGAAACCCGGGACCTTCGATGTGGCAATCATTGCTCTTGACACTCTGATACGAAGGTCGTTAAATTATATTTGAGTTTTTGTTGAAGTTAAAAATATCACAAAAAATGATATATTCTGAACAACGTATTATATTAAAATATTTTTATGCAACGTATAAAAAGATAAAATAATTTAAAACAACGTATACAAATTTTAATGAATAATTTATTTTCGTTTCTAAAAGTGTATTTTATTTGATTGTAGAAATTATGCATTTTTAATAAAATAATCAGATAGTTTCGACTAATGAAGAAAATGAGTCTATAAATAAATTTAAAATACTCGTACCTATTTTTATTATCGACATTAAAATAAAATACATCTTTACTTAAAATAATAATATTTTCATTCTTAAGATTCAATTTGTTCATAATAAATTTAATAGATAATTATTTTTATGTGTGAGTGGATACATTAATTTGTGTATGGATAATACAACGTTCTTAATTTAAATTGAGACTTCAATATACCGTTAACACAATCAAACATGACTATATCATTCAATGTGAAATTGTAATTAAGATAATCTCTTCACGGGACTCAAGTTAGACGCGTTTTCGTTGGGCTTCATCCTTTTAATGGTGATTTCACTGTCCAATGCGACATCTCAATCGTCCGATCTATTTATCCTTTCTTCAATCTCCTGTCGTCTTGTCTGACAACATTAAACCTGTAATTTGACGGTTATTACAAGATATGTATTTGTTTGCTTCGATCGCACAAGCAGCCAGAATCTTTGATTAATTATTTTTACACTCATTAAAGAAATGGACACGATTTCTATGATGGGTATGACAATCTGATTTGAATCTTAAAAAGGATAGGCTATGTTGTAGTGGGATAGGTTAGGTTTATCATTATTCGAATCATTTAAGGGTTCAGAATCTCAAATGCTGATATTAGGAAGGAATGTAGAGCGAAAGAAGGTATTATGATCAAAATTATGAAAGGTTCGCTGCGTTGGTTCGGACATATGGAGCGCATGGGTGAAGAAAGAATGGTTAAAAAAAGTATACGTTAACAATGTAAATGGAATAAGGAGTCGAGATAGACCGAGGAAAACATGGGATGACCAAATTAATCAAATATTAAAAGTTGGTCATGACAGAAGCCGGAAGAATCGACGTGCGTGTATGACTCGATGTATGAATGTGGAGGAAGCTAGAGAGGTGTGCCAGGATAGAGTAGTGTGGCGGTCCATTCTCTCTGCCCTCTCTGGAAACGGCGTGATGGTTTGTTGTTGTTGTTCTTTTAAGGGTTAGAAATATTAACCATGTAGACAACTGAATTGTACAAACCGCTTATCTCTTCTTCTTCTGCTTTATTTAGGACTGTGTCCTGTTATTTCTCGGAGCCTGTTCCTGGGATACAGATGTCCAACTATCTCGTCATCTTTCAGGTGGTCTTCCTGCCGGTCGATTTCCTGTTGGTACTTAATTTGCGGTTATATTGATCACTCTTTCAGAACATGCTCCTTCCACATGATCTCTCCAGTAGCGTCTTCTCAGTCTCCCCCATCGCACGACATCTTCTACATTGCAGATCTTTCTTATTTCATAATTTCTTATTCTGTCTCGGAGTGCCGTTCCCGCAACGGATCGGAGAGTCTTAATTTCTGTGGTTCTTAGGAGAGTTTTTGTTCTGATGGTGTCAGCTCTCGTTTCTATTCCATATGTCATTATAGGACGACAAACCGCTTATAATAACTTTAATGATCTGATGGTTAAAATATGTTTATCACCATTCGAATATTATCAGATTTAGAATAATATAGTCAATTGAATTCTACAAACTCTTGTATATTACTTATAGTGAGTTTGAAGTACTGATGGTTAGTTTAGGTTTGTTACAATTAGAATATATTAAGAAACGTTAAACATATAGACTATTGAATTCTACAAACTCTCGTTTATTGCTTATACTGCGTTTGTGGTGCTGAGGGTTAGGTTTGGTTTATCACAATTCGAATAGTTTGAGAATAATAACATAGACAATTGAATTCTACAAATCATCTATATGTTCGTTTGAGGTATTCTATACGTAGACAGTTATTGTCAGCGAAAACTTGGATCTATTCTTCCCAACTCAATAATTATTTGATTACGTAACTCATTTTATCTGTGTGAGATATTTATAAAAGATTTTAAAACAGATAAACGCGAACTTCAAATTAATACAGCGCAATTCAAACGCCTTAGACTTTAAAAAAAATGGATAATAGACGAAAAAATAAATAATTAATAATTAGAATGCATACTTGTTCAAAACCAGTATTAACGTTAATTAACGCGCATGCGTTTCACGATGTAAAAGAGTAGATAAATTAATGGACGTTGCGCGTTGGTATATCAAAAGTCAACATTTTGGTAGTCCATTTTCTAGGCATATCGTTTGGAAACAACGTGGTGCATTCCAAAATTTATTTATGGTATGTATTTTTTAAATAAATAAAAATATATACACGATATTACGATACCTGTTAATTTTTTCTTTGATTAGATAAGGAATTATAGCATTAATTTTTTTAAATATTTTTTTATGGCAACAATTATCAAGTTTCGCCAACCGACGATAGACGTTACGATCGTCTATTATTTGTTTATTCACCTAATAATGCCACCATGGTTTAGCGCAATAGCTGTCGTAAAAAAATAATACATATTATTATTAAAGTGTTTCAAATTAAATTGTTAAAAATGATGATGTATCACAATATTTCTGCCAAAACAATGGGTGGTTTGAAATAATTGTTTTAAATTTATATTTGAAGATAAATAATGTTTAAAATTACCTATATTTACGGATTTACCTTAAAACATATTTTAGAAGATGTCATTATGCTGCCGAAACTGGTTAAGGCCACAAATCAATTGGTACTCACTAATAATATAGGTATTCTTCTTCTTCTTCGCGTGCCGTATCAGTTCCCCCTGACGTTGGCAATCACTCCGGCGAAGGCTTCTCTATCTTGCGCAACCCGGAACAGCACCCCAACATATCTCATCCCGGTCCAATCTCTTATGTTGCACAGCCAAGACATTTGCCTTCTACCAGGACCACGCTGCCCTCAATTTTTCCCATCAGCATTAGTTGGAGCAAACTGTATTTATCTCCCCGCAGAATGTGATCCAGATATGAAATCTTACGAACCTTAACGTCCTTTAGTAGTTGTCTACTACAGTTGGCTCTCCTCAAAACCTCCAAATTGCTGATGAAATGTGTCCACAGTATGCGGAGCATTCTGCTGTGCAACCACATCTCGAATGTTTCCAACCGGTTCATAGTGTGCACTTTCAGGGTCCAAGTCTCCAAGCCATAGAGTAATACAGACCAGACATAGCACTTCAACATTCTCTGCCTTAGTTTCAAGTTCAAGATGTCATTTTGATTATATCATCATCATCATCATCATCATCATCAGCCGTCTGTCATCCACTGCTGAATGTAGGCCTCTCCCGAAGCACGCCACCGTCCCCTATCCATACATGTCCAGCAATCCTCTTCAGATCGTCGGTCCAGAGGCAGGGGGACGTCCAACTCTATGGAATCCTGTACGCGGTCTCCACTCCAGAACCCGTCTTCCCCATCGGCTGTCGGTTCTCCGACAGATATGGCCAGCCCACCGCCACTTCAGCACGCCTATCCGTAGAGCTAACATCACCTGATTATATAGAAATATTTAATTAATATACTTAATTTTCATTATAAACAAAGTAACCATTCGTTATTTCTGCATAAAATTTATCTATATATAACATATTTTTTACTGCATATGTTATACCATTTATTAGTACCTACTTTGTGTTTTAAACAGTACCTATTCATTATATATTTAATGATAATGTTTATAACGCGTTTTAACATGGTGGTATTATACGAGTATATGGTACACTACTAATCTATTCTCTTTTTTCTGTCATATAAATAGATTTAATTTTTTTTCTATTGATACCTAAATAAGTTACATACGAGTATACTTGCATCACAAAAAATTAACCTATCCATCATTTTAAAAGCAATAAGTCAAAGGATAAGCAGGTACTGCAGAAACCAGACGTATTGTATTCGAACAAGTTAGGTCCTCCCGTTTGTACTTTGTTCGATTTATGAATTTAAATTTCGACTCTGGTGTTCTACAAATCATTTTAAACTTCGAACGGTACCATAAATCACGGATTTGTAATAGTTTTGACAGCTACAGTCGGAGTGATTAACGATTGTATTGTAAGTTTTTTTTAACATGCTTGTAAAACAGATCCTTTGTTGTGTTAGACAATATTAAATGATTTTAGATCTTTTTTAGTCTCACATAGATCATCTTCGAATATCTATACGAATATCCGATACAATGACAATTTCTTCTCATTCTTCTTCTTTAACCAGTTTCCTTCCACTCAAAAAAAAAAACATCACGTTGTTTCCGCGTAGGGGTAGGCAGAGAGAATGGACCGCGACACTACTCTATCCTGACATACCTCTCTAGCTTCCTCCACATTCATACAGCGAGTCATACACGCACGTCAATTCTTCCGGCTTCTGACATGACCAACCTTTAAAATTTGATTAATTTATTCATACCATGTTTTCCTCGGTCTACCTCGGCTCCGTACTCCATTTACATCGTTAACGTATACTTTTATTAACCATTCTTTCTTCACCCATGCGCTCCATATGTCCGAACCAACGCAGCGATCCTTTCATAATTTTGTTCATAATAGGGGAGATGTAGGCAATGGGAGTCAGTTGGCAATGGGAGTCACCCCTTTAATTCGAAAACAATACGCGTGATGGCGGTTTCAGTGACGTCATATGCTAGCTGTTTGCTGGTAACATCCGCGGTATGCAGCTTAGTCAGTTCGCATCACGTGCTAGAGAGTGGTAGACGTAACAAGTTTTCGGGCCCTTCTGATCTAATTTTTCGAGTGGACAAATCTGAAGGTAAGGATCAAACTACTGAGTGTTTCTTTTTGCACTTGTGATATGTAATGACTAAAGCATTTTAGATCGTGATTTCAAACTCATTTTACCACTATCACTTTTACTTTTATGTCAAGGTAGGTTTTTTCTCTTTTTTACCGATGTAGGCAATCGGAGTCAGGTGACCCTTATTGTTAACATTTCCTGTCTTCGATAAAATAATCTTATTTTTGGTTTGTAGATACCGAACGTTCGTCCTAGAAAGACAAATAAGCTAACTGGTCTATAGCTAACCTGAAAAAGGCCGTGGAGCTCATCGATGAACAAGGTTATTCAATAAGAAAAGCCGCTAAAACAATGAACATCCCATTTTCGAGTCTTCAGAAGAGGTACGCGAAAAAAATAGATAAAGAAGAAAATTCTGCAGGAATCGAACAATACTTCAGCGTCAGATATGAACACTGATGACTTGTACCAGGACGACAAAAACGATGATGCAGAAGATTCTGACAACCAATGTCTTGTATGCGGCGAATTCGGGCGAGATAATGAGATGTGGTTCCGATGCACTTCATGTGGGCTTTGGGCTCATTCAGATTGCACTGGGTGGGACTCAGCTTGCAATTATGTGTACGATTTGTGTTGACCCCCATTGCCAACATACTGATCACCATTGCCAACAGATGTGGGCAATGGTGGTCAAACCTGTTTTTTTTTTAAATGATTATTATTCAAAAAGTAAAAAGCCAAAGTGATTAAAGGTGATCTCAATTAATAGTTTAATAACTAAAGTTTATAATAAGGCTTAAGCAATAAATAGTTAACTAATAGTTTTTTTTTTTTCAATTCTCGCTTAAGTGACTCCCATTACCTACATCTCCCCTACCTTCTTTCGCTCTACATTCCTTTCTAATATCAGCATTTGAGATTCTGTCGTACATCGTTCTACCACACATACGTCTTAGGGACCTCATCTCTACCGCTTTAGTCCCACTTCACGATGTATGACGATTTTTTTATCTTACGTTTGATAGGATACCTAGTTGGCTTCCTCATATCTGAAGGTCGTGACTGTCCCAACTACCATGGCGAATATTGTTCTTCTCCTACTCCCCACGATTCTACGACAGTTATTCTAGTGGTCGACTTTATTTAGTAACTCCATCGTTTTTGGAATATTCCTCTAGCTATACGTCCCTCGATGCTGCTCACGAGGAACATCTTCTCTAGGCTGTCCTGGTCTCGCTTCACGAAGTGCCCAATTGGAGTGTCTGTCTTTGATAATCTATCGCCGATGTTAAATTGATTAATTAAAGGATGGAGGCTTCTGTTTTCTATGCTGTCCAGGATATTCGCGGCATCCGCCTTCAGCACCATATTTCGAATGCGTTATAGCGTTGTTGATCACGTGCTTCCACTGTCCATGTTCTAGAAATATAGAAAAAACTTATTCTTACTTTTATTTCTTAATAATTTGTATTTCAAATAAGAAATTCAATACGTTAACCATATTTTATTTCAAAATGCTTTTTTTCAGGAAAATTATTTCCTACAACACTTCTGAAAAAGTTTTTTCTTTTCCGACTGAAAGCTAGAAAACTGAAATAGTGTTTTCATTATCTACCCACAGATGTCTCTCTTAGTATACTTTCAAGGATAACTCGTTTAGACTGCCCCAAAACCACCAATGATTAATAGATTATATGTTTAAACCTTGAACTAAAGACTTTGATGCACGAAAATTATATGTATTTATATATTTATAATAATTTAAATGTAACAAATGTCCTACTTCATATTTTGTAAATGAATTAATTATAAAAAAATCATTTGAAGTGTGCAGTAAAAAATACGTAGCAGTAAACAATTTTATTTCATTGTGTTACAAGTTAAAAAAAATAATGAACGTAAATTAATAAATCGCCCTTTTTATTATTTTTAAAAAATGTATACACATTTTCAATAGATGGCGGTAGAGTTTTATTTTTTAACGGTCCAGGGGTTCATTTGTATTTTTGGTATGGTTTGTCTTCCAAAATAAAATTATTTCCGACTAATACATTAAGTTATTTATCCACAAGTAACTTTCATTAGAAGGTATAACAATATAAAACTAATATGTAAATATGCCAACCAGTTTTGCTTGTGACTTGGTCAAAGCAATAACAGTTAAACCCTGTGGAATCTATATCACAAGCGAAAGAGTCAGCACTTAAATTTACTTATTCAAAATAGTATAATATGCTTTTATTAAACGATTATTTACCATCATTTTTGTGTCAATGGCGAGTTTGTCTCGTTTAATTGGCCCTAAATAATATCTCATCTTTCCTTTTCTCTTGGCTTGCTTGTTATGGGAGGTTTGGCCAACTTTGTGTCGTTTCCGGGGGCGTTGATGATTTAGTAACATCACACGTGGAGATACCTTCCTTGCCCCTCTTTCAGATTGCTTATTTACAAGGTTCTATCTATATAAACTTTGACACGAAGCCATGACTTATAGGTTTGAAATATTCAAAAATTAAATTAAATACATGTTCACTTAGTATAAGACACTTAATTTGAGTAATGCCAACCGGTTTCACTCTGTAGCAAGCTTCCTCAGAGCTATACGCAAACTAAAGAAAAATTAAATAGAATGTTACAAAGAAAATTCTATTTATCTTATAAGAATAGACCTTCTTCAAATAATGTGCCGTGAAGCGATAAAATATATAACATATTAACTTTTAATTTTAGGTAAACTTAAAGGCTGAATACTGTGGAATTCCATGATGACGAAGTTTTATGAATTAAAACAGTGTTTTTTCCACTTTCGAGTACAATTTTCTCGACATGTTTCGAAGGTGATGGTTGAGGTATTAATTTTGTAAAACTCCATTATTAATTTTTAATAGTAAACACGATTGTTTAGTGGTTCAATTTAAATAATTTATATAAATTAAATCCAAACCTTTAAACAAGCGTGTTTACTATTATAAATTATTGTGAAACACTGTTTTATCTACTTTTATCGACATGTTTCGAAGGTATATACGATGACGGTGTAAAGCCTTCGAAACATGTCGATAAAAGTGGAAAAAACAGTGCTTTACTTCATAATAATTCATAATAAATTAATAATAATGTTTGCTTAGAGGTCAAAATTTTAAAAGTAGGTAATAAAGTGAATTTTTCATAAAATTGCATTTTTTGTAATTTTATTTAAAAAAACTTAATTCATAAAATAATCAATTGTCTCTTGAACAAGGATATAAAACGCCATTTAAAAAATAATACGAATTCAACATTTTATTTTATTAAATTGTAAATAAAACACTTTTATTTACAATTTAATAAAATTCATCTATTTTACACGACTAGTTTCGGAAGCTACAGATGCTTTCATCTACAGGTTTCAATATAAACTGTTTTATCTTATTTTTAAACTTTCATTTGAAAACGTCTTTCACATAAAATAAAATATAGCTTCTTGAAATCATTTTCATTCATGTTAATTATGAAATAGCCCGTAACTGGGCGTAAAAATGTTCAACGCCGATAGCATATTTCTGTTATCCTAGTGTCAAATTCAAAGAAATTAATATTTCCAATAGTACACATTTCGATATATACAATATAAATATTGTGTGTTCAGTGACAACAATCATTATACCTAATACAAACGTGGTATAGCGAATTTATCTAATCAAATGTTCGGTTTATATTGACATATGTGCGATACAATATCTTGAAAGATAACTTCTCTAGCGCCGGATTGAAGATTTTATTTTCTTCAAAGTTATTACAAAAATAATTTTCCTAATATTATTTTTCATTAAAAAAATATTTACTTTAAATTTTCTTGTAATAAATAATAACATGATAAACAGTTTGGTTTTGAATGCAGATTTTTTTACATAACTTTTCTTTTACAAAAATTAAAAGAGTTTTAAAACATGTTTTTGTAAATTTTTACATTAAAAAAATGTGAAATTTAGAATATTTATTTGTTTATTACTTATAAGTAACTGACATTTTATTGAAATTACGTTTCGTATTACAAAAAACATCAATAAACGATGTTTCGAAAACTGTTCATTTCTGTATCATACGAATAATAAATGATAAAAACATGATGATTGTAAGCAATTTTATCATTGTCATGTCATTTCCATAGTGTTATCGACACGGTATCGCGCAATAGCACTTATTTTTAAATAATTTCAGTTTATTCAATGTTATGACATAAACAATAAACATATTTAACTAACTAACAATCATGCCGCCCCCCCAAAGGGGTAGGCAGAAAGAATGGACTGCCACACTTTAACCGATGCGGCACTCCATCCTTCTCTTTTCGCCCGCGCAGGAGACACGGTGTGATGGGTTGCGAACTTCATCGCCACCAATAGGCATCTCCCGCGCACACTCGATTGTCCAACGTCCACAAAATAAATCTTACACAAATAATATAAAATACAATATTAGTCACATCCTTAATTTCGCAAGAATAATCAATAAATAACCTTAAATTTTTTTATAGACATTTACAAAAAAAAAACCCAACCTGTTTGATATAAAATAATCTCCATTAGTTTTTTTATTTTTAAAAAAGACTAACATCAAGGATTTATATTAATGAAATTAGAATTTTTATTTACAATATTCAATGTGAGCAGAAAATAGCTCATTATTATGAAGAAGGAATCTGGTCGTGTCCAGGCTTGAACCCATGTCCCCTAGATCAGGAGCCAAGCGTTCTATCCCCTAGACCACCACCCGGTAATATGTTCTTATAAGTTCGTTCATATATGATCACACATATGTTGTAATTTCATATTTTTTATTTGAACCACGATTACTTTTACTGTCGTTACAATATGTAGCTCTTTACTCAAGTATTTGAGTTTCACTACAAAATGTTTCTAAATCGAACAGCATCGAAACCCCAGTAGATACACACTTAAAGTGAAGAGGAGTCAAAAATGCTATCTTTTAATAGAGCATTGAGAACTGTGTATTATAGATACACAATGAACAACCAGCAAAATAGCACATGTATCTACGATGAGAGATCTCGGGATCATCTATGAGAGTAGGCTGACTTTTCGGGCACATGTTGAGAGGATTTGTGGCACTGCACTGAAGGTTGGGCTTCATCGTCCGGACCGGCAGAGTTTTTAGGGATCCCAATATGTTCAGAGTCCTTTACAACGCATTGGTTCGGAGCAGACTCGAAAGTGGTTCTGTGATATGGAGTCTTCACGAGGCGAGATATTCCGTTATGCTGTAGAGGGTTAAGAAAAAATTTCTGAGGTATCTCTACATGAGGGAGTATGGTAGCTATCCGTAGCTCTATCCCACGGCATTTCTTTTGGGAATGCTCGGAACCAATTCTCTACAGCTTCGAAGAGATGGACATCTAATTACCCATTTCTTTAGATTAATTAGGGGATACTTCGAGAACTCGGCCGTACTGGAGGGTGTTCGGCTTTTTGTCCCCGATAGATATCTCCGACAGCGACATCACATATTGTTTTACCTACCGGCCGCCAGAACCAATCTGCCTCTGGTGACACCGGTGGGAAGAGCAATTAGTCTGCTGAACGCGGTCTCCTCGAAGATCGACGTCTTTCATGTTAGTGAAAGTACGTTCAGATTATCCTGAATCTTAATTCTGGAGAGTATCCGGTCTTCCTAATGTTGAACCATCTCTTATGCGTTTCTGGTAGTATACTATACATAATATATTATTATATTTTACCTGTTCTCAATAGATACCTTAAACATAATTTTTGTAATGTCTATTGATGAAATAAACTGATTTGATTTGATTTGAAAATATTAAACGTTAAATTTTTTAAATATGATTTTACAATGTAACAAATTTGCATTGGCAACACTCGTTATAAGCATAGGCGCTATTAAACAAGTATCTACTTGATTGCTTTTGCATTAAAATCATCTTCTGTCCGAGCCTGTTTCGATTTTGAGCAGTCGTCCAAGGATACCCGCTCCATGGAAATCAAATTTAATAAATCAAAATCAAGTCCAAAATATAGATCACTCGTTTTATAATTGGCCATTATGTATTCAAATACATATATGTACATAATTTTAAACACTTATCTTTGCGCTAGTCCTGGTATGTTGCATCGACCATTCTATGCAATCTGGGCTGTGAACGAGTTAATAAAAATAAAAATAAATATTTTCAATCTAACCGTTTTGTGATTTAAAAAAATTAAAATCATATCGTTGTACATACTTGTCTCTATTCCAAAAATCAGCAAATAATAATAAATACCGGTTTTCAATACCTACCCATGTTAAAATATTGGCTATTTAAGCTGGTATTTGGTATTCCAATATATAAATCATAAAAAGCAACAAAGGTATTAAAAATACGTAAACTATATTTATAAAATAAAAATTGCGTTTTTATAATGATGACAATGAATTCTTCTTATTCTCTGGTCTCAATCTAATGATTGGTCTGCAGCAAGGTGACACATTTCCTCTTCCACCATGAAGTCTATATTTATTATAATATCACGAATCAAAATGCTTCTGCATCTACAAGTCAGATGAACAAATTAAACTTTCTAAGCATCACGCCGTCTCCCCGAAAGGGGAGAGTAGAAAAAAATGGACTGCCACGCATTTCTATCCTGACATACTTCTCTCGTTTCCTCTACATTCATACATCTTGTCATGCACGCACGTCGATTTCTCCGACTCCTCACATGACCGACATTTAATATTTGATTGATTTGATCGTGCCACGTTTCCCTCTGCGTTCCTGATGAAGGAACATGGAACTAGCAAAAGAAGGATGAAAGTAGAATAAATGCTGTAGAAATGAGATCTCTAAAATGAATGAGGGATAAATCTGAATATGATAGAGTGTCAAATGCAAGTATAAGAAGTGAATGCGGTTCGAATGAAAGTGTTATGAATTAAATAATGAATGGGTCATTAAGATGGTTTAGACATATGGAAATAATGAGTGAAAACATAATGGGGAAGAAGTTATATTTAAACGGCGTGAACGTAGCTTGTTGATTATTCATAAAATATATTAGAGTCAACACCTGGATGATTGTTTTTTGGTGATATATATTTTTTGTTGTGATGGGATTCGATTGCACAGATGAAAAGTCGTAGATTAGTTAACAGTTGTTTAATACGGCACAGACACAAGTGTATAAACAATAGCTGGGACGAGAGCGTGCGAATGGATCCGTGTTGCCCGGCCGAAGTATGCGATGGTAAGACCGGGAGCAAAGACGGGATCCTTGTCTCCAGGGGGCGAAGTGCTGCTGCCAGCATACTAGCACCATGGTTTAGCTGGATGTTATGGGATTAATCCTCTCCCCCCTTCAATAGATAGGGCGAGAGCGTGTGAGTGGATGCGTGTTGCCCGGTCAAAGGACGGGGTAGTAAAACCGGGGGCAATGACGGGGTCCTTGTGTTTAGGGGGCGCTATGCTGCTGCCAGGATACTAGCGCCATAGTTTAGCTGGGTATATTGGATTAATCCTCCCACTAAATTTAATTTAATACAAAAAATATATATGTAAAACTGGTATGTTAGCATTTTCAAAATTATTACTGTTAAAATTTAAAAACTGTTATAATATCGCAATTTCTTTTTATTCAACGAGAGTGTCGCGATAGCTGTTTCGCCAACCGATGTTGGCATCATCAGGTGTAGTTTATTGTAACACCTGATGATGCCAACATCGGTTGGCGAAACAGCTGTCGCGACACTCTCAGTGAATAAAAGAAATTGTGATATTATAACAGTGTTTTAAATTTTAGCAGTAATAATGTTGAAGTATCATAGTGTTTCGGCCAAAACAATGTACTATTTTTAAAAAGTTAATTTACTTTAGCTAAATGTGGATATGGTACAATTACAAATTCGAGCGACGATTTGTTAAATGTTTTAATAATTTTTCATACCTGAGCCGTTGCGCGACAAGCACATTAAAAATTCAAGGTTCAAACGCTTAGATTAATTTGGAAAAATGTAGAAGAAATAATATGACATTGATCGCTACAGTGAGAGACGTGCATACATCTATTTACACGATACAATCGGACCAATCACTCAATAAAGTAATATGTAAACATCGAGACATGTGAAAACTAATTTGCATTAGCTGCGACATCTGTTTAAAGGCGGATAAAAGACTGTTATGCAAGAGAAAATTATATGGTGACCCTACCTTATTGCCGTTTACCAATGATTGAATAACGTTGATACCAACACGTTGCTTATTAATATTGATATGCCGTGAAGGTTGTGCTTTTTTATTATTATTTAGAACTACTCCGTTAAATACTATAGAGTTTTTTTGTATTTATTTATTGTTTCTTCAGCAATAATGTAAAACTTCATACAAAATAAGTAATACGTCCGTTTTCTAGAAGTTTTATTGTATTGTATGAATATGGCATGTTTCACCTTGCTAAGGAAATATCATATAACAATTTTAATACCTTAGCAAGACGGAATATGTCATTCAAATAAATGAAACTTCTTGAAAACAGACATTATTATACTCGTACATATTCTTTTTTTATACAATATTAACATTAAGGTTGCACATTGAATCGAATTTTTTAGCATTCTTTTTATTGAATTCTGCTTTTAAATACGGTTGATATAATCAATTTAGAATATCTTTAAAATAACAACACTAGTTCTAAATAGATAATTAAATTATAAATTGTTTCTTTCAGTAAAAAAACAATATTGATTCAAGTTGGTACGTTGTTTTGATTACACATTTGAAAAAAATTAAATAGTATTATAATTAATCGGGTGGTGGTCTAGGGGATAGAACGCTTGGCTCCTGATCCAGGCGACTTGGGTTCGAACCTGGACACGACCAGATTCCTTCTTCATAGTAATGAGCTATTTTCTGTTCACATTGAAGATTGTAAAATAAATTCTAATATCATTAATATCTTTGATGTTAGTCTTTTCAAAAAAAAAAATTAAAAAAAAACATAAACGCAAAGGAAACACGAATACTGTGAGTCTCAATTTTTTTTATTTTGCATATCTGTTTTTGGTTTGCGGATAACTGCTCATCTCTTTAATATTTATATTTTAAATAATTATCGTATATTTATGGAATATTGCCCTTAGAGTAAATTGTGCTTTAAATTGTAATAAAACTTAGTTATTATTGTGGCTATTAACAGTGTTAAATATATTATCCTTTTCATTTTTTTATTATTGTGACTGATTTTTTAAAATGTGATTATGCCATTTTTGTAAGAATGTATCAAACATTATATTTTAATTGGTGTTATTATTTTTTGTGTACGCTTATCTTGATTAAATCATTGATTATTTGATATTTTATTAAACAACGAAAATCTATGTAAACCAGTATTTAATCAATTCATGACTATATTTAGTAAAACGTATTTAAATTTATGCATTTAATCTATAATAAATAATAAAATTATATAAGAATTTAAACCAAATAAACATGAATACAGTCACATTCGAATAAAATATTATTGTACTTAGAAAATAGAAAATATCTTTCTTTAATTCACAAAATATTTAAAAAAACACGACATTTTTCAGAGGATACCTCCATCTTCAGGATATCTCCATCTTTATCTTCATGGAGGTATCCTCCGAAACATGGCGTGTTTTTAATTTTTTTTTAAATATTTTGTGGATAAAACAAAGTCAATGCCTTAGCGTTCAATAAATATTATATGTTTTTTTTAAAACTGCTAATTTTTTTAATCTTTATATTTTTAATAAATATTTTCTTTCTGCCCACCCCTTCGGAGAGACGTCGTGATGTTTAGTTTATTTTAAAAAAATATATACGAAACTTCCTTCCGCAAGCGTTTGTCACATTTCTCGCGCCATTTAAACACGTATCCTAATTTTACCACTTCCAAGTGCTAAAATTATTATGCAAGAAGTAACATGGCGGCCCTGTCTCGATACGCCGTGAGCATAATGGCTTTATTCAAAATGCGTAGGTCAAACTTGAACCGTAATGTAATCGTCTACATAGTTGCACCTTCTAGGTCAGTCAGTCTGGTCTCGTGTTTCAGCATTCGAGGATGTGCGCAGATCCTGAGTGCGCACGCTTTTCGTACGTCTTTTGTTTGTTTCGGTTCGCTTTTCCTGCGCGCGCCATCTTGATTTTCCGATCTGCATTTAAAATGCCGGTCCGCTGTGATTGACGTTCTATACAATGTCATGTGTTTTGTTAAGTGTTTAAATTTTAATTAATAACGTTTGAGTTCATTGTTTTCGTTGTGATTTTAAGGTACCTACCTAAAGCTTATCTCAAAATGTGCACTATGAATGTTTTAAGTGATAAAGTGACAATAAAAACATAATTTGAATTATGTTATAAATATATGATAACGTTTGATACTATTTTAGCTTTAACTTATATTTACATTTCTACTATTGATTTCATGAAATAACTTTCATTTATTTCAACCGTAAATCAACTCATTTTAAATATTTGTTCAATTGCTCATGTTTTTTTTTCGCGATACATTCTTGAAGATATTACTTTATCTTATCATTTTAATCTGGTTATTTCCTTCGACTATTCAAGAATCGGCGATAAACATCGATAAGTTACCAGAATGTCCATTGAAGTGTATTCTACAATATAAAATTTGAAACATTCAAATGGTTACAAGATCAAACCAATTTTGTTTTATTCGTGTCGTGGTTATGAAATCAAAACTACAATAATAATTTCAACCTACGCCGGTTATAAACAATTAAGTTTCATTATTGTTATACTTAGAAAAAAACGTGTGTCATATCATCATATTAAACAAAATTTATGTTAATGTCTTGTTTTTCTATTGTCTTCGCCCAGATGCGGCGTAAACTACGACCGTCTTAGAAATAGCGTGAAAGTTGATCGCATAATTAAAAACCTTCCGAAAGTTATGTGAAAATTCGTTAACACTCTCACTCGGGCAGACGCGAATTTTGTATTGTTTCATTCAACACATTTACCATTCTTACAGCGGTTTCTTAAGCGAAGTGATGTGCCGAATGTGGTGAATCGAAGAAAATTTATAAAATGTTGTGAATCGACTTTTTTGATACGGTCCTCTGTGAGTGGGTGCGTGAATTGATAATATCTGTGTAAATAATTCTGTGTTGTCTGCCATATTGGATTGGAAGCTGTTTGTCGTGTTCGTAATCGCACCTGTTCACTCACTTATAGGTAAGTTACAGTTCGATGTACACAGATGAATACCACGTACTTTGCAACAGATACTGAAATCGCTTGTTGATCTTAACTCTGACGTTTTTTTATTTTACTAATTCGGTTTGCGCACGAGTAAACAAATGGTTATTTTTTCAATATGATTTGAATATTACACTAATTATCTCGTCATACAGTTTTGAGTGAGATTAAATAATGGGTTACTGTATATTGTATTGTTTGATGATCGATGTTTTTAAAACGAGTTAATAAAAAATAACCTCATATAAACAATTTATCATTTTTTCTATATTCGCCATCACTTAGTGTTGTGAATTCTTAGTAAAATAACTATTTGAAAACATTGTATTTTCACGACACTTTTTTGCACTTTTCACAAACATGTTTCGGACACAGACACCCTTCCTCGGTGTATAAATTTTAACAGTGTAATATAATAAAATCGTTATCTACATACTAAATGAAAAATGAACAAAGTATAAAAAAGGGGGGAGGGGGAGATAAATTAATTCAAGAGGTAGGGTAAATTGAAAATTAGTTGGAAGGGAAACAAATAAAATATCGGACATGAAGATAATTATATTTGGTTGTTAATAATATCTTCTTTATTTTTAATTTAAAAAATTTCGAGGTTATACAATATAACATTTTTTATTATATAATTAACGTATACCGAAACATGTTTGTGAGAAATGCAAAAAGGTGATGTGAAAATAAAATGTTTCTAAAAGTTTATTCCAATTAATAATTTGTATATCTTGTTCAGATAACTTAGATGAGTAAAGAAACTGATTAAGTCAATATTTTAAGTTTCATCCTAGTCTCAGTCAATGTGACAGAATAAAATAAGAGAATCCTTTGGCCTCCTCTCACATTGCTATGCTGATGATCAGCAACTTTATTTTTTCTGCAACTCTGACAACACCAAGCATATTACTTCAATAACTGTCAACTGCATTGCTGCCATATCCAAATGGGTGGCATCAAACAAACTTAAACTAAATCCATCCAAAACGGAATTTCTCTGGACTTCTTCCGCAAAGCGTCAATATCTTATAGATCATTACTCAATTTCAACAGCTGACAATGATATCGTTCCTAAAAAATCCACAAAGCTTCTTGGTGTTTATTTTGACGCAAATCTGTCTCAAAAGACCCAAATTAATAACACGGTCAGCGCTAGTTTCTTCCACCTAAGACGATTAAAATCCGTCAAAAGTCCGTATTCCCCATGACACTTTCAAAACTCTTGTTAATTCCTTCGTTGTGTCACGACTTGATAATTGTAATGGAATTTATGCAAACATTCCAAAACAACAAAAAAAACAAACTTCAATCTGCGTTCAATGCAGCAGCATGAGTCATTAAAGGCATTCCAAAAAAGTCCCATATAACACAACATCTCAAAGAACTTCACTGGCTTAAAAGTCCAGAAAGAATCCAGTATAAACTCTGCTGGACAGTCTTCAAAGCGCTACATGGAATGGCACCAAGTTATATATCTGAACTCTTTATAACGGACAGCCTAAATTCAAGAAAATCCACACTTTGCTCGGCGAACTCCTCAGCAATAGGAAGATTAGTTGAGCCGAAGCGTTGCCCCAGTACAAATTTCGGGGATCGAGCGTTCGCGGTAGCCGGTCCATCAGCTTGGAACAATCTCCCTTCACACCTCAGATGCATAAATGATCCGACAGATTTCAGATCTAAATTTAAAATCCATCTTTTTCATATTTCATACCCAATTTAAACATTTATACTTTGTTCTACTATACTTTTTGACCGATCGCTTTTTAAGCGGTCACATTTAGATTTAAAACACGTCTTTGCGCCCTTGAGGTGATTACATCACAAAAACGGCGCTTTCGAAGTTAGCATATTATTATTATTATTATTATTATTATTATTATTATTATTATTATTATTATAATACTCTTCTCCTGATCCATGGAAGTTAAGGAATTGAGCCACATGAATTGTATCTTATAATAATGAGATTTTATTACAGTTTGCAAAACATTTTTTGTAGTGCGTTAAGTCCGTAAATGTTCTATTGAAGAAAATGGATTATTGTATATGTGTAAACGAAGGAATTCAATGTTGATAAAAATTATCTTAAATCGTAAACCAAATCTTCTATCACTTAGGTTATCTTCAGCGATTGCCTTTGCTGTAATATTTAATAGAAGAAAACACATCAAAAGTCGGCTAATGTTTTTCCTAAATTTACTAATTGAATTCCTCAAAACAAGTTCGTAAATAATTATGTAATAAAACTTATAAAAAATGATTAAATGTCAACAAATTTTAAATAATAATATTATGCAGAAATCACGAGGTAGTTATTTATTATTTATAAGGTGTTTTTACCTCGTTAAGATGGATAATAAATAAAATCCCGCTCTTCGTCGTCTAGTTGAATCCTCTAGAAAATAAAAAAAGGCGATAAAATAGCTACCTATCACGTGCGCATATAACTCGCCGTATGAATGTGGAGGTACCTAGAGAGATGTGTCAAGATTGAGTAGTGTGACGGTCCATTCTCTCTGTATATCCTGGGAAACGGCATGTTGTTGTTGTGTTTATCATTTCGTCGCTTATTCTTTTTTAAATTGTGGTAATCGCAATCAGATAATCGTAGATATTGTGCAGTGTAGGCATGTGCAGCCCGGCGTGGCGATGGTAGGTGTTTCCTTAAATGAGTGTGAGGCAATTATAACGCAGGCCGCGTCACGGGCCGCGAGGGCGGAAGTGTCACGCCCACGAGCCGCCTGTTTGCCTAACCCCGCAGTGACAGCTCGCTATACTATCGATAGAGATGATAAATCTTTTGATATCAACCGATACATCTGCTATCGCGATATTATTATCTCACGCTAAGTGTGTCAAATGATTATAAATACACAAAATGACATTATCTTTTGATTTTAATTAATTTTTGATAAACTTAATCTGTTAACATCGCCGAATTCCAAAAATAAAATTGTTTTTTGTGAATGTATACTTATACTTGTATACGAATACCGCTAATGGCGGGGTAGCCTTTCACATTGAGTTAAAAATATGTTCTGCTTAATGCTTAATAAACATAAATCTCCTTAGATGGCGTTAGTATGTAGATTATATATAGAGTAATCTTAAAAAGATTAACATTTGTAATCAAAATCTTCATAGATGGCACATTGAAACTGACATGTGAAATCTGGCATAGGACTTTAACATATATACAACTTCCAAAAATTTGTCAGACATGGTTATAAAGAAAGGTGGAATGGGGAATGTTGTAATTACATTAAGCGTGCGCTCACCCAAGCAATGACAGGTCATAAGTCCTGTAAACACCTTGATCAACCATATTCAGTTTCCAATTTGCATCTTCGTCTCTATTGAGGTACAATTAAATCATAAAATTGTTGTATACATTTTCATATGAAGCACTCATTTTGGGGTAGGCATTTTTAAACTTTTGTATATAAAATAACAAAACACATAAAAAAAAGAAACCGCGAATGCTTTTTCGGTTAAATATTGATTATCAACGTTGTGGCGATGAGGTTCGCAACCTATCACACCGCGTATCCCACGGGGCGAAAAGAGAAGGATGGAGTGCCGCATCGGTTAAAATGTGACAGTCCATTCTTTCCGCCTACCCTTTCGGGGAGACGGCGTTAATCAACGTTAAACCGAAAAAACGATCGCGTTTTCATTATATATTTTATAATAGAGTTCTACAAAATAAATAACTCCAACCATTAATAAAATATTTTGTATTTAACCATGGTATAGTTATTACGAGCAGAATTTGATTGATGCCAACTTCTTCGCTTGAATCCAAGCTTTATCAGGGCGATATAATAACTATTTTTTTTAAGTTTTATAACTTTTTAATTTAAGATAAACCTAAGGCGTAAACACAATGGAATTTCATAATGATAAGTTATTTTATGAATTAAATCTTTTACTCCATGATGAAGGTGTAAACGCTTCGAAACATGTTGAGGAAAATATACTCAAAAGTGGTCGAAACAGTGTTTAATTTGATAAAAAAAATTGTGTATGTTTTTGAATTTTAATCAACGTTATATTTTCACACATATCTGAATCTGGAATATGAACAGTGCAAAAAGTGTACGGAGCCAAGACAGACCGAGGAAAACTTGGCATGACCAAATAAATCAAATTTCAAAGGTTGGTTATGTTGAGTCAAAAGTCGGAGGAATCGACGAGCGTGTATAATTCGCTGTATGAATGTTGAGGGAGCTAGAGAGGTGTGTCAGGATAGAGTATTGTGGCGGTGTATTCTCTCAGCCAATCCTCGCGGGGAAACAGCGTGATTGTTTGTTTGTATTTTTATTTTTCCTTATGCATGGAAGCAAAACATGCTAGAAAAGTTGGACGAAAGTAGGATAAATGCCGTAGAAACGAGATCACTAAGAAGATTACATCATAAATAAATTTAAAAAAAGAATCCATGAGATTGTTTGAACATACAGAATGAATGGAAGAAAGAAGAATGGTTGAAATGTTGTATACAAGTAGTGTGAGAGGAAACGCCGTGGAAAAAGCGTAGCGTTACCACATTAACCGTCGCGTTGCCATGTGGTAAATTGAGTTTCCGCTGCCAATTTAAAGTTGATTTTCTTAAAACCTATGGACCCTAATATTATAAAAAAAATTGTAATCCTCCATTGAAGTGTTTTCAATATTTCGTAATAAAAAAAAAAGCAAAAAATTACTTCCTTCATCCCAAAAAAAAATATTTTCTAAGACTGCCCTCACCTTCATTCGTGTTAAGGTAGAATTTGTTTTGCTAATATTTACAACTTTATCAAAAGTGACAAATACTTACTCGCTGTTTTGAACGTATTATAAATTATATCTTTGACCTTTTCAATATGTACGTAATAATACCACTGTGGACGGAAACGCAGGACGCAACTTAATAATATCAGAACTGTGAAAATATTAACACTTTATCAAAAGGGACAAATATTAATACGTACTCGTTGTCTTGAACGTACTATACATTTTGCCTAGGTGCCTTTATCCTCGCCCCGCCGGCCGCGGCGCGCAGACAAGTTTATACCCGATGTCCAGTCGCCCGTATGCTGTGACGCATTACATATCAGAAATCGCATGGTTCCAGAAAAAAATTAATAATGATATGTTTTTCAAATAATCCATGTATGTTATAGGTATCGATCTATTCCTAATGAAATTCCCTACAAGATGACATAAATTAAATTTTGATTCATCTAGTCATATGCTTGATATTTAGATAAAGTTAGCGGTAAACTGAACTTACCACATGGGAGCGAGCGTTTTGTTTTGAACACGGTACGTTAAGGGTTAATCATATAATAAAAGGCGGTCACATCTGAAGTTGGAAAAACGACGAAGTACAAATGACGATGTACAAATGTAGAAGAATCTAAGGAGAGCTATGTCAAGACAGAGCAGGTGTTTTATCATTTTTTTTCTACCCCTCCGGAGAAACGGCGTGATAGTTAGTTGTTTTCCTGTAAGTTTTATTTTTCTTATAGATAATTATACGTAACTTATAGCGGAAACTATTATGCAACAAGTCATTTGTATTCTTTCGTAGAATTGAAATCAAGAAAGCATTACCAAAGCATTGTAAAACGGCGGCAGTATTCCATAGAATACTAATCGAATAGACAGAGATTTTATATGAAATTAATCCGTGCAAAATACTCGCATAATACGTACAAGGACGCGCTGTTACTAAGAATCGATACACGATTATTTATATTAAGGAAAAATACGTAAAATTATGTTCGGCTCTAAGAAATTGAGCTATTTATCATCGTTATACGCGATAAAAGATTCGCTTCTCTCTTTATATTAAAATAAATAAAAATAAAAGTCACTCTTACTTTTTAATATCGGTTTAGTGGGCACAAACCAGTTTCACGGCAGGATTAAATGTGTCCCAATACCATGTGTATCGATTGAATCGATTTATCGACCGAATAATCGATTTATTATTTTTAAAAAATGCCGTGGAAGGCATTTTAAATTTGAAATATAACATTTTATACGTTTGTTTGTTAAATTTACAAAAGAGCACAAGATAGACATTCTAAAACAACTTTTTTTTTAAACTAAAATATGGTTATAGATATTACTTTTAATCGATTTATTTTATAAATTAAATCACGGTTTTTATTTTCAAAAGTGTGATAATAATAATTCACTTGAACTGAGGAGGGAAGAGTTTATAGTTATAGAATTGACGACATTCGTGGCCGAGTTGTAAGTGCATTGACTGCCACCCCGAGGGTTTAGCGATAAGTTATACGTATTTATCTATAAGAAAAATAAAAAAATAATAAATTAATTTAAATAAGAAAAACCTTCGTGGCAGAGTGGTAAGAGTTCTGAATGCCATATCGAAGGTTCCGGGCTCGATTTCCGGGGATGGCAGGGTGATTGTCACACTATCTTTGGTCTGGTGTAGAATTCACGTGACAATAAAATGGCGATAGATTAGCTACCTACCACATGTCACGAGAATCACTATGATAGCTATAATAATACCCTTTACATCGATTTTGCTGTCATGATGTAAAGAGCGATTAAACAAAATAATAATAATAATAATAATAATAGTGACACATTTTTTCAAGCTAATTCGGGACTCTATTGAGAAACCGTTTGCTCTGTTCAAATAAACCTGTTCCCGAAAGTTACCTGCGGCAGTCCCGATGTTAATTGTTGTCGACATCAACTTGCCTTTGATGATGCCAGTAGGAAGAGCGATTCGGATGTTAAATTCTATCGCCTCGAATTTGGATATTTATAATAGTGTCATAGAGAACAGTGTTCCTAAACAATATACTTTTATTATGAAAAATATATTATGAAAAAACGGGGATCGAGCGGTTGCGGTAGCAGTCCATCAGCTTGGAACAATCTTCCTTCACACCTCAGATGCATAAATGATCCGACAGACTTCAGATCTAAGCTGAAAACCCATATTTCTCATATTTCATACTCAATTTAAAACTTGCATATTTTTTGTTCTATTATACTTTCAAATTGATCGCAAATATCAATCAGATGCAGCTTTCACATCAAGATTTAAAGCACGTCTTTATGCGCCCTTGAGGTGATTACATCACAAAAACGGCGCTTCTAAGTTAGCATATTATTATTATTATTATTATTATTATTATTATTATTATTATTATTATTATTATTATTATTATTATTATTATTACTATTATTCTTATATTTATCTTTTCTGGAAGGAGTACTGCCTAACAAACATATTTGGGATCTTTCTAAAATGCGTCGTTTCTTATTATTGTTTTTATTTTGTTGTTAAATTTGATTTTATAATTGTTGTGTTTGTTAAATGATTTATGCCCAAATGTGTCGCCTCAGTGTAAAATAAAAATTTAAAACGTAAATAAATAAAATTATGTCTTTGCACGCTACGTATTTTTTTTACTGTATGAATTTTTTTAAAAACCAATTAAATATTATTCATAATAAATATTTAATTCTACGGTCTCCCTGTTTCAATTTATACTATGAATTTCTTTTTTCGAAGATTTTTTCAGTTCAATGGTCGACCCACTGCCGAAGATTTTGAAATGATCAATTATATGCTACATGCAAAACACTTTTTATATTGTATATTTTTTTTATTGGCAACTATGCTAAAACTAATAATAATGATAGATTCATGAGTGTGGGCAGTAATGTAATTTCTACGAACAATAGAGAGAAAATAGGCATATATCGATTAAGATCCCAAGCAATGTGTTGATCTGCAAAATCAATAATATGAAACCAACACGTGAAAAAGAATAATTGATTCCTCAGAATATTAAAACAGCAGTAATTGTACATGCTATTTGATCGTTAATGGGGTGCCAACTAGTATTTACGGTTTACAGTTTATATACGCAATTTTTTTATTGCAGAAATAACATTTAAAAAAATAATGAATGAACGCTTCTTAAAAATAAGGTTACCCACCGCTTACCCGCAGCTGTTATAGGACGCAGCGGTGCCCTTTCGTCAGCTTCACTCATACAATCTCTAGGTCCGCCCCCTATCCACGCGAGACTTACATTAGCTGGAGATATCTAGGTCACATTTAATCCTATTTAATTTCAATCCATCTTTCCAGGAAACCACGTGACATACCACATATTTATTTTATTTCAAGGAGTTATCAAGAATTTTAATCAATGGTATAGGGTACGAATGACCTAATGAGCCTTGGAAAGAGCCATGTTAGGAATAAGCCTAAAAGACAGAGTCAGAAACAATACGGTGAGAAAAAAAAATAAAGGTCACTAACATCACCCACCGCATGGTGACTCTAAAATGGCAATGGACAGGTCACGTAGCCAGAAGCTCAGATGAAAAGTGGACGATAAAGAGAAGTGCAGGGCGACCGTAACTACGGTGGAAGGATGATCTATACAGACACGTCGGAATAACCTGGATACAGTCTGCACAGGACAGAGTGACATGGAAGCGAATGTAGGAGGCCTTTGTCCAGGAGTGGACGGGAATAGGCTGAGTAAGAAGAAGAAGAAGAATATGGGGTCTTTCAATAAGGACAATCCATTTTTAATCTCGTGCAGAATGTCCTCTGTGACATGAACTGCCGTTCTGTTATATGTTGTCAGTATCCATATCATCCTGTTTAAGCCATAAAATTTTGCTTATCATTGATTTGTAGTGATCGCCGTTGACAGTTGTGGCAATGCCACCTTCGTTTTGGAAGAAGTACCTACTGATGATTCTGTCATCAAAATTCGCACCACGTGGCTTTCTCAGAATGTATTTGATGCTGATGTATCTCGTGTGAATAAGTATCGACCCAAATCTGATGATTTGGTTGTTCACACATTCATTTACCCGAAAATGGGCTTCCTGATTTCTCGTTGCTAAAGATGAAATTTGATCTCGAACAGAGTAGTAATGATGAAAATAAAATTTGATGGTTTGTACATGTTGTTCAACGCTATAACTTTCTATTGTGATAAACCATACACTACTCATCAATTTACAATAAAATTTAACAGATGATGCTTTCACGACATGGCCACTACTATAACCTAACAAACTTCAAGTGACCCTAATGAAAAACCCTATGACGAATTTTTATGAATTAAAACACTGTTTTTTCCACTTAAGAGTTTATTTTTCTCGACATGTTTCGAAGACTTACACCTTCATCATAGGGAGAACGATTTATATCGGTTTATATCGTTTATGATGAAGGTGTAAGCCTTCTAAACATGTCGAGAAAAATAAACTCAAAAGTGAAAAAAACAGTGTTTTAATTCATAAAAATTCGTCATTATGGAATTCCACAGTGTTAACGCCTTAAGTTTATCTAAAAAGAAAAACCCTATATTAGAATTTGTTTAACAATCTTTAACATGAGTAGAAAATAGCCCATTTTTATAAAGAAGGAACAAACAAACCATCACGCCGTTTCCCCGCAAGGGTAGGCAGAGAGAATAGACCGCCACACTACTCTATCCAGGCAAATCTCTCTAGCTTCCTCCACATTCATACAACGAGTCATACACGCACGTCGATTCCTTCGACTTCTAACATGACCAACCTTTAAAATTTGATTAATTTGGTCATGCCATGTTTTCCTAGGTCTGCCTCGACTTCGTACCCCATTTACATCATTTACGTATACTTTCTTAACCATTCTTTCTCCATCCATGCGTTCCGTATGTCCGAACCAACGCAGCGATCCTTTCATAATTTTGTTCATAATACATTCTTCCGCTCTACATTCTTTTCTTATATCAGCATTTGAGATTCTGTCGTATATCGTTCTACCACACATACGTCTTAGGGACCTCATCTCTACCGCATTTATTCTGCTCTCATCCTTCTTCTGCCTTATAAAGAAGGAATCTGGTCATATCCAGAGCTAAACGTTCTGCTACTAGACCACCATCCAATTTTTGTTACCTGTAAATTGTGTACAATATAAAAAAGTATTGAAGTACCGTATTAAGTTTTTACATGTGGCATTTTTTATACAGCGGTGTGATTCTTTTGTGTACTTGTTTTGGTATTATATTAGTACTTACACCCACAGGACCACACACAAAGTATACGAAATGAGTGACTTCAGATGCCCTGGTGCCAGTATTGCCCTCCCGACGATAACAGGTTGTTGGTACGGGAACCTTTATGTAAATTAAGTTCCATCAAAGATTTTTCTTAGTATCTGGATAATTAATCTTAAAGCTGATCTCACTAGTGTTTGAGAGACTTTAATTTCTCCCGCCGAGGATTATACTTGATGTTATGTTTCACGGCATATCTAAAGATACAGAATATGTTTTAATGTACGAATCAAATCCCATTAGAGTGGAATTATTTCGTCATACTGAATTCCTTTGAAGCGATTTAACCGTCGCGTTGCCATGTGGTCAATTGAGTTTCCACTGCCAATTTAAAGTTGATTTTCTTAAAACCTATGGACCCTAATATTATAAAAAAAATTGTAATCCTCCATTGAAGTGTTCTCAATATTTCGTAATAAAAAAAAAAGCAAAAAATTACTTCCTTCATCCCAAAAAAAAATATTTTCTAAGACTGCCCTCACCTTCATTCGTGTTAAGGTAGAATTTGTTTTGCTAATATTTACAACTTTATCAAAAGTGACAAATACTTACTCGCTGTTTTGAACATATTATAAATTATATCTTTGACCTTTTCAATAGGTACGTAATGATACCGACTGGATGAAAACGCAGCACGTAACTTAATAATATCAGAACTGTGAAAATATTAACACTTTACCAAAAGGGACAAATATTAATACGTACTCGTTGTCTTGAACGTACTATACATTTTGCCTAGGTGCCTTTATCTTCGCCCCGCCGGCCCGGCGTGCAGACAAGTTTCGACCCGACTTTTAGTCGATTTTTAGTCGCCCGTATGTTATGACGCATTACATATCAGAAATCGCATGGTTCCAGAAAAAAATTAATAATGATATGTTTTTCAAATAATCCATGTATGTTATAGATATCGATCTATTCCTAATGAAATTCCCTACAAGATGACATAAATTAAATTTTGATTCATCTAGTCATATGCTTGATATTTAGATAAAGTTAGCGGTAAACTGAACTTACCACATGGGAGCAAGCGTTTTGTTTTGAACACGGTACGTTAAGGGTTAATATGTAAAATATAAATATATTACAAAGCTCTAACAACGTTGTCAAAACTCTCCACATAAAAGAAAACCCTATTGTAACACCTGATGATGCTAACATCAGTTGGTGAAACAGCTGTCGCGACACTCAGTGAATAAAAATAAATTGTGATATTATAGCAGTGTTTTAAATTTTAGCAGTAATAATGTTGAAGTATCGGAGTGTTTCGGCCAAAACAATGGACTATGAAATAATTAACATAAATGAAAACGTCTGTCTTCTAAGAGTTTTATTAAGTTATTTTATGGAATTTTAAATTACATGTTTCAAGATGTTTTTCTAAGAAAACACTTTATTTTAATCTACCTTAAATACTTTATAATTAGTATAACTTCAATAAGAAGTCTTTAGCATTGTAAATTGTCATAAAATTCCGAGAAATGCTTTACTATAATTTGTAACTTTCACCTCGTAACTATTGTTAACTATTTCAATTGCCGTAATAACCATATTCTCTTACACCAACTCGGGTATGTAAATGATCCCGCACTTGATTCTCGCCACATTTGATAATGTTAAAGATGGGCGAAACATGTCATTCCATAAAAAAAAACTTAATAAAACTCCTACAAAAAAAAAAACGTTTTAATTTATATAACTTACTAACCATCACGCCGTCATTCCCATTAAATATAATAAAATTTCTAGAAAACTGACGTTTTCATTCGTATTATTTATGTAATTAGGCACTTAAAACAATCCAACACCAGCAAGAACTTTAAAATATTATTGAAGAAATTATTCAAATTGTCATTGGAACAAATGAAAAATGTATCTTAACACCTGTCAAAATTCTTTATATAAACGAACCAACTTAAATAATTTTAATATCAACATTACAAACGTATTAGTGTTACAATTAAGTATTTTGAAGTGCGGCCACAATCAAATTGACCAAAATAATTCACTTATACGCGAAACATCACAAAATTTACGGGAAGACCACACGAACCAAACCAAAATATCTAGATTTTCATTTCTTAATTTTTTTAATATGGAGTTTTACATCATTGTTCAAGAAACAATAAATATCACTTACTGTATTAAAAAAGTAGCTTAAAATAAAAACAGAAACACTTTATCAGTGCTTTGATAGTTTTTGTATACACAAAACTAATTTTTCATGAATGTCTTCAGTATTGGAACATTATTATTTAAGAAGTGTTTCGAGATCTTTTGATGTTGTAACATCAATTCCCAAGTGATCAAGATGTGATCTGACATTCCGTGAAGCGCGGGACTGGCGTTTGAGGTAAATTCTTGATTCTCTTATTCCCAGATTGAAATTCCACGGCGCCAAATAAACGTTTCATTACCCGAGTCTAATAGGAAAATCTCACAGTTTGACTATTCTATACGTGGAAATGTTTAAATCATTCGTTATCTACGTACGTTGGCATACAAATGTACAATGAATGCAACGAGAATGCGAGTGAATTAGAGATGAAGAGAACATTGTATTATAATTAGGTTGTAAATATCTTACACAATGATTCGTAATCTTAGTTGATCTATTATTATACTAGGTATATTATTTTTATTTTAGTAAAGAAATACGATTTTTATTAAGGAATCTTTCACAGCGAGAACAGCTATTATATTGTTTAATAATGGTTAAGTATTAAATATTTTAACACTGTTATTATAACTTACAATTCACTTACTATAATTTACGAGTATATAAATAAAGGTGTTAACACTGTGGAATTCCATAATAACGAATTTTTGTGTAAACCTATATCGTTCTCTCGATGATGAAGGTGTAAGCCTTCGAAACATGTCGAGAAAAATAAACTTAAAAGTGGAAAAAATAGTGTTTTAATTCATATAAATTCATAGCTAACTATACTTATCTTAAAAAAAAAACACACTAATTATTTTATCTCCCTCGATACAGAATCAACCTGTCAATGGATTTGCAGGTAGGTAGTGCAATTTCCTTGCTAAACCGTGTTACTTCATAGGTCGAGGTATTTTGTGATAGTGTGACACATATGTGGAAAGAACTGTCTTTGTTAAAATTGTTAATCCGTAGTATATTATTATTATTAATATTATTATTATATCTAACTAACTAACCATCACGCCGTTTCCCCGGAGGGATAGGAATAGAGGATGGACCGCCATACCGTTCTGTCCTGACATACCTCTCTATATTCCTCCGCATTCATACATCGTAATATGCACGCTCGTCGATTTTTACGACTTTGAATGTGGTCGTCTTTCAGTGTTTGATTAATTTGGTCATGCCATGCTTTCCTTGGTCTTCCACGGCTTCTTTTTCCACTCACACTGCTTGTATGCAATATTTCAACCATTTTTCTCTCGTCCATTCGTTCCATATGTCCAAAGCATCTCAGGGATCGATTTTATAATTTCACTTATGATACAATCTATATATCTTCCTTTTATCGTCGTTCGGTATTCTAATATATATTATTATATAAATGTACATAGGCGCTTTGAACCCAATTACTGTATTCAATTTGTTTTAAGCTATTATATTGATTATCATGACATGTGATAGGTAGCTATTCTATCGCCATTTTATTGTAACGTGAATACTACACCAGACCAAAGGTAGGGTGATAATCACACTGCCAGCGCCGGGAATCGTACCCGGGACCTTCGGTGTGACAGACATAGCTCATTCCACTCTGCCACGAAGGTCGTTAATAATTGTTACGAATCTCACGTTTTCAATCTACTTTTATAAAATTATATTATATTTATTATTATATACTTAAAACTATATCTTTAGTGTGTTAGAAAATATAATTCTGTAATGTTTTTGATTCATTTCTATAATTAAATGAAATATGTATAAAATATTAAGTGATTTTATAAGTATTGTTCCTTTTCTTCTATATTCGCTTTCACTTTGTGTTGTGGATTAACATTTGAATTAATATAATTACACTATCTGTTTTTACAAACATTTTTGGGTTGTGACTCAACCTTTTTCGATACACAATTTTAACCTTAAATTCCTTACCACTGCTTTTCCTTACCAATCTTTTAATGTTTCTTGTTAAATGCTTACTACTGCATTCAAGATATATCTTACTTGTGTGTTCCCAATAACATTGAGTCGCCCAATGCGTGGTAATAAATGATTAAAATTATGATCTGGTAATTTTCGCAATGCTAAATATATGCATCTTGCATGCTAGAAAATGAGTGTATGTTAATGAACCAAAGTTGATTGCAGACATTACATCGACCCTGGAATTAAGTCTCAGAAATTATCACCAACTGCATATGATACTCGATTGAATTCGTACAATTAATTTTTCTTTTGAAATAAGCGTTTTCAAATAGATAGGGATTGCACTTTTTATTTCTGCCGGCCGCAAGAACCAACCTTCCTCTTCTGATGCCGACGAGAAGATCGCCGATTGAGATGATAAAGTTTAATATTTTATGTTCACATATCGTGGGTATTCTGCGTAAAAGCAATAGGTCAAAATTACTACTTCTGAGATAGTTGAAGTTCAAAGTTTGTAAGGACATAACAATTTTTTTTATACTAAACATTACTAAGCCAATTTAAAAAAATGGTATATTGATCTATTAACTACATTTTATTGAATGGTTTAATAAATAAGACCTGAACTATTAGCACATTTTTTTTTCAAAATAATAGTGGATTGACATGACTACTGTGCATTTTCGCTGATACATAATACCACAGTAAGGTATTCAAATTGAAGTCACATTGTACATACCTATAGTCACTTTGTGAGAAATGTTTTTTTTTCTTTAATTAAAAAAGTTATGCAATAATTTTATTTTATGTACAGTACCTATTACATTAGGTAAAATACTAATTAATTAGTAAACAGAGAAAATAATGAAAATATTAATTGCCATGTTTGCCCCTAAGTGAAGCATGTAAACATCACTTACTAGACATCTCCAGGATATCATGTCGCCGACCAACAATCTCACCTTTTTTCAAATCAGTACTGCTCCATAAGCTCCGCTGAATACATCCGAAATATTGTTATTGATAATTTATCATCAAAAATTTATCCAGGGAATTTGCATTAAGTCCCTTGGTGCTTTTTCCCCTGAACGGATTAATGTTATATTGACTTATTACATAAAATATCTCGACTTGTAGTGTAGATAGGACTAAGTGCGTGGCAGATTGTAGAGTATTTTTTCAACAGTATAACCTCATCATTAAGTCAAAACAGCGAAAATTCGACTTAGTACTTTTTCGCAGAATACCCACGATATACACTAAAAAATAAAGGCAAATGTCGGTCATTTTAGGAGTAGGTAAATTGACGTGCATGCACGGCAGTCATGAAAATGGCACTACGTATTATGTGTACTGTTCAACAGTTGAAATGAAATGTTGATTCATTTGATTTGTAATAGCTGCACCCTGTAGGCGCTGACGCACAAAAGCAGGCGCACATTGTATGTTATGTACATAATGTGTGCGAGGTTTGATCAAAAGTAAAGGACACATTCACTTTGATTAAAAGCATTATGAATTCTTGTCAAGTGATTTTATGAGCAATACTTTCTCACTTCCTATGGCCATACAACTCTTGAAGAGTTTTAGCCTTCTTGATGATTTTCCGCCAAGCTCCTCGATCCTGCGCCTTTTTCGTCCAACCTAGCCAGATCAGCCAGAACATTGTCCATTAGGCGCTGTCTAGGTCTTACTCTAGTCAGTCTAGACGCGTACAGGGTCTTGATTGCTCTGGTCTCTTCGGCTCGGCATACGTGCCCAATCCATGCTAGGTGACCGGCTCTCACGGTGCTTGTTAAAAGGGGCTGCTGGGTCATCGTATGGATCTCTTGGTTGGTCCCATGCCTCCAAGTTCCCGCTGCAACACCGGCCTCTGGGTCCCAGGATCATTCTAAGTATTCTCTTCTCAAACCAGTATATTCTTTGTTGTTCTTTTAGAGTCATTGTCAACGACTCAGAACCATATGTCACCACTGGCTTGATGATGGTGTTATTATTATTATTATTACTATTTTTTTTAATCGCTCTTTACATCATGCCAGTATGAGCCAAATTGATGTAAAGGGTATTATAGCTATCATAGTGATTCTGGTGACATTTGATAGGTAGCTAATCTATCGCCATTTTATTGTCACGTGAATTCTACACCAGACCAAAGACAGTGTGACAATCACACTGCCCTCGCCAGGAATCGAACCCGGAACCTTCGGTTATAAATATGCATTTTGGTGTTTCTGGATAGAAGCTTGTAGTCTTATGAGCAATACGAACAATTAATTATCTTAATATTTGACGACGTTTAGGTGGGAACATTCGTCGTAAGAGATTATGATTATGGGAAAACACATCTTGAATATAAAACTTTAAAAAAAAAACGTTATGTACTTTGAAGGAGAAATTATCAAAGTTGTTTTTTTGATAAACATGCCGTTTATTTTATCAAGCCTCGTATATAATATTATATGAGCATACAAATATGTATACACAATGCATATTTGCTCGTTCAATGGTAGGCAACCAATCGTTATTTGATTAACGTTATTTAAATGTAATTATATGCGTAATTTTTTAAGTTTGTGAACATTGCAAAATGTGTGAAATTTGTCTTATTTCACTAAAATTAGTGTTGTATGTTGCAATTGTATTAGATTTTGTTGTACACTAACTTACTAACTAACTTACGAAGCAGAAATAATGGACTGCCACACTTTTCTTTCCTGACATATTTCTGTCGCTTCCTCAACATTCATACATCGTGTCATGCACGCGCGTTGATTTTTCTGATTCATTCAATATTTGATTTATTTGATCGTGCCACGTTTTCCTCGGTCTTCCTCTATTTCTAGTTCCATTTAAATCGTTAACTTATATTTTTTTTACCATTCTTTCCACGTGTCGAAACCATCTTAACGATCCTTTCATTATTTTGTTCATAACACCATCGTTCGCACCGCATTCACTTTTTATATTTTCATTCGACACTCAATCATACATAGAGTATCTACACATTCGTTTAAGAGATCTAATTTCTACTACATTTATTCTATTTTTACCCTTCTTTTGCTAGTTCCATGCTTCGCTTACATACATAAGCGTCGGTACAAGAACACCATTGTGCATTGCCATTTTAGATTTTTTGTATAGGTTTTTATTTGCGATGACAACGAATGTTGTACACTAGCCAATTAAATCTGAAATAATAGCTCATTTTTAATAATATGGAACCGTGTCCGATTTTGTAGCTATATTTCCTGGAACTGAGTCCTCGGTCTACAAGACCATCAACGAAATATTTAGATATTAAATAAGAAATAATTAATAATTGTATAAATAAAAAAACTTTGGTATAAGTATCACAATTGATTATGTTTTGTCCGACAGATGTTAGCAGGTCTCACAATCTCGTTGATGACCTGAAGATGTCATCATCGGTTAGCGATACAGCTGTCGCGACAAAATGTAATCAGTTATGATATTTAAAACTAATTTTTTTTTTATTTAAACAGTTAATAATGTAGAAATAGTAAAGTGTTTTGCCAAAACTCTGCATTATGTAAAAAATAATAAAATTATATTAAAAAACAGACGAAGCAAAAAACAAAACAAACAGCTCTTAGAGTTACAACATTCTAAGCGTGTAAGAGTATTACAACTCTTTTGTTGTGTATTAAAAATATCATATTTAAATCAATTACTATAATTCCACGATCTTTAAAGATATTACAGATTATAATGAATATTAATAAAAATGTTATACTACATTTTTATAAAATCTTATCTAAAATATATAGGTGTACGAAGAGCAACAGTCTTTTTGTTTTTGTTGTATCTCCAAGCATGCAGTAACAACCTGCTTATAGTCATGAAATTGCCAGGGCAATAAAACAGAACATTGTCATCTCTAAGACTTTCACACCAACGAAGCAATGTGAAAAGGCATTTTTTTATATTTGAAAATTCTGCCTACTCCAATACAATTTATAATATTCTCTTGCGCGTGTTGTGTTCAAATCAAATCAAATCAAATCAGTTTATTTACTCAAAAGACATTACAAACTGCATAAATGTTTAAGGCATCTATTGAGTACAAGTAAGATATTATACACATACAACATAATACAGGAACGCATTAGTGATGGTTCGATATTAGGAAGACAAGATACTTTCCAAAGTCAAGAGTATTTGTCCCCTGAACGTACTTTCACTAACATGATAGTGTCAGTTGTAGAAAAATATAAATTATATTGTCAACTTATTGAACGATAAGGCATTATAATACTGTGGAATTCCATAGTAACATACTTAGGAAATTAAAAATAACTTTGCTAAATCTACTATTTAAAAAAATATATATAAAAAAAACACGACATGTTTCGGAGGATACCTTCTCCATCTTCAGATGTAAAAATATAATAAAAACTAAAACTAAGTTTAATCCACTAATTATAATAATTTCCTAAGTAAATTATTTTATGTTTTCATGTAATAACTCATTTCAGTGTTTTATTTTTAAATGTGTTTTTAGATATTTAAGTATTCTATTTATAAATATTTAAGTGTTCTATTTTTAAATATTTAAGAGTACTATTTTTAAGTATTCAAGTGTTCTATTTTTAAAAATTGTTTATAAGTGTTCTATTTTTAACAAAGCGTCACCTGAGAGTAAGAAGGTTCCAACTGTCAAAAGTAAAAAGCTGAGAAAAATGAAAACAATGTTTTGTTGGTTTCGGGCGTGTATCTTGGAATAAAAGGGTTCCATCTGAAGCAGATGAAACTCTTTTACCGAGAAGCGTGTAAATTTTGGAATGATAATGTTCTAATTATAAATGAACCCTTCTTCAGTGAATCGTGTGTTTTGAATGATCAGATGGAACTTGATTATTTTCGTAACATTAAAATGACGATACTAATACATGTTTTTTTCAATTGTACGTATAGATAAGGTTAGTAAGAACCCTTTTCACAAAAAAAGGCAAATGTGAAATTTTGTTAGTTGGAACCCTCTTACTCTCAGGTGACGATAGCATAAGTTATTGTGTACTCATGTCGTGTTATTGTGTACACGGTCATATTGAGAGTTTCAGAGGAGATGCAATCACAAGTAAGAGATAATTGGCAATTAGTTGTCACTTGATACTTGTCACGTTCCGACACTGCTCCCTCGCTATCCATACTAGATGGTGATACTAGCCGTTCGGATGGAATTACGTCCACTGTAAAAAGGCAAAAGAGTGTAAACATATTTTTATATAAATTGCAACACTAACGAAAACGTATGAAAGAATTAGGTGGCATAGACGCTGGTGCGAAAATGAACGACTTGTCCATCAGCTGTTTGCTATATGCAGACGATGCTGTTTTAATCGCTGACAGCATGGACAATCTACAATGTCAAGAATGTACGAAGTATGCAATAAGTATGACCTTGTGATGAACGTGACAAAGTCTAAAGTTATGGTATTTGAAAAGGAAGAATGTATGATAGATTGTGACATAAGTGCGAACGGTGAGAAATTAGAGCATGTTACCGAATTCGTCTACCTGGGAAACATGTTTACAAGAGATGGAAAAATGGAGAAAGATATCGGATGAAGGGTTGGAGCTGGAAACAAAATAAATGGTGCACTCAAAGTCATTACCGTAAATAGAAATATATCGACTGAAGCAAAGATGGCAGTGGACAATGGAGTTCTAGTGCCGACCCTTATGTATGGAAGTGCAGTTAGGAGTTGGCAGAAGAAAGATGAAAGTAGGATAAATGCCGTAGAAATGAGGTCACTAAGAAGGATGTGCGGAAAAAAAATGTATGATAGAATATCTAATGTAAGAAATGTAAGAAAGAAATGTAAAGCGGATGAATGCGTGATAAAAAAATCAGGAAAGGGTTACCTAGATTGTTTGGACATATGGAACGAATGGATTAGGGAAGAATTGTTAAAAATATATATACAAGTAGTGTGAATGGAAAAAGAAGTCGAGGAAGGCCAAGGAAGACATGGCATGACCAAATTAATCAAGTACTGAAAGGCGGCCATGTTCGAAGTAGGAACAATCGACGAGCGTGCATGTCACGATGTGTGAATGTAAAAGAGGTGGGAGAGTTATTTCAGGATATAACAATGTGGCGATCAATCCTCTCTACCTACCCTTCTGGGGAAACGGCGTGATGGTTAGTTAGTTAGTTAGTCAACACTAATCGACTGTGATTACAATTTTAACCAATGTATTACATATTTCTTGAACAATTTTTTAAAACACAATATTAAATATATAGGCGAAAACGTCGGAACGCGTTTTGCCTTGCGAAGCATTTAACATAACCCTATTTAGTATCTATCCGTGGCTTCATTCCGCGGCATTTCTATTGGGAATGCTGCAGACCAACTCTCTGCAACTTTAAGAGATGGGCATATGAGATGATATGATACCCATTTATTTAGATTACTCATGGGATATTTCGAGAACTCGGCCGTGCTGGAGATGTTGGTCTTTGGGTCCCTGATAAATTCCTCCGACAGCGACAGCATAGATTGTTTTACCTTCCGGCCCAGGCGGCAGTTCAGGCAACTATTGTGCCTCTGGTGACACCGGTGGGAAGAGCAATTAATCTGCTGAACGCGGAGATATGCGCCTTTCATTAATGTGAAAGTACGTTCAGAAGACAAATACTCTTGGCTTTAGAGAGTATCTTGTTTTTCTAACGTCGAACCATCTCCCATGCGTTCCTGGTATTATATTGTATATACTCGTATTATATTTTACCTGTTCTCAGTAGACGCCGTAAACATTAATATTGTTTCTAATGTCTGCAATGAACTGATTTGCTTTGATATGATTTATCAAAATTTTAACCGATATTTAATATGAAAGAATTGTCACAAATATGGCATACTATTTCATTACTATAAATGTATTATTCAATGCATTTTAGAAATGAATGTTAATTCCATACAAGTTTTGACTTTTAATCTATAGATCCCTGAATGAATCTTGTTCTTAATTAACTCTTCAAATTAGCCCAATAATATTTGTAAAATTAATGGTTTTATTAATACATTATTTAAGTAATTCAATTGTATCGATGATCCATTAATTTTTAATGGTATTTTATTATAAATTTATAATATAAAATCAATATTGAAAAAGTTAAATCAACTAAGACAATATTTGCACCATCTAAAAATAACATTTTGTGTTAAATTATTATTATTTTGTTATTTTATTTTATATCATTGTATTTTATATTATTTGTTTTAGATTTATTTTGTGGGCGTTGGACGATCGAAGTGTGCGCGGGAGATGCCTATTGGTGGCGATGAGGTTCGCAACCCATCACACCGCGTCTCCCGCGGGGCGAAAAGAGATGGATGGAGTGCCGCATCAGTAAATGTGTGACAGTCCATTCTTTCTGCCTACCCTTTCGGGGAGACGGCGTGATGGTTAGTTAGTTAGTTTTTTAAATCAACTAATTTCAGTGGAATAGAATTTTGATGAATATTAAACCATTTAACACACCCTCATCAAACATGTGACTTAAAGCGTTTTGAACCATGGAGCAGTGGAAATTGTTTGTTGAATATTGAGTATCGAAACCAAGAATTTGAATCAGTTGTAACAAAATATTACACGCTTTATAATATAAATAAAAAATCGCTCAATATTATGAAGAAGGAATCGGTTTAAGTCCAGGCTTGAACCCAAATCCCATGGATCACTAGCCAAGCGTTCTGTCCCCTAGATTCCAGAATAACTCTCATGTTTTCCTTATACTTGTATATTATGATTTAAATTTACGTTTTTATGCCATTTATATTTTTTTGTTTCATATATTACTTTTTTTATTTATTAGTAAATATGCGTGAAAACCAGCATTAGAATATTAACTTTGTTAATAAATATAGGCTTCTTTTAAGTATTTAAATGCTATTAAAAATATCTGTTCAGATTCCAAATTATGTATTTTTTAGATAGATAACATACTTTTGTGAAACGGGGGGTTGATTTCGTTTACCTTCCCACAGCGGGTATGTTCTTTAGATTTATAGGGCTCAGGACACAAGATTTCCGATTAGAATCCTGTTTCCAGGCCTTTGTTTACCGACATCGGCCGAGAGGACTCGAATAATGAAAAATTATACTCGGATCTTCGGTTTTGTCCACAAAGCCGCTCTCAACATTGCCGTGTTTTAACATTTTTGTTGTTAAGGTATGCGGATGATTGGATTCATTAATTTGAAAATTCGAATGTTGGAACTGTAGTGTTCGATTTTTGATTAATTGAAGCCTTTCGTCTTCTTGTCATTTACGTACTGTTTAAAATACTATATTTGAACTTTGTAGAAATTATCGTGTACATCTTTTTCTTCTACATCCGCCTTCACTTTGTGTTGTGGATTCATATTTGAATAAATATAGTTACACTTTGTATTACCACACTTTTTATTTTTACTGAACTAAGACATGTTTCGGTTACAAGTAACGTTTATCAATGTATACAATTTTAACAGTAAATAAAAACAGAGCGGTCACTTATATACTAAATGGAGATCGAGTTATGTATAAAAGTGGGAGGGGTATAATTGGGGTTGAAGAGAGGGGAGATGTAACGGGAACATATCGAGTGGTGGGGTATAATTAGGATTGAGGAGAGGGGAGATATCGAGCATGGGAATTGAATTTAAATTTAATTGGTTATTTATTCTATTTTCATTATTTTTGATGGCTTTTTTAACTAAAAATTTTTTTTTTAAACAATTCAGAAATTTTAGAATTTTTTTATATTTTCATTCGACACTCTATCATACACAGAGTATACATACATTCATCTAAGAGATATCATTTCTACTGTTATCACGGACAAATACGAGTACTTCAGTTTGTATATACTTTCATGCATGGGCAAATATAACGTTTTTAACATTTCCCGCATATATTGTGTCAACAACGAAATTCCCCAAGTTTCTGCAATTATTTAAGCGTTTTCATATAGGATTAGGCGTACTTTCCCAATACCTTGAAGTTATTTTTGGACTTTAATTCTGCTTCTATTTATAAACACCATAGTCGAGCATTTTACGAGTGAATTAAACTTGAATAACGCCAACGCATTTATAGTATTGACATGTCATGATTTCGAAAACTGTTTGTTTTCATGAGTTACCTTTGGTTCTGTGAATTTGTTTGTATCCTACTTGAAGCCGAATGCTATAACACAGCCGACAGTCATGAGTTTCGAGTGAGCGCGGAAGCGTGTTTGATATGAGGGAAGTTTCGCGAGATGGAAGGGAGAGATACGCGCGATAAGAAAGGAGAGCTTTCTAGAAATGGGGTAAATGCGGTGTGATGGCCTCTGAAGGGATGTTTCACGTGTTTATTATCTCGCTCCTTCACATGTTTACGATATTGTATTTCTTACGCTTTTATCTTTTTTTTTCAGGAGGAGATTGGCGAGGTTTTCGACAAATGGCAACAGAGGGAGCCTCGGACTTATTCACAAAATAACATCACGCCCGAAAACAATCGCAGTAAAACGAATGGGTATCGTGGCAAATACAACTCCGAATCTGATGTTCCCCACACTAATTTACGTAACGGAATCAATTCTAGTCACTTTCGTTTAAACATTAACAACACTAATAAATTGCGTAGCGCATACCCTACTGTAGCAGAAGACAACTACGATGATTTAATAAGAAAGAAAAGAAATTTCGATTGCATTTCAATAGAAAACGAACCGCTGACACCAAAATCATCAGACAGCGATGTTTTTTCTGAAAGATTTTTCACGGAATTCAACGGAATTGTTTCCAAACGAGAGTTTTTAAAAGATTTATCTTCAGAAGACACAAAAGATATGGCGAACTTCAATATAGAAGTCGACGAATCAGAATCCGATCCTGATTACGATGACGTATTTAATTCTGAAGAAGAAGATACTAATAACCATTACGTCAGTAACTTTGAAGTAAGATCTAAATCTCTTACTGACACTAGTTCAACAAGTGTTAATGGAAGAACAGACGGTAAATCGAGTTATGGTTTCTTCAATTATAAAGTTACGCCTTCAAAAGCTATCTTGGCAAACTTTTTAAATAAAACAAAGAAGCATAACCAATCTTTAACTGCTCCTTGTCCGGGAGATGCTGTACTAACGAGAGTGATCTCCCTACCAGAGAAGGATTTAGTAGATCCTAATCCTGAACAAATTGGATCATTAGGCGCTAGAAGACAAACCGCACCCGAAATTCCTAAACATAAATTTATATCAAACGGAGAACCTCTGCTCTCAAAAAGAAAATTATTAGTTTCGAAATCTTTAACGAATTCTCCGCAGCTTCAACCAAAAAATAAAAATCGTGACTATCTTACCTGGTCGAAGAGCTCTCAGCTCAAAGTATTGGAGAAGGTAGCGCTCGTGCAAGCAAAAGCTTCCTCGTCAAATGATTTGAATAATTCTAAACTCAAACATGTCAACGATTCTACCAAATATCCGAAATTTAATCCCAACAAAAGTGAATCGGTTCTCTATCACAATTCTTATAAAACCGGAAAGGATTTGGGAAAATTGGTGAATGTTAACATCAGTCAGATTAAAGCGGGGCTCTTCGGTCATCTGAAGAGCGGGGAAAGTGTTGGTTTTCAAAAACAGAATATCGGAAGGAGTGCTAAAGACACGATTGAAGATAGAGTCAACAATAATACGTGTGAGAAACTTCGAGATGATAAAAATGTGAATAAGTTCGCCTTCACTCAAACTACGGACAAGGATTTTGGAAGTCAACAATGGAATCAGGTAAATTTACAAATTTATTATTTTCATAATAAATATACGAGTATATATTATATTTCAATGTCACCTCTCAAAATATAACATTTTAATTTATATTATGCTCGCAGTTATGATATTTTATATCACATTTAGATATTTAAGACAATTGTCCCTAGATTAGATAATACTTACAGGAGTAGTCGATACTAATTCTAAAGATGAACAGAACAGAAGTTATTACAAATCAAGATTCACATAATTAATTATATTTATTAAAATATGTTTTTTTTTCGTGGTCGATTTCAAATAACAATATTTAAAAATAATAATAATTTACACAGTAACACATAGTTACATATGGTAACACAGGGTACAGTCGGTTACACGTGGTTATACATGGTTATATTATACATGGTTACATACTCGTATGGTTACATACTCGTATGGTTACACATGGTTACATATGGTTACACATGGTTACATATTGATTCACATGGTTACAGATGGTTACACATTGTTACACATGGATTCAAATGGTTACACATAGTTATACGTGGTTAGACACGGCATGACCAAATTAATCAATTACTGAAAGGCGGTAATGGCCAAGTAGGAACAATCGACGAGCGTGCCATGTCAAGATTTGTGAATATAGAAGAGGCGCGAGAATTATGTCAGGATAGAACCATGAGGCGATCATGAGCTCTCTGCCTACCTCTCTAACCTTGATCCATCCTCTCTAACCTTGAAGGTTAGTTAGTTAGTTAATTGGTTAGTTATTAAAGTTATTATCCTATTAAATGTTTAAAAATATTCCTTGTTTATCAATCATTTAAAAATAAACGTATTGTATAAATATTTGAATTTGCACAAAAGTTAATATTTTCTTTTTCGTTGCTGGCTATATGAACCTTATACGGTTCAGTATTATCCTCTCTTATTATGTTTCACTCGTTAGCGAACTTCTGTTGTCCCATGATGTATTTTGGAAATTAATTAACGCGCCAACCCCCGAAATAACGCTCCGGCAAATGCGTGGCACGTATCAACAGAGAAGGTGTTATTTAAATTTTCTGTGATAAACTTTCATCATTTTCTCTACAATTACGAATTATATGTGTCTCTGTTTAACTGTATAAAGCGACCAAGAATCGAAAGCGTTTAAACTCTTCTTCTTATTTCTTGTTTCCTAATTGTTTAAGAAGACCCTGTTTTAATCGCTGACAGCATGGATGATCTTCAAGTACTAGTATCAAGAATGTGCGAGGTATGCAATAAATGTGAACTTCTGATAAAAAGTGTCAAAGTCTTAAGTACTGCTATTTAAATAGAATAATGTATGACGGTTTGTGAAAAAAAGTGCGAACGGTGAGAAATAAGAGCAAGTTTCTGAATTTATTTATCTGGGAAGATTGTTATTTTAGAACTACACTCCTTTTTGACTTTATTTCGACGGTGACCGGCTTTGCAAAGCTCGTAAGCATCTAGAGATTTAGACCAGTACAAAAATTGTAATTGTACAAAATTTTACCAATAAATAAAATAGAGTGATCACTAATGGTATAGACTAAAAAGGGTAGAGTTATCTTTAAATACACCCTTTTAAGTATATGAGTGATCACTCTGTTTTATTTTATTGTTAAAATTTGGTTCATCGAAAAAGGTTGGGTCACACCGAAACATGTCTATAAAAAGTGTAAGAAAGTTTAAAAAAAATGTTAAGTGCAGTTATTATATATTTAATGTTTATTTTTTTGTGTACATAGTACACAACACTCGCTTTAAAAAAAAAAAAATTAAATACCAAACATGTTTCGGACACACAAGCCCTTCATCAGTGATATTATGTAAATATAAATATTTATTTAGATAGTATGTTTACAAGAGATGGGCGAGTGGAGAGGGATATTGAAAGAAGGGTTGGGGCAGGCAACAAAGTGAATGGGCGCACTTAAAGTTGTCATCGCAAACAAAAACCTATCAAAAAAAGCTAGAATGGCAGTGCACAAAAGGTGTTCTTCTACCGACCCTTATGTATGGAAGCGAAGCATGGAACTGGCAAAAGAAGGATGAAAGTAGAATAAATGCAGTTGAAATGAGATCTCTTAGAAGGATGTGTAAATACTCTGTGTATGATAGAGTGCCGAATGAAAAGATAAGAAGTGAATGCGATGCGAATGATGGTGTCATGAACAAAATAATGAAAGGATCATTAAGATGGTTTGGACATATTGAAAGAATGAATGAAGAAAGAATGGTAAAAAGTTAAATGTTAATGATGTAAATGGAATCAGAAATAGAGGAAGAAATAGGGGTCGGCCATGTGAGGAGTCAGAGAAATCGACGCGCGTGCATGACACGATGTATAAATGTTGAGGAAGCGAGAGAAATATGTCAGGAAAGAAAGGTGTGGCAGTCCATTCTTTCTGCCTACCCCTTCGGGGAGACGCCGTGATGGTTAGTTAGTTAGTTAATTATAAATATTAAAAATATTAAATACATTTTCTTCACAAATGTGGCCCGTTTTGACAGATGTTAAAATGATTTATTTTCGAACGTTTATGGTTTTGTTGTAACAAATATTTTGAATAAATTTAACATTTAAAAAAATATTGTAACGTTCTAATTGGGGTTCAGGTATTAACTAACAACATAGGAAATAAATCAAATATTGGACTTGACGTTTAATTTATTTGATTATTTTCTTTATTTTTAATATCTAAAATTTCCTGATTGTTCATATAATTGTTCATTTCTATTTTAAGTTATATTTCAAGTCATATTTCTATTATTAACATGCAATATTTTAACGCCATTATCTTTATTAAATGAATGATCTTTTCAATGAGTGAACTCATTTAAACTCGCTTCTATACTCAATACTTCAAACAAACCTTTGTTACCTTATTACAACAAGATTTGGCTTTCTTATTCTTTATGTGGCTACCAAGTATTAGGTAACAGAAGCATGAAACTCAGAAAACAGAAATTCACAGAAAGATCTCGTGTGGAGAGAGTTTGGTTATATTAAAGTGTGGTCACCCGAGTGCTGGCGACATTTATTAAAATGGAAATGAGACCGCCACGTGTTCACAATGGTTACTGTTAATCAACTTATGTATCTACTAGAAAAATCACCGGGTGACCTTATAGACAATAGGAGAAAATACAGTTAGAACTAGCACGCGTGCTTGTAATATTGTATATTACGTTGGACCTTTTTATTTGAACAATGTATACCGGATATAAGTGTACTTATAATATCTTCTTCTTCTTCTTCAGCCTTCTTCCGTCCACTGCTGGATATATGCCTGTTCCATTTTCTTCCACTCGTCCCTTTCGCATATAAAATATTATTGATATTAATGGCATGTTTAGTAACAAAGGTAAATAATATTTGCACACATTAACAGATAACTAACATGTAACGGCAAAACACAAAAACAAGAATAAGGGTAACATAATAGAAAATATTAATTACGTACATGAGATAGAAAAGAAACATTCAGCATAATAATTTGACTGTGAAATGTCGAAAAGAGAAGACAATAAATTAATTCGGAGACAGGAAATTAACATATACACACATACAGTAGAACCTCGATTATCCGGACTAATTGGGGATGAAGGTAGTCCGGATAAGGACAAATCCGGACAATAGAAAAAATATATAATTGACAGGAAAATACCAGTATATTCAGTGTTAATAATTTTTATTTATTAAGACTTGGACTTGGATCTTCTCGCTTACAGAGGTTCAGCTCATGTGGCTATTCCTCTTACGTCTGATGGGAACATTGTTGGAAGGTGATTTGGTGGGTTGTTAGTTTATTCGGGGGCATGATTTGTGTGGCCCGGAGTGTTCCTCTGAAGGAGAATCGATTTTGGGCGCTTGTGGCGGCTGGAAGTGTTTGGGTCGTAATTAGAGAGGTCTTTTATTGTGGGGTTGGGATGTGAAGGGAGTCCTTTGTAAAAACGTTCGGCAAGTTTCAGAATGAATTCATCTATCATCGGGATTCCCGATTCTAGGTGCAGTTGTGTAATCCTGGTCCATGAAGGCGCACCAAGCGATAAACGGATAGCCTTATTTTGCAGGATTTGGAGTTTTTGTATGTGACTCGAAGCTGCATAGCCCCAGATTGGGGCTGCATAAGTGAAGATCGGCCTTATAACCGTTTTGTATATCAGGAGTTTATTGTCGATGCTTAGTTTACTGTTTCTAGCTAACATTGGGTAGAGGGCTGAGATTGCTTTTGACGCGGCTTTGACTTTATTTGTAATGTGTGGCCTCCATGTCAGCTTAGAATCCAAGGTAACCCCAAGGTATTTGATTGTTTTGGTCCAAGGAACGTCTTGGCCGAACATTTTTATGTTGGGAATGTTTGGAGGAATGTGTCTTTTAATGAAAAGGGTCGCTGCGCTTTTTCTTTTCACACAATAATGGACCAGATATTGCCTTTCCATTTTATATGAACCACATAAAAATACACTTTTCAACTTCTTTATTTCATGATTTTTTCTTAACTTTACGCTCTAAGCTGACATTAAACAATTAGTAAACTTCAAGATTATTTCACTTTGTTTTTTTATATCCGAGATCGTTGACGTTCCGACACCATATTTATTAGATAAAAAATGTCCCGATTTACCGGGACGTTCCAACTTTTGGGGCATTCTTCTTCCCTCTAGTTTCTTATGTTGGCAAGGCGTGGTGGTCTCTGATTATCCATTTTTTCTACATGGTCCGTCCAATACCTTCTTCTCTGTATCCCTCACCTGCCAAAATCCTAGATATCACACATGTTTCTGATTATCGTGATTCTCATTCTGTCGCGTAGAATCCTGCCTACTTTTTTTCTAAGGGTTTTTCATCTCTGTGGTTCTGAGAAGTGATTCACTGTGAACTGTACCAACTCTTGAATAAATATACAAATGAAATATAAAATGACGATACACAGTTATACTTTTTAAAATTCTGTTTAAATTGTTGATCGCTTTTAATGGTATCCAGTTTCGACGCCATGTTTAAACAGTTCAAACAGGTTACAATTCGTGTGTACAAAGCATATAAAATAAATGATTTTTGGAAATATTTCATAATAGGATAAAATAATGGTTAACATTCGGCATAATGTCGAGCTGTACCATATTTACAAAGCCCCCAGTCTCTCCACACAGGTCAGACTGAATAGACTGAGATGGGCCGGTCATCGCGAACCCCAAAAATATTGCTGGAGTGGCACCCAGGTGGTGGAAGACCAATTGGACGACCGAGGCTGCGATGGAAGGATGAAGTTGGGAGAGATTGGGCGAAATTGTTACGAGTGTCAGATTGGAGGGTCGAAGCGGAGGACAGGAGGAGTTGGAGGCAAAGAATACTGGAGGCTAAGGCTCGATATAGGCTGTAGGGCCATCGAAGAAGAAGAAGGATAAAATAATCCAATTTTTTTATGATATTGCAATAGATTGACATGTTTTACTTTCGTTTTTTTTATATAATATGTTTATTAATTTGATAGTGTCCTAACTGTTACCCTGTAAATCCCAGAAATGTAAGTTTTCCATTAAACAAATATTGATGTAGAGTTTTACATCATGTTGAAGCAATAATACATAGATCATTAACGCAACTTATCTCATTTTATGATAAAAGTAAAGTACCGTCTTGTCAAGAGTAAATCTTATTGTAAATCTTGAGTCATGTCTGATGTAAGAGTCTAGCGCTTATCGATATTGCAATCAATTTCATGTATTGTGAATTGTTAAATCGATACATCGCTATATCGAATGTGGGTAGGCTAAGTACGTAAGAACTCGCTGTCACGACTCTATCGACATTAGAACACGGTTGACAACATCTCTGTCATGATTACTACAGTAACATGGTTTTGTTAGCAAATACGTATTATTTCAGATACGTTTGTATTAGGATCTAATTATCTGAGATGATATTATGTTTGAGTTAATAACGTGGATATTGTTTATTTGCTTTGATCAAACATGAATTGTCTACAGAATAAATAAAGCTGTAAATATAATATACGAGTATATGAAAAAAATATAATATATGGGAAAAACGTTGTATGATATTCGTAGAATACCGAACGATGAAATAAATAAGAAATGTAAGGCAGATGAATGCATCATGAATAAAATTAAAAAAGGATTCCTGAGGTGGTTTGGACATATGGAACGAATGGATGAGAATAGAATGGTTAAAAAGTTGTACACAAGCAGCGTGAGTGGAAAAAGAAGCCGAGGAAGGCCGAGGATAACATGGCATGAATTAATCAATTACTTAAAGGCGGCCATATTCGAAGTACATGGTACGATGTATGAATGTAGAGGAAGCCCGAGAGGTGTGCCAGGACAGAGCATTGTGGCGATCCATCCTGTCTGCCTACCCTTCCGGGGAAATGGCGTGATGGTTAGTTAGTTATAATATATATGATATATCTTACTGAAGTGCATGGTTAATGTAAGATTTTATAAATGTCGAAGTCTGCTTTAAAAAGCTACATTTAAAATGATATTAATATAAATATGTAAATTTAGTTAATTTTGCATAATTATAACTAACTAACTAACCATCACCTGAACCTAAATGCTAGACAGTCTACATTGCCATCAGCTAAGGCTTCTGCGATCGGTAGATTGACTGTGCCAAAACGCTGTCCATACACACACTTTGGCGACCGAGCCTTCGCGGTAGCTGGCCCTTCAGCCTGGAACAATCTTCCAGCAGACCCTAAGTGCATTGAGAATCAATCAGAGTTTAGATCGAGACTCAAAACGCACCTTTTCAAATAATCATTTCCTGACAGGAAGGGCTGATCGACTACGTCAGGTGCATCCCTCATACGTTTATTATTATTGTTATTATTATATTTTTTTTTAATCCAGTTGATAAGACGGAACATCTTCTACAGCGCCCTTGAGATGAGCAATTCATAAAAATGGCGCTTTAGAAATTATCCAATTTATTATTATTATTATTATTATCACGCCGTCTCTCCGAAGGGTTCTCTACTGACATATTTCTCTCGATTCCTCAACATTCATACATCGTGTTATGCACGCGCGTCAATTTTTCTAACTCCTCCCGTGGCCGATATTCAATATTTGATTTATTTTATCGTGCCACAACTAATTATTTGAATATTATATTTGTATAGAATCTTATTTAGTACCCCTTATCTGTATGTACAATATTATATAAATGAGTAAGTTCATTACAACGTCACCAGTCTGTCGATGCCAACTAACCTGTCAAAACCGGTCGCAGTCGAAATAAAGACATTAAGTGGAATTAGTTAAAAAAAAAACATCGTTTTATTTCATTATTATGCAAGACTTCTAAGATCTTTCATTACACTTACGATTAAACAGGAAAGACAGCTTCTCAAATTAAATCAAATCAAATCAGTTTATTATCTCAACAGACATTACAAACAATATTAATGTTTAAGGCATCTATTGATCATAATATTTTTCACAAACGGTAATAATTATTTTAAACTTTTAAATTAAATAACTTTGTTTTTGTATCACAATTGTCTTTTATTTTACGCGACAGCTGTTTTATTAACCTATGTTGACATCATCAGGTCTTTTAATTCAAATATTTAAGTACCTAATTCAATTTTAGCAAGAACTTCAAAATTATATCAAAGGATTTTTTTAAATTAACATAACATAGGAACAAATAATCTTTCAAAATTTGACATTTGATATATTATTGAAACACCTGATGATGTCAACATAGGTTGATGAAACACAATTAAAATTCAATTGTGATACAAAAACAAATTTCTTTAATTTAACAGTTTAAAACAGTGGTTCCCAAAGTGGTCTATATCGACCCCCAGGGATCGATTTCGACTTACAAGGGGTCTACGACAACTAGAAAAGTAATTGGGGGTGCATGAGATGTAAATGGGGGTCCACGAGATGGCTTAACTAAATTAAAAAATTTATATCATAACATCAGACTCATCCCCCATATTAGAACATTGTTTTTATTTTATGTAAAAATGTTGGATTTGCATTTTGTTTTGTTTTAATTAATGATTGTATGTCTAAATAGTCTATTGTTTTGGCTGAAAAACTATGATTCTTCCACATTATAAACTGTTAAATTTACAACACTGTTGTAATGTGACAATTTTTTATTATACACTATTTGAGAATGTCACGACAGCTGTTTGATCTGCTGATGATAACATCAGTTAGCGAAACAGCTGTCGCGACATTCTCACAAAGAGTATAATACAACATTGTGATATTATAACAGTGTTGTAAATTTAACAGTTAAAATGTATAACTATAAAACTTAACATATATTTTATTTTAAAGATCTCTTTTCCACAGTAAACTCTATTAAAGGGAGTATTTCTGTGTCAGCTTTAAAAACTAATGTTACAGTTATAGATGAATTTGTAAAAAATCAATAATAGGAAAGCAGGGGGTCTACACAAAATAGAAAAAATCGGTAAGGGGTTTACGGGACAAAAAAGTTTGGGAACCTCTGGTTTAAAATGTTAAGGTATCATAGTGTTTCGGCCAAAAGAATGGATAATTTAATAAATATTTACACAAATTAATCATAATGTTTTTCCAGGGGTACTGTGCTGAAAGTCCGAGCAGCTCGAGTCAGCAAACGTTTCTCCCCTCGAGTGACCTGGTTGGCTGCAGCAGCACCAATCACGCCGGAGGGTTTATCAAGGATGCTGAGACTCAGACCAATGGCACACCCCCACTGTCCAGATCTTCAAGCTGTACCTGGGCTTCAGAATGCTCATCGTTGCTCTTCAATACAGGTAACCTAACCTAACCTAGCGTGATAAGATCTTTTCGTGTTTTATTATTATTATTATTCGTTTGAAAAAAACGAATTCAACTTTATATTTGAGTATAATTTAAAAATAAAGACAGATCAAATTTTAAAATATTTGTTTATTGCAATAACGGTGTTTTCAGCTAATCAGTTAATACTTTAGTAGTTCAGTTAATACTTTAATAGTCAACCATTCAGAGGAAGACCTAGGAACACGTGGATGATTCAGTGCAATAGCGTCTTGCAGGGAAATGGCTTGAGTGAAGGCGATACTCAGAACCGTAAGATATACAGCCCGAGATCGAGAAGAGCCGATCCCACCGGTCAACACAGATAATGATTTGGGATAGCGCCAAGAAGAAGAAAAAGAAGAAGATAGATGTCATTGAGTTTATTGAGTGTATAAAATTAGGTGTTTTTGTTCTTCTTCCTTAGCCTATTCCCGTCCACTTCTGGACAGCGGTCTTCTCCATTCGCTTCCATGGCCTTCTCCATTTTCCGACGTGTCTGTTCAGATCATCCTTCCACCATAGTTGCGGTCGCCCTGCACTTCACTTTGCCGTCCACGGTCTCCAAGTCAGCAGTCTTCTTGTCCATTTTTCATCTGAGCTTCTAGATACGTGACCTGCCCATTGCCATTTTAGAGTCGCCACCCGGTGGATGATGTCAGTGACCTTTATTTTAGTCATCGTTTTGACCTTTGTATGAAGACCTAAGTTGAGACTATAAGTGAATCCGTGTTCCCTTTAAATAGGAACCAAGTCTTCGACCCTCAGACCAGCACGAATAAAGAGATAAATAGTAAACCATTTTTATTTCATTGATTTTTCTGAGATGGCTAACCATTGTATTAAATTTGACCATAGTTTCGATAAAAATGACACAAAATTTCTACACACAGCTAAAAAAACAATAAATTAAACAAACTTGAAAATTTGGAAATCCTCAAGTCGGTGAAATCTGGTGAAAATATAATAAATAATCAGATTCCTCCTTTTACTCCTTTCTCCTTAAATACTTTGTCTACATTTAATTTCCTAAGCTCCCATTCCCAACCAAATGCAAATTAATCATTTATTTATTAATTTTTATATAATTTATTTCTTTTCAAGTGTATGATTCTTCTAAATTATATTATCATCATGTATTATTATTATTTAATGTTATTTATTATTTTACTGTTAAAAAATAATTGTTAGTACCTACTTATAACCCAACATAATTTTTAATTTTGAATTTTTGTATAGAATTTTAAATGCGTTTTTTATTAGTCTTCGTTTGTTTTGTTTTTGTTATATTTTTTACACCTGAAGATGGAAGAGGTATCCTCTGAAACATGTCGTGTATTTTAATATGTTTTTATTTAAAAAGTGGTCTAAACAATGTTTAATTAATTCCCAAAGTCGAATAAAAAGAAATATGTCAGAACTTCAAATACTAAAATATCTCCATAGTTTATATACCATTGCTCAGCCAATAGTGTAACATAGTACAGTATTACGTTCAATTGTATTCTGCGAAGTGAAGCTGCCACAGTTTCTCTCGAGAGTAATCTAATATACAATATAATCTCACTGCAGTCGGTTCATTTTCATTTAAGTCGCAGAACAATAGCTTTTAATATATAGTTTGGAATATTAATTAACTTTTTCCAGTGACGGCATGGATTGAGACACCTACTTTATTATTTGATCCAAAAGTTTATTTATTAATTTTTATTACTATTAATTGCCTACCAGTAAAAATAAAAAGTATTAAAAAAATCAGTAATATATAACGAAAAACATCATATTATAATTGAGACATAAATCATGAAAAATTGTAAAAAAAAAGTTTTTTAAATGTATAGGTATTTAGTTAAAATTGATTTGTATTTTATTTAATGACATAGCTAAAATGGCAGTGCTCAATGGTGCTCGAGCTTATGGGATCGTATGTAGGGTGGACACCACAATCAGAGCGTCAGAAATAAATCCCTTAAAATATCTGGCAAGACACTACGCGATCAAATTAGGAACTCAAGGATAATTTTATCACAGAGTACCGCAGTCTCGAATCAATAAGAAAAGGTCTTTGATGATCTTAGGATTTCAAATACTCCGTAACCTCATTGATAGCCCATACCTCTTAGAGTGTTATAGCCTCAATGCACCGGATAGGTATGCTCGCGCTAGAAGACACGATATGTTGTGCATACCGCATAGCAGAACAAATGTCATGGCGCAGCATACAATGACCCGGGGTATGGTGCTCTTGAATGAGGTGTCAGTCGATGTGGACATTCTCCAAATGACCTATGCGTCTTTTAAGGATCATATAGGTACATACCATAATTGCTGACATATGTGTATTATTTTTGTAAAATGTATGTATTATGTAAAATGTACACAGTAATTGGGTTCTAAAGATCTGATGTATACAATGAATAAATAAAAATGGAAATATTCGAGGTCGGGGATGTTGTTAGTTGGGGGAAGCAAAGGAGTAGATACTGGAATGCACATATGAGAATAATAAATACACCCAGCTCCCTCTCAGTTGATGGTATAACTACATAGGCCTTGCGATTGCTGCAATTAAGAATGGCTTCAATAAAACACTTCATCATTAATATTCTACATACGCCACTGGTTCCGGCTGCTGACCTCTGACATTCTTCCCTGCAGGCACACTTCCGCCATCTCGCGATAGCCTCCGCTAATAAATTAATAAGAAAGTCTCTGAGGTGATTTCGGCTTTGTCTTATATTTAATTACCGGGGCGATTAGGTAGCTCGGCCGCTAGAAAGTTGCGGATAATTTCGCCATTGTCTGCCGCTTAGAACATTCGCAGACTGACCATTATTTTCCTGTTTTTTGTGTTTTTGTAAATTAAATTAACTAACTAAAAAACTAACTAACCATCACGCCGTCTCCTCGAAAAGGCAGGCAGAAAGAATGGCCTGTCACACTTTAACCGATGCGGCACTCCATCCTTATCTTTTCGCCCCGCGGGAGACGCGGTGGATGGGTTGCGAATTTCATCGCCAACAATAGGCATCTCCCGCGCACACTTAGATCGTTCAACATCCACAAAAAAATCTAAAACAAATAATGTAAAATTCAATGATATAAAACAAAACAAAAAAATAAAAATAATTTAACACAAAATGTTCTTTTTAGATGGTGCACATAAATATTATCTATTTAATTAATGTTCCACGTATCCACAGTTTTTTTAAAATTAGCAGTAATAAGGCCCTTAAAACAAACCAACACCAGCAAGAGCTTTAAAATAATATTGAAGAAATTATTCAAATTGTCATTGGAACAAATAAAAAAAATATTTTCTCATTTCAATTGTTTGCATAAACGTAAAAACTAGTGTTATAATTTATTATTTAAAATTATATTAAACCCTCGTAAAACGAAAAATAGGACATCTGAAAAATAGGAAGGCTCCCGGAATCGATGACATCCCTAATGAACTAATAAAGTACTCGGGCTTAGAATTGAGAGAAGACATTTAAAACTTTTTAACATGATATTAGCCGCGCGAACTATGCCACAAGAATGAAGAACAAGCAAAAGAACAACTGTATTTAAGAAAGGGCAAAAGAAGAACCTAGAGGTATCTTCCTTCTTCTTCTTCTTTGCAAGCCTTCTTCCCTCCACTGCTGGATATAGGCCTCTTCCAATTTCTTCCACTCGTCTCTATCCTGCCCCTTTTGTATCCAAGATTTTCTAACCCTATCTTCCTATTATATATAATGCTTAAGCTATTCACAAGTATTTTGAAAACGAAACTTGAGCAAAAGGTAAAGTAAAACTCATAGGAAAAAACAACAGAGTTTTAGACGCAATCACTCCACAACAGATGCAATCTTCATTCTGAGGCAAATTAAAAGGAGAAGGCAACGAATAAAATAAAGTAGCAGTTTGACACTTTGACAGTTTGACTAAGGCATTTGACAGGGTGTTGCTAAGGGATATTGTGAGAAAATTATATTACTTAGATATTCAGCTTATATTTAAAATATAATGCTCGTACTCACGGGCCATGCGCATTATTGTTATTATTATTATTATTATTATTATTATTATTATTATTATTATTATTATTATTATTATTATTATTATTATTATTATTGTTATTATTACTATTATTATTAATATTATTCGTATTGTTATTATTATTATTATTACTATTATTATTATTATTATTATTATTATTATTATTATTATTATCATCATTATATTTATTGGTTTCATTCCTGGACACGACCGCGTATCTTCTTCACCGGTTAGTAAAGTATTTATTATCAACAAGGAGTATGAAGTTCATATTGTTTTGATTTCATACGACGAATTTATCTAAAACTTATAAAACTAGCGCCGATGGTGATATAAAAGTTAGAATTGAAACAATCGTAATATAAATAGGCAAATTGTACAAAAAATACCGAATTCTGATTTATCTTATCAAATGTCTTCTTTAAATATTTTTGTTTTACTAATTCTCTAACCAGCATGTTTTTGATGATTTATTAATAAACTACGATTTTTTTAATGAATTAAATTTTTAATACATTTTTTTCCACATTTGAATTTATTATTCATTCGTTCTGAAGGTTTTATACCTTCGTAATCGGGAGGACGGTACATACACAACTCAAAAGTGGAAAAATAAGGTTATAAAAAAATTCGTCCTCATGGATTTCCTCAATAGTGTTTCAAAAAACAATATTTAAAAGCTGTATCAATATTTAATAATTAAATATTATAATATATTATATAAATCTCTACACACTTTTAATAGAATTTTAGAGATTCGTTTAGCTTATTTGTTATATTGTTTAAAAATAATGGGTATCTCTTGTTGACTATCTTATTTTATTTTTTGAATTAATCAAATGATGTTGAATGATGTAAATTTTTCGAAACTTGCTGGAAATGTATTTAAAATCAAGCTACTTGTAAAGTGTAATTGGTTGTTGGTGAATTTAAATTAATTTGATTTAATGTTTATTCAGGTTCCACAAATGCCTCTGTATCTGATGATGAAGCAGCAGTGGACGATGATAATCGTTCGTCGTCTTCATCTGGCGCGGGAGAATCCGGAACCGGGCGGGTCCCTGAGGCACTAGGCGGAGAGATGGTGAACGGAAGGACCCTCGAAAAGGAGGACGACGATAGAGCAGCAGGAGAAGAGTCCGGTATAGGCACAGCTTCACCACCTCCGAGAGGAAGAAAGGACCAAGAGAAGGGTACGAATTAAATATGAATTAAAATAAGATATTTTTCAATAAAAAAATGATCCATAAGATGTTTTGTACATATGGATAAAATGAGGTTAATGATGTAAATGGAGTACAGAATCGAGGCAGACCGAGGAAAATATGGTATGACCAAATTTATCAAATTTTAAAGGTTGGTCATGTTAGAAGTCGGAAGAATCGACGTGCGTGTATGACTCGCCGTATGAATGTGGAGGAATCTAGAGAGGTGTGCCAGGATAGACTAGTGTGGCGGTTCATTCTCTCTGCCTACCCCTGCGGAGAAATGGCGTGATGGTTTTTTGTTATTGTTGTTGTTGTTGTAGTTGTAGTTTTTGTTGTTGTTGTTGGATAGAATGAGAAGCAGTGGAAGATCAAAGAAAGCATCGCGTGATATGTATGGTAGATGATTGTGTCCTAAAAAAGGATTACTCACATGTTTTGGACATATGGAACGAATATATGAGAGAACAATGTTTAAAAAGTTGTATACCAGCAGTGTGAACAGAAAAAGAAGCCGAGGAAAACATGGCATGATACAATTAATCAATTACACAAAGGCGGTCACATTCGAAGACAGAAAATCGACGAGCGTACATAACACGATGTATAAATGTAGAGGAATCGCGAGAAGGATGGCGGTTACTTTATATCTGCTACCCCTTCGGGGAGGCGGCATGATAATTATTTAGTTAGTTAGTTTGATGGTTGGACATAAGGAAAGAATGAATGAAGAAAGAATGGTAAAAAAATTATATGTTACTGATGTAAATGGAACCAGAAATAGAGGAAGACCGAGGAAAATGTGGCACGATCAAATAAATCAAATATTAAATGTCGGCCATGTGAGGAGTCAGAGAAATCGACGCGCGTGCATGACACGATGTATGAATGTTAAGGAAGCGAGAGAAATATGTCAGGAAAGAAAAGTGTGGCAGTCCATTCTTTCTGCCTATCCCTTCGGGGAGACGGCGTGATGGTTAGTTAGTTTAGTTAGTTTTTCTCAATTAAGTTTCGCGGTGTTTAAATTTTGTGATTTTATCATAAATCCGACTAAATCTTCAAGTCTATTATAATCTTAATGAACGCCGTTATTAAAAGCCTCTCCAATTAATTCTGCGGCAATAAATGAGTAGTTAACCCGATTCTGTGGCATCCCTCACACTGCTCTGGAGATTTCCTCAGCTTTGGAAATGGGAGTGTATTCGAGGGTTATCTTCAATCTTGTGAATATACTCGTAACATGTGTTCGGGTGATCAAGCGGTATGCCTAATCACGTATTAGAGCTTTATTCAAATAATTGAATTTCAGACCTTATCATTCATTGTTTTTACGTGACAAAACGCGTTGAGGGAAACAAAGATGTTGTATGATTTTCAAGGAATAAATATATATTGTAATTAACTAACTAACCTACTAACTAACCATCAAGTCATCTCCATGGAGGGGTAGGCGGAAAGAATGGACCGCCACACTGTTATATCCTGACATACTTCTCTCGATTCCTCTACATTCATACATCTTGTCATGCATGCACGTCGATTTCTTCGACATTCTATATTTGATTAATTTGATCGTGCCACGTTTTCCTCGGCCTTCCTCTATTTCTAGCTCCGTTCACGTCGTTTACGTATACCTTCTTCACCATTCTGTCTTCACTCATTCTTTCAATATGTCCAAATCATCTTAACGACCCTTCCATTATTTTGTTCATAACACTTTCATTCACTTCTTATTCTTGCATTTGACACTCTATCATATACAGATTTACCGCACATTCGACTCATAGATCTCTACTGCATTTATTATACTTTCATTCTTCTTTTGCCAGTTCCATGCTTCACTTCCATACATAAGGGTCGGCACAAGAATTAATATATTTTAATTATCTATACTCGTTGTATGATAGAGTGTCGAATAAAAACATAAGAAGTGAATACGGTGCGAATGATGGTGTTATGAACGAAATAAAGAAAGGATCATTAAGATTGTTTGGACACATGGAATGAATGAACGAAGACAAAATGGTACAAAAAGTATATGTTAACGATGTAAATGCAACTATGAATAGAGGAAGACCAAGAAAAACGTGACACGATCAAATTAATCAAATTATGAATGTCGGCCACGTGAGGAGTCAGGGAAATTGACGCGCGTGCATGACACGATGTATGAATGTTGAGGAAGCGAGAGAAATATGTTAGGAAAATAAATTGTGGCAGTTCATTCTTTCTGCCTTCCTTTGGGGAGACGGCGTGATGGTTAGTTAGTTAATTAGTTAGTAATTTTCTGTATTCGTTTACCGATATTTATGTGTGAAAGTACCTATTACAGAATAAATGCAGTAGAAATGAGATCTCATAGACGAATGTGTGATAAGTCTGTATATGAGTGTCAAATGCAAATATAAGAAGTGCTTATTTTGTCAACCGATAATGTTCTGGCTATTTTTTTTTTACTATAAATTTTATTTTTCTCTATATGTTTCGAAGATTTTACGCTGTCAAAATTGGGCGAAAGTTTTTTTTATATCTTTTTTCCAATGGTGAAAGTTTAAAACTTCGAAACATTTCTAGAAAAATATACTAAAAAGTGGAAAAACTGGAAGACCGCCTAAGAGATGGAGGGACAGCTGGATCTCATCATCCGACGAGACATGATATCTGTGTCACAGATCTTCAGATCTATTAAAAGAAGAAGAAGAAGGAGAAGAAGATAAAAAAATTCGTCATGGAATTTCACAGTATTAACGCCTTAAATTTAGCAAGATTTAAGTTAAATCTGTGATATTATACGACTGACATTATAAATTTATTCTGTTATTTGTAATTTTCATTTTGTTTTGAACATTGTATAACATTATTTTAAACATTGCCTAGGCTGGTCCCCTGAAATATCTTGTCTAGGTCATTTAAAATATCCCTTATTTTTCTGCATTTTTAACAACTTTTTACTTTATCCGCAGGTCAGAGTAACCTTAGCAAGATTAAAAGAAAAGAAACCTGGGAACGGTTGAGAAGAAGACAGAGTAACAGCACTAGACATCCTCAGTACTTCAGGGCTTCCTCAGGAAACGACGTTTGGGTCAGAAGAGAAAACGTTACCACGCAAACTGTAACCCCAGAAGACACGGAAACAATAGTGTCAGATCAAACCTGCAACACGTCTTCGAACGAAAATCTTCTAGAAGATTCATTCAACGATACGTCAATGAGTGAAAACTCATTGCGTAGAAACATGTTTTACAAGAAGTATAACGAAGTGAATCAGTCGTCTAGTGGAATAGAAAGTTCAGTGAATATGGCAGAGGAAACCGACGATGCATCGGTTTTAGATTCGAGTGTGACGTCGATTCCAAGTGCTTACGTGACATTGAGGTCGAGTAAGCCAGTGCGACCGACGCATTTGAAGCTGGCGGCTCCATTTGCTCCCTCGACTTCAGTGGAAAGTCCGAATTCATCCGGTGATTGCTTGGATGATTCTAGAAGCTTTAAGGACTTTTTAGGCGTTGTGACACGCAGGGAACAGCCGTCTCCTTCCTCGGCTTCCCTGCGGTTGATCATAGCCCCGCTGCCTACGGATTTAGGCAGCAAGTGTTCAAGTGTACCAATTTTGTTGAAGAGAAGATTGCCTGACGGTGGTTTGCCAAGGCGCACTGGGGCAACAGAGAGCGAGGAATGCGTAAGTTTTTCATTGTCACTCTATATTAATATCATTCAATAATAGTTTATTGTTTTGACCGAAACACTACGATACTTTAACATTAGTTAGTTAGAAAGTTTCAATCCTGGGATTGGTTTGCAGCAATTTATTCTATTCTTCTCTTCCATTCTTCCCTGTCTTGTGCGACTCTTTTGAAATCTGCATATGATGAGCAGGGCACGTCCACCAACAGGTCCTCCAGGTACTCTCGGCGTGGGCGTCCCCTAGAGTTGTCCCCTCGGTCATACCCCTAGCATTATAAACTGTTAAATTAAACTTTGTTAAAACTGTTAAATTAAACTTTGCATCACAATTGTATTTTTATTTTTCGCAACAGTTGTTTCGTCAACCTATGTTGACACCATCAGGTGTTACAATAATATATCAAATTTATTATTATTATTTAAAAAAAAATATTATTATAATTATATTTTCCACCTTTAATATTTTCTCATATAAATAGTAATTAACCGTTCTTTTAATTAAAATAATTAGGTACCAAACTCAACTCCAGCAAGAACTTCAAAATTATATCAAAGAAATTATTCAAATTGACATAGGAACAAATACACATAAAGGTTCGAAAATTCACGAAAATTTGACATTTGATATATTATTGTAACACCTGATGATGTAAACGTAGGTTAACGAAACAGCTGTCGCAAAAAAATAAAATACAATTGTGATACATAATACAAAGTTTTTCTAATTTAACAGTTTGTTTACATTCAATAATATAAAGTATTGCCAATAACCCAATAGAAAATCTCAATCCAAAACAGTAAGCTGAGCACCTTTATGTTCATTTTCTTGTTCGTGTCAAAAGCAATCTAGTTTTGCAGGGATTGCGCTAAAAATTCATCATATTAGTCATCATTGGCTGTTTCTCGTATCCGTGGAAGACTCTCCTTCACAGATGTGGATCCTCATGTGACTTTAGAACCTCACACACTTAAGGGGTATATAGAGCAGGGGAAGACGTTGGCACTGGAACTCCCACGGTCTCTTGATGGCCTCTTCTTTCTTCTTCTCCTTCTCTCTGCGGCGTCATCTCTGCGCCATGCAACAAAGTCTTGCGTGCATTTATGTACTGTTATTCTTCATCTTCGTCTATCTTCTGCAATATTTTCCCAGCATTCACAATCAATGACAGTTCTGAGAAGATTCGCTTTAAGGGTTTATGGTTATAGTAACACCACATGCGAAGGTTGAAATTAAAGTTTTTTTTTTAATTGTTATGATTTTACTTTTACTAGCATACAATAGATTTTTTTCAACGCATATCTTGAACATTATATTTTATTAATCGATAACCAAATAAAACCATTTTATGACTCTTAACTTTGCCAAACAGTTTATAAATTTTTTTCTGATTAAGGTAATATAATTTAAGTGTATTATTATTATAATTATTATTATTATTATTATTATTATTATTATTATTATCATTTATGTATCCTTGCATTGTTCCAGATGCCACATAAGCAGAGAGCGCAGTCGGAAAAGAAATTAGAAGGTAATTTAAACAAAACATAATCAAAAGCTTTTCTGTATATTATTGTATTATATAAAGCTGTATCCACAAAAATGTCTCCCCTTTTATAATGAAATGTGTAAATTATGGTAATGCATTGAAGCACAGGATTGAAAAACTATATCAAATTATAAAAGAAACAATTGATTTCGCTCGAAGGCGGCTAGCTTAAATACTGAAACTTGATTGGGTTTGATATTGAGGATATGCAGTGTCGGATTAAGGCAGCACGAGACATATTTGTATGATAATAATAAAAAAAACCTTTACAGATAAATATGAGCAAATTCAGAAATAAAACTCAATTTCGTTAAGTTAATTACATTCAATGTTTATTAAGGTGGGGTTTGTAGGATGTTCATGTGCCTTAACTCACGTTTTTATATGATTTAATTTCGAAACACTAACAAGGGGAGGTCAAGAATTAATAGAAAATTAATTCTTTTGGGATGGGATTTCGCAAGATTGTAGTACCCCCTAAAAGTCATTCTTGGTCAAAGTATTAAAGCGAAATAGCCAGTCAATTTCTAGAAAAAAATCTTATTACTTTTCACCGTTGCTTATGCAGGGTGCGGCAGCATAACATCCTTTTTCAAATTTAAAATTTTTCGTACTGGGTTGCGATCACAGAACATCCATTCGAAAAGTAGGCCTCAACGGCGAACGCACGCTCCTCACTGTTCCAACGTATGATGCCGACTAAACTGTATCGGGACAAAACTTCATAGTTTCGCCTCTCGAACGTGACACAAGTTAACCACCCTACGTATTTGAACGTACGTGATACGTTCACTTTGACTGTACGATTCTGCGCTATCCCGTAGCACGTACGCGCTTAAGAAAAAGTAATGTATCTAAAATGTATAAATTGTTAGGGATACGCGCGTGTGCCAAACAACACTCGAGTACAAGTCTTCATAAATATGATAGTTTTACAAGAGGCAGGCAAAGTGTGTGGCCGATTTTTGACGTTTCGTAATTTAAAAAAAATTAAATTAATGTATAATTAAATTTCATTAATAAAAAACCTGCTTTTTTGGACGTTTCTCGGAAAATAACCCAAATGTAGGGCGGTTAATATGGAGTCTTATTTTTTTGTCTCTTCCGTAAGCTCTTTCAGCATGATATCAATACGATACTTCTGCTATATACCTAATCCGGTACTGGGGATATGTTGTATCTTCGCCAGTGGTTAAGCTCGAGGGGCGGTTCCATCTGGAATTAAAACCATTCTTCTAGAAAACATAACCGAGTATGTACACATGGAGCGAGCTCTGTTTTAGCTTCCACCATAATAACCACCCTCGCTGGGGTCGCTCATGCGAGTGCCTTTGCCCTCGGTCCGGGCTGCCTATGCCCCCAGCCGTTACAGGTCAGCGGGCGACAGAAATAGGATCGACGCGACACGGGGGTGTTTCAGAAATCATCAATTGTCAGAATAATTCACTGATTGAATCATTCCAGTACGAATCAAGTTTTTATTTATTTTTCTTTACCCTTTCATGGCCGCAAATAAATCACGCCGCAGTGCTCAGCAGGCCGAATATTTTTTGTCAAAATAAAACTCGTTTTAAAAATTTATTTTGCTGTGCTAAGAAATTATAGTTTACTTACTTAACTTATTCGTTAAGAGTTATAAAAAGAGACCGATATCACTAGCAAAACACTGATAAAATAGGTGCTGACATACCGAAAACAAGTAAAAACAAGTTCTTTCATAATATTAATTGAAAATTATACGAAAACTACGCAAACGATCAACGATTCTGACAGCGAGGACCTAATATTTTCGATTGTGATAGCCCTGCAATATGACATCTGTATACTGTCAGCTAAAACAGTTTTCGAAATTTACCGATTAATCGGTTAAAAGTATTTGGAAACTTGACAAAATATTTCGGGATAACTAAAACAGAGAACAGTGTGTGTTCCGTTTCTGGCAAATTGTCAATACAAGTCAATACGGCGCAAAAATACGTTACCAAAAGTACTACCGAGATATCTCGTCTCTGGCCACACGGGCACTGCGCCGTTTGCCGAGATATCTCGTCTCTGGCAACCATCGAGTTAACATTAGGCCTTTTTAATTTTTAATTTATTTAATTTAATTTATTTTAATAAAAATCACAAACATTACAGACATATAATTCCAGATCGTTAGCAATTACATTAAAATAATTTATAAGAGAAATCTAAAAAAAATTAAGCTTAAGAATTAGAGAGAATCATAACATTGATATAATTTATAAGAGAAATCTAAAAAAAATTAAGCTTAAGAATTAGAGAGAATCATAACATTGATATTGCATCCCTGAGGCAACTCACACTATCACGAAATTTGTCGACCTCCGAGGCGACCCGATTAAGCAATCAGATTGCCCTACCTACAGGCATAACCATTGGCAGGTTGGTTCTGCAGCGCGGCAAATAAAACAATCTGTGCTGTCTATGACGAAGGTAATTGTCAGGGACAAATAGACCTACATCACTCAGGACATCCGAGTTTTGTATACGGCCGCCAATCAGCTGAAAGAAGTGAACTCCCAAGTGGATATTCCTCCTTCTCTCCAATGATTGGTAACTTAGCATACCTAGCAAGAATTTAGTCGGAAAGAGCCACGGGTAATAACCGCGCTCCCTGAGGGGAAATATGAAATATGGCGAGAATCTTTAATTCGGGATTATAAACGGCTTAATTAAACTTAATATAAACGGCTTAAAACGGAAAATTTTACTTCTAGTGCAATCTTTGTATGGGAAAGTCTTCTCAAAAATAATATAAACAAACTTCCTGAAAACATGATTTCATTCCTCAATATTTAAAATTTTAATTGATGTTCCTTCAATCATGTTGAATTTCCATAGTGCTTTCTTCATTAATTTCCTTTGAACATGCCGAAAAACATAAGCAGTAATAACAGTGTTTTGTTTCATGAAAAATCGTTTTATGGGTTTATTAAAGTTTATCAAAATTTTAAGAAATCAAAACGTTTATAATCACTTTTCAAATTAATGTGACTCTTAAATTGTGATTGCATTAAAAGTTGTATTCCTAAATGTTGAGATTTTTAACCGATATTTTTTATTACGGTATTATTTCCTGGTGTTTTTATTTTTCCTCCCTTTGCGCTTAAAATCCAAAACAATAGAGCAACAAAAGCTTTCCTCTAAAATTGTTTATCATGTTTTAGAAGCATGTGACCTAGACCAACTGTTAGATCAACAGTTCACTTAAGAAAATGTCCATTATTTATCGTTTACCTTCCTATAAAATGTATCTATAGAATTAGTTTTGTTTCAAAATAAAACTTAATAATAAATGTATTTTTAGAATTAGTGATTGTTATTTTCAATGTTAACATTGTCATTCTTCTATATTCGCCTTCAATTTGTGTTATGGATTCATATTTGAATAAATATGAATGCACTTAGCAACACCTTATTTCACTTATTAAAGACATGTATCGGTTATAAAGTTATAACATAACCCTTTTCAAAGTACAAATTTTTTAACTAATGTTTTTTTTTATAATGTTAAAAAATTGTATTTTACATTGAAAAAGTTTGTTATAACCCAAACATGTCTGTGATAAGTGAATTAAAGTGTTGTATTACTAAACTAACTAACTAACTTACCATCACGCCGTCTCCCCAGAGGGGTAGGCAGAAAGAATGGAACGCCACACTGTTCTGTCCTGACATACTTCTCTCGCTTCCTCTGCATTCATACATCATGTCATGAACGCACGTCAATTTTTCCGACTCCTCACGTGACCGACATTCAATATTTGATTGATTTGATCGTGCCACGTTTTCCTCGACCTTCCTCTATTTCTAGCTCCGTTCACGCCATTTATATATACCTTCTTTACCATTCTGTCTTCACTCATTCTTTCCATGTGTCCAAACCATCTTAATGACCCTTTCCTTATTTTAACACGTAACATTTACGAAACACGAAACACAAAAAACGTAACATTTACTTATTTTATTAATTTATTTTTTATTTTTGTATAAAATAGGTAGTTTGTACCCAATTACTGTGTATAATTTTTTTTAGCTATTATGTTGATATGGAAATATATAATAGGTAGCTAAACTATCGCCGTTTTATTGTCACGTGTATTATACACTATTATACACATAAGCTGGGCAGCATTCAAAAATCTTGGTCACATTTTGAAAAATCCGAAAATACCCATCAACCTGAAAAGGAGAGTGTTCAATGCCTGTGTTCTGCTAGTGTTCACTTATGGTATTGAGACAGTCACAATGTCACAAAAAAGTGCCAACAAGCTAAGAGTCACTCAGAGAGCAATGGAGAGAGCCATGTTGGGTATCAGTTTACGGGACAGACTCAGAAATTATTATTATTATTATTATTATTTTGTTGAAAAAACTCCTTACATCATTACAGCGCAAGCCAAATCGATGTAAAGGGTGAAATAAAAGAATATCAAAGGAAATATACATAGAACCATAGAAATGAGGACATAAGAGTCAGGACAAAGGTTTCCGATGTTGTCAAGATGGCCGCAACCCTCAAGTGGCGATGGGCGGGACATGTCGCTCGCGATCCAGAAGAAAACAAGGCGACTGCTGTGCTGGTGGCCAAGGACGGCAAAGCGTGGAGTTGGGCGCCCACAGTTGCGTTGGCGCGACGATATCCGGAGAAGTGCGGGAAGTGCCTGGATGCGGATCGCTCAGAATAGAAGAGAATGGAAAATGCGAGAGGAGGCCTACGTCCAGGAGTGGACGGTCAATACGGGCTGAAGAAGAATAAGTTTTATACACTAGGACAAAGACAGTTAACAATCACACTGCCTTCGCTGGGAATCGAACTTCGGACCTTCGGTACCGCAGTCAATGCTCTTGCCACTCGCTAAAAGGTCGTCTAATGTAACACACAAAAAGAGAAATGCATCCCATATTTATCAGCATTATCATGGATGTTTCTTGTATCTGAAAAAGGTTATCATTTACGGATGTAAGTCCTAATATGGCTGTAGAGTCTAATATTGAACCTACGAACACTTATGTCGATTATAAATGAAAGTCTGATAATTCAGACTTTTATTTACAAATATTATACAAATATGTCCATTTGTTCCAATGCCAATTTGAAGAATTTCTTTGATCACATTTTGAAGTTCTTGCTAGAGGTGGATTGTTTTAAGCGCCTAATTACAGTTAATTAAAATAAAGGTGAACACGTGAAATATAAATGAAATAAACACAAAATTCCGGATCGTCCAGCTGACATGTGCACCATAAAAAAAATCACACCGCGTCTCCCGCGGGGGCGAAAAGAGAAATATGGAATGCCGCATCGGTTAAAGTGTGGCAGTCCATTTTTTCTGCCTACCCCTTCGGAGAGATAGCGTGATGGTTAGTTAGTTAGTGAATAACAACTATGAATATATTTAAATAATGAGGAAATAATATTGATTTTGTAAACAATCTGTAGGGCACGTAGGCGATAAGTACATTGTGAGCCTAAATATGTCGAAGGGTAAGGTTATAACAACCCCTCTTCATTGATGTAAATATAAACTCGTTTTAGCTGTTTATACGTGGTGAATAGATCACAGCGAACACCTGTACCGGGGATTGTATCCTGATACTGTTCTGTATTGCACAAATATTTCATTTGAAAGATTTTCTCCTCGGTTACATCTGAATGCGACATAATTTTGGGATGTTAGGTAGAACTGTGCAAGTTGGATTGAATACTGGTAGCATAACGAAAAAAATACAATATTTTATTGTATATTTTTAAACTTTTTTTTTAAATAAAAATTTGCCGCCATTAAATTTTTGTCCGTTTTACTAGTAAATAATAATAATAATAATAATAATAATATGCTAACTTTTAAAGCGCCGTTTTTGTGATGTAATCACCTCAAGGGCGCATTAAGGCGTGCTTTAAATCTAAATGTGAACGCTGCATCTGATTTTCGCGATCGGTTAAAAAGTACAGTAGAACAAAGTATAAATGTTTAAATTGGGTATGAAATATGAAAAATATGGGTTTTCACTTTAGATCAGAAATCTGTCGGATCATTTATACATCTGAGGTGTGAAGGAAGATTGTTCCAAGCTGATAGACCGGCTACCGCGAACGCTCGATCCCCGAAATTTGTACTGGGGCAACGCTTCGGCTCAACTAATCTTCCTATTGCCGAGGAGTTCGCCGAGCGAAGTGTGGATTTCCTTGTATCTAGGCTGTCCGTTATACAGAGTTCAGATATAAAACTTAGTGCCATTCCTTGTAGCGCTTTGAAGACCCACCAGTAGAGTTTATACTGGATTCTTTCTGGACTTTCAAGCCAGTGAAGTTCTTGGAGATGTTTGTTTTATGGAACTTTTCGTTGTTTCAAATTGCCGCACAGAGGCGCTTCAAAGTTCTTCTGCATTGAATGCCATTCATCTCCAAAGCGAGGTGACAAGAGAAATTAAAAACACTAAAAACTAATAGAATATAATACAGGTAATTATTTTATATAATAATAAACGCGATAGTTTAATGGTTTTACTTGATTTAATTCATATAATTACTTACATAAATAGAAGTTACAAATTTGTTTCGCCTTGCGAGGGCATTTTCAAACTGAACCTAGTCGCCAAACAATGTGTCCTTATATTGATTTAAATAACTTTAGGGTGGGGGGAAGAATTTATATAATGCAAATCGATGGGGCCATTACACTAAACAACTTTGATGTTTTTTCAAGAACTAATTAGTCATTTGAATTCATATAATGAAGAATTTATACAATGCTAGTTGATGGGGCCATTACACTAAACAACTAAGATTTTTCCAAGAACCAATTAGTTATTTGGACCTAGAGAAAAGACATTTATTAGACAGGCGAGTACTTGATTGGGGTACTAGTTCTGCAACACTCCATTTTAAACGAGTATCCCAATCAAGTAAATATTAAAATAAAAAAAAGTGTAATATACAATGTTTTAAATGATTAGAAATTAATACCTAATATTTAGTGAAAAATTAGTTACTAATTAAAAATATAAATTTGAAACCATAATAAAACATGGAAATGTACTTTTTGGATAGTAAACCATCAAAGGGTGAAGTGTAGCCAAGCTTAAGTAACGACATAGCTTGATATTCTTTTAATCGTGAATTTGATTAAATATTTATCAAACAGTACATTAAAACCGTAGGGACGAAACGAAAATAAATTCCGGTAGAAAGTTCCAAAAAGCGTTTCATAATCCTTTGATATCTTTATTTAGTCATTTCCTTGGAAGAGTTATTAAGAGTCCTTGGGAATCTCCCTGCAGACGAATTGAGGGTTTTTCTTGTTGCATTAAAACTTTGACCCAGTTCGAGTGGACCAATATTAACCGACGTTAAAGTAGGACAATCCAGGATACAGGACATCCTTCCGCTTTCTGTTTTCAACTTCCTGAGGGGAAATTGACTAGTTGGTCGTATCTGTTTGTTTTTGCCCTCGCATAATCAAATCCGCACTTGAAGGAACGACACGATTCGCATTTTTTAATTATGTTAAATTAAAATTTACCTTTTTTTTGCAAAAAGGAACAAACTGATAGAATTAGCCAGCAAACATTTTGTGGGTTTCGTTTTCCTTTTCCCCATACCCGACATAAAATGTATATGTTATTTATTTGTTTGAAAACGTATTTTTTCCTAGAAGTTTTATTATATGTTTACATTAGCAAACAACTCAACCCAACTCAACTCAATTTAACTCAAATCAACTCAACTCGACTCGACTCGACTCGACTCGACTCAACTCTTACGGATTTCTGTATATATACCAGAGCTAATAGACCAACATACGGTACTTTTATTAATTAATAAAATGTTCACAATATTTAAGGAGCTAGAGAATAAATTCTTATATTTGAAAGCATTAATACTTAATATAAAGAAAACGTCTGTCTTCTAGAAATTTTAATATGAAATGACATGTTTAACCCTTATAAGGTATTATCAAATGTCACAATTCACATTTGATAATAGAGGGCGAAACATGTCATTCCATATAAAATTTAATAAAACTCCTAGAAGACAGACGTTTTCATTTTTATTAATTGTTTAAAATGGAGTTTTACATCATTGTTCAAGAAACAATAAACGTGAAAGTATTATCTGGAAGTAATTAAACTCAATTATTTTGTGTATATTAGTTCGATTCTCAGTCTTTCTTGAAAATGCCTAATTGAGGTAAAACATATTATTCCCGTAAAACAAAATAAAACTTCTAGAAAACCGATGTTTTCATTCTTATTAATTTTTCTGTGTTTTATAGTATTTTTGGGTTATAGGAGTACTTTTAATAGTGGATGTACAATATGTATGCCTTACTCCATTTAAACTCACTCATACTACGAGTATCTAATCAGACCGCAATGTAACATTATGTCATAGTCGTTGTCGAATTACAAGTTGTTATCAGCTTTAAACCAGAACATGTTTGGGATTCGACGAATTTCGTGGTCATGTATGAGGCGCGGCCTGATTGAAATAATAAACCGTTCAAAGGATACGATCGAAATTTATAACACATTATCACGTGCTAGTAAGAATTAAATTTATTATGTTTGGGTTAGTTTGTTTACTACATCGTACAAACCCTTGTAATTGCTTTATAATTATATTGTAAACAAACCAACCCAAAACATAATAAATTTACATTATATAGAATCATTTCAACTAAAATTTAATAACAGTAATACATTATTAAGAACCAGGAAAAAAATATTTTACCCCCGTCACTATATTTTATTATAAATCAAATAAATTTTGATGTAGGTACCAGAAGATGGCAGCAAGCTGCTGAAACCGATTGAACATAAACCCAAGTGGAATTAGACTAAATACATAATAATAAAGAAATTTTGTATCTATTTTTTTTTGTTTTCATTATATCATCAGACCATTTTGTTTGTTGTCTGCTCGGGTTTCTGTGGTTCGTTCTCGGTCGTTACTCAAGGGTGCATCTGGTCTACCGATAATCTACTGCCCTCACTATATGGCCGGCCCAATTCCACTCCATACATTTGGTCCTTTCTCCAACCATTTTATTGATCCATTCATTTCGTTTCCTGTCTCGCAGACTTATGATCAACGTTTTCCTCTCTGCTGCTGGGTCACTCGGATATTCATAAATCTATTATTATTGCATTCAATGCCGCAGCAAGACTGATAAGGGGTGTGCCAAAGAGTTGTCACATAACACAGCATCTTAAGGAGCTCCACTGGCTGAAATGTCCAGAAAGGATACAGTACGGGCTCTGCTGGACGGTCTGTAAGGCGTTGCATGGAATGGCACCAGCTTATATATCTGAACTCTGCATCAACGAGAACCTGAATGCTAGACAGTCTACATTGCGATCAGCTAAGTCTTCTGCGATCGGTAGATTGACTGTGCCAAAACGCTGTCCAAGCACAAACTTTGGCGACCGAGCCTTCGCGGTGGCCGGCCCTTCAGCCTGGAACAGTCTTCCAGCAGACCTTAAGTGCATTGAGAATCAATCAGAGTTTAGATCGAGATTAAAAACGCACCTTTTCAAATTATCATTTCCTGACAGGAAGGGCTGATCGACTTCGTCAGGCGCAGCCCTCATACTAAATATGTTTACATTTTTTTATCATTATTATTATTATTATTATCTAGTTGATAAAACGGAGCATCTTCTACAGCGCCCTTGAGATGAGTAATTCATAAAAATGGCGCTTTATAAATTATCCAATTTATTATTATTATTATTATTACAGTGAATTCACATTTTAAATGCCTCCAAGTGGCAAATTACTGCCATCATAAGGACCTAAACAACGTAGAGTAGGACTGACCACATGTACCATTGATCATCCGCTATATGTGCATATTTATGTTTATGTCAAAAAGTTTACTCTTGTTTAAGTATTTTAATTTAGATGCTGATAGTAATCTATACGCACAGTGTAATGATTTACGATAAGTTTATTTTAAATGAAATTGAGCTATTTTCAAACCAGGTGCTCCAAAAGCTTGTTATTCATTGTATTCGTTTAAAACTTTACCCTTCGTAATTGTTGTTATCTTGATGCATTTTAATTAACTCATTAAAGTCAGTGCTTAAATTTCGATACAGCGTGGAAATTGGGTTAAAACTTCAGGTAGTATTCGCATTTTCTGAAATTTGAAGGCTATCAAAATCTAGAATAATAAAGTTATTAGCTGATGCAAAGTTGTAATTAATTTTTGTTTGCTCGTACGAAACGAATATTAATTTTGAATATATTTTGAAAATAATCGTATTTTAACTACATTTTTATTGCACATTTTACAATTATGTTTCGGACCGTAGACGTCCATTTTAAGTGTAGAAATATTAAACTGAAAAGTGCAATAAAGCGTGGTAAAAATACAAAAAAAGTTACATTGTATAATTGTGAACTGACCCAAAGTTGAGTGATTAATATATCAATCAGTCAATCAATCAATCAAATCAGTTTATTAACTCAAAATACATAACAATCAGGAAAATGTTTAAGGATCTATTGAGTACAGGTAAAATATTATAAAAATACAACATAGTACCAGGAACACATTAGAGATGGTTCGAAATTAGGAAGACAAGATACTTCATAAAGTGAAGAGTATTTGTCTCCTGAACGTACCTTTACTAATATGAAAGACGTCGATCTTCGAGGAGACCGAGTTAAGCAGACTAATTGCTCTTCCCACCGGTGTCACCAGAGGCCGATTGGTTCTGGTGGCCGGTAGGCAAAACAATCTGTGCTGTCGCTGTCGGAGAAATCTATCAGGTACAAAAAGACCAACACCCTCTAGCACGGCTAATGAGAGTTAGAGTTCTCGAAATATCCCCTGATTAATTTAAAAAAATGGGTAATGAGATGCCCATCTCTTCGAAGCTGTAAAGAATTGGTTCCAAGCATTCCTAAAAGAAATGCCATTGGATAGAGCCACGGATAACTACCATACTCCTTCATGTAAAGATACCTCAGAATTTTTTTCTGAACCGTCTCCAGCATAACGGAATATCTCGCCTTGTGAAGACTCCATATCACAGAACCACTTTCGAGTCTGCTCCGAACCAATGTGTTGTATAGGACTCTGAACACATTGGGATCTCTGAATACTCTTCCGGTCCAAATGATGAAGCCCAACATCTTCAGTTCAATGTCACAAATATAGTAAAAATGCGACTGATAAAGTTTGGTCACGAAACCAGTTATCAATCCAATCATATATAAATAAAAAGGTGTCTTAAAACAGAGATATTACCATTTACTGAATTGTTATTAGTGGTATATATTTTCAAGTATGAATTATTCAACCTTGTAATTATGATACATTGTTTCTTGATCAATTAATACTTTATATTGTCCATTTAATATTAACGAAAACATTTGTTCCATAGAAGTTTTATTATATTATGTGTCTGAAATGTTTCGTATTGGATCATCATAGGTGAACAAATAACAACAATGTAACATATTAAACGGTGTTATAATAAATATATAAGCAATTGTTAAATCGAGCGAAAGCAGAATAAATGAAATAGGAAAGATATCTCATTGACGAATATGTGATAAATCTACTCGTAAATACGATATAGTGTCAAATGAACATATCAGAAGTGACAGCAGGGTGAATGAAAGTGTGCGAACAAAATAATAAAATGGTTATTATGATAGTTTGGACACATGGTAAGAAAGAGAAAAAATAATAATAGATAGAACAATAAATAAACGAAAACTGAGGAAAATGTGGTACGGTAAAATCAATTTAATATTTAATATCGGGCACGTGTCTGTGTGAAATCGACGTGCGCATATAACGCGATATGTAAATTGTAGCGGTCTATTATTTCTGCCTACCCCTTAAAGGAGATGGCATCTAGTCTAGATGGAGTATTAGTTTACTAATAATAATAAAGTCTTCACGTATTTTATGATTAAATAAAAATGTTTTCAGGAACTTAACTTCCCAAAAGTAAATGTTGACCCCACCTGAAATTTCATGTTTCAATATTTTCTTTTATATTAATTATTCATTTCTGCTTACACACAGTGTAACGTTATCGCCTGCATCCCTTTTGTGAATTACTAATACAGTATCACGCGCATACTAGCAACAGGCTTTGTCCTTCGCCGTAGTACCTGCACAGCGCTTATCCCGATTTTCCACAGGCGCCGCGACGCTACAGACGTACAGGCGACGCTGCCGCGAGCAGACGCTCCCGCAGCCGGGCGCTTCCCTAAGCTTTTAGACGCTTCTCTGTAGAGCTTTCACGGACCTAACTATTCTGTGCATCTTTCAAATACTTCTAACGCGGATCGGAACTTTCGCTTTTAAAATTACCATTAATCTGTGTGCTTAAATGAAAACTGCCGTTTGTAAGAATCAACAAACTGTAAACAATATTTTTTCAATGGTGTTTGTTTTTGTTTTCTTTTGAAGTGTTTAGATCTTAATATTATAACTTAACATAAATGTTATTAAGATATCTTTATCTATCTTAAATAAACTATTCAAATTCTTGTAAAACTATTTTAATAAAGTGTTTCATATCGTGAAAGTATTAATTTAGTAAAACAAACGGATACCCTTGTGTTGATGTGATATGTTTCGTAATAAAATGTAGCTCAGTGTTTAAATTTATGTCTCAAAAGACAATTGTGAATGTGTAAGGTGACTCAAATTTAATATTGTAAAACATAGAATTCACTGACACACACAAAACCACATCATAAAATTTTATAATCACAAACAAACATACATGTTTTCTCATTATTTTTTAATTTAATACACTGATACATAATACTTATATTTATTAATTATTTAAAGAATGTGATATTATTAAGATTAAAAAAAACATTCAAAGCTTTGAATAAGATAAATTTGAAAACAAAAAAAAATTTTGACAACTTCACTTACAACTTCAATACTATAATTTCGATTTTTTTAAAACCAAACAAAACAACGATGTAATTTAGATTTCTTATAATGCTATTGATCCATTATGCATTTTATTCGCATTTGATAATTTATTATATTGTTTAATTAAACGATTGTTTACAATTTTAAAAAAAAAATTATTCCAGATATTTTTTTGTATTTTATTAGTTGTGTATAAAAACATATTTTTCTATCTTTTAAATTATTATAATTTAGATTTCTTTGTTATAGCATTCTTTTCGTATGGTCGTAGAGTAAATCCAAATATAAATAGGACTGTGTTTAATTGATAGCGATTTATCATAATATCATATTGTAGTATAAACCTATTGAAATGTGAATCATGTGAAGAAATAAAACAGTTATCTGTTAACTTTGAAACACTATTATTCTATCACAATTTAATTTCTATGAAATTGTCTCCAAAGCAGTTTCGCCAATCTATATTCAGGCGTTACAAATGACTAAACAAGAGATGTTTGTAACACCGAATAATGTCAACATAGGTTGGCGAAACAAGCATCGCGACAATTTCATAGAAAATAAATAAATAAATTGTATAATAATATTATAACAGTATTGAAAATTTAACAAAATAGTCCATTGTTTTGACCGAAACACTATGATACTTCAACATTATTACTGTTAAAATTTAAAACAATGTTATAATATCACAATTTCTTTTTATTCACTGAGAGCGTCGCGACAGCTGTTTCGCCAACCGATGTTAGCATCATCGGGTGTTACAAACTGTTTATTGTAATACCCGTTGATGCCAAAACAGCTGTCGCGACACTCTCAGTGAATAAAGAGAAATTGTGATATTATATCATTGTTTTAAATTTTAACAGTGAACATTTTAACATTATTAATATGTACGAAAAAACGTTAGTTTTCAATGAGTTTAATTATAATATTTATGCATGACATGTTTCGCCCTTCTAAGGCATTATCAAATGTGACGAAACTTCAACTCGTTGCAGTGATTAACGAAAATTGTTATTCTGCCACCATAGTCTGCTCCATTTACTAGTGTACGATGCTGCATAAACTGCAACGAGTTGAAGTTTCGTCACATTTGATAATGCCTTAGAAGGGCGAAACATGTCATACATGAATATTATAAAAAAACTCCTTGAAAACTATCGTTTTTTCATACATATTAATAATTTAATATGGAGTTTTACATCATTGTTCAAGAAACAATAAATCGTCGGTTCAAAGGTAAAACTCATTAAGTGACATTTAACTTTTTTTTTTGCGATTTCTGTATCAGACTTGTGAATTCTACGTCAGAAAATAATCATCAAGTGTATTTATTAAAGAATAACAGTTATTCTTTAATAAAAAACACCAAGTGATTATTTTCTGACGTAGAATTCACAAGTCTGATACAGAAATTGCAAAAAATAAAATTAAATGTCACTTAATGAGTTTTACCTTTGAACCGACGAAATAAAGAAAATGTAACAGTTAAGATTGTTGAATTATCAGAGAATATTTGAACTCCTCCTAAACGGCTGGACCGATTTTGATGATTTTTTTTGTGTGTGTTTGAGTGGATCCCTGGATAGTTTAGATTCACAATTGAATCCGGTAGGTAGCGCTATGCTTTGGTTCTAGGAAAAATAATATTTTCGTTCGGGCAGGACAACGTCTGTCGGGTTTGTTACTAAAATATAATATATTCGTAGAAGATCTCTTTCTTGTATGGAAGTGAAGCTTGGGGCTGGCAAAAGAAGGATGAAAGCAGGATAAACGCCGTAGAAATGAGATCACTAAGAAGAATGTGCGGGAAAACGTTGTTTGATAGAATACCGAACGATGAAATAAGAAAGAAATGTAAGGCAGATGACTGCATCATGAATAAAATTAAAAAAGGATCCTTGAGATGGTTCGGACATATGGAACGAATGGATGAGAGTAGAATGCTTAAAAAGTTGTACACAAGCAGCGTGAGTGGGAAAAGAAGCCTAGGACGACCGAGGAAAACATGGCATGACCAAATTAATCAATTACTAAAAGGCGGCCACATTCGAAGTCGGAATAATCGACGTGCGTACATGGTACGATGTATGCCAGGACAGGCCATTGTGGCGATCCATCCTCTCTGCCTTCCCCTCCGGGGAAATGGCGTGATGGTTAGTAAGTTAGTTAGTTATCTGTTTCTTCATCGTTATTTTATCTTTTTTCCCGGTTTACGAGTCTCACGCGTACAGCCATGTTCTAAACTCGTGGGTAATGAATATTTCATGGTAATTTTCAATAAATTTGTGATGTTTGAGCGATATGACACACATGCTATCTGTTCTCCATCCTGCGAGATTCTTTTGAAATCGCCTACAAATAAAATTAGTACGATATCTCCAGAAATACGCATTGAACATCTTTATGATGTAAATATTTACGTAAATGAGAATCAAAATACCTATTCGCGATCTATAGCAAGTATACACAGTTATAACCATCATTATTCTTACATATTTTGAGAAATAAAATTATATACTCGGAATCCGCGAATGACACTTATTAATTTACTTATAATCACGTTTTTGTTAATGATGTTAAGATAAACATCTAATTTAATACGAGTATAATGCTACATTAGGTCTAAATTTTTAAATGATTTTAGACCGTGGAGGTCTATGGTTAAGGTAATGTAATAAGGTTAGTTGGTATCATGAAATTGGCTGGGGCGAAGGTGAATCTTTTTGCAAAAAATCTTGGGAATATTTAAAAAAAAAACATATTTATTTATATTTTATATATATTTTTTATAAATTGTAAACATTTTTTAATTTTGATTTTATTTTTATCGACACGTTTAAAAGGAACACATTCATTAGAATAGTAAATATATAAAACTTACAAGTTTTATTTCGTAAATAATATAATTATGGAATTTCACAGCCTTGTTAATTAAAAAAATTCTTAGTTAGTTTGACATATTTTTCTATTTAATTTAAAATTAATTGAGTATTCAATTTGCATCGTATAGAAAATACGTATTAACTTATTAAATATTCATCTCTTGCTCTATATACTCGTATTAAGGACATTAAATTATCTAAGGAGCAATTTCGGTGACACTTTTGATTAATGATCTTTCTTCGTATATTTTATACGTACATACATATACAACTTGATGTACTATATACATATTAATTTATTTTACTACCATATATGCGTTAATTGCTCTTTATACATGTCGAATCAAGTATTAAAAACTCGCTTTTATTCGACTGCAATAATTACTTACTTACTTACTTAGGCAGCCGTTGACGTCCACTGCTGGACATAGGCCTTCCCCATACTTCTCCACGTATCCCTGTCTTGTACCTTTTGCATCCAATCGCCAGCAATTCTTCTATATAATGTCATCGGATCATCGTGTGGGGGTCTTCCTCTGTTTATTTTGTCTTCGCGGGGTCTCCACTCTACCACCCTTCTGGTCCATCTATCGTCTACCAATCTGGCAACATGTTCCGCAAATGACCATTTAAGTATTCTACCATTGCGACGACATCTGTTACTCTCGACCTTCTACGTTTTTCAGTATTTCTTATCCGGTCCGAGAGTCTTGCGTGTAGCATGGCTCTTTCGTGTTTCCTCTGTGCTACACGGAGAGAAAGTAAGATGTTGTGGCCGAGATACTTGTATTTGTTGACTTCTTCTATTAGCTGATTGTCAATCTCTATAGCACCACCGATGATCAGATTCGTCATTATATTAGTCTTGGTTGTGTTTATACAGAGCCCTACTTTTTTGTCACTTCTATGAGCTCTTTCACCATGACACGTGCTCCAGATCTTCAGATATTAATACGATGCAATAATTATCAAAAAATATTTTCTTGTAAAACGCCATTATACGTGATATTCCAGAAATCTCATTTAATTAATACGGAAAAAATCATCATTCGAAATTCTATCTTACATCGTTTGGACACACATATTTTCTTCTATTTTCTTCACGTTGAGTTGTGGATTCACATTTGAATACATCGAAACGCACTTTGTATTATCACAACACCTTATTGTTTTAGTTACAAACATGTTTCGGTTCTTCTTCAGTGCACAATTTTTACCAAATTTAAAATTTGTGCACAGAAGAAAGACCGAAGGATGCTTGTAACAAAAAAATACAAAATCTTGTGATAATACAAAGTGCGATTAAATTTATTTAAATGTTTAAGCGATCTTATCGTATTTATTCGGCTCACATCCTTCTTCTCTCAGTTCCGTGCTTAGTTTCCTTATAAGGGTGGAACCAGAACTTCGTTGTGAAAGTTTATTTTTGCTTTTATTATTGCAGAACAGTAGAATGTTTCATAAACAAAATTATGAAAGGATGATAGACATATGCTAAGTGTGGTGAAGAATGAATGATTTAGAATTATACGATAACGATGTGATATCGATCCAATTTTAAAGTTCGGTCTGTTAAAAGTCTGAAGAAGTGTTGTGCGTGTATAAGTAAGGTGTGTCAGGATAGATTAGTGTGGCAGCCCATTTTTTCTGCTTTCCCCTATAGTCAAAAGGCATGATGATTTGTTGTTTTTGTATTTTATTGATTTATTATGTACAATAGTTTCCTTTAATTAAGAACTGATTTTTTGTGAAGTCCAACCTCTAGGGGGCTTAATTTTATAATAAATGTTTTAGGAAAAGTTATTTTTTTCACAATTAATGAAACACAATAAAATTTATCTGTACACGTAAAATAAGTTAACAAAATTTGTTTGTCTATAAATTTTATGTAAATTTACAAACCGCATTCAAATCATTATTTCAATATAAATTTTTACATACCGCAAAATATAAATAACATATATTTACGGTTGCTAAATTATAAATTTTATTGAACAAAACGGCCATAAATTATGCAAGATCTTGCCAAATTATTGTATTTGCATATTTACGATACGCTCATCGGTTAGGTAAGAAAAATAAACCTCAATATTGATGATCAAAGAAATTTGAATATATACAGAAATATACGTTATTCCGCTCGCACGTGATTCCCGTCACGATGCGATCGGCGATCCGATCGGCTATCGGCCAATGCCGGAGTGTTTGTTACAGTAGTCATACAAATCCGATAACTAACCGAAAATTGGGGGCGTGTACAGCGGCGCTTAATCCGACAGGAAAGCCACAGCGGAAAGAATGAGACTCTACGACAGAAATATAGTAGTGTATCACGCCGTCTCTCCGAAAGGGTAGGCAGAAAGAATGGACTGTCACAATCCATCCTTCTCTTTTCACCCCGCGGGAGACGCCGTGTGATGGGTTACAAACCTCATCGCCACCCATAGGCATCTCCCGCGCACACTTCGATAGTCCAACACCCACAAAAATAAATCTAAAACAAATAATATAAAATACAATGATATTAAATAAAATGACACAATAAAAATAATTTAACACAAAATGTTGTTTTTAGATGGTGCACATATTGTCTATTTAATTCATGTTCCACGTATCCACCGTTTTTTTTTTAAATAAGCAGAAATTAGGTACTTAAAACAAACCAACACCAGCAATAAATTTAAAACAATATTGAAGAAATTATTCAAATTGTCATTGGAACAAATGAAAAATTTATTTTTACGCCTGTCAAAATTCTTTACATTATAAACGAAAAAACTTGTGTAATTTTAACATCAAAACAGAACAAACGTATAACGTGTCACAGTTAACTATTAAAAAGTGCGGCAACAGTCAAATTAACCACTAGAGACTCTATCTGAAGGTAAAATCTTTATTTAAACTGTAACATATTTAAATAACCTTAACTTTTTTTTTTTGAATCATTAAAAAAACGTAACAAGAAAACATAACAATGCTATTTATTATTTTTAAACAATGATGTAAAACTCCATATTAAATAATTATTACCAATGAAAACGTCTGTTTTCTAGATTTTTTTATTATATTATATCTGAATGACATCTTTCGCCAGCCTAAGGCACCATTAAATGTTTTTTTTCTCTATCAATTGATAATGGCTTCGACAAGCGAAACACGTCTTTACATAAAAAATAATAAAATTCTAGAAACTAGACGTTTTCCTTCGAAATAATGCTCCAACTAACCCCAAAATAATATTTTTTATTTATGCGAAAAATCTTCTATGTCATTTTTTTCCATCATATTCTCATATTCTCGGCGCTACAACCCGGTGACTTGGCCTCCTCCACAACGGTCCTCCACTGACTTCCATCAGTAAAGGCCATTGTGTTAGTGTTCGCAATCGTGTCCTTTTTTTACCATGCAGGGTGATTAGCCCTGCAATGAACTCTCCTTTATTCACAGATTGTCACTGAATGATGTTTTTGTATTGTCAGGCTGTTTAAATGTCTGTAGCACATTAATGAATTTTTGATCGATAACAATTCCGATCTTGTCAAGTACTTTATAACAAAATAATTCAATTTTGATTTGAAATTAATTCTAAACAGTTCTAACAAATTTCTAACTTTTACACTTTTGACAGCTTCAAAATGTCCACTTGAACAATTTTTTATTCATGATTTAATTGTATCTCAATATAGATGAAGATGCAAATTGGAAACTGAATATGGTTGATCAAGGTGTTTACAGGACTTATGACCTGTCATTTGTTGGGTTAAGCGCACGCTTTATGTAATTACAACATTCCCCATTCCACCTTTGTTTATGACCATGTATGACAAATTTTTGGAAGTTGTATACTCGTATATGTTAAAGTCCTATGTCAGATTTCACATGTCAGTTTCAATGTTCCATCTATGAAGATTTTGATTACACATGTTAATCTTTTTAAGATTACTCTATATATAATCTACATACTAACGCCATCTATGGAGATTTATGTTTATTAAGCATTAAGCAGAACATCTTTTCAACACAATGTGAAAGGCTACCGCCATTAGCGCATTGTTAGAAGCCGCCTGGAGATGTCACTCCTATCTATATGCCAAAGAATTTGACCCGATTATTGATTTAATCATAAAAAATGGTTTGCTATTAAATTTTTTTCAATTCTGTTAAAATAAAGGTGTATTATGGCGCAGAGAAAACTTCCACTAGAATTTCACTTCCTCGCGGAAATGTCTGCCTTGTGTGGGTGTCTAATGTCCGTGCTAAAAGCAGTTGAAGTAACACTGGGCTATTTATTGAACTATTTTAGCAATGCCCTCGAAGAGCAAAGCACTTGTTTGTGTTGCCACAAACGTTAATTAAACGTACATGAAATTCCTGCGTTATTTCTGATGAAAGCTCATTTTTATTGAATTCGCACCTCATAAATTGAATCAAACAGCTAACGGTCACCCAATAAATCTAACAAATGCATTATTACCTTTCTGGATACACGTGTAATCTCAAATTGTTTACTGAAATCGTTATAATATATCGAAATGAATTGATTTAAAACCGTTTTAATTGAAAGAGAGAAATGGAATAATTTCATTTTTTTTTATTTATAAAAAAGACTTACCCCAAAGATTTAAATCAATGATATTAGAATTTATTTTACAATCTTCAATGTGAGCGGAAAATAGCTCATTATTATTAAGAAGGAACCTGGTCGTGTCCAAGCTCGAACCCAAGTCCCCTTGATCAGAAGCCAAGCGTTCTATTCCCTAGACCACCACAAATACACATTTGAAACACATTCAGATTTTGGAAGATTATTTGGAAAGACACATCGATTATGGAACTTAATAACGTTTCAAAGCTAAAAAGGTTAAAAACTAACCATCACGCCATTTCTCAGCAGGGGTAGGCAGAAAAGATGGATTATTATTTTTTGTTTACTCATATACTTATATTGATAAAAATGTGCTTGTAGCAATTTTGATAGAAAACAAAATTTGATAATACTCGTATATCATAATATATGTTATTAATACACATATCAAATGATTTATGATAAAATGCTCAAACGAAAAGAACTTTTTTAAAACTCAAAATGTGTCTAATATATTGGCAGTAAACAAAACACGTTAACCGTCAAACTAATATCAAAGTAAAATTGAATATTTTGTAAACTAGCGCCAATAGCATTGGTTTGTGTATCGTAATATGTAGATAGGAATGTATTGTGTAGAGTACAACGAGAATATGTATGAAATTAAAATATTCTATACAAATGTTAGTAGATTTTTTGGTTTGTAGCAAATATGCTACACCATGCAATGAAGGGTTAAAGAAGAACTCTTTGAATCTGTTTAATATAAATCCCGCCGCATCTGTACTCTTTCTCATAACTTCAGCAAAGAGCTGTCCGGAAAAACTCTGAAAACAAGTCGAATAAAACTTTTTCTCATAATGTTCTGGGATAGTACGTTCAAGAAAAAGGTCATAGGAATCTCATCTTGACAAGCATTGCTAGGTAGAGTTTTTAGAATACATAGAACTTAAACTAGAACGGATAGCTGCCAAGTGTCTACGGCCTTTGTTTGGACCATTCTCAAAGCAGAAGTAGAACACTTAGCTAGAATTGAATAGACTATGCTCAACTAGAAGTTTGAAACAGTATGATAGTACATACGTCATCCGGAAATCACTGTATTACAGAAATTCTGAATGAGAATTCTGTTACAGAAAATTCTGTATGGTATTATTTCAATATCTATGTTATAAATAAATATCTATCTAAAAATAAAATTAAACACTTTTTCACCTAGTATAAACCACTTTATTTGAGTTAGCCGCCTCAACCGGTTTCACTCTGTAACGATCTTCCTCAGGGCTATACACAAACAGTTTGTGTATAGCCCTGAGGATGCTCACTACAGAGTGAAACTGGTTGGCGCTACTCACTTGTACTTAGCTAAAATAAGTGTTTAATTGTATTTTTAAACCAAGCAATGGCTTCATATCACAGTTTTTAAATATCAATCTTTTCTAAGGTCTTAAACGTGTGAAATGTCTTGACAAAATTATTTACAATAGTTTTAATAAATATTATTTCATAGTCACCAGGATACTGCAGTAATTAAACCCAAGAAAAAGCTTTTTCGCTCAGTGTTTGCCGTTCGTTTTTACTACAATCTATTAATGACTGAGCAATTTGTGAATTTGGAAGGAAGATTTAACATTGTGAAAAAGTAACATTTGTAGATTCCGAAACCCGTAGTGTACTATATTTTCGTTTTTTTTTTATTTTTACGAAAAGAAAAAAAACTAAGAATGCGAAATAAACGTTACACCGAGTTAAATCGGACAAAATATGTCTTTCTTACATAATTGATTTTGATTCAGTTAATCGTATATTTAAACTCAGTTTTGCACGAAGATTTATATTCATTTTTAATATTATATTGTTTTCCAAAAAAATTACTCCGATATTTAAACTGCTAAAGGCGAAACATGTCATTGTTATAAAATATAAGAAAACTTCTAGAAAACAGACGTTTTCTAGAAATTTATATTCTATGTAGTAAATTAATTATAAGATAATCGAATGATTTTACCGAAATCTCTTGATGGAACTTCGTTTTAAATAATAATCAAACAAAACGACGTTTTTTTTAACGACTCCCAATTTGTTTTTATTTCGACTCGCCAGGATTGCTGCAGACAAATTGGAAGTATTATAGTTAAAAATCATATTTTTATTTAATCAATATTTTTTGGTCCTGTCACACCTCTGTGGTGCGTAGGGCCTCAAGGAACCTTCTCCACCCGACTCTATCGCATCCCTGATGCCAAACGTCATCCCAAGTGAGGTCTGCTGCTTTAACCTAGTCTTGCGGGGCTCTTCTCCAGGTGGCTCTAGGTCTGCCTCGCTTCCTCTTTCCCCCCATAGGGGGCCAGTCTAATGTGCCCTGAGCGATGTAGGCTATGTTCCGTCTCAGAGTATGACCGATCCACTGCCATTTGCGTCTAGCGACGTGTTCTCTAATTGACTTTTCGCCTGCCATGATCCAGAGAACGGCATTTGACACTATTTGAGGCCAATAGTATTTAATCAATACTTAATTATAACACTTTTTTCGCTAAAATTTTTGTGTAAACTTTATAGAAGTGTATGTTACCTGATGGTACACCCATCAACTGCACATCACAAAGGCACGTGTTTACTGCATGTTCTTTATCAACATTTTTAATGAACTATAAAATGATTATTAGGATTGCATAATAGAACAGATGATCGACAAATTTATTTGCTTAGTGCTTCTCGTTATTTGTATTTGAACTGCAAATAAATTAATCGGAATATTAACCATTCTCTTTAAGTAGGCTACGGAATATTTCAAAACAATCATTCAACGTTGATTGATAATATCACAAACAATCTGTTAAATCTTCTGATGTAACATTCTGATTTTAACTAAATATACTTATTAAAAAGGTTTTTTACAGAATTTATTTTTGTTTTCATTATTAAAAATGAAATTTCAAATAACAGTATTATTTTTTAATAATGTTAATGATGTAAATGGAACCAGAAATAGAGGAAGACCCCGGAAAACGTGGCACGATCAAACAAATCAAATATTGAATGTCGGCCATGTGAGGAGTCAGAGAAATCGACGCGCGTGCATGACACGATGTATGAATGTTGAGGAAGCGAGAGAAATATGTCAGGAAAGAATAGTGTGGTAGTCCATTCTTTCTGCCTACCCCTCCGGGGAGACGGCGTGATGGTTAGTTAGTTAGTTAGTTAGTAGCATATATCCTCTCTGCTCGCCTCTTTGGCAATCAGCGTGGTGGGTCATCGGTAGGTTAGTTATGATTATTGTAAATAAAATATTTCTAAATTAATATAGATCTGTGCGGTCATATAAGACGACCCAGAATGTGTATATTATGTCTGTTTATTTACGTTCATCGCCATTACGAAATTTACGTTGTGCTTCGCCCAAGCTTACTCCGAGATCTCCCATCTCACTTACTCCGGAAGGGAAGGAATGTATTTCTCGAAGTTCGTTGAAGAATGTTTGCGTTGTTAAAAGTATCTTCGTTTCCTATAAAATTCTTAAGGAATATTTCTGCAAACAAATGCCTCTGCTCCAAGCGATATACTAAATAAAATATTTATCTGTTGTAGTTTTTGTTTGCATTACGAATATCTTTAATCTCTATGGCTCTATTTCATAATAAAGAAAATATATAAAAATACGATAAATGCCGTAGAATGAGATCACTGAGAAGAATGTGAAGGAAAACGATATATGATAGAATACCGAACGGCCTTTGCAAAGACATGAACATTTCAGACCCACATAATTATTTAAGCATCTAGAAAACACCCGTTTTTAGCTAACTAACTAACTAACTAACCATCACGCCATTTCCCCGGAGGGATAGGCAGAGAGGATGGATCGCCACAATGGCCTGTCCTGGCATACCTCTCGGGCTTCCTCTACATTCATACATCGTACCATGCACGCACGTCGATTATTCCGACTTCGAATGTGGCCGCCTTTTAGTAATTGATTAATTTGGTCAGGACATGTTTTCCTCGGTCGCCCTCGGCTTCTTTTCCCACTCACGCTGCTTGTGTACAACTTTTTAACCATTCTACTCTCATCCATTCGTTCCATATGTCCAAACCATCTCAGGGATCCTTTTTTAATTTTATTCATGATGCAGTCATCTGCCTTACATTTCTTTATTATTTCATCGTTCGGTATTCTATCATACAACGTTTTTATTAATATAATATTAAATAGTTAATATAATTTTCATCCTTCATAAAAATATTTCTTTCGATTTTTTTAATAGTTTTTAATTTTTTATTTATATATAAGCTTAGCTAGGCTCAGTGTGATTGTCACACTGCCTTTCTTCTAGTGCAGAATTCACGCGTCGATAAAATGAATATGCTATATATTATCATAGTTACCTATCACATTTAAAATTTTCATTCCTCTATATAGAATTTAGATCGAATTTAAGATAACAAACTTGAAGGAGTAAGGCATTCTATTTGCGATATCTTTCCACTGAGCATGCAAATGTAACGATACCTCGGAGCTTTTAAGAATCAGAGAATATACGCTTGGTGCTTTAATAGAGTTTAATGGCATTCGGAACGCAGTGACTTAATTACACTTTTCATTCGCTTCTTCGCCAAATTTACTTGACCTTTAGAATTACACTCCCATTCTTTATATTTTTCTCCTCCGTGGAAAATTGAGGGCTTAAGTTAAAATAGAAGAAGAGGCTTAATTTTAAATCTTTTATTAGAAATTTGATGGATGGATTCATAAGTGGGATAATTCGTTTTATTTATACATTATTAAAATTTACAGTTTATACAATATATTGTTTTTTAATATATAAAACGTTTACGTAAATTTATAATAATTTTAGATGGTAATACGTATTGGCGTTTTGAGATATTATAAAATGAATTTTTCGACTAATGGATGGAGAAAGAATGGTTAAGAAAGTATGCGTTAACGATGTAAATGGAGTACAGAGTCGAGGTAGACCGAGGAAAACATCTTCATTAGCTTGTCTCCATCCACTGCTGGACGTAAGCCTCTTCACCCTTACGCCATCTCTCTCGGTCTCTCGTCAGTGTTCTCCAGGCCCTTCCCGCCGTCCGCACAATATCATCGGTCCACCTTGTTGGCTGTCTCCCAACACGTCTCCGGTTCAATCTTGGTCTCCATTCAGTAACCCTCTGGCTCCATCTTCCATCATTCCGTCGACACGCATGACTAGCACACTGCCACTTCATCCTCGCAATGCGTATCCCTACATCGGTAACCCTGGTGCGTCTTCTTATCTCCACGTTGGGTATATGGTCTCTAAGCGAAATACCCAACACGGATTTTTCAATGGCCCATTGTGCAATGCCCGTTTGATTTTGTGCATTGCTTCTTTAGTTAACGTCCACGTCTCGCATCCATAGGTCATCACAGATAACACACTGGTCCAGCACTTTTGTTTTTAAATTTTGTGGCATGTCAGACTTAAAGATGTTGCCAAGCTCTCCGAATGCAGATCAGCCGAACTGGATTCTGAAGAAAACATGGCATGACCAAATTAATCAAATTTTAAAGATTGGTCATGTATGAAGTCGGATGAATCAACGTGCGTGTTTTTATGAATGTAGAGGAAACTAGAGAGGTGTATCAGGATAGAGTAGTATGGTGGTCCATTCTCTCTGCCTTCCCTGGGTTGAAACAGCGTGATGATTTGTCGTTATTCTTGTTGTTTATTGACTCTTAAATAATTACGTAATGCTTCATTTTCAGTCATTTTTATGTGGATGAAAACGTCTATTTACAAGATGTTTTATTAAGTTAATTGGAAGTTATTGTGTTGATAAGAACTTACGTTTTCCATGCAATCGATTGTGCTTTATCAAGCTGTTGTATAGAATAAAATAAATCTACTAGAAAATTTACGTTTTGTTTTATGATTCTCTCTTAATAAAAACAAATAGATCATTAGTGTTTCGATATTTGGTTATTCTTCACGGTTTAAACTGAAAAAAGCAATGCATTTGCTTATTTTTAAGATTATTTCTTCATTTTAATTTGGTAAATGGATATAAAACTTTTTATTGGAGGCTCAGGCATTAACGCTGTGAATTTATTTTAAAATAGTAAACACGATTGTTTAGTGGTTTTACTTGGATTTAATTTATTTAAGTTATATAAATTGTGACAAATTTGTTACGCATTGCGAGGACATTCTCAAAGTGTTTGAGATTGCCCTCGCAAGGCGAAACGAATTTGTTACAATTTATTTGAATTAAATCCAAGTTAAACCACTAAACAATCGTGTTTACTATTGTAAATTAATAATGGAGTTTTACAAAGCTAATACCTCAACCATCAACTATTAAAACTGTACATTTACCACAATTCGTTAACCATTGCAATAACTCTGGAAACAATAAAAAAACAATAAATCTTTCCATGTTTAGAGTTTAGTTATATACTAACGTGTGGTTGATATATTTTTATTTATAAAAAAAAAAATTACTAACTGACTAACCATCACGCCGTCTCCTCGAAGGGGTAGGCAGAAATAATGGACTGCCACACTTTTCTTTCCTGACATATTTCTCTTGCTTCCTCAACATTCATACATCGTGTCATGCACGCGCGTCGATTTCTCTGACTCCTCACATGGCCGACATTCAATATTTGATTTATTTGATCGTGTCACGATTTCCTCGGTCTTCCTCTATTTCTGGTTCCATTTACATCGTTAACACATATTTTTTTTACCATTCTTTCTACATTCATTCTTTCCATATGTCCAAACCACCTTGATGATCCTTTCATTATTTTGTTCATAACACCATTATTCGCACCGCAATCACTTCTTATATTTTCATTCAACATCTATCATAAACAGAGTACACACATTCGTCTAAGAGATCTCATTTCTACTGCATTTATTCTACTTTCATCCTTCTTTTGCCAGTTCCATGCTTCGCTTCCATTTTATTTATAATAATAGGATTTAATATTTAATAAATTAAAGTGAAGCATAAACAGCGTTGTTTTATTCAATTCCAAGGATATAAAACACGTTTTATCGCGCCCTTGAGGTGATTACATCACGAAAACGGCGCTTCTAAAATTATTACATTTTTATGATTATTAAAACATTACCGTGTCGAAACATGTAAATAGGTAACTAAAGATGACGACTTCTCCCCGGAGAAGGCAGAAAGAATAAAACGACGAACTGTTCTCTCCTGACATACATATATATTTCAAACCCTCCAACATTCATACATGTTCATTGTGTCATGCACGCCCGTCAACATCTCCGACTCCTTTAAATTTTAGATAATTTAAAAATCATTCAAAATTATTGGAAATAGTGTTTGCCAAATACAATTATTCTAAGGCGATAAATCAAAAGAATACAATAATACGTGCATGAAATAATGTACATATATATAATATTTATAATATGTTCGAGTAGAAGGGTTGGAGCTGGAAACAAAATAAATGGTGCACTCAAAGTCATTACCGCAAATATGAATATATCGACTGAAGCAAAGATGGCAGTGCACAATAGAGTTCTAGTGCAGACCCTTATGTAGGGAAGTGAAACTTGGAGTTGGCAGAAGAAGGATAAAAGTAGGATAAAAGCCGTAGAATTGAGGTCACTCAGAAAAACAATGTATGAGAGAATATCTAATGATGAAGTAAGAAAGGAATGTAAGGCGGATGAATACGTGATAAATAAAATTAGGAAAGAGTTACTAAGATGGTTTGGACATATGGAACGAATGGATGAGGGAAGAATGGTTAAAAAGATATATACAAGTAGTGTGAATGGGAAAAGAAGTCAATGAAGGCCAAGGAAAACATTGCATGACCGAATTAATCAATTACTGAAAGGCGGCCATGTTCGAAGAAGGAACAATCGACGAGCGTGCATGTCACGGTGTGTGAATGTAGAAGAGGCGCGAGAATTTTGTCAGGATAGAACAGTGTGGCGATCCATCCTCTCTGCCTTCCTCTCCGGGGAAACGGCGTGATGGTTAGTTAGTTAGTTAGTAAGTTATTGTTTCGAATTCGCTTGAATTATATGTATTATACATATATCAATCTTTGAAGTTGAAAGATAATTTTATTAGCATTATTTTCATTTTCTATTTAATAAAATTTCAATTCATTATATTTGCACAGTATTATTAAAAGTTGTTTTATTTTATCTGAAATTATTTTCAATACACTCAGAATAAAATTGAATTTGGATGTTAACGGGAGCTTTAAGTACTCGTATTTTATTGGCGTAAGTAACAAATTTGAAATTCTGAGAAGAAGGATATTAAACTAGTGTACCGTAACTCAAAATTCCGCTAAAAGAAATTAGAGTTTTCGGGGCTACAGAGGACTCTCGATGTCTAAATATTAATCGAATTACCTGAGTTGACTAATTTTTTGTCCTAGTTCTTTAATTAGTTCGGACTTATACCATAAAAAGCTAATTTACCAACGAAGCTTACTATTAAAGCTATAAATATACATAATTAAATAATTGAAATCTCATGATTTCTCAGACTCCTTACGTGGCCGACATTAATTAGTTAGTTATTATAATGCCCTGATGAAAATTAGGTCGAAGTAAAACTAGTTGGCATCTTAAACTGTTAATGAATAAACTTTCTTTTTGTATCATAATTGTATTTTATTTTACGCGACAGCTGTTTCCTTATCCAATGTTGACCTCATCAGGTGTTACAATAATATAAAAAAAAAAATCAAATAATTGAAAAAATATTTTTTTTGATATTTATTGTAACACACGATGATGTCAACATTGGTTGATGAAACAGCTGTCATTTAAATTAAAATATAATTGTGATACAAAAAACAAAGTTTATTCATTTACAGTTTAAAATGTTAAGGTATCATAGTGTTTCGGCCGAAACAATGGACTAGTTCTCATCAATTATAATAATGGTTAAATACAAAGTGTTTTATTATTTTATATGTATTTTAAGTTTAAGTAAGTCGTATGAACTTTAAATAATATTAATTAATTTATACGAATGAAAAAGTCAATTTTCTAGAAATTTTATTATATTTTATGGGAATGACATGTTTACCTTTCTAAGGCATTATCAAATGATAATGCCTTAGAAGGGCGAAACATATCATTACCATAAAATATAATAAAACTTCTAGAAAGCTGAGTTTTTCATTCGTATTAATTATTTAATATGGAGTTTTCAATAGTTGTTCAAGAAACAAAAAAATAAATAATATTGATTTATTTCTCCCAAAAACCTTTAATATCTTCAAATCATGTCGGGAAAAATATATTCAACAGTGGAAAAACTGCGTTATTTTCGTATATATTTCAGAATTATCGAGTTCCCTGGTGTTAACTCTTTAAATATTACATAAAATAATATCGTGTCTGTATTTTGTATAGCTGTTGAAAATTTATCTGTAGAATTAAAATCTCCTAAAAAATCTATTCAAGCGAAAACATTTCTTAGCTTGCAAATCGTTCTGAAACTTAAATAGAATAATTTTTAAAAGTTAAATTCATAAAACGAGAGAAAACCTCAATGCAAAGAATAACAATGCCTTGACAACTTGGGCGAAGCTTAAATTGGACATTAAAAAAGCTCGTTTCAGCGGAAATTTCTTGCGGAATTAGGGGGTTCTATAAATAACAGAAAAGTTTATTTAAATATTGCGACACTTCATCCACTGCAGAGCGTTTTATTATTCCGTTCGTCAGTCAACTGACAGACGCAAGGACCTTTCGTTTTGAATAAGTACTCGACATTTCAATCATTAAAACCGCTACCGCTGTGATGTTCGTTGAAATTTTCACGCGATTTCTCCCCATTTTTGGGAACATTGGGAACAACAGACTCACCAGGCAAGTGAAGTAAATTAGCATAATAAACTTTTATTGATGCCACCACTGGATCGTAAAACAGTTTTAATGTAATTTTTATTTGAAACTTACGGCATTAATACTGGAATTCCATAATGACGATTTTTTATTAATTAAACAACAATTTTTTTCCACTTTATTTTTCGCGATATGTTTAAAAAAAATAATGGAACTGGCAATAGAAGAATGAAAGTAGAATAAATCCAGTAGTAATGAGATGAATGTGTGGAAAAACTGTGCATGATAGTGTCGAATGAAAATATAAGAAGTGAATGCGGTGCGAATGTGTCGTGTTATGAAAAAAATAATGAAAGGTTCAGTAAGATGGTTTGGACACATGTAAAAAATGAATGAAGAAAGAATGTTTAAAACAAGTTTATATAAACGGAACTAGAAACAGAGGAATACCGAGGAAAATTTGACACAATCAAATTAATAAAATATTGAATGTCGGCCACGTGAGGAGTCAGAGAAATCGACGCGCGTGCATGGCACGATGTATGAATATTGAGGAAGCGAGAGAAATATGTCAGGAAAGAAAATTATGGCAGTCCATTCTTTCTGTCTACCCCTTCGGGGAGACGGCGTGATGGTTAGTTAGTTAGTTAGTTAGACATGTATCAAAGGTATTACACATTCATCATCTTGAGAACGATAGAAAACTTTATTCTCAAACAGTTTTATTAAGCTCTTCCAATGATGAAATAGTAAAGCTTTCGAAACATGTCGATAAAAATAAACTTAAAAGTGCAAAAAGGAGTGTTTATAATAAATTACAAAAAATTGATTTTATTGTTATTGTACAAACAAATTAGTTAATCCATTTTTCGTAATATTTTTGCTATATTTTATTCATTATGATGTATATCTACAAATAGTCATTTTTAAATTTTAACTTACTAACTAAACATCACGTTATCGCCTCGATAGGGACGACAGAGCAAAAATACCGCCCTTCTTTTCTTTCCTGACATATTTCTTCTATGCTCCTTTACATCATACATCGTGTCATGCGTGATCCGACTCCTCACGTGGCAGATATTTAATAATTGTTTGAGTTAACCGATCCACGTTTTTTTTTGTTGTATACAACAGGTCGTTTAAATCCAATTACTGTACGAGTATACAATTTATTTTTTAGCTATTATACTAATTCTCATGACATGTAATAGGTAGCCAATCTATCGCAATTTTATTGTCACGTAAATTTTACACCAGACCGAAGAGAGTATGATTATCACACTAACATGGCCCGGAATCGTACCCGGAACCTTCGATATGGAAGTCAGAGCTCTCACCACTCTGCCACGAAGGACGACATTTTTCCTTGGTATTATATAAAAAAAGTAACTATTTATAATACTTAAGTAAATTATACACATTTATTTACCGTTTATATATTTTGTTATTGCAAATAAACTGTTAATTGTTAATTGAACAATAGTGCAAAACTCTATATTGTATAATTTACGTGACAAGCCTTATTAAGGCTTTAGTAAATATGTATCTAAATACAAATTGGAGAATGATAGGCATTTTCATCATTGTAAAATAGTAAATTAATTCTCGTTTTATTTAGTGCTTTGATATGAAACGGATTTACGGGCATAGTTTTCAAAAACTCCAAACTAAATTGTTGATTATTTCATTGTTATATTCCAATAAATAAATAAAATCATCTCGGTAAATAAAAAAATTCGACCGCTTACCTCGCTTTCCCCAAAATGATATAGTGTTCATTTTACAAACAAATTAATTTTTGCGGCTGTTTTTTATCATCAGGTTAGGTATTTATATAGGTACCTCATCATAGGGGGAAAATGGCAGAGGGTTAATGAGTACATATGCTGTTTTCAAACATTTCAAGAGCCTTATTTAAGTGGAAAGAATTTAAAAGGCATGAGCAATTTTAAATAACTGTTTTATTTTTCAATGCAAACGTAAATATATTTTTTTCGAATTATAATAATTATAATGTAATATTAATGTACCACTCTCATACTATTTAACATTAAAATATTTTCATCGCTTATTACGCTAATATAAAAATAAATAATTTAATTATATATTTTTATTAAATACTTCCAGTTTTGTCTTATTTCTAAAGTGACCGGTTTCTCCAGGATATATATCATTAAATACAAATCAGGGGTGGAAAACAAGATTCTGTACAAAATTAATATTAAAATAACTGTTTTTTTTATAATACCTAAGATAATAATTAATGTTTTCATTTGAAATTTTTTGGCAGAAGTTCATTTCAAATAATGAAACAAAAAAAAAATTATGCAAATTTTATTTTTTATTATGTGTTTAGTGTGCTTCCACTTGTGTTTATGTTCGACCGGTTTCGGCAGTTTGCTGTCATCTTCTGGTCGAGATATACCGGTCGAACATAAACACAAGTGAAAGCACACTAAATACATAATAATAAAGACATTTTGTAGAAATTTTATTTTGTGTTCATTACCCTTAATAATGATAATATCCACAAGAGCGGGATAATCTTTATACAAAAGGATCCAAGACCAAGTTCAAAGATAGTATATTATTTTATATTTATATGATAAGAAGTTTTTTTTATATATTTTTGCATTACAAGTGATTCGCAATGGCATAATACTTATCATATTCTCCTAGGTCTGGTAAAGTATTTACGTGACAATAAAATGGCGATATATAAGCCCTTTCACATGTCATGAGAATCAATAGCTAAAATATTGCTTACAGTTTCATTGGTTTCAAATAACCTGCTGTATACAAATGTGGAACATAACGGGAAACTACCACATTAAAGGCCTAAGTGGCATCCCAAGAACCAGCAAAAATATTGTAGTTTACGGCAAACCATTCCATTGGATTAATACTAGCGGAGATTTGAAAGGAGTAGATCATGGATTTAAATTGAACTTTGCCGAAGTTCTGTAATGAGATTTTTTACAATATAATTGGTGATCAAGTAGTATGAATATTAGAACTTGGAATGATTTATTAATATCAGGGGTGATTTGGCTTATATAATCCTCGCAATCTTATCTGCTTATTACGTTATGTGGAATGATACATCCGTTCATTTTATTTAATCCCGATGAATATGTACGCATACCTGTGTGCTTGATAATCATTAAATAAGGCAGAGTTAATCTATCGAGTTTTAATTTGGGAAGTTCGCGGTCCCTTATCTATGTGCAGGTACCTATTAACTGATAATAGATAAGGTGTATTATTTAATCAATAAAATTACCAATCTTTTGCCATAGATGAAAAAAAACTACGGTTACAATCTACTTGTATAATACTATCAAGGGAATATATTGTAATGTATAAACAACTAAAGAAGCAGATTGAAGGACTTACTAACTAACTAACAAACTTACCATCACACCGTTTCCCCGAAGGGGTAGGCAGAAAGAATCCACTGCCACACTTTTCTTTCCTGACATATTTCTCTCGATTCCTCAACATTCATACATCGTTTCACGCAACGCATCGATTTCTCTGACTTCTCACATGACCGACATTCAATATTTGATTTATTTGATCGTGCCCCGTTTTCCTCGGTTTTCCTCTATTTCTGGTTCCATTTACATCATTAACATATAATTTTTTTACCATTCTTTCTTCATTTATTCTTTCCATATGTCCAAACCATCTTAATGATCCTTTCATTATTTTGTTCATAACACTATCATTCGCACCGCATTCACTTCTTATATTTTCATTCGACACTCTATCATACACAGAGTACACTCCTTCGTCTAAGAGATCTTATTTCTACTGCATTTACTCTACTTTCATTCTTCTTTTGCCAGTTCCATGCTTCGCTTCCATACATAAGGGTCGGTAGAAGAACACCATTGTGCACTGCCATTCTAGCTTTTTTGGATAGGTTTTTGTTTGCGATGACAACTTTAAGTGCACCATTCACTTTGTTGCCTGCCCCAACCCTTCTTTCAATATCCCTCTCCATTCACGCATCTCTTGTAAACATACTACCTAAATGTGTATTTACACGAACTCGTCTATTAATTATGAATTAAAAATTAATTAAAACATGTTTTTTTTACAGATTAGTATTTTTCTCGACTCGATTCATACCTTTATCATCGAAAGAAATATATAAAAGTTAATATTGTTTTATTAATGAACAAGTTACAAAAGTTCGAAACATGTCTAAAAAGTATATTAACGCCTTCAATTTATCAAAAAGTATTATTTTCTTCTTCTGGCACCGTATCAGCTCTTTCCACATTGGATTGGATTTATATTTCGTTCATTACCCTCTTAAAAGCTTTTTTTCTTCTATAAATAAGTGTTAGCATCAAAGTTCAATTCTGAACTGCTAAATTTGATATATTTCTGTCAGTACTGAAGGCATCAAATATTGTTTATGATATTTTCGTTTTGCGATTCTAATTTGAAAAGGAATTCTCTGTTTTCAGTGTATTTTATGTATTCAAAAAGGGAATACAGTTTCATCCCTTGTTAAACTACGAAATTTATTTGATAGGCGATTAAATTTGACAAATTGACGACCGGCCTCAAAATGATCTCATTTAAGCCTTTGACGAAATAGGCTTGTAGGATTTCGACATAGAAATACGTTGATAACATAAAGTTTTTAATATAAAGCTTCGTTTCATCGTAAAACTTATTGTCTCTGTACCTCCATTAAAGCTCCCTCAGGTTTGACGGGAACTTGTTTAGACTTTAATTAAAAGCCATTGGATTGTTCCAGAAAATTCTTTACAGTTATATTTTCCTCTTCTCTTTATGCTTTGGAAAATATCGCCTTTACGTATTGTTAAAGGGGTCTTGAACAAAACGCTTATTGAAAAGGGAAAATTTGTGATTTGATTATTTTTCCTTATGGTAGCCATTGTACCGTTAATTTGACACTCAACTATAACGTAACAATAGTAACAACGCCAATTATCGGGCACCTGTTAAAATATTAATATTATGTATTTCTAATAACCGTCAGCCAAATTATTGTTTTTTTTTTTAACTCTTTTATTTAATATTATTTCTGTTAAACGGATAATGAACATAAATTGCTTCTAAGTTATTGTTGTCACTGCGATCTCGAAGGGAGAGGCCACTTTCATTTATTTATTATTTTTAAGATTTTACGTTCCTTGCACAAGTTTTTTACTTGCGAAATTAAAAAAAAAATGTAATTGAATATACCATAAGTAAGAACCATTAAACTTTATTATAAGATAAAAAAAAAAATGTTTCGTAATGACGCGATGGTGATGAATAAAACAGTTCAAAATTTCCTTTTTCCGTTAAATAAAAATCTTTGTACTGTTAGTTGTTATCAAATCTACACAATACAATAAAAAAATATATATATATTTGTTATTTTTTAATGATGTTATAAACTTCCATTTTAAAGAATAAATATAAATGAAGACGTCTGTTTTCAAGAAGTAATAATATTTAAAGGGAATTATAATTATGTTCGGCCTTGCTAAGGCATTGCCTTAACAAGGCGAAACACAACATTTCTTATTAATTACATCTAATTATATTTTCAACACTTCAGAATGTTTGATAATTAATGAAATCCAAATCCATTTTAACTAAAAAATACCAACTAACCATCACGCCGTCTTGCCGAAAGGGTAGGCAGAAAGAATTGACTGCCACACTTTAACCATGCGGTACTCCATTCTTCTCTTTTCGCCCCCGCGAGAGACGCGGTGTGATGGGTTGCGAACCTCATCGCCTCCAATAGGCATCTCCCGCGCACGCTGCACCCTTCAATCGTCCAACATCCACAAAAAATAAATCTAAAACAAATAACATAAAATACTATGATATAAAATATAATAACAAATTTAAAATAATTGAATACATTATGTTCTTTTTCAATGGTGCACATGTTGTCAGCTGGACGATCCCGACATTTTTGTTTATTTAAGTTATATTCCACGTATTCACCGTTTTTATAAATAGCTGTAATCAGGTACTTAAAACAATCCAACACCAGCAGGAACTTAAAAAAATTATTGAAGAATTTATTCAAATTGTCATTGGAACAAATGAAAAAATTATTTTTACACCTGTCAAAATTCTATATTATATAAACGAAAAAACTTACATTATGTTAACATCAAAACAGTACAAACGTATTACGTTTCACAATTAACTATTATTATATAAAGTGCGACAACAATCAAATTGACCAAAACAATTCACTTATACGCGAAATATCTCCAAATATACGGGAGAACCACATGAACCAAATCAAATTTTCAATATCAGAAAGTCGTGTCGTCGAGTAATTTGATAATTAATGTGTGTGTTAAAATTATCACATTTTTTACAGTCGTTGTAGAATTGTTACAAATCGTTACTTGAGGGTATTATTTGCAAACCCGGCAAACTCCACCAACAATCAAAAGTGAGATATGAATTGGGTCTTATTCATAATACATTTGCACACAATTTTTATTGATTTTCAGTTTCAAATTCGGCTTCATTCTGAAGAATTTTGCTACTAAAATATAGGGTGTGTTGCAAATATGGCAACCTCCACTTGAGTGTTGCAAAGCTGGCAAACTCCAAAATGTAATTCATTATTTTACTTTAATTATCAACATAATGATGATTATTTCATGGCTGATTACTTTTGAAATACTAACTGGTTGAAATGAAAAAATAAATATCGTAAAAAAGAGCATTTTATTAGCGTATCAGTTTTTTGCGATTTACTCAAAACATCAAATGATGGAATTTGCCAGGTTTGCATAATTTATGACTTAAAATACGTTATCGATTTTTTTTCATATTTCATGTCTGTTTTACTTGCACATGTTGATTTATGAATACTAGTGTTATATGAATTGCTTAAAGTGTGTGTTTTGAAACGACAAAAGTGCTGAAATAAAAATACATTCAATACTACACACACCTATGTCGTCACGTGCAGGGGTAGAATTTCTGAATTGAAGCGATTATTTAATTTAATTATGAAATTTTATCCATTTAATTATGGTAAAATACACTACACTGTCAATTAGTACCATAATAAAATCGTAAGAAAAATCCATAACAATTCTACTTATTGTAGTATTGTTAAATTTTTTATGTATTCAAAAGATACCTCAAAATATATCTTATTTTTATAACTATTAAAATTTTAAATAATAATTAAATAAAACGTTGTTTTTTAACTACTTCCACTTATATTAAAATTTTATTATGAAATATAATCCATTTAATTATGGTAACAAACACTACACTGTCAATTAGAACGATAATAAAATCATCAGCAAAATTTATAACAATTCTACTAAATGCAGTATTGTTAGATTTTTCATGTATTCAAAAGATACTGCAAAATATATCTTATTTTTTTAACAAACTAACTAACTTACTAACCATCACGCCGTATCCCCGAAGGGGTAGGCAGAAAGAATGGACTGCCACACTTTTCTTTCCTGACATATTTCTCTCGCTTCCTCAACATTCATACATCGTGTCATGCACGCGCGTCGATTTCTCTGACTCCTCACATGGCTGACATTCAATATTTGATTTATTTGATTGTGCCACGTTTTCCTCGGTCTTCCTACATATAATTTTTTTTACCATTCTTTCTTCATTCATTCTTTCCATATGTCTAAACCATCTTAATGATCCATTCATTATTTTGTTCATGACACCATCATTCGCACCGCATTCACTTCTTATATTTTCATTCGACACTCTATCATACACAGAGTATCTACACATTCGTCTAAGAGATCTCATTTCTACTGCATTTATTCTACTTTCATCCTTCTTTTGCCAGTTCCATGCTTCGCTTAAAATATATATTCACTCAAAATTTAGTGATCACAACAATATAAGCAATTTAACAATATAAATCTGTGAAACCCGATAACAGTGTGTGTTAAATTAAGTGTACAAAATAAGTTAAATTAAAGTGAAATATCATAATTTAAAATGGCGGAGCAGAAAAGCGAATCGGCTCTGGGGGGAGAGTCCATGTCGTCTTCCTCGGAGATGCCGAAGACACCCTCGCCCCCTCATCACACGCCCACCAAGATGGAGAGAAGAATGTCGCACTTCAAGGAATACAAATTCTTTAGGAGCTTCAGCGCCAAGGTTGAGAACTGGCCCATGAGGAAGGCGGAGCAGCTGTGGAGGAGAATGAGAGAAAGGAAAATTGCAGGTAATTGCTTTTGTAATTCTATTGTAAAGCAAATTTCTAGTTACATAGTAAGCAGACTTTTACAAAGTTGTTGTTAAATAAGATTTGATATTTTTTGTGTATTTCATTTGTCGTAAATACTCGTATGTTAACCATAGTGTTTCAATAATTTGTATTTCGAAATATATCTTATCGTAAGATAAAATATTCGTATTAAAATAGACTTTATCTTAATTTATTTATATTACTCGAATATTTCCTTCACACATAATGAAATAACGTAATATGCAAAATAATCGGGTGGTAGTCTAGGGGATAGAACGCTTGGCTCCTGATCCAGGGGTTCAAGCCTAGACACGACCAGATTCCTTCTTCATAATAATGAGCTTTTTTCCGCTCACACTGACGATTGTAAAAATAAATTCTAATATCATTGATATAAATCCTTGATGTCTTTTTTTATAAAAAAAGGAAAGATCGTGGTTTAGACACATGGATAGAATGAATGAAGAAAGAATGATAAAAGTAGCGCCCTTATGTATGGAAGTGAAGCATGGAACTGCCAAAAGAAGGATGAAAGTAGAATAAATGCATTAGAAATGAGATCTCTAAGACAAATGTGTGGTAAATATGTATACGAGTATGATAGAGTGTCAAATGCAAGTATAAGAAGTGAATGCGGTGCGAATGAAAGTGTTATGAACAAATTAATGAAATGGTCGTCTGTAGTAATAGAAATTCAATATTGATGAGTCAACAAAATTAGGAGAAATAAATAGGGAAGCAAATAACATTAATAGAAAAGGGGTTTGACAAGTGAAAGACAATTATAGTAATGGCAGAATAAAACGCATTTAGATAATATCCGATGAGTCATACATTATTGAGAAAATAAACAAAGAAGTGGAAACGTTATAGCAATACTGTTTCGTTGAATTATTAAACGAAAATGTTTTTATTGTATTATATACCAGAGGGGAATATGTAGGAATTCGACTGTTGATATTTTTTTCGCACTTTTTTGCTTTAAATTTCTAGATTTTCGTATTTACTATTTTATTTGGATTATTTGTTAAGTGTTAACAATAAGATTACTATTTTGAAGAATAGTTCGAATTTTAAATCAATTTGAAACAGTTTAGAAAATTTGGAAGAATACATCGAACGTCGGTATAGTCAATTTCGAAAAGTTTATTGAGCAATGAACACAAAAATGATAAGGATGCAGAAAACTCAATGTGAAAGCCCATTTTCAAAGCCGTTGTATTAAAAAATATGATTGCTACTTTAATTGGTGTTTTCAGAGGAAGTTTAATTTTGCACACTGATCGATAAAACAACGTACGGTGACGCTATCGAAGTAAAAATAATTTAAAACTAGTTATGTTCATATTTACTCAACAAATGTAAATGATGAAACAACACGATATCAAAAAACGTAATCGTATTTCCCTTATTTTATCTGTTGTGTAGGGTCTACGCTGCTCATTTCGTGAAAATATATTATACAATGTAGTAAATTCTCCGCAACTCGACACAAAACATGTTGTAAACTCTAAACGAAGCTTAAAAGGATACTTGATTGTAAGTATTTTCTTATACAAATATATTTTGTTTGGAAATCTGGGAAACAAAGATGCCATCGCGAATATAAAATCGCGAGATAAATAATGTAATATTCAATTCAGTGTGCCTATACAAAACACCAAAAATACTTCGGCGCCTGAGAATAGGCAAACCGCTGAACATCTGTTCGAGAATGTGCTTTAAAATTTTACGGGTGCCTTGCTTGGGGAAACTTTTTATGAAAGCTTTTTAAATTGTTTCACTTTTATTCAATGTGCTTTTTTAGAAATGCGTTTTAACGCTTACTCTTTTTAGCGTTTATTTACAGTAATAAAATCTTCATCCCAAATCCGTTATTGATTATACAGCATGCTTTTATTTTTTTCGTCAATAATTTTATATTGGTTTTCCAAATGACGTTGCGTTGATTATGAAACATATTTTTTTAAATTACTAAACATACTTCTTCTTCTCTGGTTTCAATCCTGGGATTGGTTTGCAGCAATTTCCTCCATTATTCTCTTCCATTTTTCCCTGTCTTGTGCGGCTCTTTTGAAATCTGCATATGATGAGCAGCGCACGTCCACCAACAGGTCCTCCAGGTACTCTCGGCATGGGCGTCCCCTAGAGTTTGTCCCCTCGATCATACCCTCCATTATGGCATGCAAGAGACCTTCTTGACGTATTACATGGCCAATCCATCTTGCACGCCTTTCGGACAAGGTCCTGAGCAGGTGCCTTCCTCCTTCGATTCCTTGAAGAACTTCCTCATTCGTGATGTGGTCTCTCCAGGAAATTCCAAAGAGTCTTCTATAGGACCACATCTCAAAAGCCTCTAGTCTCCGCTTATCCCTTTCGGATAGGCACCATGTCTCGCAACCGTACATCAAGACACTCCATACATAGGTCTTGATGAGGAGTATTCTCAGTTTTAGGTCTATATTATTTGACTCTATTATTTTCGACCTTTTATTAAATGCAAGCCTAGCCTGATGTATACGGCTGTCAACCTCGCTCTTAGACCGACCGTCCCACGTTATTTTGCTCCCGAGGTAGACAAACTCCTTGGTGTTCTTTAGTGAAACTCCTGACATCACTACTCTCATCTGATGTTGCGTTCGGCCTACAGTCAGCAGCTTTGTTTTGTCCTTATTTATCTTCATGTTGTAGCTATCTTGAATAATGTCTTGCAAAGTATCTAAGGCCTCCTGCAGTTCCTCCTCACTTTCAGCAACCATAGCAATATCGTCAGCAAACCTTATCATGTCTATCTTTTGCCCGTGTATCCTTACACCTTCTCTGTGAAAATAAAAATACACGTAACAATTAAATGTTCGTATATTTTTTAATGAAACAGAAATCATAAACATTGTGTCTAGGACAGTGTTATAAAACTCCAGATTTAATAATTAATACGAATGTAATCATCAATTTTCTGGAAGTTTTATAAAGATTTGTGAGAATGACATATTTCGTTTTGTCAAGGCATTATCAAATGTCAACAGTGGATTAGCAAGACGAGTTATTAAATTTTATTGCTGAATTTTTTTATTTTATTTTATTTATAAAGCAATATTTAAATAACTGTAGATTTTTAGGGGGATGAAACATGTTATTTCCATCAAATGTAATGAATTTTATAGAAAATGTATATTTTCATTCGTTTTAAAAATAGGTATCTACAATATTCAAACTGATTCGATCTGTAATATTTTATATTAAGTGAATGCCTTGCTATATGAAATATTACGATTTTCGACATTAAGAAGAAATATCCGCAAAAAGAAAGTGATTTAATTTCTAGCGGAAGAAAATGAAAATATTTTCGAGTCCTCGAAATCATATTTGATGGTTGGTCCCACCCTCCTACCCTTTTCCATCTCTCCTTCCTTCACTACTACGTTTACGCTTCAATCGGAGATTATTTGGCCGGATAAATGAGAACCCATTCGCTATCTTCCTAAAGGACGTTTTTTTTTATCAAAGTATAGTAAGCTTTAGCGAAATTCCAAATTTTAAATTTGTTTGATATATTTCTTACTTGTCAAACGTTTCATCGTGTATTCGTAAATTTTGTAATATTTTTTATATGCAAAGAAAATAGTTTTTCAACAATGCCTTAACATGTTGTTTGATGAGTACGCGTACTGCCGAAATCTCGTTTAGTACTCAATACGCGCCCTGTGTGTTTGTGTTTCTTGTAAATGCTCACCAATGTGTATTATATGCAAAAGAAATAGTTATTATTTATTAGGAAAATTTTTAATATTTATAGGTTATGTATTATTTTCTGCTTAATGCTTCCCAGTCTTAATAGATAACGCTAGTGTAGAGTGAACTTAAAAAATATAAAGATAGGCGCGGGATTCTAGCATATATACAAGTTCCAAAAAATTTGTCAGATGTGGTAGTCACAAGAAGGGCGGAATAGGGAATGTTGTTAAACATAAAGCGATCACTCAACCCAACCAATGACAGGTCATAAGTCCTGTAAGCACCTCGGCCACCACATTCTGATCCCAGAAAAACAATTTACATCTTCGTCTCTACTGAGATACAATTAATCCTTATATAAAAAAAATGAGTAAAATCCAGAATTTGTATACATTCAAAATGTTGTATTATAATTAAATTAATTTAATTTTATATAAACTTAAAGCGTTAACACTGAGGAATTCCATAATGACGATATTTTTATGAATTAAAACAATGTTTTTTCCACTTTTGTGTTTATTAAGGATAACGATATAAACGAATAAGTTTATATCGTTCTCCCGATGATAAAGGTGTAAGCCTTCGAAACATATGGAGATAAATAAACTCAAAATTGAAAAAAAAAACAGTGTTTTAATTCATAAAATATAAGTTTATTTAATTTAAGCATCTTTTACCTTTTAAAAATTGCGCAATGAAGGTGTTAACTTGTATTTTTTAGATAAATCATTTACGCTTTTAATTCAAAAACCTTTAGGATGCCTACAATTAAAATTGTAAATTTAATATGAGTGTTTGTAAGAAAACATCATTTTCAAAGTCACATTTTATTCAAAAAGTGTCGTATAGAGATCACAGACAGTGGGTTAAGAAAAAAAATACTGTGTAAAGACTACTCTGATCAGTCTTTTTCTAGTTGCGAACATTAAAAATAAATAAAATAATCAATTTACGCGTTCCATTACATCGTATTTGTCTTGTTGTAATCTTGCTGAGATAAATTCAAGAAAAAAGTAAAGCAGTCTTCAACGATAAACGACTTATTTATTAAGCGGAATACTTCTATATAACTTATGTATTTCATGTAGTGTAATGGTACATCATTACGATTTTTTCGGCCACTGTATTCGCCCCAATTCTCCCCAGTTAAGTACCTCTTCGAAATTTATTTCCAACTTCTCCTGTTTCCGCCCTGTGAGCCACCGCCGCCTTCCCAATTGGTATCACTGCTTTTTCGGTACTCTATGCTTCGAGGCAGAAGCCCGTCACTTCCCTCTAGTCAGCCGTTGCGGGTAGGCCGCCATCTTGTGTTTTTTCGCCAGTGTCCAGTTACCACCACGATGTAGGAGAAACGTTAATCCGTTTGCATCCGGCTGGACCAGCAATGGTTCAGCCTTTCTCCCATCATATCAGGTAGAATACTAATAATAATATCCATATCGAAGACCACACATTGGTTACACATGTGCGTCATGTGTCCGCGTGTCTGCGATTGATTCCCTCCGCCACGGTCCGAGCCATCCTCTGCTCCCGAAATTGCCGCCCACGTGTTGTCGCACATCATGTCCCGACAACGTGGTTGACCTCACCACCCAGCGGAACTGCGAGGACCACTTCTTCACGCCGCTTCAGACAGCACCAACAGGTTAGGGAACCTCGTGTCTGCCAGGTGACGCTCTACATATTGATTTGCTGACCCACCATCTTCTGGTCAGCGTCGCTGATCACGTCTACGGACGACGTCGCCGGTCGATGTCCTGACGAGCACGCCATCGAGGAATCACCTCAAACAGCCTCTTCATTTTTTCATCATGTGCCTCTTTTTATGTATTCGTACGACATCCCTAGCCTCTGGATTATTGTTATAATGTTAACTAGATAATAAACCTTAATGTATCCCAAAATAACTGTCTTTATATTTACACCCGTCCTTGAATCGAATAATATACCGAAAAGAATCTCACGATTACCACCCTGAGGATTAAAAACCATGCTCTCCGTGCTAACCGAGGAGGTACGTTTCACTGGCGCCCCAAACGTGTGGCATTTCGGTGTTATTGTTCGATTTAGGACTCGTGTAAATTTAGGTATCCGTATCATATATTACTGCATACGATTTCAAGTTCTACCATGCAAAATTCATATATCTTTACATTCAAAATGTTTAAGTAATCTTCCCGCGTGCGCATGCGTCGATCTTCCTTTCGGTACACATGTACCCAGCGCGTGTATCTGCCGCGTATTTCATTTTCAAATTTCAAACGCTTCGCGCGTGAACCGGTTGATCGAAATAACTGTCAGTACGCTTGCACTTTGGCATAAGGGAAATTCATAGTATTTCGCATATTTCCTTCTTATCCCGCATGGTAATCGTTATTAAATTTTCTCTCGTCTCTCAACTGTGGCTAGCAAAGTCGCAATATCATGAGTATATATTTTTGTTAATATTCTATCTGACCAAGTATTCACCTAATTGTAATAACCTTAATTTTTTATACTAGTTGTAAATAACATTCAATAATAAAACTTCTGTCATCCTCGTGCTGTAAAAATAATATGTTTACAACACAATAACTATCTGAACTGACAAGAATAGTACACTGTCAAGTGTGAATAGTTTCTTCTAAGTTCAACTCAAAACTTAGTGGCGTCCAAATGAATATAAATCAGTAATTAAATTCACTAAACACGTATACTTTCTAGATTTAGCTGGTGAAAATCTAGTGGCGTCCCAATTTCTATCTTACTTGCGTTTGTAGTGTCTATTGTGTAATGGTATGTATGGATAAGTGTCTGATGAAGAATAAACTGCCCCCATTCTCCACTTGGTCTAGTTATGTTAGAAGCGCTTTAAAAGAAGATGCATGAATCAATAGAATGAATGAATAAATGTAAATCTCCCGAATGCTAGAGAAACTTGATAGACCTACAAACTCATTTGTATTATAGTTTGGTTATATTTTCCCTTCCTACTTGAATGTTCCATCTTCTTGTATGTTCTGGGTGGATTAGGCTTCCTTTGTTTGTGTGGAATACTGAATTGTCCATCACTTATAATGTTATGAACTTTTCCATCTCAGCAGAACAGAAATTTCATTGACATACAATTTTTGTATGTGCCAATTGTCTAAATTTGTAAATATTGTAACACCATTTTTTTTATACTTAGTTTTTTTTTTTAATTATCTTTCATTGCTATATACATTTGTTCTTGTGTGTTCTGGATGGATAAAAACTTATTTTATTTGTGTGGAATACCAGATTGTCCATCACTTATAATGTTATGAACTTTTCCATCTCAGCAGAACAGAAATTTCATTGACATACAATTTTTGTATGTGCCAATTGTCTAAATTTATAAATATTGTAACACCATTTTTTTTATACTTAGTTTTTTTTTTAATTATCTTTCATTGCTATATACATTTGTTCTTGTGTGTTCTGGATGGATAAAAACTTATTTTATTTGTGTGGAATACCAGATTGTCCATCACTTATAATGTTATGAACTTTTCCATCTCAGCAGAACAGAAATTTCATTGACATACAATTTTTGTATGTGCCAATTGTCTAAATTTATAAATATTGTAACACCATTTTTTTTATACTTAGTTTTTTTTTAAATTATCTTTCATTGCTATATACATTTGTTCTTGTGTGTTCTGGATGGATAAAGACTTATTTTATTTGTGTGGAATACCAGATTGTCCATCACTTATAATGTTATGAACTTTTCCATCTCACCAGAACAGAATTTTTCTCCACATACAATTTTTGTATGTGCCAATTGTTTAAATATATAAATATGGTAACACCATTTTCTTTATAACTTAGATTTTTTACTTATCATTGATTGTTTTATATGTTCATGTGTGTTTTGGGTCGTGACACGGTTAAAGGTGTTGCATATTGGATTGGTAATCACTTTTACGATTGAGTTCACTTCTCTGATTCACCTGAACAATAACGTCCATTATATGTTTTAAAATGTTGTAGATATATATGTTGTTTCAGTCACCTGTAGAGTTTGTTTTTGTTGAGAATAGAAGGAGTCAGAACGCTATAGGTATACAGCCTTAGAATATGTAGATGTGCCTTATTTTCCGAGGCGAAAGGGAGCCAGACCCTAATAAAAAGCAACGCTATAGGTATACAGCCTTAGAATATGTAAATGTGCCTTATTATCCGAGGCGAAAGGGAGCTAGACCCTAATACAAAGCAACACTATAGGTATACAGCCTCATAATATGTAAACGGACATGCCTCTGTTGTATGTAATTTAAATTTTTGTTTTTACTAGTGACTGAACACATAATATTGTTGTAACTGTTTTTCTTTATAATCTATCATCTAGGCTAGAGATGTCCAACAATAATTTACCTCAAGACCCTAACCCCTTCTCCTTTTAGAATCAGTGAGTGCCATTTAGCTACAAAAAAAAAAAAACAATTGTGTCTCTTTTGTGCTGTGGAAACTTAACAATTTGTAATATGTCAAAATAACTGTATTTGTAATATGTCAAAATAACTGTCACCTATGACTTAAACCTGTCTCTCCTGTGTTTAATGATCCTTAATTTTCTGAACTAAACTATAATTTGTATTTTTTTTTTCTCTTAACAATTTGTAATATGTCAAACTAACTGCCACCCAGGACTTAAACTTGTCTCTCCTGTGTTTAATGGTCCTTAATTTTCTGAACTAAACTATAATTTGTATTTTTTTTTCACTTAACAATTTGTAATATGTCAAACTAACTGCCACCTAGGACTTAAACTTGTCTCTCCTGTGTTTAATGATCCTTAATTTTCTGAACTAAACTATAATTTGTATTTTTTTTTTAAACTTAACAATTTGTAATATGTCAAACTAACTGCCACCTTTTAGGACATAAACCTGTCTCCCATGTGTATAATAATGATCATTTTTTTTAAGCTTGTGAATCTGATTGCTACTTTTAAATAGGCTGTCTTTGTATTTCTCAATTGTCCAAACTGTCACCTTCTAGAATTTTTATCTACCTGCAACTTTTGTATGCCATTCACTGAAGGAGCTTTTTTTATTATTTTTTTTTTATTCCACATAAGAGCGAGTGTAATGGTACATCATTACGATTTTTTCGGCCACTGTATTCGCCCCAATTCTCCCCAGTTAAGTACCTCTTCGAAATTTATTTCCAACTTCTCCTGTTTCCGCCCTGTGAGCCACCGCCGCCTTCCCAATTGGTATCACTGCTTTTTCGGTACTCTATGCTTCGAGGCAGAAGCCCGTCACTTCCCTCTAGTCAGCCGTTGCGGGTAGGCCGCCATCTTGTGTTTTTTCGCCAGTGTCCAGTTACCACCACGATGTAGGAGAAACGTTAATCCGTTTGCATCCGGCTGGATCAGCAATGGTTCAGCCTTTCTCCCATCATATCAGGTAGAATACTAATAATAATATCCATATCGAAGACCGCACATTGGTTACACATGTGCGTCATGTGTCCGCGTGTCTGCGATTGATTCCCTCCGCCACGGTCCGAGCCATCCTCTGCTCCCGAAATTGCCGCCCACGTGTTGTCGCACATCATGTCCCGACAACGTGGTTGACCTCACCACCATGCGGAACTGCGAGGACCACTTCTTCACGCCGCTTCAGACAGCACCAACAGGTTAGGGAACCTCGTGTCTGCCAGGTGACGCTCTACATATTGATTTGCTGACCCACCATCTTCTGGTCAGCGTCGCTGATCACGTCTACGGACGACGTCGCCGGTCGATGTCCTGACGAGCACGCCATCGAGGAATCACCTCAAACAGCCTCTTCATTTTTTCATCATGTGCCTCTTTTTATGTATTCGTACGACATCCCTAGCCTCTGGATTATTGTTATAATGTTAACTAGATAATAAACCTTAATGTATCCCAAAATAACTGTCTTTATATTTACACCCGTCCTTGAATCGAATAATATACCGAAAAGAATCTCACGATTACCACCCTGAGGATTAAAAACCATGCTCTCCGTGCTAACCGAGGAGGTACGTTTCAGTATAGAAAGCTCAGTATCACAACAACACAACTTCACATAACGTTTCATTTATCTTGGTTGAAACCATTACTAACGTTGATTTTCTATATCACACGACTTACTTTAATACTGGATCACAGATATCACTTCGTACGCAAAGATATCTGAACGCCGGTTTTTTCGAACACCATTGGGGACCCTTTCACCTCTCTGGGTGATTTTCCGGTGAAAGAATTTTCCAAGAGACGTAATTAAATAATCAAGCAAGCTTTGTACCTTATTATGAATTCGTCAAACGAATTTCCGTCATGTTGATTCCACGAATGGACAAAATTTTCTCATTTTGCGCAGCTTGGGGAAATATTTTTTTTAGATTAAGAGGGGAACTTTAAACGTTCGGGAGGTATTGAGCAAAGAAATAAACAAATTCGATATTTGATTTAAATCCACAAGCTATTAAAAGCTATTTAAAAAATAAAATGAATTTATTGGTTCTTGAACAATGATATAGAACTCAATTTTAAATAAAAAATAAATAAAACATTGTTTTTTAACTACTTTCACATTTGTCTTTATTTGCACAGCGACCAGTTTCGCCTGGCTCGCTGGCATCGACAGACTGGTGACACTATTATAAACTGACTTCTTTATATACACACATACAGATAAGGGGTTGTAAACATAATTCTATACAAAAATAATCTTAAAATAATAATTTAAAATTTGTTGAATTTAAATTATTTAAGTTATTTAGGAGCACTCTGTTTAAAATATAACGGAATTTAAATTAATTATTTTGTATAGAATCATGTTTACCAGCCCTGATCTGTTTGTACAATATATAAAGAAGTCAGTTTATAACGGTGTCACCAGTCTATCGATGCCAGCGAGCGTGGCGAAATCGGTCATGGTCGAAATAAAGACAAAAGTGGAATCAGTTTAAAAACATCGTTTTATTGAATTATCTTTTTAAAATAAACTTCCATCAAGAGATTTCAGTAATCATTCGAATATCAGTTTTAAATTATTATATTGAAGGTAATGCTTAGGCATTATTGAATGTTTACATTTGATAATTCCTTTATAAGACGAAACATATCATCCTTATAAAATACAGAAAAACTTCTAGAAAACAGACGTTTTAATTCATGTCAATTAATAAAATGAATTTTATACTTACTAACTCGTCGTCGACCTTCTTGGCAGAGTGGTAAGAGTTCTTCCTTCCATACCGATGGTCCCGGATTTGATTCCCAGCTATGGCAGTGTGATTGTCACACTGTCTTTGGTCTGGTATAAAATTCACGTGCCATAAAATAGGTATAGATTGGCTACCTTTCACATGTCATAAGAATCAATATGATAGCTAAAAAAATAAATTGTATACAGTAATTGGGTTCAAACGACCTGTTGTATACAAAAAAAAACTCACTTGCCATCTAACCATTAAGTCGTTTCCACGAAGGTATCATTAAGCCAATTTCTTCTATCCTGACATAACTTACGAGCTTCCTCTATATTTATATATAGAGTCCCGCAATATAATGCTTTAGCAAAGCAAAACATTTATTTCCCATAACTAACTAACTAACTAACCATCACGCCGTCTCCCCGAAAGGGTAGGCAGAAAGAATGGACTGTCACACTTTTACTGATGCGGCACTCCATCCTTCTCTTTTCGCCCCGCGGGAGACGCGGTGTGATGGGTTGCGAACCTCATCGCCACCAATAGGCATCTCCCGCGCACACTTCGATCGTCCAACACCCACAAAATAAATCTAAAACAAATAATATAAAATACAATGATATAAAATAAAATAACAAAATAAAAATAATTTAACACAAAATGTTCTTTTTAGATGGTGCACATATTGTCTATTTAATTTATGTTCCACGTATCCACTGTTTTTTAATTTAGCCCATAATGTAATAACACATAATGTTTTTTTCGATGTTGCACATGTTGACATGGGCGATCCGGACTTTCCCATTAATCTTAATAAATTTTCTAGAAAACATAGGCTTTAATAAAGATTATATAGTATACTGTATGACATCAAGAGAGTGGGTAGGTCAATAACACAGAGTGGCGAGGAATATAGAGTTGTGGAAGTCGGTAAGGGAGGTCTATGTCCAACACTGGACGACTAAAGGCTGATGATGATGATTATAATGATTGTTTAGAGTGTTTACAATCTTGTTTAGGAAACAGTAATAAATAGTTGATATTTTTTTTATATTTAAGGGCATATTTTATAAAATTTAAAAATATATATTCTATAATCAAGATATTGGAAGTTCTGTGATAACGGAAATGGAAAAAACTTTTAAAAGAAAAGTAATTAGAGAATAAAATAATCCAAAGTTTAATTAAACAAAAACGTCTTTCCCTTGATTTTACAAGGCGTTATTTTTTAAATGTAGATTTCAATTAATAACTTTGGTTATGGTTCATCGACTTGAACTTAAAAACGAAGTGGATTTTCTCATTTATTGACTTATTGTTCTGCTAATTAAATCTTCATATCGATCGATATTTTCCGGATAAACCCTTTGCCCTTAGTGACGGATCGGCATAGCTAACCGCGAGGCTGGTTCTGCCCTTTGTATGGGGAAATTGAATTTGATCATAACACAATTAGATCGGTACTTAGGAGGCAGGCCGTCCCCAGGTCGCCGTTACCCTAGTTTTCTCTTGTTTAAGGTGATAATGCCATTGTTATTGTAATCAAATTCTCCGAAGAACGCACAACACACTTGAACTTATTCCATTATCAGGCCAATAATTGCTTTAACTAAGGCGTGATTGCTTCAGGATTTAAGCGTTGAATCTCTTTCCCATCATGAAAAAAAAATACCCTGTTTTTTTCTACACGATTACCCTTCTACAAAACTTAGACAATGAAATCCCGTGATCGCGTTAAGATTGATGCCTTAGAAATGTGCCGTTGGCTTTGCATGCTGAGGATACCGTGGACTGCAAAAAGGATGAACGACTCAGTCCTTAATGTGATAGAAATAACAGGAAGGCTACCTTGGAATTGATTAAACATCGCTGTTTTTTTTTCCACTTTAATTATTCAATTTGTTGTCACGACATATACCTCCATCTTCGGGTGTGACTAGTTATAACCGCAACTTAATAGTTATATATTTATATCTGAAGGTGGAGGTCACCGGTTGTATTTTTTTATTTTTTATTTATTTGCTTGAAATAGTACACATGTACACAACACATGTTCTAATAAAAAACAATTAAACATTCAATTATAATAATAAGGTTACCATATGTATATATATAAGATTAAATTTTGTTTACATATTTATTTAATTCTATTTTTTATTCTTTTATGCTCTGCGCACTTTTGACATCCTCCGGTATATCTTCATAAATTTTAAAAGCTTTATACATAAGGGAATTCTGAGATTTGTTTTTTTTTCTGAATGGGAGCCTTAGTTAATTTTTCTTTCTTGTTTTATATTGATGTTCATGTTGGTTACTTTTTATCTTCCTTAAAAATTCTCGGGAGGTGTGCCCGTTAACAAATTTGTGAATTAGTAATAAAACATTGTATGTAATTTTTTTTTAATGAGATAATTTTTGCCTTATTCTTTTTGATATTTTTATTTATAAAAATATTTAATTAATGCGGGAGATGCCTATTGGTGGCGATGAGGTTCGCAACCCATCACACCGCGTCTCCCGCGGGGCGAAAAGAGAAGGATGGAATGCCGCATCGGTTAAAGTGTGACAGTCCATTCTTTCTGCCTACCCTTTCGGGGAGACGGCGTGACGGTTAGTTAGTTAGTTAGTTTTAATTAATAAAATGGAATAAAACACAACTTTGTTAATTTAATTCCAAGGTTATAACAATGGAATTCCACAGTGTTAACTCCTTAACCTTCAATGTCTGTAATCAAGAAGTTGGCGAGGATTGAGTTTATTTTGTGACATTCCCTAAAAAACCTGGAAAAAAGTATTGTCACAGAAAGTTTTTCAGGAAAAAGAAGCTAAGGTAGATCCTCTGCGCGGTGGTATGACCAGATTAAGGAGATGACTGGGGGAGACCTCTACTCGGCGGTGCGGGCTGTGGAGAACAGAGAGGATTGGAAGAGTTTTGTTTTAGACACATACACCTCTATAGATCACGACCCTCAGTAATATGGAAAATAAGAAAGGAGAAGAAACGCTTCTGCAGAATGCTTACAAGTTAACAATTTAAGATTTTGGGTAAATCTTCTTTTTTGATGGCCCTACAGCCCATATCGAACCTTAGCCTCCAGTATTCTTCGCCTCCAACTCCTCCTGCCCTCCGCTTCGACCCTCCAATCTGAAACTTGTAACTATTATACTTCGCCCCATCTCTCCCAACTTCATCTTCCCATCGCAGCCTTGGTCGTCCAATTGTCTTCTACCACCTGGGTGCCAATCCTGCAATCTTTTTGGGGTTCGCGATGGCGGAATCCTCTGCACGTGACCGGCCCATCTCAGTCTATTCAGTCTGACCTGTGTGGAGAGACTGAGAGCTTTGTAAATATAGTACAGCTCGTCATTATGCCGCACTTTCCAGCCTTCACCGTCATTCACAGGTCCCAGAATTCTGCGCAGCACCCTTCTCTCAAAAGTATCTAGTCGCTCTGCAGATTTCACTGCCATTGTCCACGCCTCACACCCATAGATTGTTTCTTGATTTGAGCACTGGTAGTAGACAGAAGAATATTTTGTTGCCAATTGTGGTTCTTCTTTCGATTTCCTTGTGATCTTCGTTTTCTTTTGTTATAGACGAGCCCAGGTAAGTGAAGTCCTCCACCATCTTAAATTTGTATCTATTCTAAATCTGGGTAAATCTTAGACATATATATTTAAATAATTTATATCATAAAGTTGCGTGGAGGCAAAATGTTCTCGACAATTTGTTAAAATTCATTAATTAACAGTGTTAATGTGTGTACTTTTTGCCATGTTATCCATTAATTACTCGCATATTGAATAAGACAGCAGCAGTGCCTATCTCAAGGCAAGCCACGGTCAATGCTTTATATCGGATATGTTCCCCAAAACGATTAGCCCCCGTCAGATACGGAGGCTGGGCGGGTATGTTTATCATTAGGGAACAAGAAATCTGCTGCTACAGCTGATTAAAGAGTAACTCACATTTTCATTTTTATTAATTATAATATATTAGTAACTTTTTGGAAACATTGTATTTTCACAACACATTTTTTGCACTTTTAACAAACATGTTTTGGGACACAAACTTTCATTCTTTAGTGTATGAATTTGTACAGTTAAATGAAAGAGAGTTATTACTTATACGAGTATACTAAATGACGAGTGAAAAAGTGAAGGGGGGAAAAAATATTATTAAATTAAAAAGGCCATTAAAATCAAAGAAGATATTATAAACAACCAACTAAACATATTTGTCCCATAATTGATTTATTTCCCCTGTCTCATAGTTCCAATTAAACAACAATTTACCCTGTCGCATTACCCTCTACTTTTTCACTCGTCATTTAGTATAGTATAAGTAATAACTCAATTTCATTTAACTGTTAAAATTCATACACTGAAGAAGGCAAGTTTGTGGACCGAAACATGTTTGTGAAAAGTGATGTGATAATACAATGTTTCCAAAAAGTTATTCAAATGTTAATAAAACTTCTAGAAAATTTACGTTTTCATTCGTATTAATTATTTAATATGGAGTTTTACATCATTGTTCGAGAAACAATAAATGAATATTAAATGTTAATTAATTAGTGAATATTAATATTTAGAAGTGACCTATACTATTTAATTATATTTTTTAATGTAACGAGTGTTAAATTTTATTTTTATTTTTACTATTAAACCCCTTTAGGGTGGCTGACTACATTTGCAGTCTAAGAAAATGATTCCAAACTGCGGAAGATAATAACATAGTTGCTGTTTATATTTGAAATTACTTTTTACTTTAGTTCCTTAATACTAAATTGTATGTATTTTTTATAAACAGCGGCTATCGCTGTCTAAACTGTAAATGTAGTCAATCCCGGTTCGAGATAATGTTTTTACTGCAAATGAAGCCAGCCGCACAGTGAGGGTTAAACGGACTCAGAATCCACAGTGAAATGACACGTGAAAACAGAGTCTAGAAAATATATTTTTTAAATTAAAATATCAAAAATAATGAGTTTCTATGTTATTCGTTGAAGCATTGAAAATTATCCTTTTCATTGAGGCTGAATAACAGTTAACAATCTACCACATATCAACCCCAGCGCCGCCAGTGGGGTGTGGTGACCTCCTAAACTTATGCTAATTCGCCATTCAGGAGCGAAAAACACCCGTGACTCCACAAATTCATAGACCTTCTCTCGGTCACGGTGGCTTTACCAAGATCGTTCTTCACCTGTCTCTTATTGTGATGAATTTTTAAACCCTTTGAGATTTAATTGAAACTGTTTTATTACAAAACCATATTATCGCACATTTTTCTAACATATTTATGTATAAATTGTGTATTTTCTTTTATTGTTGTATTGCTATGTGTGTACGGTGGGACATCGAGGGAGAGTAGCGTAGCTTAAATGTGGTCTGGGTACCCCTTGGTTGCAAATTATTATTTTTTAACGTAAGTTCCACATGGACGGGGGACGGGCCTAGGGAGTGCACGAGTGAAGCTGACGAAAAGCGCCGCTGCGCCAATAAAAAAATATGTATTATATATAATATCGTTTATCCAGAGGCTTGATTTTATTTGGGTTAACTCTGTAGTCACACATTTAACGTTACTTTTTTACGTAAGTGCTCAAGTTTTTACAGCAATATGTTTTTAATATTAACTACCTCATAGTTACGCAACATGAAAGCAACGGTAAACTACCACATTAAGGGCCCAGTGGCTTCTAGAACCAGGAAAAATGATACAATTTGCTTTGAACCAATCCATAGGATTGAAAATTAATATCACATGTCATGAGAATCAATATAATAGCTGCAGCCTTTGTACATCTTTAGGCTAGCGCTGTATGGATGTAAATAGATATTTAACAAAATAAAATATCGTATATTTAGAGGTTTAATTTTAATTCCAGATAAACTTAAATCGTTAACAATGTGGGATTCCAAAATGACGATTTTTTTCGACATGTTTCGAAGGCTTACACCTTCATCTTCGAGAGAACTATTTAACTGTAGGACAATAAACTCGAACGTGAAAATAACAGCGTTTTAATTCATAACAAATTTGGTTTATTTTTATTTGTATTAACTTTGTGGTCACACATTATAACAACGCTTTGTTACTTAAGTGCGTAGATTTTTACGGTTGGTAGTAGCATGTTTTTTACCCTATCTACCCTGAAGATGGAGAGGAAGATGTACTGATATACCCTAGATCCCAAAAACACATTTTACTTATTTCATAAACTTTTTCTTGTACGTATATTTTAGCTTAATAACTTTTTCGCATAACTCAACTTATGTATCATTTTTTAAGGATGCGGAGAGGATTGTACGCATATAAATATTTGAAACCGGTCGGCAACAAAGGTTAATTTGTCGATAAAAACGAAATTTAAAATGAAAAAAAATCATAGTTCTAAAATGTATATCTCTTATTTTTCAGTTAACCGAGCAAAGCGTGAATACACTTGCATAATTATATTTATGCTAGTGTATTGATTTTTTATTATATTACAAATAGGGTCGAAATATACATATTTATTTCTAACAGGATTATTATTACAAATCATTTATTTAACTTATGAACTAACTATTCAATTTGAATTAAAAAAAATTTGGAGTAAAATTTTTATTTTTCGATTTTATTTTTTCCACATGTGTCAAGTTACCTTCATTACCGTGAGAACGATAATGCGTGTATCTCTATATGATGAAATTAGAATATCTTTGAACCATGTTGAATAAATAAAAAATTGGTAAGAAATCATAATTATGTAATTCCATTATGTTTTATTTAATCCATAAAATAATCATTATTATGGAATTTTACTTCTACTTTTTGTCGCACCAGTAACTTCATTCCATCTGAGATTAAATTATGAATTTAATGTAAGGGTGTTAAAATAGATCGAAAATATGGAATGGGTACCGAAATAGACGTCGTATTTAGCGTAGTGACTCGATTATGGGAAAATCGTATTGCGAAACCTATAAATACCTTCGCCATCTCAAATTTTGTAAGGTTATTTCTGAACAATACGTTTTGAATCTGAATAGGCGACTAAATACAAGGCGTCGTGTTTTCATTTGGCTTGATGCGTAAGCAAAACAAAATAATAATCAATACTCATATTGCTTCCAATTGGAGTAGGTGTGAAGGAGAATGACAAACAATATATATTTCACGTTTGTTAAATCTAATGCTTAGGTTCTCTTTGGTCTACCGCCCACTTTTCAAGATGTATTTTTAACGACCCCTTTTTATAACAGTTCTTCTATATTCGCCATCACTTTGTGTTGTGGATTCACATTCACTTCTGAAGAAGGAAAGTTTGTGTCCCGAAATATGTTTGTGAAAAAAGCCAAAAGGGGGTGTGATAATACAATGTTTCCAAAAAGTTATTCAAATTAAAACCTTGTTTTTGATGGAAATAATTACATTACTTTTTTATGATAAAGATAATTGATATAAATCTAAGAACATTTTAAAACAGTAACTGAAAAATATGAGCCTAAGACATGTTAAGACGATATCAAAGTTAAGAATATATAGATCATTAAAAAATGAAAGACTTATAAATAAATGTACTAGAGAAGAGCAATATGAACACGACTAACAATTAGCGAGCGACGTATTTATTATATTGTGGTAGGATTACTAGGTGCAAGTATTGACATCAAATATAATAGTAAAAATTTGAGCTGGTTTTCAAAAATTATATGTTTGGTGGAGATCGATACTTTTTAAGTTTAGACAGAAAAGAATTTCGATTTATTCCTAAAAATCTAAATCTTGACAAGAGCAAATCTACTCATTATGGATATAAGTTCATTATATCCATTGTTTGTTTCATGCAGATTTTCGTGAAAGAGTTTAATTTGGCTTTGTTTTGGAAAAAATAATGTTGAATTAAAATTCATGATAGAAGTGTTTAAATTTCATGATAGAAGTTCATTGTAAATAATGAAATATATATTTTTTTGTGAAAGATCTTTTTGAAATGTATAAAAAGCCACTATTGTTTATTTTTAATATAAACATTATTAAGTGAGTTATACATTTTTGAGAAGGCAGAAAAATGATTATTTTCTCATTGGTGTGAATTTTTAATTATTTCTAACGTCAGGCATGTTTTTTTAATCCGAAAATTAATAATGCAAGAGTAAATCAATCATGCTAATAGATAGTTTATGATTAATCGTTGGTTTAAAAACTATATTATCATAATTAATTACTCGTTTTTACTATTGCAACACACGCGGGGTGACGGTCACGTGACGCACGAACTAATTTAAATGGAATTTTAAAACAATTAAAAAACGTATTTCAAACCGAGCTTTAAAAAGCCTCGTTGAGCTTTGTATATGGTTAATCGAAAATCATGCGACCAGAGTGGAAAAATGTTTGTGCATATGAAATAAAAACTTTCATTAAAATGTATTTTAAATTTTCAAATATTAAATAAATATATTTTCTTTCATTTTCATACCACGAGTTTGTCGAATTAGTAAGCATACGAGTATGATTAAAATTTGATTTTGAATACTCCAAGATCCCTAGACAGTGAAAATAATTTTAATCCCTTAAATGGGTTACTGGTAATTTTCGTTTGTTAGCCTGCATTTCGGTCTTACGAAAGTAAATTTATAGGGTGTCTGCAAGTCATAATTTTCCATTTCACCCCTCAACTCGTAGTTTATAAAGTAATTAAAATCCAAAGCAACCCCTGGCAGCATTTCGGCGACGTACTAACAATTATACTGAAAATAAGTTGAACCAACTTAGGGGTGTAATTGAAGTTACCTTATTTTTTCTGGAGTTAAACTTTAATCAGAAACAAAATGGCAGATGAAAGTAAAGCTTAAACCGCCGCTGATCAAACTAATTACTTCTTGAAGTCCCCCAGGGATCGGTGAGGGAGAGATTTCCAAAATTTTCTGAATTAACTCATTCAAGGCTGAAAATGAAAATTTATTATAATTCTCAAAATTTTAATTTACACAAAAGAAAAACTTATCACAAAAATACAGGCAGCAATAAAGTAGTGTTTTAAACAAAGTGATAATATAAAATGTTGTAATGTAGTATTTAAAAAAAAATTCTCAAAAAAAGTTTAAATGAAATGGTTAATTTAATCGATTTAATATGGGAGTATCGTGAGAGTACTCTCATTATTGATACCCCACTATTTATGACATGAGTTATTTTACACTATTTATGACATGAGTTATTTTACACTATTTATGACATGAGTTCTTTTACACTATTTATGACATGAGTTCTTTTACACTATTTATGACATGAGTTCTTTGAAACTATTATAACCAGTAGATATACTTATTGTAAATAGTTTGTGAAAAATTATACTTAAAATTACTTAAAACTAACTAAACTAAACAATCGAATAAATCGCACGCTAAATAGAACACTGGCTTAACTCAAAAAAGCAAGTTTTGCTCAATCTGACATGAGTCGGTGTTTTAACAAAAACAGTCGAAAAACACGTGCGAATGAAAAAGACCGATATAGTGTAATGGAGGTCAATTGGCGGAATTCTGACTTAATTTTAACGCGAAACGATGGATAGCGTTAACACAAGCCTCTGTCCAATGTTAACTCAATTATGACCTAAACCATAATCGGTCAGTTTACTATTAAGCGTGCGAAATACAAATTACGGCAAGTATAAATTATATTCAAATTGAAGTTTTTAAAGTTGAATACAAACAGAAATGAATGAATACTCGTATTTAAAATCTCGGTTTGAAAGAGAAAAGCAGGGAGAGTTTTGAAATTATCACGAAATAATTAATACAAAAAAAGATAGAATAGTATGAGTTAGAAATTTAATATCATTTTAACTAAATTTCGGTATTATAATAGTGTTCCAAAGTAAACACTGAAAGTTCATTGAACAATGTTTATAACTTTGTAAACAACACTGACTTTATCAAAAACAAATTAAAATACAAACATGTTTCGGACACAGATGCCCTTCATCAGTGTTTTGTTAGTTTTTGTATATACAAAATAAATATTTAAACAATATTTTCATAAATGTGGTCAGTTTTGACAAATATTAAAATTTTCATATCGGTCAAAACTAACAAAACATATAGGGCTTATGGGTCTGAAACATGTTTGAATTTAAATATATATTTTTTAAATAAAATTGGTGTTGTTTACAAAGTTATAAACATTGTGAAATGGTTAATTCTTAGCGACAAGCAGATGATGTTATGGTTTTAGAAGGGTTGAAAGGCGAACCTTTGGCTGCTCTACGTAGGTTCTATTATTTACCTTCAGCAAAATGGCGGCCGCGCTGGCAAATTTAAATAACAGATCTCGGGTTTTGGGGGTGAATTTACCTTCTAGAGAGACACCTTCGTCACATTTCACATTCTCGGGTAAGATTGCAAAGAAAAAACCGCGGCGCTCTACGATATCTTTATAAGGTATAAAAAATATTCACGTGTTTTTTTTCTGAACGCTGTAATATAATATTATATAATTATACATTAGATGATTTATTGATCGCTATTTTTATGAATAAATCAACTCAAGAGGATGCTGTAAAAAATCTAATTTATTATAATCTATGATTTTACTGAAATATCATGATAGAAGTTCGTTTTCAATAATAATTCACTTAAACGGTATTTTTAACAACTTCTTTCACTTTTGTAGACAAAAGTTAATGTGCATATAATAAATTATTATCAGTTTTAAGAACGAGTTAAAAATACATATACTTTATACAAAGGCTGCATCTGAAGCAGTCGATCAGCATTTACATCAGGATAGGATAATTTTAAATAGTGCATTTTGAGTCTCGATCTAACAGACAAAGGAATATTATTCCAGGCTGAAGTGCCGGCTACCGCGAAGGCTCAGTCGTCAAAATTTGTGCGAGGACAGCGTTAGTACAGATAATCTACCGATCGCATAAGACTTTGCACTGAGGATGTTGGGCTTCATCATTCAGACCGGAAGAGTTTTCAGAGATCCCAATGTGCTCAGAGTCCTATACAACGCATTGGTTCGGAGCAGACTCGAAAGTTCTGTGTGATGGAGTCCTCACGAGGCGAGATATTCCGTTATGCTGGAGAGGGTTCAGAAAAAAATTCTGAGGTATCTCTACATGAGGAAGTGTGATAGTTATCCGTGGCTGAATCCCACGGCATTTCTTTTGGGAATGCTCGGAACCAATTCTGTACAGCTTCGAAGAGAAGGACATCTCATTACGCATTGCTTTAAATTAATCAAGGGATATTTCGAGAACTTGGCCGTGCTAGAGGGTTTTGGTATTTTTGTCCCAGATAGATTCCTCCGACAGCGACAGAACAGGTTGTTTTACCAACCGGCCACCAGAACCAATCTGCCTTTGGTGACACCAGTGGGAAGAGCAATTAGTCTGCTGAACGCGGTCTCCTCGGAGATCAACGTCTTTCATATTCGTGAAGGTACGATTACGGGACAAATACTCTTGACTTTAGAAAGTATATTGTCTTCCTAATATCGAACCATCTCTAATGCGTTCCTGGTATTTCGTTGAATTTTTATAATATTTGACCTGTACTCAAAAGATGCCTTAAACATTTTACTGTTTGTAATGTCTTTTGAGTTAATAAACTGATTTGATTTGCTGATCGCAATGTATAATAGACTGCCTCCCAATTAGAGTCTCGGTGATCCAGAATTCTGATACATGTAAACTATGAATGCGTTAAGTACATTATGATGGGACCCAAAACCCGCATCCTTCGCTCTTTACGCGTAATGCATTTTACACAATTAGCTACACTGAGTAGATGCATTATTATTTTTGCAAGATAATTAACTTGTTTAATTGATTACATAAGATGTGTCATTAAAACTATGTGGGTGACGTTATAATTATAATTTACAATCTAAAAATAATCTATTAATTTAACAATTGGAATATAATAGTGTAGGCGGATATTTGAACCCATTGAATTAGATCGATACTGAATTAATTAATAAAATTATCATTTGTATATAAGATGCTTAATAAAGGCGATGACTGTAATAGGATCAAGGATGTTAACTCTGTAGGGATTATTAATAGCCATTTTTACACAGAAAACAACACCTTCTAACAAACTTATTGCTATTGTGAATTCATCGTTACGATGTATCTAACACTTCTCTGTAAACTATTTGTACTTTGGTGTTAAATGTAAATAGCTAATAACTTGCATACTTGGGTTTGTTCTCTGCTTAGATTATCATTATTGAAAATAGCTAAACAGGTTTTGAATTAATACTGCATTAATTGATAACTATAGTAACACGAAGCTGGGAAAATATATCAATATAAATTCAAATATCTCTGTGCCACAGATCGTCAGATCTATTAAAACTAGAATATGAAAAAAAAACAGAAGAATATGAATATAAAAATCTACTTAAAACCGACAAACAATCACGTTTTCATAGATATTCACTAACTAACCATCACGCCATTTCCACGGAGGGGAAGGCAGAGAGGATGGATCGCCACAATGCTCTGTCCTGGCATACCTCTCGGAATTCCTGAACATTCACACATCGTACCATGCATGCACGTCGATTATTCCGACTTCGAATGTGGCCGCCTTTTAGTAATTGATTAATTTGGTCATGCCATGGTTTCCTCGGTCGTCCTCGGCTTCTTTTCCACTCACGCTGCTTGTGTACAACTTTTTAACCATTCTACTCTCATCCATTCGTTCCATATGTCCAAACCATCTCAGGGATCCTTTTTTAATTTTATCCATGATGCAGTCATCTGCCTTACATTTCTTTCTTATTTCATCGTTCGGTATTCTATCATACAACGTTTTACGTACATTTTTTTTAGTGATCTCATTTCTACGGTGTTTATTCTGCTTTCATCCTTATTTTGCCAGCTCCAAGTTTCAGTTCCATACATGAGGGTTGGCACTAGAACTCCATTGTGTACTGCCATCTTTTTTCTGTGGATATATTTGCAGTATTTGCAGTAATGACTTTGAATGCGCCATTTATTTTATTCTCAACACCAATCTTTGTTTCGATTTCTTTCTCCATTTTTCCGTCTCTTGTAGACATGCTTCCCAGATACGTAAATTCGGTAATTATTATAATAATAAACGTGATTGTTTAATGGTTTTACTTGATTCAATTCATATAATTACTTATATAAATAGCAGTAACAAATTTGTTTCGCCTTTTCAAACTTAAGTTTGAATAGGCGAAACAAATTTGTAACTGCTATTTATATAAGTAATTATATGAATTAAATCAAGTAAAACCATTAAACAATCGCGTATATTATTATATAATTATAATTATAATGGAGTTTTACAAAACAAAAACCTCAACCATCAATAAATTCGGTAACTTGCTCCAATTTCTCGCCCATCGCACTTATATCGCAAATCGTCATACATTCGTCTTTCTCGAAAACCATCACTATAAATTGTTATAACGAAGGTATTGGAATATTCGAGTATATATTAGTTGCGAATAAGGCACGATATTGAGTGTTTCCTTAAACGGTATGACCGAAGCTGTGGGCTCGAAACATATTGGGCGTGTCTTCTGAGGTCTGTGAACTTGACAAGTCTCATAATGCAATTTCGCGCTCCGCTGACCCATTTCGCGGTTTGCATTTCGGCAGCCCTCCCTCCCTTTAATGGGGACTAAATTATTAACATCACGTTCACCATCCTTTCAAAACCACACTATTAATTTAAAAACAATATTATTTTTAAAGCATGCAGAATATTCTGTCCTTCAAACGAATTCAAAGCGAAGATATTAATTATATATTATGAAATACGGAAAATATCGAAAGAAGAATCACAATTGGTAACAAAACATTCTTTTCTCTACTACCAGCGCTCAAATCAAGAAACGTACACTGGAAAACCAAAATCACCCTGTATAAAACAATCATCCGAACAGTAGTGACCTATGGGTGTGAGGCGTGGACAATGACAGCGAAATCTGCAGAGCGACTGGATACTTTTGAGAGAAGGGTGCTGCGTAGAATTCTGGGTCCTGTGAATGACGGTGAAGGCTGGAGAGTGCGGCATAATGACGAGCTGTACAATATTTACAAAGCTCCCAGTCTCTCCACACAGGTCAGACTGAATAGACTGAGATGGGCCGGTCACGTGCAGAGGATGCCGTCATCGCGAACCCCAAAAAGATTGCTGGAGTGGCACCCAAGTGGTAGAAGACCAATTGGACGACCAAGGCTGCGATGGGAGAGATGGAGCAAGATTGTTAAGAGTGTCAGATTGGAGGGTCGAAGCGGAGGACAGGAGGAGTTGGAGGCGAAGAATACTGGAGGCTAAGGCTCGATATGGGCTGTAGGGCCATCGAAGAAGAAGAAGAAGAAATACGGAAAAACCATGTTATAAAAGATTTCATTTCCGTATTTTTCATTCTGTATTTAAGTGTATTTAAGTTCGTTACACCGTACCGCCGGAGTTGTTTGAAAAATGTTTTCTTTGGCTAAATTCGGTATTGTGATATCGCAAGAAAGTATTTTCATTTTTTTATAAATTAAGTTTGCTCCATAAAACTCTCAATTGATGAGGCAAAAGGATTTGTATCTTATTATGATATTACTATTATTTTTGGGATTCTGATTTTGAAAATTTGGTTTGGTTTATGTGGTGCTCCTGTAAATTTGGAGATATTTCGTGTTTAAATTAATTGTTTTGGTTATTTCAGGTGTTGCCGCACTCTAAAATAGTCAATTGTGACACGTAATACGTTTGTACTATTTTGCTGTTAAAATTATATAAGTTTTTTCGTTTTTTTAAAGAATTTTGACAGGTGTAAAAATAAATTTTTCATTTGTTCCAATGACAATTTAAATAATTTCTTCATTATTATTTTTAAGTTCTTGCTGGTTAATTAAAAAAAAAACGGTGGATACGTGTAACATAAATTAAATAAACACATAAGTCCGGATCGTCCATGTCAACATGTGCAACATCGAAAAAAACATTATGTGTTAATACATTATGTGCTTAATTAAAAAAACGGTGGATAACTGAAACATTAAGTAAATAGACAATATGTGCACCATCTAAAAATAATATTTTGTGTTAATTTAATTTTATTTTGATATTTTATTTTATATCATTGTATTTTATATTATTTGTTTTAGATTTATTTTGTGCGTGTTGGACGATCGAAGTGTGCGCGGGAGATGCCTATTGGTGGCGATGAGGTTCCCAACCCATCACACCGCGTCTCCCGCGGGGCGAAAAGAGAAGGATGAAGTGCCGCATCAGTAAAAGTGTGACAGTTCATTCTTTCTGTCTACCCTTTCGGGAAGACGGCGTGATGGTTAGTTAGTTAGTTACTATTAAAAAAATGAAATGACAAAAAATGAGATGAAAAGTTCATTATTATGGATATATTATAGCAATATAGCATTGTTTACCCTATAACCAATTTACCTAAGGTTATGCCCGTGGGCAGGGCAATAATCCTTCTAAACCGCATCTCTTCGGATGTGGACGTCTTCCACGATAGTGAGGCTACCCTCAGAAAACATCTATCTCTTAAATAATGTGTGGTTCTTCTTATTGTTTCTAATTACTTAATTGGTCTTAATTTGTTAATTATCTCGTGTTTTTTTGTGTTTTTGTCTATTGTTTATTTTGTAATTTTTAAATTTCATAATTGTGTATTCTGTTTAAAATAGTTTTTTAGTTGTTTTTGTATCCTACCTGTGTAGTCATAAGCGCTTTGGTTATATACTATAATGTTTATGATTTAAAAGTGAAAATAAAAATTGAAATTGAAATTGAATTGAAAATAAATAGTCTTTAAATTTGTATATTTAGTTGTTTGTAACGGCTGATGATGCCAACATCGGTTAGCAAAACAGCTGTCGCGATTTTCTCAAAAAGTGTATAATAAAAAAATGGGATAATATAACAGTGTTGTAAATTTAACAGTTAATAACCTCAATTTTAGTAACAATTAATTAGTTAACGTCACAAAGCTCTGTTTGTTTGCGGTCTGCTTTGTCCCACGTAGTGTGACAGGATACATTAATTTGAGACGTTTCATACGCCACTCCACTTAGTCTCAGTGGATATTCTTGTAGGGTGTGTAAATTAGCGAACCAGGACCCTGGACAGTGTCAAAGGGATGAGAGGGCAGAGACGTGAGCTCTCAGTGCAAGTGGGAAGCAAATTACATGAGACGAGAGCACCTGCAAGCATAATCCAAGGAGCTTTAATCAAATTTCCGTCTGTCGTTAATCAATGTCTGTAATATTCTACAGTTATCCCAATCTAGGTTCTGATTAAATTAACAATTAACGTTATATGAAATATCTAGTTTGAAGAAATATCATTGCAGTATTTTGGTTTCAAATGTTTAAATCGATTAATATTAATAAGTAAATATATAAATAAATAAATTAATTAATTAATTAATTAACCATCACGCCGTCTCCCCGAAAGGGTAGGCAGAAAGAATGGACCGTCACACTTTAACCGATGCGGTACTCCATCCTTCTCTTTTCGCCCCGCATGTGATGGGTTGCGAACCTCATCGCCACTAATAGGCATCTCCCGCGCACATTTCGATCGTCCAACATCCCCGAAAAAATGTAAAACAAATAATATAAAATACAATGATAAAGTAATAGTTTTCGATTAATATTGTTAAATACATAATTAATACGAATGAAAACGTCAGTTTTCTAGAAGTTTTATTATTATATTTTATGGGAATGAGATGTTTCGCCCTTCCAAGGCATTATCAAATGTCGTTTGACATTGACTCAGTAAACCACTTCACCTCAGGATATCTCCGTCTACCATTGCTCATGTGTTTCCTGGGGAAGCACAAATCAAAAATGTTATATAAATACGGTAAAAGTATTGTCAGGCTTCATTTACGATAATCAAGTTGTATAAGCTACTCCAATCAATCTGAGTCATTAAATGATAAAGTTTGTCAAAGTTTCCTCGCCCAAAGTTCCAACCGCGGAAGGTACTGACATCATGTTTGGGTACTCTACGGAGATGTTTACCTGTTGGTGAAGCTAGGAGCCTCGTAAATTCTTTTGTAGTGTCACGGTTAGATTATTGCAACGGAATGTACGCTGGATTGCCAAATAATCAATTAAGCAGAATTCAAAGCGTATTTAATGCTGCTGCCCGATTGATTATGGGGCAACAAAAATACTGTCATATCACGCCGCTCCTGAAGGACCTTCATTGGTTTAAAATCCGAGAGCGAGTAAAATATAAATTGTGTTTGACAGTGTTTAAGGCTCGACACCAGAGAGCGCCAGCGTATATATCGGACCTCTGCGTGACACCCATGCCAACGGAAAGGCAACGTTCACTCCGATCAGTAGAAACAAGTGCAAACAACATAGCGATTCCAGTCAGAGCCAATAAAGCATGTTTCTATGATCGTGCTTTCAGCGTTGCGGGTCCGTTGGCGTGGAATAGCCTCCATGTTAGTATTAAGTATGAGGAAAGTGACGTTAAATTTAAGAAACATCTGAAGACTGCACTGTTCGGTCAGTCATTTCCTAGTGCGCCCTTGGAGTAATTGATTTTACAAAACGGCGCACTTAAAATACAAATCATCATAATAATAATAATAATAAATAATACTCTAGTGACCCCCGAGACCATCTTACCATCACACACAAACTCCAACGATGGATGGGAACTGTCTTCGGGTACCAGAGGAAAAACTTGCAACTTCATGTTGCTCATAATCAAGTCAAGAACTCTGAGACAAGAATTCAGAATACCACTGTACTGGGTGATCCCAAACACCGCGCACAAGAACTCCAGGTCCTGCTGAACACTGTCGCTCCCACGCGCGGAATGAAGATTTAAATAACCCATCACAATGACATTCTGATCTCCTATCAGACCGTGGTTCATATGCATTGCATCAAAAAAGCGTTTGTAGACATCCCAAGAAAATCCCGGTGGAATGTATACCACGCATAAAACGCATAAAACATCAAACCATCTCTTATGCGTTCCTGGTATTATATACAGAAATAATAAACTGATTTAATTGATTGATTGATAGATGAAGCTAAAATCCATCTCCTGGAATGGCTTTTTATCTTTTTATTTTTGGGGATAACCAGAAAGTCGTCGAGGAGGTCCGCTCTCTTATGGATATCTTTGTGCAGCTTCCGTCCATTAGTATGTTGGTTACATAAATAAATATATAAAAATCTATTTGTTTTATTGTCAGGGTAACTTCAAAGTTTGTCATGTTAGTGCTTTGGAATGTAATTACGCGTGCTTTATATTATTATTATATGTTCGAGTGTTATTACTTCAGGCCACAGCCTCACCAAATATAGCCACCACGCATTGGGATGATTTAAACTGTAGCCAGTCAACTGTACGAAGGGAGATATTTGAAGGAATATCCGAATGTGGAGAGAAAGGAAGGGATGTAGGGTTCATCTTCCCCGGGATTAGAGCAGGTTGAACCGTGGATTAAAATATTATTATATTATATTGTACTGACGTAGCCTACAAAACTCATCATTTATTTATATAACAACCTTAAGCCGGGTTCTTGTAAAACTTTGATGGGACCATTAGGTTGATTTACCCATTCTTAGAATTACAGAAAATAATAGAAACTTCTTTTATTTTTGCCTTTTCTTTGTGTTGTGAATACATATTTGATTTATAACGAAGCGAACTTTTTTAACACAACACTTTATTCCTTTTTTTAAATAAAACAAAGTATTTAAAAAATTTACGCTCTTTTTCAGCGAAATCTTTTTTCATTTTTACTAATTAAAAACTAAAAAAAATTAGACAACAAAGGAGGATATTGGGCATTTGAAATATTAAAAAAAAAAATCATTTCTTTCCTGGTATACTTCTCTCGTTTCCTTAACATTCATACATCGTATCATGATGCACGTTGATTTCTTCGACTTCTCACGTGGCCGACATTTAATATTTGATCTAATAGATCGTTCCACGTTTTACTTGGTCTTCCTCTTTTTCTAGTTCCATTTACATCGACAACATGTAATTATATTTTTACAATTATTTCTTAATTTGTTCATTCCGTGTGTCCAAACCATCTCAATGTTATCTTAATTTAAATAATCTATTATAATTTTTTTAAAGTGTTAATTCCTTAAATTTATCTAAAATTAATAATATCGAACGAATCACCGAATGCAGTCCACAAACCTCGAATGCACAGACTTGCCAATTAATACCTATATGGACAATCGATGGACATGTTTTGTAAGTCTTCCTATTTTTAAAAAGGGACTTCTCACTATTTTTTTAATAACATAGATTTTAAACTTCATTTATAATTATTTTATTCACTAGCCCCACATGTACATCATCCGGTCACATGTTGGACTGGTAAATTACCATCACTTTGTTTCTTTTCTGTTGTTTTTTTTCTCTCTATCTCATATACGCAATTTCTAAGTTCTATTATGTTATTTGTGAAATGTATACTTATATCTGTATACGAATCCTGGATTTTCACCTGTGGGTGGTTAATTTAAATTTTTAATTGTATCTCAATAGAGACGAAGAAACAAACTGGAAACTGAATATGGATGATCAAGGTGTTTACAGGACTTATGACCTGTCATTGGTTGGGTTAAGCGCACGCTTTATGTAATTACAACATTCCCCATTCCACCATTGTTATTATGATCATGCATGATACATTTTTGGAAGTTGTATATATACTCCAAATCCATACCTATCTTCACGTGTCAGTTCCAGTTAGCCATCTATGTAGATTTGATTGTACTAATTAATTTTTTAAGATTAATCTATACAATCCACCCACTAACGCCATCTATGAAGAATGATTGTTTAGCATTTAGCAAACTACTTTATTAACACAATGCGAAGAGGCTACCGCCTCCTAGCGCACTGTTTTAGAAGTCGCCTGGAGTATCACTCCTATTTTATACGCCAAAGAATTGACCAGAATATTTACAAATATTTGTGAAATGTATACTTATATCTGTATACGAATCCTGGATTTTCACCTGTGGGTGGTTAATTTAAATTTTTAATTGTATCTCAATAGAGACGAAGAAACAAACTGGAAACTGAATATGGATAGATTAATCTTAAAAAATTAATTAGTACAATCAAACCTACATAGATGGCTAACTGGAACTGACACGTGAAGATAGGTATGGATTTGGAGTATATATACAACTTCCAAAAATGTATCATGCATGATCATAATAACAATGGTGGAATGGGGAATGTTGTAATTACATAAAGCGTGCGCTTAACCCAACCAATGACAGGTCATAAGTCTTGTAAACACCTTGATCATCCATATTCAGTTTCCAGTTTGTTTCTTCGTCTCTATTGAGATACAATTAAAAATTCTATTATGTTATGTTCTTTTTTTATCATATGTTCGAAATTTCTAAGTTATATCATGTAATGTTATGTACGTAAGTTCTCATTTCTATTATGTCATGTTCTTTTCTATCTCATGTACGTTATTTCTAATTTCTCTTATGTTATCCTTATTCTCTTGTTTTTGTGTTTTGACGTTATTTGTGCAAATTTTAATTACCTTTGTTGCTAAACATGTCATTTTTTGTAAAAGCCCTTGCGGCGTTTATGTCCAAATAAATATCGGTTTTATAACGCGATGTGTGTAACTATCATTTGCGAGATGAGTTCGGCATTTGTTTTTAAATGTCACCAGACGGCTCGTAGAGTTCACTGCACAACCCTTATTTAATTCCTTCCCTCCCTCGTTTAACCCTGGCGCTATTCATCTTATATGAAACCATCTCGTCTACGTGAACTAATTTCAATGCGTAAATATTTGCGGCAGGATAAAGGGTTTAGGGCTGCTCAGTCAAGTATAAGGGACCAAAGTGAGTCTCTGAATCTTTAGATTTTCCCTGCAAGCTGCGGTACTTAAAATACACTATTGCGGAAAATTTATTACCTGTCTAGGCAATGAACCGATTTTATTTTTCTAACACGGTTAATACATTACTCCCGGTTGCATTATTACGTCAAACAAATGTGGTACGGTACTCCGTATGTGTGTTTATTGTGGTAATAAACTGGGAGAAGTCCGTACGTTTATAGACAAATGGCCATTGAACTTGTGTACAATACATTATATTAAATTTTATATACGTTTATTCTGCTTCTTTTTCGCGTGCCGTATGAGGTCCCCCTGACGTTGGCAATCACTCCGGCAAAGGCTTCTCTATCTTGCGCAACCCGGAACAGCTCCCCCACATATATCATCACAATCCAGTCTCTTATGTTGCACAGCCAAGACGTTTGCCTTCTACCAGGACCACGCTGCCCCGCAATTTTTCCCATCAGTATTAGTTGGAGCAAACTGTATTTATCTCCCCGCAGAATGTGAAATCTTACGGACCTTAACGTCCTTTAGCAGTTGTCTACTACAATACTCCTCAAAATCTCCAAATTACTGACGAAATCTGTCCACAGTATGCGAAGCATTCTCCTGTGCAACCACATCTCGAACGATTAATGAATACATATACGTTTAATGAATAAAAATGAAATAAAATCTACGGTTTTATAACTCCTTATAATTTAAAAAAAATATCAATATTCATTAATTTCCAGAAAGCAGGGTAGATTTCAGAAAAGGGCAACACTGCATTGAATAATTCAATCTCTACCGCTCAAGGGTGATTCGCATGTCTGATTGCCCTTTCGAACATATGTGGGCACCATCAATGAAAATCTCATGAACGATACCAGATCCTTTTGGAACAACGTCAAAAGCTTATGCAGCGATGGTGATGTGATAAATACCATGATGCATGGGGATAGAGAGGTTTCAGGTGCTGATATAGTGAATGCATTCGCTAAGCACTTTCAATCGGTCTATGTTATAGACTCTATAGTAGGCTTGTAAAATCTGGTTTATCCCTACTGAGACAGCTAAAACATATAAGGAGATATTTTCCTATTGTTGAAGATAGGGCCCTCGTAAATTCTTTTGTAGTGTCACGTTTAGATTAGTCGCTGGATTGCCAAATAATCAATTAAGCAGAATACAAAGCGTATTCAATGTTGCTGCCCGATTGATTATCGGGCAACAAAAATACTGTCATATCACGCCGCTCCTGAAGGAACTTCACTGGCTTAAAATTCGAGACCGAGTAAAATACAAATTGTATTTGACAGTGTTTAAGGCTCGACACCAGAGAGCGCCAACGTATATTTCGGACCTCTGCGTAACACCCTTGCCAATGGAAAGGCAACGTTCACTCCAATCAGTAGAAATAAGTGCAAACAACATAACATTTCTAGCCAGAGCCAATAAAGCATGTTTCTATGATTGTACTTTCAGCGTTGCAGGTCCGTTGGCGTAGAATAACCTCCATGTTAGCATTAAGTATGAGGATAGTAACGTTAAATTTAAGAAACTTCTGAATACTGCACTGTTCAGTCAGTCATTTCTTAGTGCGCCCTTGTAGTAATTGATTTTACAAAACGGCGCACTTAAAATATAAGTCATCAAAAAAATAATAATAATAACCTCACTCTAAAATATTGATGCTATTTGCTTTAAGACTTATTTGGTATATCTTCTTCTTTTTAGCTTATGTTCCATTTATTTGGGGTCGTCTCTTCTCGTACGAGGTTTTCATGACTGTTTGTCCTGGGTGGCGTCTGGGAAACCAGATCTCTTTTGAGACTCCTGTTGATTAGTTCCATCCACGTCAACTTAAGCCTATCACGTCATTTGGGTCGCTGGTCCATCTCCACTACACTCCGTGCAATGTGTTCAGCTGGGTGCCGCATGACTTGGCCATTCTCTCTCAGAAGATGATGGACTGATGTGGTCAAGCAGCGTAACTCCGCTTGCCTATTTAAGCATCCTCGTTTCAGAGCTGTAGAGTTGGTCGTCTGATGTTTTTTAAGTGGCTAGCACTCCAAACCATAGCTCATGGCTGGACGCATCGCCGCCTTGTACTCATTCCTCTTCGTGCGAATGGGCATTATAAAATATATTTAGTTTAATTCCACATGATTTTATGGCTTCAACTGGGAGAATACCATTTTCTTACTTCTGGTGGATGGAATTCTCAAGATATAAATTGATCACTTAAAAAAATTACTTGACTTTTTTTTGGACATTATAGAAAAAATCTTATTATGTGGCATAGCCTATAAAAAGTGCTTTATTATAAGTTTCTGCTAGAAAATTGATGAATGTTTATTTAATATTTCAATTTAAACTTTGCAAAGTTTATATTTATTGGCTTGGACGCATCGAGTAGCGTCCAAGATAATCATAAATTTGCAAGTTTTAGCGTATTAAACTTAGTTTAAAAGCTGCTATAATAAAAGTTATCCAACGTAATAGTAACTTTCGTTGATGTAATATTAATGTAGTGTAAGGGGAGAGCATCAAATCGTCTTCTAATGAAAAATTTACAGTTTCTCCTAATTTTATTCTGTGACTTTGAATGTGAAAGGCGAAACGATGTTAGTTTGTCATTGTTACGCTACACGAAATGCGGTGCTTAGCTTTAAAATTAATTTCCATGTAAATTTTCCAAACGAGTTTTCCAGGATTGCTAGATAATTTTCGAAAACAATTTTAGCGAACTTAATAAGCTGCCGTGTGTCTTTTGTAGGTTGTCAGAGAAATTAAAGAATTTTAATAAATGTTAAGGCGTTAACACTGTGAAATTTCATTGTTGATTTGAGAACAGTAAACACTACATAATCCACATTATTTATTAAATATTTTTACAAAATTAAAAACCAATTAACTACGACACACCATGCCGTCTCCCCGAAGGGGTAGACAGAAAGAATGGACCACCACACTGTTCTGTCCTGACATACATCTCTTGATTATTCTACATTCATACATCGTGTCATGCATGCACGTCGATTTCTTAGGCTCCTTACGTGACCGACATTTAATATTTTATTGATTCGATTGTGCCAAGTTTTCTTCGGCCTTTTTCTATTTCTAGCTCCGTTCACGTCGTTTACATATACGAGTACTTTCTTCACCATTCTGTCTTCACTCGTTCTTTCCATGTGTCGAAACTATCTCTACAATCCTTTCATTATTTTGTTCATAACATTTTAATTCGCACCGCATTCACTTCTTATAATTGCATTTGACACTCTATCATATTCAGTTTTATCACACATTCGTCTTAGAGATCTCATTCCTACTGCATTTATTCTACTTATTTACAAATATATTATGGAACAGGGTCCAACAAATATGGCGATAACTTCATATATAATTTATATATTTTTTTAATCTCGTGTCAAATCAACTCAAAACATAATATAATAATTTAATATTTTTGGTTTTATAAAATAAATTTAATTACTGACTAAAATTGTTATTTTAAACACTTGTTTTGTTCATACCTCTGACTGCCTCTAAGCCCTTATTTGATCGTGACATGTTTTTCTCTACTAATTCTTTCCACATATCTAAACCATCTTAGTATTTACAGGTATTTCTTAATTTTTTAACGCATTTATCTACTTTCCCTTCCTTCCTTATATTCTCGTTCGGTTTGTTATACGTCGTTTTACTACACAATATTCTTAGTAAACACAAAAGTCCGGATCATCCATGTCAACATGTGCAACATCGAAAAAACATTATGTGTTATTACGTTATGTGCTAAATTAAAAAAAACGGTGGAACATAAATAACATAGACAATACGTGCACCATCTAAAAAGAACATTTTGTTTTAAATTATTTTTATTTTGTTATTTTATTTTATATCATTGTATTTACTATGATTTGTTTTAGATTTATTTTGTGGGTGTTGGACGATCGAAGTGTGCGCGGGATATGCCTATTGGTGGCGATGAGGTTTGCAACCCATCACACCGCGTCTCCCGCGGAGCGAAAAGAGAAGGATGGAGTGCCGCATCAGTAAAAGTGTGACCGTCCATTCTATCTGCCTACCCTTTCGGGGAGATGGCGTGATGGTTAGTTAGTTAGCTAGTTAGTTATTCTTAGTGATATCATTCTTTCGACGTACTCGTACATCCTTATTTTGTCACGTTCCGAGTGTTACATCCATACATAAGAGTTGGCACTAGAAGTCCATTATGTCCAGCCATCTTTGCGAAAAACTTTTATCGTCAGATTTATTTACCTGCTATGATTTCCTCACTTATAAACGGGTTCCATTAACAGTAAAAAAATGTAGTTTAGGTATATGTGTATACGAGTATATAGGAAAACAGAGATTTCGATATAAATCCTTTCTCGTACAGGAAGCACTACTATTTAGGCACACCAAGTCGAAACATGTGTCACCGGCTTTTGCTGGAGAAATGCGATTAAACTGAATGAGTGTTCGTGGCTTTTGCCTAAGTAAAGTGAATAATTATCGTACTTGGGTGCTTGTTTAGAAGTCAGGATAAGTGTTGTCCTGTGTGTCTATAAACCGGTTCAAATTTACGAAAAATTAAAAACAATTCTGTAAAAACCTACTCGTAGTGTAGAGGATAAGACACATGGGAATAATGAGTGAAGACAGAATGGTGAAGAAGATATATGTAAACGACGTGAACGGAGCTAGAAATAGAGGAAGGCCGAGGAAAACGTGCCACGATCAAATCAATCAAATATTAAATGTCGGTCACGTGAGGAGTCGGAGAAATCGACGTGCGTTTATGACAAGATGTATGAATGTAGAGGAAACGAGAGAAATATGTCAGGACAGAACAGTGTGGCTGTCCATTCTTTATGCCTATCCTTCCGGGGAGACGGCGTGATGGTTAGTTAGTTAGTTAGTTAGTTAGTATAGAGGGAATACATGTTTAATGAGACACGATTTCGATTTAATATTTTATTTATGATTAATTTTCCTAAAAATTAAGCCGAATTACTGATTTTTATTTATTTTTTAATTAACACGTTTATTTTCTTTAAAATTAGTATTTATTGAGTAAATAATAAAAAATCATAATCCCTAATAAGGGAAGGGAAGAGGCCTATGTCCAGCAGTGGACCGATAAAGGCTGACAAAGAAGAAGAAGAAGAATAATATATACATCTATAACTTTCTCCTGTTGTCTGTTTTTTACACTTTTGATTAAAATAATACAAAAAATAATCTCATAAGTATAAATAATGGTGTTTTACATTCAGCAATAAATGATACGAAATTGATTTTTTAACACTATTTTTTCAGTACATTTTTATTTGCATATAATACTTTAAATATATTATATCCAAATTTGTTTGTGAAAAATTTCTTTAACTTAGCATTTGTACTAACCGGTTCATTTAATTATGAATCGGCTAGGAGCGTAGGGGGTCATGATTATTTAAGTTTTCTCCGACGCGTAAACAGATCTTAACATTTGTATCTAGATGGAAAGTAGATAGAAACAATGAGAAGTAATTTAGTAAGTTTAGAACAGATCCATTCAGGGACACATTAATACGAAAATTACTTAACTATATCTGTCTTTGGTAAGTTAACCGAATTGTTGATATTATAAGTTTAAATGTGCCATTATCGCGCACAAGCGCAGAGGCGGGAAACATTAAAACTATATAACGATTGTTATGGTTTCCTTAATAAAGATGTAAAACTCCATTCTTGTTACTTTTTATATGGAATTATTATGCCCTAACAAGGCGAAAGTGCGAAAGGAAGTGTTCTAGAAGTATAATTATATTTTATGTCATTTTATGTCTATAAGGCGTTGCATGGAATGGCACCAGCTTATATATCAGAACTCTGCATCAACGAGAACCTGAATGCTAGACAGTCTACATTGCGATCAGCTAAGTCTTCTGCGATCGGTAGATTGACTGTGCCAAAACGCTGTCCAAGCACAAACTTTGGCGACCGAGCCTTCGCGGTAGCCGGCCCTTCAGCCTGAACAGTCTTCCAGCAGACCTTAAGTGCATTGAGAATCAATCAGAGTTTAGATCGAGACTCAAAACGCACCTTTTCAAATTATCATTTCCTGACAGGAAGGGCTGATCGATTTCGTCGGGTGCAGCCCTCATACTAAATATGTTTGTATATATTTTTTATCATTATTATTATTATTATTATCTAGTTGATAAAACGGAGCATCTTCTACAGCGCCCTTGAGATGAGCAATTCATAAAAATGGCGCTTTATAAATTATCCAATTTATTATTATTATTCTATAAAATATAATAATACTTCTTAAACACTGACGTTTTAATCAATTTTTTATATTTTACAGCAGCGAGTTGTCGAAGTCGGTCGAAACCAAAGAATTGTAAAACATTCTTAAAATTATGATCTCCGAAATATTTGTTCGGCCGGACTCGAGCATTTTTTGTTTGTTCTTAATTACAACTAATAGTATGATAGTGGTGACAGTGTTCATGATAAAGATGTTGTAGATGATGATGAGGATGTTGTAGATAGTGATGATGATGATGGTGTCGTTGATAAAGATGAGATTGATGATAATTGTGATGGTGGTGTTCATGATGATTGTGATGATGGTGATGATGATGATGGTGTTGATGATAAAGATGACATTGATGACGATTGTGATGATCGTGATAATGATGATGTTGTTGATGATAAATATGACATTGATGACGATTGTGATGATGGTAATGATAATGATGTTGATGTTAAAGATGACATTGATGACGATTGCGATGATGGTGATCATGATGATGGTGATTATGATTGAGGTGATGATGGTGATGATGATGATGGTGATGGTGATGATGATGATGGTGTTGATGTTAAAGATGACGTTGATGACGATTGCGATGATGGTGACCATGATGATGATGATCAAAATGATGGTGATGATGATCTGGTGATGGGGATGATGATTATGGTGTTGATGATAATGATGATACTGATCGTGGTAATGTTGTGAATGATGATCATGATGGTGTTGTTCTAATGGTGGTGTTGATATTGATTATGATAAAGTTTTGATGATGGTATTGATGTGTATAATAATGTTTATGATATAGGTGATGATGTTGATGATAATAATGATGTTGTTGATGATTATGATGTTGATGATTATGGTGATATTGATCGTGGTAATGTTGTGAATGATGATCATGATGGTGTTGTTCTAATGGTGGTGTTGATATTGATTATGATAAAGTTTTGATGATGGTATTGATGTGTATAATAATGTTCATGATATAGGTGATGATGTTGATGATAATAATGATGTAGTTGATGATTATGATGTTGATGATTATGGTGATACTGATCGTGGTAATGTTGTGAATGATGATCATGATGGTGTTGTTCTAATGGTTGTGTAGATATTGATGATGATAAAGTTTTGATGATGGTATTGATATGTATAATAATGTTTATGATATAGGTGATGATGTTGATGATAATAATGATGTTGTTGATGATTATGATGTTGATGATTATGGTGATATTGATCGTGGTAATGTTGTGAATGATGATCATGATGGTGTTGTTCTAATGGTGGTGTTGATATTGATTATGATAAAGTTTTGATGATGGTATTGATGTGTATAATAATGTTCATGATATAGGTGATGATGTTGATGATAATAATGATGTAGTTGATGATTATGATGTTGATGATTATGGTGATACTGATCGTGGTAATGTTGTGAATGATGATCATGATGGTGTTGTTCTAATGGTTGTGTAGATATTGATGATGATAAAGTTTTGATGATGGTATTGATATGTATAATAATGTTTATGATATAGGTGATGATGTTGATGATAATAATGATGTTGTTGATGATTATGATGTTGATGATTATGGTGATATTGATCGTGGTAATGTTGTGAATGATGATCATGATGGTGTTGTTCTAATGGTGGTGTTGATATTGATTATGATAAAGTTTTGATGATGATATTGATATGTATAATAATGTTTATGATATAGGTGATGATGTTGATGATAATAATGATGTTGTTGATGATAATGATGTTGATGATATTGGTTATATTGATGATATATATTATTTTGATGATGAAGACGGTGATTATGATGATTATGGTGTTGATGATGCTGATGACGATGGTACTAATAAAGATTATATTGATGATTTCTATTGCGCTATTAGCATATTTTCTGATAAATAGTATTAATTTAACTCGTTTTTTTTACTATTTTTTTTGTTGTTGTTTGTAAACAAGCGATTCGAACCCGATTTCTGTATACAATCACTATTATTTTAATTCTCATGACATGTGATAGGTAGATTATTTATTGCCATAGTCACGTGAATTCTACACTAGACCAAAGACAGTGTGACAATCACACTGTCATCGCCGGGAATCAAACCCGGGTTCTTCAGTATAGCAATAAGGCAGAGCTCTTACCACTCTGCCACTAAGGTCGTTACATTTTTAACCTAATAATGGTTACAAATATATTTTAAAATATATTCTGTGTCTTTGCATTTCATTAAAACTTTGAATTTGCTTATTTTGTTCCATTCTCATGTTTTTCGTATTAATGTTAAAGTACATTTTTTGTAATAAGCGTGTTAGTTATACATGACACAAATTCTTATTTATTTATAATAATATCCATGTAAAATCCCTAAACCAGGCGTAAACTTTGTAAATCGTAAAATAAAGGTTGCCACAGTAGAAATATTTTAAATTAAACGAAAAAGCTTTTTGTTTTTCTTCTAAAAACGCGATTTAGTAGTCGCCACGCAAACTGATTTACATTTCACATTACAAAACGGCTCCCGTGGAACAAATAGTAATTGGTAACCTATTACTATGTTACAAATTGTAATTTAATTCACTATTGCGGTCATTGTAACCGCTAGACTTGTGAAAACTTGAAAAAATAAAACTATTCGTCAATTATTAAAAACGAACAATATATTTTTAAACTATGTAAAAAAATGTGAAGTATTCCCCAACATTGTAGCATATATACATCTTCCAAAAATTTGTCAGACGTGGTGGTCGTAAGAAGGGCGGAATGGGGAATGTTGTATTATATAAAGCGTGCGCTTAACCCAATCAATGACAGATCATAAGTCCTATAAACGCCTCGACCACCATATTCTGTTTCCAATTTGCATCTTCGTCTCTATTGAGATACAATTAATCCTTAAAATGATAACCCGCAATGGGTAAAATCCAGTATTCGTCTACAAGGATTTGTATACGTTCAAAATGTAATAATTATTATATGTTTTCACCTAAACCCATACTATAGAGTGTTTTAAGAGGTATACAATACATATTCAAAATGAAAAAAAAAACACATTTAATAATGTTTATTGTCTGTGATATTGGCTTTATTAAATGGATAATTTTATGCCATTAATGTTTAAATATGATTTCTGGCATAAGAAGGCCACGGCTAGCTCGAATGAAACACAATCGTGAAATCCAATTTTGGACTATTGTTGTCTTTGTAGATGCGTATTATCCACTAGAGTGTACGTGGTGTGAGTAACGATCCATGGTCTTCCGAATAACTTGCTCGGATGGACGATAATGTCGACCATAAAATGGACGAAGTGCACGATAAGTTTGGCGAACCGAACCATGATTTTTAAAATATAGTTGCACAATTCGTAAGCGCTGTTCTGACGTCAGTCTATTCATGGTAAAATGGCAAAATGTACTGACTATAATTCAACTATTAACTGTCAAATTTACAGTCTGTAGTAACAATGTTGCCAGTTTAAAAACCAAACCTCTAAAAAAACACCTTATACAAAAGAACCAAATATTAGCAGAACAACGTAATATTGTTTTTTTTTTTTACAAATTCACCTACAACTTTATAATGAGTTTTGGAAGCGGACACAGAGCAAAATGAGGCCAATAGAAAAAAGAATTCGTTGTCGACCTTTATTTCTTTAATTTTCTACGGGCCTCCTGAATGATCCCAGGGACCACTGGGGGTCCGTACGAAACACTTTGGGAACCAGTGATTTAGAAGAACTAAGTTTGAATAAAATCATATTATATAGTCAATATTTTTAATTGAAATTTCTTCATAGAAGTTTTTTTTTTTTAAATTAAAATAAAATTAAAAATTATGTAAAATTTCTTTATTATTATATATTTAGTGGGCTTTTCTTGTGTTTAAGGTCGACTGATATCGGCAGCTTGATTTCCCAGAAGATGGCATCAATTTAATTTCAGATTTTTACTCATAAATATTATATTAAAAAGCAATGAAATTGTATTTTAAACTGTTTTTTTTTAAACAAATCCTTCGTGGAAAAGTCGCATTAGAACACCCCAGACATTTATATGGAAATAATGAATAAACATAATAAAATTGTTTAACGTAATATTTAAAGACAGCATTTTAATTGATTACTTAATGGTATCGAATACGGTGGCGTACGTTTTCCGCTTTAACGAAAATAATTGGAATTATTTCAACGATTTAGAAATTGGTCTCTACAGACTACAGCAATGTTATCCAGTGGGGAGCGTAAATACTTAAAGAGATTAATTACTCCGTAGATTAATTAAACACCGATCTAATTGGTATGTCATAGACTATCAAACTTTGATCATTGGAGGAAGTATGCATCAGTGTAGTTAATTATACGAGTGTTATTATCGCACACATACGTTTTAAAAAAATACATTTTATTTTACGTGTACGTGTACGTACTCATATAATTGGATAAAATCAAAAATCAATTATTATTTTATGTTGTTAGTAATACATTCGTAACCTTTCTAAGTCACATGACATAGTAAAAACTGTCGAATAATTTATGAATTAAAATACTGTTTTTTCCACTTTTGAACTTATTTTTCTCGGCGCGTTTCGAAGGTTTTACACCTTCATCATCGGGAAAAAGATATAAACTACAAAAAGTACATGTTTATGTGGCGTTCCCGCGGTAATGAAGACTTAAAGCTTTCAAAACATGTCGAGAAATAATAAACTCAAAAGTAAAAAAAAAATAGCAGTGTTTTAATTCATAAAAAATGCGTCATAATATAATTCTACAGTGTTAAGCCTTACTGTTAGGCTTAACTTTATCTAAGATATGACAAAACTGTCATAACAATAATAAATAAATAAGTCTGAAAACGACTATAATGATAGAAATAATGAAAGTGTCGCTAAGATGGTTCAGAAAAATAAAAATAACGAATGAAAAAAATGACAGAGAAAGTATATGTAAATGAAGAAATAGATGGAGGCCAAATAAAACATGCCACGATCAAATTAATCAAATATTAAGTATTCAAATCGAAATATAAATACTAGAGTCGGAGAAATCGACGTCCGTCCATGACTCGATATATGAATGCTGAGGAAGCGAAAGAAGTATGTCAGGAAAGAACTGTGTGGCAGTTCATTATTTCTGCCTAATCCTTCGGGGGGCCGGCGTGATGGTTAGTTAGTGAGTTTCTCACTCCAGCTTCGTGGAGAAATATATGGACCAAAGCTAAGATGGCAGTGCACAATGGGGTTCTAGTGCCGACCCTTATGTATGGATGTGAAGCTTGGAGTTAGCAGAAGGTGGATGAAATTAGGATAAATACCGTAGAACTGAGATCGCTTTGAGAAATGTGCGGAAAAACAATGTATGATAGAATACTCAATGAAGAAGTTAAAAAAGTATGTAAGGCGGATGAATGCGTACTAAATAAAATTAAGAAAGGAATGGAACAAATGGAAACGAGGGGAAAATTATCAAAATGATGTGAATAGAAAAATAAGTCGAGGAGGGTTAAGAAAGACATGGCATGACCAAATTAATCAAATATTGAAAGGCGGCCATTTTCAAAGTAGGAACAATCGACGACACTCGTCGATTGTTGACGACGCGTGTCACGGTGTGTGAAAGTAAAATATCAAGAACTCAGCCGTGCTGGAGGGTGTTCGGCTTTTTGTCCCTGATAGATATCTCCGACAGCGTCAGCATAGATTGTTTTACCTACTGGCCGCCAGAACCAACCTACCTTTGGTGACACCGTTGGGAAGAGCAATTGATCTGCTGAACGTAGTCTCCTCGGAGATTGACGTCTTTCATATTATTGAAAGTATGGTCAGAAGTCAAATACTCTTGATTCTGGAGAGTATCTTGTTATTCTAATGTCGAACCTTCTCTCTTGCGTTTCTGGTTGTATACTAAACATAAGTCTTTTGATGAAATAAACTGTTTTGATTTGAATTGATTTGAAGAAGCCTGCGTTCTGCTAGTTGGTACTTATGTACGAATGACCCAAAGAGCCTTGGAAAGAGCCATGTTCGGAATAAGCCTAAGATACAGAGTCAGAAACGATACGGTGAGAGAAAAAGCAAAGGTCACTGACATTATCCACCGGGTGGCGACTCTTATGGCAATGAGCAGGTCACGTAGCCAGAAGCTCAGATGAAAAATGGACAAGAAGACTGCTGACTTGAAGACCGTGGACGGCAAAGAGAAGTGCAGGGCGACCGCAACTACCGTGGAGGGATGATCTGAACACACACTGACTGGATGAAGTCTGCACAAGACAGAGTGAGGCCTTTGTCCAGGAGTGGACGGGAATAGGCTGAGGAAGAAGAAGAAGAAGGAAGATTTGAAGATAAGCGAGTTATGTCCGGATAGAAAAGTTTAGCCGTCCGTCCTCTCTGCCTACCTCTTCGGGGAATCGACGTGTTGTTTAGTTTAGTTTAGTCAAGTTGTGAAAGACAACAAAAAAGTTTGGTATTCTCTGAAAAAACTTTCAATTTGACGCAAGCACGTTCGATTTGTACTTCGATGACTCCCCATTTAACAGATGTTTTTAAAGTATAATAATTTATCCTCAGTGGAAATCTATCCCTAGCATCAATCACCCCTTGCTCGTCTATGGCACGGCCTATAATAAATTATTTCTTAAGTGAGCTGTGCTGCTCTGGGTTACGCAAAACTTATTTTTGAAGGTTAAGAAAAATATTTTATTAATAGAGCATTGCATATATCGGAATATTGATTCGGGTTGTCTATGAATACATCGCTGTCATGAACCGATTCGTTAAACGTAAAAATAATTTGATGTGTCATAATCGCTCTATGTGAAATTATGTAATAAGTGGATTATTTCAACCAAAATGCTACTTAAACAGAGTGTGTGTGTTGGACATATGGAACATATGACAGTGCAATTACTAATAAACGTTGTTATTATTATAGAAAAGGCATAAAATATTTCAATAAAATTTTATATATTGAAACATCGATATTACGATTATTTTTTTGTTTGTTTGTTGAATCGCTCTTTACATCATTGCAATGCGAGACATATCGATGATATAAACAAAACATGATTTTTTTAATCAAACAATCTACCTTTCAGTTGTAATAATCTCAAAAATAGAATCAAATATAATAACAATACACTTGTATATAAACCACTTTATTTGTTATTAACACCAACCGGTTTCACTCCCGCTGGAGCTTCGTCGAGGTAACATAATTATTACACACTAAAAACACTGTTATAATATCACAATTTATTTTTATTCACTGAGATTGTCGCGACAGCTGTTTCGCCAACCGATGTTGGCATCATCAGGCATCATCACCCGATGATGCCAACATCGGTTGGCGAAACAGCTGTCGCGACACTCTCAGTGAACAACGAATTGTGTTATTATAACAGTAATAATTTTGAAGTATCATAGTGTTTCGGTCAAAACAATGGACTAACATAATTACTGTATATTACTAGACATAGACTAACAAATAAAGTGGTTTAGATTCAAATATTACAAGTGTATTGTTATTATATTTTATAATGTCACCCACAAATTAAGTGCTTCATACGAAAGTTAAAAAAAAATCCATATAATTGTTAATGTTATGTATTGATTTTTCTTGGAAAATAATTATTAAGTATGTGACATACTCGTAGATGTGAATATTCAAAATGAAGATTTTTTTTTCTGTTTAACTATTTCAAAAATCTGAATAAGATATAAATAAATTTAAGAGATATATAATGTATGGAAGTGAACCATGGAACTGGCAAAAGAAGGATGAAAGTAGAATAAATGCAGTAGAAATGAGATCTCTAAGACGAATGTGTGGCAAATCTGTATATGATAGAGTGACAAATGCAAGTATAAGAAGTGAATGTGGTGCGAATGAAAGTGTTATGAACAAAATAAGGAAAGGGTCATTAAGATGGTTTGGACACATGGAAAGAATGAGTGAAGACAGAATGGTAAAGAAGGTATATAAGGCCGAGGAAAACGTGGCACGATCAAATCAATCAAATATTGAATGTCGGACACGTGAGGAGTCGGAGAAATCGACGTGCGTGCATGACAAGATGTATGAATGTAGAGGAATCGAGAGAAGTATGTCAGGACAGAACAGTGTGGCGTTCCATTCTTTCTGCCTACCCCTCCGGGGAGACGGCGTGATGGTTGGTTGGTTAGTTAAGAGATATATAAAATATTTTGATTTATAATATAAAATTCCACAATTCCTTAAATATTTTTTCATCGCAAAATTTTTATATAATTTTTTGTTTGTTTCAGGTATGCCCCAACAATCGTTTTTATTACGAACAATCTTCTTGTAAGTACCTACACATTAAATTCTAGCAATTTGATATTATTCATTAAATTATAATAACACTTAAGAGATTCACATTGTTGTATGATTATTTTAAGTGTTTTGTTTTATTTTTTTAAGGGTGTCAGATTTAAAAATAAAAATAAAATCTATTTTGCATTTTACTTATATTTTGCAGTATGCTTGATAATTCCAAAGAAAAAAACACGTAAATTGATATTTATGGGTTTCTTTTTTTTAATGCTGTCCCCATCTACCAAATGGTTTTTCTAATGATTTTTTTTTAGCAGTTTTATAATATTTTATGTGAATGAGATTGATAACAGCTGACATATTTATATATTATGTTTGTCATATTTATTTCTCAATTCAAATTCCATTGCATTCAACACAGAATGCTCTTTGAATTGTAACCTTAATATCAATAATTAAATTCAGTTACATATACCTTCTTCACCATTCTGTCTTCACTCATTCATTCCATGTATCCAAACCATCTTAAAGACTTTCTGCCTACCCTTTCGGGGAAACGGCGTGATGGTTGGTTAGTTAGTTTTTTTTTAAATTCAGTAAATGCTATAGTGCAGAATTATTTTAATATTACTGATCTGCATGTACGAGTATATAAATGAGTCAGTTTATAATGTCGATGCTAGCGAGCTTGGGCGAAACCGGTCGCTGTCAAAATAAAGACGAAAATTGAAGTAGTTAAAAACATAATTTTATTTAATTGTTATCTGGTATCTTCTTCTTCTTCTTCCTGGCGCTATCCCAACTCATTTTCTGTGTTGACTGTTGGGGTGGGCTCTTCTCGATCTCAGGCTGTACCCCTTACGGTTCTGAGTATCGCCTTCACCCAAGCCATTTCTAAATTCACAGACAAAACTCTATTTACTGTGTGGTCTGGTATAATTATTTAATATTTGGCGGTAAATACTTTAAAATACCAAACTGTTTCTTTTTTATCAAACCTTGTACGTATCCATAAAAAATATAGGATTAACAATGTGAATTTGCAGTTAATATAAATTTATGGCTTTCAAGTATAATTTGTGTAGAATTTTTTTTGTGAATTGTATGTTTATGTATATGAACATTTGTATTGTATTTAAGCTTTAGTGCAGTTTGCAAAGTAACAGTGACTACTGACAAGAGAGCAGTACGCAGTTCACACGTGTCTATCACCACGCGCTTGGTGCATGCGAACAGGCGAAGTGATACGAAAGTATGCTCCATCAATGCCATCAATGCAATTTATTATTATTATTGTCATTTTGTTGAATCGCTCTTTATATCATTACATCTCAACCCAAATCGATGTAAAGAGTGAAGTCATCATTTTGATTCTCGTAACATGTAATAGGTAGTTAATTTATCGCCATTTTATTGTCACGTGAATTCTGCACCAGGACAATTACAGTGTGGGAACAGTCCGGGACCTTCGGGGTGGCAGTCAAAGCACTTACCTCTCGGCGACGAAGGTCGATCGTGGCCGGGTCGTTCGTATAACTAACTAACCTTCACGCCATCTCCCCGAAAGGGTAGACAGAAATAATGGACTGTGCTTTGATTTATTTGATAGTGCTAGGTTTTCCTCGGTCTTCCTCTATTTCTAGTTCCATTAACATCGTTAACATTTTCTTTTTCCCATTCTTTCTTCACGTATGTCAGGTTAGAGTGGTGTGGCGGTCCATTCCTTCTGCCTACCCCTACGGAGAAACAGCGTGTTGGTTTGTTTGTTTTTTTTTTCTTTATTTTATTATTATTTCCATTTGTCCAAACCATCTTAATGATCCGTTCATTATTTTGTTCATTACATTTTCATTCGTAATGCATTCACTTCTGCTTTCGTGTAAGAGATCTCGTTTCTACAGCATTTATTCTACTTATTATTTTTATTACGAAAATTGTTTTCCTACTGCATAAAAAAATATATCATTGTTCAAGAAACAATAAATAAATTTATCAGTGTGAATCATTCCCCAATGATCTATTTATTTGTTCCAAAGATTTATTCAAAGTATTCCTGCAAAAGCTGGGTCACATTTTTTCTCATCAGATTATTAACAATTACCTCAATCCTTTAATAATTCATTTGAAAATTCATATTAAGGTTTTATATCCTAAATAAACATCATATAATACCTTTTCCCTGTATTTACGTACATACATATGTAAACATGCATAATACAGGGCTCGTTATAATTTCTCATCTTCGCTACTCCATTTTTTATTTGTTCGAGGCCAGTACGGGTCTGAGTATTTTCATTAAAAGGGAATTTTAACACGTCTCATACCTTTTGGAGGACATGCTTATGTTTAGAGCTGGCCTTGTTATTCACTCCGTCCTCGGAAGGAACGAGAAATGACAGTCCTCTTTGTTCAAATATTTAACTTGCCTTTATTCACGTCGCGTCACACGCTTACGAGGTTATAGGTGTTACAAAGAAATTACTTCCATCCTGTGGTTAATGTGTCACCCATTTTCGGAAACATTTAACTGACAATAATTATAAAACATGACATCAAATTTATGTATTTTTTTGCGGAAGCAACAAGTTATATTATTTTCGGTTAAATTACTTGCTGATTTATATTTATTTATTTTATAATCATACAATAATTAACGTATTCTGTATTCCCATGAGTACAATACTCATTATGCGAGTTTGTCACAATTTGCGTAGGTTGTATAAGTGACGTCGAAAGAAGAGTTGGTGCGGGTAACAAAGTGAATGGAGCTTTAAAAATAGTTATTGGAAACAAGAATTCATCAATGAAAACGAAAACGGCCGTTCACAATGGAGTTCTGGTCCCCACCCTAATCTATGGAAGCGAAGCATGGAACTGGCAGAAGAAGGATGAGAGCAGAATAAATGCGGTAGGGATGTGGTTCCTAAGACGTATGTGTGGTAGAACGATATACGACAGAATCTCAAATGCTGATATAAGAAAGGAATGTAGAGCGGAAGAAGGTATTATGAACACAATTATCTGTTTCCATGTCAATTTGATAAAGTTCTTTGTTATCATTTTGCAGTTCATATAATAATCCATATACCTGCATTCTTAAATTTATAATTGTCATTCTCCCGTTAATAATATTTATAACTGTATTCTTAATTTTAATGGTGTCCTTTCTTTATTATACAATATACCTGTTTTATTGTTTATAATAATGTCCTTCTTTCATTGATTATCTAAATATAATACTTACCTGCATTCTTAATACTAATCACAGACTTAACTCGTCTTATGCTTAATTTTTACCGTTACTCTTAAAATGTTTATAGATTTAAGTAAACTGTCTGTATAATTTTTTTTTAAATTTATAACGTATTATAATGTATTATTTATTTGTTATAAACGGAATATTCCAGTATTTATAATATACTCCGTTTTTAACAATATAAATAAATAAATAATTGGACAACATGACAATTGACATGTTTAATAATTACATACAAATATATTTACAAAAATTATAAACCATTCAGGAAATGTAAAAATACAGAATTAGAAACTTAAACATCTTTAAAAAAATTACAAAATTACGAAAACATTCAGAAAATATCAAAAATTCAAAATGACAATAGATTAGCTACCTATCACACGTTACGAGAATCAATATGATAGCTATATTATTTTTTTTATCGATTTAGCTCGCGCTGTAATGATGTAAAGTGCGAAACAACAAAATAATAATAAATAATAATAATAATAAGGTTTATGATTTTTTTTAAATAAATTGAAATTATTTCAAACTCAAGAGTAAATGGCGATATTCGTTAGCAGAGAACACCAGGCGCTGGCGTCACGCTTCGTTTGTTTATTGGTTGTATATTGCTTTACCTGCAATAATGGTGACAAAAAATGGAAGAGCCGATTTCTTGCGCGGTCCAACTGCAGTCGCGCATTCGTCACAACATTAACAATTTCTTTAGATTGCCTCACATTCCCCGATGCAGGCGCGAGCGTTCACTGCACGCTCCCCCCGCCCGATCATCTTCCAAACAGAACAAGAAGTCATCGAAACGTTCGAAACCTCTTCAGTATCGGTTCGGCCGTGTGCGCGTGCGCAGCGATCCACCGAACTCTGCCCGGCATGCGCGGTAAACACGAACTTCGCGGCTGTTTTTGAATAATTCCGATCGCGCTCGAGTTTTTGAATAAAATCGAACTGCTTTTGTTTTGGTATTTGACAGTTGTGCGAGCTTTGTTTGTGAATTTTTAGTTTGTTTGACATTGTTTCGAGTGCTGTTGATATTTTGAGAACTGTAGTATTTATTCCGATCATTACGGGCTCGAGTGATAAACCGAACACCCACGGATGTCTCGAGAACAATTGACGGTCTGAAATTTATTAACATTCTCAGTGCTCTGAAAAAATTGTTCGAGTAACTATTGTGTTGCCATTGTGTGGAATTTTTATCGTAAAACGTACGTATTATTTTTGTTTTGAGTGCCATTAATCTGGCTTACTTACTCGCCCTGTAATTACTGTGTTCCCATTTGAAACGGATAACTGTTTTCTGCTTTTCGCTTTTCTAATACATTTTTACTGTGCTTCGTATACTCTTTCACACTAACCCAATACGTATGTTTGTCTTTTGTGCATTGTAAAATGACATACGTGACATACTCGTATATACGGTTTGTTATTGGTTTCAATGTTATTGTTTTGGTGACATAAAATAGGTTCCTAATTTGAATTTCTCCTGACTCATTTTAACAATCAAATTTAGAAATAACGTTTTACGTTTTCACTATTATTATTAATTTTAAAATACTTTATGAAATATTATTATAAATGTTTTTAAACGAGTTTCTAGTAAAAACCAAACATTCGAAATTTTTAATTGTTAAAAAAATCAGTTCAATTAATTTATTTACTTGCTCTTAACGCGAGTTCTACTAACAAATATAGCAAAATGATTAACAAATAAATTATGCCCATCGGGATAACCATTGGTAGGATATTTATTGTTCCTTGAACCTCCATATTGAATATTGAATAAAAATGAAAATCTCCGTTTTCTAGAGTATTTATTATATCTTGTGGAAATACATGTTTCGCCACGCTAGGGTATTTGATAATATCCTGTCAAGGCGACATATATGTCATTCCCATAAAATACAATAAAACTTTTAAAAAATCTTTATGTTACCAGTAGATTTGTCAACCGGTAAAAATGACTGGATTGTATTTATAAATATAAATACATATTTTATTTTTTTAAATTATGAATTGTTTTGAGTTTGTAATCGTGTCCGTCCTATAACTGACTTTTTGGTGATCTTTACATTCTCCATTATCAGGGAGGTTACGACCATGATGAAAAAAGGGTTGTGCTTTTACAAAAAGTAAAAAAAATATCTAGTCAACCATGACAATTATGCGCGTTTTAAATTGACAGTTTTCAATTTCAATTTCAATTTATTTTTTTAAAATCATAAACATTACAGTATACTCGTATAACCAAAGCGCTTATGACTATACAGGTAGGTAAAAAAACTATTTTAAACAGTAAATACAATTATAAAATTTAAAAATAGACAAAAACACAAAAAAACACGAGATAATTAAAAAATAAAGACCAAATAAGTAATTAGAAACAATAAGAAGAACAACACATTATTTAAGAGATAGATGTTTTCTGAGGGTAGCCTCACTATCGTGGAAGATGTCCACATCCGAAGAGATGCGGTTTAGAAGGATTATTGCCCTGCCATTATTACATATCATTAGTTAGATTAGTTTTCCATTATTACATATCAAATTACATCATACGTATCCTACAAAGAATACTATTTATCATCTTAATAATAATGTATTATACGAGTATATGATATTTACAATCTGGTAGTATGCGGGTAATCCTTTACAAAACTCAGTTATGTATTGGCTTTCACCTCTTTTATGGGTATCATTACCTATTATAACCGTCAAAAAAGATTGGATTTATCAAACTACCCCAATAGCATCCCTTATTTGAAAAGTTAATCAAGCTTTACGGGCATATGTTGTTTTGCCCTTTATTTTTAAATTGGGGTTCAAGTTACATCCATCATAATGAAGTTCCATCCCCTTAAGAATATCAAACTTTTTTTATCTTTGCCCCCCTGAGAAATTAAAATATTTTTTTAATTGTATAACTTGTTGATAATTAAATCAGCTTTTGTAATTTACATACATTTTTGTTTCTTGTCTTAATATAGCTTTTCTGTTAGGTTAACAAGTTCCGACAAGTCTAAATCGGTTTGCTTTTGGTAAATTTATCATATACAATTCTTACCTGCCGTAATCTTATCTAGCCTTACCTTGCTTAACCAAAGTCCGAATATAACTAAAAGAACAATAGCTTGTTATAGTTTGTCTAAACTACATTATTTGCTGAAATGATCAAAAATAAAAAAAATATTTTTATGAAATTTAGGGACTATAATTTGGATTTTCATAAAGAAATCAAAACGATGTGATACCGAGATTATTTTATTAACCTGTTAACCTGGTGGGACGTATATACACGTTTAATATAAATAGTAATGACTCATGTTGGACGTTTTTATACGTCTTAAAAATCATTTCATCACCGAAACGGACGAAATGTATTTTGCCCTACTTAGTGAGTCAATTAAATATATCAATTTATATGAAAAGGCGTGCGCCCGTTACATGTTGCATACATGGAGAGGGAACCGCCCGGTTAAGAGGTTAAGATAATATAATGATTTTAGTGAAATCTCTAAATGGAAGTTCTTTTTAATTAATAATAAAAAGTTATTTTTTTATCAACAACTTCCACTTTTGTTTTTATTTCGACAGCGAACGGTTTCGCTGTGCTCGCTGGTATCGACAGACTGAAACAGCCTGCAAAATCGGGCTGCTGTCGTAATTAAGGCAAACGTGGAAGTAGTTCTTAGTAAAGAACTTCTGCGATCGGTAGATTGACAGCAGAATCGCTGTCCTCGCACAAACTTTGCTGACCGAGCCTTCGCGGTAGCCGGCTCTTCAGCCTGGAACACTCTTCCAGCAGACCTCAAGTGTATTGAGAATCCGTCTGAATTTAGATCGAGACTCAAAACGCGCCTTTTCAAATATCCTTTCCTGATGTAAATGTTGATCGACTGCGTCAAGTGTAGGTAATACTAAATATCTTCTATGTTCGCCATACTTTGTGTTGTAGATGTTTTATTTGTCTTTTTTAATTTTTTTAATTACTTTGTATATACAAGACTAACTTTAAAAAAAATAATTACATATCAGACACGTTTTGGACAACCGGTCCTTCCTCCGTGATAAAAATAATAACGATACACATTTAAAATATTATAAAATTGTTTAAAAATATGATCAGTGTTGACGGATGTTATGTTAATATCTGTCAAAACTGATCATATTTGTGAACCATTTGATAATATTTTTAATTAAATTAAAAAAGGATCCCTAAGATGGTTCGGACATATGGAACGAATAGATGAGAGTAGAATGGTTAAAAAGTTGTACACAAGCAGCGCAAGTGGTAAAAGAAGCCGAGGACGACCGAGGAAAACATGGCATGACCAAATTAATCAATTACTAAAAGGCGGCCACATTCGAAGTCGGAACAAATGTATGGATGTAGAGGAAGCTCGAGAGGTATGCCAGGACAGGCCAGTGTGGCGATCCATCCTCTCTGCCTACCCCTCCGGGGAAATGGCGTAATGGTTAGTTAGTTAGTTAGTTAAATATGTATCTTTATAATATCACTGAGGAAGGACCGTTTGTCCGAAACATGTCTGACATGTATTTAATTTTTTTTTTAAATTTAGTGTTGTATATACAAAGTTTATAAAAAAGACAAATACTAAATATGTTTATTTTTTAACTAGTTCATAAAACGGAGCATTTTCTATAGCGCCCTTGAGATGATTAATTCATAAAAATGCCACTCTATAAATTATCCACTTTATTATCCGTTTAATTTAAATAATATCATTTATATTTTTTTCAATTTCTGCATAGCCCTTCGTGAGACGGCGTGATGGTTACTTAATTGTATTTTTTTTACGAATAGTATTTAAAAGCGCGTGTATTGTGTTTAAAACACGTTTTTTACACTACACGTTAGCCCAGTTAATCAAACATCACGTTTTTTTAAATTACGAGTATATTCAATAACATCTCGCCTCACAGTTTTCGATCATCGCCCTGGGTGTATTTATTGAAGCATTTTTGGGGATAACTCAGCGAATCGCCCACAGAAAATTGTTGTATTCTCAAATATGGGCCGAAACTTTCATTTTCATAATGGCTGTCGGCGGTAAAACTCTCTGGGTTGGGGCCGGAAGCCAAAGGTATTCGGCGCGTGATAGGCGAATTAATAAAGGCAAAATTTTACAAACTTCGTAATCGACGTGCACATATCTGACGTTTTTCAATAATGAATGAGTTAATCAATTTAAACAAAGCGGTTCCGTCTTATTTATTTATTTTTATTTATTTATTATATTTATTTTTGTCGTTCGAACCCAATTACTGTATACAATTTATATTTTTTTAGCTATTATATTGATTCTTATGACATGTGATAAGTAGCCAATCCATCGCCATTTTATTGTCACGAAAATTCTACACCAGACCAAAGACAGTGTGACAATCACACTGCCATCGCCGGGGATCGAAGCCGGGACCTTCGGAATGGAAGTCAGAGCTCTTACCACTCTGCCACGAAGGTCGTCTATTTTATATTACCTGACAGATTTCTCCGACAGCGACAGCACAGATTGTTTTACCTATCGGCCACCAGAACCAATCTGTCTCTGGTGTCACCGGTGGGAAGAGCAATTAGTCTGCTGAACGCGGTCTCCTCTTTCATATTAGTGAATATACGTTCAGGGGACGAATACTCTTGATTTTAGAAAGTATATTGTCTTCCTAATATGAACCATCTCTAATGCGTTCCTGGTATTATGTTGTATTTTTTATAATATTTTACCTGTACTCAATAGATGCCTTAAACATTTTGCTGTTTGTAATGTCTTTTGAGTTAATAATAAATTGATTTGATTTGATATATTACATAAATGAGACATAACAAACGAACAACGTTTACGTTACTTTACATATTTGTATAAAGCTGATTATTTGAACCTAATAACTCTATGCAACTTTTAAGCTATTGATTCTCATGACATGTGATATCAAATGAAATTTTATTGTTACGTGACTTCTATACCAGACCAAAGACAGTGGGACAATCGCCAGAAATCGAACCCGAGACTTTGTAACATATTAACATAATAAGAAACAAGAAACAACATATCTCAGAAGGTTCCCAAATATGTCGACGTCAGAGAGGCAGTAAGTACTCTTTCCAGAAGTGATAATGCCCATATATAAATTAATACGAAGGAAACGTTTTTTATCTAAAAGTATTATTGTATTTTATGGGAATGGTATGTTTAACCTTTCTAAGGCTTTATCAAACGTCAATCATATCATCGGTTAAAGCCTTAGATAGGTGAAACATTTCATTCCCCTAAAATATTTAAAAAAAACTCTTAGAAAACAGGCGTTAGAGAAAATGGGATTTTATAACATCATTGTTCAAGAAACAATAAATATGATAATATAATGTTTATGAACACTGCCTCACTGACACTAACAATGTCTAATTCCGAGGCGATTGAATTCAAGATCCGAATTGCTCTTTCTACTGGCATCGCAAAACGATTATTTAACACTCTTTAAATACAATAGTGTGAATGGAACACCTAGAATAACCGCAGAAAACATGGCATGGCGATATCAATTAAATTTAAAAATTCTTATTATGGAGACTATTTAATATGGAGAGTAGAATTAATTGTATAAATTTAATCAAAATTTGATTTTTTAACTATCCGGTATCCGTTCGGATAGTAAAACAAGTCCGGATATCGGATAGTTACCGGATATCCCTTGCATCTATGATAAAAACATCCCTAACACCAAAGTAAGACAGGGGCGGAAAAGGAAATTTGTATCTCTGGACTTGGGTTGTATTTTTATGTCTATGTCGTATTCCGAAATATCTCTTTTTATTACTTTATGGTGCGGTCTCGGCGCCAGGGGCAATAGAAATATTTGGCACAAGATATCGCGCTACAAAAGGGTCACCTAAGAGAAATAAAACACGGCTATAGAGCCACAAACGTAAGCTGGCGGTCGGTGGTGCAAATGTGAACTAAACGCCAAATGTCAATATGACTGATTTGAATTTTTGTTTGCATCGTCGCGTCGCCGTGATTTTTAGTTTTTCTTTATTAATTTGAGACTAACAATTCCCAAAGTTATAAAAATCAGTATAAGAGAGACTTTTCTAAAATTTAAAGCCTTTTTGTGAAGAAGAACAGTGAACATTTGCGCCATTAATTCCATTCGAAAAAGTCAACGTGCGTATTGGTAAAATGACAGATAAGTGTTGTTATCTGTAGAGATTAAATAACCGATTTATGATTAGTGTAGTAATAATAATAAAAATATGTATTGTATATTTTTGCGGAATTTGTGAACATTATCTGAGTCCTTCATGACTTATCGGTGTAAAATTTCGCTCTCCGCCACTGGTCGCTATCGTCTTCCCCGAGAACCGTAAATTGCAAAATAAATTGTTTCTTTCTTCAATCAGCTATATTTCACACTTCATTTATCTTAATAATATTGTGTTTCCTATCTGCGAGGAAAATATATCCATTCTATCGGAGCACTCACTGCGTACTGAGTATAGAAGAGTGACCACATCAATTGCTTTCACTAGGATTATTTATATGGCCATACATTACGATTTATTGTCACTGTTGCCGTAATATTTCTCATATTTTTCAACCTTGTGAAGACTTCTACACACAATATTGTGCTTGTTCAATAATCCACCAAAATATCAAATGTGTTCGTCTTAGTTTTACTGTTTTTTTTTTATTAATAAAAATCCACTATGGATTTTAAGTCAATGTTTGGTAGAATAAACCAGAATATAGTAACTAACCATCACGTCGTTTCTTCGAATAGGTAGGCAGAAATAAATAATCTCAGGGTTATGATTTCTCGATTTCAAGGACGACCACCGAACCGCTGGTCCGATTAAATCAGGGAACTGACTGGTCTCTCATTAGCTGTAGCCTGGAAACTGAAGGTTGACAGGAGCGCATGGCGTGCCATGGTCAATAGTTTACAGGATGGACACGACCCTCAATCATGAGGAATATGGCTAAGAAAAAGAAGTCACAGATCATCAGATTTATTATATTAAAAGAAAAGGATATTATACCAACGCTTTAAAGTATATACGTTTATTTTTATTGTAAAAAGAGCGTGAGAAAGATACCACCTCTTTCGACTGAAAATCATGGGCAAAATAGAGGGACGTCGGAGAGTTTGTAGGCAGTTGTTCTGGCTGCAAAATAAATAAGAGTGAACCGGATTGATCGGTAAATTTATAATAGTAAACACGATTGTTTAGTGGTTTTACTTGGATTTAATTTATCTAAATTCAGCTGTAAATTTACCTATCACTAATCATTAGTTCTAAGAAAAACAATAAAATTGTTTTATTTAACAACTCAAAAATTTGCATTATATACTTTCTCCTCCGCCCTTAAGATTTCTAAATTCAATATAAGGACACTCTGTTTGGCGATTAGGTTTAGTTTGAGAATGCCCTCGCAAGGCGAAACAAATTTATCACAATTTATATAATTTTATACATAAATTAAATCCAAGTAACACCACTAAACGTGCAGAGGATGCCGTCATCGCGAACCCCAAAAAGATTGCTGGAGCGGCACCCAGGTGGTAGGAAGACCAATTGGACGACCAAGGCTGCGATGGGAGGATGAAGTTGGGAGAGATGGGGCGAAATTGTTACGAGTGTCAGATTGGAGGGTCGAAGCGGAGGACAGGAGGAGTTGGAGGCGAAGAATACTGGAGGCTAAGGCTCGATATGGTCTGTGAAGAAGAAGAAAACCACAAAAAAATCGTGTTTACTATTATAAATTAATAATGGAGTTTTACAAAACTAATACATCAACAATGGGAATGACCAGAGTTGAGAACCTGTTTCAAGTGGCGCAGGACAAAGATGCTTTCGCTGCAGTGATTGCTAACGTAGGGGGGGAGTACCTGACACGGCATCAAAAGAAGGAAAATGATACATCTGTACCATCTGATGAAGTTTATTCGTTATCTTTTATTTAATTAGTGATATCTTCCGACCTACCACAAAACAAACTTAGTGACAAAGTAATTAAACTGGTTGAATCATAATGAACTCCCAATTAAATACATATATAGTAATTGTCAATACAGAATTATATATATATATAGGTATTCTTAAGTGCAGTGTCAGACACTATTTGTTTAAGCCCAGTTCAAAGTACACATTCTCGGTATACTTTGATAAAATTGTATGATTTAATTACTCAATGTGAGCAATCCGTAATGCATACCGCGGTAGAGTGGTTTTGAGCTGAAATCAATTCGACTCTTAAATCTGTAAAAATTTCACAGAATAATAAACTAACCAACCAACGTGAATCTGTAACCAAAGAATGGGCTGAAAGCATATCATCTTTAGAAGTATTAATTAATTGTTTCTTGAACAATGATGTAAAACTCCATATTAAATAATGAATAAGCATGAAAACTTCTGTATTCTCGAAGTTTTATAAAATTTTATGTGAATGACACGTGTTGCCTCTCTAAGGCATTATCTTATATGATTTTTGTAATGCCTTAGATAGGCAAAACATGTCATTCACATAAAAATAGTGAAGACTTCTAGAAAACAGACGTTTTCATTCGTAATATATGCATTTATTAAATTGTATGAAAACATCCGTTTTCTAGAATATTTAATATATTTTATGCAAATGGCATAATTCACCTTGTAAGGGCATTAACAAACATTTTATAATGTCTTATTAAAGCTGAACATGTCACTCACATAAAAATACTCTAATAAAACTAGAGTATAATAAAACTTCTAGACCATCGTTTTTATAAATATGTCATTAAATGTTTAATATGGATTTCACATAATTAGATACAATTAATACCTAGAGTTTTACTAATTTTATGATTAAACAATCAGACGTTGAAAAATAGTACATAAAAACCGGAGGAGTAGGCAGAAAGGATGGATCGCCATATTGTTCTATACTGACATAACTCTCGCGCCTCATCTATATTCACACATTGTGACATGCACCCTCGTTGATTCTTCCTACTTCGATCATGGCCGTCATTCAGTAATTGATGAATTTGGTCATGCCATGTCTTCCTTGGCTTCCCTCGACTTCTTTTTCCATTAACACTATATATCGTTTTAACCATTCTTCATTTATCACGCATTCATCCGCCTTACATTCCTTTCTTACTTCATCATTCATCATTCTATATTCTATCATACATTGTTCTGCACGTTCTTATAAGTGACCGCATTTCTACGGCACTTATCCTACTTTAAGTTTCACTTTCGTACGTAAGTGTCGGCACAAGAACGCCATTGTGCACAGCCATCTTTGCCGAGAAATAGAAAGATAAAATCCAATTAATCCGGTTAGGCTCCAATTAAAAATAATTTAATTAAAAATAGCTCTGGTTATGACGACAAACAGTGTAATAGAAAAAAGACACTCAGTTATAATAATTGTGAGTCACTCCTCCCAGTCTCGGTAGAATTCGGGTCGGAATCCGCGACCCCTTCATTCTATCACATTAATATCAATCTCGTGAAGTTTTTCTCTCTTGTACGGTCCTAATGAATCGAATCAATTGAATTACGCGGTCCGCGCTCTTAAATGTGGTCCATTCTTAATATTTATACACTAACTAACTACCTACCTCTCTGAGGGGTAGGCAGAGAGGATGGACCGCCATAACGTTCTGTCCTGATATACATCTCTAGCTTCCTCTACATTCATATATCGTTACGGGCACGCTCGTCGATTTTTCCGACTTCGAATGCAGCCGCCTTTTAGAATTTGATAATTATATATATACTATATATATATATATATATAATTTTTAAAGGCTAATACCAAAGATTTAAATCAAAGATATTAGAATTTATGTGAGCAGAAAATAGCTCGTTATAATTCTTCTTCTTCTTCTTCTTCAGCCTGTATTGACCATCCACTCCTGGACGTAGGCCTCCTCTCGCATTTTCCATCCTCTTCTATCCTGAGCGATCCGCATCCAGGCACTTCCCGCACTTCTCCGGACATCGTCGCGCCAACGCAACTGTGGGCGCCGAACTCCACGCTTTGCCGTCCTTGGCCACTAGCACAGCAGTCGCCTTGTCCACTTTTCATCTGGATCGCGAGCGACATGTCCCGCCCATCGCCACTTGAGGGTTGCGGCCATCTTGATAACATCGGAAACCTTTGTCCTGACTCTTATGTCCTCATTTCTAAGTCTGTCCCGTAAACTGATACCCAACATGGCTCTCTCCATTGCTCTCTGAGTGACTCTTAGTTTGTTGGCACTTTTTTGTGACATTGTGAGCTCATTATGAAGAAGAAATCTGGTCGTGTCCAGGCTCGAACCCATGTCCCCTGGATCAGGAGCCAAGCGTTTGGTTCGGTTATAATAATTTAAACGTTACACTGCAAACGAATTAATCCATAGTCTCTTTATACGCTTAAGTTTATCTTAATAATCAAATATATTTTTCATATTCACCTGCCTTCAATTTCTTGCTTACATATTTTTTATATATATTTTTTTATTATACAATGTCGTTCTGCAAATTCTGCGTATTCGATTTTTATAACAGCACGTATTATAATCAAAGCAGCAAACGGATATTGCTCTGTTTGTAAACATCGGTTACGCGTAACGTCTTTGACAGAATTTCATTCATATTCTTGAACAAATAGTGCAAATATTGTATATATACACGAAACAATTGAAACTCGTGATCATTTCCGTTAAACGTCATCACTGTGATGTATATTTTAGTAATACAAACATGACGTAACAGGTTATTTAAAACTTCAGAACATTTTCCTGATTAAAATATGCAGACGTTACATCGTGTCTGGTAAACGTGAATACCATTATACATAGTATTTCGATAACCTTGTCAGCTGGCCGGAACACTTTAGTTTCATGTGTATTGATTACATGCATGTAATAATGTTACAAAAAGCTGCCAATGCGAATTTGTTATACGAGTATTATAAAATCAATTGAGCCTTGCACGGGCTACTTTCGGTAAACTGTCATATATTATTAAGTTCAAACGATTCGCGAACCACATGTAAATACTCATAGTAATGACACACGAACTTCGTGGCATATGTATGAATGTAGAGGAATCGAGAGAAGTATGTCAGGACAAAAGAGTGTAGCGGTCCATTCTTTCTGCCTATCCCTCAGGTTAGTTAGATGGTTAGTTGAGTGGAAGCTAAAATATATTATTAAATAGGTTTCATTATTATTTCTTCATAATACAATAGAGCAAGAGCTACAACAATATATTATCTCACACTGAAGGTCCAGGGATCGATTCCCAGCGATGGCAGTATGATTGTCGCGTTGTCTTTGTACTGGTGTAGAATTCACGACAATAAAATGGCACAGCTGCCTATCACATATCACGAGAATCATTATGTTAGCTATATCCTTTGCCTATTGCCTCTGGTGACACCGGTGGGAAGAGCAATCAATCTGCTGATCGCGGTCTCCTCGGAGATCGACGTCTTTCATTTTAAACTGTTAAATAAAATAACTTTGTTTTTTGTATCACAATTGTATTTTATTTTACGCGACAGCTGTTTCATCAACCTATGTTGACATCATCAAGTGTTACAATAATATATCAAATGACAAATTTTCGTGATTATTATTATTATTTTCATTTTAGTGATAGTACGTTCAGAAGGCAAAATACTCTTGATTTTGAAGAGTACCTTGTCTTCCTAATGTCAAACAATCTATCATGCGTTTCTGGTAGTATACTATACACAATATATCATTTTACCTGTTCTCAATAGATGCGTTAAACCTTTTTTTTAATGTCTCTTGATGAAATAAACTGATTTTATTTTATTTTATTTTACATCGATTTGGCTCGTGCTGTAATGATGTTAAGAGCGATTCAACAAAATAATAATAATAATTAGTTCTTTAGGTTATTTTGTACCTCAACCATTTAATTTTTTTATGTTATACCCTCAGTTCTTTATTTTTAAATCGTGATTCTACTCTTTAAGAATTGTTAAATTAATCAATTAAACTTTATTATTATTTTTTTTATGATTTTTCATTTTGTTATTGATTGATTTCAATACTGATATAAACTGATTTAAAAGTTGGCTGTGTCGTCTGTGGGGGACGACCAGAAAATGCGTGTATTTACAAAACGATACGTGATCATACAACTGGATGTCCATACACACGCGTAATACCCACTTGGAACTCCAAACATGTTTTGCCTTAACCGGAAAATTGTTAGCCGCTGCCGCGCTGGTAGCCTCAGCTATTGAAGGATGGTGCAGCGGCTAATGGAAGGGATTCACCGCGCGAGGATGTATTGTAATTGAAAATGAATTCTACCTCAGGACTCCCGGGTTATTAAAAGCTCAAAGGACACACTCCTCGCTCTATCCTTTGCGAGCCAACATGTAAAGTTTATAATGTTAAAATATTCACATACCCCAATGAAACAATATATTTTCTTCCAGTATTCGTCTACAAGTATTTGTATACATTCAAAAATGTTGTATAAAACAAAAAACTTGTCCAAATTAGCATATAAATTGGAGTGACATTTCCAGGCGTTATCTAGCAGTGCGTTAATAGGCGGTAGCCTTTCACATTGCGTTATAAAGTTCTTCTGCTTAATGCTTAAAACTAATCTTCATAGATGGCGCATTGAAACTGACATGTGAATTGTGGTGTTGGATATTAACATATATACAACTTCCAAAAATTTGTCAGACATGGTGGTCATAAAAAAATGTGGAATGGGGAATGTTGTAATTACATAAAGCGTGCGCTTAACCCAACCAATGACAGGTCAAAAGTCCTGTAAACACCTCGATCACCACATTCAGTTTCCAGTTTGCATCTTCGTCTCTAGTGAGATAAAATTAATATATTATCTAATTAATACGAATGAAAACGTCAGTTTTCTAAAAGTTTTATTATTTTTTATGGGAATGACATGTTTCGCCCTTCTCAGGCATTATCAAATGTTTAATAATGCATAACCAAACATTTGATAATGCCTTAAAAGGGCGAAACATGTCATTCCCATAAAATATAATAAAACTTCTAGAAAACAGACGTTTTCATTCGTATTAATCATTTAATATGGAGTTTTACATTATTGTTCAAAAAACAATAAATATTATCCGTTTACTGAAAAAACAAATTAAGTAAAACAATTATCTTTAATTATTATTTAAAATGAACTAACATAATGATCATTTCATTATCCAAATAAATGAAAGGATCATTAAGATGGTTTGGACATATGGAAAGAATGAATGAAGAAAGAATGGTAAAAAATTATATGTTAATGATGTAAATGGAACCAGAAATAGAGGAAGACCGAGGAAAACGTGGCACAATCAAATAAATCAAATATTGAATGTCGGCCTTGTGAGGAGTCAGAGAAATCGACGCGCGTGCATGACACGATGTATGAATGTTAAGGAATCAAGAGAAATATGTCAGGAAAAAAAAGTGTGGCAGTCCATTCTTTCTGCATACCCCTTCGGGGAGACGGCGTAATGGTTAGTTAGTTAGTTATTTAATAACAAAAAGATTACTAATGTTGAGGTTAGGTTTTTACATTTTAAATTCATTTAGACGGTTTATCTTATAAGCAACACAATAGATAGATATCTATTTATGCATGTTGATAACATAAAGATTACTAATGGTTAGTTAAGAAGATTGTTACTTCACACCTACAGAAAAGTCTTCTGTCGTAGTAAGATATGCAAATCTCCTTTATGGAATAATGAAGTTTATCGCTAGAGCTGTATTATCTGATGTTTAAATATAAGTACATACAAAATGCAAGAAATTTGTCTACGTTTTCGTGCGATATATAATGTAATACCGGCGTGATAATGTTTTGATGCCTCTCCATCAGCAAAACAAATATTATTTAAGCTTATACGCAATCCTCGGTCTTGTGTGAAATACGGTCTTAATGTTTTTACCGTGCTTCAGGCATGGATTTTGTAAATATAATATTTATTATTCACATTCCTTGATTGTAATAAGATATTTTTTACTACTTATTATAGTATTGTATTAAAATCACACATGTATGTACATATGTGTATCATAATAGTTATAGAATACTTTCCTATGAAGCACTGAATCTGTGGGGTGACATTATTAAATATAATAATAATGCAATTGTAAAATTTGTATATTAACCAATTTATTTGTCTACCTGGGAAGCATGTTTACAAGAGATGGAAAAATGTAGACAGATATCGGAAGAGGGGTTGGAGTTGGAAACAAAATAAATGGTGCACTCAAAGTCATTACCGCAAATAGAAATATATCGACTGAAGCAAAGATGGCTGTGCACAATGGAGTTCTAGTCCCGACCCTTATATATGGAAGTGAAGCTTTAAGTTGGCAGAAGAAGGATGAAAGTAGGATAAATGCCGTAGAAATGAGGTCACTAAGAAGGATGTGCGGAAAAACAATTTAGGGTAGAATATCTAACGATGAAGTCAGAAAGGAATGTAAAGCGGATGAATGCGTGATAAATAAAATCATGAAGAATGGTTAAAAAATTGTATACAAGCAATATGAGTGGAAGAAGAAACTGAGGATGGCCGAAGAAAATATGTACCAACAAATTAATAAATTACTAAAAGGTGACCCCATTCATAGCCGGAAAATCGACGAGCGCACGTGTAACGATGTATGAATAAAGACGAAGCTCGAAAGATATATCAGAATAGATCAATATGGCGGTCCATCTTCTCTGTCTACCCCTCCGTCGAAACGGTATGATGGTAATTTAGTTTGTTAGTTTAGAAGTGATTGTTAGTATTTTAAATGCATTCAATGTGTATTTAATGCAAATGTAATTACTAGCTTTTTCAATTATATGAAGTCATGAACGCTACAACTGTGTTTGTATCTCTTCTCTGATTTCAATCCTGGGATTGGTTTGCAGCAATTTCCTCCATTATTCTCTTCCATTTTTCCCTGTCTTGTGCGGCTCTTTTGAGATCTGCATATGATGAGCAGCGCACGTCCACCAACAGGTCCTCCAGGTACTCTCGGCGTGGGCGTCCCCTAGAGTTTGTCCCCTCGATCATACCCTCCATTTGTGTGTTTGTATATAATTATGTAAATATGAATGAATTTTACTGTTTGTCGGCCAAACTTTAAAAATCTGTTTCACACCAACGTGTAATTCATTAGATACTTATGCAGTTATATTTAAAATATTAATGTTCATTACTCCTTCCTAATTTCCATATGATAATATCATATAAACCTTCCGATCTTCTGATGTCATCATTATTATATCATATCTTAGATACTCCGAATCAAAAGACTTCTCGATCGGCAATTACAAAATGTCTTGTGTCCATAATTCGTCAGTCGTTTATGTCCCAGAGACGTCATTTCAGTATAAAAAGGCCTGTGATGTCACTCCATCTGTTTTCTGTATAGCCTACTGCCTAATAATTGGACTACTTGTGTGCAGGGCTGCCAAATGTGCTTATTGTATTAGACAGATAATATACGTAATTCTTTAAAAATATTCAAAACTAACAGACCCTTACATGTTAATACAGTTATTAACTAATTTAAGATCAACTTAAGGTTTTTTTATGAATTAAATCACTGTCTTTTCCACTTTTGATTTTATTTTTCTCGACATGTTTCGATCTAGAGTTTACCATATATCGTTCTTCTGATGATAAATATGTAAACCCTTCGAAACATGGCGTGTAGAATTAAGTGAAAAAAACAGTATTTGAATTCTAAAAAAATTTGTCATAGTTACATATTTACATTATTCTATATGATCAACCTTTAAAATTTGATTAATTTGGTCATGCCATGCCATGATTACCTCGGTCTACCTCGACTTCGTACTCCATTTACATTGTTAACGTATACTTTTTTAACAATTCTTTCTTCACCCATGCGCTCCATATGTCTGAACCAATGCAGCGATCCTTTCTTAATTTTGTTCATAAAACCTTCTTTCGCTCTACATTCCTTTCTAATATCAGCATTTGAGATTCTGTCGTACATCGTTCTATCATACATACGTCTTAGGAACCTCATCTCTACCGCATTTATTCTGCTCTCATCTTTCTTCTGCCAGTTCCATGCTTGGCTTCCATACATAAGTATTGAAAGCGATTCGTCTTTTAAATGAGGTTGCAACAGAGATAGACCTCTTTGGATGCAATTATGGCCAATTCGTAAATACCCTTACGATAAAGGCAGCAAGCAAATAACTGGCTTTCCTATTCATAAGGTTCTATGTATATTTCCTTTGATATTCTTTTGTTTCACCCTTTACATCGATTTGGCTCGCGCTGTAATGATGTAAGGAGTTTTTTCAACAAAATAATAATAGTAATAATAAGGGTTGGGACCAGAACTCCATTGTGAACGGCCATTTTCGCTTTCATTAATAACGAAGACGACGAAATGACGAAAAAAACGTATTAGAAATGAAGCTTTATAAGCAGGAAGAACCAGTATCTTCGAATGGCAAATTTTATAGTCTGTTAAAGATAACAAGATATCATTTATAAAATATTCAGTCAAAAAATCACCTCTTAAAATCGAATAACACTCGCATTGTTAGCGAGGATATTTGCTTTGTAATTCACACATCCTTGACGAAAGAGTACACGTGAATCACACCTGGCGAATGGCGGCAGCTCTGTTTATTGTTGTAACCGAATGCTAACAGTGAATGGCAAATATTCCGTCTGTTGTGGGCATCGAACCCACGCCTTCCTTCGAACTACCAGGTGATACAACCTCTATGCCGCACAATGTTGGGAAACACGGCCAATCTTCCTACATACTTGCAAACATAAGTCAAAGGTGCAAACGCCGCAAATAATATTCTAAACAATCTTCTACTATCCCAAATATTCATATTAAACATGTGTATCTGTTTATTATGATTTTTTATGAAACAAAATACCATTTTTTTATAATATTTTTTTTTTTAATAAATGGTGCAATCAAAGTCGTTACCGCAAATAGAAATATATCGACTGAAGCAAAGATGGCAGTGCACAATGGAGTTCTAGTGCCGACTCTTATGTATAGAAGTAAAACTTGGAGTTGGCAGAAGAAGGAAGAAAGAAGATGCCTTAAACTATAATATAAAAAATGTTTGTAATGTCTTTTGAGAAAATAAACTGATTTGATTTGATTTGATTTGAAAGTAGGATAAATGTCGTAGAAATGAGGTCACTAAGAAAGATGTGCGGAAAAACAATGTATGATAGAATATCTAATGATGAAGTAAGAAAGGAATGTAAAGCGGATGAATGCGTGATTAATAAAATCAAGAAAGGGTCGCTAAGATGGTTTGGACATATGGAACAAATGGATGAGGGAAGAATGGTTAAAAAAGATATATACAAGTAGTTTGAATGGAAAAAGAAGTCGAGGAAGGCCAAGGAAGACATGGCATGATCAAATTAATCAATCACTGAAAGGTGGCCATGTTCGAAGTAGGAACAATCGACGAGCGTGCATGTCACGATGTGTGAATGTAGAAGAGGCGCGAATGTTATGTCAGGATAGAATAATGTGGCGATCCATTCTCTCTGCCTACCACTCCGGATAAACGACGTGATGGTTAGTTAGTTAAAAAGAAATTGTGATATTATAACAGTGTTTGAAATTTTAACCGTAATAATGTTGAAATATGATACGTAGTGTTTCTGCCAAAACAATGGACTATTTATAATATTTTAATGATTTTTATTTTTAAATAATTTAGTCTGTCTTGTAATAAAACTAATATTTGTTGAAAAGATACAGTTTATTGTTTTATAAAAATATGTAATAATAATATGGGATTACATAGGAATGAACGAATTTTTATATATTTTTACTAATAATAATAATAATAATATGCTAACTTTTAAAGCGCCGTTTTTGTGATGTAATCACCTCAAGGGCGCATTAAGACGTGTTTTAAATCTAAAAATCTAAATGTGACCGCTTAAAAAGCGATCGGTTTAAAAGTATAGTAGAACAAATTATAAATGTTTAACTTGGGTATGAAATATGAAAAAGATGGGTTTTCAATTTAGATCTGAAATCTGTCGGATCATTTATACATCTGAGGTGTGAAGGGAGATTGTTCCAAGCTGATGGACCGGCTACCGCGAACGCTCGATCCCCGAAATTTGTACTAGGGCAACGCTTCGGCTCAACTAATCTTCCTATTGCTGAGGAGTTCGCCGAGCGAAGTGTGGATTTCCTTGAATTTAGGCTGTCCGTTATACAGAGTTCAGATATAAGAGTATAACTTGGTGCCATTCCATGTAGCGCTAAGACGACATAGAATCCATATAAAAAGTTTGAAACAAAAATATATGATTTTTTGTGAACAAAGGGTTCCTTTAGCGAAAAGTTAAAGTTGTTTATATTTCCATTTGTAGCTTAGAGCATTTTCACAATGCTTTGTTGATGTTTTAAACAATGTTTGTTTTGAATGTTCCGTATAGGGATTAGCCCGGAGCCGGGACGAGGTAGCGCCGCGCATGACGAAGGCAACGTATAATTTAAACGTCAAAAGATTGATTAAGGTAGCACTGGTAATGGGTGGAAAATTAATTAATGGGGTCCGTTCTCTTTGGGACACCCTATACTCTTATTGAGATTTCAATTAAAAGTGTGTTTATTTGAAGGGAAAAAATCAACCATTTAATACATTAAAAAAATCCTGTCATTCATAATAGAAGCTCATAATATAATGAAGAGATTTTTATTGTACTCGTATAATCATATAACAATGCCAAACACGAAATTAGTGGTAAAACGTCGTTTTTTTTAGTTTTATTACGATTTATGGGAATGACATGTTTCAACCTTCTAATCAAATTTTCAAGAAACAATAGGTATAACATATTAGTTATTAACTGTTAATTAAAAAAAAAAAGTTTATGTATCACTACAAATAATTTTATTTTTTATTTTTCGCGACAGCTGTTTCGTCATCTTTGACATCATTAGGTGTTACAATAATCTATCAAATGTTAAAATTAACTTTTCGTGATTTTTTTTTAAATATTTATGTGTATTTGTTCCTCTGTCAATTTGAATAATTTCTTTAATATAATTTTGAAGTTCTTGTTGGAGTTGAGATAGGTACCCAATTGCGGTAATTTAAAAGAAAGGTTAGTTAATATTTATAGGGTAAAAAATATATAAATATAATATATATTTACAATAAGTAAGGCCAAAACAATGTACCTACTATTTTTTTTTCTAAGGCATTATCAATTGTTCAAAAATTACGTTTTTTAATGCATTAGAAAAACGAAACATGTCATTCCCATAAAATATAATAAAACATCTAGAAAACGGAAGTTTTCATTCGTATTAATTATGAAATAATATCATGTAGGTATTCCGGTTTTAGCAAACTTTTTGACGTTAATCCATCGGCATTGTCTATTTTAGCTTCTACGGGATGCATGCCACTGCATGCTTTATCAAGTTTGACAGGATTTTATCTTGGGTTAACGGGTTAATAATAAAAATAAAATAATATTGTATAATATTATATATATTTAGTTCTCTAGAAAGAAAAACAGATAATGGCAACGAGATGCCGAAAATGTTTTGATTTTTACTACTCTATCGAGAAAAATATACTTTAATATCGAAATAACAGAGATTTAATTCAATTATGGACAGTGTGTTAATGACATGATAATCAAATGATTTTACTGAAATCTTTTGATGGTAGAAGAAAATAATTTTAAAATTATCATGTAAAATTTACTGAATTTAAATATTGGTATTAAGGTTATTTAAGAGGATTCGTATTAATATAATTGATTTTAAATTTTATTTTAGCTTATATAATTTCATATAACGGTACTTATGTTTTTATTATTACTGAATTATTATAATATGTCATATATCTTACATAAAGAACAGTCATCTTGGAACAAGAAAGAATACAGAAACGATTTTTAAGATATTTATACTTCAGGGAGTATAACTATTATCCTTTTTTGTACCCCTCACTATTTCTCTCAGGAATGTTGGATTTCAACACTCTTGAAACTCGTTGAATGATCTTTCTAGGAAAGCATTTATTTTTAACTATTATCCGGAGGTATTTACAGTCCAGGAATACTGAGAGAGCTTAATCTATACGTTCCCCATAGTTATAGCAGAGCAAGGGGTGTGTATTATTTTATGCCACAAATTGCTGCACAGAGGCCCTTCGAAGTTCTCCTGTATTGAAAGCGATTCGTCATTTAAATGAGGTTGCAAAAGAGATAGACCTGTTTGGATGCAATTATGGCGAATTCGTAAATACCCTTACGATAAAGGCAGCTGGCTTTTCCTCTTCATGAGGTTCTATGTATATTTCCTTTCATATTTTTTTTTCTCCCTTTACGTCGATTTGGCTCGCGCTGTAATGATGTAGGGAGTTTTTTCAACAAAATAATAATAATTATAATAATAATAATTACTTTAAAATTATTTTGGTAAAGATCATGTTTGCCACCCGTGATCTGTATGTATATAAAGGACTCAGTTTGCAATAGTGTCACAAGTCTGTCGATGCCAACGAGTCTGGCAAAACCGATCGCTGTCGAAATAATGACAAAAGTGGAAGTAATAATAATAATAATAATATGCTAACTTTTAAAGCGCCGTTTTTGTGATGTAATCACCTCAAGGGCGCATTAAGACGTGTTTTAAATCTAAAAATCTACATGTGACCGCTCCGAAGTAGTTCAATAACATCGTTTTATTTGATTATTATTTAATATTTTAATTATATTTTCCATATATTTTGGTGCCTTCCACGCACTTAAACTTCAGCAAATACAGATGTGTCCATCAAAGTTGCAGGAAACAAAGGGTTTTAAGTAATCAATCACCCGGTCGACCATTAAAACGTACAAACTAAGAACGAAATAAAAGTAAGGGTATTCGGGCCCGCGCGTGTGTTTGACATAATAGTGAGAGGACAGATGTTTCTCTCAAACTGCTCCCCGCACAGGTTCTCAACCTTCTCACGGCGTGAATTGAGAGGACTCTCATAATAACAACGCATCGCTCCATAAATCATTATTTTCATACTAATATATGTATTGCCTTCAAATTTATAAACCGCTTTTAATTTAATTTCTGATCAACTTAAGGTTGTTACTGATAATCTTGGCTTAAGAGTCCAGAAAGAATCCAGTATAAACTCTGCTAGACAGTCTTCAAAGCGCTACATGGAATGGCTCCAAATTATATATCCGAATAGATGACGCTAGTGTAGAGTGAACTCAAAAATGTAAAGATAGGCGTGAAATCCTACCATATCGCACCGTGAGTGTAAAACCGAATTAAGTGCAAATATACATTTTGGAGATATGGGAGTTTAAAGGTTTCATATTGCTTGGAAAAACTTTTTTTTTTAAATAAACCAATGATTTTCGGTTTATAGGTACATTACTATAAACCGAAAATCATTGGTTTATTAAAAAAAAAACAGTTTTTCCAAGCAATATGAAACCTTTAAACTCCCATATCTCCAAAATGTATATTTGCACTTAATTCGGTTTTACACTCACGGTGCGATATCTACAAGTTCCAAAAATTTGTCAGACGTGGTGGTCATAAGTCGGAATGGGGAATGTTGTTAAACATAAAGCGGTCGCTCAACCCAACCAATGACAGGTCATATATGTCCTGTAAGTGCCTCGGCCACCACCTTCTGTTCCCAGAAAACAATTTACATCTTCGTCTCTATTGAGATACAATTAATCCTTATAAAATTAAAATAATTTATCCGCAATGGATGAAATCCAGTGTTTGTCTACAAGAATTTGTATACATTCAAAATGTTGTTGGATACATCCGAACTCTGTATAACTGACAAATACAAGGAAATCCATACTTCGCTCGGCAAACTCCTCGGCAATAGGAAGATTAGTTGAGCCAAAGCGTTGCCCTAATATAAATTTCGGGGATCGAGCGTTTGCGGTAGACGGACCATCATATCAGCAATCCTCCACATTCATACACGCACGTCGATTCTTCTGGCTACTGACATAACCAACCTTTAAAATTGGATTAATTTGGTAATGCCATGTTTTCCTCGGTCTACCTCGACTCCGTACTCCATTAACATCGTTAAATTATACTTTTTAAATCATTCTTTCTTCACCCATGCGCTCCTTATGTCCGAACCAACGCAGCGATCCTTTCATAATTTTGTTCATAATACATTATTTCGCTATGCATTCCTTTCTAATATCAGCATTTGAGATTCTGTCGTACATCGTTCTAACGCACATACTCGTACGTCTTAGGGACCTCATCTCTACCGCATTACATCTGCTCTCATCTTTCTTCTGACATTTCCAGTCTTAATTTTTTAATTATCTCGTGTTTTTTTTGTGTTTTTGTCTATCGTTTGCATAGTAATTTTAAAATTTCATAATTGTATTTACTGTTTAAAATAGTTTTTTTGTTGTTTTTCTATCCTACCTGTATAGTCATAAGCGCTTTGGTTATATACTGTAATGTTTATGATTAAAAAAAAAAAAAATTGAAATTGAAAAATAAGGGTTGGGACCAGAAATCCATTGTGAGCGGCCATTTTTGCTTTCATTGATAATTTTTTGTTAATAACTATTTTTGATTTTATAGTAGCTAAGCATAATCATTTCACAAAATAAATGGGAAATACTCGTATATATATTTTATAATTTTCGAATTAAAATTGAGAACAGCTTAAATTTTATACCCCCAGCATGTGCGGTGCCCCTTCCCGAATCATCAATTGGTCAATTTACTTTCTAACAAAGTTTATCCCTATCTAGATCAAATATCTGCAGTCATAATTTATCTACCAACTGCCCTCTATCGGACCGAACATAGCCCCGTCAGTCGCCTATTGAATTAACCAATTTACAGAATTCCGAACAAAGTCGGTAATGTTTTGTAAATTTATGGAATTGTGTGAATTCAGAGAAGATAACTTGCATACAATACTATGAAATAATGTGTCGTCAAACACAACAAATGATGGTATTGTATCGATTTTTTGGTATTTAACTTGTAGCGACCCTCATGTATGGAAGCGAAGCATGGAACTGGCAAAAAGGATGAAAGTAGAATAAATGCAGTAGAAATGAGATCTCTAAGAGGAGTGAGTGGCAAATCTGTATATGATAGAGTGACAAATGCAAGTATAAGAAGTGAATGTGGTGCGAATGAAAGTGTTATGAACAAAATAAGGAAAGGGTCATTAAGATGGTTTGGACACATGGAAAGAATGAGTGAAGACAGAATGGTAAAGAAGGTATATGTGAACGGCGTGAACGGAGCTAGAAATAGAGGACGGCCGAGGAAAACGTGGCACGATCAAATCAATCAAATATTGAATGTCGGTCATGTGAGGAGTCGGAGAAATCGACGTGCGTGCATGATAAGATGTATGAATGTAGAGGAATCGAGAGAAGTATGTCAGGACGGAACAGTGTGGCGTTCCATTATTTCTGCCTACCCCTCCGTTAGATAGTTAGTTAGTTTTTTTTTCATAATCATTGCAGTCGAGAATTTCGGACAAAGTCAGTAATATTTTGTAATTGTATGGAATTGTGTGAATTCAGAGAAGAAAACTTCCATACAATAATAAGAAATAATGTGTCGCCATACACAAAAAATACTGATATTGTATTTATCTGATATTTGTGGCAAGAAATGGAAGGGAAAGGAAAAAAACTGAAAGCATTGATCGTTTTTTTACTTGTATTTATTCTCATAATAATTGCAGTACATAACAATGTTCCCCAATGTTGAAAATATTATCATATAATTTATTTACTGTCTAATTTTTAGAAATCGTATATATTTTTTTTATTTGTTACAATTTTTTCCTTGGAATTTTTTTTTTCTACGAATCTTGATCTACAAAAAAAGGGTGTGTAATGTTGAGTGTTTTGGATTTTTTTTCAATTTAAATTTATAAAAAAAAATACAAGCTATCTAACTAACTAACTAACCATCATGCCGTCTCCCCGAAGGGGTAGGCAGAAAGAATGGACTGCCACACTTTTCTTTCCTAACATATTTCTCTCGCTTCCTCAACATTTATACATCGTGTAATGCACGCGCGTCGATTTCACTGACTTCTCACATGGCCAACATTCAATATTTGATTTATTTGATCGTGCCACGTTTTCCTCGGTCTCACTCTTTTTCTGGTTACATTTACATCGTTAATTTTTTTACCATTCTTTCTTCATTCATTCTTTCCATATGTCCAAACCATCTTAATGATCCTTTCATTATTTTGTTCATAACACCATCATTCGCACCGCATTCACTTCTTATATTTTCATTCGACACTCTATCATACACAGAGTATCTACACATTCGTCTAAGAGATCTCATTTCTACTCCATTTATTCTACTTTCATCCTTCTTTTGCCAGTTCCACGATTCGCTTCCATACATAAGGGTCGGTAGAAGAACACCACTGTGTACTGCCATTCTAGCTTTAATTGTGAATAATAATCAATTGAAAGCAGACCAGTTTCAGAAACGATCAGCGTCGAGAGTGATCAATTAATGAAACCAAAAAATATGTATTGTAAAAAAGCGTTAAAATAAAAAATTATGTTTTTATATATATATATTTTTTTTATATACTAACAACGAGTATTAAGTGGCTTCTAGAATATTATAAGCGTGGGTTCGCTTGTTCAAATATCAGAAATCTGGTGAATACTGCATAATAAAAATAATATCAATGCCATCTACGAGTATATACGATGATTATGTCATCAAAATTAAGGAATTGCTTCGTTAAAAAAAAGACACCTTTGCGGAAATGGTGATCTTGTTTAATATTCTTTTCGAGAAATGCAATGTTTACTTTTATAATTTGTATAGTCAAGTGGTATTGTTTTTGTATTAGTGTAGCATAAACGCTAATGGTCGATGAAGATATTTGCTTTAAAAATTTGACATATATTTATATTAAAAAGTTATAACTTTTTTATTTACCTACTGTGTATTAAAATAATTTAAGTGATTAAAACAATAACATTACAAATTAAATAAATTGTTTAAGTTTTTCGAAAACGGAAACTTACGAATACAATATATGTAATATTTATTTATTTTTCTTCTTATTCTTCTTCCCCTTGTTGTGGCCTGGACTCCTGGATTTTTATGTATTTATTTTAAATATAAGCTGTGATAAATACAAATAGAAAAATATAACACTTGCAGTTTTAGCACGATACCTAGGATATATTGTATGTATTTTTTTTATTATGATAAAAAAAATTTCATTGCATTCTTAAATTTTCCCAAATATCATTGATTTCGAATAACTTCAATAATCTGAATATTTCAACAAGTGTTGGAACTTTTTCCGATCGAATAATTTAAAATACAATTTAAATACCCAACATTAAATAAAGAAAACATTTTATATAGGGCTTTGATCAATTCAATGATCACGAATTCTCATTGTGTGTGTGTGCGTGTGTGTGTGTGTATATATATATATATATATATATATATATATATATATATATATATATATATATATATATATATATATATATATATATATATATATATATATATATATATATATATATATATATATATATATATATATATATATATATATATATATATATATATATATATATATATATATATATATATATATATATATATATATATATATATATATATATATATATATATATATATATATATATATATATATATATATATATATATGCTATATATATATATATATATATATATATATAATATTAATAACATGTATGTATTCAAGAGAAAATTGTATCTATGTACTATAATAATGTTATAAATTTATATTGCACTACCATCTTCCCACGCTTATTTCGATTTCTAAGTACGTGTAAATTGCCTTCAGTACTGGTTCTAGCACGTCTCTTAATGATCCATGAAATCCAAGTTTTCATAATGATTCTCCATCCTGTTTTCATCAGCATCCATCATGAGTCGTCTCTTTTTACACGCCAGTGATTAATATTATATTAAAGCGAAAAAAAAGTGATTCTCGTGAGTATAAACATATTTTTCACCGAGAAATCCGTTATTTAAAATTCCATACTTCTTTCATAACACGTAAGGTAAATCAAGTCTGTTTTCCCGCCATTATTTCGGCAGACAAGCGTTCGCGGTATAGGTAACTTGACCGAAATTATGTGTCCGCGCACAATATGAATCTTCACGCAGACTTATCAAAATAATTCAAATGAGTTTCCCTTCAGCACACTCTACCGTAACTTGGTTGTGAAAATTTAAATAGACTCTCAAACACCTGTCAGCGATCGTTACTTAAGTAAATACTTGAGTGTGGATCTTATAAAACGCGATTTATGGTAGCGGTAAAGTAGACTTGAACGAAGACGTTCATTCAGACGGTATGTAGATAAGATAAAACGCCATATTCTCATTCTTTAACATTTATCTTTTTTTTAAAAGAGAAATTTAAATAAAGATTAACCCAAAGGATTTTGGTAATAAAACTAATTATCTTCTTCTTCTTTTCAGTCAAATTTTATCCGCCTTTATCCAACTTCTAAACTCTTCCAACATTTTCTATCTTGGGCTATCTGTTGCCACCTACGACCCGTCAGTTGGATAAAATCATCCGTCCACCTTTTTATGGTCTATTTATTATACAAATTTAGTATATAACCTCCAACATGAACAGAAAACAGTTCATTATTATAAAGTAGGTATTAGGTTGTGTCCAGGCTTGAACCCATGTCCCCTCAATCAGGAACCAAACGTTGTGTCCCCTAGACCACCACCATTTTACTTTATCAGTTTATTTGTGTAGTCCTGATGAAGCTCCGACGTAAGCGAAACCAGTGTGTTAGATACATCAAAATATAATTGCGTAAAAACAAAATACACAAGTCTTCTCCTTCTTCTTCTTATTTTAATAGATTTTACGATCTGTGACACAGAAATAATGTCTCCTCGGATGATGAGGACCAGGTGTCCCTCTATCTCTTAGATGGTCTTCCAGATGGACGGTGTCCGGAGTGAATTTCGTAAGCGGTTGTATATGCGAGTCTGTCACTATTCATTCTGACTACATGGTCCCCCAGTATCTTCTTCTGGATCTACTCCACCGAAATTTATCCTATTATATATTTCGCAAGTTTTTCTTGTGACTGCGTTACGGACACGATTTTGAAGAGATTTTCAACCTTATTCTCAGAAAATAATACACAATTCTTCTTCTTCTTTCTCTTAGTTTAAGTCGTATGACCTGTGACGGTGGGCTGTCCTGAGATGATGATGTCCAACCATTTCTCTCTGGCGGCCTTCCTGATAATCTCTTGGTACTTAGGTTTTCATCTTTAACAATTTTTGCAATTCTTGTATTCTCCATGCGGTCCACGTGGTCTCTCCAAAAGCGTCCTCTACTTCTTCCCCATCTTACTATGTCCTCAACACCACAGAAAAACCTTATTGTTTCATTTCTGATCCGATCTCTGAGGGTTTGCCTTCGATAGAGCGTAGGGTTCGCATTTCTGCTACTCTCAGAAGGTTTTTAGTTCTATTGGTATCGGCTGTGACCTCTATTACGTAGGTACGTCATGATGGGGCGAACGCATGCCTTGTATATCTTGACTTTACTTTCGGTTAACATGTATTTGTTCCTCTATATGGTATCGCGCAAGCAGCTAGCCACGGCTGTCGCTTTGTTGTTATGAACAAACACAATTGTTATGAATTATTATTTTTTTGTTTGTTTATATTTGTTCTTAATTTGAATCACCGGTTAAGTCGGTGTATTATTAACGCTTGTCGATGAATATTGACGGTGAATTTTAGCTGAGGCAACATTACGCCGCGGTCTCTAGAAAGCCCTTTAAAATCCGACATCATTTTTCAACGGCGCCGTCAATGAGAGTCTTTTAAATTCGCGTGACGCCTTAAGTACATAATTGAATCCCTGGTACCTTCCCGTGTATTGACAGTCTGTTAACGATGATAAACCGTCTTATGCTTTTTTTTTCATCCGACAAGGTGAGAACAGTGAGAGCTTTCCTTAACACATTGTATGCGGGTGCCTCGCGGAGCTAACGAGCTCAAAAATATTGCGTGTTTTATTTGAAATTTACAGTTATATTACGCGTGGAATATAATATATACTGTACCCTTAGAATTCGACCACAACACCCAGTAATAAAAATATTGTATTTAATTTTTGATACACTTAAGGCGTTACTGTGGAATTCCATGATGACGATGAATACAATCTTGTTTTAGAGATTATTTTTAATAATCCATTGTTTTTCATATATTTTAACATTATTAACTATTTAAATAATAAAAACTTTGTTATAAATATCACAATTGATTATATTTTGTCGTGACAGCTGTTTCGCTAAGTGAGATTATTTTTCTCCAAAACTTTTTTTATCTTCATCATACAAAACGTATGATTATTCGGAGAATGAAATAAAACAAGAAAAATAAATAAAATTGGATATTTATTAAATACATTAAAAACTTGTTAATATTGAGCCAAATGTTTTTACTTTTTCTGAAAATATATTTTTAATATGGATTTACGTGTTTCACCTTTGCTGGGAAATAAATGATAAAATTCTATGATAGCTTAGAAACACTAACTTTTTATATAATACATTAAATAAAAATTTAAGAAAATATATCTTTAACATCATTGTTCTAACAACAATATATATGCAAACGACTATTTTGGAAATATGAAATATTTGAAAAAAAAATTATTATACAAAATCTCATTTAATCACAATACTTTAATTTAACTTTTTTGTCAATTTACATGTTTTATAGTATTTTGATATGATTCATTCATAAAATTGGCGCTCTATAAATCATGGAATTTATGCAAACAAACAAAAAAAACATCACGCCGTGTCCCCGCATGGGTAGGTAGAGAAAATGGACTGCCACAATACTCGATCCTGACACACGTCTGTAGCTTCCTCTACATTCGTACAACGAGTCATACACGCACGTCGATTCTTCCAACTTCTAACATGACCAACCTTAGAAATTTGATTAATTTAGTCATGCCATGTTTTTCTCCGTCTACCTCGACTCCGACGACCCTATACACGGAGGTGTGACAGGACAAAAAGAAGAAGAAGACCTTCTTCCGCTCTCCATTACTTTCTTATATCAGCATTTGAGATTATTAATTTTTATTTTTTATTAAAAGACTAATATCAAGGATTTACATCAATGATATTAGAATTTATTTTACAATATTCAATGTGAGCAGAAAATAGCTCATTATTATGAAGAAGGAATCTGGTCGGGTCCAGGCACGAACCCATGTCCCCTGGATCAGGAGCCAAGCGTTCTATCCCCTAGACCACCACCCGATTCTTTTTAACACCGTTCTACCACACATACGTCTTATTTATTTTTATTTTATATTATTAAAATAATTATTATTCGTCTTATTGCTGACAACGAGCATGAACTACAAGTCCTGGTGAATTGTATGTATGAGGTCTGATGATGAATGTTAATAAGTCCAAGGTAATGATTTTTGAAAAGGAAGAAACCATGACAGTCTGCAACATTAGCGTGAATGGTGAAAACTTGGAGCAAGTAGTTGAGTTTGTGTATTTAGGTAGTATGTTTACAAGAGATGGGAGAGTGGAGAGGGATATTGAAAGAAAAGTTGGGGCAGGCAACAAAGTGAATGGTGCACTTAAAGTTGTCATCGCAAACAAAAACCTATCCAAAAAAGCTAGAATGGCAGTGCACAATGGTGTTCTTCTACCGACCCTTATGTATGGAAGCGAAGCATGAAACTGGCAAAAGAAGGATGAAAGTAGAATAAATGCAGTAGAAATGAGATCTCTTAGACGAATGTGTGGATACTCTGTGTATGATGAGTGTCGAATGAAAATATAAGAAGTGAATGCGGTGCGAATGATGGTGTCATGAACAAAATAATGAAAGGATCATTGAGATGGTTTGGACATATGGAAAGAATGAATGAAGAAAGAATGGTAAAAATTATATGTTAATGATGTAAATGGAACCAGAAATAGAGGAAGACCGAGGAAAACGTGGCACGATCAAATAAATCAAATATTGAATGTCGGCCATGTGAGGAGTCAGAGAAATCGACGCGCGTGCATGACACGATGTATGAATGTTGAGGAAGCGAGATAAATATGTCAGGAAAGAAAGGTGTGGCAGTCCATTCTTTCTGCCTACCCCTTCGGGGAGACGGCGTGATGGTTAGTTAGTTTAGTTAAAATAATTATAGATTTAAATAAGGTTTTGCGTTTCCTACCCACAATGTGTTTACTTGATTTTTATTCTTGAGTCTTTTAGAGTAATTGGGTTTTTGCCGCTTTAATCGAGAAAATGGTACTCGACTAATTGAGTTTGTTTAAGTATTTAATGTAGTGACGAGCTTCTCTGCTTGGCGTTGTTGAAAATTGATGGTCTCGGCTTTTATATTATAATATTTCATCTTGTTTATACAGCCTCTTACAAAATGGAAATGTTTTCTTTTTTAAATTTTTAATTGTATCTCAATAGAGACGAAGAAACAAACTGGAAACTGAATATGGATGATCAAGGTGTTTACAGGACTTATGACCTGTCATTGGTTGGGTTAAGCGCACGCTTTATGTAATTACAACATTCCCCATTCCACCATTGTTATTATGATCATGTATGATACATTTTTGGAAGTTGTATATATACTCCAAATTCATACTTATCTTCACGTGGCAGTTCCAGTTAGCCATCTATGTAGATTTGATTGTACTAATTAATTTTTTAGATTAATCTATACAATCCATCCACTAACGCCATCTATGAAGAATGATTGTTTAGCATTTAGCAAACTACTTTATTAACACAATGCGAAGAGGCTACCGCCTCCTATCGCACTGTTAGAAGTCGCCTGGAGTATCCACTCCTATTTTATACGCCAAATAATTGACCAGAATATTTACAAATATTTGTGAAATGTATACTTAAGTATACATTTCACAAATATTTGTTTTCTTTTTTACTTACTACGATAACAATCGTGGACAGCTTAATATTTTATTGCTTTAACATCTTTCGAGACGTTATATCCGTACATCATGCCATACACCCTCGTCTATCGTATCGTAGTATTTAATTTCTCGGTCATTGCAAATTTTTCTTAATAATAATAATTAGGCTAATTTGTATAGCGCCGTGTTCGTGAACAACTCACCTCAAAGGCACTTTAATCAATGTTTTTTAGAAGAGAGCTGCATATGAATGACACCAGAAAATCGAAGCATAGATTGCCTTACCTATATATCGTCGGTTCAAAGGTAAAACTCATTAAGTGACATTTTGGTAAAAAAAAATATTTGGGCATTTTCTGTATCAGACTTGTGAATTCTACTTCAGAAAATAATCACCAAGTGTATTTATTAAAGAATAACAATTATTCTTTAATAATAATACTTGGTGATTATTTCCTGACGTAGAATTAACAAATCTGATACAGAAAATGCAAAAATTTCATTTTTGACCAAAATGTCACTTATATATCGTCGGTTCAAAGGTAAAACTCATTAAGTGACATTTTGGTAAAAAAATTGATTTTTGCATTTTCTGTATCAGACTTGTGAATTCTACGTCAGAAAATAATCACCAAGTGTATTTATTAAAGAATAACAGTTATTCTTTAATAAATACACGTGGAGATTATTTCCTGACGTAGAGTTCACAAATCTGATACAGAAAATGCAAAAATTTATTTTTTTACCAAAATGTCACTTAATGATTTTTACCTTTGAACCGACGATATATTAATATTTACACCATAGTTTCCCAAACTTTTCTGGACCAAATTTACAAAAAAAAAATTAAACGCTTCCTCTCCCGTAATTGCTTTACCAAATACTACATTTCAATATTTTTAGATACTCGTATAATCTATTAAAAATCACAAAGTTGAAATTGACAAGATTATCCAAATAAATCAAAAATGTTTATATTTAGATAAAGTTTTTTCATGAAAAGGGTATTTTCAAATAATTTTATTATTAAAATACAGTACATTTAATACGGCCGTCCCCCTTGATTCCCAAAACACCCCCGTTTACCTTTGCACCCCCTACGTTTTTTTCGGATTTTGGATCGAAGTGGTGATTTATTTTTTATTGTATACAACAGGTCATTTGAACTCAATTACTGTATACAATTTATTTTTTTAGCTATTATATTGATTCTTGTGACATGTGATAGGTAGCCAATCTATCGCCATTTTATTGTCACGTGAATTCTACACCAGACCAAAGACAGTGTGACAATCACACTGCCATCGCCGGGAATCGAACCCGGGACCTTCCGTATGGAAGTCAGAGCTCTTACCACTCTGCCACAAAGGTCGTCATTTGAAATTAATATAAATAATTTGTACCACATATGTTTTAAACTCACAAATATTATACGAATATGTATCAACACGTTTTATTGTTACATCTTCGTATAACTATTAAGAGACATTATAACTATAATGCGAGTGTTTAACATTATACTAAGTGGATACATCCACGCTCTTCCTTATCTATTTAGAGACCATTAAATCTAAACGTATCCATGTAACTTTTTCCAGCGGCAAGTCCTACATCTGAACCCCTCGCACGAATCCAAACATCATATTATAACATCCTCAAGTCTAATAAGGTTCAACGTTTTCTCGAGTCTTCCATTACCAGCTAACGAAATTCCTAAGGTTTGCATAACCGAGACATTCCATAATTGAACCCCGTCATATCCAGGGCCGGATTAGGTAGCATAAGCCTGTAGCAAATGTTACCAAGAGGACCTGGATTTTGTATGACAATAAAATAACACCATATTCCCTCTGGTGATGCTGATAGAGAGAGCAATCAAACTTCTTAATATGATCGCTTCAGAGATCGACGTCTTTCATATAAGTAAAAGTACGTTCAGAAGACTTGACTTAGAGAGGATCTTATATTTCTAAAGTCGAACCATCTCTCACGCGTTCCTGGTATTTTATATTATATTATATTTTACCTGTTATCGATAGATTCCTTACAATATGTCATTTTAGTTTGTAATATATTTTGAGAATATTAATTTGATTTGATTTGATCATCATTAACACCACTTTTAATAACTTACTTACCATCACGTCCACCATAAAGTTTGACGTCATTAGGTGCTAACACCTGATGATGTCAACATAGGTTGACGAAACAGCTGTGGCTTAAAATAAAATACAATGGTGATACACAAAACAAAGTTATTTCATTTAATACAAATTAAATACAAAGTGTTTAAAGTTTAAAATGTCTAACCACAAAGTGAGTGCTTCAAATGAAAACAAAATGACAAATTACTACAAATTCGTCCGAGAGTTCTCATTTATTCTACTTTCATCCTTCTTTTGCTAATTCTAGTTATTAGTCGGGAGATGCCTATTGGTGGCGATGAGGTTCGCAAACCATCACACCGCGTCTCCCGAGGGGCGAAAAGGGAAGAATGGAGTGCCGCATCGGTTAAAGTGTGGCAGTCCGTTCTTTCCGCCTTCCCTTTCGGGGAGACGGCGTGATAGTTAGTTAGTTAGTTATCCTTCACATCCATACATGAGAGTCTATATGTGCGCAGCCCCCGAGAAACGCCGCTGTGCCAGTAGCACTCGCTACTTCTGCTATATGGCTAATCCGGCACTGGTCATATCGTAATTTAATCCACCTCTTCGTGTGCGGTGTATTGGGATAAATCTACACGCTCAAACACACGCCGGGGGATAACATCATTTCAATTTAGTTTAATTAATCTACTGTTTTGAATTTCAGATGCTGTACGATACCGCACTTTTATGTACAGCTAAAAGCATACGTGTAACTTAAATACTATTGCTTACATACTGATTCAAATTTTGTTTGAACTATTTTAGTTTATAGTTGCTTGAAATCAATACAACCATACGTTTATTTTAACGCTTTGGTTGCCGGCAAATTTGAAATACTATTGATTTATAAATTGTCTTTTATACCGAGTGAAGCAAAGATGGCAGTGCACAATGTAGTGCTAGTCCCGACCCTTATGTATAGAAGTGAGCTTGGAGTTAGCAGAAGAAGGATGAAAGTAGGATAAATGTCGTAAAAATGAGGTCACTAAGAAGAATGTCCGAAAAAATAATGTATGATAGAATATGTAATGATGAAGTAAGAATGGAATGTAAGGCGGATGAATGCGTGATAAATAAAATTAAGAAAGGGTCACCAAGATGGTTTGGACCTATGGAACGAATGAATACAAGTAGTGTGAATAAGAAAAGAAGTCGAAGAAGGCTAAGGAAGACATGGCATGACCAAATTAATCAATTACTGAAAGGCGGCCATGTTCGAAGTAGAAACAATCGACGAGCGTGCATGTCACAATGTGTGAATGTAGAAGAGGCGATAGAATTATATCAGGATAGAAACGCCGTGATGATTAGTTAGTCTTTTAATTCTAAATATGATTATTTTTTTAAATACATATGTATTAAAATCGTAAATAATATGCAACACTGACTCAATTCCTCACACTCTGTCAAAAATGTATATGATTATTTTAAAATCATGACTTCGATCTGTCGGCTTTGGCATTTCTCGCTGGTGTAGTAAAAGCCGATATATTAGCTTATGGCAACCAAGGGGTTGTGTGTGTAAGTGTATGTTTGTGTTAAGTTTTCTAGTGCAACCCTTATTTATGGAAGTGAGACTTTGAGCTGGCCAAAGAAGGATGAAATAAGATAAATGCTGTAGAAATGAAATCCCTGAGAAGTCGGGAAAACAATGTATGATAGAATACCGAACAAAGAAATAAAGAATCGGATTGGACAATATCATAGTTATTTCTACTATTGATACAGCAGCTCTAAACTGGGATGCTGTGTTTCAACTGAACCATTCTTAAAGGTTGTCTACCCATGATTTTCTTCTTCTCCTGACACTTCATATTCCGCCTATTTTACCTTGGATTTTGATGCAGTTTGTATTTATCGTTTCTCATAATTTGCAGTAGGTTTTTCAGTATCCTGTGCTTATCTTGACAATCAATATTTCTCTCTTCGCTGCAGTACTTCCTCGTTTTGTGACTTTTTGTGTCCATGAATTTTAAATATTCTACGATATCTTCTTCTCTGGTTTCAATCCTGGGATTGGTTTGCAGCAATTTCCTCTATTCTTCTCTTCCATTCTTCCCTGTCTTGTGCGGCTCTTTTGAAATCTGCATATGATGAGCAGCGCACGTCTACCAACAGGTCCTCCAGATACTCTCGGCGTGGACGTCCCCTAGAGTTTGTCCCCTCGGTCATACCCTCCATTATGGCATGCAAGAGGCCTTCTTGTCGTATTACATGGCCGATCCATCTTGCACGCCTTTTGGACAAGGTCCTGAGCAGGTGCCTTCCTCCTTCGATTCTTTGGAGAACCTCCTCATTTGTAATGTGGTCTCTCTAGGAAATTCCTAATAACCTTCTATAGGACCACATCTCAAAAGCCTCTAGTGTCCGTTTAACTTTTTTGGATAGGCACCATGTCTCGCAGCCGTACATCAAGATACTCCATACATAGGTCTTAATGAGGAGTATTCTCAGTTTTAGGTCTATATTATCGATCTTATCTACGATATATCCACATTTAAAAGACATCCAGCTGTTTGGTGATCGAGGTCCATGTTTCCATATAAAAATAATAATAAAATATCGCTTTCCTATTCTTTTATTTATAATTAGTTGTGATATTTCGACTCGAGTTAAATAGAAATAATAACATTGATCGTTTATTAATAAAGATTACTGAAAGCATCACAGAGGCAATTGAGTCTAACATCCATCCCCATGAGAAGGTTTATACAATTATTTAGGACAAAATCCTCCCCTACTCATTTCCCCCGAGTCCTTTCTGATTGATCGCTTCAATTATTTTTCTCTAATTAATTTCGTAGGCTTCTAGTTAACGTGACCTAATAAGCTATCATAATCATATACGCTCTTATTTTATTTTTATAATATTTATACAGCACACTTATCATAATCTGTTTTCTAGGTATTGAATATTACCTATATAAATAAAAGTTTAACGTTTGTTAGTATTCAATATTATGTAATAAAGTATCCTGAATTAATCGTACGTACGTCTTATTTTGTACATTTTTACAAATATTGTTTCTCTTCTTCTTCTCAGTCGTATTCCTCATGATTGAGGGTCGTGTCCATCCTGTAAACTATTGACCATGGCACGCCATGCGCTCCTGTCACCCGTCAGTCTCCAGAGAGATGTAAAAAAGAACAAGCACATGCGTATTGACAGCAAGGCCAAAATTTATAAGACATGCGTGCGACTTATCATATCGTATGATGTAGAGACGTGGGCCGACACTGTACGAACTAAGGTTCTGCTAAGAACATCTAACATGAAGGTCCTAAGATCCATTACTGGAAAAACTCTCCGAAATCGTGTTATTAACGCAGACACAAAAAAACTAGCGAAATAGAGGGTATCGTTCGGTGGAGTAGATCCAGAAGAAGATACTGGAGGGACCATGCAGTCAGAATAGATAGTGATAGACTTGCATTTACAGCGGTTTTTAAATCCCCTCCGGACGCTGTCCACCTGGAAGATCGCCTAAGAGATGGAGGGAGCTGGACCTGATCATCTCGGGAGAATTTATTTCTGTGCCAGAGATCGACAGATCTTTTAAAAGAAAAGGAAGAGGATTTATTGGGAATTTCTTAAATGTAACTGAAAACAGGTTTATGCTGATTATGGAACTCAGCCGAGAAGTTACTTTAATATGATCACATTACGAAATGATTAACTTAGCTTTATGTAAATTTCTGTTATGCCTCGATTAATTATGCACACTTTTATTTGCTTTGAACGTCTCTCTACTTCATTTCTTATTCAAATGCGTTTCAAAACAAAATTTTATTAAGGAACTGTCATAATAAATATTTTTTCTACATTTTTATTGGTTTGTTCACACATCTTGTGCCTACATTGATAATGCCTACATTGAATCTTATTTTTTCTTTCATCAGTCTATAAGAATAATAATATAGCATCCGGGAGGTGGTCTAACGGAAAAAAGCTTGACTTCTGATCTAGTTAACTTGGATTCAATCATGGACACAACCAATACTTTCTGTCCACAATGAAAATGTTTAAACGCTTATGATTTAAATACTAATGTAATTTCTTATTATTATAATTCAGCCTTCTTCCCTCCATTGCTCTTACATTTTCTTCCACTTGTCCCTTCATCCAGGTCGTTCCTGCTATTCGAGCAATATCGTCAGTCCATTTTTTAGGTGGCCTCCTGACACTTCTTTTCTTTGTCCATGATTGGCATTCATACTAAACTGGGTAGGCTTAGATGGGCTAGACATGTAGAGAGAATGCCGTCGTCTCGGGCACCAAAGAGAACCCTTGAGGGATATCCGAGTGGAAGAATACGCGTCGGAAGGCCTAAAGTCCGATGGGAGGATGGGGTTAGGAGGGATGCTGCACAAATATTGCATATAAAAGACTTTTTTGTTTTGTTTAAAGTCATAAGGACTTAAAGGAGTCCCACCGCTTTTCCGAAGCTGTTATAGGCGGACGTCGCCTTTCGTCAACTTCACTCTATCAATCCCTAGGCCCGTCTATCGTCCATGCGGGACTTACGTTACTGGGGTTTGTGATTAAAGAAAAACAAGAGGGACCCAGGCCACATTTAAACTACCCATTTCCTCTTTGTCCCGCCGAAATATAAATTTATTCAATAAACACAATACAGAATAATAAAATTTTAAACAAAAACAGAGATACTGGAAACCATCTCATGGGTACATAACAGCGGGAGGTCAGGTGAGGATCAGAGGAGGCAAGTGCGGGCAGGGGAGGCTAGGAAGGAAATTTTTACATTTAGAACACGGGATGGGTTTAAGTATATAAGAGACTGGAATGTCGCAGAAAGTGACAGAAGTGCTTGGGGACGAGGATTGATGGATTCCAAGGCTTGATATGAGCTACATGTGCTGTAGAGCCATGGATAAAGAAGAAACAAATTTGATTTTTGAATAAACACCTGATTCGCATATGAATATATTGTAAATAGCATATCGTCACCTGAGAGTAAGAAGGTTCCAACTGACAATGAAGTCAAAGTTTTGTTGGTTTCGGGTGTGTTTTATTCCAATTTCGAGGGATTTTTTTACCGAGAACGTGCAAATTTTGTCTGGCAACAGTTGGAATAATAAAGTTCCAAGTTTAAATGAATCCTTCTTCAGTGAATCGTGTATTTTGAATGATCAGATACTATTACATGTTTTTTTTAATTGTACGTATAGATAAGGTTAGTAAGAACCATTTTCACGAAAAAAAGCCAAATGTGAAATGTTGTAAGTTGGTACCCTCTTACTCTCAGGTGACGATATGTAGTATATTAGTATACTTGTATGAAAAATCATAGTATGAAATCAAATGTCACGGTTCCTGTAAATTTATGCACTGTTTGATTAGTCTATCTATTAGAGGATTAATTAAACAATAGGAACGTGAAACAAAAGACAACTGTTTAAATTCAAGGCTTTTGTTTTTATTGCACAATGACTGCGCTTATTTCTATTGTAGCAAATGTACTAACGCATTTTTCGCGGCCACAAGATCAAAGTGAATTTTATTTACATATCGCTTCCTTCGATATTTGAAATTGTTTTGATATGAATAGAATAATAGTAACAACAATTATTAGTGAAAGGGATCCGTGTTAATATGGCAGAAGTTTCCTTATATGGACGGCTGGCATTTTGTAGTAGGAAATACTAAATATAATGCTTAGATATGATTTTGAAATACCATTTGGATTGTTACAATCTCAACCGAGACATAACAACTAATAATAGATTTTTTTAAATGCTGTGTGGTTAGTACATTCACACAACGAGTCATACACGCATGTGGATTCTCTTTACTTCTAACATGGCCGACCTTTAAAATTGTATTGATTTGGTCATGCTCTGTTTTCCTCGACTCCGTACTCCATTTACATCGTTGACATATATTTTCTTAACCATTATTTCTTCATCCATGCGTTCCAGGTGACCAAACCATCGTAGTGATCCTTTCATAATTTTGTTCATAATACTTTCTTCCGCTCTACATTCCTTCCTAACATCAGCAATTCAAATCGAATTAAAATCAGTTTATTAACTCAAAATACATTACAAACAGCAAAATGTTTAAGGCATCTATTGAATACAGGTAAAATATTATAAAAAATACAACATAATACCAGGAACACATTAGACATGATTCGACATTAGGAAGACAGGATACTTTCTAAAGTCAAGGGTATTGGTCCCCTGAACGTACCTTCACTAATATGAAAGACGTCGATCTCCGAGGAGACCGCGTTTAGCAGACTAATTGCTCTTCCCACCGGTGTCACCAGAGGCAGATTGGTTCTGGTGGCCGGTAGGTAAAACAATCTATGCTGTCGCTGTCGGAGAAATCTATCAAGGACAAAAAGACCAACACCCTCTAGAACGGTCGAGTTCTCGAAATATCCACTGATTAATTTAAAGAAATGGGTAATGCGATGCCCATCTCTTCGAAGCTGTAAAAAATTGGTTCCGAACGATTCTGAAACTGTATCGTACATCGTTTTAACACACATACGTCTAAGGTATCTCATCACTACCGCATTTATTCTGCTCTCATCCTTCTTCTGGTAGGGTTGGAACTAGAACTCCATTGTAAACGGTCATTTGTGATTTCATTGATTAATTTTTGTTTTTAATGCTCCATTCACATTGTTGCCCGCACCAACCCTTCTTTCTACATCACTGTCCGTTCGACTATCCGCTGTGAACATTAAATGATGTAATGTTTTTATTTAAGAAAGAATACAGCTTTTGTAGTTTCGTAATATTGTTCTAACCAAGATTGTTATTGTAATCAAGATATTTTGTTTAAATTCTTCCCAGCCTTGCCCTAATTGGATTAAGCGTTATTTGTACTTGTTAATAGCGTATTGTGAAATGACGATTTGGGAAAATGTGTGTCGGCATCGAGAATCCGTATTCTTGAAGGGAAAATTTAATAATGGAAGCACTTATAGGAGAAGAGAAAAAGATAATTGTTTTGAAAGATGATACTGTTTATTAGGAATGAAAAAGTTTCATATTTCTGCGTAAAACAGATAAAATTGCGCTCTTGAAATTCGCAATTATTTTTTATTAAGACGTTCATATTTGATATTGGTTTAGCTGGTATTGAAGCTACCCGTTTTATTTTTTTGTCACTGTGAATAGATTTCACTTCGGGAGTTTGTTTTAAGTATATGGTTATAATATTATAAACTTGTCATCAAACAAGAGGTTATTGCAAATATTTGATAATTTTAGCAATATCATTGATAAAAATTGTAAATAACAACGGCCCTAGGATGGAACCCCGAGGAACTCCAGAAGGTGTGGAGAACTGATTGGAAGAGTCCATAAGCTACGAACTGTTATCTCTACGAAGGGTAACTATTGAAAAATTACACTAAGGTGTCACTTAGACCAATTTTACGAAGTTTAATTAAAATAATTGAATTTAAGAAATCACTGTATGCACAGTCAACTTGAAAACCTTTATCCAGAAATTTCGTGACGAAGTTTGTGAATACCATAAGATTCGTATTGGTAGAAAGTGCCGGTCAGAAACCATGCTGCTCATTAATCACGAAGGGTTAAATTTTTGGATTAACTGAATGGACGTGGCGATGAGGTTCGCAACCCATTACACCGCGTCTCCCGCGGGGCGAAAAAAGAATGACGGAGTGCTGCATCGGTTAAAGTGTGACAGTCCATTCTTTCTGCTTACCCTTTCGGGGAGTCGGCGTGATGGTTAGTTAGTTAGTTAGTTTACAAATTCATTTTTTTATATTTTACAAACTAATTCTTTATTATTCATCGATGGCTCTACATTTCATATCGAGCCATGGCCTCTATCAGTCTTCGCCTCCATGCACTTCTGTCACCTGCTGCGGCCTTCCAGCCTCTTATTAACAGTAGTTGTGTAGCCTCCTTCCTCCCCTCATTATCCTCAACTCATCGCCGACCCTTCTTCTACCATCCGGATGTCCCTCAAGGGTCCTCTTTTTCGTCCGAGACGACGACATTCTCTTCACATTTTTAGACGTTATACGGCTTTTACAAACTAATAGTTATCGGGAATTCTAACATTCTGAGAACAGATGTAACCTTTTCATATAACGTACATATTATCCACGGAAGATAACACTTAGCAATCATCTCCCGGATCCTTCTCGTTCACTTCGTGTTCCTTGCAAACAATTAGCAAATCCTCCACAAAGAACACAAACAGCATCACAACTACCGAGAACAACTACTAATCTCACCTTCCAGGTATTCAGGTCGAATAACAATATCCCTCCTCCCCCAAGCTAAATTGCAATGTTATAAGTACTCTCAACGAGATTCAAGCAGACGTTTGTCCTGTGCATCAACTTGAGGTATGAACGGGTTTGTTTAATTTTAGTAATCTAATGACGCATCCATCTCGTGAAAGATGTATCATTTTATATTGCATTTTACTGTGTGATTATCATATTCATTTTTTTCGTACAATATTTCTCTTGAAGGTCATAAATTTATTAATCAAAACAAAATATTTCTTTTTGTGATTAATATATATTTTTTAATATATTTTCCCTGGCACGTTTCACTTTATTTTTGGATTTACGAAATGGATTACAGTTAATTAATTATGTTAAATTTATATTTCATCTTCTCTTTCTTTTTGTTTTATGTGATTACCGATTCTAAACACTGTTAAGGACAAATCCTAAACGTACATTCGAAATTAGCCACGATAATAATCCATCGATTTATTTTAGCTTTCGCGATTGGACATCTTTCTGATGATGCTCTAATTAGTCGAAACATATCACCAATAAATATTATGGACAGCAATGGCTGCAGCCCTCATTAATATGTAACAACTAACTAACCATCACGCCGTCACCCCGAAGGGGTAGGCAGAAAGAATGGACTGCTACACTTTTCTTTCCTGACATATTTCTCTCGATTCCTCAACATTCATACATCGTGTCATGCACGCGCGTCGATTTCTCTTACTCCTCACGTGGCCGACATTCAATATTTGATTTATTTGATTAATAAGTCCTTGAGGTGATTATTTGGTGTAGGTAAACAGTGTTTTCAATGTTCTTACTTATTAATATTATGATTGAGTTAACTGTTTTAACTGATTTTTTCTTTTATGAAGTGATAAATATTTACTTTAAGTAAATTAATTGAAAAGAAGAAATTAAGTATGAAAATATTTTTTGGACATATATTAATATGCGATATAAACTTAGTTGATATTGTCATAATAATAAATATCCGATTTACGAAAATATAATAATAAGTTAAATAATAGACAAAATAATTTTTTCGGTCATCAAGGTTTATTCGATATTCAAATCGCATTAGTATTTCTAAAGTGAAAACATCCAAAATCACGTGTACAGTGACACAATAGTGACGCTTTAGAAAAAAATATGTGAAATGTTAATAATTATATTTTTCCGAGTACGTATATGTGATGTAAAATACAAAATCTAAAACATGTTTACAAATACAAAGTTAAAAGTTACACTTAACCAAAAAGGTATTTTTATTTGTGTTACTTTAGAAATACGAAATATTTTCAACCTAAATTTTTAGCTTTTTGCTTGTTTTTATTTTTATATTATTATGTAAATCAATATGTCATTTTTTTATTGCTGTATTGAGGCAAAACATTTCAAACGTAAAAACAAAACAATTTGAATATTTTAAATTTAATATGCAATATGTGTAGTAGTGATGTAATTGGATCAGCTATCAAACTTGTACAAAAATCATGTCCTAATTTCAACAACCTGTAGCTTCAGTACCTGCGTGGCTATTTACTTCTCGCAGTGACCTTGGGGATACCGCAAGGATCGAACGTGTCCTTCTATAAGGAAAAGGATTTTATTCAAATGAGTACCGACCGTTCCTGGAATAAATTATTTGTCACGAGCTTTCGTTTTGTAAAATTTATAACAGGTATTTGGAGATTATATTTACTCCCACCGCTCACATAATTATTCATAACCTTAAGTACTAAAATCATTTACTCGTTTTCAAATCGAAATTTGAAATTTAAATTTCTCGATAACCCATGTTCTTTCTTTAAATGTTACAGAAGATTATTTTAATTTTATTGTTTCAATTGAAATATAATAATAATCAATATAGAACATAGTTTAAAAAAAATCTATAATCTGCTCTAAACCAGAAGATAGCAGCTAGCTGCCAAAATAGAACGGAACTAAATAACAAACTAACTAACTAACTAACCATCACGCCGTCTCTCCGAAGGGGTAGGCAGAAAGAATGAACTGGCACGCTTTAACCGATGCGGCACTCCATCCTTCTCTTTTCTCTCCCGCAACGTCCAACGTCCACAAAATAAATCTAAAACAAATAATATAAAATACGAATATATAAAATCAAATAACAAAATAAAAATAACAACACGTCATATTAATTTTTATTGTGCACATGTCAGCTGGACAATCCGAACTGTCGAAGAATTAGCCCTTCATTTAATTTAAATTCCACGCATCCACCGTTATTTTAACTGTAATTAGGCACTTAAAATAATCCAACTCCAGCAAGAACTTCAAAATGTTATCAAAGAAATGATTCAAATTGACATTGAAACAAATCCACATAACGGTTCGAAAAAATCACGAAAAAATAATATTAACAGCTGTCAAAACTCTCCACGTAAACGAAAAACTTATATAATTTTAACACCAAAAAAGCAGTATTAAGTAACTTAAAGTATTAAGTTCCATAACTCAAAATTATAAAACTGCGGCAACAAAAAAATTGGTCAGGAGAATTCGCACACAAGAGCCTTTACCTTAAATTTTGGCTAATTGTTAACGATGTTTTGAAAATGTCAATTTCACATTCCACATTAATTTCTAACAGGACACACCCAACACGTTTAAGAGGATATAAGAAACATATATTATTGTTACAATCATATACACACCAAAATAATTTACTGATACACCAAACATCTCCAGTTTTATGGGAGTACCACGCTAACCAAACCACACTTTTCGAGTTCTCTTCTTTTTAAACTAAATAACAGGTGGAATTAATCTAGTAAAATGTATGTAATTTTTATTATTATTTATATTTAAAATAAAATAGAAATAAAAACACTGCACTTTGTTTTTCACCACTATGCGGTTATTTTAATTGCTGACTAGTTTCGTTTGTACCCAAGCTTCCTCAGGGCTTCGTAATAACAGGAAGCTTGGATACAAGCGAAACTAGTCGGCAATTAAAATAATCGCATAGTGGTGAAAAACAAAGTGCAGTGTTTTTATTCCTATTTTATTTTAAATATAAATAATAAAAAAAATTAAAATGACTTACCACAAAGTGAATGCTTCATACGTAAATTTATAATATATGTTTACATATTTTCATTTTTTCATCAAGTCCAGATTGGTTTGGGCAGCTTACTGCCAACTTTTGAACTCCTAAGCAGAGTACATCGTTTACAAAAGATAAAATAAATCGATATGTCATAATATTTTATTCGTCTTATAATTCAAATACATTTCTCTATTGAAGTAGTATAATTATAAGATTCTATTATATAATACAGAAGCAATCTCTTGTATTTTTCTTATCTTATTGTAGCAACAAACACAGATCATTGTGACGTATTTATCTTACACTGACATTCAGATGATGCATTATAATAAATATGCATTGTAATTTTTATTTTTCTCACAGTTCAGAGATGCTGTCATATCAAAGCTACTAGTTAACAGGTCGCAAGTGTGACATTTCGTTTTGATCTGGACATTATTAATTAAATTTCTGTTGAGATTAATCCGAAGCATGTTCTTGATAATGGATATCTAGGGTTCTATTTCTCGTTATAGCCAATTGAAATTGGTCATGGACTACGGAGCAGCCCAGATCATACATCAATCAATGACAAAACTCCTACGGACTTAATACTGTTAACTTATTAAGCAATAACCCGATATCATTAGATGTGCTCGCGTTGTTACATGGTAGTTGTATTTCTGAGTCAATTATGGCTGTATATTGGAGAAATCTTTCGAATTATATAATTATTTTGGTAATAAATAAGGGCTTCGAATTTCTAGATCGATTAAGAGTGATTAATATGTATTTAAAAAACTAACTAACTAACCATCCTGACTTCTCTCCGAAGGGGTAGGCAGAAGTAATGGACTGCCACACTTTTCTTTCCTGACATATTTCTCTCGTTTCCTCAACATTCATACATCGTGTCAAGCACGCGGCACGTGGCACGATTTATTTGAACGTACCACGTTTTCCTCGGTCTTCCTCTATTTCTAGTTCCATTTACATCTATAATATTTTTTTTTACCGTTCTTGCTTCATTCATTATTTTTATGTGTCCAACAATCTTAATGATCCTTTCAGTATTTTGTTCATAACACCATTATTCGCGCCGCATTCATTTTTTATATTTTCATTCGACACTACACAGAGTATTTACACATTCGTCTAAGAAATCTCATTTCAACTGCATTTATTCTACTTTTATCCTTCTTTTGCCAGTTCCATGCTTCGCTTCCATAGATAAGGGTCGGTACAAGAACATCATTGTGCACTGCCATTTTAGTTTTTTTGTTTACGTTTAAAATGTTAACGATTGTGTTCTAATAGTAACTAACTCACCAACCATTACGCCGTTCAATATTTTGTTCATAACACCGTATTCTTATATTTTCATTCGACACCCTATTATACATAGAGTATCCGCACATTCGTCTAAGAGATCTTATTTCTACTGCATTTATTCAATGTTTATCCTTCTTTTGCCAGTTACATTCTTCGCTTCCATACATAAGGGTCTTGACAAGAACACCACTGTGCACTGACATTTAAACTTTGTGTGATAGGTTTTTGTTTGCGATTGATTTTAAGTGAATTTGATTGGATTTTAACTAAATATATATTTTTTTTAAAAAAGTATTTTTTTATTTTCATTATTTACAAAAAATTTCTGTTTTGAAATTTATAATAATAAAATTGTGTTTTTAAATCCTCTATGTTGCCAATACTATCATCTATTTCAGATAATCGAAACTATTGGGTTAGTGCTTAATGTATATGGACACACTCTTTATAAACATTGTTTTATTAAAATTTTAGAAGGTATTCTTATTTTTCTCAGATGGCGTCTTCCCACTTTTCCTGGATCAGTTTTTATTACCCCAACCACTTTGTCTCGAACTAACAATGCGTAGTCCTAAAATCTCTTGTTTATTAACAGTGACCTCAATAGAAAGCCCAGCGAGAATATAAACAAAGCTTTAATTAGAAACAGCTATATTTATTGTCACTCTGATGGATTCTGGTAAAAGCTTAACAAATATATTGGACTTTTGCCGTAACAATTTAGTTGTGAAAATATATTTTAGAGGCTGCATTATTTCCGGTATTTTTTTTAGGAAACTTGCTTTGTTTTTCCTTATTCAATGTTTGTAGGAGTTAAATAAATATTGAGAATTCGCACTTAATTCCATTAGAATACTAGTGTCATGAATCTTGTTAAATATTTATACAAATGCACCTACTACGCAGATCAATTCATCCCACAATACTCGCACTAAAATATGTATTTATTTTCGGTACAGTATTTGCAGAATATGCTATAAACAAAAACCTATCCAAACAAGCTAAAATGGCAGTGCAGAATGGTGTTCTTGTACCGACTCTTATGTATTAAAGCGAAGCATGGAACTGGCAAAAGAAGGATGAAAGTATAATAAATGCAGTAGAAATGAAATCTCTTATACGAATGTGTGGATTCATTGTTTCGATAGAGTGTCGAATGAAAATATAAGAAGTGAAAGCGGTGCGAAAGATGGTGTTATGAACCAAATAATGAAAGGATCATTAATATGGCTTGGAATGAAGAAAGAATGGTAAAAAATATATTTGTTAACGATGTAAATGGGACTAGAAATAGAGAAAGACAGAGGAAAAAGTGACACGATCAAATAAATCAAATATTCAATGTCTACCACGTGACGAGTCAGAGAAATCATCACGTTTTTCTCGGTCTTCCGCTATTTCTTGTTCCATTTATATTGTAAACATATTCATTATTCAACAAATGAAGACTACAGGGGAAAAACAAGAAATGTCAGTAGAAGGTTAATTTGAGTAAATTGAGAATAAAGCTAATCAAAGTCTATATATTTCTTAGCAATTAGCAATCGATTATCTGGCCATAGTCGATGACACACATGATTTTTGAATTTGAAAATTTTACTGTGGATAGATACGTACAAATGCCGCTAGATGGCATTAGTACATTTATTTTGAATTTTAACTGACATTCCTTGTTTTTCCCCTGTAGTCTTCAAATTTAATAAGTAAACCAGAAGAATAACCTTATTTTTTCAACAAATTTGTTTATACTCGGTAAAAGGTATCGGTTTTAGGTTTTTTTAAAAAGGAAAGTTAAGGTTTAACTACTAATTAAAGCAAAATTGTGTTTCTCGACAAGCTGTAATCCTTGGCATTGTCTGCGCGGTCTAATCCCCGGTACAATGCAGACTTCTTGCGGCAATGAGGTTCAACAATAATGCTCATTTACGGAAACGGCGCCACTATTTCACCTATTTACGACCCAATGTCGGTGCGCTCCGTTAAAATAATTTAAAAACTTTTGTGGTAGGGCCATTCATGTCAAGATTTGTTCCACATAATATCGCAGGAGAGTATTTTGTTACCTGCAGTTAAAGGTTTTTAAAAATAAACATATTTATACTAACTAACTAACCATCACGCCGTCTCCCCGAAGGGGTAGGCAGAAAGAATGGACTGGCACACTTTTCTTTTCTGACATATTTCTCTCGATTCCTCAACATTCATACATCGTGTCATGCACGCGCGTCGATTTCTCTGACTCCTCACATGGCCGACATTCAATATTTGATTTATTTGATCGTGCCACGTTTTCCTCGGTCTCCCTCTATTTCTGGTTCCATTTATATCATTAACATATAATTTTTTTACCATTCATTCATTCCATATGTCCAAACCATCTTAATGATCCTTTCATTATTTTGTTCATGACACCATCATTCGCACCGCATTCACTTCTTATATTTTCATTCGACACACTATTATACACAGAGTATCCACACATTCGTCTAAGAGATCTCATTTCTACTGCATTTATTCTACTTTCATCCTTCTTTTGCCAGTTCCATGCTTCGCTTCCATACATAAGGGTCGATAGAAGAACACCATTGTGCACTGCCATTCTAGCTTTTTTGGATAGGTTTTTGTTTTGCGATGACAACTTTAAGTGCACCATTCACTTTGTTACCTGCCCCACACCCTTCTTTCAATATCCTTCTCCACCCTCCCATCTTTTGTAAACATACTTCCTAAATAAACAAATTCATCCACTTGTTCCAGATTTTCACCGTTTACACTAATGTTGCAAAAACAAAAGGAGAACAATTTTGTGTTGTTACAAAAAGAAAAACATTTAATGTTAAAACTTATAACTGATTGCGATTATAAAGTGAACCAAGTTTTTAACGGGTAGAAAATCTTTATTTTCGTAAATATTTCACGGGTTGCAACTAGTTTAACATCATTGTTAATGAAAATAATAATAAAAAGTTAAAAAATAAGTAATTCCTTCATCTTCGGCACCAAGTAAGTAAACATTGACCGTTTAATGTTTATGTTTAACTCGGTCTTATGCATTTCTAGAAATTACACACGGAAATAATTAATGTTCAACGTACATTTCGCGCACTCATGTTTACATTTTGTTTTTAATGCCAGTTCCTTGCATAACTTCATAGAATGTTAATAACTTACTAATATTCAAGACGCGCAGATAAGGTTTACAACACATCAAACAGGTTTTAGCAACGTACGCGTATATACACAGGAAATAAATCTCTCTAATTTAATTTCCTTCTTTTGCGATAATTTAAATATGCTTTAGATAATTCATTAAGTTTCTATTTAATATGTCAACTATTAAAAATTAAAAAAAAACTTTTAGAAAACTGACGTTTTCTTCATTATTGAATACCCATATAAAGTTTAACGTCAAACTAACCTACTAACTAACCATCACGGCGTTTCTCCGGAGAGGTAAGAAGAGAGGATGGACCGCAAGAGACATACCTCTACATTAATTTATCGTAACATGCATGCTCGTCGATTTTTCCGACGCCGCCTTTTAGTATTTGATTAATTTGGTCCGGCAATCATTTTATTTGTCTTCCACGACTTCTTTTCCCATTTCTTGTATACACAAATTTAACCATTCTTCTTTGTCCATTCATTATACTCGTATTTGTCTGAATCATCTCAGCGATCTTTTTTTAATTTTACATATGATGCAATCATCTGCCTCCCATTTTATACTTATTTCCTCGTTCGGTATTTTATCACATATTTATCCTACTGTTCAGAGTTAGTTTTAAAAAAAAATAATACATTCCACATCCCATGTACGCATGCTCTCTCTCTTTTTTGTTTGAAAATCGTGTTACTTTTTACAACAACACACGTTATCGAATGCCGACTTACAGTTGAACATAATATTGCGAGATGACTGCTAGCGTTGAAGTGCTAACAATTAGAACTAAAACTGAGCTATCTTAATTTATTCAATTACCGGCCACCATTTCATTATCAGCCTAGCCGTTCAATTGAGCGGCGTATTTAACTAAGTGGCGGCGACATGTATACTCGTACAACACTAACATTAAACAAATTAAAATTACATAGATATATTTCGGACAACCAGTCCTTGATACATATTTAAAATATTATAAAATTGTTTAGATGATCTGACAGATGTTATAAAGATTACCAAAGATAATTTTTCTAATCTAAAATATGGCGAACATAGAAAAAATTCTATATGATTTTAAAATTCTCGTTCGCTTCCTATCATATACTGTAAATTATTACACTTTAACGATCGTGCATCTAAATTAGCATGCAAACAATTGAGTGCCGACGAAGGTTTCAAAGTTTGTTCATAAATTTGCAAAACATTGCCGGGCCCACAAAATGCATGAGCAAATATTGGCATTGCAACTACCCATGGTCGCCCGTTTACCATAAAAATAAAAGAAGAAAAAAAAACTGCTTTGGGCCACCACATCTCCCTTTCTTTGCCCGGAAAGATCGGATAAGATACGGGTATTCATCGTGTGAGGCCGAAATTTGCAGATGAATATCTATGTAACTACATTGCCCTTCGTGATTATGTTTTAACGTTACGCGTGCAAATAATATGTCTTAAGTTTTGTCGTCAAATAAAATAATCCTTTCGTTAGTTAAAATATTAATCATTTTGAATGTATACAAACACTTGTTAAAATATTAATTGTTTAGAATGTATACAAATACTTGTAGACCTTAAAAAATGGCGCTGGTGTAGATTGAACCAAAAAATGTGAAGTGTTTCTCAACATTGAGGCATATATACATCTTCCAAGACGTCACTTTAACCGATGCGGCACGATACGTCAGACGTGGTGGTGTAAGAAGGGAGGAATGGGGAATGTTGTTAACATAAAGCGATCGCTTAATCCAACCAATGACAGGTCATAAGTCCTGTAAGCGCCTCGACCACCATATTCGCTTCCCTGAAAACAATTTACATCTTCGTCTCTATTGAGATACAATTAAACCTTTAAATATTAATATTTTTTTCTTTTATTGTTTGTAACACCTGATAACGCGAACATAAATTGGCGAAACAGCTGTCGCGACTATATTATAAAAATGGTCGTACGTCTAATAACAGTGTTTCGTTTTAACTCCTATTTCTCGTTGTTTCTCGTCTGCAATGCTAATTATTCTAATCAAGTATTTTTGTGATAGCATGTAATAAACCTTATTTTATTGTTGCTATCGATGTTTGTTACCTCAATAAATAAAATTTAAGTAAAATAAAATACAACAGGTGGAGCTACCCCCGGAAAAAATAAACTACATAGTTCTACGAGTATAACAAGTAAGAAGACAAAGAAATCGTCATGTTAATTAATTAATACGAATAAAAATGTCTGTTTTCTAGAAGTTTTATTATATTTTATGTGAATAAAATGTTTTGCCTGTCTAAGGGATTATCAAATGTCATTTTATTTATATATTTAAACATATCAAAAGCATCACATAACACATTCCAATACACCAATGATAATATTATTATATATAAAAAGTTTGTGACACAAAAGTAAATAATAAATAATGAAATAATATGATGATCTCAAAATTATAACAAAGACAGAGACAGCGCCTCGCTCAGGTCAACTACAATATTAAAAAATACGCCGACCCCCAAAGTGACACGATTACTACTGGCATAACCATCGGCATGTTGATTCTGCATCGTGGGAGATAAAACAATATGCGGCCCCTTTTTCGAAGATAATTATCAGGGACGAACAAACCTACATTATCACTAAAGATTTCTGAGCTTATATATCTGTTATTGAAGCTCCAATTTTCGATAATATTGCTTGACTGTGAATTTCATATAACATTTTCGTATCGACCTTTCCTACTAGCTTCATACGTCCTTCGTATAATAAGCGGAGACGCGCATAACACACAAAAGAGATATTTAAATTCGAATGCGCATGATTAATTGTTAACCCCCCATTGAGTGGCAAATATCTTGACGCAACAGATCAGCCCGATAGTGGGCAATCTAAACCTCGAGGTGTCAAAAGCACTGATGTGCATGCATATTGAAGAAGCTGTTGTGGGAATAGATTAATTATTGTTATTGGTGTGGGCATGGCCTTAGAAAAGGATCCGTGAAGCTAAACTAAACGTCATGCAATATTTTTTTTTTGATTAATTGTTTTAAACGATACATTATACAAGTTAATTTAAATTCTTCTTCTTTTTATTATTCTTATAGGTGTAATGACCTGTTGTTGGTTTAATCCCCGTCCTCCTGTATGGACTAAATATACCAAACAGTTTTTGGAAAATTCATTTGATTTTCCAAAAACTGTTTAAAAACTAACTAACTAAGAATCACGCCGTCTACCGAAGGGATAGGCAGAAAGAATGGACTGCCATAATTTTCTTTCCTGACATATTTCTCTAGCTTCCTCAACATTCATACATCGTGTCATGCACGCGCGTCGATTTCTATGACTCCTCACGTATCCGACATTCAATATTTGATTTATTTGATCGTGCCACGTTTTTCTCGATCTACCTCAATTTCATGTTCCATTTATATCATTAATATAATATATACAATCTTCATCATTCTTTCTTTATTTATTCTTTCCATGTGCCCAAACCATCTTAATGAAACTTTTGTAAACTTTGTAGAAGTTCATTGTGAATAATGAAAATAAAAATTAAATTATATATTTTTTTCAAAATATGTATTAAGTTAAAATCTACTATATATTATAATGTTTGTGTCTTCGATCGGTTTCGGCAGCTGTCATCTTCTGGGAACTTGGCAGCGAGCTGACGAAACCAGTCGAAGACACAAACATTAGTGGATATTAACTTAATATACTTTTTAAAACGATTTTCTCATTTTTTACTTTTTAAATCATTATTTTTTGGATTCTATTTTTTTGTTTTAATATTACGATCCATATCGCACGAACAACGTTCTCGCCTCACTCTACCAATATTTATCTAGTATCATGACACGAAATCTCTTTGCCACGATAAGTGTCCCCATGAGTTTTTGGGGAATTTGTTATATCAGCAAAAAAATCACGCGAAATTCATTTCGGCAACCAAATTTGAACCTAAGTAAACAAAGTTAGCAACTAAATCGTTTGAGTGGCTTTTTTAGTGAACCTTTTACATTCGTGGAAAAATGCAACCATTTGAATACGCGCTTTACCCTAAACAAACATTCATACGTGAATCGATCCCCGCTGGTTTCTATTCCTCCAAAAAATAGATGAATAGTAGTTTTAACACTATATTTATCTTGCGAATTTATAATCAAAGTTGATGTAGACATTCATACGTATAAAAAATTAAATGCTACACAATTTTTTGTTCAACCGATGTATTTTTATCAACATGAAAAAAATAATCATGCCTTATAACATAAAAACGTCGATCATATATTACATAACATATAGTATTGTAATTAATACGAATAAAAACATCAGTTTTCTAGAAGTTTTATTATATTTTATGTGATTGACATATTTCGCCTATTAAGGCATTATCAAATGTAGCTATATTTGATAACGCCTTCAGATAAAATATAATAAAACTTCTAGCGACACTGAGAGATCGCGTGAGGAACACCAGAATTATAGAGATATGTGGGTTTGAGGATATTATAAGATGGAGAAGACAGCGAAGAAAGGACTGGTACGGTCATTTGCAAAGAATGGACACTACCAGACTCCCTTGCACTACATAATTAGCCTAACGGGACTCGTCCGCGTGGAAGACCTCCTAAAATATGGAAGGACAGCTGGGAATCTACCTCACAGGAGAAGCAACACTTTGTAGAATAGACCACATAGGTCTACAACAAGGAAGACGAAGAAGAATACGTTAATGGATTGTATAAGAAAGAAGGATTAATAAATAAATGTAGGTACCTACTAGAGATGAGCAATGTGAATATGACTGATATAGCTAGTAAACATGAACTTTTCCAAGATAAATATGTATTCATATTTGTATAATACCACGAGATTACATACATTAATTTTATTGGTATAACTTTGCGTTTCTTAAAAAAAAAATCGTAAATAGTGCTATCTGAATAATTCTGATCAGAATGGCATGTCGGTACTAGTAAAAGTACTTTAAAATATGCATAATGTAATACCCAAGAAGAGTAAAAATAAATTTTATACACTACTTTGAGATTACGAATCGGTTTTATGGCTGTCGTATTCCGAAAGCTCTTTGCATCTCCATAGTCAGCAGTCAATCAACTTGAAAAGTAATTCTCATGAGTATTGAAAAACGTATTATGTGTCTCCGCTTTCTTCCAAATATTCTCTGCATGCGTAACCTCAATTCTCCGGTTTCCCTCCCTTCTTTTATGGTTATGTCCTCTTCGTTTCGCTGTACAAAGTAGTCAATAATTCGAACAACAGAAATTGTAATACAAACATTTGCGATACAGATGTTTAACTTATTTTCATGTAATCTATTACTGAAATCTTTTGATAGGAGTTAATTTTGAATAGTAATTAAATAAAACCATATTTTTGATTAACTACTTCCACTTTCGTCTGTATTTTGCCAGCGACTGGTTACGTCAGGCTAGCTGGCATCGACAGACTGGTAACACTGTTATAAACTTACTCCTTTATATCGATTAGAAAAATACAGATTATGGGTATTAAAAAATATTCTCTACCGGTTCATTACATTTCCAGAGTCCAGGTTTCGCAGCCATATAGTAGAACATACCATATACAACATTTTATCATACTTTGTCGGAGTTTCAAGTTAGGATTATCGTTGCAAAATAATGTTCTCATTTTAATAAATGAAGAGAAGACTTAAGGGCGATAGTGTAGGCTATAATAAGGTTACAGTGATATCAGTGCGTCGTACTTGTTCATGTGTTACTATGTCGATGCATTCTTCCAAATCAGCGACATAAATGAATTTATATTTGAATGTATAAGTATTGTATATGTGTTGCTAAAAGTGTCACACACAAAGATTTGAGTGACACAGTGCCTACCTGCAGTTCCGTGTTTAACGAGCAGCGACCAGAGTATTATTTAGTATTAAGTACGCTCTTGAGAACGTACCTCCAACGAAGAATATGCCTCCCACTCGTCACTAAACTCGGCGCGATGGGGTACTGTTTCTGTTTACAAAAATGGCGATGATTCACAGAGACCGCCGATGTCAATGCGAGGCGACAATTTGGGTCAATACTATCAGTGCTGGAATTCCGAGAGGACACCATCACACAATCACACAACGTGCGCGGCCGTGACGTCACCGCACGAGTACCGAAGACAAATAATACGAATCATTGTTATTGATGTCAAAAGTATTGTTTTAATTACCAATTGACCGGACAGATGTGATAAACGAGTTGCTGATTGGTTGGTCCTTTTTAGGCTCATGCTTTATTGACAAATCAAACAAATTTTCGTAAGCAGTATTCATATCACGAAGCTCCTCGACAACAATGGTTTCGAAGGAAGTATACAAGTAATAGAGTATAGCTCGCTTATTTAAGCATATAAGACTTTAGAGCAAATTTAAAAAAACTCAATATACGGTCTTATATCAAATAACGAATCATATTAATCAGTAGATCGTCGGGTGTTTTTTTTTAGGTTATTCTTCTTCTTCTAAGCCAATTTTACTCTACTGCTGAATATATGCCTCTTCTTAACTCTTCAACACTTTCTATCTTTGGCTCTCTGTTGACGCCTATGACCTGCAAGTTGGTTAATATCATCCGTCTGCCTGCGATGGAGCGTAGAGTTCTCATTACTGCTACTCTGAGAAGGTCCTTAGTCCTATCGGTATCGGCTCTGACTTCTATCCCAAACGTCATGTTGGGGCGGACGCATGCCTTGTATACAATGACTTTGCTTTTGGTAAGCATGTTTTTTTCCTCCATATGGTGTCGCGAAAGCAGCCAGCCACAGCTGTCGCTTTGTTGCTTGGACTTGGACATGGACTTGGATCTTCTGGCTTACAGGAGTTCAGCTCATGTGGCTATTCCTCTTACGTCTGATGAGAACATTGTTGGAAGGTGATTTGGTGGGTTGTTAGTTTATGCGGGGGCATGATTTGTGTGGCCCGGAGTGTTCCTCTGAAGGAGGGAGATTTTGGGCACTTTTGGCGGCTGGAGGTGTTTGGGTCGTAATTTGGGAGGTCTTTTATTGTGGGATTAGAATGAAGGTGCACCAAGCGATAAACGGATAGCCTTATTTTACAGGATTTGGAGTTTTCGTATGTGACTCGAAGCTGCATAGCTCCTATATTTATAGAAGGCACAAATATAACAATATTTGTGCCTTCTAGCAATTTTTGATCAGGAGCCTTTGGTGTGCCGTATACTTATTAACTATTTTTTTATTGAAAGTTAAGGCATTAAGACTGTGGAATTCCATTGTAATGCACTTTGGATTAGAAAAGTAACGTTGTTTATTATCCACTAAAATTTAAAATATTACGACATGTTTCGGAGGAGACCTCCATAATAAATAACAAAAAACTAAACTTTAAAGGTCTTTCATAGTTTAGTTTTTTGTTATATATTTACACCTTAAGATGGAGGTCTCCTCCGAAAAATGTGTATTTTAGTGGATAAAAAACAACGTTATTTTTCAATTTCCAAAGTGTATTGTTAATTTAATATTTATCATTGGTCAATATCTAAAGAATCCCTTCACATTGGTGACTAATTCATCATAGACTCACTCAATCAATTTAAATTCTTACGATCTGTTTTCTAATAGTTCTGCGAACATTTTATGGTGTTTTTATTAACCACAATGACCGAATCTGCTGTTATCCAATTATACATTGCGGAGCATCAATTACTTTCTAAAACACCCATCGCATCAATAAAATTACAGCTGTTTTATTACTTTAGAAATTATCATTTCTAGGAAACGCTATTCAATATTTTAAATTATAAATGATAGTTAAATGATTTATTGTCAGAAGTGATTTTCTTTCCCCGCCAATTGTTAAATACCACATAGTTATTGCTATTTATACAATGGTTTCAAATATACAAATTTTAATCAAACTGATTTTAAATAATAATTAAATAAAACGATGTTTTTTAACTACTTCCACTTTTGTCTTTTTTTCGACAGCGACCAATTTCGCCAGGCTCGCAGCCATCGACAGACTGGTGACACTATTGCACAGTCCTTTATATAAATACAGATCAGGAGTGGTAAACATGATTCCATACAAAAATAATCTTAAAATATTTATGCAAAATTTACTGTATGTATATAATGGATTCGAAGGTTTTGCAGTATGTCGGTACCAGCGAGCCTGGCGAAACCGGTCGCTGTTGTACAATTAAAAATATTTTTTTGTTATCGACGTTTAATATATCCTTACGTGGCTGACATTTAATATTTGATTGATTTTACCGTGCCGCGTTTTCGATCTTCCTCTATTTATTGCTCCATTTACATCGTTAACAAATGCTTTCTATACAATTATTTCTTCATTCATTCTTTCCATTTGTCCAAACCATCTTAATAATCCGTTAATAATTGTGTTCATAACACTTTCATTCGCACCGCATTCACTTATTATATTTTTATTCGATACTCTATCATGCACAGATTTTCTAGATATTCGTCTAAGAGATCACATTTCTACTTTCATTCTTCTTTTGCCAGTTTAATGCTTCCCTTTCAAACCATTGAAATACTATACTACTTACTATCTTAATACATTGTTTATGTCTTATTTTGTTTATCATTTATATCGAATCAAACCCGAGACCTTCGGTGTGACAGTCATTACACTTGCTACTTGGCTACAATGATCCTCAAAATACTAACTAAACATATAATAATTTTATCATTATTTCTTCATTTATTCTTTCCGTATGCCAGAACCACACATGTTGTTTCACATTTTATATTTGAGTTTGATACTTTTATCCTTCTTTTACCAGTTCCAGGCTTCACTATACACGTACAATTGAGGATATTAGTTACAAACCTGGCAAACTCCATCATTAGATGTTTTTAGTAAATCGCAAAAAACTGATACGCTAATAAAATGCGCTTTTTTACGATATTTATTTTTTTCATCTCAACCAGTTAGTATTTTAAAAGTAATCAGCCATGAAATAATCATCATTATGTTGATAATTAAAGTAAAATAATGAATTTCATTTTGGAGTTTGCCAGCTTTGCAACACTCAAGTGGAGGTTGCCATGTTTGCAACAAACCAACCCTATATTTTAATAGCAAAATTCTTCAGAATGAAGCAGAATTTGAAACTGAAAATCAATAAAAATTGTGTGCAAATGTATTATGAATAAGACCCAATTCTCTCACTTTTGATTATTGGTGGAGTTTACCGGGTTTGAAAATAATACCCTCAATTAACGTTTTTATTAATATTTTTTTATTGTACTATTTAAATAAAATTAGGCCCGTTTCTTCAGAGAGAAACTAATTTAATTACGATAGTGCCTGACCTTATCAGTTCGAAGTCAGAAAGTAATGTTAATGTTCTTGTGAATTACCAACCTTTTTTGATAGCCTACTCTACTTACGGGATCGGTGTATAACAAGTTCCTGTTTACAGATTTTATACATAAAACAACAAACCATAAAGTTTTAATTAAAAAACCCTTCATTATAATTTAAAAATTTTATTTCCCGTAAAAATTACCTTATTAATTCTATCCACTAGAAAGAAAGGTAAAAAAATATTAAACATTTTTTTCATAATTCTTTCCTCTAGAAAGAAAGGTAAAAAAAATATTAAATATTTTTTGCATGAAAAAAATCTCAAACTTCGATATAAGAATGTATTCCGGCTGAGATTTTCCATGGTTTCCTCAGCTGTGTGGAAAATTATCTATCATATTTTATATATTGCATAATATTGATATAAAACGTATTTTTATTATTAACACTTGTCTTTTTTTTCGACAGCAACCGGTTTCGTCAGGCTAGTTGGCATCGAGACTAGTTATGCTTGCTAGTTAGCCAGGCGAAACCAGTCCTTGTCGAAATAAATGCAATTAATGGAAGTAGTTAATTAAAAAAATCGTTTTATTTTATTATTATTAAAAAAAACTTCGATCAAGAGATTTTAGTGAAATCATTAAATTTTATATATTATATAATGCATAGCCCATGGTCTACAGAGCTTGACTGAGTTAGCTCAGTAGACTTTTTCTTTCTAGACTAAGTAAAGTTAATACAGAAATATTGTACATTCTAAAATAATAAGTAATGACATTGAGTTAAATAATAGTAAAGATAACATAATATGGTAAAAACCAATAAAGGAATAAACTCTGGCGGACGAATGGTTGAATGAACAAAACTATGAGAAGATTATGAAGATTTTTGGATACGAACGTACGAACGTAGAAAAAATGAAAAATAAATAAAGTTTTTTTTTATGTGAACGTTTACTTGCAAGAAGTTTTATTATAATATATTTGTGAAACATGTCATTCTCATAAAATATAATAAATCTTCTAGATAAAAGGCGGGCCACACTGTGATAAACAAGCTGGTTTGAAACCAAAATTTGTATACTGAATGTTATTACTCAAACTTAAACCATGTTCTAGACGTAGTAAAAACGTCGATTTTAGTTAAACCGCGGATGTTTCTGCATACGGTTATCCTTTCAAACTATTCAACAAACATGGTACGTTTATCTCTCTTCCTCGCATTATTTTACCCGGCGTAGAATGAGATAGATAGTCTGGCTCGTTGGTTGGAAACCGATGTTTATCACAGTCTGGCCCGCCTTTAAGGGACGTTTTCATTTGTATTCATTAATAAATAAAAATTAAAAATTATATGTATCGCACCTTCGGTAAGACAAGGGCATAATTGTTAAAAATTCTCAAAAAGAGTTAAGTATGCCAATGTATTTTAAAACATCCCTTTATCTGGAGACAAAGTCGCCCATTAATTTCAGTCTCATTTTGCCAGAGGGCGATAGTGTATGATCAATATAGCCAGAATAACACGATATTATTCTTCAAAAATCTTAAAATGTCTCTAATGAAAAATTACAAAACACCAATTGTGCTTTTGTCTTACCGAAGGTACGATATGTTGATCATCATAAGACAACTTCATATATTACAATTAAAAAAAAACTGAACTTATATCAATAATCATAGTTTGCACAATCAAAAGATTCCATATTCAAATTCAAAATTGGCTCGACACACTACATTAGGCCGTCTATAACCGAGGTTATAAGTAGGTAACAATAATGTACTCTTCGCGATTAGCGAAATGTTAACATAGAAATGAGTGCGTCCAAAAGGCGTTTCACGTAAACTGCACGTGGTAATTTCTAGCAGTTTTTTTGGTGTTATTTGTACAGTGCTGTACAGTGCTGATTGTTTCCGAAAAATATATTGAGTGACCATATTGAAAGAGAAGAGTTTGAAAAAAACAAGTGAATAAAGGGAAAAGTAGAAGCTATAATTTTAATTTTAAGGTTATACCAGTGCGTACTACAAAAATAACCAATAACATTGTGGATGCTAAACAACTTGACACATTAAATAGTTCATTGTGCGTTTCATGTTACCTTAACATTTTAAACTGTAAATGAATGAACTTTGTTTTTTGCACCACAATTGTATTTTATTTTACGCGACAGCTGTTTCATCAACCAATGTTGACATCATCATTTGTTACAATAATATATCAAATATCATATTTTCGTGATTTTTCGAATCTTTATGTGTATTTGTTCCTATGTCAATTTGAATAATTTCTTTGATATAATTTTGAAGTTCTTGCTGAAATTGAGTTATTTACATAAATATTTTAATTAAATGAACGGTTAGTTACTATTTATAGGAGAAAATATTAAAATGAAACATAATAAATTAAAAACGATAAAAAATAACAGTAAAATAAAATACAATTGTGATACAAAAACAAAGTTTATTCATTAACTGTTTAACTTGATACATGTTAAACAATATAAAACGTTGGAGTTTACGTTAACATGACTTGATGAATGGATATTCCTCAAGATAAGCATTTCGGGGCCTACCAAAATAATGATAAGTATTGATTGATTGACAGAAAGTTATACAAAACTTTTAACCTTCATAATGGTGAGTGAAATGTTTTTTTTATTTTTACAAAGATCAGATTTAAGAATGATTAATGCCTTATATTCAGGATCGCCGCCCTATAGCCAAACTAATACGGTATATGAGATAACTAATCAACTATCACACAGTTTCCCCGGAGGAGAAGGCAGAGAGGATGGTCCGCCACAATGTTCTTTCCTAACTGCTATATACCTCTTAAGATTTTTCCGACTTCGAATGTAAGTGCTTTTTAGTAATTAATTAATTTGGTAATGCCATGTTTTACTCGGCTGTCCTCCGCGTTTTTTCCATCCACATCGCTTGTATACAACTTTTTAACGATTTTTCCTCCTTTAACCTCCAAGTATTGGCACTAGGACTCAAATAATTATGAACTGCAATCAGTGGATATATTTCTATTTACTGTGAAGACTTAAAGTACACGATTTATTTTGTTCCTAACCCTAAACTTCTTTCATTGTTTTTCTCAACGTTTCCGTATTTTGGAAACTTGTTTAAAATTCTTGCGTTCTTGTGTAAATTTAAATATGTGTACCCTTCTTCGTATTCTCCTCTCAGACCCTTGGTCTCTCTTGGGAGGTTGACTCCCACCTATTCCTCCATCTTATTGGTGGGCTTCTTAAGGATCGGTAGCCATCAGGAATCAGGCCCATCAAACGTGTGGAGTTCTAGAGGGATTCATCCTCTACACGTACGCATTCCAGTGTTTTCTGCGTTGTCAGCCGTTGTCTGTCAACAATATCTTCCACCTTGCAGATTTCACGGATATTTGTATCCACTATAAAATGTAAAAAATGGACGAAAACAATTGCACAATCATATGCAATATAGTTAATTATATATGAGGATTCTAACTAACTAACTAACTTACCATCACGCCGTCTCGCCGAAGGGGTAGGCATAAAGAATGGACTGCCACACATTTCTTTCCTGACATATTTCTCTCGATTCCTCAACATTCATACATCGTGTCATGCACGCGCGTCGATTTCTCTGACTCACATGGCCGACATTCAATATTTGATTTATTTGATCGTGCCACGTTTTCCTCGGTCTTCCTCTATTTCTGGTTCCATTACATCATTAACATATAATTTTTTACCATTATTTCTTCATTCATTCTTTCCATATGTCCAAACCATCTTAATGATCCTTTCATTGCTTTGTTCATGACACTATCATTCGCACCGCATTCACTTCTTATATTTTCATTCGACACTATCATACACAGAGTATCCACACATTCGTCTAAGAGATCTCATTTCTACTGCATTTATTCTACTTTCATCCTTCTTTTGCCAGTTCCATGCTTCGCTTCCATACATACGGGTCGGTAGAATCCTTATAGAGGATTCCTTCGCTTAATTTATTTATATAAGATTTATCAAATACTAATCGAATCAACTATTCATTTACTGTGTATGTTTTACTTACTTTTACTTCAATCATTGTCACTATGTGGCCATAACGGACGTTAATCGGATTTCGGATGAGTGGTATTAAATGTGTGGTCTTTTATACAGATTTTATCTCTTGTTACACTCACCTGTTACTGAGCTCGGGCATTCGTATCTTATTTCGATCGCGACTCTTCGGCGGTGGAATGCGTGTCCTTGCAGTCATTACGATGAAATCGTTCTTAGATTACAGATTTATCGGAGCCTAGGACCATTCGTCATACTAATTTACGAGACTTTCAAATTCAATAATATAAATTTATGACTTTCAAAAAAGTATATATTGGATTGGTCAGATTTTATGATTGTGAACTGTTGATCGATGCGTGAGAGCGTTTTTATTAATCATTAAAAATAACAGCTTTATCTGATATTTGGTGTGAAATATTTAACTTTTATTTTTTAATATACTCGTATGCATTCCATTTCGTTTTTATATATCGGATATAATCCAAAACTCAACGTACATTATAAAAATAGATTTAAATATTAATTCATAATATTAAACACGATTGTTTAGTTGTTTTACTTGGATTAAATTTATTTAAATTGTGACAATTTCGTTTCGCCTTGCGAGGGCATTCTCAAACAGTTATAGTTCTCATACCACTAGTCAATCTTGTTTACTATTATAAATTAATAATGGAATTTTACAAAAGTAGTACCTTAACCATCAATAATATAATTTATGTATTATTTCTTGAACAGTGTTGTGAAACTCCATGATAAATAATTATGCGAATGAATACGTCTGTTTATAGAATTTTTATTATAATTTATGGGAATGTTTCGCCTGTCTAAGGCATTATCAAATGCGTTGTGACATTTAATAATGCCCTAGATAGGCGAAACATGTCGTTCCCGTAAATTATAATAAAACTTCTAGAAAACACACGTTTTCATTTGTAATATTTGGTAAGAAATATTACATCATTGTAAAAAAAAAAAAAAACGAATGATAACGTTTTCGTCTTACTAAAGCATGATAAAATATGATAACGCCTTAGCAAGGAAAACATGCCATTCCCATAACATTATCTGAAACTTCTAGAAATAAACATTTTGATTTGACACATTGACCTGTTTACGCTTTTTATTATATTTATCAATTTTTTTAATGCATCTGCTGATACTTAGCTGCTCTTAAGTAATTTTAGATTTTTTTCGGATTTTGCAAAATGCATCAAACTTCACATTTCTTCTATTTCATAAATAAAAAATGTTTTCAACAAAAATAATGATCGTGTGTTACAAAGAACCGTATAAAAATTGTGTTCAAACAGATTTCATTTAAAAATTCAATTTGTTTCATCGTAAGGAATTTTTTTAATAACAGAATGAATGTTTCTCGCTTTGTTGACATTATTCAACAGCTGTTTTAATCGTGACGTGTTTTGTTTTTTTAATACTGCTAACTTATGTTATAAACGATTGTTTCCACAGCAATTTCCAAAGCAAGAAAAATGTGATTGTAAAATTTTCCTAACTAACTTACTAACCATCACGCCATTTCCCCAGAGGGGTAGGCAGAGAAAATGGATCGCCACAATGCTCTGTCCTGGCATACCTCTCGGGTTCCTCTACATTCGTACATCGTACCATGCACGCGCGTCGATTATTCCGACTTCGAATGTGACCGCCTTTTAGCAATTGATTAATTTGGTCATGTCATGTTTTCCTCGATCGTCCTCGGCTTCTTTTTCCACTCACGCTGCTTGTGTACAACTTTTTAACCATTCTAATTCTTATCCTTTCCCTTTTTTAATTTTATCCAAGATGCAGTCATCTGCCTTACATTTCTTTCTTATTTCATCATTCGATATTCTATCATACAACGTTTTCTCGCACATTCTTCTTAGTGATCTTATTTCTACGGTGTTTATCCTTTTTTGCCAGCTCCAAGCTTCACTTCCAAACATAAGGGTTGGCACAACATTTTCCTTGCATTGTGAATTGTTTTTTTGTTTCAATCGTGATTTCGGTTAATTTTTTGAAATAACAAATACTGTCACACATATCTCTATTCAACTTGTTATTTTATTTCAAGAACTTTCTCATATTCATATGTCATCGGACATCATCAAAAGAGTGACGGTGCAAAAATGTCGCTGGGTGGGCCTTATCGCTCGCAGGTCTGGCGAAAGATTGACAAAACGCTTCCTTTGCTAGTGTCCTAGGACTGATTTGCTGAATCCGATAACGTCCCAACTTCGATGGAGGGACAACGTTGGAGAGACTGCCGATAGGACATGGATGCGTGTTTGCCCAGGATCGAGAGATATGGAAGCAGATGGAGGAGGCCTACGTCCTGGAGTGGACGGCTGCAGGCTGATAAAAATGTCTCTTATATTTTTTTCATATTATCGCTATTCGATTATGCCATAATGGAAAGCGTATAACGCACTCGTTCGATTGCTTACATTATAATAAAAATAATAATAAAAATAATAAAAGTTATTTATTTTAATAACAGATATTCCTTTTACCATTAACTTTGTATTTTTAACATTAAGCTAATGAATTATTAATTTTATTACTGATTTTTTTCCTTAAGAACATTTGTTTGATAATTATTTATTAAGCAGTTAATTTATTGAACGCTAAGGGATTTATACTGTGGAATTCCATAGTAATATACTTAGGAAATTGAAAATAAGTTTGTTTAATCCACAAAATATTTAAAAAAACACGACATGTTTCGGAAGATACCTCCATCTTCAGGTGTAAAAATATAAATTATAATTTTATTTTTACACCTGAAGATGGAGGTATCCTCCGAAAAATGTCGTGTTTTTAAATGTTTTTTTAATATTTTGTGGATTAAACAAAGTTATTTTCAATTCTCCGTATATTAGGCAGTTATTTAAGAAAGGCTGTATCACTGTGAAATTCCTTAATGAAGTTTTTTTTTTTTTCCTCTGGCGCTACAACCCTTGGTGGGTCTCAGCCTACTCCAAGAAACGAATTTCTTGAAGTGTTCGTCACGTTGGTTATTTTACAAGGTTAGGTTGTTGGCCTAAAGCTCCAACCCCCTTAATAGGAGTACCAGCTGGGGGTATTTTTTAATGAATAAAAACTTTATTTTTAACACTTTTGAGATTATTTTTCCTCGATATAACATATAATGAAGGTTTAACACTTTTATTATCGTTATCTCGATGAGGAAGGTGTTATACCTAGGAAATATCGAGAAAAATAAACTCACAATTAGAAAAATCATAATAAAATTTGTCCAAAGATTTTCTATTTATTTCTAAAACGAATACTATTTTTTTTGTGTAAACTTTATTCATTTCTAATTATGGGTTATTTAGAAAAATTTAGAACACAAAGGTCATTTGAAGTGGTTTGTTTTGAAGAAAAATGTAAAATTTTGAATCGCCTTAATATAAAACATACTTGTATCGACGTCACAATGCATGTGATGTTTCTAAGAGAGTAGTTAACTTTCGTGGGAATGTGCTCTCTCTCACACAGTACATGGTCCCGGCCGTAAGCTTAAAATTACTTACAAGTTATTTATGAAATAGATACCTCGTGTCTTCTTGAATTGCCTACTTACAGTACTTAATATTTAACGTTTCCGTTTTAACTTTCGACTTTCAAATTGGTAAGCCGGAGAGTTTTATTATTAGAAAGACCACGGCTCGGAGATAAAATATAAAGTTACTTCTTCTTTTTCTCCTTTTAGACCTTTGGTCTCTTCATGAGTTCAGGCTGGCCTCTCTTGGAAAGTGGACTCCCAACTCCTTCCATCTCTTTGACGTTCTTCCGGAGGGGCGGTAGTCAACAAGAATCCAATGTCCAACGTATGGGATTCTGGAGGAATCCATCCTCTGCACGTGCGGATTCTAGTATCTTCTGCGTTGTCTGCCCCATCTCACGACATCTTCCACCTTGCAGATTTCGCAGATAGCCGTGTTTCTCACCCTATCACCTAATAAAATAAAAGTGTAATATAATTACATTGCTCTTTATATAAATTTGATTATACATATAATTAAAACTTGATCATTTTTAAGATAATAAAATGATTTTACTGAAATCTCTTGATGGAAGTTCATTTTAAATAAAATTAAATAAAACGATGTTTTTTAACTACTTCCACTTTTGTCTTTATTTTGACAGCGACCGGTTTCACCAGGCTCACTGTGGAAATAAAGACAGAAGTGGAACTAGTTAAAAAAACATCGTTTTATTTAATTATTACTTGATCATTTGATTACATACTGAAAAACGTACATCATCAATAAAAGTATTATGTTGGAGTTACATGTTTCGCTTAGTTAGGGCTTTCGCCTAGGAATCAAATGAATGCCCTAGCATGGCGAAACATATCATTCCCATAAAATATTATATAACTTCTAGAACACTGATGCGTTTTCATCAAAATTTTATACGAAGTTTTCTACCATTGTTTAATAAAGGGTAAATAAAATTTAGAACGCTCGAAAAAGCTTACTCATTTGTTTAACATTGGTACTCATGAGCTTCTGATAATTATTTTCTTTAAAAATATGAACTAAGAAAATAAGAAGTGTTATAAAATTACCCAAATACGCATTTCATTTACAGTTTATGTTACTTTTGTTTATATACCGTTTTGACTGCTCAAAATTGGGATTTTATCTCTCCTTTCTTTTGCCATTGTGATGGGTTTAGTCCATTTTATATCGTTTCCATGGCGCTGCTTATTATAATTTCACTAACACCATACGTATAAACACCTTCCTTGCTCTCAGTACTTATAACATTATTTCATTGCATTGCACATGCTAATTATCATGTTGATAATAATTCTAATTTGTTATTTTTTCTCTCTTTGCAGGTATGCACAGTTTGTACTAAGTACATAGATACATAGTTTGTACATAGTTTGTACTAAGTACGCATAGTACATTGACATCGTTACAGTCATTCTCTTTCATTCGGTAAGTTTTTTTGTATAATTACTTTTTTTAAAGATTCTGTGTGTTCATAAACATGACGGATAATTATTTTTAGCTGAGTCCATCGTGTATCTGTAATAATAAGTAATTTTACTAACTGACAAATACTGGATTTTACCCATTGCGGGTCAATCCTTGTTATTTATTTCATTTTATTTCATTTATTTATTTTAAACATATCTAAAGCATTACAGAATTTTTTTTCCAATACACTTAAGATACACAATAATAAGTAATACATAATAGATTAATAAAAAGAGCGAGAAACATAAGATGCATGACAAATTAAGAAGATAAATATACCATACAATTATAATAAAGATAGTACTTCCCTCAGATGAGCCAAACTATCACAAAATATGTCAAACTCCGAGGTGATACGATTAAGCAAAGATAATGCTCTACCTACCGGCATAACCATTGGCAGGTTGGTTCTGCATCTTTTTAAGGATTAACTTTATCTCAATAGAGACTAAGATGTAAATTGTTTTGCGAACAGAATATGGTGGTCGAGGCGTTTACAGGATATATTACCTGTCATTGGTTCGGTTAAGCGATCACTTTATGTAATACAACATTCCCCATTCCGCCCTTCTTACGACCACCACATCTGACAATTTTTGATTAATCAAGATGTATATATGCTACTATGTTGAGAAACACTTAACATTTTTTAGTTCAATCTAGCGCCAATTGTTAAGATTAGATGTAAGAGTTATTTCCCGTTATTCATAGGTAAAACAAACGTATACTCGTATTTCATTCCAAAGTTGCAGCCCTGCGTCAGTTACAAGAGCCATGTTCATGTGGTGCTTTCAGTGATACCAGTCCAATATCCTAAATCTACAATTGTTATTTTTTAGAACTGAGTTTTATGGTCTCGAAAGCTAGGTATTTTTCAGGTTCTTTACACTTAAAAGAAAAATCAAAGAGTTTGATTTTTTTTTAGATTTTGTTTTGTATACAAACATTATATTTATTATCAGCATTCGTATCATAAAACAGCTTAAACATTTTAGCCATTTACAAAATAATAACTTTTCAAGAGAAATGATTTCTCGCTCCAAATGATTCTATTTAATAAATGAAGTGAAATGATTCTGAAATATGTACCGAGTGCTCGCCCCGGGCCAAGGGCTTAGGGTTACCCTTTAATCTGATTGATAAATCCACCCGACGCACTTTTAATGCTCCATTTAACCCCTGAGACCCGGCGCCCATTTAAAAATAAACGATTTTCAAAATTACTTCACGAAAAAATCTCTTGTTTACGTTAAAACAATATTTTGTTCATTAATATACAAAGATCATGATGAAATTTTTAATGTTTTGCATTAAGAGTTATTTTGATTACGATTGTATAGTGAACCAAATTCTTCTTCTTCCTTGTTGTAGACCTATGTGGTCTGTTCTCCAGTGTTTTTTTTTATGTATGCTACAGGTCGTTTGAACCCAATTACTGTATACAATTTATTTTTTAGCTATTATATTGAATTTCGTGACATGTGATAGGTAGCCAATCTATCGCCATTTTATTGTCACGTGAATTCTACACCAGACCAAAGACAGTGTGATAATCACACTGCCATCGCCGGGAATCGAACCCGGGACCTTCGGTATGGAAGTCTTACCACTCTGCCACGAAGGTCGTCTGCTTGTATTGCTCCTCCTGTGCGGTAGACTCCCAGCTGTCCTTCCATATTTTAGAAGGCCTTCCACGAGGACGAGTCCCATGAGGCTGATTATGCAACAAAATATTGAGGAGTCTAGTGGTGTCCATTCTTTGAACATGACCGAACCAATCACTTTTTCGCTGTCTGCTCCATTTTATAATATCCTCAACCTCACATATCTTTCTTATTATGGTGTTCCTCACGTGATCTCTCAGCGTCTTGCCTGCTATCGTCCTCAGTGTCTTCATCTCAGAAGTCCTCAAAACTTGTTTGGTCCTTGCTGTGTCTGTCCTTGCTTCGACGCCATAAGTTATTATTGGTCTTACGCATGTTTCATAGATTCTCATCTTAATCTTAATGGCCATACTTTGGATTTTAGAGCGCCAGAGTTCTTAAAGGGTAGAAAATCTTTACTTCACTTAAAATAAGCAAAACCTGACTTAGATTTGTAATGTCCATTTATTTTAATTGAATTATTTTCTTAAAGCGTACTCCGGGTGAGTTAATCACGAAGTGACGTGTTTCGCCTTGCTAGGGTAATATCAAAATAATTTTAAGTACAACTTTATAATGACAGACGATATATTTCTGTTGGCAATACAAACAATATTAACAAAAATGATCAAATTCTCTTGTATCAGTCGTTTCATAAGTCAGAAAAATCTATGCATGCATTTGGGTAGGAAACCATAGATATTTCCAATTATGTGACGCTTCTGTTTCTATTATTTATTTCTTCAGCATGAAGTTTAAAAAGTCTTTTTTTAATCAAATTATTTTGTTTCGGAAATTTAATGAAAATTCAATTGGGTTTATTTTTTTTTTCATTTTCGCAAAAGTATTCTGTTTAAAAGTATTCTGTACAAAAGCATTATGTACGTTCAAAAGTATTACGTACAAAAGTATTCTTACAAAAGTATTGTGTACTTAATTTCTGTACAAGTAATCACAGAATTTAAACTGTTTGATTAGCATAATATTTTTTATTATAATAATAAACGCGAATGTTTAATGGTTTTTAAAAACAATAAATTAGATTCCCAATTCGCGAAACATTTAAACTCATTAGAACATTCCCTAGACCCAAGTAATAAACCAATTCCCCTTCATCTTGAAAATAAAGGATATAGACTCAATCTTTTAGAACAATTAGAAATTAATAAAACCTTAAATAACCCCAACATTCAGCTTATTAATGAACAGACAAACATCCTCTCCTCACCATTACTAAATATATTTAAATTAAATCAAAATTAAATTATCTGTATTGTCACATATTGCATTTCTCTACTAACTGTTTTTATTTGTTTTTAATTTAATTTATTGTTTGTAATAACGATTAGATAATTAAAATGGATTGTTACAGAGCTGGTACCCCAATCAAGTACTCACCTGTTTAATAAATTTAGTCTCTCTAGGTCCAAATAACCCATTGGTTCCTAGAAAAATCTTAGTTGTTTAGTTTAATGGCCCCATCTACTAGCATTATATAAATTCTTCAAATGGCTAATCAGTTCGTGGAAAAACCTCAAATTGTTTAGTGTAATGGCCCCTTCGATTTGCATTATATAAATTCTTTCCCCCACCCTAATTTCTTTAAAATCAATATAAGGACACATTGTTTGGCGACTAGGTTCAGTTTGAAAATGCCCTCGCAAGGCGAAACAAATTTGTAACTGATATTTGTATAAGAAATTATATGAATTAAAAAACAAAGTAAAACCATTAAACATTCGCGTTTATTATTATAATAATTATAATGGAGTTTTACAAAACAAAAACCTCAACAATTAATAATATTTTTTATTTATGCTTCGTAAAAAAATCGTAAATATTTTTGATAGAACTCAAGTCGTTAAATTACCCCGTAGAGGGATCAATAATGTAAATTTTGTTATCAAAGCATAGGATTTCGGATTGCTCATTATTACTGAACACGAATTATTTACCATAGTGGATTATGTGAATTTTTAATTAACTATGAGTACATACTCGTACATAAGTGCAGGGCATGTCGGAATTTGGGTGGAATGAAATGAGTTTAAATATGGAATTATTCGAAATTTTATTATTAATCACATTTCATATTTGCAATGTTTAAAAGAAAAAAGAATTTTAAACTAACTAACTAACTAACCATCACGCCGTCTCCCTGAAAGGGTAGGTAGAAAGAATGGACTGTCACACTTTTACTGATGCGGCACTCCATCCTTCTATTTTCGCCCCGCGGGAGACGCGGTGTGATGGGTTGCGAACCTCATCACCACCAATAGGTATGTCCCGCGCACACTTCGATCGTCCAACACCCACAAAATAAATCTAAAACAAATAATATAAAATACAATGATATAAAATAAAATAACAAAATAAAAATAATTTAACACAAAATGTTCTTTTTAGATGGTGCACATATTGACTATTAAATTTATGTTCCACGAATCCACCGTTTTTTTATATTTAGCACATAATGTAATAACACATAATGTTTTTTTCGATGTTGCACATGTTGACATGGACGATCCAGACTTTTGTGTTTAAGAATTTTAATTAATATATTAACAATTATATCGTAGTCTGACCTACGTATTATATGTAAATACATAGTCCTTTTGTTTATTGATCATCGTTCACGATATAAGCAGGAATATGCTGCATTTATCGTAGCATTCATATTTTCTGGGGATCATGTCTCTACCGGAGAGCTATAAAGTCTTAAGTGAATGTTAAGCCGAAATAAGTGTTTCCAGGCCAATTTTCGTTCTTTCCTCTTATATTCGTATGTAATATTCTGTGTGCTGGAAAAAATACACTCTTGTTTCATAAAAATAAAACGATTGGATAGATAATTAATACAAATGAAATGTTCTAATATCTAGAAATTTTGTTATATTTTATTGGAGTGACATATTTTGCCTTGATAAGGCACAATTAAATGGGTCATTTGCATAAAATATTTAAAAAAATTCCCGAAAACAGCCGTTTTTATTCGTATAAATGATTTAATATGAAATTTTACATCATTGCTCTAGAAACAGTACAGTAGAATAGTACATAATATAAGATTATAATAAGATGGTGAACATTTGTTGAATAATTAATAAGAAATGAAACGTCAGTTTTCTATAAGTTTTACTATATTTTATAGGAATGACATGTTTCGACCTTCTAAGGCATTATCAAGTGTGACGGCAACATTTGATAATGCCTTAGAAGGAAGAAACATTTCATTCCCATAAAATACAATAAAACTTCTAGAAAACTGGCGTTTTCATTCGTATTAATTATTCAATATGGAGTTTTACATCATTGATCAAGAAACTATAAATATTTGTTGGTATTTTTTTAATCTGTGACAGCAAGAGTGAATGTGTAGATTTTTTTGGCAAATATTCGTAAAGTCGTTTTTACCTTATGAAGTCAGATAACTTTATGAAGGCAGATTCCTGATGGGTGTTATGATTTTATACGAAAAAGTTATGATTTTATACGATAACTGAGTTAGCATTCACAACATAAAATGTGAAATGGCAAAAAGACATAATGTTTTATTTAATTTCTCATCATTGTATATTTGTAACTATTCAATATCTGGTACCATGTTATTATTACTGCTGATAGGGATTCGGGTTATTGTTATCAGAAACTTAATTAATTTCGGTATTACCTTTATTATAACAGATATCCAAAACCCCTCAGTTCTCATCGTTTTCCCAATGTTCGTTAATCTCTGATTTTCTAAATATTACCTCTCACTAACTGTGTTTTCTCTCTATATATGCAAGTATATTTATGTAATACATAGTAAGTAATAATAATAATAATTTGAATGATTAACAAAGCGCCATTTTAATGAATTAATCATCTCAAGGGCACTGTAGAAAATGCTCTAATTTATAAACTATTTAATTATATTTATTTAGTATGAGGGCTGCACCTGACGCAGACGATCAACGTTTATATCGAGATATGATACTTTAAAAAGGTGCGTTTTGTATCTTGATCTAAATTAGTGTTTCTTAACTGTTTCGAAAGAAGTGCCCCCTTTACCACCGTAAAATCAGGAATTCACCGTAGAAGCAGGACACGTGAAGAAGAAGAAGAATGTCTATCGAATTCCATGTCTACAAAACTCTTGCAAAAGCTTCCGCTTTCTTGATGATGATTAAACATCTTCCACCGCCCATTTACTACATCAAATATTTATATTCACCTACCATATCCAAATGAACCAAAATATTATTTTAATCCCAAACCCCACGACCCATAAAGAGCTCTCTCCGTTCCGGGAAGATTACCAGCTGACATATAGCTGTTAGAATTTAATAAATTACATTACTTAGCATATAAAGCTTTAGATGTATAAAATATAAGTATCTGTTATCTAAGAAAATGGTATGCGAATCGAAATATAACTAAAATGGAGAAACCCTAAATAATTTAAAAAACAACGAATTGTATTTCTATAATTTCCTGATAGAAAGGGCTGATCGACTACGTCAGGTGCAGCCCTCATACTGAATTTGTTTATTATTTTTTAATTTTTTTTGTCGAGTTCATAAAACGGAGCATTTTCTACAGCGCCCTTGAGATGAGTAATTCATAAAAATGGCGCTCTATAAATTATCCAATTTGTTTTTATTATTATTATTATATTACTAGCGGACCCGATTACGCTTCGGTATAGATATATTCAAGTATAGTAATTAAACAAATACAACAGAAATTCGATATCAATTAATTTATGTTATCTAATAACGTGTTTCTTTAAATACATACGTTTAACAATGAAATTCATTCATAATTAATTTTTTTGCTTTAATACACAAAGGAGTTCTACTGCCAACCCTCATGTATGGAAGTGAAGTTTGGAGCTGGCAAGAGAAGGATGAAAGCAGGATAAACGCCGTAGAAATGAGACCACAAAGAAGAATGTGCGGGAAAACGTTGCATGATAGAATGCCGAACGACGAAATAAGAAAGAAATGTTAGGCAGATGACTGCATCATGCATAAAATTAAAAAAAGGATCCCTGAGATGGTTTGGACATATGGAACGAATGGATGAGAGTAGAATGGTTAAAAAAAATTGTACACAAGCAGCGTGAGTGGAAAAAAAAGCCGAAGACGACCGAGGAAACATGGCATGACCAAATTAATCAATTACTAAAGGGCGGTCACATAAGTCGGAATAATCGACTAGCGTGCATGGTACGATGTATGAATGTAGAGGAATCCCGAGAGGTATGCCAGGACAGAGCATTGTGGCGATCCATCCTCTCTGCCTACCCCTCCGGGGAAATGGCGTGATGGTTAGTTAGTTAGTTGGTTACACGTGGAGCAATGTCGTGATAATCTACTGAAAATTGATAGCTGTAATTGAAACCGACTTAAGCGCCATCTCTCGGTGAATCACATCGTAAACAATTAACCGCTGACATCAAACAAAATCAGTATACACCAATATAGACTGTAACGCCTCTAGCGATTAAATAACTATTTGTCTGCCACGCTAATAACTCATTTAGATGCATTATAACTCGGTTCGTATCCTCTTCATGTTTTAAACCTTTGCCATAGCCATGAATATTGCCTTTAATTTATATATTGATAAAATATGTATATTGTAAATATCGACTGAAGCAAATATAGCAGTGCACAATGCGGTTCTAGTGCCAACCCTTATGTATGGACGTGAATCTTGGAGTTAGCAGAAGAAGGATGAAAGTCGAAAGTGCCGTAGAATTGAGATCACTTAACAATGTGCGGAAAAACAATGTATGATAGAATACCCAAAGATGAATTTAGAAAGGAATGTGAGGCGAATGAATGTGTCCAAAATAAAAATAAGAAAGGATCACTAAGATGGTTTGGACATATGGAACGAATAGATGAGGGAATAATGGTTAAAAGACAAGTAGTGTAAATGAAAAAAGAAGTCGAGAAAGGCCAAGGAAAACTTGACATGACCAAATTAAACAAATACAGAAATGAGGCTTTGTTCGCAGCAGAAACAATCGACGAGCGTGCGTGTCACAGTGTGTGAATGTAAAAGAGGCGCGAGTTATAATGCATATAAATAAGTGATTTATGCCAGGATAGAAGAGTGTGGCGGTCCATGGAGTATGAAATAAGGAGTTTATTAGCGGAAAAATCTTCAATAAAGTCGGTATTTCAACGTAAAAATTGTAGAATAACGTTTTAAATATTTCAGCTTTAATTGTGGAAGCCACTTAGTGTGCATTAATAGCCGACTGTTGTTCCATAAACAAAGGAAGTTAAGAGAACCATAAAAATGCATGAGTTTGTTTCTTTACTGTCTTACAGCACATTTGATGACCTTTAACCCAATACGGAAGCGCTGGCCTCTCTTGGATCTTTTGTTATATTGAGTTTTATGGCACGTTAAAATAATTCATTTTCTGTACATATTCAACATATTTAATTTATAGTGTTCTGAGAATTGAAATTTATTATTAGTAACGATTTCGTCTCATTTAATTGCTACAATTTTTTACACTGAGCAAGAACGTCTGCGGTATGAAACATGTTTCTAAAAAATGCAAAAATTTGTTAAAATACATTTATAATAGTTTAAATTTTTTTTCAAATATGAATCTACAAATCAAAGTAATGGAGAATATATTGTAGAAGAGATTGAAGATGTTTTTTTTAAACAATTTTTAACATTCGCCGCATGGTGGTGGATATTGAGTGACCAGTGACGCCCGAGTTCATTCGAGTCGCGACTGTGGCGCGGGCAAGACGTGTGTACGTAGGTTGGATGTGTACATTTCTTGCATTTATTTAAAAATATTTTCGTATTTACAATAGATTTTTATGAATTATGATTGTAACTTTGGCTGTATATCTACAATATATAAAATGTACATTTTAAACTGGATACCTAGAGTACAACACTGCGGGTAGAGGGTGAATTTAGCACCGTTTATTGCTATATAGGTACTCGTATAATGTAAAAATGAAAAAAATAACATTAATTATTTTTTTTTCTTCTATGTTCGCCATAACTTTGTGTTGTAGGTGTTTGTTTCTTTTTTATATACTTTGTACACAACACTCAAATTTATTTAAAAAAATACATAACATCTGTCAAAACTTGTAAACAATTGTATAATAATTAATACGAATAAAAACGTCAATTTTCTAGAATTTCATTATATTTTATGGGAATGACATGTTTCGCCCTTCTAAGCCATTATCAAATGTGCCTTAGAAGGGTGAAACATGTCATTCCCATAAAATATAATAAAACTTCTAGAAAACTGACGTTTTTATTCGTATTACTTATTTAACATAGAGTATTACATCAATGTTCAAGAAAGAATAAATAATTTTATTATATTTTAAATATTTATATAATATGAATGATGAAGGGCTGGTTAGTCCGAAACATATTTGATATTTTATTTTTTTAATAAATGAGTGTTGTATACAAAGTATATAAAAAATAAACTTTTTTTTTCAATGTTCAATACTAGATAAATTTTAGATCGCTCTATCGGTTTCATCAACTTTATTGTCATGGTTCAATGTTCATTCGACATTGAAAGAAAAAAATAGTTACCCATTATTATTTGTTTAAAACTATGATTTTGATTTTTTTGTTAGGACTAGGACTTTTGACTGTATTGTAACAATATCAATATTTTTCAAAGATAGTTGTTTCTTTTGCTTTCTCAATAGAGCTATCGAGTGTATGTAACTAAGGAAGATCGGATGTCAACACCATTTTAAGTAATGGATAAGTGTTAGTAAGATGTCAGTATATATGAATATGATTGCCTATTCTGTACATACAAATATCCCTAAAAGCAAAATGTATTCTGTGATCAACATCCAACAGTATAATTATTGTTGAAAATCAGATGCAGCGTTCACGATTTTTATATTTAAAACACGTCTTAATGCGCCCTTGAGGTGATTACATCACAAAAACGGCGCTTTAATAGTTAGCATATTATTATTATTATAACAATTATATTCATTATATCCAAACAACTAGTTGGTATCACTTGTAATAACAATACCGTGGTTAAATACAAAGCATTTTATTATTTTATATCTATAAGTTTACTGTTTACCTTACTACTGGCAAGACCCTACGTGATCGAGTTAGGAATACAGCAATCCGAGAAATCTGCGAGGTCGAAGATGTGGTCGGATGGGGACGTCAAAGACGGCGATACTGGCATCAACACGTAGAAAGGATGAGCTCAAATAGGATATCACACATAGCTCTCCATGGAACGCCAAACGGACAACGCCGACCAGGAAGACCCCCGTAACGGTGTAGAGAAAGCTGGAGTTCAGCGTCTCAAAAGAACCCGCCCGAAATAACAGACTCCTGAGTCTACCAAAAGTGAAGAAGAAGAAGTTTACTGTAATATATTACTTAATATTATCTTAAAACAATTTTTTATGTCTTATTTTGTTTATCGCGTTATATATTGTTTATGTATTAAGAATATACGTACAAAGATATCAATTTTGATTACTTTTTTTAAACACGTGTACCATAATAAACACGAAGATACTCGTATTATGTTGAAGCTGCTGAGAGGTTTTCAATATACCAGACGGTCGTAAACAATCACGCATCAGTCCACGTACCGCTGGGTTTAAAACCGGGCGTACGGAGCCGCTGCGCAGCCCATATCACCTCTTTTGTCACCAAATCTGACGTCTTTTGTGAGAGTGCATTTACGAGCGTTTAATTGCCGCCATATTGAGGTCTCGGCTATTAAAATAGAAAGACGGCCATAAACCGGGGGTCAAAGTTTTCTCTCAACTTCTCCAAACACTTAATCCGGCCCAACAATGAAAACGATGCTTTTCTCTCTTCTCCGAACATTGGGTGGCTTGACTTTACCCTTTCACCGTCATACCGTTTATTATTATTTAAATTTAATATGATTTTTTCGGGTGACAGACAACGAATCAAATCTTAAAATAAAAACACATAGAAATAATACGGGAAGTCAAATGTGACTTGTAATTACTGTAAGTACATGCTACCGCATATAAAACATAATTGTTTATACAGCGATGTAATTGTAATATACAAATACATATGTATAACGCAGCATCTTAAGGATAAAAACTGGGGTTAAAAGTATCAATTTTTCAATCTTTTCATATAAATATGATAGGTGTAATAAAAATTGTAATTCCATTATATTGAATACGAATCCTCTTAAATAACTCTATTACGAATATTTAAATTCAGTGAATTTTACATAATTACATATTATTTAAAGTGACTTCCATCAAGAAATTCTTTAAAATCATTTGATTATCCTACATAATTATTTTTATATAGAATTATGTTGTAAAAGAGTCAGTTTGTAACAATGCCACCAGTCTGTCGATGCCAATGAGCCTGGCGAAACCGGTCGCTGTCGAAATAAAGACAGAAGTTAATTTTGTTAAAAAACATAGTGTTTTTTATTATTATTGTTTTTTTCTAGTTAACAGTAAACATAAGGTTAGAAAATTTAAAATAGTATTTGGCACATATAAAATAATATTTTAGACTTTTTTAGAAAATTTAAATCCGATCCGTGGTTATAATAATAACAACAAAATAACTATTATTTAAGAAAAAACAACACATGATTCTTCGTGATATTTTAAATAAATATATATGGTATTCAATTGTGTACATATCGTTCTATGGTTTAGAGGCCTTCCTCTATTTCTTGTTCTCATTACTCTTAATAATAATAAGATGCTAACTTTTAAAGCGCCGTTTTTGTGATGTAATCACCTCAAGGGCGCATAAACTCTTACGTTATTTATCAAATATTTAATACGAATTAATAAATCGTTTTTCTAGAAGTTTCATTATATTGAATAGGAATGACACGTTTCGCATTGTTTGTCGGATATATTGAATGACTTGACTTCGTTTGTCCCCGAAAATTATACGCGATAACGGCAATATAGATTATTTCACATACTACTGTTTAGAACCAATCTACCTAAGGCAATGCCCGTGGGCAGGGCAATAATCTTTTTAAACCACACATCTTCGTTCTCTTCAGAAAGCATATATCTCTTATATATTAAATTGGTATTTACTTTTCTCGTTTTCTAACTGTACTATTTTGCTAATCTTAAATACAATAAATGGCTCATGTTTTTTTCTCTGATGTAATATTATTTTGTAATCATAAACGAATTGGAAAATTTCTGTAATGTTGATGATTTTTTTTAGTAAATGGAAATATGTGGCAGACATCCAAAAACTGGCAAACAAATGGGTAAAACTTGCAATGTTATTTTTTGTTTGAATGTCTTTAATTTTGAGTTCGTGTTTAATACGTGACTCCAGTTGATCGTTTATCGCTTTATTAATTCAGTTGTTCACATATTTATTTCACGTATTCATACGTTTTGAATCTGTTTGCAGCGATAAACTGAAGGCTGTTTTTCTGCATAGAAATCCAAGAATGGTTTTAAATATTTAAAAATATCCGAACTTACTTAACTAACCATCACGCCGCCTCTCCGAAGGGGTGAACTGAAAGAATGGACTGCTGAACTTTTCTTTCCATACATACTTCTCTCGCTTCCTCAGCATTCATACATCGTGTCGTGTACGCTCGTCGATTTTTACGTGACCGACAATTAATATTTGTATATTTATTAACTAACCTTCACGCCGTCTCCTCAGTGGGTTAGGCAGAAACTATGAACCGCCACACTTCTTGTCTTGACATACTTCTCCCGATTCCTCAACATTCATAGATCGTGTAGAGCACGCTCGTCGATTTTTCCGACTCCTAACATTCTCGAAATTTAATATTTGATTAATTTGATCGTGCCACGTTTTCCTCGATTTTCCTAGATTGCTAGTTCCATTTACGTCGTTTACACATATTTTAATTACCATTCTATCTATATTCAATATTTCCATATATCCATACCGTTATTTTGTTAAAAACTTTTTTTTGGGTAGATCCTTGTAACTTCTCTTTTTCGACCGGCTTTTCGGAGTTCAATACAGTCTCCATCTCGAATGTAGTTATAACTACGTTATTATATATTATTTGTTAAATCATTGCAATATTTTTTAGTTAAACTATATTTAGTAAATGTACATGTAATCTTCGCATACTTTGTTTTAAAACGTTAATAAATCACACGTATATCAAATTAACGTTCTATTAAACTACATGGAAATTCGTTATACTCTAGTATAATATTACAACATAATCGTACTAACGAAATCTTATAAATAGGCGTCCGAAATACGCCTAATAATATTACCATATATTTCTCATACCTGGACAAGAAGGGGACAATCTTTCATTGCCTAAACGAAATTGTTCATCGATCCATAATGTACAAATGAACAATGGTACAGATTAAATTTTCCCATGTTTTTTATGTAGAAATATTTAAACTTTTTCATGGCAGATATATGCAATCATAACATTTATTATTATTAACCGTCACGCCGTCTCCCCGGAGGGGTAGGCAGAAAGAATGGAACGCCACACTGTTGTGTCTTGACATACTTCTCTCACTTCCTCTACATTCATACATCTTGTCATGCACGCACGTCGAATTCTCCGACTCCTTACGTGACCGACATTTAATATTTGATTGATTTGATCGTGCCACGTTTTTCTCGGTCTTCCTCTATTTCTAGCTCCGTTCACGTCGTTTACATATTCTACCTTCTTCACCATTCTGTATTCAATCATTCTTCCCATGTGTCTAAACCATCTAAACGACCCTTTCATTATTTTTTTCATAATTATAATATTTATCAACTTTTGATAAACTTAAGGCGTTAACATAAAGACGAATTTATTTATGAATTAAATTTTTTTCATATTCTAGACAATTTTTCTTGACATATTTTTAACAAAATACAATTACCTAAATATGTACCTTGTCTATTTAATTTGCACATATGTAATATAATTAGGTTCATATACTTTGTTCAAAGTATGTAGGATAGTTTTTTCATGTATTCCGATGATGAAGGTGTAAAACAGGTCGAGAAAAATTATCTGAAAACTGTAAATAAAATATTTTATATAATTATTTCGAATACACGGTGTCTTTGGATTTGCATACTACACAATTACCACTATGCTTTTTGGTATCTTGGTAGCCTATAGATAATTATATTCATTTTTGAGCAATTATAATAATCATATAATTATAAAATGTCCCCTTATTACGGATCACACGCAGAACTTTCGTAAAGCTATGCTATTTGATCAAAATCGTAAAAAAATGATCAGTGCTTGCGCAAAATTCGTGAAATTGCATGCATATCTACACAATGTTTTATTGGGCGTTAATAAAATGTACAACTCTGTCGGATTTCTGCATTTGTTCATTTCTAAAGGGAGAAATTAATTTTTGACATAAATTCCTTATTATATTAATTTTTGACATAAATTCCTTTTTATTTTATTTTATATCATTGTATTTTATATTATTTGTTTTAGATTTATTTTGTGGGTGTTGCACGATCGAAGTGTGCGCGGGAGATGCCTATTGGTGGCGATGAGGTTCGCAACCCGTCACACCGCGTCTCCCGCGGAGCGAAAAGAGAAGGATGGAGTGCCGCATTAGTAAAAGTGTGACAGTCCATTCTTTCTGCCTACCCTTTCGGAGAGACGGCGTGATGGTTAGTTAGTTTAGTTGAGTTTTTCCTTATTATACCTAATAATAGATGTGCATCGATTTCTAAAGGACTTAACGTCGTATTTCTTAAGTCGGCGAGTACAAATTCCCCCCCAGTTTGCTGCACTGCGGTCTTTGAGAGGATTACACGTTATTAATGCAAACCTATCAATTACGTGCCAACTGAGCACTGTGTCAACTAGCCCCATTCTCCCCTAATAATAATAATAGTAATACATTCACAGAACTGTCGACTGATTCGTGTAATTTAAGCTTATTTCCATATCTTGATTTAAAGCGTTTCTTGCATTGTGCTCAGGAATAAATCACCGTTTTTATGAAATCGGGTTGATTGCGCTGAGCTTTTAAGTCCATAAATATCTAGGCAGGAGCTTTGAGCTAAGCTGACTTCATATTTCATATTGGGTTCTGGTCTAAAGCTGCTCGAAAGCTCCCAGATTCGTAAACGATTATGGTCTCGTTTTTAAACGTCGCACATTGGGGCAGGATTCAGATTTCTCATACAATAACCCAAAAAATAAAAATTATGATTCATTAAACGCTTTGTTATTATATGATGACTCAGATATATTTAACATATGATCACGAGCAGATAGACAAGCTAGACTGTGACACGTTTGCTCTAGCACCCCTCAATCGGAGCCGATTACTCGTAGAGGTTACACGTCCGTTATTTCAAGTCAGCGCAACACCTAGTTTCTAACATTTCTTTAGTTGTATTATTGATAAAAAATTTAAAGTTTTAGTATGGAACCTTACACGTCAGGTATGTATCCTCTTTTTCGAGTTAAATTAATTGTAATTACGGCTTGTTTTAAATGTAAAAAAATTAAACCGATTTCGCGTTAAAATGATACAGAGGTTTTTGTAATATTAAAAAAACATTTAGAGATATAGTATAGAATCCCGATGAATTCCGCAAGTATTTTAATTGATTTATAATAAGTAATTGTTGTACTTTATTGATATGATGTTATTTTTTGCCACTTTTTGCACATTTTTATAATAACAGCACATTTCGAATAACCAAAAATGAAAAAAAAAACACCAATTTTCTATCTTAATCTGTTTTTCCTTTTCTCGCATACCTAGGTACCAGCTCCAGCACTTTGTCCATGACAAAGCATCAATTAATAACGCTTATGAAGAGTTTCGGAAAAGAAAAATTGGAGGATCAGATTGATTTCCTGCAAAAAGAAATCATAAAACGGCCAGGGTGTGTTGATGAGTTAGGAAAAAGTGTTACGTGTGTTAAAATTTTTATTCGGTTTAAATTTGATTATAAATCATGATGGGAATCAGCTCACTGGATGAAAGAAAGATTTCTCGATGTTAATAAAACGTGGCTTGATACATCCGTTTCTTTCATTCGCGCTACAAAAACATGTGGCGGTGGCCCGATGATTCCTTTTGAGGAGAGTACAGAAAGGGTGAAGCGGCAAAAGACGGTTAATCTGAGGAATTCTGCATCTCTGCCAGACTTACTCTACGCAACACAAATGGAACTTAGAGCTGCATGACAGGCAGATGCCTCAAAGTTGGTTCGAGGTATTTTATCTGTTCCAACAGGTTCAGGTAAATCTCATCAAACTTCCAGGGAGTCTTTTGGAAACGTGTTCATGTCAGCAGGAGATGCTTTAGCACTTTTAATAGAAGCGGACTTGCCTCCACATCAGTATAACGCTATTAAGTTGAAATCTAAAAACTTATATCCTTCGTATAAAACTGTACAGGCCTAAAAAAGACGATGTTATCCAGAGCCAGAAAATATACATGTCACGGATACTTTGGTATATGTTGATTTGCAGATCATGCTTAATCTCACGATTGAGCGTTTAATTATCACCCATCAAGATGTTGTTTTTACACTCAAACCCAAAGAATTAAATAATATGATATTATATTCCAAATGGGGAGTTGATGGAAATTCGGGGCACAGTTCACATAAACAGGCTTTTTTTGACGCAGATGCCGATGATGCAGCGGTTTTTATCACATCATTTGCCCCCTTACGCCTAGTGTCTGGTGCCAAAATTATTTGGCAAAATCCAAGACCTGGTTCAACGAGGTATTGCAGACCTCTGAAAATAGAATTTATTAAGGAATGCACAGCAGTACCTTTGGAAGAGAAACGAAGGGTAGATGAAGAAATAAAAAATATTACCACAACCATAGTCAGACTAGATGGGCGCGTTATCGTAATCAAACATCATTTAATATTCGCAATGATTGATGGCAAAGTATGTAATGCTATCACACATACTTCTTCTACCCAAAAATGTTACATACGTGGTGCCACATCTAAACAATTGAATTATAATATATAGATGCATTGCTAACAAAATAAATAAAAACAGAAAATTTAGAATTCGGCATTTCGGTCTTGCACGGATGGATACGCTTTTTTTAGTGTCTTCTCCATTTGACGTACAAACTGCCTATAAAAGCTCGAGGGACAGACAAGGAAATCGTTGAAGAAACTAAGAAAAAAATTCAAGCTCAGTTCAAAGAAAAACTAGGTTTGATCGTGGACAAACCAAGCCGGGCTTTGGTAACACAAACGATGGAAATACCGCCAGGCGTTTTTTTTTAAATGCAGAGGTGTCTGCAGAAATAACCAATTTAGATGTAGAATTAATAAGAAAAATGCACGCCATTTTAATAGTTATATCATGTGGTCATGAAATTAGTGTGGAAAAATACCGGGAGTATGCGTTACATACAGCCAGATATTTTGAAGAAAAATATCCGTGGTGTAATATGCCACCCACACTTCACGAATATTTAATACACGGACCTGAAATATAAAAACGTCAATATTGCCGATAGGTCAATTAACCGAAGAAGCGCAGGAAGCACGTAACAAATATTTTAAGAAGTTTAGGGAGTACCACTCGAGGAAATCCAGCAGAACGAATTCAAACACGGATATTTTAAATTTTCTTTTACTCTCATCAGATCGTTTAATAACTAGTAAGAGGAAATTACCGAAAGATAAACTAACTAGATTCCCCAAAGACGTTTTGGATCTGATAATACCTCCATCTACAGGGTCCTCCAGCCAAAGCGAAAATGATGAATCCGATGACAATGATGGTGTCTCAGAAATATCTGATAACGAGTAAAAAAAATATTGGTGTGTATTTATGAAGGGTAAAATCGACGTTCTTTCAAGAAACGTATATATTATGTAAAACTAAGCTGCATTTTACGTTATTAAAAATAATAAAAAATGACTTTAACGAGCATATAAAAATAAGACAGTATTTGACACATATTTCATTGTTATTGGAAAAATAAAGTGTTAATATTCATGACATTGTCTCTTATTTTCATTAACCTACCTAATTACATTAAATCCTTTGATTTATAGCTATATATATAGCTTCTATGAGTTAATGACACGTTTTCATATTTTGGCCCCACTGTGCGTCGGAAACATCCTTTTTTGATAAACTTTTCTTTGTCTTTTTCCAATACATTGTGGTTCAGACAAAACCTCTTTTAAAGGTTTATCTGATATTAATATGAGATACTCTCGAGTTATACAAAGTACTTATATTAAATACTTAGTGCACTCTTATATTTTTATGATGATTTTACCTCCGCCATTGAGATAATGATATAAACCTTTTGAAGGTAAAATGCCTTCAAATCAAGCATTGCTTACGCATTTTTGATAATATACACGTTTTCAATACATTAAACTATAATCAAAATGAATGAAACGTTTGTTTTCTAGAAGTTTTATTAAAGTTTATGGGAATGTCATGTTTCGACCTTACCTATCAAATGTGACATTTGAGCGAATCACGCCATTCCATAAACTATGTATAATATAATAAAACTTCTTGATAACAGACGTTTTCATTCGTAATAATTATTTAATATGGAGTTTTACAAAATCGTTAAAAAAAAATTGTAAAGATGCGGTAACTTATATTATTTTTGTAATTTTTAATTTTTAAGTACTTTCATATCGCACCTAGGGTAAGGTAAGGTAATTTGGCAGTATATGTTTTAACATGACTCGCACATCAATGTTTTGTACCAGCGGAGGCGCGTGTGATAACTGTGTTTTGAAGTTTATTCGTCTAATTCTAGATATTTTGTCATCTATTGGTAATTTTCCGAAGCTTACATAGCGATAGCTTATATAGTACGACTGTGTTTCAGAATGTACTGCCAAATTACCTATACTGCCAAAATACCTTACCTTACCCTATATCCTTATCTTAGAGAGAAAAAACTGATTTTTTAAATATATTTAATTATGGGATCCCAAAAATTCTATTGTTTTTTTTTCTTATAGTTGAATAATTAATCGTGATATGGTTCAACCGTTCTTAATTCCGACAGAAACGTGGCGTTTTTTCTAACTATTAAAAAGCAATTATTTTTTGGAATCATCCTACCCTTAAGATTATGTGAGAGATAACGAATCGCATGAATATAGCTTTTCGTAACACACTTTACTCGTACCTTAATGGATGACTTAGGTCACCTGTTGGTGCCCTGGAGATGGATAAATAAATTAGTATCGGCTCTTATCTTCGTTCGAGGCAAGATTTCGGATCGAGCAAATGGTCCAGAACTATTACGAACTTCTCCAACATGGGTTATTCGATTATATCTGACTTAACCATTAAAACTGGCGCTTTAAGTAATCCAATAAAATGATGGGAAATTAATATCGGGTCGTAGAGGTAAGTCCTAAGTGGACCTTGGGAGTTGTGACGTCAGAAACAGTTTAGAAAAGACAACCAGTCAAAAAAATGTTCATGTGGTCTGTTATGCGGATGATGCTGTAATCATAGCTGAGAATAGATATTTCTTCTTCTTTTTCTTAAAGTGCCCTGTCAGGTCCCCCCGACGTTGGCGATCAGTCTGGTAAACTCTTCCCTATCCTGCGCTGTCCGGAATAGCTCCTCCACAGTTCCGATTCCCGTCCATTCCCTCACATTGCGCAGCCAAGAGATCTACCTTCTCCCTGCCCCCCTGCGGCCCTCTATTTTTCCCTTCAAAATTATTGATTGATATTTTAAATATTTAAAATCGTCGAAATATCGTCACCTGAGAGTAAGAAGGTTCCGACTGACAAAAGTAAAAAGCTGAGAAAAATGAAGTCGTTGGTTTCGGGTATGTATCTTGGAATAAAAGGGTTTTGTTCCAATTTCCACTGATTCTTTTACCGAGAAACTTGTAAATTTTGTCTGGCAACAGTTGGAATAATAAAGTTCTAAGTTTAAATGAATCCTTCTTCGGTGAATCGTGTGCTTTTGAATGATCAGATGGAACTTGATTCTTTTCGTAACATCAAAATGACGATACTATTACATGTTTTTTTTAATTGTACGTATAGATAAGGTTAGTAAGAACCCTTTTCACGAAAAAAAGCCAAATGTGAAATTTTGTTAGTTGGAACCCTCTTACTTTCAGGTGACGATATGTTGTTCTCAGAAACAGTTTATTTTGTAACATTTAAGCACCTTTCTGATTTATATTATTTAATATTCTTTAATTATGTAAGCATTTTTTTTATTAGTTGCAGATAATTTTTTCCAGAATTTTGGGGTTAATCCCTTAATTATATCACGTTACCAACATTTAATATTTGATTGATTTGATCGTGCCACGTTTTCCTCGATCTCCCTTTATTTCTTGTTCCGTGTACGTTGTTCATATATAATTTCTTCACTATTTTTCCCATTGGGCTGAACCATTTTAAATTATTCATTTGCACAACTTTTACTTATTTTATTTGTCACACTAAAATATACAATAGCGATGAGATTCGCAACCCATCACACCGCGTCTCTCGCGAGGGCGATAAGGGAATGATGGAGTGCCGCATTGGTTAAATGTGGCACTCCATTATTTCTGCCTACCCTTTCGGGGAAACGGCGTGTTGGTTAGTTACGAGTAGTTAGTTAGTTAGTTAAAATAAACGGATTTACTACACATTCGTCTAAAGTCAAAGAGATATAATTTTTACTGTATTTATTATATTTTCATCCATATTTTGCCAGTTGCTTGACTTCCATAAATAAGGGTCGGCATAAGAACACGATTTTGCACTGACATCTCAGCTTTTTTAGATAGGGTTGTTAGCGATGACAACTAAAAGTGCACAATTTACATACATTTTATTTTTAAAACTGCCGAAAAATGATTTGTTTTAAGATTTGATTGGGTTTGTTCACGTAATAGTTTGATTTCGTCCGATGGATTCATCAATTCCATTTATATTGGTAATATGTTAACCTTTGAATCGACGCGAATTAATAACTTCCATTAGCATGATCAAACGGAATTGTAAAGCTCGTCGAGAAATTCTGCGCGTTATCGGCTTTTAAAAATTCCAAAAAGCATAAATTATCACCATCGTTTTAAAGCTTTCGATAATTTATTAGGGTGGCTAATAGTGTATGTAAAAATAATATTTAAAAATTGTATATTTAGCTAAGTCAGTTTATAATGCAAGGTCATCATTATGTGAATCAAAATGCTGTAAATAATTTCACAAAATCCATTTATTAAGAACATCGATTTTTCATGGTTCAGAAATGCAAAGTTTTATTCTAAACATCATTTGATTATTACGTCATAAGTAATGTCACCTATCTGTATACTGTGTACTCGTATATGTATGTTATTAAGGTCATTATATTTTTTCTTGAACTGTTTTTGTCGTGTATTTAAGAATATTATCATTATTTTATATATTAATTAACAAACAATCAAGCCGTTTCTCCGAAGGGGTAAACAGTAGGGACAGATATAATAGACTGCAACACTATTATTTTCGTGTAATACTTCTCTCGATTCCTTAACATTCATACAACGTATCACACACACTCGTCGATTTTTCCGACTCTTGACGTTTCAATCTGTATATTTTAAATGTAATGAAGAGTTATATAAATAGTATGTAAATGTATTCCATTAGCAAAACACTTATCACATATCATGAGAATTCGTAACTGAAAAATTGTATACAGTAAATTTGTATACAGACGACCTTCGTGGCAGAGTGATAAGAGCTCTGAATTTCATACCAAAGGTCCCGGGTTCGATTCCCGGCGATGGAAGTGTGATTGTCACATTGTCTTTGGTCTGGTGTAGAATTCACGTGACAATAAAATGGCGATAGATTGGCTACCTATCACATGTCACGAGAATCAATAAAAATAAATTGTATACAGTAATTGGGTTCAAACGACCTGTTGTATACATAAAAAAACTAACTAACAATCACGCCTTCTTCCCGAAGGGGTGAGCAGAAAGAATGGACTGCCACATTTTAAATTCCTGACATACTTATCTCCTGACATAATTTATAAATGATTAATTTGTATTTGATTGGTAATGGGAAAAACATTGAAGATGGAGGTATCCTCCGAAACATGTCGTGTTCTTTAATATATTTTAAAATTAATAGTGGATTAAACAAAGCTATTTTCAATTTCCTTAGTATATTATTATGGAATTCCCCAGTGTTAATGCCTTAGCGTTCAATAAAATTGTATTTGTATAAATTAAAACTTTTTTATTCATAATATTTACATTTCCGATTCCGCGTCCGTTTCCGTTTCTGTTTCCGCTAAAAAATACTTTTGACAACTGTTTACGTTACTGCTTCCATCATGACACTTCCGTTGCATCACTAGTTTTCAACCCCGGTCCTAAATTTACCTTGGATCTATTATGCCCACCCGGGATTGAGATCCAGTCGGGAGACTTTGGTAAATAGTGAATTGCGATGTTATTTGCGAACGACGGCGGTTACTATTGACTATGCATTTTTGTTTGCCAACAAAGTATATTCTTCCATCAGCTGCATAAATATCATTAAAGCATTCATTTGATTCCCTCGTTGCAAAGAATGATCAATGACGCAAGCTTCGAGTGTTCCATTTTAGTCTGATTTAAATTAAAATTTAACTTATTTGTTCATGTTTCTTCTTCTTCCTTGTTGTAGACCTATGTGGTTTGTTCTCCAGAATGTTGCTCGTCCTGTGAGGTAGACTCCCAGCTGTCCTTACAACTTTTAGAAGGTCTTCCACGAGGACGAGTCCCATGAGGCTATGAGATTATGTAGTGCAATATAGGGGAGTCTGGTGGTGTCCATTCTTTGAACATGACCGTATCTGCTCCATCTTATAATATCCTCAACCTCACATATCTCTCTTATTCTAGTGTTACTCACGCGATCTCTCAGTGTCTTGCCTGCTATCGTTCTAAGTGTCATCATCTCGGAAGTCCTCAAAACTTGGTTGGTCTTCGTTGTGTCTGCCCTTGCTTCGACGCCATTAGTTATTATTGGTCTTACGCATGTTTTATAGATTCTCGTCTTACTCTTAATGGCCATGTCTTTGTTTTTCCATATTGTGGATTTTAGAGTGCCAGAGATTGCAGCTGCTTTGTTTACTTGAGCTTGTATTTCTTCCCGCAGATCAGCTCCTTCCACCAGGTCTATGCCTAGATTGACTTGAAGGTCCTGACCTGTTCTATGGGTTGATTTTCTATAACAAGGTCACATGTTTTAGGTGTTTTGGAAAAGGTCATACCTACATTTTGTATTTTCGATAGAGATCTTCGTGTTGTATTTCTTGCAGTCTGTCTAGCATTTCTTGCAGTTTTTTTTTATAAATCATTATTGTTTTCAGCTATGATTATAGCATCGTTTGTAAAACAGACCACATTGACAATTTGTTTATGTTTATATCTATATATTATATTATTTGTATACCATATAAATTTAATTCGCTTTGCCATGTGCCCATTTCACTCGCGGTTAGCTCACAGTGTACGTAATTATTGTATATTTCAAATGTGCATTCGTCCATAGCAGATTCTTTGTCATGGAATATCGAATTAAAATGCAACAAGATTGTTACATTTCTTCAGTTGTGGATTCATATTTGAATAAATATAACTACACTTGATTGTCGATTTATGCGGGGGTTTGATCTGTGTGGCTCCAAGTTTTTCTCTCAAAGACTTAACAAACTATTTCAATTTAAATCACAAAATTATTTTTGTTTGCCTTAACGCTTTGAGTATTCTTACATAATATTCTCATAAGCAAATTTGTTTGAAATGCTTTTATTCGTATAAACACTCTTTTGTGGTAAACGAACGATAAAGACCACTTTGAAAATTCATAATTTTCTCGTAAAAGGACACAAAAGACATCATGAATGAAAAATCAGTCTCATTATTTAGATTTCAGATTTTAGCATAATATTGAACTTACGGTTATCTTAAATTGTGTGTGTTTTTATATTCAAATGAGATGCTCTTAATTGTCGTTTTGGTAGAAGCGATTTTCTTAAAAAAACTTTTTACACGATTTATTCCGATATATATTTTTTAATATGCTTAAAAGGCGGGCCACACTGTGATAAACATGCTGGTTTGAAATCAAAATTTGTATACTGAATGTTATTACTCAAACTTAAACCATGTTCTAGACGTAGTAAAAACGTCGATTTTAGTAAACCATGAGTTAAACCGCGGATGTTTCTGCATACGGTTGCAACCGTATGCAGAAACATCCGCGGTTTAACTCATGGTTTACTAAAATCGACGTTTTTACTACGTCTAGAACATGGTTTAAGTTTGAGTAATAACATTCAGTATACAAATTTTGGTTTCAAACCAGCTTGTTTATCACAGTGTGGCCCGCCTTTAATTAAGAAAATACAGCTTACTTGAGACAAATTGATTATCGTATATTGCAAGCAAAAATGGCATATTTTCTTCTATGAATTCACATTTGAATAACTATTTAAAAACATTATATTTTCGCAAAACTTTTTTGTATTTTTCAATAGCATGCTTCGGGACACAGACATCTTTCCTGAGTGTAGAAATTTGAACAGTATAATGAAAAAAAAAAATCGTTGCTTTTAAACTAAATGAAACAGAAAAAATATAGTATTATTGGCTTTACGTATGGAAGCGAAGCATGGAACTGGCAAAGGAGGATGAAAGTAGAATAAATTAAGTAGAAATGAGATCTCTTAAACTTAGAATGTGCGGATGCACTGTGTATGAGTGTCGAATGAAAATATAAGACGTGAATGCGATGCGAACACGTGTTATGAACAAAGTAACGAATGAAGAAAAAATGGTAAAAAAAAAGTATATGGTAACGATGTAAATGGAACTATAAATAGTGGAAGACCGAGAAAAACTTGGCACGATCAAATAAATCAAATTAGAATGTCGGCCACGTGAGGAGTCAGAGAAATCGACGCGCGTGCATGACACGATGTATGAATGTTGATGAATCGAGAGAAATATGTCAGGAAAGAACAGTGCGGCAGTCCATTCTTTCTGCCTACCCCTTTGGAGACACGGCGTGATGTTTGGTTAGTTAGTTAGTTTCGTCATTTCATTAATTAAAAAACTCTTTATTTCAATAATCTTTCTATTGTAATTATAAATTCTATAGTCATTTCATTGATGAATAAACTCTTGTTTACAATAATCTTTCTTTTGTTATTATAAATATTAGTCATTTCATTAATTAAAAAACTCTTTATTTCAATAATCTTTCTATTGTAATTATAAATTCTATAGTCATTTCATTGATGAATAAACTCTTGTTTACAATAATCTTTCTTTTGTTATTATAAATATTAGTCATTTCATTAATTAAAAAACTCTTTATTTCAATAATCTTTCTATTGTAATTATAAATTCTATAGTCATTTCATTGATGAATAAACTCTTGTTTACAATAATCTTTCTATTGTTATTATAAATATTAGTCATTTCATTGATGAATAAACTCTTGTTTACAATAAAATCCTATTATTTTCATTATCAATATAACGGTTATTTCATTTATTAAGATAACTCTTGTTTCTTTCCATTTTACTACTTAGTTTTGTAAAGAGGTATTAGTTTTGTAAAACTCCATTATTAATTTATAATAGTAAACACGATTGTTTGGTGGTTTTACTTGGATTTAATTGATATAAATTTTGACAAATTTGTTTCGCCTTGTGAGGGCATTCTCAAACTGACTAAACTTTCAGTTTGAGAATGCCCTCGCCCTTCCCTATTATAAATTAAGTATTATTGTCATTTTATTGATTAAACACGCTTGTTTTTAATAATCCTTGAAGTATATTCCTTTTAATTTTGTATTTATAATTTGGTGTATCGCTCACATCTACGTGTCAGTAATAACAATGAAAGGAATATTTTCAGCCGTTTCAGAAGCAAGATGTTAAATGCCAAGGGCGATGTTTCGCTATTCAAGAAGCCATGTTCAGCGCACGGTTAATACTATACAATAATAACGAATGCCCATATTTTTAGTACCCTCGACAATCGGTAGTTATTCATTAAAGCCTTCCGCGGCGTGTTTTTTTAATAATATTTAATAGCTTCATTAATAGCTTTCGGTTTCTGATTGTAGCGGTGGGTGGAAAGAGGGATGAGATGAACTAAATCGATAATCACAATATTTAATCGAATAATCGATTTTTTTGCATTATAATATTTACAACATTTTGAATGTATACAAATACTGGATTTTACCCATCGCGGATTATTTATTTTTATTTTTATAAGGATTAATTGTATCTCAATAGAGACGAAGATTTAAATGTTTTCTGGGAACAGAATATGGTGCTCGAGGCGCTTACAGGACTTATGACCTGTCATTGGTTGGGTTAAGCGATCGCTTTATGTTTAACAAAATTCCCCATTTCACCCTTCTTACGACCACCACGTCTGACAATTTTTTAGAAGATGTATATAAGCTAGAATGCTGCGCTGCACTTCACATTTTTTAGTTCAATCTACACTAGCGCCATATTTAATGTTTTCGAAAACGGGAGCTATTATGCCTAGATTAATTATTCTTCTTCTTCAAGTGCCCTGTCGGGTCCCCCCAACGTTGGAGATCACCTCGGCGAACCTGTCCCTATCCTGCGCCGCTCGGAACAGCTCCTCCACACTTTCGATGACAGTCCACTCCCTCACGTTTCGCATTTGTCTACTACCGGGCCCTCGGCGTCCCTCAATTTTCCCCTCGAATATCAGTTGGAGAAGGTGGTAATTTTCCTCCCGCAGTATATGACCCAGATGTGAAATCTTCCGAACCTTGATAGTTGATGACAGTTTCCTGTCAACTCTAGCTCGCCTCAGGACTTCGATATTGGTAACCATGTCTGTCATGGGAATGAATACATGTAATTACAACAACACATAATATTAGGGTTTCTTTAAAAAAAGCATTTTATTATTTCCTTCCGTTATTTCCATTATCAATCCTCCCTGAGTTTGTGTAGAATTCTAATACCATTCATAAAGTTATACAGCCACTATCAATCGTATTTTTCGATCAACTCACGGTTGGGCAACAGAAACGATTATTGAAACTATCCGATTGATTACAAAATTTTATTCGATAATCGAAATATTAGGTCCTTACATATGAAATTGGCGTTTTGCCGTACTGGCAACTTTGATCTCAAATATCTTCTCTTTGGTTAGGAATTCCGAATTCAAATTTATACAGCTATTTACTCAAGTATTTGTGTTTCGAAAATTATAATTCATTTGTTTTTCCCTCAATTGTTTTTTTTCTTTGCGTCACTCAGTTTACAAAATGGAAAACTTGAAATATCGCGTTATTTACGAGTACGAGTTCCACCGTGGCACCAGTGCTGCAGAAACGGCTCGAAGGATTAATCATGTGTATGGCGACAGTGCCGCAAAAGAAAACACAGTGCGTTTTTGGTTCCAACGTTTTCGTTCTGGAAATTTCGACTTGCAGAACAAGCCCCGTGGACGGCCGGAGACCAAAGTTGATAATGAAGAATTGAAGGCTATTGTGGAAGCGGATCCATCGCAAACCACGTCCGAGTTAGCTGCAGGCTGCGGTGTTAGTGATAAAACTGTTTTAATCCACTTGAAGCAAATTGGGAAGGTGAAAAAGCTTGAAAGGTGGGTACCTCACGAATTGAGGGAAGCAAATCAACAAACGCGCGTTGACTGCTGCGTTGCATTACTCAACCGGCACAATAATGAAGGGATTTTGAATCGAATCATTATCTGTGATGAAAAGTGGATCTTGTATGATAATCGGAAGCGCTCATCGCAATGGCTGAACCCTGCCGAACCAGCCAAACCATGCCCCAAGCGAAAATTGACTCCAAAAAAGTTACTTGTGAGCGTTTGGTGTACTAGTGCTGGTGTCGTTCACTACAGCTTTCTTAAATCTGGCCAGACGATTACGGCAGATGTTTATTGTCAGCAACTGCAAACCATGATGGAAAAGCTAGCTGCTAAACAACCGAGGCTGGTTAATCGCTCTAGGCCACTGCTGCTTCATGATAACGCTAGACCACACTGCACAACAGACGGCTACCAAATTAGAAGAGCTTCAATTGGAATGTCTAAGACATCCACCGTACTCTCCGGACCTTGCCCCAACAGATTACTATTTTTTTCGAAATTTGGATAACTTCTTGCAAGGGAAAAAATTCAACTTCGATGGGGCAGTCCAAACTGACTTCAAAGATTTTATTGATTCCCGTCCTAATGTTTTTTTTAGTAAAGGGATCGATGAACTACCTATGAGATGGCAAAAGTGCAAAGATAGCAATGGTACATACTTTGATTAAATAAATATATTATATTTTTAATTGTATCTCAATAGAGACGAAGAAACAAACTGGAAACTGAATATGGATGATCAAGGTGTTTACAGGACTTATGACCTGTCATTGGTTGGGTTAAGTGCACGCTTTATGTAATTACAACATTCCCCATTCCACCATTGTTATTATGATCATGTATGATACATTTTTGGAAGTTGTATATATACTCCAAATTCATACTTATCTTCACGTGGCAGTTCCAGTTAGCCATCTATGTAGATTTGTAAATATTCTGACTATTCACAAAATATTTGTAAATATTCTGGTCAATTATTTGGCGTATAAAATAGGAGTGGATACTCCAGGCGACTTCTAACAGTGCGATAGGAGGCGGTAGCCTCTTCGCATTGTGTTAATAAAGTAGTTTGCTAAATGCTAAACAATCATTCTTCATAGATGGCGTTAGTGGATGGATTGTATAGATTAATCTTAAAAATTAATTAGTACAATCAAATCTACATAGATGGCTAACTGGAACTGCCACGTGAAGATAAGTATGAATTTGGAGTATATATACAACTTCCAAAAATGTATCATACATGATCATAATAACAATGGTGGAATGGGGAATGTTGTAATTACATAAAGCGTGCGCTTAACTCAACCAATGACAGGTCATAAGTCCTGTAAACACCTTGATCATCCATATTCAGTTTCCAGTTTGTTTCTTCGTCTCTATTGAGATACAATTAAAAATTTAAATTAACCACCCACAGGTGATAATCCAGGATTCGTATACAGATATAAGTATACATTTCACAAAATATTTTTAAATATATTATATTTAAAAAAAATCAACTTTATGTTCCTCCCATACAAAACGCCAATTTCATATGTAAGGACCTAATATTTGCATAGTAACGCAGCCCATCTCTAGCGCGCTGCGTTCGAAGTGACCGAAGAGGCGCTTCTCAGCGTTCACCGCCGGCCGCGGCTATAAGCTCTCGCTGTGAACACAGCAAAGCTTTCAGAGTAATGGATTATTCGCCCTATATGGGCAATGAGCGTTGTTTTAAAACTGTACGCCACTTCATCGTGCGCGAAACAGATATTATGTCCGCAGTTTGGGAACAGCTGGAATTGACGAAGTGTTTATTATAATTATAAACGATACAACATCGCCCAAGATGGACCGAAAAGTAAACACTTAAAAATTATATCAGAAACGAAAATTTGCTCACTTTCCATTCCATATTTAAAAATTTAATTCGGGTAAAAAAATCTGACCATATATAGTATGTAAGTAAGTACCTTCACATTCTTTACGAAATCAAACCACATTGTATTATTACGACCATATGGAATTTATAACATTTGATATATAAAGTACAAAGATGGTATCCTTTCTAACAAAACCTGACAGCGACGTTTGAAAGGACAGGATGTCACATTTTAAAGATTTGTATTAGGAGGGGGTTAAAGTAACAAAATCTTTTGAAATGTCCTCTTAATGGAAAATGTGACTTCTATACCTACGCTGATATTTGAATACACATCACGTAAATCGTTTTTCTATAGTAAACATGTAATGGTGGAATGTTAAGGGATTAAATAACACAAAATATGATATAAGAACATTAAATATATTTTTTAAATCTTTTCGAAAAAACAAAATGTATGACCTTTTCCAAAACACCCAAAACATGTAACCTGTATGATTTGCAGAGACTTTCACAGTACATTAATAAAGGTTTTCTGCTTAATGCTTTCCAATCTTAATAGATGACGCTAGTGTAGAGTGAACTTAAAAATGTAAAGAAAGGCGTGGAATCCTACCATATATACAAGTTCCAAACATTTGTCATACATGGTGGTCATAAGGAAAACAAAGGCGGAATGGGGAATGTTGTTAAACATAAAGCGATCGCTCAACCCAACCAATGACAGGTCATAAGTCCTGTAAGCGCCTCGGCCACCACCTTCTGTTCCCAGAAAACAATTTACATCTTCGTCTCTATTGAGATACAATTAATCCTTATAAAACATGTAACCTGGTTATAGAAAATCAACCCATAGAACAGGTCAGGACCTTCAACCAGAACATGGAAGGTCTTACGTCGTTTTCGATTGTGCCATCATTATTAAGAATGGAGCCGAGTTATCTAAAATAGTCCGCCTTTTTTATTGGAATACCTTTGAGTATTACCTCAGCATCTTCGTTTCTGCCACGTGTAACCTCTGTTCTTCTTGATGCCTTGTGCCCCAGCATTCCGATCCGTAGAGCGTGGAAGGTCTTAGGCCGTTTTTCAACAGAGCCGAGATATTTGAAATGGTCCATCTTTTTTATTAGAATGCTTTCCAAGCAAATACCTAGATTTAGGTTAAGTATGAAACTAATAATGGTGAAAATTTGGAGCAAGTAGTTGAGTTCGTGTATTTAGGTAGTATGTTTACAAGAGATTAATTCTGATTTTGAAAATTTGGTTTGGTTCATTTGGTGCTCCCGTGAATTTGAGAAATTACGTGTATAAGTGAATTGTTTTGGTCAATTTGATTGTTGCCGCACTTTATAATAGTTAATTGTGAGACGTAATACGTTTTTACTGTTTTGATGTCAAAATTATACAAGTTTTTTCGTTTATATAAAGAATTTTGACAGGTGTAAAAATAAATTTTTCATTTCTTCCAATGACAATTTGAATAATTTCTTCAATATTCTTTTAAAGTTCTTGCTGGTGTTGGTTGATTTTAAGTGCCTAATTACTGCCAAATAAAAAAAGTGGATCCGTGGAACATTAATTAAATCATACAACAGCTAATTTAAAAAAACGGTGGATACGTGTAACATAAATTAAATAAACACAAAAGTCCGGATCGTCCATGTCAACATGTGCAACATCGGAAAAACATTATGTGTTATTATATTATGTGCTAAATTTAAAAAACGGTGGATTCGTGGAACATAAATTAAATAGACAAATGTGCACCATCTAAAAATAACATTTTGTATTAAATTATTTTTATTTTTGTTATTTTATTTTATATCATTGTATTTTATATTATTTGTTTTAGATTTATTTTGTGGATGTTGGAAGATCGAAGTGTGCGCGGGAGATGCCTATTGGTGGCGATGAGGTTCGCAACCCATCACACCGCGTCTCCCGCAGGGCGAAAAGAGAAGGATGGAGTGCCGCATCAGTAAAAGTGTGACAGTCCATTATTTCTGCCTACCCTTTCGGGGAGACGGCGTGATGGTTAGTTAGTTAGTTAGTTTACAAGAGATGGGCGAGTGGAGAGGGATATTGAAAGAAGGGTTGGTGCAGGCAACAAAGTGAATGGTGCACTTAAAGTTGTCATCGCAAACAAAAACCTATCCAAAAAAGCTAGAATGGCAGTGCACAATGGTGTTCTTCTACCGACCCTTATGTATGGAAGCGAAGCATGGAACTGGTAAAAGAAGGATGAAATTAGAATAAATGCAGTTGAAATGAGATCTCTTAGAAGAATGTGTGAATACTCTGTGTATGATAGAGTGTCGAATGAAAATATAAGAAGTGAATGCGGTACGAATGATGGTGTCATGAACAAAATAATGAAAGGATCATTAAGATGGTTTGGACATATTGAAAGAATGAATGAAGAAAGAATGGTAAAAAAATTATATGCTAATGATGTAAATGGAACCAGAAATAGAGGAAGACCGAGGAAAACGTGGCACGATCAAATAAATCAAATATTGAATGTCGGCCATGTGAGGAGTCAGAGAAATCGACGCGCGTGCATGACACGATGTATAAATGTTGAGGAAGCGAGAGAAATATGTCAGGAAAGAAAAGTGTGGCAGTCCATTCTTTCTGCCTACTCCTTCGGGGAGACGGCTTGATGGTTAGTTAGTTAGTTAGTTATGAAACTAATTAAGCCTCAAACCATGTCATTTCAATGAATACTTACCAATCCTTCTTTGCGATTGACAGCTAACGATTATTACTAGTACAATGATATAATACTTTTGCTGAATTGACCCCTTTGTAAGTTCTGATTGCGAATATAACTTAATCTCCGATGAAAATTCCGCCATTTCAAAGTTATTTAATGAACACAAAATGGAATCCCCTTTCGCCATCTTGTTTCCTCTCCCGCTTTTTGAATGCAAACATCCGGTCTTGTCCTTTACCAAGCGCCTTCCGGTTCAAAACTTCCAATTATTTGGACCTACCTGCTTCGTAATTTTCTTTAGATCAAAGCCTGCGCACACAATCAAAAGTATCAAGTCATTCTTATTACTAAATTATCTCCTTTTCAGAAATATGAAAATACATTGTTTTCTCAAAACTGTTTTTCTAATTATGTTAGTTTGTTTTCATTATTGTTTATTCGCCTGTCAAAATAAATAAACATATTAAATACATCGTCTCCTTCTTCTTCAACTTGTTGTAGACTTAAGAGTCAGTTGTTACAGGATTCTCCTCCTGTGACGCTGAACTCCAGCTATCTCTCCATCGTTTTTCAAAATCAAATCAGTTTATTTACTCAAAAGACATTACAAACAGCATAAATGTTTAAGGCATACTGGTCTCCCTCGTGGACGCCGTGTATATAGTATTCCATTAAGTGTAATATATGGGATTCTTCTAGGATTAATTCTCTGGACATGTTAGTACCAGTACCATCGACGTTGTCGCCTCCATCTGACCAAATCTTGAACCTTGTAGACCTCTGGGATTCTGGTGTTCCTTACACAATTGCGCAAAGTCTTCCCAGCAACAGCACATTGTGTTCTTGATGTTATATATATAGTAAAATGTTGTATTTTTTAGATAACCTTAAAGCGTTAACACTGTGGAATTCCATGATGTTTTTTCCACTTATGTGTTTATTTTTCTCGATATGTTTCAAAGATTTACATCGAGAGAACGATATAAACTAACCAAAATTATTACAAAACTAAAGCAAGAAACTAGGAACATAAATATATAACATATGTTAGTTGATAAAGACAGAGTACCAGGGACATAACATTACGAGATCTATCGAAATCGAAACATATTGAGAAAAATAAACTCAAAAGTAGAAAAAACAGTGTTTTAATTTATGAAAAAATCATCAAATTTTGTAGACTTTTTTCTATCTATTTTAGATGTAGGGGGTGTATAATTGCTGAAGAAACATACATTAATATTAATGAAAACATTTAATTTATTAGAATTTAATGATATAATATTTTTAAGGAGTAACATACTCGTATATGGATATTATTATAGCTAGGATATTATCAAATGTTAAAACTTAAAGTAAACTGACGACTTTTATTATAAAATATAGTGTATTTAATGTAGAGTTTTACATTATTATTCAAGAAACAATTAACGCATTTATTGTTTTTGAACAATTGTGTAAAACTCCTTATTAAATAAATAATACGATTGAAAACATCTATTTTCTAGAAGTTTTATTATAGTTGATGGGAATGACGTGTTTCACCTTTCTAATGTATTATCAATAATCTGAAAGGCGAACCTTGTAATTCTAATAAACTGTAATAAAACTTCTAGAATACAGACGTTTTCAGTCGTATTAATTAATAATTAATTTGCGTAAAGCGTTTCATATTCAAAGTTCCACCCTTTGGCTGATCACAATATCTGTATTAATAAAATAATACGTACTTTATGCTTTCGAACGCATTTAGTCTCTGAGAGTGTGTGTTATTAACACGTCGGGTTCAAAGAGATCATAGCTGTAGATAATTAAATTACTTTCAAATCATTGATCTACAAATATTACGGCGGGTTACCTCTGTCCTCTGTATGGTATATCCGTACGAATACACAGTCTGGTTTTGAATATTATCACAGGCCTCCCATATTATATTTTGATTTCACGGGATTTCAACAGTTCTCCTCCCTATCAACAAGCCATCAGTTTATTATAATTTACAGTTGATTCGAGGTTCTACTATTGTGACGTGGTAGGTTTCCATCCTATTCTGGACCAGACCATACTTTACAAGATAATGAAATCCAAATTCATATCGACGAGTGTGCGTGTTATGATGAGTAAATGTAGAAGATGCGCGATAGAACAGTTTGGCGGCTCATCCTCTCTGGCTACCGTTCCGGGGAAACGGGTGATGGTTAGTTAGTTAGTTAGTTTGTAAAATCCAAAACCTCCCTCTCGCTTCATAGTTGTACCAAATATTTATACATTGTTACATAATATTTAAAAACACAATCTATTTAAAATCGCAAACCTTAAATTATAAAGATTTTCAAATTCATCATAAATATTTACATTTCGATAGTATTGAGTTTATTTTTTATAAAATTGTCGCGACAGCTGTTTCGGTAACCGATGTTACCATCGTCAGGTGTTACAATAAACTAAAGATAAACAGAAAGATTTCATTTATATAGTAAACACGATTATTAATAGGGGAAGAAATAACACACAATAATATAAGCAATCAAGATGGGAAAACACGGTAATTAAGCAACAGTAATTATACCTGAAAGAAATTCAACATCAATGAGTCAGACAAATTAGTAATATTGTAAATAATTTTATAATCCTTAATTATAAGGTGCGAAAACCAGTAATTAGGTAGCAACAATTATACATGAAACTAATTTTAATCCCATATATCATGATATCGTCAAGAAGGTCTCTTGCATGCCATAATAATACAAGAGGGTATGTTCGAGGGGACAAACTCTAGGGGACGCCCACGCCGAGAGTACCTGGAGGACCTGTTGGTGGACGTGCGCTGCTCATCATATGCAGATTTCAAAAGAGCCGCACAAGACAGGGAAGAATGGAAGAGAAGAATAGAGGAAATTGCTGCAAACCAATCCCAGGATTGAAACCAGAGAAGAAGAAATGCGGAAAAGCAGTGTTTTAATTCATAAAAAAAATCGTTTGTGCGCAAAAAGCGCAAAAGTGCTATAAAAATACAACGTTAAAGAACATTATTATAAATTAGGATAATTATGATGCAATATATTTACTAAGTGCGTATTTAATTCGATTATTTACTATGATATCCACCCTTAAACTCGGCCCACTCTCGCATTTCTCAATATTGTTTAGGAAGTAACATATTAAATAATTAGTTCATCGGCCGCTAAGAGGCCTTCGATACTGCCCGAAGTTCCCAAGTCTGAGGTCTCATTATTAAATACATGTAATGTGAGGAGAATGGCGAACTTTGAATGGCTTAATCCCAAGTTGACCGTTTATTCCGTAGTACTTAAACTCCCATTAAAAGTTCAAAATTGTACAAACATAAGCCGAACCTCTTATTTAAGGGGGAATTCTTCACTCATTCGTGATGATGGCAGTGTAGAGTACTTATTCACAAAATGTTAGAAGCGATTGAATTCAAACTCCTGTTCCAATAAAAAAAAATACTTTTAAACTTGCAGAAATAAAATAATAACACACTTTGTATTTAACCACGGTATGGTTATTATAATTGATACTAACTAGCTTCATTTGTACTCAACTTCAGGGTGATATAATAACAATTAGATTATTGTATGAAACTTGCGTCCAAGCGAAACTAGTTGGCATCAATTATAATAACCATATCATGGTTAAAAACGAAGTATTTTATTATTTTATATCTCTTAGTTTAAAATCACTAAACACAAAGTGAGTGCTTCATATAAAAATTTACTTCAATCATTTCTCAAGCAGTTGTTAATCTATATATATAAAACAAAGTCAAAAATCGTGTTAGTTACACCATTTATAACTCGAGAATGGCTGGACCAATTTTGAAGATCTTATATTTACTGGATTTGTCTCCGTTCCGGATAACAGAATAATTATTAAAACATTTGAAAAAATCACTTAAATGATTTAAAATTAATTATATTTGTCGTACGTTTGACTAAATTTGACTTAATAAACGACGTATAAAATCAAAATGGCGTGTATTTTAGTTTCGGTATCGCCCGTAGGTGGTGTATTGTTGATGCCAGATGTCAATACTCAATGTGAAAGATTTGAGTTGAGGTTATTTTTTAATCGTCGCCGGGATTTTTGGTTTTCTTTATTAATTTTAGATTAACAATGCCCAAAGTTATAAAAATCAGTATAAGAGAGACTATTCTAAAAGTTAAACCCCTTTTGTGAAGGAGAGCAGAGAATATTTTCGCCATTAATACCATTCGAAAAAGATGACAGATGAGTGTTCCGTGGAGATTAAATAACCGATTTATGATTAGTGAATAATAATAAAAATACGTATTGTATATTTTGTATTGATTTTATAGGTGTATCTGTGTACATTCGGTCCAGAGAATTGTTACCATACGAAATGCAGCCGCGAGTACTTAATAAACGAAATATTTGGCTAGATGAAGACGAGGAATTTCTTTTTTCAATTGATAGGGACACTGAATCATCAAACTCTTCAGATGATGAATATGATGATGCTAATGATGAAAACGGAGTTCATTGATGGATCACACTTATTCAAAATTATGTTGTCTGCTATTAACGTGTTTTGATGAATGTCGGAAAGTCAAAGGTGTTAGTTTTTGAAAGGGAAGAACAAATGACAGTTTGTAATATAAGTGTAAATGAAGAGAACTTGGAACAGGTGAGGGAATTTGTGTATTTAGGTAGCATGTTCACAGCGGATGGCCGAACGGACAGTGATGTTGAAAAAAGGGTTGGTGCGGGTAACAAAGTGAATGGAGCTTTAAAAATAGTTATTGGAAACAAGAATTTATCAATGAAAGCGAAAATGGCCGTTCACAATGGAGTTCTGGTCCCAACTCCTATGTATGGAAGCGAAGCATGGAACTGACAGAACAAAGATGAGAGCAGAATAAATGCGGTAGAGATGAGGTCCCTAAGACGTATGTGTGGTAGAACGATGTATGACAGAATCTCAAATGCTGATATTGGGAAGGAATGTAGAGCGAAAGAAGGTATTATGAACAAAATTATGAATGGTTCGTTGCGTTGGTTCGGACATATGGAGCGCATGGGTGAAGAAAGAATGGTTAAAAAAGTATACGTTAACGATGTAAATGGAGTAAGGAGTCGAGGGAGACCGAGAAAAACACGGCATGTCCAAATTAATCAAATATTAAAGGTTGGTCATGTCAGAAGCCGGAAGAATCGACGTGATGTATGAATGTGGAGGAAGCTAGAGAGGTGTGCCAGGATAGAGTAGTGTGGCGGTCCATTCTCTCTGCCTACCCCTGCGGAGAAACGGCGTGATGGTTTGTTGTTGTTGTTGTGTTGTTGTATTAAATTCATTTATTTATAATAATAAAATAATAAGAATGATAATAATCATAATAATAATTCAAACAGTAATTAGAAGGAACAATCATACATAATATAGAGTCAAAAACGATGAATCCTAATATATTAAAGACGATAAACATTATAAGGAAGCAGATTACATTAGTAAGAAAGGGACAAAAATGGAAGGTAGTATTAATATTTTTTTGGTAGATTGTATAAAGGAAAAGTTTTTAATGTACTACATATATACTAAGGGGGAATAAGCTGGAATTTGGTTATTTATAACATTCAATTCACGTGCCTTTGCTTTAAAAATTTCAAAATTTTCTAATTTATCAAATTTTTTTTAAATTGTTTGCTATATGCAAAAAAAATGTGTTTTTGGAATTGAAATGATGGTCAAAATTCACACAATGATTCTGTTTTTGTATTAAATGTTGTGTTCATATAACCTCTTCAAAATGATCGACCCGTCTTTCCAATATACACGGCATCACAATCCTCACAATTAATCTGGTAGATTCCACTTTGGTTGAATATATTGTCGCGAAAAAATAAAAAACACAATTGTGATACATAAAACAAAGTTTTTAATTAACAATTTATAATTCATTTTAAGTATTAATGCAGGCTTCCACGTGAATTATATTCCATTGTAATTAATATTTTTAATTTTGACATTTGCACATTTCATGAACTTAATTCATTTTAAGTATTAATTGTAATTCAATAAAAAGGTGAATTAAATTTAGCTAATAAGTTAACACAACATTTATTGATTCTGAGGCGGTACGAAGTTCGTCGGGTCAGCTAGTTTATAATACATATAACTAAAAAAAATTAACTAACCATCACGCCGTCTTATCGAAGGGGTAGGCAGGGACTGTTACACACTGTTCTTTCCTGACATACTTCACTCGATTCCTCAACATTCATACATCGTGTCATGCACGCACGTAACATAACATTTGTTTGATTTGATCGTGCCACGTTTTCCTCGGTCTACCTATATTTCTTCTCCCTTTTACGTTGTTTACAAATACTTTCTTTACCATTATTTTTCATTCATTCTTTCCATGTGTCAAAATCATCTTAAAAGATCCTTTACTCTGAATGAGATACGGTATCATTGAAATGGCTAAGATTCAACATACTCATAATTATTAAGGTATTTAACCAAGAACAGGAATATTACTTATAATTTTGTACCTTGGACTTGGACTTGGACTTGGATCTTCTGGCTTAAAGAGGTTCAGCTCATGTGGCTATTCCACTTACGTCTGATAGGAACATTGTTGGAAGGTGATTTGGTGAGTTGTTAGTTTATGCGGGGGCATGATTTGTGTGACCCGGAGTGTTCCTCTGAAGGAGGATCGATTTTGGGCGCTTGTGGCGGCGGGGTGTTTGGGTCGTAATTTGAGAGGTATTTTATTGTGGGGTTAGGATGAGAGCCATAAAGTCTGAAGTGCATTTTTGGCCGAAATAAGTTTCGATGATGTTTCGAGTTTTCAAGTGCAATTTTCTGTCTTAACGGTTATTTTTTTACTTTACAATATACTGTGTGCTGTTTCATATATACATCAGATATCTACTTTTTTATAAGCAAAGTGTGGTGTCAAAATTCAAACGACGATTGCAATACAGAAAAGAATCTTTCAGGAATGACGTCAGAATAGATTTAGAATTAAATGAGTATCCTAGGCAACCGAGCGTCATAGGTTATTGAAATGCATGAATTCTGTTACTACTGTTCAATAGTATATTTTAAAGCATCATCCATAAATGTATGAGGAATTTCCGTTGGAGTCTCCAGCCGCATTCATTTGAAAAAAAAAACCAACCCGGTACCTATGCTAATGCTTTAGGTACTTACGTATTCATAAATGTTTCCCAATATGCTTTCTACGTACTCGATACTTGGGCTTGGAGTATTGATTTATAATGAATGTATGCATTCAATTGTCATATCTGAGATGTTGTGTGATACACGTACATACTCAATGCACAAAGTGATGTAATCATATTCTGTTTTTACTTATCATTTCAATTCTCTTAGACTGTATTTAAATATAATTGAAAACTTGTTCTTCTTTTAGACCTTTGGTCTGTTCCTGTAATCAGACTGACCTTTCTTGGGAGGTCGACTCCAAGCTATCCCTTCATCTCTTTGGTGGTCTTCCGGGAGGACGGTAGCCGGCGGGAATCTTATGCGCCACAACGTGTGGGATTCTGGTGGGATCCATCCTCTGCACGTGCGCATTCCAGTACCTTCCTCGTTTTCTGCCCCATCTCACGACATCTTCCACCTCGCAGATTTCGCGGATAGCCGATAGCCGTGAAACAATACAACATTTAATTATTTTTTTTCACAAATAATAAGAGGTATGTCAGGATAGAGCAATGTGGCGGTCCACCCTCTCTGCCCACATCTTCGGAGAAACGGTGTGCTTAGTTTAGTTAGTTTTAATAATACAAAATATTTATTGTTTCTTGAACAATAATGTAAAACTCCATATTTTACAATCAGTATGAATGAAAACGCCTGTTTTCTAGAATTTTCAATATATATCTTTTTTAATTACATGTTTTTGCCTGTTTAAGGCTAAGGTTTTTGATATTTGATAATGCAGTAGACTGGCGAAACACGCATTCACATAAATTATAATAAAGCTTCTAGAAAACAGACATTTTCATTCATATTGATTATTACAAAATAAGTTTAGATACCTAATAATAATAATAATAATAATAATATGCTAACTTTTATGGCGCCGTTTTTGTGATTTAATCACCTCAAGGGCGCCTTAAGACGTGTTTTAAATCTAAAAAACAAAATTTTCGCGATCGGTTAAAAAGTATGGTAGAACAAAGTATAAATGTTTAAATTGGGTATAAAATATGAAAAAGATGGGTTTTCAGTTTAGATCTGACCTACTTAATTAACTGTGTGGAGTTACATATTAAGATAACGGATAATTGTTAGTAGTATTTAATTAGGATTCTCGAGTTAATAAGAACATATCGTAAATGAGGTTTGTAGTTAAATTAAGCTTATATCGTTCTCCCTTATCTTTATTAATCATCCCAAAAAATAGCACAGATTTTAATGGACTTAGCTACAAACCAATCCATAAGATTTAAACAAAAAAAAAATGTTCATTTTAAAATCTAAATAAAAATACTTCCACACTAAATACTTCAGTAGATTTTGAGTTGTAAAAATCATTGTTTCATAGTAATGTAGCAACGAATTTTTCCCACGGATTCTTATGTGCATTGTTTTTATATTATGTTATTGTTGTTACATTTGAACAATAGTTAAACTGGGTCTGTGCCGCATAGCTTCTCGCAGCTATGAATCTTTGAATGCTCTTTCTCTTACCATAGCGGGGCAGGTACCGGAGATTATACGAAATGACAAAGACAGTTCGGTCACATCAGCCCTAGAAGAGATAATCAGAAAATATCACAAACAATAGAAACGCACAACGGTTTGCGATTGCGTCACAGTGGCTCCAAAGATATTAATTTTCAATTGGCTGCATTCACGTGCGTCAGCTATAAATATTATTTTGTTTTTCTCTAGTTGTGTTTACAATTACAATTACTCGTATGCAATTTCAGCGTCGTCTTTGGTCTTAATTTGCCATACATAGAAAAACTGGATAACGTGGAATAAAAATTATATAAACACAAATGTCCGGATCGTCCAGCTGACGACAAGTATAATACACCAACTAAAATAACAATATGTGTTAAATTATTTTTCTTTGTTATTTTATTTTATATCATTGTATTTCAGATAATTTGTTTTAGATTTATTATGTAGACGTTGAACGATCGAAGTGTGCCCGGGAGATGCCTTTTGGTGGCGATGAGGTTCGCAACCCATCACACCGCGTCTCTCGCGATGGCGAAAAGAGAAGGATGGAGTGCCGCATCGATTAAAGTGTGGCAGTCCATTCTATCTGCCTACCCTTTCGGGGAGACGGCGTGATGGTTAGTTAGTTAGTTAGTTACATAGAAGAACATAGAAGGTACCCACGGCTTACTTGAGGCTGTAATAAGGCGCAGCTGCGCCCTTTCGTCAGCCTCGCTCGTGCACTAGGCCGTCCCACGCCCATCCGGGGGCTTACAATTATTTCAATCAAGCAAGGGGGTGCCAGGCCACATTTTATTTATATTTTTTCCTTACATATGTTCCTAACTTACAGATATTATTAACCGATTTGATTTAATATTAAAATCGTCAATTATTATAACTGAGGTTGTATGGATATACTGTGTTACAACAACAACATACCATCACGCAGGGGTAGGAAGAGAGAATGTACCAACACACTACTCGATCCTAACACACCTCTCTAGCTTCCTCGACATTCAAACAACGAGATATAAACACACGTCGATTCTTCCGACTTTTAACATGGCGCCCTTTGAAATTGGATTAATTTGGTTATGCCGGTTTCCCACGACTTTCATTCACATCATTAACGTATACTTTCTTAACAAATCTGTCTTCACCCATGCGTTCCATATGTCCAAACCAACGCAGTGATTATGTTATAATTTTGTTCATAATACAATACTTTCTTCCGTTCCACATTCTTTACATATATCAGCATTTGAGATTCTGTCGTACATCGTTTTACCATACATACGTCTAGGAGATCTCACATCTAAAGAATTTATTCTGCTCTTATCCATACATCAGAATTAGTCCTAAAACTCCATTGTTAACGGACATTTTTGCTTCCAATGATACGTAATAATATAAATGATGACATACAAGTATTAACATAAATTACTTAACAGTTTGAAAGTGCAAATTCCTAGACATTTGATGTGCCTTAGCAAGATGAAACAAGTCATTCCGATATTTGTCTTTCCTCTACTTTTCTGTTAATGCTTGTTATTTCTACCACGATTGTGCGAATAATAAGGTATATACAGATAAATCAATGCTAACTAACTAACTAACATCACGCCGTCTCCTCGAAAGGGTAGGCAGAAATAATGTACTGTCACATTTTTACCGATGCGGCACTCCATCCTCTTTACGCCCCGCGGGAGATGCGGTGTGATGGGTTGCGAACCTCATCGCCACCAATAGGCATCTCCCGCGCACACTTCGATCGTCCAACATCCGCAAAATAAATCTAAACCAAATCATATGAAATACAATGATATAAAATAACAAAATAAAAATATTTTGACCCATAATGTTCATTTTAGATGGTGCACTTGTTGACTTGGACGTTCCGGATTTTTGTGATTATTAGATTTATGTTACACGCATCCACCGTTTTTTTTAAATTAGCTGCTATTAGGAACTTAAAGCAATCAAACACTAGCAAGAATTTTAAAATAATATTTGAAGAAATTATTTAAATTGTCATTGGAACAAATGAAAATTTTATTTTTACACCTGTCAAAATTCTCTATATAAACGAAAAAAGTTATTATAATTTTAACGTCAAAACCGCACAAACGTATTACGTGTCACAATTAACTATAATAAAGCTTAAAGCAATCAATGCTTATTTTAAAAATTACAACCATAATACGAAAAGTATATTATAAATTATTTTGATATTAGGATATATTTGAAATGATTATTCGTAAATTGAAAACCTTTTCTATTTCTATTTTTAAAAATACTTGAAACTAAATCACGCATAAATCTTTCAACAGCCCTTTACCTCGTTCAACCCTTTACGCCGAGTTAAGTCGAGATAAATTGAGAAGCTGGATCTTAGACACAGCTGACCCAAAAAAATGTAATGGTTTGGTTCATATCAAAGAAGACGAAAGAGGCGTAGAATCAAAATGTATTACATACTAAATATTCGCTTTCTTTTTGTTGTATTTAAATTTAATACGATAAACTGTGTATAACCGCAAGACATCTCCGGTAGATGTTTGCGGTTATTAAATATCTCAAAAGGGATAAGGGCAAAAAATGACGTGTTCTCTAACAATGAGAGACTAACAAAACCCGAGAGGACAACGTTTAAAATTCCATTTGGCATTTTTTTCCCTTTTATACCTGTTAGGGTACCGCGGGGCAAATTGCATACTGGCTACAAAGGTTATCAATGTTTTTTTGTTTATTTTTTTTTCTTTGACTCCGTTAGCATAACGTGGAATATTATCATTAGATTTGATAAATTGGATTTGCATTTTTCTTTTAGCTGGTAAAATTCATATTTTTTCTTTTATGATATATATACAGGGTTATCGATGAGATGGACCGATGATATTGTCAAAAGGGTTGGAAAATCTTGGATACAAAAGGGGCAAGATAGAGACGAGAGGAAGAAATTGGAAGAGGCCTATATCCAGCAGTGGAGGGAAGAAGGCTAGCAAAAAAGAAGAAGATACAGGGTTATTGATTATTGAATATATTCCTTCTAGGAAGTTGTAGGGGAGGTAATTACCGATAACTTATGTCATATAAGTCACTATCCAAAAGTGAACCATTTTTGAGATAGAATGAAATTAAATTTATTTTATTTTATTGAGGTTAGGTGTTTTAAATATTAATATAAAAATAGCTGTTGATCGTAATGAGACATAATTTTTTTTCTTAATTAGTGAACATAACAGGCATTAATTATTATCACAAAAGCTTGAACTGTTAAAGGCGGGCCAGACTGTGTAAACATCGGTTTCCAACCAACGAGCCAGACTATCTATCTCATTCTACGCCGGGTAAAATAATGCGAGGAAGAGAGATAAACGTACCATGTTTGTTGAATAGTTTGAAAGGATAACCGTATGCAGAAACATCCGCGGTTTAACTAAAATCGACGTTTTTACTACGTCTAGAACATGGTTTAAGTTTGAGTAATAACATTCTGTATACAAATTTTGGTTTCAAACCAGCTTGTTTATCACAGTGTGGCCCGCCTTTTAGTCTACATTAGGAAATACCAGACGAAAACATAAATTATTTTAATTATTGTTACAAATTCGAAAAGAAATGTGATTTAATAAGAAAAAAATCACTCATCATTTTTCCCTGCAGATTATTGTAAAAACATCTACGTATTTTTAGCTTTCAAACGAGTTATAAACTAAATATCGGTTATAAGTTCACAGTGAAATATTATAACATTACACTAGAAGTAAGTAGAAAGTCGTCAATAAAAACAAAGGCGCATTCTTTTTCATAATTCATTTTTATCTTAAAAATGGTTCACTTTTGCATAATGGCTTACAAGACATATTTCATTGGAAATAATCTCCCCTATAATAACCAATAATTATGTATATATGTTTATTTTGATTGGCGCTCCCGTCACACTTAATCGCATGTCTTGTAAAACTATCAGTCACACAACATATGTTATCTTCTTCTTCTTCTTTAGTCTAATCATTTCCTTTTACTTGGGGCTGTTGACGATGTTCATATTAGCATCTCTCGGTGGTTATCCTGAAGATGGACCTCCAAAACGTCAGTCGAAGTCTATAACTATTCGGGTGGTGGTCTAGGGGATAGAATGCTTGGCTCCTGATCCAGGGGACTTGGGTTCAAGCCTGGACACGACCAGATTCCTTCTTCATAATAATGAGCTATTTTCTGCTTACATTGAAGATTGTAACAATAAATTCTAATATCATTGATTTAAATCCTTGGTATTAGTCTTTTCTTTTTAAAAAAAAAATAAAAAACTAGATACGCGAATCTACCCAAGATCACAAAAAAATAATGATATATGTTATTTAGCATCCTAAGGGTTATGTAACTAAAACGTTAAAAGTTTTATAGGCATTTTTCGTTTATCTTCAAGAATTTGTTATAAAGTTATTACTGTAGATAACAGTTCTTTATATTCTTATGGTTCACATAATAATGTGGCGGGAAGAAGAAAATGTGTTATTATTAGCAGTTATCAGCTTGGTACACGCTCTAAACGATGATAGGCTAATCTAATAAAAGGTAATTTTCAGGGCGTGAGACGTTTTGCCCACCACTCCCTCACTTGAGAGGCATATGGAACTGACCCTAAAACAAACCAAAAACGAAAGTCAGATCTATTCACACAAAAAAGGCGTATTCTATTTGCACCCGCACAAATTAATTTATAAGTTACCGAAATCAACTTTCTACTCGGTGGAATAGAAATGCACGAAACTGTTGAAGTTTACTTAAAATAGTTTCAATACCGGTCTTGTGATCACACGACCTTGCCTCGGGTTCTCGAGGACGGGCTTTGGTCTACGCCGGTATATCACAATGTTTTGAATAGCGGGTGGCACTTAGTTACGAGATCGCGTCAAATTACCAGGTCCTTGGCACGTAATTACCCTTAATGGCAGCTTTCTTGTGTGGTGGTTTAAATTTATTAGGCGTCGCAGCGCGAAAAGGTGGCCGACCCCATGGAGGGAACCCTAAACAAGTTAGTATGGCTACCGATGGAATGATGTACATGTTTCTATACCGCTCATTTATAACAGTTTTTTAACACACGTCACACTGTTATACCCTCGAAATACAATCAATTTGGAGGGTTTTGGCACTATATTGGGTTTCGGAATTTCACGAACCTACATCCACCTTGTTTAGTGGTCCATTGTCGAAACTTTTTGGAGCCATTTATAAATAGATATTTCAGTGCCTACGTGAGGATGATCCAAAGGAATTCTAACATTACATTCAGCTAGTTTAGCAAACAATTGAAATAATATTAAGTGTTTCTTTTATACACACTTAAAAAGACACTTAAAATCGATAACGTCAACTTTTATGTTACTTGCATAATGGAACTACTTTAAATGAATGTAACTTAACAATTTTATCATTATAATCATCATCAGTCATTATTGCAAGTCGGTAAGGGAGACATATGTCATTGACGACCTTCGCGGCAGAGTGGTAAGAGCTCTGACTGTCATACCGAAGGTCCCGCGTTCGATTCCCGGCGATAGCAGTGTGTTTGTCACGTTGTCTTTGGTCTGGTGTAGAATTGTAACTTAACAATTTAATCATTATAATAACCATTAGTCATTATTAGAAGGCGGTAAGACATATATGTCATTGACGACCATCGCGGCAGATTGGTAAGAGCTCTGACTGTCATACCGAAGGTCCCGCGTTCGATTCCCGGCGATAGCAGTGTGTTTGTCACATTGTCTTTGGTCTGGTGTAGAATTCACGTGACAATAAAATGGCGATAGATTAGCTACCTGCCGCATGTTATGGGAATCAATATAATAGCTACCATAAAAACAAATTGTATACAGTACTTGGGTTCAAATGACATTTAAAATAAAACCGGGAAAAACATAGCATGACCAAATTAATCAAATATACAAGATCGGCATGTTAGAATTCATACGAATCAACTAGTGTAAGATTCGTTGTATGAATTTGGAGGATGCTTGAGAGGTGTGTAAGGATAGAGTAGTGTGGCAATCCATTCTCTCTGCCTACCTTTCCGGATAACAGCGAGACGATGTAGTGTATTTTTGTTAATTAATTCGTATGTGTATTAGATTTGAGTTGATTTGAATGCACATTATTTATTATCATTGCGAACTCGCCAATTCATATTTACGAAGCACAGTGTTCTTGCAACTGTGTTGCTTATTATGACTCAATGTATACAGTTTTGATTGGGTTTCAATGCACATTTTATTAGCGAGAAAAAACAATAACTGCGGGTACCGTATGTATTGGGTGTTCGCAAATGCGGAATAACAACATCGCCCACAGCGCATTTAAACAATAGCACGTGTCTCGAATACGGAGTTCATTCATAACATCCAGATCTGATGCTGCTGATTGCAGCTATTATTTCATGTAGGCTGCGTCACTAATATACATACAATGCTATACGCGGAGCATCGAAACAAACAAAAAAGAAATCACGCACCTCACAATATTATATACTTACTTACTAAAGAACCATCACGTCGTATCACTGAATGAGTAGGCAGAAATAATGGACCGCCAAACTGTTCTTTCACCGGAAAATAAATCGAGGTAAATAAATAGAGACGAATTGTACGAACGAAATCTAAAAACTAACTAACCATTACGCCGTGTCCCGGGAGGGGCAGGCAGAAAGAATGGAACGCCACACTGTTCTGTCCTGACATACTTACTGGATTCCTCTACATTCATACATCTTGTCAGCACGCACGTCGATTTCTCTGACTCCTCACGTGACCGATATTTAATATTGTTTAGGTATATACATATATATAACAGCATGTTTCGGTTCCCCAAACTTATCGTGCACTCTGTCCATTTTACGCTCGATATAATCGTCCATCCGAGCAAGTTATTCGGAAGACCATGGATCGTTTTCGCACCACGTACACTCTAGTGGATAATACGCATCCACAAAGACGACAATTGTCGAAAATTGGATTTCACGATTGCGCTTCATTCGAGCTAGCCGTGGCGCTAATATGCCCGAAACCATATTAAAACAATAATGACATTAAATTATCTATTAAAAAAAGGCAATATCATAGACATTAACATTATTTTAATGTGTTTTTTTTTCATTTTGAATATGTATTGTATACCTCTAAAAAAACAACCCTTATTATCCTTATTTTGCCAATTCCATGCTTAACTTCCGTGCATCAGTGTCGGGACGAGAACACCATTGTGAACCGAACACCTTTCCTTCAATATCTCTCCCCATTAAATTGTATTTTATAATAAAATATAATAATAAAATATTAAAGTGTTTCTATCAATAGCGTTATAGTATAACGAAAAGTAAATGGATCTGTTCTTCTATCTAAGCCCAAAATATCTCTTAAATAACATCTTTTTTCGGCAAATGCCAAATTGTTGTAACGCCAAATGATGTAAAAATACCGTCAGATTCAAATGTCAAATATCACTTTTTCGTCAAAACGTATCAGAAAGGTCAAGTGAACTAAGCCACCCAGAGACTATGAATAGATTCGAACAACAAAACCCTACCGTCCTCGAAATTTCATAAATTCATAATACATAAAAAGTATACATAAATCTGAAACATTTTCGAATACTGTTTTGCAATTCTGAAACCGGGTTGAAACAGGAAATTCAGTTTCTTTTCTGATAAAAAAAAAGGCCTTTGTCTTCTCGTGAAGAGTGTCATGGATCTGCGCGATTCTTCGTGGAATATTTTTTCCAAAATAAAGTCATTTTCTTGATTTTTTTCTCGCGTAGCAATAACTTCATTCAAATATCGAATAAAGTTTATTTTCATAATGAAAACACGTCCCAAATATATTTTTTTTTCATCTTTTATGTGTACTGTGTAAAATTAGGACTTCGAAGTCGTACTTTTCTTTTGTGTTTTGTGATATTTTTAACTCGCATTGACATGTAAAATATTTGACAAAAAAACAACCAAATGAAATCAAATTTGCTTTAATTTAAAAATATACGTTCTCAATGACAGCTATTCTTTCGGTTTGCTTTATTATTTATATGTATACATGGTCCCTTATACTTTTGAACGCCGTGGGGGAAATTTTTCGCTATATTGAAGAATGTAGATATGTGTTTATATTATATATCGTTGTGTACCTACCCCTCAAAGCCCCGGAACCCTTGTATATAAATATATACATACATTTATAATACTCGTATATGTATGTACCAAATAATCCAATGTAGGCCAGCATTTTTCTTTCATACTGATTTCTCGTTTATATTTACTGCATATTGCGTCATACAATATTAGGTGTTTTGGAAAGTTCAATGCGTTTTACAACATAGGGCTCTGGATGCTTCAAGCCTTCAAATCTGGCGGCCATTTTTTTTATTAAGCCTGAGTCAATTAAGTTCAGTTCGCAAATGTTTGTCATTCTCACAACAACATTTGTTGTAGGTATCGCCCCTTAAAATGTCGACTTTCTTGGTAAATAAGAAGCATTTGCGGAAAGTTATGCTGTTCTGTTTTAAATGGAAGAAGAGTGCAGCTGTAGTGCATAAAATTCCCGTGGAAGTTTATGGCGATCATGCCCCATCCGATAAATCCTGCAGATAATGTTATAGACCCTTCAAAAGCTAGTGATTTTAGCATTGACGGGAAAGATCGCCCTGGGGCCCAAAAAGACCGATATATTTGTGGACATTTTCTTAACATTGAACGTGTAAATATTAATATTTTTATAATTTTTATGTATGTATTTTTTACAATATGTTTTTTTATGAATTAAAACATTGGTTTTTCAATTTTTTAGTTTAGTTTCATCTTCGGGAGAAGGATATAAACAGTTTATTTCGTTTTCCCGATGATGAAGGTGTAAATCATTCGAAACATGTCGAGAAAAATAATCTCCAAAGTGTAAAAAAACTGTTTTAATTCATAAAAAAATCGTCATTATGGAATTCCACAGTGTTTGTGCCTTATAAAACATAATGATTTTTTAAATATTCATAGTTTCATGAATAATAATGTAAATATCCTTATTTAATAATTTAAACGAATAAAACAAAGCTGTTTTCTAAGAGTATCATTCATTTTTGAGTATTAATAAGCTATAGGGTATTAGTATTAATAGCTATAGGGTATCATTCAATTTTGAGTATTAATAATAACTAGGGCATTTAATAATGAATTATTTATAAATGAACGCACATACCTGTAATCTGAAATGTTTGATAAAAACGTTTTATGTTTATTTTTTCTGGTTATTCTTCTTCTTCTTATACGTCTGATGACTGTTGGCTGCAATTCCGTCCTCCTGGGGGGTGGACTGCCAACTATCTCACCATCTTTTTTTTGATCGGCCACGTGGTATCATTATTCTAACCTTGAAGATTAATTTCATTTATCCAAGTAAATTAAACACATAGCAAAGCGGTAATGTAATTTTGCTTTGTTTCGATAGAAAATACATTAAGCAGTATACATTGTTGAATTTAGCTTACAAGAAGTAATAACTTTGTCAAAGTATATTCGAAGTTATAATAACTAATAAAACAAAGAAGTCTTCCAGAATAACACAAATTCGGATTACTCCATATGAGTCAGTGATAGAGAACATGTGTTCTTATCAACCCAACTTTAGTAATTAACTTCCCCCTGCGGACTAATCTATTTAAGATTAGCAAGAAAAAACTTAACCCTGTCAGTTCAAACAGGATTAACTTTAACCGCTAGATTAGATGGTGAATTCTTAAGTTCGAGATTGCGTTGTGAAAATTATGGTATTTAATTCTTCGCTTGTATAAATGAGATCAATAAGATGAACGTGCAGTAAAACAATGTATAAAAGGTGGAGAGGTTAAAGAAGTCCTTAAAATCTTTTTTAAGGATTAATTGTATCTCAATACAGACGAAGATGCAAATTGGAAACAAAATATGGCGGTCGAGGCGTTTATTGGACTTATGACCTGTCATTTGTTGGGTTAAGCGCACGCTTTATGTACGAGTAATACAAAATTCCCCATTCCGCCTTTCTTACGACCACCACGTCTGACAATTTTTTGGAAGATGTATATATGCTACAATGTAGGGTTACACTTCACATTTTTTAGTTCAATCTACACTAACGCCATCTATTAAAATTGTGTAAGCATTCAGCAGAACATCTTTATTGGCTGCCGCCATTAACATACATTGCTAGATAACGCCTGGAGATGTCTCTCCAATTTTTATGCATTTTTAACTTGGACCTACGACTACAAGTATTTGTATATATTCAAAATGTTGAATAGATAATCCATTATTTTGGCCGAAACACTATAATGCTTCAACACCCTTCGTGAGCTTGATTCCATCCACTGCTGGACGTAAGCCTCTCCACCCCCACGTCATCCCTCTCGGTCTCTCGCCATTGTTCTCCAGGTCCTTTCCTCCGTCCGCACAATTTCATCTCTCCACCTGGTAGGCTGTCTCCCGACACTTCTCCGGCCTAACCTTGGCTTCCAATCAGTAACCCTCTGGCTCCATCTTCCTTCATTCCATCCGCACACATGTCCAACCCATTGGCACTTCATCCTTGCAAGGCGTATCCTTATGCTTCAACATTAATAAATATTTAAATTTGAAACACTGTTATATACGAGTATATGCATCACAAATTTATTTTTATAAGCAACAGCTGTTTTGCCAACCGATGTTGACGTTATCAGGTATACAGACAACCTTTGTTGTTTGTAATACCTGATGATGTCAACATAGGTTGGCGAAACAGCTGTCGCGACTAACGCATATTTTTTTTAAATGCATTAAAACACTGTTTTTTCCACTTTTGAGTTTATTTTTCTCGACATGTTTTGAAGGCTTACACCTTCATCATCAAGAGAACGATATAAACGAGTTTATATCGTTCTCCCGATGATGAAGGTGTAAGCCTTCGAAACATGTCGAGAAAAATAAATTCAAAAGTGGAAAAAACAGTATTTTAATTCATAAAAATTCGTCAATATGGAATTCCACAGTGTTAGCGCCTTAAGTTTATCTTAAACTCATAAATAATAAATAGTCTTCTTCTTCGTCTTCCTTACCTTATATGGTCTGTTTTCCAAAGGGTTGTTCCTCCGCTGTGCAGGGCCATTATCGTTTCGGCAAATATATTTATATGAGATTTGTAATGGCGTTGAAAGTAACATATATTAAATGATTTTATTTTATTTGTTTCAGGTATTGAAATCATCACAATTCATCTATGATTAAATTTTCACCCGATGAGTAAGTTTTTTTTCTTATGTATTTAACTACTAAATTAAACTATCTCAATGATCCTATCATTATTTTGTTCATAATACCATCATTTGCATCGCTTCTTATATTTTCATTCGACACTATCATACAGAGTATCCACACATTCGTCTAAGAGATCTCATTTCTACTGCATTTATTCTACTTTCATCCTTCTTTTGCCAGTTCCATGCTTCGCTTCCATACATAAGGGTCGGTACAAGAACACCATTATGCACTGCCATTTTAGTTTCTTTGGATAGGATATAATAAATAAATATATATTGTTAATTTACAAATAGCGAATACAAGTATATTTTATGCATGACGTAAAACAACTCGAAAACATATATGATCCAGGCTGCCTACAAGGTTGGACACTTCTCTGTCGTACATATGAAAGGAAATGCAAATGGATGTACTCTTATTCAATACGTTGTCTAGACATCCTAAAATTTTACCTATCGTAAGAAAATTCATTTACATAGTGTCAGCGAAAACCAAAACGCTATGAATAAAATATTTATTGTGTGAGTAATAATTTTCAGTGAATTGGTTTCAAAATAAATTATTTTTTGTTAAACTTATCTCTAATCACCAGAAGAAAATTATTTTTGACATTGCATCCTCTCAGTACTGACATACGGGCTGGAAACAGTTAAGTTCACAAGAATAACAATATAGAAACTCCGAGTGACCCAGCGGGCAATGGAGAGGAGGATGTTAAACATCAGTCTGCGAGACAGGAAGCGAAATGAATGGATTAGAGAAAGGACCAAAGTTGCGGACGTAGCGTGCGAAATAGCCTCCTTGAAGTGGAATTGGGCCGGCCATATAGCGAGGACAACGGATGATCGGTGGACAAGACGCACCGTGGAGAAGCGTCCGAGAACCGGCCATAGAAAGCCAGATGGGTTGATGACAACAAGAGAGCGGCAGGAGGTCTATGGCACAGAGCGGAGAGAAATAGAGAGTTGTTGAAGTCAGGGAAGGGAGATCTATATTCAGTACTGGACGACTAAAGGCTGATACAACTTCGAAGAGATAGGCATCTCAAAACCCATTTCTTTAGATAAATCAGGGGATATTTAGAGAACTTGGCCGTGCTGGAGAGTGCTGGTATTTTTGTCCCTGATCGATATCTCCGACAGCGACAGCACAGATTGTTTTACCTACCGGCCACCAGAAGCAATCTGCCTCTGGTGACACCGGTGGGAAGTGCAATTATTCTGCTGGACGCGATCTCCTCGGAGATCGACGTCTTTCATATTAGTGAAGGTACGTTCAGGGGACAAATACTCTCGACTTTAGAAAGTATATTGTCTTCGTAATGTCGAACCATCTCTAATGCGTTCCTGGTATTATGTATGTGTATAATATTTTATCTCTACTCAATAGATGCCTTCAACATTTATGGTGTTTGTAATGTCTTTTGATAAATCCCCTCTCGCCCTCTTTCGGAGGGACACTCCGGGCCATACATTTAGCCCCATCATAAAACAACTACCAAATCGCATTCCAACAATGTTTCCTACAGACGTAAGAAGAATAGCCATCAGAACTGAACCTCTGTAAGTCAGAAGATCCAAGTCCAAGTTCAAGAGTACGAGTAGATAAATTGATTTGATTTGATTTGATATACGTGTACGTCACTGAATAAATAACGTAAATAAAAACGTGATTAAGGATTTTTTTTTTCGTTTTTATACAAGTTTAAATATGCTTTATTGCATGTAAAAAACGGTTTTGATTATTTTTATTTTTTCCGTATTCCTTCTACAAATTTTCCCCGTCCTTAGAATGCGGAGATTCAACCGAATTACCCAAATTAATTAATGAATCAGCAACGCTCTCGGTGTATACAAAGTAATAGAAAGTAAACAGCAATTAAAAGGCGTGTATATGACCTCGGTACGTGTAGGTTAGGTAATGTTTACGCAAATACACCGACAACATATTCTGCATGAAACTATGAGATGGGCGCTGTTCATTAGAGTGACGGACAGCAAACAGCACTGCGGCAGACAGGGCTTATCTAAATAACAATGACCGAACTCTCGCACTTAAGCAGAGCCCATGCAAATTATTACTCAATGCGTGCTAAGTATGCAACTTCGTAACAGCGACAACAAAATAAAATAAACCATTTTTTATTCTCTTTTCATCCTCTTCTTCTCATTTTCCATTAGCTGCTGTCTAGGTCTTCCTAGAGGTCGTACTCCGGCCGGTATTGACATGTACAGGGTCTTGATTGCTCTGGTCTCTCCGGCTCGGCTCATTATAAGCTCCTGCCTATAAACCTGGTCATTATTTTTTTAATGGGAATGACATATTTTTTCTTTGCTAAGACATTATTAAATACTGTCTTAGCAAGGCCATAAATATGATAAAAATAAAACAGACATTTTCATTCATTAATTATATTAATGTCATTTCATAAATTACGTTTTCATTCGTATTTATTGTTTTTTGAACATTGATGAACCAAATAAGAACGACTGTTTTCTAGAAGTTTAAATATTTAATTATCTGTATGGGAGTGAGAACGCCTTAAGTTTAAACAATTAATTAAAATAAAAAGTAATTTTTAAGGCAAGTGTATTTTCTGGCAGATTTTTTTTTGTTTTTCTTTGTGATTCTGCAGTGCCGCATGTCTGATTTATTTCAGCTGCAGCAATTGGATCATATTCCATCCGTATTCATCGTTAAGGGGGTGTCTACCAGGTCGAAAAAAGTAGTTTAGAGAAAAACGCGTTTAGAGATTTGAGCAAGTTTCAGGCAGCCGCAGCAGTAAGAATGATAAGTTATATTTACATTTCATAAATCGGCGACTCCTGATTCATAATGTGCCTTATTACATGAAAAATATATTTTCTGAAGCTCGTTCTAATTATACGACTATTAGGTATTGCTCTGGCGTGAAGCGCTTAGTTGCAGCGTCACTAAAATAGCTATAACTCCATAAATTATTGTAATTTTAAAATTTCCTTTTTATGTGTATTTTAAAAGGTCTAATCTTTAAGTGCATACAAGAAAAAAAGTTTTTTTTTTAAATCGTAGACGAGAATAATACCCCCTTAACGATCCGTATGTCCGAGGTTCGTTGTCTTCTCAGTCCCTCGCAATGTGAGATACACGAATGTATGTTTTTATATAGGTATACCGTTTCATAAACGGTAAACAGCAATACGGGTGTTATGTATTAAACCTAACATTGCGTCTAAAGATTCTAAACACGACATTGTAGATATAAGGCTAAGCCATCACCTCCAGTAATGTGTTTGAACTTTGCCTTCACGAGATGATTCTGAACATGCACTCAAAGCAAAATATTGACTCTCGCCGCGTCGGAAAAATCCTTTTGAAACTTCGTTAAAGTGACGAACTCTTCTATCAGCGAATACCTTTCAAGACGCTTGTAGTTGGCAATGAAAAACACTCTCATCTTCCCAAATTAGATGTCGGATTAACCTCCTCGACCTCGATCGATCAATCAAAGTCTGCTCCACACATTTAAACTTTTCTCGCGATTCGGAAACTAATATGCCTCCTTCCCGTCTCTTCTCCTGCGTCTTCGCGGCTTCTCAGGTGTTATCATGTCCCGAATATAAGTAATGAGCTCTCTAGTATATTAAAACCAACAATGCGCGAAGGCTGTTTACAAATTATAAAAACCTCCACTGTATAATTTGATGTTGAGAATTTTCAATGCATATATCCATATTTTTAAATACATTCAATAATTTAATACCATTTTTTTCTTCTTCGTAAACTAACTAACTAACCATCACGCCATTTCCCCGGAAGGGTAGGCAGAGAGGATGGATCGCCACAATGCTCTGTCCTGGCATACCTCTCGGGATTCCTCGACATTCATACATCGTACCATGCACGCACGTCGATTATTCCGACTTCGAATGTGGCCGCCTTTTAGTAATTGATTAATTTGGTCATGCCATGTTTTCCTCGGTCGTCCTCGGCTTCTTTTTCCACTCACGCTGCTTGTGTACAACTTTTTAACCATTCTTCTCTAATCCATTCGTTCCATATGTCCAAAACCACATATTTCCATTGAATTACATTAAGATTTTTTTTTACGTTAGTTTGATAATCACTTTATGTTTTTTTTTAAATTATAGCTTTTTGAATAATGCTAATGAATTACAAGTTTAATATTTGATTAAATTAACTAGTCACGCCGTTTCCCCGAAGCGGTATGATAGAATGGACCGCCACACTGCTCTTTCCTGACATACTTCTTCTACATTCTTCGACTTAATCCATTTCTTCGACTCCTCGCGTGACCAACATTGAATATTTGTATTTTTGTATGAAGCACATGATTGATAAGTGGTGTGGCATTATTAAAAATAATTTTAAAAAACTTTTACTTGATTTTACACCATTTTATTTTTGTCAAATCAATCGGTTTCGCTCCCGACGGAACTTCTTCAGGGTAACAAACTTGAAGACTCAGTTTATTTTGTAACCTTGATGAAGCTCTGGCAGGGAGCGAAACCGGTTGGGTTGACAAAAATAAAGTGTTTTTTAACAATATAAACTGTTAAATTAAAATCTTCGTTTTATGTATCACAATTGTATTTTTATTTTACGCGACAGCTGTTTCGTCAACCTATGTTGACATCACTGTAACTCCTGATGATGTCAACATAAGTTGACGAAACAGCTGTCTCGTAAAATAAAAATACAATTATGATACTTAAAACAAAGTTATTTAATTTAACAATTTATACAGTGTTCTTCTACCGACCCTTATGCATGGAAGCGAAGTACGGAACTGGCAAAAGAAGGGTGAAAGTAGAATAAATGAAGTAGAAATGAGATATCTTGAAAATGAAAGCGTCATTAAGATGGTTTGGGCATATGGAAAGAATGAATGAAGAAATAATGGTAAAAAAATTATATGTTAACGATGTAAATGGAACCAGAAATAGAGGAAGACCGAGGAAAAGTGGCACGATTAAATAAATCAAATATTGAATGTCGGCCATGTGAGGAGTCAGAGAAATCGACGCGCGTACATGACACGATGTATGAATGATGAGGATTCGAGAGAAATATGTCAGAAAAGAAAAGTGTGGCAGTCCGTTCTTTCTGCCTTACCCTTCAGGGAGACGGCGTGATGGTTAGTTAGTTAGTTAGCTAGTTACAGATTTATCACACATTCGTCCAAGATATCTAATTTCACCTGTATTTATTCTACTTTTATCATTCTTTTGACAGTTCCACGCTTTGCTTTCGTACTTATGAATGTGGATGATGTTTTTTTTTGTAAAAAATGTGTATTGTTGCAAAACGGTCCTAAACACTGGCAATGTTTCAGAAATAAGCCATCGTATTATTCCATTTTATTTTATCACACGCCAATACATTTTTTCTTGGAAATACTTTATGAGATTTGCATATATTCCCGCGGATGACTTAACAGAATATATATTATTTTTTGCTGTCTATGGTAGGTACCTTAACTCCGGGGGTTTTCTAGGAATTCCTTAATCGTATAAAGATTATGTGGCTGAAGTCTTCCTACGTTTTTTGAATGTTAGTACATAAGACGAATCAGTCCTGGATACTAAGAATACACGAAATCAAAGAATGATTGCGAATATAAAAAGTACATTCCTACATTGTTGGTTTTCCCCTTAGTCAGTGACAGAGCGTGCTGATTATTTTTGTTTGTAGTTTCATAAATTTAATAATTTCGTGAAACATACTCGTATATCATATTTAAGAAATTCGGTACACATTATTTACAAATTTATAATTAACTAAATAACCATCACGCCACACTTTTCTTTCCTGACATATTTCTCTGGCTTCCTCATCATCGTGTCATGCACGCGCGTCGATTTCTCTGACTCCTCACGTGGCCGACATTCAATATTTGATTTATTTGATCGTGCCACGTTTTCCTCGGTCTTCCTCTATTTATATTTCCATTTACATCGTTAACATATACTTTTTTACCATTCTTACTTCATTCATTCTTTCCATGTGTCCAAACCATCATAATGATATTTTCATTATTTTGTTCATAACACCATCATTCGCATCGCATTCACTTCTTATATTTTCATTCGACCCTCTATCATACACAGAGTATCTACACATTCGTCTAAGAGATCTCATTTCTACTGCATTTATTCTTCTTTCATCCTTTTTTGCCAATTCCATGCTTCGCTTCCATACATAACGGTCGGTACAAGATCTCCATTGTGTTCTGCCAATTAAGCTTTTTTGGATAGGTTTTTGTTTGCGATGACAACTTTAAGTGCACCATTCACTTTGTTGCCTGCCCCAACTCTTCTTTCAATATCCTTCTCCACTCGCCCATCTTTTCTAAACATACTTCCTATATATACAAACTGATATACTTGTAAGATTAATATATACTCGTACATATATTTTTTTAAGTAAACGTACATGGTTATGAGTGTCTGTAATGTCTAGAAATTCTCAAGTTTAAAGTACTTACTGAGTCATCGCAGCCAGACAAGTACTCATAGATCCATATGTGTGCAAATTTATGCTCTCGGTATATTGACCGCAGCTTGTACCCGCTAATTTCAATTCAGATCTACTTCTTGACAGTCTGTCTCAAGAGAAAAATGTACAAAACTAGCAACATCAATGGAAGATACTCTGTAGTCCGCGAGATAGAGCATTCCATTGATATTATTATTCTTGTCATTATTTTTTTGTATACAACATAAAAGGTTACTCGCCGCTTACCCGAAGCTGTAATAGGACGCAGTGGCGCCCCTTCGTCAGCTTCGCTCATACCCATCCACGCGAGACTTATGAGACGATTAGCTGGAGAATGCACCATTCCAGAAATAAAAAGCAAAAGTCAAAGGGTGCCTAGTCCACATTTAATCCAGTTTAATTTCAATCCACTTCTATGTCCCAATCCCACAAAACAGAGCAAAATATGATACATTATTTTATGGCCTATCATAAAATTATTTCAGACAGATATGGTGAGGGTGGGACAGAGTGTGGGATAGGAAAGGAAACGTGGAATGATAAAAATAATATAATAATAATAATTATAATTTTCCTAATGAAATAGAGAAAACACTGGTCACGGAAATAAGGGGCAGGAACACAGGGAACCTAACATTTTAATATGTACCAAATAAAAATAAAATTAATCCAAGAGGATAGAACGAGGCCCCGGCGAGGAGTGCAAAAAGCTGTCGCGAAAAATCAAAATACAATTGATGTGATACATAAAACAAAGTTTTTTTTCAATTGAACAGCCTATAATGTTAAAGTATCATAGTGTTTCGTTCAAAACAATGGCATATTTAGGAAATAACAGGGTTTTAATTGATAAAATATTTGTCATTATGGAATTCCGCAGTGTTAATGCCTCAAGTTTATCTAAAATTTAAAAAAAAGCTACCGTATTGTTAACGCCGCCAAACTGAACATTCTTAAAAAACATTAATTGTTTTTTTAACATTTCCTGATGCACATAAATACTAGATTTTCAATCATCCATCAAGACGTTTGAAAATTTATATGATACTCGTATATATTTCATTTCATTTCATTTCATTTATTTATTTTAAACATATCTAAAGCATTACAGAATTTTTTTTCCAATTCACTAAAGATACACAATAATAAGTAATACATAATAGATTAATAAAAAGAGCGAGAAACATAAGATGCATGACAAATTAATAAAATAAATATACCATACAATTATAATAAAGATAGTACTTCCCTCAGATGAGCCAAACTATCACAAAATATGTCAAACTCCGAGGTGATACGATTAAGCAAAGATAATGCTCTACCTACCGGCATAACCATTGGCAGGTTGGTTCTGCATCGTGGGAGATAAAACCATCTATGGCCCCTTTGTCGAAAATAATTATCAGGGACGACCAGACCTACATCACTCAAGATTTCTGAGTTGTGTATACAACCGCCTATTAGTCGAAAGAAATGGACACCCAAGGTAGCCTAGCATCCCTAGCAAGAAATCAGTTGGAAAGAGCCACGGGTAATATCCATACTCCCTAAGATAGAGGTATCGCAGAAATTTTTTCTGCACCCTCTCCACCATCAGGGAATATCGAACCTCATGCGGCGCCCACATAATGGAACTAAACTCCAACCGACTTCTCACCAGAGAGTTATACAGCAGCTTCAGCACCTGAATATTACGAAAGATCTTGGCGTTCCTAATGACAAAACCAAGCATTTCGAGGGAGCTATTACATAGTGAAGTATATGTATATTGTAAGTTCGCTAGAACTATACGGAAGAAAATAAAAGATGTAGCTTTGAAATTTCTCAACTCCGCGGGTTAAAACTAATTACCACGTATTAAAGTGATTAAAAAGAGACAGTGGAAAATCGTTTTCTACGTAACTAGTTATCAACCTTTAGTGAGTACATGACACTAAACTTAGGTAATCAATAATCCACATTAAATCAAATGAGCACGAGACGTGATGATTGATAGTCGTTGTCAATTTATAAGTTAAATTATAGTTCTGCGCTATATTTAATAACTGAATACATATAATCAACTTTCCCCTGGAATAAAATGATAATTAGTTTAAATTAATTGCTATTTTGATCATTAAGATAGTTTGGATGCGTGGAAAGAATGAATGAAGAAATAATGGTAAAGAAATTAACGATGTAAACAGTACTAGAAATAGAAGACGGCCGTGGAAAACGTGGCTTGATTAAATAAATAAAATACTGAATGTCCGCCACGCAAGGAGTCGTAAAATCATATTAAAACATTTTTACTTATTTTTTCACCACTTAATTTTTGTCAAACCAACTTTCAGTTTCAGTTTGTTTTATAACCCCGACAAAGCTACGACGGGGGCGAAACCGATTGGTTTTAACAAAAAATAAAGTGGTGTAAAAACTAGTTAATGTGTTTTTAAGATAATCATATGATTTTACTGAAATCTCTTGATGGAAATTATGTTTACATAACAATTTAATAAAACGGTGTTTAACTACTTCCACATTTGTATTTATTTCGACAGCTTTCGACGGTTTCACCAGGCTCGTTGGCCTCGACAGAATGGTGGTGGACCAGTCTGTCGATGCCAGCGAGTCTGGCGTACCGATCGCTTTCGAAGTAAAGACAAAAGTAAAAGTAGTTAAAAAACAACATCGTTTGATTTAATTATTATAGTAAAAGTGTGTTAAAATTATATTACTTTTAAGACTTATTTCATTTGTTGCTCTTTTGTTTATTCGGATGTTATGTTATACCCATCGTAATGTATTTTTATATAAAGTTTCACATTGTATGCACCAAAATATGGTATAAAACATATTTAAAAAAATCAGAAAGACAGCAATCATGTAATATCTTTTCTTTGCCTCTGTCCAACCCATATCGCTTTTGGACCAGAGCGTTATTATTTCCATTTCTTTATTTGTTATCTCTTTGAGATATACGAATAAACCAAAACTCACGATCGTTATTAAACGTGGATGCTGTGTTTAATTCAAATATTACAAGACACAAACTGCGTTGTATTTTTAGATGGAAAATGTGAAATTCTCTCACGAGACTCATGCGGGCTCTTGGGCTTATCGAGATGCGTGATTTCTGAGAATAGAATGAAGAAATGTATTTATTGAATTAAGTACTTAACATTACATGAAAGGATCTTTTATGTTAGTAAGTAACATGGCATTCCTCTGAGGGTAGTCACAGATGATGGACCATCGCATGTTTTAGTTCTGGTACACCACATTTGATTATTTTATGCATGTATACTTTGTTAAAAAGTCGTTGTGATTGGGACCAAGCATTTTAAATAATAACTCGGATTAGTTAATATTTTAAACTGTTAATGAATAAACTTTGTTTTTTTGTAACACAATCGTATTTTATTTTACGCGACAGCTGTTTCATCAACCAATGTTGACATCATCAGGTGTTACAATAATATATCAAATGTCAAATTTTCACGAAATAAAAACACGAAAATTTGACATTTGATATATTATTGTAACACCTGATGATGTCAACATTGGTTGATGAAACAGCTGTCGCGTAAAATAAAATACAATTGTGATACGAAAAAACAAAGCTTATTCATTTACAGTTTAAAATATTAAGGTATCATAGTGTTTCGGTCAATACAATGGACCATTTAGTTAATATTTATTTATTATAAATTAATATAAAAAATTGTACCACAAAATCGCCTGACATGACAGTCAGAGCTCGGTATGACAGTCAGAGCTCTTACCACTCTGCCACGAAGGTCTTCGTCGAAGTTTCTTAAAACTGAATAATAATATTAAATTTTATTTAGTAACATACATAAATTAAAGAAATTGAACATGGTATTTGTGTTATTTCGATGCATTCTACATTATTAGTTCCATGCTTCATACATAAGGGTCGGCACAAGAACTCCATTGTGCACTGCCGTCTTAGTTTTTTTGGGTAGGCTTTTATATATGATGACAACTTTAAGTGTCCAGTTTACTCTGTTGCTTTCTTTAAACCATTATTTTAATATCCTTCACCACTCTCCAATCTTTTGTTAACATACTTCCTATATAAACAAATTCATCCACTTGTTCCAGATTTTCGCCTTTCACGCTAATGTTGCAAACTGTTATTTCTACTGCATTTATTATACTTTCATCCTTCATTTACTAGTTCCATGCTTCACTTTTATACATTTCTTTCTGGGTATGCTGGACTACCAATCATTGGAAATTAGACGAACTATCCATTTTAGTGTTAATTTTTTTCAACTGATTCGTGGTCGAATACATTACTCTGATATTTTGAATGACTGGACTATGTTTGTCCCTGACAATTATCTGCGACAAAGGTAACATAGATTATTTCACCTGCCACTGTGTAGAACCAATCTACATAAGTAATGACCGTGGGCAGGGCAATAATCCTTCTAAATCGCATCTCTTCGGACGTGGACATCTTCCACTATAGTGAGGCTACCCTCAGAAAGCGTATATACCTTTTATAATGTATTAAATCGATATTTGCTTCTCTTGTTTTTCTTATTGTTTCTTTTTACTTTATTGTCCTTAAAACATTTTTTTTGTCGTTTTTCACCATACTAACTAACTAACTAACTAACCATCACGCCGTCTCCCCGAAAGGGTAGGCAGAAAGAATGAACTGTCACACTTTCACTGATGCGGCACTCCATCCTTCTCTTTTCGCCCCGCGGGAGACGTGGTGTGATGGGTTGCGAACCTCATCGCCACCAATAGGCATCTCCCGCGCACACTTCGATCGTCCAACACCCACAAAATAAATCTAAAACAAATAATATAAAATACAATGATATAAAATAAAATAACAAAATAAAAATAATTTAACACAAAATGTTCTTTTTAGATGGTGCACATATTGGGTACTATCATTACTAAATTCTCTTTATTTGTTTATTTACAAATTGCTGTTATCATTATTATTTTAGTTTAATTATAAACGAATTGGAACGTGTTATTCTGTAATGTTAATACATATATATATTTTTTTAATATATTTAATTGTAATTGAATTGAATAAGGGTCGGCACAAGCACACCATTGTGAGAACTGTTCAGAATACGTAAAAAATTATACGAATGGATTCTCATCTTCCCATCAGGATTAATTATCTCTGGGTCACAGTTCACGCAACTTCGTTTAAATTTGTATATGAAGTTTGGAGTTCATCAGAGAATTCCTAATAGGTTACTCTCGCCACAATACTCGTATTTTACATTCTTACTTAATTGTTTGGATACAGATTTACTCTTAGGTAAACTAACTAAACCTTTTGATATCCCACCATGCAGAATAAAATCTCATTAGGGGTTTAATAAGCTCATTTTATTTAACGTACTGCTTTCTCTTTATGATTTTCAAATAGAAAATTTATCATAGTAGTATGTACCCTTATACTGACAAATATTTTACGTATGTCAAAGGTCAAATGAAAATATCTAAAGCACTTAAAATATAATATCTTTGTATATATCATATGTCAGACGTCACAAAATATCTTCGACAAGAATTTTAATTTATTAAACATAAAAATCATTATTCATACAAGGTTCTTAAAAATCGACGTAATTTCTTTGTTAATTGTCATTTTTTGCTATGAGCCCGAGATGATTGTTACACATCTAATAAATGGTGCAAATGTGCTTATTTATTATGGTTTTAAGTTGAAAAAACTAACTAACTAACCATCACGCCGTCTCCCTGGAGGGGTAGGCAGAAATAATGGAACGCCACACTGTTCTGTCCTGACATACTTCTCTCGCTTCCTCTACATTCATACATCTTGTAGGTACTTACAAGAAGATTGTTCGTAATAAAAACGATTGTTGGGGCATACCTGAAACAAACAAAAAATTATATAAAAATTTTGCGATGAAAAAATTATTAAGGAATTGTGGAATTTTATATTATAAATCAAAATATTTTATATATCTCTTAACTAACTAACTAACCATCACGCCGTCTCTCCGGAGGGGTAGGCAGAAAGAATGGAACGCCACACTGTTCTGTCCTGACATACTTCTCTCGCTTCCTCTACATTCATACATCTTGTCATGCACGCACGTCGATTTCTCCGACTCCTCACGTGACCGACATTCAATATTTGATTGATTTGATCGTGCCACGTTTTCCTCGGCCTTCCTCTATTTCTAGCTCCGTTCACGCCGTTTACATATACCTTCTTTACCATTCTGTCTTCACTCATTCTTTCCATGTGTCCAAACCATCTTAATGACTCTTTCCTTATTTTGTTCATAACACTTTCATTCGCACCACATTCACTTCTTATACTTGCATTTGTCACTCTATCATATACAGATTTGCCACACATTCGTCTTAGAGATCTCATTTCTACTGCATTTATTCTACTTTCATCCTTCTTTTGCCAGTTCCATACTTCACTTCCATACATAAGGGTCGGCACAAGAACACCATTGTGCACTGCCATCTTGGCTTTTTTGGATAGGCTTTTGTTTGCGATGTCAACTTTAAGTGCACCATTTATTCTGTTGCCTGCCCCAACCCTTCTTTCAATATCCTTCTCCACCCTCCCATCCTTTGTAAACATACTTTCTAAATAAACAAATTCATCCACTTGTTCCAGATTTTCACCGTTTACACTAATGTTGCAGACTGTCATGCTTCCTTCTTTTTCGAAAATCTTTACCTTGGACTTATTCACATTTATCATTAAATCGTATCGCTTGCACACCTCATACATACTAGACACCAGGGCTTGCAGTTTGTGCTCGTTGTCTGCAAGTAGCACAGCGTCGTCCGCATACAACAAACAGCTTACTGACACACCGTTCATTTTTGCACCTGCTTCCAACCCTTTCAGCTCTTTCATGCACTTGTTCATATGTAGATTAAACAACCATGGACCTATGCACCTACCTATATGATTACAAGCCAAAATTACCTAAGTACGAAAAAGACACTTTAACATTTTGCAAGCCCAAGCCCATCGAAAACATTAAACAAAACATATGGACGCAGGCGATTTTGCGGGCATCTCACCTTACGGTGGGTATAAGTGAAATAAAATACGGCGCATATGAGTGGAACAAAACATACACTTAGGTCATTTCTGCGCATGTCAGCGGAGTCATTTGCAACGCAATGAATTAAATCGCTTTAACCCACACGAAAATTCAAAATACTATTTTATTCGTAGATACTCGCAGCTCAAACGCGCAAAAAACATCGTTTTATTATAGATTTTTTAAGGCAAGCCCGGCTTTTCGGCTTTTATGGAAGTACCGCCACTGGCTACAAGGTCTACACTGAGAAGAAGAAGAAGAGTTTTACATAATTTTTCAAGAAACGATAAAATTCCTTAATACGTACATTCACATACGTTTGTATAATAGTTTGTTTTGAGTGGAACAGCATATCACGTATTTAATTTATTTCTTGAAAATGATTCACATCCCAAATAACGCGGACCCTCGTGCGTGCTCCTGATGGGCTTCCTTGGAAATGGATCTGTTTTGATCGTTAGAGGAATGGAAATGCCGCCACCGGCGACGCGGAGAACAACGCTTAATGTAAACATCATATTTCGTTACACTTTTTGAATAACAATATTGTTTCTTTTCTGCGTACGATTACATAATACGCAGTTCTTTTGTCCTCTCTTCTATACGTGCTTATCAGATTATGTAGAAAAAATAATAAAACCTATTTAAAACTATATTTGAGGGTATTATTTACAAACCCGGCAAACTCCACCAACAATCAAAAGTGAGATATGAATTGGGTCTTATTCATAATACATTTGCGCACAATTTTTATTGATTTTCAGTTTCAAATTCGGCTTCATTCTGAAGAATTTTGCTATTAGAATATAGGGTTTGTTGCAAACATGGCAACCTCCACTTGAGTGTTGCAAAGCTGGCAAACTCCAAAATGAAATTCATTATTTTACTTTAATTATCAACATAATGATGATTATTTCATGGCTGATTACTTTTAAAATACTAACTGGTTGAGATGAAAAAAATGAATATCGTAAAAAAGCGCATTTTATTAGCGTATTAGTTTTTTGCGATTTACTCAAAACATCTAATGATGCAAGGTTTGTCAGGTTTGCCAGGTTTGCAACTAATACCCTCATTTTAGCTTCCACTTGGACTTGGATCTTCTGGCTTACAGAGGTTCAGCTCATGTGGCTATTCCTCTTACGTCTGATGGGAACATTGTTGGAAGGTGATTTGGTGGATTGTTAGTTTATGTGGGGGCATGATTTGTGTGGCCCGGAGTGTTCCTCTGAAGGATGATCGATTTTGGTCGCTTGTGGCAGCTGGAAGTGTTTGGGTCGTAATTTGAGAGGTATTTTATTGTTGAGTTAGGATGTGAGGCCCGTAGCACACCTCCGCTTCGAAACTATAACAGCGGAGCCGCAGTAATTTCGCCATGTCTTGTCCGTATGTAGGAGAAGGGGAACACTAGCGACGTTGCCTGTTCTAACGCATACATTTGACTATAATTCTATCTCTTTCCCCGCGCGGTTTCGCCAGCTACACTACCGCCCTTGTATATTTAAATAAAATGAAATTAGTGCATTTTTAAAAGCTACTACTCACATTCAATACGTATAAAGGTCGGCCATGTTGGAGTCGGAAGAATTGACGTATGTGTGTGACTCGTAATATGAATGTGGAGGAATCGGCGAAATGGCGTCCATTCTCTCTGCCAACCCGTTGGGTGAAAAGGCGTGATGGTTTGGTTTTGTTGTTGTTTATTATAATATATTTAATGGAAGTGACATGTTTTGCTCCCCTCCCTAGAATATGCGCCTTCGCCTCTTCCTAGAATATAAAAAAGTTATGCGAAAGATACCCTGGTTAGATGAAATATGTCATTCCTATAAAATACAGTAAAACTTCATGAAAATATATGTTAATTAGTTTAATTTAAATCAAGTATTAATCAATCATATTAATTCATATCAAGTTTTACATCAATGTTCAAGAAAAAATATACAAAAAGGTTACACCATTATTTTCGTGTGATCTTTATTGTCATACGACACTTTAATTTGGATAAGTTTGACGTTCCATTAGTAGTTTTTGAATCAATAAAATAAAAAGTTTACCGCTAAAACTTCTGAATTCTTAACTTTATACAAATTAAGCTACAAAAGTTGGGATGGCAATTTTCACTCACTAATTAATCATTTAAATTTATAACTCGGCATAAACAGAGTGCAATTAAGTTATTTGATGAAAGGATCATTAAGATGGTTTGGACATATGGAAAGAATGAATGAAGAAAGAATGGTAAAAAAATTATATGTTAACGATGTAAATAGAATCAGAAATAGAAGAAGACCGAGGAAAACGTGGCACAATCAAATAAATCAAATATTGAATGTCGGGCATGTGAAGAGTCAGAGAAATCGACGCGCGTGCATGACACGATGTATGAATGTTGAGGAAGCGAGAGAAATATGTCATGAAAGAAAAGTGTGGCAGTCTATTCTTTCTGCCTACCCCTTCGGGGAAACTACGTGATGGTTAGTTAGTTAGCAATTAAGTTAAAAGTACGACCAAAAAGTTAACATTTATAATTTTTTTTAAATGTAAGCCTTTAAAATGTTTTCTTTGACCTATAAATCTGAAGGGATAAGTCAGGAGTATATGACACCAAAAAGAGATGCCTTTTTTTGAGAGAAAATGTTTGCCTTTTTTATAATTTAAACGCTGGTAATAAATTGTTTTTTTTTTGTTTTTTATACGTAATATGAAGACATGTTATAATGTGAATTTGGTTTCTTTCATCATAAAATTAATTCGTTAATACATGACAACATACATATACAATATGTGTTGAATATGTCCGTTTTTCCATTCGTATGTGACGTATAACACACGATGCCTACATTAAAATACTTTGGCAACAAATGTCCCTTTGGGAAACCGTAAACCCTTCATTAGGCGAAAGCGTATTTGACTTGCCTACGAAAATAATAACCTTTCTCCCTACAAAATATTTTCCACTCTCGCATAACACAATATGAAAGGAAAATATCTAATTACCCCTCTGCTTATTATGGAGATTAATTGCGTTAAATTTATTCGCGCGATGTAATAATAGAAATTAATTCAATTTACACCATTATGACTTAGTTATACAAAAAAATATTAAACAAACAAACAAACCATCACGCCGTTTCCCCGCAGGGGTAGGCAGAGAGAATGGACCGCCACACTACTCCATCCTGGCAAACCTCTCTAGATTCCTCCACATTCATACAACGAGTCATACACGCACGTCGATTCCTCCGACTTCTAACATGACCAACCTTTAAAATTTGATTAATTTGGTCATGCCATGTTTTCCTCGGTCTGCCTCGACTTCGTACCCCATTTACATCATTAACGTATACTTTATTCACCCCTCTTTCTCCATCCATGCGTTCCATATGTCCGAACCAAATATTATAAACTGTTAAATTAAAAAACTTTGTTTTATGTATCACAATTGTATTTTTATTTTTCCGCGACAGCTGTTTCGTCATCCTAAGTTGACAGAAATATACGTCACGTGTTGTCAATAAGTCACGAAAAATAAAAATACATCTGTGATACATAAAACAATTTTTTTTAATTTAACAATTTATAATGTTAAAGTATCATAGTATTTCGACTAAAACATAGGACTATTTAAATAAATATTACATTAATGACATGTTATTAGTAAGCTTAAGCTCAACCCATGTTGATGAAACAGCTGTCGCGAAAAATAAAAATACAATTATGATACATAAAACCAAGTTTTTTTTTTAATTTAACAGTTTATAATATTAAAGTATCATAGTGTTTCGGCCAAAACAATGGATTAGTTAAAAAAAATATTATATTTATGACATGTTAATGTAAGCATAGGTATTTCAAATTATTGTATCTATGACACTTACATTTTTATTTTTATAAACTTAAAGCGTCTAACGAAAGTTTATATCGTTTTGCCGATGATGAAGGTATAATATAATTCCTTCGAAATATTATTAATGAAAAATGTACTAATGGAAAAAAAATAATACATAAAAAATTTACATCAAATTATTTACTGTTTTTTTTTCCTTTCTTTTAAAAGGGCTTTTTTAATTTCTAAAAAGTCTGTACACCTAATTTTAAGTTAATTTTCTATCATTAGTGTGTAAATTTTTAATTCCGCATTATTTAATAAATTATCACACCCATCACACCGCATCCCGCGGGGGCGAAAAGAGATGAAATTTAGAGTTTTTATTTTATTTAAAAAAAAAAACAATTGGGTTATATGGATACATTTTTAGATCTTACTATTAATTATGTATTGTTTCAGATATATTTTATATTGAGTTGTAGTGAGACTCCTTGTGTCTTTTGGTAGTTCATTGTAAAGTTTCAGTCCATTGTTCAATATCATTGATTGTCCTATCTTAGTTCGTGCATTCGGTAAGTGGTATCTGTCACAGTTCCTAGTCCAGTGTCTGTGCATGTCTGAATTTTTAGTTAGTTTGTAGCTGCTGTCTGTTGTCTTTTCCATGGTCACTCTGTGTACAATTTTTAAGGTCTCATATTTGGTCTGGTCTGATATGTCCATTTGTTTCGTTTGTCTGTAAACTTGTTTGGTTGATTTGTGAATCTACAACTCAGTGTGGCGTAGAAGAAAATGATGTTCTTTATTTGAACGAAAGATTTTTCCGTTGAATTCTGTACCAATAAAATAACACGAATCATCGGGCAGGTACTCGCACGAACGATTACCTCGAACTAAATAGCCATCGAGTAGTGTTTCTTTATTAAATACACTGTTCGTTTAATACATGCGATGTGATTTATTGGGATGAGTTAGCTTGATTTATCGCGAGACAACAGGGGGTAGAAATACAAGTGTTTGTAAGGGACATAATACTTCAGAAGATAAAAGGATCGGCTCGCTACCTTTTAAGGTTAAATACCTCAATATATTAGGGTATGAAGGTTGAAATATTATTATAGGTTGAAATATTTGTGATTTGTTACGTTATTGTGAACTGTGAGTTAGATTTTAAAGTGAAAAGAAAAAAACATAATATTAAAAAAAAAAAAAAGAATTGTTAACGTAAAATTTATTGGATTAGTGATGTTAAAATCCACTTTTAATATTTAATACTGATAAAAACGTCAATTTCTTTAACATTTTGAATATTTAGCTAACTAACTAATCATCACGCCTTCTCTGCGGAGGGGTCGGCAGAATGAATGGACCACCACACTGTTCTGTCCTGACATACTTCTCTCGATTCCTCTACATTCATACATCTTGTCATGCACGCACGTCGATTTCTCCGACTCCTCACGTGATTGACATTCAATATTTGATTGATTTGATAGTACCACGTTTTCCTCGGCCTTCCTCTATTTATAGCTCCGTTCACGCCTTTTACATATACCTTCTTTACCATTCTGTCTTCACTCATTCTTTCCATGTGCCCAAACCATCTTAATGATCCTTTCCTTTTTTTTCATAACACTTTCATTCGCACCACATTCACTTCTTATACTTGCATTTGTCACTCTATCATATACAGATTTGCCACACATTCGTCTTAGAGATCTCATTTTCACTGCATTTATTCTACTTTCATCCTTTTTTTGCCAGTTCCATGCTTCACTTCCATACATAAGGGTCATAAACTATAATATAATAAATCTTCAAGAAAACTGACGTTTTTATTCGTATTAATTATTTGACATGGAGTTTTATATCTTTGTTCAAGAAAGAAAAAATACATTTATGTTATACTTACGTTATAGTTTTCAGAAGCTAAATTATCGTATTGCGTTTCATGAAATCAAATTTGGTATAAAATATTGCAAACTCTAGTTTTTCCTACGAGATTGTCTGAATGCCGATACACATCTTTCACGTGTCTTCTCTGATGGGGTTGGTATTATTATTACAGATGATACGGATTTAAATATTGCTTACCAGGGCTGAAAATGTGTCACCCTTCAATCTTTGTCTCCCCCTGGCGAGATAGCACACGTAAACCAACTACGAACTATTATTTTTCACAATTCTCTACACGGGACGAATATTTTACCGGTATTCTCCCCATTCCATTTATTCAGATATGCTTTTGTTTTGCCATGCGAAAACATTTTTTTTTAATATTATTCATCTGTTTGTGGAGTTAAAGCCGTGCCACACTGTTTTAATCAAGCTCTCCACATCGGTCTCCACCGGCGGTTTAAAACTGTGTAGACACTTGTTTGAAACCAAAATTCGTTTGATCTTCAACAAACTTTGTGGACGGACGCGCATAGTATGCGTGTGGATCCACCGTTTAAACACGCATTCCACATGTGGAGAGCTTGTTTACAACAGTATGTGGACGCTACACCAACCGTGGGCTCCACAGCTCTCCACCAAGGTCACCCTGTGGAGAGCTTGTTTCAAACAGTGTGGCACGGCCTTTATTCATTCACGTAGTGAAGCACGTAATTTGTAAAATAAAATTCATCATCATCATCGGCTTTGCTTCGTGTCCGAGGAAGACTGTCCTTCATGGTTGTGGGTTCGCATGTGGCTAAAAAGCCCAATCCTGGACCCACATATTCTGGGGCATCTAGTTTAAAGCGTTTCACGGAATGGCACCAGCCTATATATCTGAACTTTGTGTTGCTGATAGCCCTAACTTGCGGCAATCTACGCTTCAATCAGCAAACTCCTCGGCAATAGGCAGATTAGTTGAGCCAAAACGCAACCCCCGGACAAATTTCAAGAGATCGGGCTTTCGCAGTGGCAGGTCCGTCCGCCTGGAATATGCTTCCTGCACGCCTCAGATGCATTGACAATCCGACAGATTTTAAATCTCACCTAAAAACCCACCTTTTCAAAATATCCTATTAAATGTAAGCAACGGTTATCTGATTGCTGGTGTCACATGCAGCTCTCATGACTAAAAACATTGTCAAAGCGCCCTTGAGGTGAGCTATTCACGAAAACGGCGCTATACAAATTAGCCTAATTATTCTTATTATTATATCGGTGGATACGTGTAACATAAATTAAATAACCACCAAAGTCCGGATCGTCCATGTCAACATGTGAAACATCGAAAAAAAAACATTATGTGTTATTACATTATGTGCTAAATTAAATAAACGGTGGATTCGTGGAACATAAATTAAATAGACAATATGTGCACCATCTAAAAATAACATTTTGTGTTAAATTGTTTTTATTTTGTTTAATATCATTGTATTTTATATTATTTGTTTTAGATTTATTTTGTGGGTATTGGACGATCGAAGTGTGCGCGGGAGATGCCTATTGGTGGCGATGAGGTTCGAAACCCATCACACCGCGTCTCCCGCGGAGTGAAAAGAGAAGGATGGAGTGCCGCATCAGTAAAAGTGACAGTCCATTCTTTCTGCCTACCCTTTCGGGGAGACGGCGTGATGGTTAGTTAGTTTAGTTAGTTATATCTAGAGCTTGAGAAGGCGTTGGCAGTAAAGACGCATTAAAATAACTCAATCGAAATAATGTCGTTTTATATTACACCTGACCTTCTACAAAAACCTGTAAATAGATGCTGTTTTGTTTCCTTTTTTTAAAGTATCTTTGGGAATCCTATCCAAATCCTCCTTGTAACATTCCCAGCCACCTACACTTCTCCCGTGACCCTGACATTTCCGTAAACAATACAATTTAGTATACATTTTACTATGCGCTGTTTCCCGTACAATCTGTTTATTTTGTCGCGCTGTTAGAATTTTGTCATGAACACGGCACGATGTCAGTTTAACGTACGAATTTACGTATAAATACATAAACATATGTTTACAGACATGTACGAGTAAGACGCTTGTAAACGACATAATTTTTAACGAGGCATCAAACACAGCACATGCAGTGAAATTCGTTTAAAGGTATTAAATAATTATAATAATAATTTAAAAAAAGATGTTTATTAACTGCTTCCACTTTTGTCTTTATTTCGACAGCGACCGGTTTCGCCAGGCTCGCTGACATCGACAGACAGTGACTATGTTAATAACTGACTCCTTTATATAATACACACAGAGAATCACGTTTACCACCCATTAAAACAATATTAAAATAATTGTTTATAATTTACTGAATTTAAATATAGATATTCAAGATACTTGTATATGTATATAAAAGAGTCTATCAATGCCAGCAACTTGGCGAAAACGGTCGCTTTTGAAATAAAGACAAAAGTGGAAGCAGTTAAAAAGCATCGTTTTATTTAATTATTATTTTAAATGAACTTCCATCAAAATATATCAGTAAAATTCTGTGGCACAGAAATCATGTCTCCTGGAATGATGAGGACCATCTGTCCCTCCATCTCTTTGGTGGTCCACCAGGTGAGCGGTGTCCGGAGAGGATTTCGTAAGCGGCCATATATGCGAGTCTGCCACCATCCATTCTGGCTACATGGTCCCTCCAGTATCTTCTTCTGGGCTTACGATTATTCCATCGAACGATATCCTCTATTTCGCAAGTTTTTCTTATATCTGCGTTACGGACACGATCTCGGAGAGTGTTTCCAGTAATGGATAAGGGAAATTCATCTGAGATGTTCTTAGCAGACCCTTGGTTCGTACAGTGTCGGTCCGCGTCTCTACAATATACCTCATGATAGGTCGCAAGCATGTCTTATAAATTCTGATCTTGCTGTCAATGCTTGTTCTTCCAGTTTATATGTAGCTTCTGAGATTTCGTTTGTTGCTTTGGCTTCAGATGTGATGCAGAAACATGAACATTCATTAATGTACCTCTTGATCGCTGAACAAGAAGTCAATTGGAGGTTCCTCTCTCGCTGTTTGCTTTGTAACCCTTATAAAGCTCTGCCGGGAGTGAATCCGGTTGGTATGAACAAAAAATAATAATAAAGTGGTGATAAAATTAATTAGACAAATGCTTTTAATTGTTTTTAATAATGCCACACAACCTGGGAACTGTCTCATACGAAACTATACGATTTGAATAACTTAACCCTTTATTTGTATATCCTTCGACCATCTTCTGTGTCCATATAAACTTTTTTCAATGTGTTTCATTGCTTTTTTTTTCCTGACTTCGTGTTTTATATCCCCGCTGAATAAATCCAAAGAATCAACAATTTGACATGGCGTGATCTGAAATAAATTTATTTTTGGTTGTATATGGGTCGTGTCTACATATCAATGTAAATATGTATTATATTGTAAATATAAGCAAGTAAGTGTGAATGAATATACCAGAGTTTGCTTATATTATGCGAGATGAAATCAAATTAATTTTTGTTTCATTTGAGTTGTTTTTCGTACGTCAAAGACATACATAGAGTCTATATATTAAATAAGTTTGGATAATCCATTATTTTGGCGGAAACACTTTGATATGAGAAAACGACCTTCGTGGCAGAATGGTAAGAGCTCTGACTGCCATACCGAAGGTCCCGAGTTCGATTCCCGGCGACAGCAGTGTGATTGTTACACTGTCTTTGGTCTGGTGTAGAATTCACGCGACAATAAAATGGCGATAGATTATCTACCTATCACATTTTACGGTTCAAACAACCTGTTGTATACTGCAAAAAAAAAAGATTATTGACTGTTTAATTGAAACACTTTTATAATATCACAAATGATTTAATTTCTATGAAATTATTGTGACAGCTGTTTCGCTTACCAATATAGGAATCATTAGGTGCTACAATCAACTGACAGTTGGTTGTAATACCTGATGATGCTAACATTGGTTAGAGTAACAGCTGTCGCGACAATATCATAGAAAATAAATCAATTGTGATATTATAACAGCGTTTCAATTAAACAGTAAATAAATTAATTTGTATCGCTAGTGTTTTATAATTTTATTAATTTATTTTAGCGTTAACAATGTGGAATTATTTATTTTTTCTTGATCAATTGTGTATACCTCCATATAAACTAGTAATAACAAATAAAATTGACTGTTTTCTAGAACTTTTATTATAATTTATAGGAATGACAAGTTTCGGCTGTCTAAGGCATTGTCAAATCTCATTCCCATAAATTAGAATAAAGCTCCCGAAAACATACGTTTTCATTCATATTAATTACTACAGAATTACTTAATGTCGATTTTTTATGAGGTCATTTGATTGGCCATGCTTTTCGCTCTTTTGCTCTTTCCACTCATACTGCTTGTATACAACATTTTAACATTTTTTATCTCGTCCATTCGTTCCATATGTCCAAACCATCTCAGGAATCCTTTTTTTAATTTTACTTATGATACAATCATCTACCTTACATTTTTCCCCTATTTCGTAGTTCGATATTCTATCATATATCGTTTTTCCACACATTCTTCTCAGTGATCTCATTTCTACGGCATTTATTCTACTTTATTTCTTAAACGACGATGTTAAACTCGTTAAAAAATATGTCATTTAATATTAATAAAAATAATATAACAGCAATAATAAATGTGACATTTGATGATGCCCTAGCATGGTGAAACGTGTCAACTCGTAAAAATATTATGAAACTTCTAGATACGATGTGTTCAAATTTCTATTACATTTTATTTCAATGAAAATGGAAACTTTCGTAATCCAAAAATTATAATTATATTTGATATTGAATATCCTATCATGTGTGTCCTGATCATATATGTTGTAGCTTCATTTAAGTGATCACAAATGCTTTAATCATATTGAATTTCACGCCTGTGAATGCATCAGTCATGGCTTGTTACCTTTTTAGATGGTATAATGAAGAATGACTCGACTGAGAGTCCCGAAGCTGCATATCACCAAATATGAGTAACTAATCGATTAGGCAAAGTGGCAGGAACGCTGGCCCCAGTCACATGACCCGCGTGTGAACTCTGATTTTTAATTCTTATTGCATAAATATAAACATCTTCATGTAACAGTATTGAATATTAACTTTATCATAAACAAATTAAATACTAGATTTTACTTTAATACAAATGGCGACCTCACAGAATGTATTTATTTTATCTTTTTATTGTTTATCCATTTACAGGACAAAACATATTGTTTATAATACATATTTTTAAGGAAAACTAAATTTAATTCAGAAGCGCTAGAAAAGTGTTACGTATTTTGACCATAAATACGCAATATTATAAATACATAATGATCATTTAAAATGAAAAATAACAAAGAAAATCACTCTTATTTGTGGTGGCATAAATATTTGCCACATTCCTATAAAGAATTAAATCATTTAAACATTCCATGATTTTCAATTGAAATATATAAAGTACGCTCCCGATTTTACGGGGTCGGGTTAGCCGGGATGCGGATTATCCGGGACACTTGAGTCATTGAAAAAATATTTTATAAAAACATAATTTTTTCACAACAGTACTTATAATGCATTTGTCACAATGACATTTGGCGTTTAGTTCACATTGACGCCACCGCCAACATACGTTTGTGGCTCTTAAAGTCTTAATTTTTTTTTATTGTAAAAAAGTGTTTATGGTATAATGTCTATGTCTATGGTATAATGGATAAACGCAAACGAGTCGTACTTTCAATTGAACATAAACTCGAAATAATTGAATGTTTACAAAATGGTTCAACCGGTAAATATTTATTGAATCAATATAATGTTGGTGATCAAACTATACGGGAAATCATTAATTAAAAGAGAAAACAAATGTTTTCGGATTAACCGGGAAATCGATATTACGGGATTTTTTTGACACGTAAATTTCTTCTTCTTCTTTTTTTTTTTTTTTTTTTTTTTTTTTTTTTTTTTTTTTTTTTTTTTTTTTTTTTTTTATGTACACAACAGGTCGTTTGGACCCAATTACAGTATACAATTTTTATTTTTATTTTTTTAGCTCTTATATTGATTCTCGTGACATGTGATAGGTAGCCAATCTATCGCCATTTTATTGTTACGTGAATTCTACACCAGACCAAAGACAGTGTGACAATCACACTGCCATCGCCGGGAATCGAACCCAGGACCTTCGGCATGGAAGTCAGAGCTCGTAACCACTCTGCCACGAAGGTCGTCTTCGTCAGCCTTCATCGGTCCACTGCTGGACATAGGCCTCTTCCCTTCCTTTCCACTCGTCTCTATTATCTGCCTTTTTTATAAAATTTAAAACCATTTTTTTTAATTTACCTTATCCTAATTACTAACCAATTATTATTATTTTGCTGAATCGCTATTAACATCATTACAGCGCGAGCCAAATCGATCTAAATGGTATAACTATCATATTGATGCTCGTGACATGTGATAGGTAGCTATTATATCGCCATTTTATTGTCATGTGAATTCTCCACCAGACCAAAGACAATGTGACAACAACACTACCATCGCTGGGAATCGAACCCGTGACCTTCGATACTACTACGATACACTTTTAAATATGTTGTAATATTTTTTTTTCTTTTTTAAAATACTAACACCAAAGATTTAAATCAAGGATATTAGAATTTATTTTACAATCTTCAATGTGAGCAGAAAAGAGCTCATTATTATGAAGAAGGAATCTGGTCGTGTCCAGGCTCGAACCCAAGTCCCCTGGATCAGGAGCCAAGCGTTCTATCCCCTAGACCACCACCCGATTTACAGTTTCTCTTGAGAAATATGTTCTAGAAAATTTATAACATTGCTGGTGTTTGAGCACTTTTCATGATGTCATAAAGTGTATTCATATGCCTCTTCCCCGATGCGTATTAACGCTAAGCAATAAAGAGTGTCGTAAAATATTTAACATTATATAGGCTGAGTAATATATTACATCACTGATAACGATGCCTAATACTAAGACATAATCGATAGTGGCATACAAATGAGGAGATCGCTAGAATAGTTAAACGTCTGTCTCGGGTTTCAACTTTTCCATTTCATCGGACGACGGGAGATACAACGAGCGAAAAGGTTGGAAGAGCCACCTTTATTGTTTGTTGGCGATTTCTTTTACAAACCGTTCATACGTGTCTCCCTTTGAACCTTTTACCGACTGTAAAACGTTATCTTGATCATGGTAAGCTTTGATGTAGAAAGGTTTTATATTGAAAGATTTTCAGCAACAATGATTTAAATACTTTCCCGACTGGACGGGATATTTATTTGTATATGGTACGTGGCCATCCACATCACACGGAAATTCGGTATCTCTACTTTCTACGAAACCACGAAAGTAAACGGTCCAGGTATATTTAGTTTTTATTTTTATTTGAAGTTTTGTATTAGCTTTACCCCCTTTGCCCTTATTTACTTGTGCAGTATTGTTCGAATTAATGTGAACACATACAAATTTTCACTATTTTACTTTTTTTCACAGTGTTGGCAACACTCCTATGTCAAAGGAGCGGCCATTTTGTTTTACTGTTCCGTCAGTCAGTGAGTAATGACACATAGCAAGCTACAGATGCGTTTCATTTATTGTTTTTAAGAATTATTGTGTTTTTAGTGAATTAAGGCTTTATTTGATTTTTATTAGTGAAGATGGATATTACTTCCAAAAAACGCACAGTAACTCTTGCAATAGAAACCATTTGAAATCAAACGCTTAATTTAAATTCAATAGTAACTCTCGTTTTATATGTAATTATATAATTATAAAATGTTAAATTAAATAATTTTGTTTTATGTATCACAATTGTATTTTCATATTGGTTGACATAGGTTGACGAAACAGCTGACGCGTAAAATAAAATACAACCATCACGCCGTCTCTCCGAAAGGGTAGCAGAAAGAATGGACTGTCACACTTTAACCGATGACACACACACTCCTTCTCTTTTCGCCCCGCGGGACACGCGGTGTGATGGGTTGTGAACCTCATCGCGACCAATAGGCATCTCCCGCGCACACTTCGATCGTCCAACATCCACAAAATAAATCTAAAACAATTAATATAAAACCAAATGATATAAAATAAAATATCTAAATAAAAAAATATTTAACACAAAATGTTATTTTTAGTTGGTGCACATATTGTCTATTTAATTTATGTTCCACGTATTCAACTTTTTTTTTTTAATTAGAAATACATAAAACAAAGTTTAAAATGTTAAGGTATCATAGTGTTTCGGCCAAAACAATTAACTTAACTTCTAATTAGCTTATTATTATATTATATTATATTATATTAACTTCTTTCAAGTGTACAATGATGTTGTTGTACCCACTCTCATATACGAGTATGGAAGGGATGAAGGATGAAATTAAATAAATAAAGTGGAAATAAGATCTCTTAGATGAAAGTGTAAAAAATCTGTGTATAATAGAGTGTCGAATTAAAATATAAGACTTGAATGCAGTGCGAATGAAAGTGTTATGAACAAAATAATTAAAGGATCAATAAGATGGTTCTAACACGTGGAAATAATTAATGAAGAAAGAATTGTAAAAAAAGTATATGGACGATGTTAACGTAAGCAGAAATAGAGGAAAACCGAAGAAAACATTATAAACAAATATTATTTATTAGTTCTTAATGATAAAAAATAATGATTAGTATTTAAAATAATTTGCCCAGGTTAATTTTTTAATTAAATGTATTGTTCCTTTGTATTATATCGAATTTTAAATGCGTTTTTTAAATTAGTAGTTCTTTGTTTTGTTTTTATTATATATTTACACCTGAAGATGGAGGTATCCTCCGAAACATGTAGTGCTTTTTAATATTTTATGGATTATAAACAAAGTTATTTTCTTTAAGATAAACTTAAGGCGTTAACACTGTGGAATTCCATAATGACGAATGTTTATTAATTAAAACATTGTTTTTTCCACTTTTGAATTTATTTTTCTCGACATGTTTCGAAGGCTTACACCTTCATCATCGGGAGAATGACATAAACGTTTATATCGCTCTCCCGATGATGTAGGTGTAAGCCTTCGAAACATGTCGAGAAAATAAACTTAAAAGTGGAAAAACAGTGTTTTAATTCATAAAAATTCGTCAAATTTATTTTCAGTTTCCTTAACATTATTCAAATAAATAATTATTTAAATATGTATACTTATGCAAATCTTTTGTAAATGCTTAAATAACAGATCTTATAATTTTTATAGGTCTGCCAAAATTACTTTTTTTTTCTTTTTTTTGTTAGTATAACACAATAAATAAGTATTATATTCAATCTCATTATGTGGGTCTCTCTTGAAATTAATAGAGATAATCCAAGACTTCGCTTTGTATTCTGCTTTGTGTTGGCTGCCGGGAGAATGTTAGCCATCCTGGGACCTCGTTATGTGCGTATCAGATAATTGGGATTATTGAATCCCAACAAAGTTTATTTAACCAGTAAATGGCGCTCATTCTACTGAACGTTTCTTTAACTTCATTCGTCTTCGTTAGAAAAAACGGTATCAAAATATGGATTGATACATTAGTTTTGACGTTTTTTTTTTAATAAAATAAAATTATTCCATATTTTGTTTGTGTTATTTATTTCATCAATTATATAATTTCCATTGATTCTTATAATCTTATCCAACCTTTCTATTAACTTATTAATACCGTTGGAGTGAAATTCCGGTGACTTCGATTCGAAACATGTATTAAGGGATGTTTTTACCTGCTCTATTGTATATAAAATAATTATCATTAAAAAAAATTCCAGTAATCTGAATAAATGATATTCAGAAGGAACCTGATCTGAAGAATACGGTGGTTGCTTGATAACATCCCAATCCAAATCATTTAGCTTATCGTCGCCACATGTGGTCGCGCATTCAATTCTGGTCTATTATTTTCAAGAGAGATGTTTAATTTTATTAATTGTTGACAATATCATTCTGATGTAATTGTATGAATGCGTATTAGAAGTTCAAAATACACAATACCCTAGCAATCATACAAAAACATCAAAACTTTTGCATCAACCCAATATAAGAATTGATATATAAATTAGCTCGACAGTCTGCAACGTTAGCGTTAATGGTGAAAATCTGGAACAAATGGATGAATTTGTATATTTAGAAAGTATGTTTACAAATAATGGGAGATTGGAGAGAGATATTGAAATTGATGGGTTGGGGCTGGTAAGTGATGGTGTACTTAAAGTGCACATCGCAAACAAAAGCTTATACAAAAAAAGGTAAGATGGCCGTGCACAATGATGTGCCGACCCATATGTATGGAAGTAAATCATGGAACTGGCAAAATAAGGATGAAAGTAGAATGAATTCCGTACAAATTAGATATCTTAGACGAATGTCTGATATATCTGTAAATCAACAACAACAACAAAAACAACCACGGGTAGGCAGGGAGAATGGACCCACCACACTACTCTATCCTAACATACCTCTCTAGCTTCCTCCACATTCATAAAGCGAATCATACACGCACGTCGATTCTTCCGGCTTCTAATATGACCAAACTTACAAATTTGATTAATTTGATCATGCCATGTTTTCCTCGGTCTACCTCGACTCCGTACCGTAAATCAAACGACTGTAAATGAAAGAGTGTCAAATGCAAATACAATAAGTGAATCTAGTGCGAATGAAAGTGTTATGAACAAAATATTAAAATGATCATTTAGATGGTTTGGACACATGGAATAAATTAATAAAGAAAGAATGGTAAAGAAAGTATATGTAAAATACATAAACGGAACTATTAATAGAGGAAGACCGAGGATTACGCGGTACGATCAAATCAATAAAAAATTGAAAATCGGCCACGCTAGGAGTCGGAGAAATAGACGTGCGTGCATGACATGAAGTATGAATAATGAAGAAGTGAGAGAAGTGTGTAAGGAAATAACAATTTGACAGTCAATTCTTTCTGCCTACCCCTGTGAAAGACGGCGTGATGCTTCGATAATTGGTTAATAAATAACACCAATAAGACTTACTTGGATGGATCTTCTGGCCTACAGAGGTTCAGCTCTAATGGCTATTCCTCTTACGTCTGTAGAAAGCATTGTTGGAATGTGATTTGGTAGTTGTTTTATAATGGGGCTAAATGTATGACACCGGATATTTCGACGTTTTTTTACGAATCTCTCAAGATGCTAGAGCGTGGCAGTTTATCTCCTTAACCTTACGATGAAACGACACAACTGTAGGTAAGGAAGATGGTGAACAATACAACCAATGTAACACCTCAATACGTCATTTCAAAATGAAAACATCATGATGGATTAGAAAATAAAATCTAGCGATTCAAATTTCATTAGTGAACCTTTTTCTAGTAGAGCGTGAGTGGACCGAGGCGTTCACATCTCAAAAGATTTCGATACGTGACCTCCTAAATGGACCTCCTTGCTTTGTATAGACCGCGGATTGACGGTTGGAGGGTTGCCGTGGCTGGTAATTGAATCAAGATTCTTTTTTCAAATAATATTTCCATATTCTATTTTTGATTCCTCGAGCCTGGAATGCTTTTCAAATTTAAATGTTGTCCCTCGGACGTGAAGTCATAAATGTTTATAATGAAACAAGTTTAAAATTAATTTTATTCGTAGACAGTCTAACCCAGTACGTCAATTTTTTTTTCTTTGCATTCTTCTTCTTCTTTTTCGGTCGCATGATGGTGAGTTGTCCTGAGATGATGGATGTCCAGTAATCCTTCCATCTCTTCGGCGGCATAAAAAAATATTGATTAGCTATCTGTCACTTGTCATGAGAATCAATAGCTAAAATGTTGTATACAGTCATAGAGTTCAACATCAGAATCAGCTGTATACAAATGTGGAGAGCAACGGGAAACTACCACATTAAATGCTCAAGTGGCTTCTAAAGAACTATCAAAAAATAGTATACTTTGTTGCAAACCAATTCCTTGAATAGATACTAGTGAAGCGCGAATATAAATATTATAAAACTTCTGTAAAACAGACATATATACGATATAACTCGTATTAATCATTCATAAATAGTTAGATATATATTCTTAGTATCCTAATACGGAGGCCCTTCCTTTCTTCTTCGAAGGGATAATTAAATAATCGAAGTTAGATAATTAAATAATCATTTTAAAAGCGAGAAAGCGGAATTAGTAAAAATCCCAAGTACGACATACTGGAATTAATAAAAATCCCAAGTACGACCATCTTATCGTCTCAAATTTAACCCTTAGTTAAAATAATCAATTTTTTGTAAATAAGTTTATTTTGTCTTATTTACCTTGGATCCGATTATTCAGAAGAACTTTTCTTTAGCTATACATTAAAATTTAAAAAGTATTTTCGAGTTTCATAAATACATATAATCTCATTTTGTGGAAACGCCCGAGAAAAGTTTCTCATCTGTTTATTCCTGAGAACCTCTGAGATCTCTAACTTTTTTATAATTTCATATTTTAAAACTTGCCCAAAAATTTTAAGCACTTTAAAATTTTCCGTTCGTCCTAACTGACAACTTAAAAAGAGATGATTCTTTTTTTTTAATTTGTGGAGTTTTCAGGTTGATTGATTATTCAATGTAATAACGGTCCCAGGATCTTTAGTACTCGTAGAACTAACTTATGAAATTATAACATGATATCAGTAATTTGATAATATCAATCACACCAACCATATGCTTCTGGTCATCGTTAAATCCATAGATTAGATACTATCTCTTTGACTGATTGTGATTGAAATTAATTGTTATGGTGAGCCTAAAACCTTTTGGAAAATTACGTATAAAAGAAATACGCTTTGAATAAATCAATGATCAGTAAATTTTTATCAAATTTTTATTTAAAATCATTTGAAAAATCTGCAATGTAGAAGATGTCGTGCGATGGGGAAGACTGAGAAGAGCATGTTCTGAAAGAGTGATAAATATAGCCGCAAATAAAGTACCAACAGGAAATCGACCGTCAGGAAGACCACCTAAAAGATGGCGAGACAGTTGGACATCTGTATCCTAGGAACAAGCTCCGAGAAATAACAGGACACAGTCCTAAATAAAGCGGAAGAAGAAGAAGAAGAAGATTAAAAAAATAAGAGGGTGCTCGTAAATTTTTAAATGTTTTGTAATACTTATAAAATATGTAATAAGTTAAATAAAACGAATGAAAACGTCAGTTTTCTAGAAGTTTTATTATATTTTATGGGAATGACATGTTTCGCTCTTCTGAGACATTATCAAATGCCTTAGAAGGGCGAACGAATGTGAAGGGCGAAAACTGACGTTTACATTCGTATTAATTATTTAATATGGAGTTAACATTATTGTTCAAGAAACAATAAAACGAATATTTTTTATTTAAAACTGTACGTTTCCCCCACTTTAACAAAAGTGATGGTAAAGTTTATATCGTTCTCCGATGAAAAGGGTGTAAAGCCATCGAAACACGTGGCACGAAACACGAAACAAAAACTATTTTAAATCATGTTTTGATAACTTTACATCTTCATCATCGGATGACGACATAAACTGAACTTCTCCAGATGATGAAATGATAAAAACATCGAAACATGTCGAGAAAAATAAACTCGTAAGTGGAAAAGACGGTGTTTTAATTTGTAAAGACTCGTCGTCATGGAATTCCTTAGTCTTAAATGTAAAATATTATGTGCTAAATTTGAGTAAGATATGATTTTTTAAGATAATCGAATGATTTATCTGAAATCGCTCGCTGGCATCTACAGACAGAAGATCATCAGTAAAATCATTTGATAATTTTATATATGTGTATTTATTTTTGGTATACAATTCCATCCCTTACTTCTGATTCCATACACCCAGAATATTTTTCATGTACGCAAAGCCATTTTATATTTATTATATAACATTTATTCTTACGTTTTTCGTTTTTTTTTCAGAAATCGAAGCCGGTGAAGCTTGCAAATGGCTTAGAGCGGCAGGTTTTCCACAGTATGCGCAAATGTATGAAGGTAAGTCGCTTTTCTTTAAACTTTACTATTAAGTTCTGCTTTTGAGGAATTTGAACTATTTCATATGTTTACTTATTTACACAACACAATAGATACTGATAAAATGCGAAGATTTCAAATCCCGATTATTCTAACTAACTAACCATCACGCCGGCTCTCCGGAGGGGTAGGCAAAATGAATGGACCACAACACAGTTCTATTTTGACATGATTCTCTAGATTTCTCTGCATTTCTAGATCGTGTCATGTTTTCCTCGGCCTTCCTCCGCTCACGTCGTTTACATATATATTCTTCACCATTCTGTCATCATTAATTCTTTCCATGTGTCCAAACCATCTTAACGACTCTTTCCTTATTTTCTTCATAACACATTTATTCGCACTGCATTCACTTTTAATTTTTGCATTTGACACTATAACATATGTACAGATTCACCACACATTCGTCTTGGAGATCTCATTACCACTCTATTTATTCTACTTTCATCCTGGTTTTGCACGTTACATGCTTAACTTCCAAACATAAAAGTCGGTTCAAGAACACCATTGTGCACTGCCATCTTAGCTTTATTGAATAGACTTTTGTTGTCCCGAAAAATCCCGAATGTATTTTAATGAAATCATCAAAAGATTAGAACATAATACCGGCGGGCTTAATACATATGTCTCCATATTAATTACTTCGTTTTGATTGCAAAAACTAGTATCGTTGATAAACCTTTAGTATTAATATACGACTGTCCATAATATCACCGTTTTCATATTTTTATGGTCATATGATCAGAGGAATATCGTTTTTTTTTATTAAGACCAACTTCTCACGCATTTCGCTCGTCAATTGTTCCTCAATATTTCTTCTATATTCGCCATCACTTTGTGTTGTGGATTCACATTTGAATAACATTTTGAAAACATTGTATTTTCACAACACTTTTTTGCACCTTTCGCAAACATGTTTTGGGACACAGACTTCCTTTCTTCAGTGTATGAATTTTATCAGTCAAATGAAAGATAGTCATCAAATGAAAAAGTGGTGGGGGGAAAATGAAATTTAGCGGCAGAGTAAATTATTGTTTAGCTATAATTATGAGACAGGGGAAACAAATCAATTATGGGACTAGAAGTTACGTTTACTCTCTTATTTACGAGTATAATATCTTTGTTGTTTTGAATTTGACTGTTAAAATTCATTCACTGAAGAAAGGAGGTCTGTGTCTCGAAACACGTTTGTGAAAGGTTCAATAAAGTGTTTGTAAAAACATAATGTTTTCAAAAAGTTATTCAAATGTTCCTTATTACTCTAATATTGATTATTTTTATTGTATTTTTATATTTTTATTTTAGAATATTTTTATAGACACCTAGGATTTAAATCGGGTTCAAATATTTCACCATCGTGAAAAATGTCTATCTCCGAAGCGTCCACGTTCATATAACAAATGCTTTATTTCAGAAGTAAACATGCTTATTTTTTGTTGGTTGATACTTGATGGCCAGAAAGGTGTTTAAACATGCGGTATTTGACAACACTGTTGTATAAGTATATTTATAACCAAAAGTGAGTTCAAGAGACCAACTCATCATCGGCTTTGTCCACCTGTGTAACCGTTTCACTAAATTAATTCAAATTCCATCATAAATTTTTTTTTTTTTTTCTATCGAAATCCTCGCTGGAAAAAATAAAGATGCTTTAATGAATAATTAATATGATTGAAAACGTCTGTTTTCTAGAAGTTTTATTATAGTTTATGGAATGACATGTTTCGTCTTGCCGTGGTATTATCAAATTGTTTGAACATTATTAATAAACAACAAAATATTTGATGGCAAATGCTAAGGCTTCTTCTAAAAATACTAATGCAAGGGCATTTTATAAAGAAAAACATTTGGTAATACCTTAGCAGTGTTTGGCGTGTAATTAAAATATAAACGTGCGTCTCCCGCGGGGCGAAAAGAGAAGGATCAAATGCCGCATCGGTTAAAGTGTAACAGTCCATTATTTCTGCCTACCCTTTCGGGAGACGGCGTGATGGTTAGTTAGTTAGTTAGTTTGAAATATAATGTATTTAAAAAAAATTATGTTTTTGTTTTTATTCATAATTTATTATGGAATTTTAGATCTAGCTTAAGAAAAAATAAATATATCTAAACTGTAAATCCCATACCCATAAATGCAAAGTCAACCTTTCTGTACCATTTAGCTTTTGGTTTTTCTTTAATTTATAAATTTAATTTAATGACCCTGGAATTCCATAGTTTCGCTAAAATTTAATAATAATTAATATTACAAATTCATATATTATATTGTATAAACATTCATATTATTAAGTATTATCTTTATAATATTTGTTGTATATTAAATAATATTAAATATTTTAATTGTTATGTTCTCTATAAAACTTGTGATTTTTATTTAATATTTATTATCCCTACAAAAATATGAAAATTATTCGATTATTTTGACATTAATATAGCCTCTGTCAAAACTGTAATTAAAATATTGTGAAGTTCGCAACGATTCCATCAACTTTTGAAATGGAAAATTTGTATCGCCATTATCAAACGTTGGAGTTCGCCGTCAGACCAGAGTTTGACTTTTCCGTGAAAAACCAAAATGTCAGGGCCGCGTGTGTTTTCCTTGGGAGGCATTAATGACTTCATCAAAGCGTTTTCTCTCTATTTACGACGACTGCTTGCAAACGCCGTGTTTTACCGGCGTAGTTTTATTCCTTCGCTTTAAATAAGATTCATTTAAAAGACTATTTCTTTCAGATGAACGAATGTAATCTTCTTTTGTTTTTTGTTCATAAAATAATCAGTTTATATAATTTACAACCGCAATCCTCGTAAATATTATGTATATGAAAAATTTCAACATAACATTTCCATTTTATTCTTAGCGGTAATCAAAATTGTTTTAATAACATTCTTTTTCGAATGTAAAATGCGTTATTACTTATTTCAAGTACCATATTATAAATCTGTAAGAAAATTGGAATGCCAACAATATTAAAAAAAACATTTCCTTAATTAATTCACGTTTTAAAAAGTAATTGAATTCTTAAATTCGACATCTGCAATGTGGCGAAGAATCTCGATATCGTGATAGTATAGTTATCCTCTGGGGAAATTGTAAATATTCGACTTTTTTTTCGAAAACATTGTATTATCACAACACTTTTTTTAACTTTTCACAATCATATTTCGGCCCACATTAAAATTTTTAAATATCTACAAAAGTAACATTAAAATACATCGAAGAAGAATGTCTGTGACCCGAAACATGTTTGTGAAAAGATCAAAAACGTTTTGTAAAAACACAGTGTTTTAAAAAAATATATTCTGATATTTTTTCACAGTACGTGAATATGAATATACGAGTATTGTAGAAGAAATATAAAAAGTTATTATATTATAGTTTACTAGTAGAAAGACGAATAATGGATAAAAGAGGATTTTAAGTTTGCTATTAGTAGATAAATAAATGAATAAGTTTGTTTGTTTATAGAAAGAATTATTAATGAATGAAAGTGGTTAGTTTGCTAGTAGAAAATTAACGAATGAGATTGGTAAGATTGCTAGTAGAAAAATTATAAGCATAGTATTATAATTCAATTTAATTCAATTTATTAAAAAATATATATTTACCAGACTTTTCCAATGCGTAGTAAGTAAAAAAATATATATATGACAACAAAAAAATAATAAGAAGTGTATTATATAGATATAACAATTTTTTTTTCAAAAATTCACGAATGTGATTAGATTTGACAGATATTAAAATGATTTTAATATCTGCCAAAATTAACCACATTCGTGAATTTAAAAAAAAAAGTTTTATTTATAAAATATATCATTGATGAAGAGCTCGTGCGTCCGAAACATGTGTGGTTTTTATTTTTTAATAAAGTATGTGTTGTATACACAGTATAGTATATCAAAAAAGAAACAATAGTATAATTATTTAAAAACATGTGTTCTATATAAAGCTGCGTCGACATTGTACATATATTATATGAGAAGTTCAATTATTAGTGGAAGCTCCTCACGGTTCTGCATGTGGGTTGTGGAGGGCTTCCGACCCAGTTTCGGTACCGCGGAATGTTCATTACGACCCCTTGTCCCTTGTACCCCGTACCGCCATATATACTACGCTCGAAACAATGCCTTATCTCTTCCAGAAATGTGTGCTTGTAAACCGAGCAAAAGAAATACGTTTTGTAAGATATTACGTTATTTTTTTTTAAAGATTAACAGAGAAGAAAATAGTTCATTATGAAGCACGAATCTGGTTATGCTCACACTTGATTGAACTCATACCCCCTGGATCAGGAGCCAAGCGTTCTATCCCCTAAACCACCACCCGATTAAATATAAATGAAATCTTACAAATGATAGTTAAAATACAATATAAACGAAATCTTACTAAAGGCGATCACATACTAAGTCGGAAAAATCGTCTAGCGTGCACGTTACGATGTATTAATATAGAAGAAGCTCAAGAGGTATATCAGAATAGAACAGTATGACGTTTTATCCTCTCTACCTACCCCTCCGGGGAAACGGCATGGTAGTTATTTATTTATTTAGTCATTTAATGGTTTGGACTCACGAAAATAATTACGTAAGATATAATGTTATAGAAAAAAGGTATATATTAACGATGTAAACTGAACAATATACTTACATAGATGAAGACCGAGGAAAATGTACCACGATCAAATCTATCAAATATTAAACGTTGGCCACGTGAGGAGTCGAAGAAGTCGACGTGTGTGCATGATACAAGGTATTTTGCGGCACATTATTTCTGCTTAACTCTTTGGAGAGGCGGCGTGGTGGTTTGTTCGTTTTAAAATAGAATACAAGCTGTTAATCTGATGTCGATATGAAACCGTTCAAAATTAGAATAACAACAGATTTTAGATAGTTATTTAAATTTAAACAATATTCGAACGTGTAACGCATTAAATAAATGAAAAACATATTACACAATGTTTAATATTATAGTCGATTATACAGTGCTTAAAATTCTCCAACCAAATTTGTAAAAGTTTTGATTAAATTAAATATTTTGATTGCCACTAATTCCCAAACACTGAATTTATGTTATAAATCAACTAGTAAACAAACAGTAATCATATTAATGGAATAAGCGAAATTCCCCCAGTTTCTCATTCGCTCTGCTTATCAATTTGGGTTGATATTCCCCTAGCCGTTCGGGTGAAGGTGTCCCCTTCTCTTCACTATAATGGAGATGTCACCAGAGCGATCCAGACAACGCGGCGAAAGTCGAAACTTCGTGTGAACAAAGTGAATTAAATTACGACTAACTTCGTTAGGAAGTTCACGAGCAGCAATGATCGAATGCCATCTGTGAATAAATTTCCGAATCGATGGGATCATCTCTAATGCTCGGCTTGTATTGGACTTACGAATTTTGCCGAGCCAGTCATGTATACTGTTTTTTTATGAATAGAAAAAGCAAAAAAATATGTATTTTTTTTTGCCTTTCAAACAATGAAATAAACGAGTACGCTTTTTTTTAATTAAAAATGCTATCAGCTAGAATTTCAATAATCGAAAAAATAAGGTTCATGTTAATTTTAATATAATTTATTGATTTTTCTTGTAAAAGCTACAACTATAGAATTTTAAACTTCAAATGAATTCGTGTTTTTTATATAATTATCTCAAATATTACTCAATATAAATACGTTTTATTATACCATAGATTTGTGAATTTAAAAGATATTCATCTTCCTTAATTACAAAGAATACAATTACAAATAATCCCTAGATGGAAGTTCATTTTAAAGAATAATTAAATAAAACTGTGTTTTTTTACCAATACTCTCACTTTTGTTTTTATTTCGACAGAGAACAGTTTCACTAGGCTAGCTTACATAGTTTTATTTCATTATTATCGTTTTATTAAATTATTGTTTAACAATAGTAATGACAAAATATCATCTTGATTTAGCTGGCTCACGCGCGAAACCGGTTAGATAAACCTATCTGTTTTTTTTTAAATATTTTTTTGACAAATAAATTATTTGTATTACTATTATTTGTCGTATATACATTGGTATCATTGTTTTTATTTTTTTGAATAACGCTCTAAAATAATAGATATTTATAAACCTTTATAAATATCAGCCGGTGAGAGCTTTTATCGCTGAACTATAGTACATCTATGGTTATATTTAGTTTTTTCTTATTCTAGGTGAATCTTTAAAATGCTTACATTCGTAACAAGTATTTATCTTTCTACGAAACCTTTAAAAGCTATTTATCAATTCGTTTTGAAGCGCTTTTCAACATTTCGTATCATTTCAACTTACTAAAAATCCTTCAATATCGTCCTTTATGACTGTGTTAATTTATTTTGTACACAAGAAGGAAATACGAATACATATTACTTTTATGTCGATGAAATTTTGTAATATTAAATTTGATACTCTCAAGGGTATGATAACAGAAAAAATACTCTTGATGTTCATTTCAACATGTTTATATAGTATTTTTCCGTATTAATATATTAAATACTTAATTGAATCAGTTAGAGCTTCAGCGTTCATTTACAAAAGGGTGTTAGTAGTCATTTTGACTTATAAATGTATAATGAAGTAGACGGCCTTCACGGCAGAGTGGCAAAAGGTATTACTGCTACACCGAATGTCCCACTTTCGATTCCCGGCGATGGCAGTGTGATTGTCACACTATCTTCACATGACAATTAAATGGCAATAGATAAGATGCTAAGATATTATCTAATGTTAATGCCTTAAAATAGTAAATCTTAACATTCCAATAAAATAAATTATAACTTCTACAAAATAGAAGTTTTCATTCGTATTAATTATTTCATAAGTAGTTTTACATCATAGTATAGGGTGTTTTTTTAGAGGTTTGGTTTTTAAACTTGCAACATTGTTTCAACAGACTGTCTATTTGACAGTTGACAGGTGATTTGTAGTAAGTACGTTTTGCCATTCTCCATGAATAGACTGACGTCAGAACAGCGCGCTTGCAAATTGTGCAAATTTATTTTTAAAATCACAGTTTGGTTCGCCAAACTTATCGTGCACTACGTCCATTTTACGGTCGACGTAATCGTCCATCCGAGCAAGGTATACTCTACCACGTATACTCTAGTGGATAATACGCATCCACAAAGACGACAATGAAGACTACAGGGGAAAAACAAGGAATGTCAGTAGAAGGTTAATTGGAATAAATTGAGAATAAAGCTAATCAAAGTCTATATATTTGTTAGCAATTAGCAATCGATTATTTGGCCATAGTCGATGACACACATGATTTTTGAATATGAAAATTTTACTGTGGATAGATACGTACAAATGCCGCTAGATGGCATTATTACATTTATTTTGAATTTTAACTGACATTCCTTGTTTTTCCCCTGTAGTCTTCAATTATGATTGTCGAATATTGGACTTCACGATTGCGCTTCATTCGGGCTAGCCGTGGCGCTCATTTGCCCGAAATCATATTTAAACAATAATTGCATAAAACTATCTATTAAATAAATCCAATATCATAGACATTATCATTATATAATTTGTAATTTTTTAATTTTGAATATGTATTGTATACCTCCAAAAAAAACATCATATATAAGAAACAGTATATTACTCATATGAATGAAATTAATATGTAACTTTATGGATCTTGTTTCTTAATATTTTGCGCTATTACAGATTACATAGCTTTTTTTACTTTCATATAAAACATATTTCTACGCATTAATAACAACTTATTTCCCAAAGAACCAACACATCGTTTTATAAAGCGTAATAGAAAATTTTCCAACGTGCTAAAAAGAACATTTTCCATTTAAAAATTTTCTCGGTAAGGTTCTTCATATTGATTTTTAAATCAACTTAAACGTTGTTCGACGAAAAAAAACTAGACAGGGGCTAGATTATCTTTGAAAAAAATATTAATACGTTCAAAAAATACTTGAGAAATTTATCTTTCTCATACGATATTCAGAATCGAAATTTCGCTGTATAATGAATAGTAATGAACTTTATCTAATAACGTCTTCCATCCTTCAGGAATTGAGGGCTCTGTACCAAATGGCATATAGGTATATACCGAAATCTCTGATTTGATTTATCTCGTGATTTCATCTTTATTCGACATTTTGGTAACTTCATTTTCAATTCTCTTTTGATATTTCGTAGTGGGAAAATGTGGTGAGTTGGAATGTGAATCACTCTTTATCTAATTGGAATCAAAGAAGGCTGATAGTATAATGGATAAGGCTTTTATTTATTTTTTCTCATCTCACTTACATTACCTTATGTATGGAAGTGAAGTTTGAAGCTGTAAAAGAAGGATGAAAGTAGAATAAATGATATCGGAACCATACAAATTGTATGGTTCTTCACTAACTTACTATGTTATATATTATGTTTTTATAACTGTTAATTCAAAAACTTTGTTTTATATCACAAATTGTATTTATTTTACTTTACGACAGCTGTTTCATCAACCAATGTTGACATCATCAGGTGTTACATCAACATTGGTTCAAAGTTTTTGAATTAACAGTTATAAAATGTTAAAATATCATAGTGTTTCGGCCAAAACAATAGACTATTTAATTATGTTTTTGAATAACTTTCACATTTGTTATACAATTAATACGAATGAAAACGTCAGTTTTTTTGAAGTTTTGTTATATTTTATGGGAATGACATGTTTCGACCTTCTAAGGCGTTATCAAATGTCTATCGACATTTGATAATGCCTTTGAAGGGCGAAACATGTCATTCCCATAAAATATAATAAAACTTCTAGAAAACTGACGTTTTCTTTCGTATTAATTATTTATATGGAGTTTACCATCATTGTTCAAGAAACAATAAATTTCACATCTGTCTTTATTTCGACAGCTACAGGTTTCGCCAAACTCGCTGATATCGATAGACTTGTGTATCCATGGTTAAAAAAACATCGTTTTATTTAAATATAATTTAAAAAGAACTTCCACGTAGAGATTTCAGTATAATCATTCGATTATATTACTATTGCATTAACTTCAACATACCTGTATATCATTCTATCAAGATGAAGTATAAATAAATACGCTCTGTTAGTAATCGATATAAAAATACCCGGGAGCCATAATGTCGTAATTTTTTGGTACGTAATGAGGGCATTGTATTTTTTTTTATACATCAGTTTATTTTTAACCCAATTTCTTATAACTCATTTGAAAAATGTCCGCATCGACTGACAACATCATTTAAGAGTGTGACGTTGATTTTGATTGTGTTATGATTCCATCCAGGGCAATTGCCTGTCCAAATGGTTACTTCTTACTATACGAGTAAGTACATGATACTGTGCCAATAATAATATATTTGAACACAATCCTGGCTGAGTGGTGCTATGACTGCCACACCGAAGATCCCGGGCTCGATTCCCGGCGAAGGCAGTTCGATTGTCAAAATGTTTTTGGTCTGGTGTAGAATTCATGTGACATAAAATGGCGATAGATTATCTTTGTAGCACATTTCACGAGAATCAATATGATAGCGTTACTCTTTACATCGATTTTGTTCGCGCTGTTATATGAAGAGCGATTCAACAAAATAATTATAATTTTAGATAAACTTAAGACGTTAACACTGGAATTCCATAATGGCGATTTTTTTTTTAATTAAAACACTGTTTTTTTCCACTTTTGAGTTTATTTTTCTCGACATGTTTCGAAGGCTTACACCTTCATCATCGGGAGAACGGTATAAACTTCCCCCGATGATGACGTAAGTCTTCGAAACATGTCGAGAAAAATAAACTCAAATGTGGAAAAAACAGTGTTTATAATTCATAAAAAAATTTTAGATAACCTTAAGGCATTAACACTCTAAAATTCTATAATGGCCAATATTTTTATATTTTTATTATATTTTGTTATATTTTACACTGGTATTCCACTTTTCAGTTTATTTTACTCGACATGATTCGAAGATTTTAAACTTCTCCCGATGATGAAGGTGCCTTCTAAACATGTCGAAAAAAATAAACTAAAAAATGGAAAAAACAATGTTTTAATTCATTAAAATATTGACAATATAATAATAAAAAAATAAAATAAAAGAAAATAATAATAACAATAAAATAATAATAATAATAATAATAAAATAATAAAAATAAAATAATAATAATAATAATAATAATAAAATAATAAGTGTACATAACTCATTCCGGGCAAAAAATCACTTATGGCTCTTGTGTTCAGATTTAACGATATGATTTATTTATTTAGTGTTATGAACAAAATAAGGAAAGGGTCATTAAGATGGTTTTGACACATGGAAAGAATGAGTGAAGACAGAATGGTAAAGAAGGTATATGTAAACGGCGTGAACGGAGCTAGAAATAAAGGAAGAACGAGGAAAACGTGGCACGATCAAATCAATCAAATATTGAGTGCCGGTCACGTGAGGAGTCGGAGAAATCGACGTGCGTGCATTACAAGATGTATGAATGTAGAGGAATCGAGAGAAGTATGTCAGGACAGAACAGTGTTGCGTTCCATTCTTTCTGCCTACCCCTCCGGGGAGACGGCGTGATGGTTAGTTAGTTAGTTAGTTAGTTAGTTAGTTATTTTTAATTTAATAGTTTTGAAGCATGGATTTGTAAGTGCGTGCAATAAATCAGGAGACGCAGAGACGCTGAAGTAATGACAATTTCCTCTGCCTTGTCCATTAAGTGACAGATGAGAGTCGATATTTTATTACAAATAGGCTAATGCCCCCGTCGGCAGCGGTGTTGAGTAATGCGAACTACATGTACATTGTAAACTAAGTACTATAAAAACTAGTTGGGAATAGTAATGCAAGACCACACGCAGTATCCTAACAGCGGCTAATAAAATACGCATGCCACTACATTCACCACATATTAATGTACTGCACTAAAGATGCATAGAGATTAGACGACAACATAAACTAAATACTCCAGTATTCGTCTACAATTATTTGTATCTTATTCTTCTTCTTCTTTTTGTCCTGACACACCTCCGTGGTGCATAGGGCCTCAAGGAATCTTCTCCACCCGACTCTATCGCATGCCTGATGCCTAACATCATCCCAAGTGAGGCCTGCTGCCTTAACCTCGTCCTGAAGGGTTCTTCTCCAGGTGGCTATAGGTCTGCCTCGCTTTCTCTTTCCCCCCATAGGCGACCAGTCTAGTGCGCCCTGAGCGATACAGGCTGGGTTCCGTCTCAGAGTGTGACCGATAAATATATACAATTTCCAAAAATTTCTCAGACATGTTGGTCATAAGAAAAAGGTAAACTTAACCCAACCAAAGACAGGTCATAAGTCCCGTAAACACCTCGATCACCATATTCTGTTTCCAATTTGCATCTTCGTCTCTAATGAGATACAATTAATCCTTAAACTAAATACTATAATAAAACAAAATGACAAAAATAAGACGCCGAAATGAGTAGAGTAGAAAGCTTGATGATAATATTCTTGACTCATTGTTTCTTGAACTTAGTATAACTATACATATTATATTGGTATTATATTGAATTTATTATATTTTACCTGTTGTTTTTTAATGTCTGTTGAGATTTGAAACTGATTTGATTTGATTTGATTTTAATTTGATAACTCCATATTAAATCATCAAACAAAAGTCTTGCCTATAGTCGACGTAAAGTGGTATGAAGGGCCAATTTAGAATTTGAATGTGGAATATTTTGACTTTGATTGTTGATATATTCTATTTTTTTTTTTAAATGCCTTCGTCAAAGACGGCACATATTGTTCTATTTACCGCGCTGCAGAATCAACTTGCCAATGGTTATGCCTGTGGGGAGGGCAATCTTATTGCTTAATCGGGTCGTCTCGGAGGTCGACATATTTCGTTATAGTGTGAGTTGCCTCAGGGATGCAATATCAATGTTATGATTCTTTCTATTTTTTAAGCTGATTTTTTCTTATGCTTCTCTTATAAATTCTTATAATATAGTTGCAAACGATCTGAAATGACATGTCTGTAAAGTTTGTGATTTTTATTAAAATAAATGAATAAATAAATTAAATTAACTGAAATATTTTTTTATAAAATTTTACGAATGAAAACGCCTGTTATTTAGCAGCTTTATTATATTTTATGGGAATGACATGTTTCGCCTTTATACGGCATTATCAAAAATCTGATAATATCTTACAAATGCGAAATATGTCATTACCATAAAATATTATAAAACTCCTACTGAGCAGATGTTTTTTTTTCGTTTTATTATAATATTTGATAGACTTAAGGCGTTAATACTGTGGAATTCTATAATGACCCATTTTTTCCACTTTAGCTTTTATTTTTCTCAAAATGCTTCGAAAATTGTATACCTATATCATCGAGTTTATATCGTTATCCTAATGATAAAGGTGTTAAACCTTCGAAACATGTCGAAAATTCAAAAGTAGTAAAAACAGTGATTTTATTTATTTAAAATTCGTGTATATTTTTTCATATATAATAATTGTAAGAATTGCACTATTGCCTTTGTAGGTCATATTATATATCAATTATTGTATATATTTAATAAATATGTTTTCACGTAAGAAGCCGTAATTTTACATAATAGTCTTATATGGAGATATCCTGTTTATCCGTGCTAAATAATTTCAAATAATTATAGTTTCGCAATCCTTTAAACATTGAAATCTTGAGCTAGACGTACGCAAGACCTATTAATTAATTAAAATCGTGACCAAATAGGGGCAATTTTCATTCTGACGGGTGGTAGAATATGCATCGGTAATTCTCGAATACCAATTTAAAATTTCAATCACATTCGTCATCGATCCAAGAAAATACATTTTTTTAAAGTCAGTTCAAATCGGACGGCTCGTTGTTCGTGACAGATTGTTCGTGCTTTGATTTTAAATTAACAGTATAATTTTTACAGTACACTCCCGCTAATCCGGTACGTTACGAACTTCGGCGATGTCGGATAACCGAAAGTGCCGGTTTATAGAGCACCATCTAAAAACAGGTGGAACAATAGTGCGAGATCTAACAAAAACATTAAGTAGCTTCCTTATATATATTTTTAATCGTATAATCTCTGTCGGCATTAAAATGGATTAAAAATAAGTACACATCTTTTGCTGAGAAACGAAAAACTTTATTGCTTACATTCAAGTAGCAAAAGACAATCCTAAGATTTTATATTTTTATCAAGTTTCGCCTGTATTGTACGTATACAATACGTTTTATTCACGTTAAAAAGGAACACTTTATGTCTTTTTTTATCAGATTTTTTTCTTCGAGCTTCAACATCCAGGCGAATCCGGATTATTGAAAGTGCCTAATTGTTTACTGTAATACTTAAACCAACTACCCATCACGCCGTCTCTCCGAAAGCATATGTAGAAATAATGGCCACACTCTTCTCTCCTAACACACTTCTCTAGGTTCTTCAACGTTTATACAATGCACGTCGATTTCTCGTGCCATTCATTTTCCTCGGTCTTGATGTATTTCGTGTTTCACTTCACAATATACAGTATCGTACACATTCAGAATTGCCAGGTACAAGAACGCCATTGTGCACTGCAATCTTAGCTTTTTGGAATAAGCTTTTACTTGTAATGAAAACTTTAAGTCCTCCGTTGTCTATCTGCCCTAAAACTTCTTTCAATATCTTTCCAATTGCCCATACTTTGTAAACTTTAAAATATATCATAACATAATACACGAATAAAATATTTTTTCTAAATATTTTACATTTTGAAATAATATTTATCGCTAATACTAATTCGATAATTTCAAAATAATAATAACAAAGTCGAAGTACCATATAGATTTTTTAAAGCATTTTTAAAAACTTATTAACTAACAAACATTTGAGCTTTCTCTATATATTTACTTGTCGATTTACCGACTTTGAATGTGGTCTCATTTTAGTAATTGATTAATTTGGTTTACCATGTTTTCCTCGAATTATTTTTCCATTCACACTGTATTGTATTTTTAAAAAAATATATAAATTATGAATTGTAAATTAATCAAATTTTAAAGGGCGGCCATGTTTTATGTCAGAAGAATCGACGTGCGTGTATGACTCGCTGTATGAATGTGAAGAAAGCTAAAGAGGTGTGTCAGGATCGAGTGATGTTGCGGTCCATTCTCTCTACCTACCTCTTTGGAGAAACGGCGTGATGGTTTGTCGTTGTTGAATTTTTTTCTGTAGGTATGTATAAACGCATTGTATATTATAAATGCGATTATTAGTATTTATGTGCATGTAAACGAAGGATAACTTCTCTCGTACAGGCAAAAATATTTCTTAAGGGGTTAGGGGCAGTCAGAGGTATGAAAAAAACTAGTTTTTTAAATATATAAAAATTGTCAGTAATTAAATTTATTTTATAAAATAAACAATACAAAATTATTATATTATGTTTTAACTTGATTTGACCAAAAATTGAAAAACATATATAAATTTTATATGAAGTTATCGCCATATATTTTGGACCCTGTTCCATAATGCGTTGACCATTATAATGTCTTACGGGTTCATTTAAAATCATTCAAATAATAAAATGATTACTTTAATCGTTAATGTTGTGCCTGATCAAAGGACATATTTTTTTTCTTTTTAAAAACTTATATACTTTTTATAAACTTTTAAATGGTGTATTTTTCCATATCCATCCATAAATATTTATTTATTTATTTGAATGTATTTAGATGTACCTGTATAAAGTAATAATGGCCACCGCAAAACACCAATTATGGAACAGGGTCCAACAAATATGGCGATAACTTCGTATATACCTAATTTATATAGGGTAGTATCTCCTTAAGTCAGCCACCCCCAATAGTCAGCCATGTTGCACAAATCATGTTGTAATAAGAAACCCGTTGAAAAATACATATTTTGAAAGATACCCAATGGTTAGCCGTCTAATTAAGCTTTAAATTCGAGAGACGCTTGGTATTAAAATTCGAAACTAATTCCTTCTTACATTCAGTTGAGGCCAAGCGCTCGATGCGAAAACAGCCATTTTGATTATTTTGATGAGTGTGTTGAGTGTTCGAAAATAAGGTTTTTTAAAGCTGCCTGAAGAATCTGCTATTCACCTAAGGTTTGTCTTACTTCAGAATACTTTTTTTTTTGAATATTTAGTGTATAAACTGATATTTAATTAATTTTACACGTTTTTTTGAGGTGGCTGACTTCAGGAGTCATATTCATCAAACTTCTCCTATTGTCAGCCATATGGCCGACAATAGGATTTTTCTAGTAAGAGTTTAAAAAAAAAGTTTGTTGTTGAATTAGAGAGTTTGTGGCATTCTGCATACGAAATAATCAACAAAAGTGTAAAAATATGCTTGGATCCTATGGTCAGCCGCCTTAAAAGTAAAATATTTGTCGGTGGCTGAGAATAGGATTTTTCGACTCAATATGTCAGCCACCTTATACAACGTACATTTTTATATTGTAGAGCTCATTTTTATTATCATGAAGAAAATTAGGAAAAATACAAATATATGTATAATAATATCTAGTATTTTTTATGCAGAATGGAACCAAAGAAGCGTGTGTAACGCCAATATGACGAGAATGCAGAATCAACTGCCTTAAAGGCCATCCGCGAAAACAAACTTGGCATTCGAGAGGCAAGTCGAACATTTGGAGTACCCAGAGGAACCCTGCAAGATCGTCTTCACGGTCGTGTTGCAGAGGGACATCAACGTATGGGGCCTGATACTGTCTTGACAGAAAAAGAAAAACTGAACGAATGGTGTATTAATCTGACGAAATTTGGTTTCCTTCGTAAGAAAGAAGACGTTTTTAGATACTGTTCAAAACATGATAAAAAATTCAGTAAGGAAACATCCTTTCAAAAACGGTCGGCCCGGTAAAAAGTGGTACGCAGGATTTATTAAAAGAAATCCATCCTTGGTTCATCGTGCACCAGAATGAATCACGAAGGGGCGGGCGACGGTTACAGAAGAATACATTAGAAAGTGGTTTAGAGAACTGGAAGACTATTTGAAAAAATCTGGAAATGAGGATGTTTTACCTGACCCTGACAGAATTTTTAACGGAGACGAAACATCATTCAGCATGTGCCCCAAATCTGGCAAAGTTATAGCTCCAAAAGGTTGGAAGAATGTATTAGAGGTACAGTTGGGATGTGAGAAGGAAACTATTACAGTTCTTTTAGTTTTTTCGGCAAGTGGGAAAACATCATATCCATTAGTGGTATTCCCTTACAAACGCCCTCCCAAAGAATTAGTTAATAGCATGCCAAAGAAGTGGTGTTTGGGGTTGTCGGATAGTGGGTGGATGAGGAGCGACGTTTTTTTTTAAATGTGGTAAATGATTTTAACAACTGGCTCATAGAAATGAACATTACAAAACCTTTAATTTTATTTGTAGATGGACATCGGTCACATTTAACGATGGATCTGAGTGATTTTTGTTCTATAAACGGAATTATTTTTGTTATTTTATGTATCGACAATATCAGTAGCGCCATCTATCTTTGAATACATGTAATACTGTACTATGTAACAATAAAAGTTTAGTTCGTATCTATGACTCAAGCGTTTCATTCATAATAGGTTATGGGACCAGTATTTTTTAGTTTTTCTCGCAATTTTCGTGGACATTATCAGTGAAATAGACTTTGCAGATTGAGATAAACTATAATTAACGCTGTGACTGTGAAAATGACGACGAACTATCATGTCAGTGTGCCTAAACTGAAAGGGCGGGAGAATTACAGTGAATGGGCTTTTGCGGCTGAGAATTTCTTAATTCTGGAGGGGCTGTCTGATTGCATCAAGTCGGAGACAGTACCAGAAGAAATAGGAGCAGCAGGTGACGCAAAAACCAGAGCCAAACTTATTTTCACAATAGATTCGTCGCTGTACGTACACATAAAAGATGTACAAACGACCCATGAGCTGTGGAAGAAATTGAAGAACCTATTCGATGACTCAGGATTTACGAGAAGGATCAGTTTGCTGAGGAGTTTGATTTCCATTCGACTCGAGAATAGTGTTTCAATGACTTCGTACGTGACACAGATAATTGAAACAAGCCAGAAATTGAGTGGTACGGGTTTCAAAATTAATGATGAGTGGGTCGCATCGCTTTTGTTAGCGGGATTAACAGAAAAATATTCCCCTATGATAATGGCGATCGAGCATTGCGGCATACCATTGACAGCAGACGCCATTAAAACAAAGTTGTTGGACATGGAAGAAAGCGGAAACGGAGGCGACAGCAGCGCTTTCAATTCCAGTGGTGCGTTTGCGAGTTATAAGAAGAACTGGAAAGTTGGTAGCACTTCAACCAAAGACAATGCCCATATGTCAAAGTCAAAACCAAAGGTCATAACATGTTATAGATGTAAACAAACAGGCCATTACCGAAATCAATGTACATTTTCGAACAAAAGTTCATCGAATACAAATAATAATGAGCGTACAAGCAGTAATGCGTTTAGCACCGTGTTCTTGAATGGTGAATTTTGCAAAAGCGATTGGTATATTGACTCCGGGGCGAGTGTTCTTCTTACCGCGAACAAAGAATGGTTGTCAAATGTGTCGCGGGATCTTATGATTAAGGAAATTGTCGTGGCAAACAAAAATAAAGTACCTGTATTATGTACTGGAGATGTGCAGATTACGACAAAGACGCACGCCTGTGAATACGATATTACAGTGGAAGGTGTATTGTGCGTACCAAAGTTGACTACAAATCTGTTGTCTGTCAGTCAACTTATATCCAAAGGAAACAAAGTTCTATTTAACAACAATGGTTGTCAGATTTTCAATAAGGCAGGAGTACTTGTGGCTACAGCATGTCTGTTGAATGGTGTATATAAACTGAATATGTCTGAATATTGTTCAGCAACTGCAATGACTGTGTCCAGTGAAGTTTGGCATCGACGTTTGGGTCATGTCAACAGCCAGTATTTGAACAAGATGCAAGATGCTGTAGAGGGATTGACAATTGATAGTAAGATTGATATGTCCAAGTCATCATGTATCGCATGCTGTGAGGGCAAGCAAAGCCGGTTGCCTTTTCCCAAGGAAGGTAGCAGAAGTACTGAGTTGTTACATATTGTGCATACCGATCTCTGTGGACCAATGGAAAATCGGTCAATAGGTGGTTCGAGATACTTTATGCTGTTCATCGATGATTTTAGTCGTATGACATATATTTATTTCCTAAAAACAAAGGATGAGGCGTTGAAATGCTTTCAACAATACAAAGCAGAGGTTGAGAATCAACTTAATCGCAAGATTAAGATTTTGAGAAGTGACAATGGGACAGAATTCTGCAACAGCAAGTTTGATGATTTTTTGATGTCGCATGGAATAGTACATCAGAAAACAAACCCATACACGCCAGAGCATAATGGACTCTCGGAGCGATATAACCGGACTATTGTTGAGAAAGCCAAGTGTCTGTTGTTCGATGCAGGTCTCGAGAAAAGGTTTTGGGCAGAGGCTGCACACACTGCAGTGTACTTACAGAACAGAACTGTGACTACATCCTTAAATTATAAAACTCCTTTCGAGATATGGACAGACAGAAAGCCTGATGTAAGTCACCTACGTATTTTTGGTAGTATAATTATGGTACATGTGCCAAAACAAAAGAGATTGAAATGGGACAGAAAAGCTGAAAAATGTATCCTTGTCGGCTATTCTAATGAAGTCAAAGGGTACAGGATTTACAACCCGAAGTCTAATGTCATCACTACCAGTAGGGATGTTATAGTATTGGAGAAGATAGAGACAGAGAATAATCTTCTGGAGGTACAGGAACATTGTTCAGATGATGTGAATACAGTTCCAGTAGGGGAAGAATATTTGACACTTCAGGAAGATTCACATGAACAATCAGATAGCTTGAACATGGATGACAGTGGTGAAATGTATGTACCTTGTGAAGATGAAACATTGGATAGCTCAGAGTCTGGTGCAACAGACAGTGAAGACTCCATAATACTCAACAATGTCAACACAATAAGTGGTCCTCGGCGTAGAAAGCAGCCAGACAGATTTGGATTTGCAAGTGCTTGCATAGAAGATGACCAGATGTTCACGGGTGAGATATTGTTGCAAGAAGCCTTGGAAGGACCTGAGAAAGCACAGTGGTTAGCGGCAGTGCAGGAAGAGCTAGAGAAAAATAGTGCGTGGGAACTCGTAGATGTTCCAAAAGATGGTACTATAGTGCAGTGCAAGTGGGTGTTGCGGAAAAAGTACGATAGTGAAAACAATGTGCGTTACCGTGCTCGTCTAGTCGCAAAGGGCTTCACCCAAAAACATGGTGTGGACTATACTGAAACATTTTCGCCTGTAGTGAGACATACAACTCTTAGACTATTATTTGCATTGTCTGTAAAGTTAGGTCTAGATGTCACTCATTTAGATGTTAAGACTGCGTTCTTAAATGGTGATTTAGAGGAAACCATTTATATGAAAATGCCAGATTGTTATAATAGTAGTAGTTCAGTTAGTAAAGTATTAAAACTTAAAAAGGCCATTTATGGACTTAAGCAGGCCTCTAGGGCCTGGAATAAAAAGGTAGATGATTGTTTGATCAGTAATGGTTATGAAAGATCAAAAATAGAGCCATGTATGTATATAAAGGATAATAACAAATGTAAGACCATTGTGACAGTCTATGTCGATGATTTCTTTATATTTTCCAACGATAAAACTGAAACTACAAGCTTGAAACAGATTTTATCTAATAAGTTTAGCATTAAAGACTTAGGTGATGTTAAACTATGTCTTGGAATGAATGTAACCTTTAACAAAGATAAAGGATATGTAACTTTGAGCCAGCAAACTTATATTGATCAATTATTAAAAAAAGTTTATTTAAGTGATTGTAAGGTTGTTGATACACCTATGGAGGTCAAATTAAATGTAAGTAAGGGTGAAGTAGGTGTAAATAAATGTGTGCCCTATCAACAACTAATTGGCAGTTTGATGTACCTGTCAGTCTTAACTAGGCCAGATATTAGTTATTCTATAAGTTTTTTGAGTCAATTCAATAATTGCCACACTAAACAGCATTGGGAATATGCAAAGAGAGTATTGAGATATCTTAAAAGAACTAAATCTTATGGAATAAAATATTGTAAAGATGGTAACTCAGAAATAAGAGGCTATGTAGATGCTGATTGGGCTTCTAACTCTGAAGATAGGAGATCATATACTGGGATGTGTTTTTTGTTGTCTCATGGTGCAATATCATGGGAATGTAGGAAACAGAAATGTGTAGCCCTCTCCAGTACTGAATCAGAGTATATTGGTCTATCTGAGGCATGTAGAGAAGCATTATAAGGCGCACAGAAGTTGTGTGCAAACCCAGTCTTTCATAAACGTACAAAGCATATTGATATCAAATATCATTTTTGTCGTGATTTAGTAAAAGATAAAATTGTTAAAGTACTGTATGTGCCAACAGCTGATATGCCAGCTGACATTTTAACGAAAAGTTTATGTTCAGCAAAGCATTATAAATTTATGTTACTTCTTGGGATAGTTTGTTTAGATTAAATTTATATTTATGTGTGGTAGTGGATATTGCGATAAGTAGGGATGTTATTTTATGTATCGACAATATCAGTAGCGCCATCTATCTTTGAATACATGTAATACTGTACTATGTAACAATAAAAGTTTAGTTCGTATCTATGACTCAAGCGTTTCATTCATAATAATTTTATATGCACTTCCCCCGAACACCACTCATCTAATGCAGTCCGCCGATCGAAGTGTTTTTTAACATTTAAAATCAGAATGGAAGAAAACTGACAGATTTTGGCATATGGAATCAGACAAGTATACAAGGTTCTTACGAAATCAGCGTTTTGTCCTCTTCGAAAAAAAGTTTTGGAAATTCCTAATTTTCCAGAAACTATTAAAAACGGTTTCAGGAAGTGCGGACTATTTCCATTGAATCCAGACGCCGTAGATTATTCAAAATGTCTTCAACATGCTCTAGAAAATTTAGAATTCAATCGCAAACCGATTGAAATCCTTTCTGTGTCTCACTCTGAAACAAAATACAAACACGCCGAAGAGGTTGTGTCCTTAGCAAAACAGTTAGAGCAATATTGCCAGAGATTGTTACGTCATCTTTTTCTGGTCATCTTTTTCTGGTCATCTTTTTCTGGTCATCTTTTCTGTCCTTCTCCACTCCCAGTCCTTCCACTTCCAAACAGAAACTACCTAGTGCTATATCTTCGAGCGCATGGAAGTCTTTTATGTCCAGCAAAGAAGAAGAGAAAAAGAAAAAAATTGAAGATGTAAAAAGTAGAAAAAAAGCCCGCCAACAAGCAAAAAACACTTGAAAAGAGAAGAAAAAGAAGAATACAACTAAAAGAAGATCACAACCTCAAACGATCGATAAAGAAAATGAAATCCAAAATCAAACAAAAAAAAATTAAAACTACCGGTGAAAAGAAACATTTAAGCCCTAAAAACGATAAAGATACTGAATGCTCTTACTACAAGAGAAATTTCTCACAAGATAAATTGGGAGAAGAATGGATACAGTGCATGATTTGTAATGGTTGGTATCACGTTGAATGTGCTGGAGCTGAAAAAGATGTATTCATTTGTGATTTTTGTTCCTTGCATCTTTAAAAAAATGAATTTATAATATACTCCTTTTTTCCTTTTGTAATAAAGTACACTTTTTTGTATAAAAATTAATGTTATAGTAAATAACATAACAACATATAAGTAATATAACAACCATGTACCAAATAGAGCACTTATTGAAAGCAAGTGGCTGGTTACTGGGGCTGTGGTGGCTGGAATTAGGAACTAGGTGGCTGACCATAGGGGAATTGTGTCTTTTTAAATAAAAGTATTTTTATTTTTAATCCGGCGCAAGATATTTTAATAACGAATTTACAATTTCATAGATCATTAATTTAGGTTTGCGTATAAAAAAAAACTGTATTATAAAATGTATGATGATATAATTATAAATTGAATTAAGTTTAATATTTTTCTTAAGTGGCTGAGCACTGGGGCTTTCACCCTATATTAGGTCCTTACATATGAAATTGGCGTTTTGCCGTACTGGCAACTTTGATCTCAAATATCTTCTCTTTGGTTAGGAATTCCAAATTCAAATTTATAGAGTTATTTACTCAAGTATTTGTGTTTCGAAAATTATAATTCATTTGTTTTTTCCTCAATTGTTTTTTTTTCTTTGCGTCACTCAGTTTACAAAATGGAAAACTTGAAATATCGCGTTATTTACGAGTACGAGTTCCACCGTGGCACCAGTGCTGCAGAAACGGCTCGAAGGATTAATGATGTGTATGGCGACGGTGCCGCAAAAGAAAACACAGTGCGTTTTTGGTTCCAACGTTTTCGTTCTGGAAATTTCGACCTGCAGAACAAGCCCCGTAGACGGCCGGAGACCAAAGTTGATAATGAAGAATTGAAGGCTATTGTGGAAGCGGATCCATCGCAAACCACATCCGAGTTAGTTGCAGGCTGCGGTGTTAGTGATAAAACTGTTTTAATCCACTTGAAGCAAATTGGGAAGTTGAAAAAGCTTGATAGGTTGGTACCTCAAGAATTGAGTGAAGCAAATCAACAAACGCGCGGTGACTGCTGCGTTGCATTACTCATCCGGCACAACAATGAAGGGATTTTGAATCGAATCATTACCTGTGATGAAAAGTGGATCCTGTATGATAATCAGAAGCGCTCATCGCAATGGCTGAACCCTGCCGAACCAGCCAAACCATGCCCCAAGCGAAAATTGACTCCAAAAAAGTTACTTGTGAGGGTTTGGTGGACTAGTGCTGGTGTGGTTCACTACAGCTTTCTTAAATCTGGCCAGACGATTACGGCAGATTTCTTTGTCAGCAACTGCAAACCATGATGGAAAAGCTAGCTGCTAAACAACGGAGGCTGGTTAATCGTTCTAGGCCACTGCTGCTTCATGATAACGGCTTCAGACGGCTACCAAATTAGAAGAGCTTCAATTGGAATGTCTAAGACATCCCCCGTACTCTCCGGACCTTGCCCCAACAGATTGCTATTTTTTTCGAAATTCGGATAACTTCTTGCAAGGGAAAAAATTCAACTCCGATGGGGCAGTCCAAACCGACTTCAAAGATTTTATTGATTCCCGTCCGAATGGTTTTTTTAGCAAAAGGAACGATGAACTACCTATGAGATGGCAAAAGTGCATAGATAGCAATGGTACATACTTTGATTAAATAAATATATTATATTTAAAAAAAATCAACTTTATCTTCCTCCCATACAAAACGCCAATTTCATATGTAAGGACCTAATATATTGTTTTTAATTTTGGTCAAATCAAGTTAAAATATAATATAATAATTGAATAATGTTGGTTTTATGAAATAAATTTAATTTCTGACAAAAATATATTGAAAGTACTTGTTTTTTCATAACTCTGACTGCCCCTAACCCCTTAATCAGACGAAGTGAGTTATTATAAGAGAATGCAATGATCATATTTAAAGCGAGCTATCCGAGATCCATGTATGGTCGCACGTCCATAATATAATACATTACAAGCAATGAATTAATTACGATTTTTTTTTTTCGTCCGCTTTTTATACGCATGCGTGCGGAGCCGCATGAATTTCATTGTCCCCTGGCACCAGTTCCGTATCCGCGATCGACAAATAAAAACTCGATGTCATTAAAACAAGATGGCGGCCTTTCCCGCCCAACTGGTCCGCGGTCTCCGTGAGTGCGCGCGCATTCAGTTGTCATTCATTGAAGACGACCTGACTTCTGGCTGCGGCGGCAGTTTGCGGCAATCAAACAAATAGTCTGCCATTCCGACAGCAGCGCCATCATCATTAGCCATCAGCGCTAAAAAAAATATGAAATATTTTATGTAATTTGATGCTTGGTATAGACTTAGTAGGTAGCATTGAATTATATATATTTGTCCTAAGCAAAAGCGTTCTTTTATGAAAAAATCGACGTCTCTGAAGTACAAATAATATGAATGAAGCATATAATATAATTTTTATTTAATTCATATAATAATGTAAAAAAAACTAACTAACTAACCATCACGCTTTCTCCCAGAAGGGATTTGCAGAAAGAATATACTTCTCTCGATTCCTCATCATTCATACATCGTGTCATCGATTTCTCCGACTCCTCACGAGGTCGGCATTCAATATTTGATTGATTTGATCGTGCCACGTTTTCTTCAGTCTTGAGGAAGACTGTTTCTAGTTACATTTACATCGTCAACATATACTTTTTTTAACATTCTTTCTTTCCATGTGTCCATCTTAATCATCATTTTATATTTTTTTTCATAACGCTTTTATTCGCATCACATTCACTTCATTCCCGCATTCAAAATAATACAATAATTAATAGTTACAATAATTAACAATTTTATCATTGTTATTATATGTATATTAGATAATAAATAAATAAAACGATATATTTTTAATATCTTTTTCTACTTTTTGTTCTTATTTCGACAGCGACCAGACCAGTCTGTCGATGCCAAGTAGCCTAGCGAAACCGGTCGCTGTCGAAATAAACAAAAAGTGTATTCAATTATTATTTAAAATGAACGTCCATCAAGAGATTTCCATAAAATTATTATATTATTATATATTATTCATAAATTGTATTTTTCGCCATTTTTATGATCACATGAATTCTACTAGACCAAAGACATATTGATTTTTTTTTTTCACATTGTCATCGCCGGGAATCTTCGGTGTGGCAGTCATAGCTCTTGTCACTATATGCATATGAATGTAGGAGCTGCAAAAGAAGTTTTGTCAGGATAGATTAGTGTTATGGTCCATTATCCTTGCCTAGTCTTCTAGGGAAACGGTAAGATGCTTTTTTATTTATGCCATTTGTGGCCTGTCTCCTTTGTATAAGCAAATAGTATAATTTGAGTATAATAATCGAAAAAAAGGTAAGAAAATTAGAATATCATTGATCCATCCTGAGCATGACACAAATTGTGTTAACCTATTGAATACATCACGCCTCCAACGAAGTTCTTCCCATAATAACGTGATTAAACTTTCTTCAAAAATTTTCACGAATCGCTTTTGAAAATTGTTTCCCAAGTTTGAAAGTTGAAAACTCGTCCATTGAACAGATGTAATTTGCGAGTTTTTAAGCGAAAATATCAATCATTTTTATGCATAGCGCTGTAGGTGGTGTATGAAGTTATTTCGTCACATTTAAACATTAATTAATTTTTTATTAAATGGAAAATGCGTCCACAAATAGTAATAAAAATGTGCTTAAAAGGATATAGAGCTAATGATGATATTATAAAGGAATGTAGAGCAATGAAGGTATTATGAACAAAATTATGAAAGGATCGCTGCGTTAGTTCGGACATATGGAGAGCATGGGTGAAAAAAGAATAGTTAAAAAAGTATACGTTAACGATGTTAATGGAGTACGGAGTCGAGGTAGATCGAGGAAAACATGGCATGACCAAAGTAATCAAATTTTAAAGGTTGGTCATGTCAGAAGCCGGAAGAATCGCCGTGCGTGTATGACTCGATATATGAATGTGGAGGAAGCTAGAGAGGTATGTCGGGATAGAGTAGTGTGGCGGCCCATTCTCTCTGCCCACCCCTGCGGGGAAACGGCGTGATGGTTTGTTGTTTTTGTTGTTGAGCGAAAAGGTTATTTATTAGGTCAGTGCAAAATAAAGGTATAATGATAAAGCAAAAAATAAATGAAGACATGGGAAAGAATGTCCAAAAACTTGAAACAAATGATGAATCATAGAACCCTACGCTTTATCGAAGGCAGAACACTCCGAGATCTGATCAAAAATAAGGTGTAAAGATCTGTCTGTGGCGTTGAAGACATAGTCAGGTGTGTAAGAAGCAGAAGGCGCTTTTGGAGGGATCATGTACTCGTATACCGCATGGAATTTGCAAGACTTGCAAAATTAAAAAAAAAAATCTCAGCAGCAAAAGGCTACTGATAATTCCTCCGAATAGACGGATTGATTGGTGGACGTCTTCAGTCCAGGAATATTTTTACCATCACAAACAGGCCATACGACCTAAACCATGAGGAAGAAAAATAATGAAAATTACGAATATTGCACTTTTACAAGTATAATATTTTCACAATGGTGTTCTTGTGCGAATGATGGTGTTATGAACATAATAATGAAAGGATCATTAAGATGGTTTGGACGCATGGAAAAAGTAAAAAAAAAAAAAAAGTATCTGTTAACAATGTAAATGGAACCAGAAATAGAGGAAGACCGAGGAAAACGTGGCACGATCAAATAAATCAAATATTGAATGTCGGCCACGTGAGAAGTCAAAGAAATTGACGCGCGTGCATGACCCGATGTATGAATTTTGAGGAAGTGAGGGCAATATGTCAGGAAAGAAAAGTGTGGTAGTCCATACTTTCTGTCTACCCCTTCGGGGAGACGCCGTGATGGTTAGTTAGTTAGTTATATTTAAAAGTCTATAACATACAACTGGAATGTAGAAGAGTCTAGCAAAATACATCAGTGTTTTAGGGCAGTGGTCCGCAACCGGTGTGCCGCGGCACACTGGTGTGCTGTCAGCCAGATACAGGTGTCGACTCAAAGAAAGAAAGAGTCGACTCATTCATAAATCAGTTCAGGAGACATTGGTGACATTTTTGTTGTTGTTTATTTTAGAACATTCGTGACAAATTGGTCGCTGCAGATTTCTACTGGTTGAAAGATTCTGGCGACCTCAATTTTTAAACTTTACAACGACTTCCGGCCAGTAGAATTCGTGAAAATTTGGCCCACCTCCAGACCGAATTTTAGCTTTTGGTGTGCCGCGGAATTCTAGAAAGAACTTATGTGTACCATAGGTGAGAAAAGATTGCGGAGCACTGTTTTAGGGTGCGGTGGTTAATCCTCTCTGCCCACTACTTCATATAATAGTGTGATGGTTAGTTAGCAACATGAAAAACGTCATTCTTTTCTGTGACGCCGGGGCGGACGCCGGTGCATTCTTGAGATTGCCCCTTTCAATATATTTTTACTGTCAGTCGTTACGACTCACAATCGTCGCTTTGTTCTGTTGGTTGACTTCTCAACAGACAGGGATTTACACAGAATCCTATTTTTCCAGTACACGAGACATTCCGATAGTCGTATTCAATGGATAAATGACATCCTGTGTGATAGGTACTTGTGCCCACAAGCTTGCATTTCTTTCAAACTTTTGTTTGTTAGTTGACTAATTAAAAAAAAACATTATTAACATGTTGGTAACAATTTTATACCATAGGTTGAGAAAATAAGACGAGAGTAACGTATTCTCAGTATGTTCCATCGCACAACATCTTCGACATTCGAAATCTTCCTTATTTCGGATTTTCTCTCTCCGCCTCCGGGTTATGGTGCTTTCTTGACCCTTATATATTTAAAGTGAAGCATCGCAAGCTAGCAAAAGAAGGATGAAAGTATAATAAATGCAGTAGGAATAAGATCTCTAAGACGAATGTGTGATAAATCCGTATATGATAGAATGTCAAATGCAAATATAAGAAGTGAATGCGGTGCGAATGGAAGTGTTATAAACAAAATAATGAAAGGGTCGTTCAGATGGTTACGACACATGGAAAGAATTGATGAAGACAGAATGGTGAAGAAGGTATATGTAAATGACGTGAACGGAGCTAGAAATAAAGAAAGGCTGAAGAAACCGTGGCCCGATCAAATCAATCAAATATTAAGTGTCGGTCACGTGAGGAGTCGGAGAAATGGTCGCTCGTGCATGACACAATATATGAATTTAGGAAGCGAGAGAAGTATGTCTAGATAAAACAGTGTGGCGGTCAATTTTTTCTGCCTAACCCACCGAGGAGACGGCGTGAAGGTTAGTTCGTTAATATTCAAATATTAAATGTCGGTCACGTAAGGAATCGGAAAAATCGACGAGCGTGCATGACACGATGTTTGAATGTAAAGGAAACGTGAGAAGTATATCAGGACAGACATTGTGATGGTCCGTTCCTTCTGCCTACACCTTCAGGGAGACAGCGTGATGGTTAGTTAGTTAGTGAGCCTCGGAGTGTCTTTACCGCAATGGATCGGAGATTCTTCATTTCTGTGATTCTTAGGAGATTTTTTATTCGTGTGGTGGCCCTTTTCGTTATTATTAATTTCATCTCTACCATTATTTATTTCATATCTATATATATTTATTTTGTTGGGAAATTCATTAATTTTTTTTAACCATACATCTTGTTTAAAATAGTCGAGGAAATTTATTTGGTTTTCGATAGATCTCTTTGACACTGACGTTATTCGAATCGTTGCATCCCAGAGAAAATAAATTCGAAATTTGAATATTCGTTAATCGTTGTATAAAAGGATTTCAACGCTGCGCTGAAAAAATCCATTTACTTTCGCTGTTTTCAATAAGATTGACCGATCGCGATTGATGCTTCGATTTTATTCTATTAAAGAACCATATTGCCAGCAAATAGATAGATGATTGTATTACATACAAAATGAAGGACAATAATAATATAGCAATGTAATTAAGAGATAATTAACTAAATGGTCCTAGCTCTTTAACTGGATATCAAAGGAATATACCGCACTAGCTATGTGCAGTTAGTACGGAATAGTAAAGGCTAGAGTCATTAAGGCAAAGTGTGAAGGAATTCGTGCTAAATAACAGAAACGAGAAATACTTAGCCGTCCGCTAAGATAGCAGAGAAGTTTATCGTTCACTTATTCTATATTGGTATTGGTAAGTTCAAACAAACATACACATACACATATTTAATTGATTCATACGCATTTTGTACTAGACCAAATAATTAGTATCGTATAATTTAATAAAAATATCAATTCATTCGAATGAATTAACCATTATCCAGAATAAGGCAATTATAATATTTTAAAAAAATTATCTTGGACGATAATATTTAGGATCTCTTAGACGAATGTGTGGATACTCTGTGTATGATAGAGTGTCGAATGAAAATATAAGAAGTGAATGCGGTGCGAATGATGGTGTCATGAACAAAATAATGAAAGGATCATTAAGATGGTTTGGACATATGGAAAGAATGAATGAAGAAAGAATGGTAAAAAAGTTATATGTTAATGATGTAAATGGAACCAGAAATAGAGGAAGACCGAGGAAAACGTGGCACGATCAAATAAATCAAATATTGACTGTTGGCCATGTGAGGAGTCAGAGAAATCGACGCGCGTGCATGACACGATGTATGAATGTTGAGGAAGCGAGAGAAATGTGTCAGGAAAGAAAAGTGTGGCAGTCCATTCGGGGAAACGGCGTGATGGTTAGTTAGTTAATTTTTTAATATTTTTAAGGAGAAGCAGATATGCCAGGATTAAAGTGATGCTGAAATAGCTAAAAATTGTGTCATTTAAAAAAATAATTACATACAACGTTTTATTACTAATTCACAAAATTGTTAACGGGCACACCTTCCAAGAATTTTTCAGGAAGATAAAATGTAACCAACATGAACATCAATATGAAACAAGAAAGAAAAATAAACGAAGGCTCCCATTTAGTAAAAAAAAAAACAAATCTCAGAATTCCCTTATGTATAAATCATTTAAAATTTATGAAGATATACCGGATGATGTCAAAAGTGTGCAGAGCATAAAAAATTTAAAATAGAATAAATATGTAAACAAACTGTAACCTTATGTGTATGTGGATTATTGTAATTGAATGTTATATTGTTTTTTTATTAGAACATGTATTGTATACATGTGTACTATTTTAAGTAAATAAATAAAACGTCTGTTTTCAAGAAGTTAATTATCGGATGTCCTGAGTGATGTAGGTTTGTCACTGAAGTGAATTACCTTCGTCAAAGACAGCACAGAATGTTTTTTTTTAATGCTGCAGAACCAACCTGCCAATGTCGACTTAGGGATGCGATATCCATGTTATGACTATTGTCTCTAATACGTAATCTTTCTATTTTGATATGTTACTTGGACTTGGACTTGGATCTTCTGGCTTACAGAGGTTCAGCTCATGTGGCTATTCCTCTTACGTCTGATGGGAACATTGTTGGAAGGTGATTTGGTGAGTTGTTAGTTTATTCGGGGGCATGATTTGTGTGGCCCGGAGTGTTCCTCTGAAGGAGAATCGATTTTGGGCGCTTGTGGCGGCTGGAAGTGTTTGGGTCGTAATTAGAGAGGTCTTTTATTGTGGGGTTGGGATGTGAAGGGAGTCCTTTGTAAAAACGTTCGGCAAGTTTCAGAATGAATTCATCTATCATCGGGATTCCCGATTCTAGGTGCAGTTGTGTAATCCTGGTCCATGAAGGCGCACCAAGCGATAAACGGATAGCCTTATTTTGCAGGATTTGGAGTTTTTGTATGTGACTCGAAGCTGCATAGCCCCAGATTGGGGCTGCATAAGTGAAGATCGGCCTTATAACCGTTTTGTATATCAGGAGTTTATTGTCGATGCTTAGTTTACTGTTTCTAGCTAACATTGGGTAGAGGGCTGAGATTGCTTTTGACGCGGCTTTGACTTTATTTGTAATGTGTGGCCTCCATGTCAGCTTAGAATCCAAGGTAACCCCAAGGTATTTGATTGTTTTGGTCCAAGGAACGTCTTGGCCGAACATTTTTATGTTGGGAATGTTTGGAGGAATGTGTCTTTTACTGAAAAGGGTCGCTGCGCTTTTACTCGGATTGATGGTAATGCGCCAGTTTCTGCACCACACCTCTAGCACATCGGCCTGTTTTTGCACCCTGCGGGTCGCGAGAAGCGACCTTTTAGCACTGGAGATAATGCCCGTATCGTCAGCGAATTGGGCAATGTGGGTGTTCTGATCTCGGGGAAGAGTTTTTTGATATGTTATTTAAATAAAAATACTATGTAATTATGTTCTTACAAACGACTTAAATTAACACATCTGTAATGTTGTTATTTTTCTTAAAATTATAATATAAAAATAAAAACAAAATGAAAAATATTTAACAGGAATAACATCGTTTTGCGTTTCTAAAGGCATTATAAAATGTTTATTTATATTAAATTTGAAAATTCCTTAAAAAGACGAATAATACAAGATAAAACAGACATTTTCATTCTAAATAATTATTTCATATGGAGTTTAACATCATTGTTCAAGAAACGATGAAAAAAATTATCAATATTTTTATTATTATCTGTATTATGTAAATAAAAAAAACTTTGGAATAAATATCACAATTGATTATATTTTGTCTCGACAATTGTTTCGCTAACCGATGTTAGCATCGTCAGGTCTTACAATCAACTGATTTTTAGTTAATTGTAAGACCTGTCGATGCTTACATCGGTTAGCGAAACAGCTGTCGCGAGAAAATATAATCAATTGTGATATTTATAACAAAGTTTTTTTTATTTAAACAGTTAATAATGTTGAAATATCAAAGTGTTTCAGCCAAATCAATGGATTTTCTAATATTTTTATTAATTACAAAAACATGAGAAATTTTATTCAATTTTCAATGTGAACTAAAACATTTTTGCATTAATTCAAGTTAATGAATTATTTTTTTAAATTATAATGAAAGGATTTAAAACTTTTTATATTATTTTTAACCTTAGTCTGTAATAGTAAAAATTTACTTAAAAGTACCATTACCGGTCCAGAAAGTCTTAAGTAGTTATGTATCCGAGAAGAGTTATTTACATATTACGTTATCATTGATACAGTATCCGTTATATAGTATTCGAGCATACAATAACATAGTAATGAACTAATCGTTAAGACATACAATACCCCGAACGCACTCAAAATATTATGAAGATCTGACATGGGTCTCATTCAAAAATTCATTTAAGACATTATGGCTCTAGGGTACAGATATATGTATACCTATTTAAATTAAGTTCAAGTCATATTAACGATGTTTAAACTTAAGAAACATGTCAAATTATTAACACACACATTTACATTTCAAAATTAAAGCTAATTCACCTTTAATATAGACCGCATACAGCATATATTCCCGCAGTCATGATATACTTCTTATGACTTTCTTTTCGTAACAAGTTCTGTTGAATCGGATACTTTGTTCAGAAAAAGCGATGCCATGCTGTCTGGAAAACCGTTGGGACGACCTTATCCCGAGAGAGTTGAGCGTGTAAGTTGCCGACTAGTAAATTGAATAACCTTATAAAAAGTTACTGAAATAAATTCAATTCATTTCGGTAATGAAATGTACATTTTTATTTTGTTGCTTACTGCTATATAAATTCATAGATCTGAGATTTGATCTCAGATTGCTGAAAAAATACTATGTAATGCGAATAGGGTAGATAAAATAATTCCAAAGTCACTCGTTTTAATATGGATTGAAAATTGAAATTGAAAACCAAAGTGCATGCTTGATTCTATATGAATGTGATGGAGACAATAAAGTTATATCTTGTATGGAAGTGAAGCTTGGAGTTGCCAGAAGAAAGATGAAAGTAGGAAAAATGCCGTAGGAATGAGATTACTAAAAAGAATCTTCGTGAAAAACAGCATATGATAGAATACCCAATGAGGAGTTAGAAATGAATGTAAGACGGATGAAAGATTCCTAAATAAAAGTATGTGAGGATCACTAAGATGGTTTGGACATATGTAACCGATGGATGAATAAAGACTGGTTAAAACATTTATACAAGTAGTGTGAATGGAAAAAGAAGTCAAGGAAGCCCAAGTAAGACATGGCATGATCAAATAAATCAATTACATTCGAAGTAAGAACAATCGACGAGCGTGCGTGACACGGTGTTTATATGTGGAGAAATCATGAGAGTTATGTCAAGATAAACCAGTTTGGCGGTTCATCCTCTCTGCCTACCCCTCCGAGAAAACGGCGTGATGGATAGTTAGTTTTCTACGTAGAAGAGTGTGACGAATCATCATATCTGCCAGCCATTTTGGGAAAACACAATGCTGGTTAATTTGTCAGTTCATGATGATAAATTATACCTCATTCTCTTATTCGTATTTTCTTCAACAAAACCCTGGCAAAGTTGGCTAGAACATTTCTGCATACTTCCACTTGTAAAGACCCACGTACGTGTGCAACGATAAACCCCGTTCTCGCAAATCCAAACGCTTTAGAAGCTCCGAGGCACCTTACAAAATAGTTGCAAATATCATTACGATTCACTACGCAATGCATATAGACGGAATGATACACGCTTATAAAGAAGCTTGATTTTCCCTGCACATTAGTGAGGTAAAGATATTGGCGTGGCTTATGATAGTTAGGTAAACACGCTACTGTGCTTTATAAAGGGGAAACACATTGTATTGCAGTACTTGAACGTTAGAGATTTCACTCATCAAAACCGGCACTGAAGCCGGTATCTTGTCTTAGATAGTGAGCTTAATAGGAATCGGTCGAGAAATCTGAATCAAATTATTGTGTTCTCATGGACATCTTGATTTGTTTCATGACGTTTCAACTGATTCGCTTAAATCTTAACGTTGCATTCAAGAAAACAACCACGAGGTGATCTGAATATTACCGTGATAGATTTAATTTATTTTAATAAATAGAAAAGGGAGATATGCGAGGTCGAGGATGTCGTTCGGTGGGGAAGGCAAAGGAGAAATTTCTGGTATGCACAGAATGAGGAGAATGGATCCATCCAGACTCCCTCTCATTGTGTTCTTCGGCCAACCCCAGGGTAGACGACCTCCGGGCAGACCACCAAAGAGATGGATCGACAGCTGGGATTCGACCTCACAGTAGACCAATTCTACTTAAGAAATAGGCCACAAAGTCTACATTAATAAGAATAGAAAAATAATAAATAGAAAAACAGTGACAGTGAAAAGACAAAGTGTTATTCTATTTATTCAAATATAAATCCAGAATACAAAATAATGGCGAAAATAGAAAAAATTTCATTTATTGTTTTTATATACGATATTCGATTAGAAGAGTTTTCCAGACAAAAAACCCTTTGTGAAACCCTCACAAAAGAAGCGCCATATAAGTTAGCTACCTCATCATCACGCTCTTTCTCCAGCCGAATAGTGACTGTCATATGATTTTTTATAGTTTCATGTACCTTATAACATCAATCTTATTGAACTTAACCAGGCTCTTCAGTCTTGGGTCATTGTGCTGTTGATTTGCAATAATTTTGTCATTTTTTAATTTTATTTCTTTCTTCTTCTTCTTCAAGTGCCCTGTCGGGTCCCCCCCAACGTTGGCGATCACCTCGGCGAACATGTCCCTGTCCTGCGCTGCTCGGAACAGCTCCTCCACATTTCGGATGCCGGTCCACTCCCTCACGTTTCGCAGCCAGGACATTTGTCTCCTACCTTCGGCGTCTCTCAATTTTCCCCTCCAATATCAGTTGGAGAAGGTGGTACTTTTCACCACCCAGATGTGAAATCTTTCGAACCTTGATAGTTGATAACAGTTACCTGTCAACTCTAGCTCGCCTTAGAACTTCGGTATTGGTAACCATGTGTGTTCAGGGAACTCTGGGCATTCGGGGATGGAGCCACATTTCAAATGCTTCCAGTCTGTTCATTGAGTTAACTTTTAAGGTCCACGTTTCACATCCGTACAATAAAACAGACCACACATAGCATTTGATCATTCTCTAGCGGAGTTTCAACATTGCAGAAGAGTGATTTATTTCTTTATTAGTTTCTAATACGCAGTTGTCACGATACAGGCCATGCCTAGTGTGACAAGTACTAACCATTAACTTTTTTTCAAATGTATAAAATAAATAAATAATAAAATCCTTGAAGGTAGGCACACGGGTACTCTCCTTCCAGCGTTCAGATGTAGGGCTTTTGGAAGATATGGTCTTCGTCACTTCTGCATACATTACCGTTGACCCTCCTTCGTCTCTTCAGTTACAGGGGTTTCGAATGTACTCATTTCATATTCTATCGAGCCTAGTCACTCCAGCAGCCCTACTCAACATCCTATACCATTGCAGCCTCTGTTCCTCATGGCGTCGTACAGTCTAGCATTCCGAACCGCAGAGAATGGCTGGTATCGCAGCAGTTTTGTACACCTTTCCTTTAGTTTGTATGGTACTTTTTTGTCACATAACATCCCGAAAATAGCACACCATTTGAGCCATCCTACTTTCGTCCTGTCTATATTCCTAATTCAAATTTCAAACTTTCCACGCGATTTGTGTTTTACTGCGATAAACGAAATTATTTCATTGAGTTCCAAACGATTATTCGAATTGTTTGTTCTATATTCAATTAAAAAAATAATTATTGGATTCATACAGAAAATTTCTGGATTCATAATTAAATTTCGGTGCAGTATTGTGTACTCGTTTTCATAATATACAGACATTTTCAAAGTTTATTCAATAGCAGTTATTTAATTAAATTCATACATGTATTATGCTCATTTGCTTTGAAGCGTTTATAAATTTATATTTGAATAACTTTTTGAAAACATTATATTTTCACATTACTTTATCGCACTTTTCACAAACATTTTTTGGGATGAAACCAAGGATTGTTTAAATTGAAATGATATTCGAAAATCTGTTGGTATTCTAATTTTGAACAGTTTTACTTCATAAAAAGTGTTTTAATATAAAAAAAATTTCGTTTATAACACAAAAGTCGGGATCGTCCAGCTGACATCAAGTGCACCATCTAAAAATAACATTATGTGTTAAATTATTTTTATATTGTTGTTTTTTTTATATCATTGTATTTTATATAATTTGTTTTAGATTTAATTTGTGGACGTAAGACGATCGAAGTGTGCGCGGAAGATGCCTATTGGTGGCGATGAGGTTCGCAACCCATCACTCGCTGGGACGAAAATAGAAGAATGGGATGCCGCATCGCTTAAAGTGTGGCAGTCTATTATTTCTGCCTACCCTTTCGTAGAGATGGTGTTATGGTTGGTTAGTTTTAAAAATCGTTTGTATCGGAACATTGTTTTCATAATCGCATCTCGAAAGAAAACACGCCATTTGAGTCAACTTATTTTCGTCCAATGCTCCACGCGTTTTTAAGTTTGCCTTCCTTATTAAGAACAGAGCCGAGGTAAGTGAAGTGGTCTATAGAAGAAATCAAATCAATATTCTATTTAAATATTTATTCTCATCAGACGTTAAAGTTACATTGATTTCAATGAACCTGTATACGTTTCTTGGAAATGAGCACCATCTGTTTTTCACTCGAGCATCTCTCATTGAAGGATTTCTTGACATGCCTGAAGAATATATGCGCCGGGAATTCTTAATACCCGGCCCGGGGCGATGCAGTCTACGCCGAGGCGAGTGAACCGTCTTGGACAGTTCCAGTAAGGGCACATTCGTGTTACGATTTCTCAATATGTAAATCAATCCTGCAAGCTCCCGTCTGCGACCTTTTTACGTGACTTTAACGATGTTTCTGAGAGAAACTTGCGCAGAACAAAAATATTTACAATACTCTTATTAGTAAGGACAAAGTTTTGTTTGTTAAGTGACTTTGTCACATTTCGTAAGTTGAAAGGATATGTAAACCCCTAAAGAACTTAAAAATAAAAACTCCATTATAAATAATTAATAGGTACGAACGAAAACATCTCTTTTCTAAAAGCCTTATTATAATTTATGGGATTGACATGTTTCACCTTTCTAAGGCATTATGAAATGTTTACAACAACAGTCGTTTTCATTCGTTAAAAATAATAATTAAATAAAACGATATTTTTTTTTAACTGCTTCTACTTTGTATTTATTTCGACAGCGACCGGTTTCAGAAATGAACTTTAATCATTCGGTTTTCATTCGTATTAATTATTAAGTAGATCAAATTTAATAATTTCTTCGAAAAACATATTAATAGTTTCTTGAACAATGATGTAAAACTCCATATTAAATCATTAATACGAATGAAAACGTCAGTTTTCTAGAAGGCTTATTATATTTTATGGGAATTACATGTTCCGCCCTTCTAAGGCTAGGAGCTCTGGCTTATCAAATGTTTTTTTTTTTACATTTGATTAATACATTGATAATGCTTTAGATGGGCAAAACGTATCATTCCCATTAAATATAATAAAACTTCTAGAAAACTAACGTTTTCATTCGCAATAAATATTCGAAAACGTGTTCTCGTTTTTAAAAAAAAAAGACAAAGTATAAAATTATGATTTAAATATTGATGACTTCAAATCATAGTTAATTATACTTTCGTATGAAACACTTAATTTGTTGTGTGATATTATTTTAAAAAAATAAAACACTTTTTAAATTGTTTACCATTTTATTAATGTTTTATCAAACCAACCGGTTTCGCTCCCGCCGGAGCTTTGTCAGGGTTACAAAAAACAAATTCAGTTTGCTTTGTAATACTGACAAAGCCCCGGAGAAATTCGTCATTATGGAATTCCACTATATTTACGCTTTAAGTTAATCTAAAATTTGAAAAAAAAGTGGTAAAAAACAAGCAGAAACGAATGGATATGGGAAGAATGGTTAAAACTATATATAGTAGTGTGAATGGAAAAAGAAGTAGAGGAAGGCCTAGGAAGGCATGACATGACCAAATTAATCAATTACTGAAAGGCGGCCATGTTAGATGCAGGAACAATCGACGAGCGTGCATGTCACGATGTGTGAATGTAGAAGAGGCGCGAGAGTTATGTCAGGATAGAACAATGTGGCGATCCACCCTCTCTGCCTACCCCTCCGTGGAATCGGTGTGATGGTTAGTTAGTTAGTAAGTTTACGATGTTATTTAATGTCGCAAACAAAAACCTATCCAAAAAAGCTAGAATGGCAGCCGATGTATGGAAGCGAAGCATGGAACTGGCAAAAGAAGGATGAAAGTAGAATAAATGCAGTAGAAATGAGATCTGTTAGACGAATGTGCGGATACTCTGTGTATGATAGAGTGTCGAATAAAAATTTAAGAAGTGAATGCGGTGCGAATGATAGTGTTATGAACATAATAATGAAAGGATCATTAAGACGGTTTGGACATATGGAAATAATGAATGAAGAAAAAATGGTAAAAAAAATGTATGTTAACGATGTAAATTGAAGACCGATGAAGACCGATGAAAACGTGGCACGATCAAATAAATCAAATATTGAATGTCGGCCATGCGAGGAGTCTGAAAAATCGACGCGCGTGCATGACACGATGTATGAATGTTGAGGAAACGAGAGAAAAGTGTGGTATTCCATTCTTTCTACCTACCCCTTCGGGGAGACGTCGTGATGGTAAGTTAGTTAGTAAGTTTACGATGTTATTTAATGTTGAAAAATAATGTAAATGCGTGGGCGCTTCATATAATTTCCGATGTGGGCTCGGTGATTTCATTCTTCATAAACCGGCAGATACTTTCGTGTTAAACTCCGATAAGTATAGAGATAACAAGTACCAAGGGAATACTCCCTTTCTCTTGAATTTACGGTAAATCACCCGTGTCCAATTTGATTTTGAAATATGTTATCCGACATCACACGGCGCGACACAACCCGTTAGGACCATCTGCTCGCATGTCAACAGTCAAGCGTTAAAAATTACCCTTTGATCGTGTCTAAGGATGACGTCGCCCTAACCTGCGGTCGGTCGGTACCTACCAAAATTTATTCTCCGATTATTTCATTCCATAGAAAATTAACTTTCCATTTCGATAATTGCGTATCCCTTGTATTGCACCAATCGTGAACCATACTGCAGTAATAATGCGATTTTATTATTTAACCCTTCATTTCATGTTGTGACATATTTGATATAAACTGAAAAAACTAACTTACTAACCATCACGCCGTCTCCCCGAAAGGGTAGGCAGAAAGAATGGACTGTCACACTTTTACTGATGCGGCACTCCATCCTTCGCTTTTCGCCCCGCGGGAGACGCGGTGTGATGGGTTGCGAACCTCATCGCCACCAATAGGCATCTCCCGCGCACACTTCGATCGTCCAACACCCACAAAATAAATCTAAAACAAATATTAAAAATACAATGATATAAAATAAAATAACAAAATAAAAATAATTTATGTTATTTTTAGATGATGCACATATAGTCTATTTAATTTATGTTCCATGTCTCCACCGTTTTTTTTTCATTTAGCACATAATGTAAAAACACATAATGTTTTTTTCGATGTTGCTCATGTTGACATGGACGATCCGGACTTTTGTGTTTATTTAATTTATGTTACGCGTATCCACCGTTTATTTAAATTAGCTGTAATTAGGCACTTAACCAGCAAGAACTTTAAAATAATATTGAAGAAATTATTCAAATTGTCATTGGAACAAATGAAAAAGTTATATTTACACCTGTCAAAATTCTTTATAAAAACAAAAAAAACCAATATAATTTTAGCAACAAAACAGTACAAACGTGTCACAATTAACTATTATAAAGTGCGGCAACAATTAAATTGACCAAAACAATTCACTTATACGCGAAATATCTCCAAATTTACAGGAGCACCACATGAACCCAACCAAATATTCAAAATCCGAATCCGAGAATAAACTGAAATCTATTAATATTTCAATTTCATACGTATTCTTGTTGTATGCTACACTCTACGTTCCAAGTTCCAACCTACCTATTAAAGTATACAAGTAATCGCTAGTGGCACTAGTTTTCACACACAAAAAATAATCTTACATTTGGTTAAAGTGTGACCTGCTTCGATTACTACCAGTTTGTTAGACAAATCAAAAAAAATGTAACTTTTTTTTCGTATAAATAAAAAATTACTTTATTGTCAGACGAATATTTGGTAATTAATTATTGTTAGTAATGGTAAAATCTATTATGAAATATTATCAAATCATGTCTCTCGCAACTAGATATCTCCACATCCAGATATCTGAACTTCATGACCTGTTCTATGGGTTTATCGTCTACAACCAGTTTGCATCTAAGAGGCTGTCTGGATATTGTTAGACAATTTGTTTTGGCGACGGATATCATCATATTATACTTCTCAGGCGCAAGATGGAACCTATAAAGCATTAATTATAGATCGTCTTCTCTTTCTGCCAGTATTATTGTATCAGCATAGCATTCCACGTTGATGAGTTTTTCTCACAGTTTTTCTCTTTTAAAAACATTAATTTTATTATTATAAATTTAAAAAGAAACGTTGTATAAAGGGTTAAGTGGTTGTCAGTTTGGCAGGCCTGCTATTTGCCCGCTGGGGCGCAAGTAACGTATTAATTGTAAGCTTTAATCGCCAGTAAGCAAATGTATCGGCTCGAGTCAAAAGCTCCCTCGAGTTATTTTAATAAGCATTCCGCTTCTCTCGCACTGTTATACGGCTAATTACACGCACTTAAAACAACTCTGTTTCGTTATTATTATATATGTGTAGTGTAAAAGTAAGTGTCAAAAGTTTTACATTAGCAATAAGCGATAAACACTGTAATTTGCAAAAATTACTTTCAAGCGAGAAATTACAAAAAAAATTGGATGCTTATTTAAAACGTTCAATTTGTAAAAATGCAACTACAATACTAGTGCATGTTTTTTTTCATAAAACATATTAAAGTAAAGCACGGAACTGGCAAAAAATGCAGTAGAAATGAGATCTCTAAGACAAATGTGTAGTAGATCTGTATATGATAGATAGTCAAATGCTGTAATGGTACATCATTACGATTTCTTCGGCCACTGTATTCGCCCCAATTCTCCCCAGTTAAGTACCTCTTCGAAATTTATTTCCAACTTCTCCTGTTTCCGCCCTGTGAGCCACCGCCGCCTTCCCAATTGGTATCACTGCTTTTTCGGTACTCTATGCTTCGAGGCAGAAGCCCGCCACTTCCCTCTAGTCAGCCGTTGCGGGTAGGCCGCCATCTTGTGTTTTTTCGTCAGTGCCCAGTTACCACCACGATGTAGGAGAAACGTTAATCCGTTTGCATCCGGCTGGACCAGCAATGGTTCAGCCTTTCTCCCATCATATCAGGTAGAATACTAATAATAATATCCATATCGAAGACCGCACATTGGTTCCACATGTGCGTCATGTGTCCGCGTGTCTGCGATTGATTCCCTCCGCCACGGTCCGAGCCATCCTCTGCTCCCGAATTTGCCGCCCACGTGTTGTCGCACATCATGTCCCGACAACGTGGTTGACCTCACCACCATGCGGAACTGCGAGGACCACTTCTTCACGCCGCTTCAGACAGCACCAACAGGTTAGGGAACCTCGTGTCTGCCAGGTGACGCTCTAAATATTGATTTGCTGACCCACCATCTTCTGGTCAGCGTCGCTGATAACGTCTACGGACGACGTCGCCGGTCGATGTCCTGACGAGCACGCCATCGAGGAATCACCTCAAACAGCCTCTTCATTCTTCCATCATGTGCCTTTTTTTATGTATTCGTACGACATCCCTAGCCTCTGGATTATTGTTATAATGTTAACTAGATAATAAACCTTAATGTATCCCATGTAACTGTCTTTATATTTACACCCGTCCCTGAATCGAATAATATACCGAAAAGAATCTCACGATTACCACCCTGAGGATTAAAAACCATGCTCTCCGTGCTAACCGAGGAGGAACGTTTCAATGCAAATATAAGAAGTGTTATGAACAAAATAACGAAAGGGTCCTTTAGATGGTTTAGACACATGGAAAGAATGAATGAAGACAGAATGGTGAATAAAGTGTATTTAAACGACGTGAACGGAGTTAGAGAAAGGTGTGTAAATGTCGGTCACTTAAGGACATTCCGACGTGCATACATGACGCGTTGGAAGCGAGAGGAGTATGTTAATAGGACAGAACAATGTGGCGGTCCATTATTTTTGCCTACCCCTCCCGTGAGACGGCGTGATGATAAGTTAGTTAACTAATCATCACCCCTTTAAAAATTTAATACAAACTTGTTAGTATTAAATAATCCATTGTTTTGGCCGAAACACTATGATACTTTAACATTATAAACTGTTAAATTAAAAAAACTTTAAATAATAATTAAATAAAACGATGTTTTTATAATAACTACTTCCACTTTTTTTATTTATTTAGACAGCCACCGGTTTCGCCAGGCTCGTTGGCATCGACAGACTGGTAACACTATTGTAAACTTAGTCCTTTATATGCATACAGCTCATGGCGAAACCGGTCGCTGTCTAAATAAAGACAAAAGTGGAAGTAGTTAAAAAACATTGTTTTATTTAATTATTATTTAAAATGAACTTCCATCAAGAGATTTCAGTAAAATCATTTGATTATCTAAAAAAACTTTGTTTCGTGTATCACAATTGTATTTTTATTTTATGTGACAGCTGTTTCTACAACCTATGTTGGCATCATCAGGTATTAAAATAATATCTAATACAATACAATAATATTTTATATTATTGTAATACCCGATGATGTTAACAGAGATTGACGAAACAGCTGTCGCGTAAAATAAAAATAAAATGGTGATACATAAAACAAAGTTTTTAAATTTAACAGTTTTTTGTTCGTATTACATTTTTGACATGTTTAATAACACATAATGTAAGAATACCTTCATCTTTTTTTATACAGTAGGTTGTTTAAATCCAATTACTGTATACAATTTGTTTTTAGGTAATGGTGTTACCGACCCTTGGGTATGGAAACGAAGAATGGAACTGGCAAAAGAAGGATGAAAGTAGAATAAATGCAGTAGAAATGAGATCTCTTAGACGAATGTGTGTATGATAGAGTGTCGAATGAAAATATAAGAAGTGAATGCGGTGCGAATGATAGTGTTATGAACAAAATAATGAAAGGATCATTAAGATGGTTTGGACATATGGAAAGAATGAATGAAGAAATATTGGTAAAAAAAATATATGTTAACGATATAAATGGAACCAGAAATAGAGGAAGACCAAGGAAACGTGGCACGATCAAATAAATGAAATATTGAATGTCGGCCAAGTGAGGAGTCACGATGTATGAATGTTGAGGAAGCGAGAGAAATATGTCAGGGAAGAAAAGTGTGGTAGTCCATTCTTTCTGCCTACCCCTTCGGGAATACGGCGTGATGGTTAGTTAGTTAGTTAGTTAGGTAATAAATCGCCATTTTATTGTTACGTGAATTCTACACCAGGCAAAAGACAGTGTGATAATCTCACTACTATCGCCGGGAATCGATCCCGGGACCTTCGGTATGGCAATCAGAGCTCTTGGCACTCTGCCACGAAGGTCGCCCAAATTCCGCTAGTTTACAATCATATTTCTTGAAAATGTATAGAGATAAATTAGCTGATGTAAAAACAAAACCAGTGTTATGGTGCACAACAATTCTGAATACATAATTCATTGTCAACCTTTTTTAATAATATTACTTCGTGAGAAAGTTGCATCATTTATCTTTCGCTAACGACAAGACACTGGTCTTTAGAAGTTAACTCGTAAATTTCCATTAGGCAATTGAAAAATAATTCCGTTTGTTTGGGTACGCGGATGTAACTGATTAAGCGTCGATCTCTGTACTTCCGAGAAGTGAATTTGTTTCGGAATTAACCTCGAATCCTTGATTACCTATTTGAAGTTTTGATATTGTATCGGTGCTGAGAGCCATTATTCTCGTGGGCGTAACTGGATTGAATTTGTTAGAAATGTTAAATCCGAGGATTAATTTATTGTACAACGTAATCCAAAATTCCTCTACATGGTTTTCAATTAATATTCTTAATAAAGTTATTTATTGTTTCTTGAACAATGGTATAAAACTCCATATTAAACAAATTATATGAATGAAAACGTCTGTTTACTAGAAGTTTTATTATATAAACTGTTAAATTTTCAACTCTGCTATAATACCACATTTTCTATTTTACATTTTTACAGCATCGGTTGGCGAAACAGCTGTCGCGACATTCTCAAAAAGTGTTTATTAAAAAACAGTGTTGTAAATTTAACAGTTAATAATGTTGAAGTATCATGGTGTTTCGGGCCAAAAGTATGGACTAGTTAAGTTTTATTATATAATATAATAGTTTGTGGAAATTACATGTTTCGCCTTTGTAAGGCATTATCAAATCATCATCATCATCAGCCGTCTGGCATCCACTGCTGAATGTAGGCCTCTCCCAAAGCACGCCACCACCCCCTATACATTGCCGCTCCCATCCATCCAGGTCCGGCAATCCTCTTGAGATCGTCGGTTCAGCGGGCAGGGGGACGTCAAACTCTGCGGAATCCTGTACGTGGTCTCCACTCCAGAACCCGTCTCCCCCATCGGCCGTCGGTTCTCCGACAGGTATGGCCAGCCCATCGCCACTTCAGCCCATCCTCAGAGCCACCTCAGTCACCTTGGTTTGTTGACGAATAAATTCGTTTCTAAATTATCAAATGTAAAGTAAAATTTGATAGTGTCTTAGTAAGGCGATAAATGTCTTTCCAGTAAACTGTAATCAAACTTCTAAAAAACAGACACCTTTATCCGTATTTATTACTTATTAGAGTCGTTACACGGTTGATTATGTCAGTGACATCTTTCGCTCACTGTATCGTTTCTTACTCTGTCTCTGATGCTTATTTATAACACGGCTCTTTCGATCACTCATGGTTTCTTGTCACTTTGTTTGGACAATGTGATAGCAGCCGTTATGTTAAGTGTTTAATATATTTCTAAAAATGTCACACCACAGATTATGTGCTTCGTACGAAAGTAAACTTTTTCTTAATCAAAATGTGTCGTGTATATTTTATAAGATCTTAGTTCAGTATAACAGTCAAAATATTTTGTTTCACGTAGGTTTTGCTCACCATAAGTAAACCCATAAATAGTTAAACGGTATACATAATGTTATTATCGAATCATAAATATTAAGATTTCTTTTCTTTAATATGTCGTGTGTTTAAAGGCGTTGATAGATATGCATTATAATTGGAACCGAAAAAAATCGTAGGCGGCTCTGTAGTGCCTATAGTGTCGAAATACAATAATGCGTTTTACAACAAAAGAAACTGCCTCCGAAGAAAGCCGTGGCTAATGACAAATATGTAAATGCCAAGAGGTCACTAAGTTTCTAAATAGGTCCCGAAAGATTTTACCAAGGGACTGTAAGTTTTCACACATTCGTGCATTTCCAACCGGCTTGTCTCCGGTTCATAAAGGCCTCGGGAACACAAAAGAGTGAAAACCAAAAGGTCACCGGAAATCGAAAACGCTCCTGGGAAATACAAAACAAGGCAAACAGAAGAACGGAGTTATAAACTCGATTGCACAACTATCCGCCATGTTATTTTACTCGGGGGCGACATCTCGGTAGAAGCGTAAGTAATGGATATTAAAACAAGTTTAATTAAATCGTTTCTGATAACTCAGTGCGCGTTAGTTATTATATTTAGTAAAGTCAGCATAAAACAAACAAAATAGTCCATTGATTTGGGCGAAACACTCTGATACTTCTAAATAATAATTAAATAAAACGATGTTTTTTAACTACTTCCACTTTTGTCTTTATTTAGACAGCGACCGGTTTCCCGACCGCGACCCCTGATCTGTATGTATATAAAGGACTAAGTTTACAATAGTGTTACCAGTCTGTCGATGCCAGCGAGCCTGGCGAAACCGGTCGCTGTCTAAATAAAGACAAAAGTGGAAGTAGTTAAAAAACATCGTTTTATTTAATTATTATTTAAAATGAACTTCCATCAAGAGATTTCAGTAAAATCATTTGATTATCTGATACTTCTAAATTAGTAACTGTTAAAATTTAAACGCTATTACGGTATCAAATTATTTACTGTTTTTTTTTAACGACAACTGTTTCGCCAACCGATGTCGGTATCATCGGGTGTGGATTTTTTCGTTTATATGGAGAGTTTTTACATCTTCTTCTTCTTCTTTCGGTGCCGTGCCAGGTCCCCCCAACGTTGGCGATCACTGCAGCAAAGGCATCTGTATCCTGCGCCACTTGGAACAGGTTCTGAATTCTTGGTATTCCTGCCCACTCTTTGATGTTCCGCAGTTATTAGTTTATTTTTAGTTTACAAAAATTTATAGACCTGATGGTACTATGTTTTCCTCAACTTCGTTCTCCAATCTCATTAATAAATATAAAATATCTCCCGCACTCGTCATGTTTAATACTTTATAATATATTTTATTCATTATATCCTCAAATGATTTTACTGAAATCTCTTGATGGAAGTTCATTTTAAATAATAATTAAATAAAACGATGTTTTTTAACTACTTCCACTTTTGTCTTTATTTAGACAGCGACCGGTTTCGCCAGGCTCGCTGGCATCGACAGACTGGTAACACTATTGTAAACTTAGTCCTTTATATACATACAGATCAGGGGTGGAAAATTATTTTTGTACAGAATCATGTTAACCACCCCTGATCTGTATGTATATAAAGGACTAAGTTTACAATAGTGTTACCAGTCTGTCGATGCCAGCGAGCCTGGCGAAACCGGTCGCTGTCTAAATAAAGACAAAAGTGGAAGTAGTTAAAAAACATCGTTTTATTTAATTATTATTCATTATATCCTGCTTGGAATCCCTTTTTATATCGCAAAATAATATTCCATTGCACGTCTAACTTACTTGTAGATTTTTATAGAAATGAATCAAAATATAAACTAAGTAACGAAATAACCATAACGCCGTCTCACCGAAGAAGTAGGCAGGAAGAATGGACCACCACACTGTATATTACTTTTTCCTGACATAATTCTCTCGATTACTCAACATTCTTACATCGTGTAAAACACGAACGCTGATTTCTCAGACTCCTCACGTGTATATAAAAATATGCATTTTAAGAAAATCGTATAAGGTCATCTGGTTCACTTGCTGACGAAAGTATAACATCTTCGATATCAAATTTACTGAACTATACGGGTGTTCTCATATACCTGAGTCAAATAAAATCACGAAAATTTGATATTATGTACACAATATATCCGTCTTATGTTAATTAATAAAAAATATATATATATTAAGAACAAAAAAAAAAACATTATATTTTATCTCAATAGAGACGAAGATGCAAACTGGAAATTGAATATGGTTGATCAAGGTGTTTACAGGACTTATGACCTGTCATTGGTTGGGTTAAGCGCACGCTTTATGTAACATTCACAAAAAATAAAAAAATTAAATACTTCATTTTTAAACGTATTACGTAAATATCATCACAAGTAGGTAAGAAGTAAACATTATGTAGGTGTATAAATAATATTTTCAATCCCCTTTGAAAATGATAGATTACATTCACCGCAGATGCTGGTTGGCTGACCTTTGAAAATTGACTTCCAACAGTGTCGTTAATACACCATTGAGAAGGCAATGAAAGCTCTATCGAGAAAGCGGCTGAGCTTTTTGGTAATTACTCCCAACTACCCCCACTCCGCGGCCACCCTTCCAACGGTTATCTTCACCTGTAACAAAACTTAATCTCCCCTCTGAAGACTTCTATCAAGTACACACAAAGTAAGTAGTTTGAGTTAATAGAATATTTATCCACTTCTTTCTGATTGTTAAACTTTTAATACTGCTTTCTCGTTCATTTTAAAGTGAGGCAGATATATCTTTCCATTCGTTTATTTACTTACCAGGAAGCTCGGTACGACTTTTAATTTTATTCTCCTCGAAAGTTGACCTTAAACCAATATCGGTCCCTTTCAAATTCTGGAAAAGCAGATGTGGAGTGTTTCGGTAACTGAAAGAAAACATTTTTACGTCAAGTACTATAAAATACAAATACGATTTTTTGCGTAAATAAAATATTTCATCCAATTTGAAGCTTATAAATTTTAAGCAGGTTTATTTATAATATATATAATGAAAAATGAAAATAAAAAAAAAATATTAAGAATTTTTCTATGTTTATTTTTAGTGTAAAATCTACTTATTAATTTTCGTCTTCGACCGGTTTCGGCAGCTCGCTGCCATCTTCTGGTACCTACATCAAACTTTGTTGTCCTTATATAGGGGATGCTAATGGTGGGGGTTGAATTGTGAACGATTTTACCTAATCCATTAAAAAATTTTAATTAAAATTCTTAAAAAAAAAAAAAATCATTATTTACAATGAACTTCTACCAAGAAATTTCAATCAACAACGTACATAATTAGGTTTATTTATCGTTTAATAGCCGTTATATTTATATATTGACGACCTTCGTGGCCGAGTGGTAAGTGCTTTGACTGCCACCCCGAAGGTCCCGGATTCGATTCCTGGCGATGGCAGTGTGATTGTCACACTGTCTTTGGTCTGATGTATAATCACGTAACAATAAAATGGCGATAGATTATTTACCTATCACATGTCACGAATCAAAATGATAGCTATACTTTTTACATCGATTTGACTCGCGCTGTAATGATTTAAAGAACGATTTGTAATGTCTGTCTTCTAGAAGTTTTATTATATTATATTTTAAATGAAATGACATGTTTCGCCCTTCTAAGGGATTATCAATTGTCTGGTAAGAAGGGCGAAATATGTCATTCCATCAAAAATATGATAAAACTTCTAGAAAACAGACGTTTTCGTTCATTTTGTTTTTTTAATATGTAATTTCACAACATTGTTCAAGAAACAATAAATAACTTACTAACAAACCATCACGCCGTTTCCCCGGAGGGGTAGGCAGAGATGATGAATCGCCACATTGTTCTATCCTGGAATAATTCTCGCGCTCTTCTACATTCACACATCGTGAGATACGCGTTCCTCGATTGTTCCTACTTCGATTGTGCCGCCTTTCAGTAATTTAATTTGATCATGCCATGTCTTCCTTGGCCTTCCTGGACTTCTTTTCCCATTCACACTACTTGTTTATATTTTTTTACCATTCTTCTCTCATCCATTTGTCCAAATCATCTTAGTGACCCTTTTTTAATTTTATTTATCCAATATTAAAGACATCGTGAAATTTTTTTTCTTCATATTTTCGTCGCCGGGAATCGAACCCGGGGCCTTTAGTTTGACAGTCATAGCTGTTGCCACTCTGCCACGAAGGCCGTCGAACTGATATAACTGTAGTTAAATACAAGAGTAAATAATATTTAACTGCAGTATCTACGCATCTGCGTAGGTTCACTAATGGCTCGCGTGTGGAAGTGTGTTTCTGATACGGGTAACTAGATTGTTGACACTAATGGCGTATTCACGTGCGATCACTCTTACGGATGATGGTTTCCGCAATAATAGGAATATTTAACTTTTTCATAGCACCGATATCATCAGCTAATATGTATGATATTCCTCTCCCATGATAAACCATCAAGAAAAAACAGTTTATCGATGCGAAAGCGTAACACTTACGAGGCATAATCGTATTCTGATTGTTTATTGTTACTTTCTAGTCCCGACCCTTATGTATGGTGTTACGGTCTTCCAAAATGAAAATGCACGATCGACTGGATCTCGATGCTTTATTATATAAATATACAATATGTGTGTTACAAGCTTCGTTTCCAAAATTAATGTGTGTGTCAAATACAGCAAATGCCCTATTTATAAGCAGGAGTTATCAAGGAACATTAAGATAATATCCTGGACTTTGCTGCATTCAAAGTGCATAAGTTCCGTTGAGCTTTCAAAGTCCATATTCACAGCATGTTTACAGAATATTGTTTTTCGATAGATTAGGGGGAACAGGAAGTCCACACCAGATAAAGATTTGCTTGATTACAATTTTGGTGCGGCATTCTAGTAGGTACATAACAATGGAAGTGAAGCTTAAAGTTGGTAGAAGAAGGATGAAAGTAGGATAAATGCCGTAAAAATTAGGTCACTAAGGAAAAATGTGCTAAAAATCAATGTATGATAGAATATCTAATGATGAAGTAAGAAAGGAATGTAAGGCGGATGAATGCGTGATAAATAAAATCAACAAAGGATCACTTAGATTATTTGGACATATGGAACGAATGGATGAGGGAAGATTGGTTTAACATATATATTCAAGTAGTGTGAATGGAAAAAGAAGTTGAGGAAGGCCAAGGAAGACATGGCATGACCAAATTAATCAATTAATGAAAGGCGGCCGTGTTCGAAGTAGGAACAATCGACGAGCGTGTATGTCACGATGTGTGAATGTAGAAGAGGCGCGAGAGTTATGTCAGGATAGAACCATGTGGTGATCCATCCTCTCTGCCTACCCCTCCGGGGAAACGGCGTGATGGTTAGTTTGTTAGTATCATACATCGTTTTACCGCACATTTTTTCTCGGCAATCTCATTTCTGTAGCATTTATCTTACTTTTATTCTTCTTTTGCCAGGTTCAAACTTTACTTCCACACATAAGGATTAGCACTAGAACTCCATTATGCACTGCCATTATTTATGTTTGCTGGTGTATAGGTGTATATTTTTAATAATTACAGTATCTTTTGCGTTGTCTGTTCCATCTTACAATATCTTCCACGTGTTCCTCACCCTATCTCGAAGAGTCTTACCTGATATTGTCCTCAGCGTCCGCATCTTTGCCACCCGCACTTTAGCCTTAGTTATTGTAGTATTCACTATGGTATCAATGCTATATGTCAGTATAGGCCTTAGGCAGGTTTTGTATAATGATTGATTAAAATATGTATTTTTTTTATTATATAAGTTCTGTCTTTATCTTTATCTTTATATTATAATTTTACTATACTCTAGGGAATATTTATGGTAAACATCACTTACATTTTATTGTCTTGGCGTCATCTCTTTGCAAAGGTCAACCATAGTCATAAAAATATCCGCCGTTTTTGAGCCTCTGACCCGGAATAATAATGCAATGGTTTTGAAAAGTCTATTTGAAATAATTTTTTCAAGCATTCATTTTAAACTGACTGAATTAATACTGAAGCGATATCAATGTAATCGACATTAATGGTAAATATAATATTTAAAAATATTTTATTAAAAATGTATCTTATATATTGATTTTTTCTGTCTCTATATATAAAATGGACGAAACGCGAGAATCGTAGAAAAATATCAAAAATACCAACAACAAAAAAAACGGTAAAAGAAATACGAGTATAAGAGAGTGGACAAAAATGACCAGAGTTGAGAACCTATTTCAAGTGGCGCAGGACAGAGATGCTCCCGCTGCAGTGATCGCTAACGTTGGGGGGACCCAACACGGCACCAGAAAAATAAGAAGTTATTTTAGTTTTTTTTATGTTTCAATGCTAGGGATTTGTTTGAAACAAATCTAATATCTTTACTGGTTCTTGGGGTGCCACTCGGGCCTTTAATGTAGTAGTTTCCCGTTACTTTCCACATGTTTGTGTACAGCCGGTTATTTGAACCCATGGAAGTAATATTATACAGAGATAATACAAAATTACATTCGATAACGCTCTATCAAGACGAAACCTCACACTGATTCCTCGCAAAAACAGACAGAAAGAATGAACTGGCAAACTAATCTATCCTATCAGTTTTATTAACTTGATTCTCGGTCTCAAAAGATTTAAGACATTTTGTATACATTAGTATGGTATTTGTTAGGTATTTGTATACATTAAAAAAGACATTTTGGATATATTTGCTTTATAGTGGGGATATAGCGGATTCATAGTGCTCTGACTGCCACCCCGTAGGACCCGGGTTCGATTCCCGGCAATGGCAGTGTGATTGTCACACTGCCTTTGGTCTGGTGCAGAATTCACATGACAATAAAACGACAATACATTGGCTACCTATCATATGTCATGAGAATCAAAATTATAGCTATACCCTTAACATCAATTTGGCTTGCGCTGTAATGATGTAAAGAGCGATTCAACACTAATAATAATAATAATAATGATAATAATAATAATAATGATAATAATAATAATTATAATAATAATTAAAATAATAATAATAATATTAATAATAATAATAATAATAATATTTTATTCTGTTGTTATAATACACATCGCCTTAAAAAGTGCCATGTTTTCCTTAATTTCGTGGTACAACGCCATAATTAAATCTAATATGTCTTCCCTACTTGTCCTTTTTTGGATCTAATAGAATTTAGATACGAAACTAACTAACTAACTAACTAACCATCACGCCGTCTCCCCGAAGGGGTAGGCAGAAAGAATGGACTGCCACACTTTTCTTTCCTGACATACTTCTCTCACTCCTCAACATCCATACATCGTATCATGCACGCGCGTCGATTTCTCTGACTCCTCACATGGCCGACATTCAATATTTGATTTATTTGATCGTGCCACGTTTTCCTCGGTCTTCCTCTATTTCTGGTTCCATTTACATCATTAACATATAATTTTTTTACCATTCTTTCTTTATTCATTCTTTCCATATGTCCAAAACCATCTTAATGATCCTTTCATTATTTTGTTCATGACACCATCATTCGCACCGCATTCTCTTCTTATATTTTCATTCGACACTCTATCATACACAGAATATCCACACATTCGTCTAAGAGATCTCATTTCTACTGCATTTATTCTACTTTCATCCTTCTTTTGCCAGTTCATGCTTCACTTCCATACATAAGGGTCGGTAGAAGAACACCATTGTGCACTGCCATTCTAGCTTTTTTTGATAGGTTTTTGTTTGCGATGACAACTTTAAGTGCACCATTCACTTTGTTGCCTGCCCCAACTCTTCTTTCAATATCCCTCTCCACTCGCCCATCTCTTGTAAACATACTACCCAAATACACGATACGAATTAAAGTCAATTTTGACCAAAATGGATTTAAGACATTTTGGCTCTCGGGTACAAATTGGAATTGTGACCACCGAATCACACGCGGCATGTGAAGTCTTGCCCGAATCTGAATTGTGTAACTTGGACCACGGCAAACACAAACAGCCAAATATCCAATCTACGATTTCCCGGAACACATTCCACGAGGTGACATACGAGCCATTGAACCGGCTTATTAACCTGACCTCAGTACTCGCGAGTTAAATACGTTCATTACATGTGTTATGTGGTACTCGTATTATCAACCCAGCCCGGGCTGATCAGATCGTTACGATATTAATTCACTGTGCGCTATTTCACGTGAATGATAAATTATATTATACAATCACACAAAGTACCTTCCTCAAACTATACAGGAGCCGTTACGTTATACGTAGAATTCAATTTCAGGTATCTTTCGTTTAGTAATGGTTATTGTAAAAGACTGATGGATGTTGTAAGTCTCTTTAACATCGTCATGGATAGACTGTGTTACATAATTTGGTTGTTTTCAAAGTAGAGGTTCCCAATGGTTTTTTTTGTCCCATAGACCCCCTTTTCCCCCGTAGCTTTCCTAAAATAGTTTTTTTTTTCAGGGTAAAAAAATCCGAAAGAAAAAAGCCGGTATTCGTTGTCGACCTTTTTTTTATTTTAGCTCATTTCGGGAAATGGAATATCCGATCTTTGCCGAATGAGCTAAAAAAAGGTCGTAAAGTTTCAATATTCGGCATCAATTTAGTTTAACCATCTCGTGGACCCATATTTACATCTCATGGACCCCCAATTTTTTTTTCAAGTATCGTAGACCCCTTAAAAATTGGCGTAACCACTTTGGGAATCACTGCGCTAAATTTCTGACAGTAAAACTTTTTTTTTTATAACTTAAAACACTATTTTTTTTCACTTTTGAGTTTAATTTTCTCGACATGTTTCGAAGCCTTTACGCCTTCATCGTCGAGAGAACTATATAAACTCGACAGAAACATGTCGAGAAAAATAAACTCAAAAGTGTATAAAAAAAGTGTTTAAATTCATAAAAAAATTCGATAATATGAATTTCCACAGTGTTAACTAACGCCTTGAGTTCATATAAAATTCAATTAAAAAAGACGTCAAATAAAAAAATGATAATTATGTTTTTCGTGACACAAAAGAGATGTTAATAGATACTTGATCCTAAAAACCTTATTCAATATTGTATATTTTTAACTAAGTTATTTTGTTAATTTTTATTATCTATGGATTATCGTACATATCAGTTCCAGACCAAAGAACATGGGAGAATCACACTGCCATCGCCGGGAATCAAACCCGCGACCTTCGGTGTGGTAGTCATAGATCTTGCAATATGTTTATAAAACGACACACAGAGAAACTATTACTGCTAAAGTAAAGATTCGGAATTATTAAATAAAATATTAAGAACAAAATTATCAAGGGATCACTGCGTTGTTTTGGACGTATGAAGCGCATGGATGAAGAAATAATGCCTATGAAAGTATACGTTAACGATGCGAATGTAATAAGAAGTAGAGGAAGACCGAAGGAAACATGGCATGACCGAATTAATAAAATTTTAAAGGTCGACCATGGTAGAAGCCAGAAGAATCGACGTGCGTATATGAGGAGTATCAGGAAAGAGTAGTGTGGCGGTCCATTTTATTTGCCTATCCTTACGAGGAAACGGCGTTTTGTTTTCAATTTTTGTAATATTATTTTTCTAATTTTTCTTCTTTATTAATTACGTTGTCTCCCGAAATAACACACGGTTTGTTCCTTTAACAACGCAAAGTTAAATGTTTCCCAGTTAGTCTTCGCTGAGAATTTCCATCCCAAACTTGCTAAAGTTGGGTTGCCCGGATTACCGTTAACAAGATCCTGAATCCGTATCCCGAATTTTTGCGGAAAATCGATTCCAAACCTTCGCAGTATTACCATTTTTTACATAATGGATCCGAACATTTAGGATAGTTTTGGAAATAGAATAATTTCCCGTTCAGATAAAGTTATCATATTTTAAGGATTAATTGTATCTCAATAGAGACGAAGATGTAATTTTTTGGAAACAGAATATGGTAGTCGATTAGTATATATGCTACTATTTTTAAATAACTTCACATTTTTTAGGTCAATCTACACTAGCGCCATCTATTAACATTATTTGTAATGGCGCTAGTGTAGATTGACCTAAAAATGTGAAGTTATTTAGAAATAGTAGCACATATACAAGTTCCAAAAATTTGTAAGAAGTGGTGGTCGAAAGAAGGACGGAATGGGGAATGTTGTTAACATAAAGTGATCGCTTAACCCAACCAATGACAGGTCATAAGTCCTGTAAACACTACCATATTCTGTTTCTAAAAAAAATTACATCTTCGTCTCTTTTGAGATACAATTAATAAAAATATATAAACCCGCAATGGGTAAAATCCAGTATTTGTCTACAAGTAGGTATTTGTATACATTAAAAAATTCGCTTATATTTATTTTTAATCATCAGCTTGTATCAGTCCATTCCTGGACGTAAATCATCTCCATCTGTTTCCATCTCTGTCGATCCTGGGCAACACGCATCCATGTCATATCGACGGTCTCTTTAATATAATCCTTCCATCAAAGTTGGTAACGTCCTGGGTTTCTGGTTACAGTTCTAGGATGCCAGTAAATGATACGTTTTGTTCATCTATCCTCTGTTCCTGATACTCCTTTTCTGGACACTATAGTGATCCCCAACATTGCTCTTTCCATCTCTCTTAGTACGATTCTCAATTCACTGGAGACTTTTCCGAGACAATGTTATCGGTTAAAACCCATATTAATTCTTAATATTAACAAGTTTCGCCTTACTTAACTAACTAACTAACCATCACGCCGTCTCCCGAAGTGGCAGGCAGAAAGAATGGACTGTCACACATTTCTTTCCTGACATATTTCTCTCGCTTCCTCAACATTCATACATCGTGTCATACACGCGCGTCGACTTCTCTGACTCCTCACATGGCCGACATTCAATATTTGATATTTTTGATCGTGCCACTTTCCAGGTTTCGCAGCCATATAGTAGAACAGATCATATATAGCATTTAATCATTATTTGTCTGAGTTTCAATTAAGATTATCGTCGCAAAATAATAACCCTACCCAGGCAAAATACACCAGTTTCTTTACTTTTAAACGCATGTTTTAATCAATATTAAATTAATATAAAAGTGATTCAAATCTCCGTTGTTAACTTATTTTTATAACGAATAATAAAAACCGTCGGGTGGTGGTCTTGGGGATAGAACGCTTGGATCCTGATCCAGGGGACTTGGGTTCGAGCCTGGAAACGATCAGATTCCTTCTTCATAATAATGAGCTATTTTCTGCTCACATTGAATATTTTAAAATAAATTCTAATATCATTGATTTAAATCTTTGATGTTAGTCTTTTTAAAAAAATAAAAAAAAATGTTTGTCACAACATTATTTTGAAAAAGCCGCTTACCTTACGTTGCACATGTTGCCTAATATACGAGTATGTACCGTTCATTAGTATCGTAAATACAGTGAAAATACCATTCAATTAAACGTTACTCAGTACATATGTATGAAATGTGTGTATCTGAATGATTGATCAACTATTTGAATTTAGAATGCTTAAGAGCCCCGAACTGATTTGACCTTGGCGAGTGTGGGGAGAATTTCCAATGAAACCTTTAGACTTGTAACGGTGTAAGACTATTGTTTCCCTTTTTTGGGCTTCTGATCGTCCGTCTTATTGGATGTGTCTGTCACATCTTACACCTACTAACGGAACGCTCCATTATGTTATATGATCACATTTATCTTGGAATATTGCATTGAAATAGCTTTTATATATAAGCCTACGACAAGTTTTTTTATTCAAAGTTTTAAACCAATCAATCTAAATAATAAAAATAAATAATATGTTTTATTTTTAATAAAAATATCTTCATGGTATGTTAATAATTAAAATATTAAATTTTTAAATAAAACAGTGTGCGCGGGAGATGCCTATTGGTGGCGATGAGGTTCGCAACCCATCATACCGCGTCTCCCGCGGCGCGAAAAGAGAAGGATGGAGTGCCGCATCAGTAAAAGTGTGACAGTCCATTCTTTCTGCCTACCCTTTCGGGGAGACGGCGTGATGGTTAAATAGTTAGTTATTTAAATAAAACAAACTTTGTTATAAATATCACAATTTATTATATTTTGTTGATTGTAAGACCTGGTGATGCTAACATCGGTTAGCAAAACAGTTGTCGCGATAAAATATAATCAATTGTGATATTCCGCCAAAACAATTAATTATCTAATTAAAATATTAATTAAATAAAGCGATGTTTTTTAACTACATCCATTTTTGTCTTTATTTGGACAGCGACCGGTTTCGGCATACTCGGCTTGGACTCGGGAGTCTATCGATGCCAGCGAGCCTGGCGAAACCGATCCCTGTCGAAATAATGACAAATGTGGTACTACGAGTAGTTAGTAGTTAAAAAACATCATTTTATTTAATTATTACTTGAAATGAACTTCCATCAAGTGATTTCAGTAAAATCATTCGATTATTCCACCTAGGTTTATGTTTACATCGTTCTTCCGATGACGAAAGTGTGAAATCTTCGAAACGTGTCGGAAAAATCAACTCGATAGTGTAGTAATTCATAAAAAAATTTCATTTGACGAATTCCAATGTCAACTCTTTAATTGTATTAAAAAATATGTTGTGTTTACTAGGAAGATTTACGTACAAGATATTAAAGCTTTGGATTTAAATACTGGCACTTGGAACCCAACTGACTTTGTTTCGACATGTAATCGTTAATGACGCAAATGACTCACAAACGTGCCGAAGAAAACGTCTCAAATAACACAAAAAGCATAAATTTCATCAAGCAAACTTTACGCTCGCCTTGTTTGGAGCTTTAGCCTCAGAGTGACTTCATTGTCGTTAATCGCGACGTGAAATGCACGCAACGCTGGGGGATCAATTTGTGTTATAATCAATTATGTGTAAACGTATTCCGTGTCACGCACGGTTAATGTGTCGGCCCGCGTTGCAGAATTTCGTTCTTGAGGGTTTCTTTGACCTTTTGTTCGCAACGAAATCACAGCTAATGACCGCCGTCTATCTAGCGTAAACCTTTCGCAACTCACTGCTGTTTCGTGATACAAAAATGTTAACTGTACTCCAAATCGTAACACGGAATCAAAACAACTAATGCTTTTTTTATCTTAACCCTAGAACCCTACACTATCTAGCGTATACATTGTTCCTACACAGGGGTGATGAGGTACCTCAAAACTAAAGCAAACAAACAAACCATCACGCCGTTTCCCCGCAGGGGTAGGCAGAGAGAATGGACCGCCACACTACTCTATCCTGGCAAACCTCTCTAGATTCCTCCACATTCATACAACGATTCATACACGCACGTCGATTCCTCCGACTTGACTTAACATGACCAACCTTTAAAATTTGATTAATTTGGTCATGCCATGTTTTTCTCTGTCTGCCTCGACTCCGTTCTTCATTTACATCATTAACGTATACTTTCTTAACCATTATTTTTCTATCTATGCGTTCCATGTATCCGAACCATCGCAGCGATCCTATCATAATTTTATTCATAATACCTTCTTCCGCTCTATATTCCTTTCTTATATCAGCATTTGAGATTCTGTCGTATATCGTTTAACAACACATAGGGACCTCATCTCTACCGCATTTATTCTGATTTTATTCTTCTTCTGCCAGTTCCATGCTTCGCCTCCATACATTAGGGACCAGAACTCCATTGTGAACGGCCGTTTTCGCTTTCATTGATAAATTCTTGTTTCCTATAACTAAGCCCAAAACTAAGTCCATAAATTATATGAATAAAAGCCGTTTTAAAAATTATTACAAAAAAATCTTACATACGTAATTCAGATAGAAGCGAGCACATATTTATTATTTCTATTTGTGTGTGCTGTTATGCAAATGTAAGACCATCAAATAAAGATATCCGCGCGATGGTGTTATATTAGGTATAACTGCCGTAACAATTTCGTAAGGGCCGGTGTGACGGCACAAATGTTCGGACGAATTGTGTCAAAACCTACATTAGAAGCCCACTTTTTATATTTCCATAACAAAGAATATCGCCTCGGGAGATTGCTCTCGGGTTAGGGCCGACACAAAGCAGCAATCAAGATTCACTCTGTCTTCTGGGTCCACTCACGGCCCGGTACGCAAGATTTTTTTTATGTTATGTATTAGTTACATTGTCTCCAGAAAGCTCTTAGGATGTGTATTTCTACTACGTTATGACAAAATATTTGGAGTGAAGGATCGTTTTTACTGTTCCCACTTTATCTCCTACTTATCCATAAATATTTAAGTAGGCGCTCTACGAGATCTGTTTGAACTATAATATCTTCAAGGGATTGAATAAAATATTAACTAACGAAATCACTTATTTATTAAAATAGTTTATTTATTGTTTCTTGAACAATAATGAAAAAATCTAACTAACCATCACGCCGTCTCTACGAAGGGACAGGCAGAAAGGATGTTCTACCACACTTTTCTTTACTGACATACTTCTCGATTCCTCAACATTCATGCACGTCGATTTCTCCGACTCCTCACGTGGCCGACATTTAATATTTAATTTAATTGATCGTGTCACGTTTCCCTTGGTCTTACGCTATTTCTAGTTCCATTTATATCGTCAATGTACACCTTTTTACCATTCTTTTTTCATTCATCAAACCATCTCAATGATTCTTTCATTATTTTTTAAACTCTAACTAGCTAACTAACCATCACGCCGTCTCCCCGAAGGGGTAGGCAAAAAGAATGGACTGCCACACTTTTCTTTCCTGGTATATTTCTCTCGCTTCCTTAACATTCATACATCGTGTCATGCATATTAAATAATTAATATGAATGAAAACGTCTATTTTCTAGAAGTTTTATTATACCTACTCGTAGTTTATGCGAATGACATGTTTCGCCTCTATAGGAAGCGAAAAATGTCATTCGCATAAAATATACAACTTCTTCCAATAAAACTTCTAGAAAACGGATATTATTTAAAATACAGATACAGATTTTATTGTGGTTTATGGGAAAAACATATTTCGCCTTACTCATACACTATCATCAAGAGATATCAGTGAAATCATTAGTTTTATATTTATTGTTTCTTGAACAATGATGTAAATCTCCATATTAAATAATTAATACGAATGAAAACGTTAGTTTTCTAGAAGTTTTATTATATTTTATGAGATCACATGTTTCGCCCTTCTAAGGCGTTATCAATTTGATAATGCCTTAGAAGGGCGAAACATGTCATTCCCATAAAATATAATAAAACTTCTAGAAAAGTAACGTTTTCATTCGTATTAATTAAGAGTTTTATATTTTAATTACATAGGACGTTCTGTGAGTACTTTTATATGCACGTAAAACACCAAAGCGTGCAGTTTGAAATTGTGCTACAATGTATCAGTGGACTTGATGGAACTGCTTGTAAACAGAGTACGCGGGCGGTGATACGCCGCTCGGATCATACGGAATTCATTAAAGCCCTCTCATGCAAAGTTTCCAGCGTGTATCTGGTCCAGTCGAGCGGGTAATCTCCGAATTGTTTCTGCCCTGATGCGTTGCTAACACTCCGGGAAGGGCCGAAGACCACGAAAGTATCGGATACCCTAACATATCGCTATTTACGTATGTACGTTTTAAAACTTTAGTACTTGTTTCAATGACCCGTACAACAATTGCGTGTGGGGATAAGTGAAACGATTTTTACGATGCGCTGAAGTGCTGTTTGTATAAGAGTCATTGAATTGGTGCAAGCAAGAAAAAAATGTGTATCCATTTTACAAAATACAAGGAAAATAATTGTAAAAAATATATATCAATAAGATTCACAAGTTTAACACTCGACAAATGCAAAACAACTAAAAGTCCTTTTTTCATTTTGAATTTGTATACCTCTAAAAAAACACCCTTATACCCATTGTTATATGAAGGGTGTTTTTTTAGAGTCATACAAATTCACAATAAAAATAATGTTAATGTCTATGATATTGGCTTTATTTAATAGATACTTTTATGCCATTATTGTTTAAATATGATTTGAGCACCACGGCTAGCTCGAATGAAGCGCAATCGTGAAGTCCAATTTTTGACACCTTTATTGAGCAACTGGGTAAAATGGCAAAATATACTGACTACAAATCAATTATCAACTGTCAAATTGACAGTCTGTAGAAACAATGTTGCCAGTTTAAAAACCAAACCTTTAAAAAAACACCCTACATAATATACAATATTTTTTGTCAATTAAATGTTTTAGTTATTTTTTTTTATAATAAATAATAGTTTACATAAGACGAAAATATGAATGCGAGGGTGCGCACGGATAGATACGTACTACATACATACCGGTGACCGAACTCAACCGCACATAGTTGATGTGTCCTTATAGCCCGAATATAACGATATCTAATAATATGTCAATGAATTATTCGATTATGAACAATATACCAACACGTATTGTAAATTATAGACAATATTTATTCCTATAGATAGATTTATTCCTAGATTTTCTGCTTAATGCATACACCTAGTCTTTATAGATGGCGCTAGTGTAGTTTGAACTAAAAAATGTGAAGTGTTTCTCAACATTGTAGCATATATACATCTTCCAAAAATTTGGCAGACGCGGTGGTCGTAAGAAGGGCGGAATGGGGAATGTTGTTAACATAAAGCAATCGCTTAACCCAACCAATGACAGGTCATAAGTCCTGTAAGCGCCTCGACCACCATATTCTGCTCCCAGAAAAAACAATTTACATCTTTGTCTTTAAGACACAATTGATCCTTAAATCCTCTTAAATCATTTATTCCATATTTTATTAGCGAATGTGGACATCAGAATATACCATAGATAATAAAATTATAATTATAAATGCAATTTCCTAGATGGAGCGATTGTCCAGAGTACCTATGTAAGATTGTAAAAGCAATCTTTGATTATCCCAACCGTAATAATCTAAGCACGTAGCTAATGCAATATTTGGTATAATTGTACGTCTGTATAATTACACCTCATGTCTTCATTCAACACACGTCCCGAGCAATATTCCGCATTAATCGATACTTATGTTTTATTACGTAGCGCATCCCTAGCCGTGAGTCAGACCAGCATGTGAAGTGGCTCCATCTCGCGGTGTATTGGTGAAGCACAAGAGTCCAATACGAGTCGAGTGCTATTCCGATTTAGCCGCGGTGCAATGAATGGTTCGGCTTTTTATTTACGTCGATGAATATGCGAGCATGTTTTGTCTTAAGATTCCCATCGTATTTAACCCTTTACACTCGATTTGTTCGTGTAGCCAGTTCGAAACAAAAGAGAAAAATATTTTTACGTAATATAGCAATCAAATGAGACTATAAAGTCAAACGTACAACCAAATATGTTTTCTTTCGGTGAAATAGATTAGTTTTTAATAATAGCAACAAATCTATTTCATGTGTCTAAAAATGTGTCCATATTTTTTCAACTAACCGTCCTGCCATCTCCCCGAAGGGGTAGGCATAAAAAATGGACACTGTTCGTTTCTGACATTCACATACAGTATCATGTAACAAACTATGAATGCCGCTTCTATGGCGACATATGAATAATGCGACAAACTGTGAATGGCGCTTTTATTGCGCCATTCGAGTAATGGGATAAACTATGAACGCCGCTTCTATGGCGGTATTTTAGTATTGGTCACTTGCAGTAGCGAAAGTCGAGTGGCTATTTTGGCTATTGGTAACATTGTGTTTCCATTATGTTACATGCGTTATTTTTTTAATGGTTGATTTATTGTTCTTAATTAGGTACAAACGTAATAAAAACATAATAAAATGGACGAATGTGTTTATTTCCTTATATATTCGCCAAAGCAAATGCATCGCCGCTTCTATGGCGCCATTCGAGGAATAGGACAAACAATGAACACCGCTTCTATGGCGTCATTGGAGTAATGCAAACAACTATGTATCGTTTTATAGAGGCGTTCAAGTAGTGCGGCAAACTATGAATGCCACTTCTATGTCGACATTTCCGTAATGCTACAAACTATGAATCGCTTCTATGGCGGGATTTGAGTAGTGCGACAAAATATGAATGCCGATTCTACGGCGACATTCCAGTAATGCGCATACATGCCGCTTCTGGCGACACTTGTGTAATGCAAAATTTCGGCGGAATTCAAGCAACGCCGCTTCTATTACAAAACTATGAATCACTTCTATGGCGGCATTCCAGTAATGCGCAAAGTATGGATGCCGCTTCTATGGCGGCATTCGGGTGCAAGGGGTTAAATTCACTATCCCGCGCTTGTTTCAGTTCGTATCTCCGTAATTACACGGGAGAATCCATTAAGCTTACGACAAAAGTTCTGTAGGCGGGAAATATTGCTTTCACTCCCAACACATTAGTGATTTTGTAATGCAATAACGTGCCCACGTAATGTGGCCGTGTCTTCCTGCTTTTCAACACACGTACCTGGGTGAATCTATTACTTACGTTAACAATAATAATGACACTCCAATTGTCCGGTAGATGAAAACATTTGGCGTAGACGGAGAATTAACAATAAATCTATAAAAAAAAATTACGATTATAGGTACCAACGTATTCGATGCAAGCTCATTTTCAGCTAACCTAACCTAACCTAACCTAACCATCACGCCGTTTCCCCGGAGGGATAGGCATAGAGGATGGATAGCCACATTCTTCTTCTTCTTCTTCTTCTCGTCCACTCCTGGACAAAGGCCTCCTCCATTTGCTTCCACGTCATTCTGTCCTGTGCAGACTGCATCCAGGTTGTTCCGACGTGTCTGTTTAGATCATCCTTCCACTGTAGTTGCAAACCTAACCTAACCTAACCTAACCTAACCTTTTTTTTTTTTTTTTGTTGAGGAGGGGAAATCTTCAGAAAGACAGCCACTGGTTTGCTTTTCCAGTGGTAGTGTGGGATTTTTACCCACTAAAACCCCTCCTCAGGGTCTGCCCCGCCGGGTTGGCCGTTAGGCACGCAGCTCAGCGATTGGGGCAGACCTGTGTAACCTTCTTTTTAAGGTTTTATCCCGCGTTGATGATTGCCGCTCTCTGCCGAATCCTCTCCTCCTCCTCCTTCTTGGAGAGTACGCCTCTGGCGAATTCCGACCACGCCGCCCAGCATTCCTTGGATCTAAGCATGGTTGAGAGCATGTTCTCGGGGCAGACATCTGCCACGCCGAGAACTAGTACCAGCCGGTCCCTCTCTTCGGACCACGCCCTGCAAGTGAAAACTGTGTGGGCGGCATCATCCTCGCCCTCCCCGCAGCTACGACACGCGGCAGATGTCTCCTTTCCTATTTTCCTCAGGTATGAGGCGAAACACCCATGCCCGGTCAACAACTGCGTCAGGTGGAAACTCAGCCCCCCGTGGGTCCTTTGCACCCACGGTTTCAGGTTTCTGATGAGCCGATGTGTCCACCTGCCCTTCCCTGAGCCGTCCCACCTGCTCTGCCATGCAGCCAGAGTGGCTTCCTTGGCCAGTTCCGGGGCAACGCCGCCGTGGGTAGCTCTTCTCTCCAGAGCCAGCAGGTCGATCGGTGGAATCGCGGAGACTGCTAGAACAGCATCCTCGGAGACTGTGCTGTAGGCTGCAGCCACGCGCAGCGTGCTTCTGCGTTGCACCCTCGCCAGGTTGAGCCTGGCCTTCTCCATGCTCATGGCCTCCGCCCACACTGGCGAGCCGTAGAGCAGAATGGAGTGGACCACCTCGTTGTATAGCTTCCTGCGAGAGGTTTTCGGTCCTCCCACATTCGGCATCAGCCTGGCGAGATCTTCCGCCACGCGAGCCGCCTTGGCTGCCGCGGCCTCCGTGTGTTGCATGAATCGCAGTTTGTCGTCGATCACCATGCCGAGGTATGTGATCGACCTGGAAAACTGTACCACGTGATTCCCCACGCTGATGATAGGAGCAGGCAGTCCTCTTCTCCTCGTGAAGAAGACGGCCTCCGTATTCTGTGCTGCCAGCTCCAATCCAGCCTCGCCGAGCCACCGGTTGATCAGGCGCAGCGCCTCCTCGCAGTTAATTCGCAGCAGTTGCGACGACTTTGCGACGACAATTAGTGCCAAGTCGTCGGCGAATGCCACTGTTGTGGCCCCTTCTGGCAGCTTCAGACGAAGTACTCCGTCGTACATGATGTTCCAGAGCGAGGGGCCGAGAACCGACCCCTGGGGGATGCCCGCGGTGACAGATCTACTGAGGGGCTCGCCATCTCCGGTGTACATCAGCACCCGCTCGCTTAAGTAGCTCGCCACCAGCCTGCAGATGTACGACGGTGCCCCGATCCCTGTCAGCGCCTCGAGGATTCGCCCCCAGTTGGCCGTGTTGAAGGCGTTTTTGATATCAAGAGCGACAAGCACGGCATGCCTGCTCGCCTTGACGCTCCCTCGCCACGCCTCTCGCACTGTTTCGACAATTTTCTGTGTTGCTTGTATCGTCGACCGCCCGGGTCGAAAGCCGTACTGGTGTGGTGACAGGCCGCTCTCGAGGTGGGGGGTGAGTCTCTGGAGCATGAGTGTCTCCAGAAGTTTTCCCATCCCAACGAGCATACATAGCGGCCTGTACGACGATGGTCCAGGTGGCCCCCTCTTGCCCTTGGAGATGAGGACTAGTCTCTGCCGCTTCCATGGAGCGGCAAACGTTCCAGCCTCAAGGCACCTGTTGAAGACCGCGAGAAGGAGCTGCGGGTCATCTCTGGCGACCATCTTGATCGCCGTGTTGGGGATGCAGTCCGGTCCCGGCGCCTTACCGGGCTTCAATCGCCCAGCTGCTGCCGCAAGCTCTCTCTCGGTGAACGGCTCCACGACGACCGGCGCCGCTTCCGTCTCCAGTGGATCAACCGAGGGCCGCAGTCGCGGTGGCGGCTGAGGAAACAGCTCCGCGACAACCAGTTCCACGTTGGCCGGGTTATTGAGGAAAATGTCCTCCTCCACCGACCTCAGCTTCTTGCGGACCGCTCGGTAGGGCATTCCCCATGGGTCCGCTCCTATAGTCGAACACAGTTCCTCCCAGCACCTGGCTTTGCTCTTCTTTATGGCTTTGCTGAGCGCGTTTCTTGCCTCTTGATATGCGCCGCGGCGCTCAGGACACTGGGGGCGTCTCTGTGTCCTCCTATAGGCAGCCACGCTGGCCCTCCTTTGGGCCTCGATCTCCTCGCTCCACCAGTACACCTGGCGGCGAGCTGAGGGTCCTCTTCTCCGAGGCATTGAGGCATCGCACGCAAACCGTAGGAGATCGTTCAGGGCCTCCGCCACCTCCTCGACTCCCCGCCCGGCGTCGCTGACAGCACTCAACACCTCGTCTCGTTTCATTGCAGCAGCCTCCAAGAGCGCTGGTGCATCCACTTTCCGCACAGCCCATCCCCGAGAGATGGCGTGCCGGTTTCCGGGTTCAGAGTGCGGCTGGACAGAAAATTCGATGTATAGGTGGTCGCTGTGGGAGTACGCCTCGATGACTTGCCATCTCTTCGCCCTCCCGAGCAGCGACTCACCCACGAAGGTTACGTCGATCGACGACTCGGCGCCCCTGCGCCGGAAGGTCGCCGAGCCGTCGTTCATCGAGTGGAGCCTCATCTCCGACATTAAGTTTGCAACCATGGCGCCTCTTCTATCTGTGGAGCTTGGACTCCACTCCGGCGCCTTGGCGTTGAAATCCCCGGCTACAACGACCGGCAGTCTGGCCTCGAGGACACTATCTCTGAGTCCCGCAAGATCCCTCGCAAAGTCTGCCAAGGGGGCGTTTGGCGAAAAGTAGCAGGAGTAAATTCTGACACCCCAGGCCTCCACCCAAGTCCAGCATCCGCTGCCGTTGTCGTCCGCTCCCGTGATGCGTAGGTGGTGGGATGCCGCATAGATGGCCGCGCTGGCCTGGGAGTTCGCATACCAGCGACATGGTCTTGTCCCTCGGTACTGCTCCGAGACAACAACCAGATCAGCCCCGCGCTCAACCGCCACCCTCAGCATGAGATCTTGTGCGACTCTGCAGCCGTTTAAATTTATCTGGAGAATTTTTAACATTTTTTTTGTGTCTCCCTCTCTTGGTGCCTAAACACTGGGCAAGCTCTAGTGCCCGCTTGGTGTGCGATGTCGCCTCTTTCCGTGCCCTCGCAGGTAACGCACTTGGGTGTATTGTCGCAGGCCCGCACTATGTGACCTCCTTGGCCACATCGCCGGCATACGCCGCTCCTGTCCGTGCCCTTGCAGTCGCCAGCTCGGTGACCCACTCCAAAGCATCGGAAACACCTGCTTGCGTTCGCGCGGACTCGCACCCTGCAGTTCACCCAACCGATCTTCAGTTTTTTCCTGACCAACTGTCGAGCGTGAACTGTTGGGAGGGAAACAATTGCCAGTTGTGTTCCTCTATCGCCGGGTTTCAAGTACTTAACGCTGATGTCTTCTGCCTTTATTGGCTCGCACTCTCTGCGGATGGCTGCGATCACGTCCTCCTCGTCCTCTCCCTCGTCTATGTCGAGGATCGTTACCACCGCTGTAGGGACCATCTTTCTTACTCTGGCTCTGTCCCCCAGCTTGGTGCTCACAATCCCGACAAGCTCAGTTGGCTCGTTAGAGCCTCGCTCCAGCTCGATGAGGGCCTCTCCTTTCCTCGTCTTCCTTATGGCCGCAATCCTGTATCCGTGGTTCTCCGGTTGGACCTCTTTGCGTAGCTTGCGCAGTACCTCGGCGTAGGACAGGTCTTGGTGGGTCACAACTATTGCGTCGCGCCTGTGACTCAGCTTGGGAACTCTCAGCCCTCCGGCCGCCCCGGACGTATCACGCTCACGCTGCCTCTGTGCAGTCCGCTTCTTTGGTGGTCGCCTCTTGACGACCTCCACCCAGGATTCTTGAGGTGTTGCGGCTGTTATTGCTGATGGCGTTGTTGCCTTTTGGCTCCGCCTCCTCTCTACACTGGGTTCCTTCGGTCCCGTGGTCTCGCTCCTTCCCTCGTTTAGGTCGGGCGGTTTTTGGGAGCCTTCGAGCATCCAAGCCTTCCTAAAGATACCCAGCAGGTCGTGGACTAGCGCGAGTCCGTCCTTAATGCGTTTGTGGGTATTTCTCTGTCCCAACGCGAACTCGCAGACCTCCGCGAATCGTCCCTCAAGCTGAGAGAAAACATATTCAGCACCCCTGTGAGCGCCCTCGCGCGTATGGGTTGACGAAGTTTGTTTCTCCGAAACCACTTCCGATTCCAATCTTCCTCTGGTTATTAATTTTTTGTTTGTTTTGTTTTCCATAATTGATCCCACGATTTGCTAGGGAATAAAAAGTCCGTCCGACCAGAGCCCCGCATGGCCGGATAAGCCTATATACATTGGGGATTGGCTGGTCCCCCAATGGGATCGTTTTCGGCTGCTTATTTTACGTCTAGCAACCATTCATCCCTCGGCACGATGCCTCACGCGTTAGCTTAAAGACGTGTATGGTTTTGGTCCGCCTCGGGTGTTTCTAATGTCCCCGATACCGCGCACGAGGGCGAGGCATTCCCCAATCCGCCACCCGGGGAGGCGCCCGATGGGGGTCCAGTAACCCCGCACGGGAACCTAACCTAACCTAACCTAACCTAACCTAACCTAACATTCTTCTTCTTCTTCTTCTTCTCGTCCACTCCTGGACAAAGGCCTCCTCCATTTGCTTCCACGTCATTCTGTCCTGTGCAGACTGCATCCAGGTTGTTCCGACGTGTCTGTTTAGATCATCCTTCCACTGTAGTTGCAGTCGCCCTGCACTTCTCTTCGCCGTCCACGGTCTCCAAGTCAGCAGTCTTTTTGTCCACATTCTTCTATCCGGGCATAATTCTCGCGCATCTTCCACATTCACACATCGTAACATGCACGCTCTTCGATTGTTCCTACTTCGAACATGGCCGCCTTTCAGTAATTGATTAATTTGGTCATGCCATGTCTTTCTTGGCCTTCCTCCACTTCTTTTCCCATTCACACTACTCGTATATTTATTTTTAACCATTCTTTCCTCATCCATTCGTTCCATATGTCCAAACCATCTTAGTGACCCTTTCTTAATTTTATTTATCACGCATTCATCTGCCTTACATTCCTTTATAACTTCATCATTATATATTCTATCATACATTGTTTTACCGCATATTTTTCTTAAGGACCTCATTTCTACGGCATTTATCCTACTTTTATCCTTCTTCTGCCAACTCCAAGCTTCACTTATACATAAGGGTCGGGACTAGAACTCCATTGTGCACTGCCATATTTGCTTCAGTCGATATATTTCTATTTGCGGTAATGACTTTGAGTGCACCATTTATTTTGTTCCCAGCTCCAAACCCTCCTTCCGATATCTTTCTCCATTCTTACATCTATTGTAAACATGCTTTCCAGATAAACAAATTATGTTCAAATGAATATTATAAATAATAATTTATTGTTTTGACCGAAACGCTATGATACTTCAACTTTATTAAATGTTTTCATTTTGTAACACTTTTGTGACAGCTGTTTCGCCAACCCATGTTGTATGATATCATGTTTGCTTTCGCCGTTCATTTAATTTATATGAAAATCCTAAATAGTCAATAAAGTATACGCCGTTCCCTCTTATATTGCGGTACTTAAAATATAAATTAAAAAACATTGTATTGTATCCTGAAAAAGGTATTCTATTTTACAATGTGTGAACCGAAAGTTTATACTACTGAATCATTCCAAAGTTTTTTTATTTTATTTTAAGTTGTAGCGTGTGAGAAAATGAATGGGAAAAGTTGTTTCATTTTAGTTTTTTATTTGATATCCTTACATTGTCTGTGCTTTAATTAAGATCTGAACGCTGTAATGAGAAATACTGACTTACTGAATACTTCAATTTCAATGTCGTATGTACCTACGTTTATCTTGCATTGAAAAAAAAAATTCGGTAGGTTTTTTTAAACATATTTTGGAGAATGATATATTTCGTCTTACTGTGGCAATAATTAACTAACCAACCATCACGCCGTCTCCCCGAAGAGGTAGCCAGAAATAATAGATTGCAACACTGTTAACCCTCAACATTCATACATGTTATGCACGCACGTCGAGTTTTCCGATTCTCACGTGGCCGACATTCAATTGATTGATTTGATGGTCCCATGTTTTCCTAAATCTTTCTCTATTTCTTGATCCGTTTACACCGTTAATGTATTCTTTATTTTTTATTAGATTTTCTTTATCCATTACGTTTATGTGTCCTCCATCTTAATGGCCATTTCATTTTATGCATTTATTGTACATTTTATTTTTATTTAAATTCTTCTTATTTTTGTCCTGTCACACCTCCGTGGTGCATAGGGCCTCAAGGAACCTTCTCCACCCGACTCTATCGCATGCCTGATGCCTTACATCATCCCAAGTGAGGCCTGCCGCTTTAACCTCGTCCTGCAGAGCTCTTCTCCAGGTGGCTTTAAGTCTGCCTCGCTTCCTCTTTCAGTGCGCCCTGAGCGATGCAGGCTGGGTTCCGTCTCAGAGTGTGACCGATCCACTGCCATTTGCGTCTAGCGACTTGTTCTCTCATAGGCTTTTCGCTTGCCATTGTCCAGAGAACGGCATTTGACACTGTTTGGGCCAATAAATCTTGAATATTGAGCGAAGGCACCTATTTATAAACACCTGGAATTTTCCAATAACGTCCGCGGTAGATTTACAAGTCTCACATCCGTACAGCAGTACGCTTTTAACGCTCCTGTTGAATATTTGGAGCTTGAGCTTTCTCGAAATGATACTTGAACGAATTTTATTATATATTTTTAATTACTTTCTAAAAAAGATAAAATGGGCATCACCGAAGGTTGGTTTTGCGTGACAGAGTGGATATACATATTTGGGATCCGATTTTCTGACATACGTTTATGTTATGTATATACGCATACGTATCTGTTAACGTATTTGTGTTTATCCAATTTTATACATTGTGAGTAAAAATATGAATATTAAAAAAAATGTGACGTATTCGTATTGTATTCCCTGGAGAAGGGTGCGCCGAACGCCACCACGTCATATTTCAATTTTCAATATCCGGACTTGCCATTCGCTTTTGTCATTTCCTTTTCACTGTGACAATGCGGAAGGAAGTACTCGCACGTAACTAACTCGGGCAGCTTAATTAGTTTTTTTTTATCCTGTAAAGTCAATACTATAATATGTTCACGGTATGTGCATGCACTCTGACGCGTTTGGGTCAATAGTATTATGTAAATGAATGGAATTTATATTGTTTGATCACACACGTGATATTGTCAACGAACCGCTGTGAAATATATTATGCAACGCTTTATGTGTGACCCATATCTAATACAGCACAAAGTAAATTACTCGTATTTTATGTGGCGATTTACTATGGAACACATACCGCAATTTATTTAAAATGATATTAAATTTCTAACTCACATTAATTTTTTTTTTATGAATTATTTCGTGGTATTTTCAAAACCCCTGCTTTTCTGTCTCAAAACTAAAATTTATATACTTATTCATTTCTCTCTCCATTTATTATCTGTGTAGTAAACATTCTTCTTCTTTTTGTCCTGTCACACCTCCGTGGTGCATAGAGCCTCAAGGAACCTTCTCCACCCGACTCTATCGCATGCCTGATGCCTAACATCATCCCAAGTGAGGCCTGCCGCCTTGACCTCGTCCTGCAGGGTTCTTCTCCAGGTGGCTCTAGGTCTGCCTCGCTTTCTCTTTCCCCCCATAGGGGATCATTATATCGTAGTAATTCATATTTAACTTTCGAAAACTTAAATTTGAATGTAATGTTTACTTTTCGTAATATGTTATTTGTTCGATTGTTTAGTTTAGTTAGTTTTAAGTAATTTTATGTATAATTTTTCACAAACTACAATAAATATATATTTACTGATTATAATAATGTTTAAAAGAACTCACGTCATCAATAGTGTCAGGCAAATAACTCATGTCATAAATATTGGGGTATCAATAATGAGAGTCCTCTCACGATACTCCCATAAAATAGATATATAAGGAAGACATGACATGACCAAATTAATCAATTACTGAAAGGCGTCCGTGTTCGAAGAAGGGACAATTGAAAAGCGTTCGTATCATGGTGTGTGAATGTAGAAGAAGCGCGAGAGTTATGTCAGGATATAACAATATGGCGATCCATCATCTCTGCGCACCCCTTCGAAAAAACTAAAATACGTTGTGTAAATACACAACCATACTTCAATTGTTTATTGTACAATTTAGATAGAGTTTAAAGTCTTCATCCACTGCTGGGCGTAAGCCTCTTCACCCCTAAGCCATCCATCTCGGTCTCTCGCCTGTGTTCTCCAGGCCCTTCCCGCTGTCCGCACAATATATTTCGCCCACATGGTAGGCTGTCTCCCGACACTTCGGCCTAACCTTTACCTCCATTCAGTAACCCTCTGGCTCCATCTTCCATCATCCCGTCGGCACACATGCCCAGCCCATTGCCACTTAATCCTTGCAATGCGTCTCCCTATGTCGGTGACCCTGGTGCATCTTCTAATCTTTACGTTGGATATATGGTCTCAAAGCAACAGATACTCAACATGCAACTTTAATTTTGTGCATAAAAGAAAATGAAATAATAATATTCCTACATCCAATCTTAATAGATGACGCTAGTGTAGATTGAACTTAAAAAAGGTGAAGTGTGTCCCAACATTGTAGCATATATACATCTTCCAAAAATTTGTCAGACGTGGTGGTCGTAAGAAGGACGGAATTGGGAATGTTGTATTACATAAACCAATGACAGGTCATAATTCCTGTAAACGCCTCGACCACCATATTCTGTTTCCATTTTTAATCTTCGTCTCTATTGAGATACAATTAATCCTTAAAAATGATAACACGCAATGGGTAAAATCCAGTATTCGTCTACAAGCATTTGTATACATTCAAAATAATATTAATAAAATTTGTTTTTGTATCACAATTGTATTTTATTTTACGCGACAGCTGTTTTGTACGCAACATCATCAGGTGTTGATGATGTCAACATAGGTTGATGAAACAGCTGTCGCGTAAAATAAAATACAATTGTGATATAAAAACAAAGTTTTTTAATTAAACAGTTTTAAAATGTTAACGTATCATAGTCTTCTTCTTCTCCACTTTTGGTAGACTCAGGAGTCTGTTATTTCAGGCGGGTCCTCTTGAGACGCTGAACTCCAGCTTTCTCTTCACCGTTTCGGGGGTCTTCCTGGTCGGCGTTGTCCGTTTGGCGTTCCATGGAGAGCTATGTATGGTATCCTATTTGAGCTCATTCTTTCTACATGTTGATGCCAGTATCGCCGTCTTTGACGTCCCCATCTGACCACATCTCGACCTCGACCTCGCAGATTTCTCGGTATCATAGTGTTTCGGCCAAAACAATGGACTATTTCAAATAATAATAATATCATTGAATAAAATAAATTTATTGATTCGTTCAATAATACTCTTTCGAAGAAAAAATTCGAAATTCTTACATTTTCCCTTGCGGAATTCACTGTACAAAAGAGCTTAATTTCATTATATCGGAACTACAAGCAATACATAAGGCTGTCAAAGCTTTTAGACAAGCTTTTTTTTATTGTTTATTTCGACCTAATTCCGGCAATAGAACACGGGAAAAATCACGTTTGTAGTGGGGAGAGCACTTATTCCCCAATCTGGGTCAATTACTAGATTGCTTCTGAAGACGGGTACTCTGGCGTTTCTATGGCAACCATCGTTTTGTTGCTACACAATACTCGAGCGCGATATTCGGCTATTCAGTGTTTGCCCCCGCCGTCGAAAGATGGCGTTTTCTCTTTGTATCGCATTTGATATAAGTCTCATAAGCTTGATCCTACTGTTTGCTAAGCTCTGTCTAAACGAATTTACTTGTTCTTGAATGATATTACTAAGAAAAGTGTTAAGATTAACAAAATAACAAAGTAATTTCCACATGTACATTCTGTTTAGAAATAGGAAAATATATATTGTTTCTCTTGGCACTACTTAAATATGTTAGTTTGTAGCTTAATCGTGTACTTCTTGTGAAAGTAAAATACATAACTTACTAACTAACCATCACGCCGTCTCCCCGAAGGGGTAGGCAGAAAGAGTGGACTGCCACACTTTTCTTTCCTTACATATTTCTCTCGCTTCCTCAACATTCATACATCGTGTCATGCACGCGCGTCGATTTCTCTGACTCCTCACGTGGCTGACATTCAATATTTGATTTATTTGAACGTGCCACGTTTTCCTCGGTCTTACTCTATTTCTGGTTCCATTTACATCGTTAACATATATTTTTTTTACCATTCATTCTTCATTCATTCTTTCCACATGTCCAAATTTTATGTATTTTACTTCCTTTACTTACTCTGCCAAGTAAAATACATTAAACTTTAAAACTAATTTATTTTATCGTTGTTAAGATAATCAAATGATTTAACTGAAATCCGTTTATGGAAGTTCATTTTAAATAATAATTTAATAAAACGATGTTTTTATTTTATAACTACTTCCACATTTGTCTCTATTTCGACAACAACCGGTTTTGAGACCAGACCCGTCTGTTGATGCCAGCGAGCCTGGCGAAACCGGTTGCTGACGAAATAAAAACAAATGCGGAAGTAGTTATGAAAAAAAAAAACGTTTTATTTAATTACTATTTTATCGTTGTGTTTGCAAGTGATATCATATGTTTCTAAAGGAATTGTTCTTACGATGTTTCAGTATGTACTGTACAGTACATAATGGAGTGAAGCTTGTAACTGCCAAAAAGGATTAAAAAAGGATAATGCCGTAGAAATGATTTCACTGAGAAGAATGTGCGAGAAAACGATATATTCACACTACTTGTGTATATTTTTTTAACCATTCTTCCTTCGTCCATTCGTTCCATATGTACAAACCATCTTAGTGACCCTTTCCTAATTTTCTTTACGATTCATTCCTTTCTTACTTCTTCATTCGGTATTTTTTCACACATAAATTTTCCGCACATTCTTTGTGGTGATCTCATTTCTACGGTATTAATCCTACTTTCATCCTTCTGCTAACTCCAAACTTCTGCCTAGCCTGGCGAAACCGGTCGCGATCGAAATTAAGACAAAAGTGGAAGTAGTTAAAAAAACATCGTTTTATTTAATTATTATTTTAAATGAACTTCCATCAAGAGATTTCAGTAAAATCATTTGATTATCTAAACTTCACTTCAATAAATTAGGGTCGGCACAAGAACCCCATTGTGCACTGCCATCTTTGCCTCAGTCGATATAGTTCTATGTTATTATATGTATACCATATTCGGTATGTATAAATGCATCAATACAATCCTCAGTGCTAATCTGTAAGGCGATATGCATGCTAATAACATTGCATTATAATGCGGTTAAACGGCTTTGGGTTGATATTAGCTCTGAAGCTAACCATTTTACTAAGCTCCTAGTATTATAATAACTTTTTTAATAATCATTATAAAAAGCCTTGAAGGTTTTAATATAATAAGAGAAGTATGTCAGGAAAGAACAATGTGGGATAATTGCGTAGATTTTCACGGTTGGCAGCAATATATTTTGGGTGATTTTGGGTAACACCGTGTGATTTCTCCTTCTCGAGCGACGTTTCGGAGAACGTTGCAGTCTCCATCTTCATGGTAATGTGGTGAAGGTTAGTTAGAAATTTTCAATCCTGGGATTGGTTTGCAGCAATTTCTTCTATTATTCTCTTCGATTCTTCCCTGTCATGTACGGCTCTTTTGAAATCTGCATATGATGAGCAGCGCACGTCCACCAACAGGTCCTCCAGGTACTCTCGGCGTGGGCGTCCCCTAGAGTTTGTCCCCTCGGTTATACCCACCATTATGGCATGCAAGAAGCCTTCTTGTCTTATTATACGGCCGATCCATCTTGCACGCCTTTCGGACAAGGTCCTGAGCAGGTGGCTTCCTCCTTCGATTCTTTGAAGAACCTCCTCATTCGTGGTGTAGTCTCTCCAGGAATGGTGGTGGTTATGACCACCTATTATTATTGTGTGGTGGTTATGACCACCATCATAACCACCACCACATTACCCTGAAGATGGAGACTGCACGATCTCCGAAACGTCGGTCGAGAAGGAGAAATCACACGGTGTTACCCAAAATCACACATAACAAACAGTGTGGGAGTCCAGTATTTCTGCTTACCCCTTCGGAGAGACGGCGTGATATTTATTTTGTGAGATGTAAATTATCACATAAAATACGTGAAATTTTTTGCATTTTTGCAACTTAACGACGACCTTCGTGGCAGGGTGGTAACAGCTTTGACTGCCGCACTGAATGCCCCAGGTTTGATTCCCGGCGATGGCAGTGTGATTTTCTTACTGCCTTTGGTCTGGTGTAGAATTTACGGGGACAATAAAATGGCGATAGATTATATAATATAATAATAAATTGGATAATTTATAGAGCGCCATTTTTATGAATTATTCCTCTCAAGGGCGCTGTAGAAGATGCTCCGTTTTGTCAACTAGATAAAAAAAAAATAATGATAACAATAATAATAAACATATTTAGTATGAGGGCTGCACCTGACGTAGTCGATCAGCCCTTCCTGTCAGGAAATGATAATTTGAAAAGGTGCGTTTTGAGTCTCGATCTAAACTCTGATTGATTCTCAATGCACTTAAGATCTGCTGGAAGATTGTTCCAGGCTGAAGGGCCGGCTACCGCGAAGGCTCGGTCGCCAAAGTTTGTGCTTACACAGCGTTTTGGCACAGATTAGCTACCTATCACATGTCATGAGAATCAATAGCTGTACCCTTAACGTCGATTTGGCTCGTGCCGTAATGATGTAAATAACTATATACATGTACGCTGTGTACAATAATTGGGTTGAAAAAAATCTGTTGTATAAAAAACAGATTTCAACATATCAGTTCAATTCAAAGTGTACGAATATTCTACGAATTTGAAACAATGTCATCATTTTCAAATTGCAAAAGTCTGTATAACACGTGACGTACTCGTATATTATATTATAAATCGGGTGCCTACACGTTTTTACGTCAAATTGGAAAATTACAGTCTTTCGAATTTCTGTATATTTTTAACATCAAACAAATTTCGTACTCGCGATTCCTGTAGTATTCATATTATCGAATGATATTTTTGTTTCCTTTTCCCCAATCACGGCAACAAGAAACCAGATAAACTCTATGTATCAACTTGTACACAGCGAAGCTGAAAGAACCGCTGTATAAAGGCCCGAAATATCATCAAAGGATGTGCTTAATAGAGCCTCATTCCTTCAGAATCAGCCCAAAGTAAACATAACCAAAACCCTCCATTACAATTTGATAAAAAATATTTTATTTTTACTATCGTTTTGCCTTGCGAGACTTTTACTCGGATCCACTTAAGATACTTACAGGCGCGTCCTTTTGGGCATTTCACACAATTTCGACTAATTTCTTCTCAGAAGTTCTACGAATAGAATATCTTTATCGGTTTCTATACCAAGCGTATTTCTTTTTATATGTCTATAAGAAGTTAAGAGTATCGAATCATTTCTTCACTTCTTTTAGCGTAGTTTCTCTTACGCGCTTCCAATAAAATGAATAATTCAATCATTTGAAGAAACTCGATTTCGCAGAAATTGTATCGTGTTGCTAATTGCGTCGCACATCCCCACCTACTACAAACAAGGAAATAGGTATGTGTTTTGTAAATATGTATGTCGTTTATTTTATAACAACTAGAACAAGTGATATTGTATTTTTCTTTTCTGCATTTCACCGTTTAGATTCTACTAACGGAAACGAAAAATCTGAGACAAAAAAAACAGGTATATATGATTGTTTCTTGAACAATTTCGACTTCGACTTCGACTTATCGGCCGTCTGTCATCCACTGCTGAACCAGGCCTATCAATAAACACGCCACTGCTCTTCTATCCATTGCCACTCTCATCCATACACCGCCAGCAATCTTTACAACATCGTCGGTCCAGCAAGCAGGGTAACATAGGTTTATGTCATTCAATGGAATATATACAACAACGTGTTGCTCTTAATGTTATCATCGCAAAATAAGCCTATCCAAAAAAGCCAAAATAGCAGTGAACAATGGAGTTCTTGTGCCGACCCTTATGTATAGAAGTGAAGTATGGAACTGCAAAGGAAGGATGAAAGTAGACAAAATGTAGTAGAAATGAAATCTCTAAGAGAGACGCGTGTGGTAAATCTGTAGGTATAGGGTGTCAAATGCAAATACAGACATTTGACACTCGTATACAGATTGGTCTATGCCAGCCATGGTCTGAATGCCAGCGAGTCTACCGAAACCGATCGCTGTCGAAATAAAGACAAATGTGGAAGTAGTTGAAAAACATCGTTTTATTTCATTATTATTAATTATACAATGAACTTCCATCAATAGATTTCAGTAAAATCATTTGATTATCTGTAATAATAAAGAAATTTTCTGTAATTTATTTTTTGTTTTCATTATTTAAAAATCTTAATTATTTAATTGTATAGTAAATAGATTAAGGATAAGTTAATAAATATAAATAGTGTAAAAATAAGTTAATAAATAGTGAAAATTTCGTCGCAATCGGTTCAGTATTTGTTGAGTCTATCGGTTCTGTAGCTACGAACATCGCCTTTTTATTTATATAGATGCGTATTTTTAGCAATACTTCTGAAAGATGTACTCTTTATTAGAAACTTGTTGGCTCCGGGAATTCCCTTATTGAGTTCTCATAGCAAATATTCCGAAATCAATATCATAAGCGAGTGAACATATTTGCAATGGCTTGCAAACGGGTCTCAGAATGCAAGAGATCGGTAATATTAAAATTGTAAATACGACCCGATACGAGCTTTATATTTCGCACGTGACCTTTTCTCGTGCTGCATATGACGCAATTCGTTCTAAAAATATCTAGTAGTAATATGTATATACTTTTTCTCTACTAAAAAAAGAACGTTTATTGAATGAAAGTGCTACGAAAAAATCGAAATAGACTAAAAATTGTAAAAAATCAAGGAAACCACGCCTCCAAATCGGAATGAAAAATTAAATGACATTTAGTAAATTAATAAAAAAAAACGCTTACTAATTAAACTTTGATACGAAGCCATTGCTTGGTGGTTTTATATATTTAAAAATGAAATTAAACACCTTTTCACTTTGTATAAACCACTTTAATTGAGTAAGTAGACCCTACTTACTCAAATTAAGTGGTTTATACTAAGTGATAAAATATATAATTTAATGAAAATAATTGTTCAGTTTTTTATGTATTTGTTATACAACAATTTTATTTTTATAAAAGAGGGCCTAATTTTCTAAGGGCCCTCATTCTCAAAAATAAAGTGGTTGTTTACCAATTAATTTTGAAATATGTCCAACCACCAAGTAAAAGTTTCTTATCAAAGTTTAAATATTTAATTTTAGTTTCACTAATTCATTAGAAAAAACTTTATTGAAGGTTGACGCGCAAAAACTGTAATTTCATTGTTTATTTGGAAGAATTTTTTTTTAAATACAGTATCGTCTACTGATTATATAGTGCAGGGAGTCAGGTGGTGTCCATTATTTGGAAATGACCGTACCAATCCCTTCTTCACTGTCTGCTCCAGCTTATAATATCGTCAACCTCACATATCTACCTAATTCTGGTGTTCCTCACGTAATCTCTCAATGCCTTCCCTGCTATTGTCCTCAGTGTCTTTCTAACGTTTTTATGATTTCGTATTTCTGTTATAATCTGAATTGGGTTAAAATCAAATTTGTGTAAATTCAAAGCTTGAAATCTCCTGCGAAATTTGTACTATTAGGCTGTGATATTAAAACAAAGCCTTAACGTAGATCCGAAGCTCCTAAAGAGCAGTCAGTCTCTCGCTGTATCGGGATCGTCGGATTTGCGAAACGGTTTTCCGACACGCTATAAAGTACCCGATGGAAACTTCAAACAACGAGTCACCGAATCCCTTGTTCCTGAGCGGGTTTAGCCCCCTCCCCCCGGATACCACCCGGATCGTACACTTTAATCGAGTTTGAACGAACGATTACCGTTACGAAATGTTCAGTCATTGTGTCAGCCGTACATTTTCTGTTGTGCCCCTTTGATGTTATTTGACGTGATGGGATTTCCGAGATGTTTCCGATAAATAATTCTTATCATCTCAAAGCCATTTAAAATTAAAAGTTCTGTTAACATAGAAAAAACATGTTTTTTTTTTCAATCCATCCCCTTTAATATTATTTATGAATGTTTATAAACAATATGTTTAATTTAACATTTTTTAACTATCATACTTACACTTTGTCTTTATTTCGACAGCGAGCCTGGTGAAACCGGTCGTTGTCAAAATAAAGACAAAAGTGAAAGTAGTTTAAAAAAACATAACTAACCATCACGCCGTCTCTCCGGAGGGGTAGGCAGAAATAATGGACTGCCACACTTTTCTTTCCTAACATACTTCTCTCGCTTCCTCAACATTCCTACATCGTGCCATGCACGCGCGTCGATTTCTCTGACTCCTCACGTGGCCGACATTCAATATTTGATTTATTTGATCGTGCCACATTTTTCTCGGTCTTACTCTATTTCCAGTTCCATTGACATCGTTAATACAAATTTTTTTATCATTCTTTCTACTTTCATTCTTTTCATGTGTCCAAACCATCTTAATGATCTTTTCATTATTTTGTTCATAAAACCATCATTCGCACCGCATTCACTTTTTATATTTTCATTCGACACTCTATCATACACAGATTTACCACACATTCGTCTAAGAGATCTCATTTCTACTGCATTTATTCTACTTTCATCCTTCTCTTGCCAGTTCCATGCTTCGCTTCCATACATAAGGGTCGGTACAAGAACACCATTGTGCACTGCCATTTTAGCTCATATTTCATTATATGCATATTGCATATTTCATTATTATATTATTTAAAATCAACATATCAAGGGGTTTCAGTAAAATATCTAAAAAACACATTTGATAGTCAATATTATTTCGAATGAAAACGTCTGTTTTTTTATAAGATTTACTAAGGTACATTTTACGACAACGAAATGTTTTTCCTTGCTAAGGCATCATTTCATTTCATTAAAATTTTGGAGTGTCTTAGCAATGCGAAACGTGTCGTTCCCGTAAAATTAAATAACTAATATTAACCCTTAACGTACCGTGTTCAAAACAAAACGCTCGCTCCTATGTGGTAAATTCAGTTTACCGCTAACTTTATCTAAATATCAAGCATATGACTAGATGAATCAAAATTTAATTTATGTCATCTTGTAGGGAATTTCATTAGGAATAGATCGATATCTATAACATACATGGATTATTTGAAAAACATATCATTATTAATTTTTTCTGGAACCATGCGATTTCTGATATGGAATGCGTCACAGCATACGAGCAACTGGACACCAAGTATAAACTTGTCCCGCGCTCGCGCCGCGGGGCGAGACTTTACGAGATTTTACGTATGATAAAGGCACCTAGGCAAAATGTATAGTACGTTCAAGACAACGAGTACGTATTAATATTTGTCCCTTTTGGTAAAGTGTTAATATTTTCACAGTTCTGATATTATTAAGTTGCGTGCTGCGTTTCCGTCGACAGTCGGTATTATTACGTACCTATGAAAAGGTCAAACATATAATTTATAATACGTTCAAAACAGCGAGTAAGTATTTGTCACTTTTGATAAAGTTGTAAATATTAGCAAAACAAATTCTACCATAACACGAATGAAGGTGAGGGCAGTCTTAGAAAATATTTTTTTTTGGGATGAAGGAAGTAATTTTTTGCTTTTTTTTTTATTACGAAATATTGAGAACACTTCAATGGAGGATTACAATTTTTTTTATAATATTAGGGTCCATAGGTTTTAAGAAAATCAACTTTAAATTGGCAGTGGAAACTCAATTGACCACATGGAAACGCGACGGTTAAAGAAACTCATAAAACATATATTATAAGGCAGTGGTTATTTCAGTGATTTATGAAATTATTTCTTATGTACTTTTTTCTCTTTTCACAGATATGCAGTTTCCAATAAACGTGTCGGGGGTTCAGAGCGATCACCCTTTCCTGGACCCCGATTCGCTGCAGTCACTCTTCCGGCGACTTACCACCCTCAATCGCTGCGCGGACATGAAGCTTGAGCAGCCCCACCACCCAAAACACACGGTGAGTTAACTTTCATCCCTTGTATGTCAACCTACCCTTTCAACGCGACTTCTCTGTATGCTCTTGGTTCAAACAGATTTTAATGACTTTTTTCAAATGAGTATTTGAAATTTTTACTGCATGCAAATTTTTCATATTATTAAATGTCGGACGCTGAAGAATAATTTAATATGCGGAACATACTTCTCTGAGGATATAATATATAATATATAATATATGTAAATTGAAAGCTTAATTTGAAAATGAAAATTTCTTCTCCTTATTTTTCCTCTATTATCGGAGGTTGCACAATATCGTTTTTATTTTTACTTTGGATGCAGCAGTACTGGATGGGACTGAATCATTCTCGAAGACTTTTAAGGGATTGTTTTCTTCTTACCCCATTCAAATGATTTCATTCATAAAATAAGTTAAGTATTAAATTATAAAACTTTGTTTATGTATCACAATTCATTTTTTTTTTTCGCAACAGCTGTTTCGTCAACCTTTGTTGACATCAGGTGTTACAATAATCTATCAACTGTTAAAATAGAATTTTCATGATTTTTCAAATATGTATTTGTTCCAATGTCAATTTGAATAACTTCTTTGATATGATTTTGAAGTTCGGTAGCCACTTACAGTTAATTAAAAGAACGATTAGTTAATAGGGCAAAAATGCAGATAAAGGTTAGAAAAATCTTCTTTATTTAATTTTTACAGTTGAAAGATTATTGTAACAACTGATGATGTCAACATAGCTTGACGAAACAGCTATCGCAAAAAATCTAAAATAAAAATATAAATTGTGGTACATAAAAGTTTATTTATTTAATATATTTAATTATGTTGAAGTGTCATAGTGTTTCGGTCAAAACAATGGACTTTTAAATAAGTTACTTCAAAGTGGTAACTGATTTATCAGTATTAACTATTGCATCAATATATTAATTTTCAATTTAAGAGTTGAATGAACTCAGTGAACGGAACGGAATGAAACATAACAAGAATGCTTTCATTGTGCCAAACAGCTTTTTTAATAAACGTCATAAAACTAACTTTTATGTTTTGCTTTATGTAACCCGCCATTAATTGCACAACACTTGTAGATTTTGAGATATATTTTTTTATATTGATTATGTTGTAACACTTGTAACCACATGTCATAAAAATCAAAGCACTGCGGACGTCGAGCGGTTAATGAAAAAATAAAACATTACGCTCATTTAGTATGACGCGATCGAATCAAAGAAATATTTCGACATATTATTTCACAGTGGGACCTCAGCATAATAAAAGTTTGGTATTTAATCTTGCTTTCCCGCCTACAGCTCTCTTTCTCTCTCGTTCTCTCTCACTCGCTCTCTGTAATCTCCCAACAAATGGCTCTTCTTCTGGGATTCGAGATGATCTATTTTGGGTTTCGTTGATTAATCCAATTTACCTCCGATATCCGTGAAATTAATTTATTCCAATACATAAGTTTAGACTCTTTGACCTCCCCTCTGTACGTCTCGGGCCGTTCAAATGCAAAAGGCAAGTGAGACGATACAGGGTAAAAAGTGAAATGTTGACGGTTGGAAATAATACTTAGTAGGTAAACATTTTTTAAGAGAATTATCCGGGGGTGTTTATAAATCAAAAACACTGAGAAAACTAATTACAACAGATACATACTATAAGATTTATAGTATTTTACTATAACGACTTGTTTTGCAGAGCAATTTCCTTTTCTAATTTTTCAATGTCTTAGCAAGGTGTCATTCCCATAAAATATAATGAAACTTATATGAAACATTCGTTTTCGTTTATATTCTTCCTCTTCTTTTAGTAGATCTGACGATCTATGATACAGAAATCATGTCTTGTTGGATGATGGGGTCCAGCTGTCCCTCCATCTCTTAAGCGGTGTTCGGAGGGGATTTCATAAGCGGCTGTATATGCAAGTTTATCACCATCCATTCGGGCTACATGGTGCTTCCAGTATCTTCCTCTGGATCTACTCCACTGAACGATATTCTCTATTTCGCAAGTTTATCTTTTGTGTGCGTTGCGGACACGATCTCGGAGAGTTTTTAAAGTAATTGTTCTTAGGACCTTCATCTCCGATGTTTAGTAGACCCTTGATTCGCACAGTGTCGGCCGCGTCTCTACAGCGTAGGTCATCATGTAGAGATATTTAGAAATCTTTTCTGAGCCCCCTCTAGAAGAGCAGTACCATATCGAATGAATGTAAAAAGTGTGTACTTATCTCTTCTGATATAAAACCAATGTATTTATTCATAGCTCCGTGTATAAAACCCGAGCTTTTGTGTGGATCGCGGTGACTCTGGGTTATCATAGTTCGGCTGTCAATATTGTTAGGGGCGATAATTGAATACCGCATTGTTGGTTAAAATAACTAGACCAGACAGTAGGCCGAGGAAAATGGATTTTTCACTCATACTCCTCTCTCTGCCCCTTTTAGGTCGTGGTTCTCATCTCTTTTCTCCCTTTTGTGTTAGATCCAACACACTAACAATTTTCTTTTGTGACTCTCTCATTGTGGTACCTCGAATCTTTTTCAAGGCACTCGGAAATCATTTTTACCTATGAATCGTAACATTTATTATTATAAATCATTTGCCCAGATTTGATTAGTTTTCTCCAAATGACGTCAGAATCATTCTGTTGGTTTTACACATATCAGGCATGTGTTTTCAATTATTATACATATTTTATGTATATATAAAATTGATACAATACCATCTAAGAAAGATAAGGGTATATATCGTACCTTCGGTAAGACAAGGGCACAACTGCATGTTTTGTAATTTTTTATTAGAGACATTTTAAGATTTTTGAAGAATAATATCGTGTAATTCTGGCTATATTGATCATACACTATCGCCCTCTGGCAAAATGAGACTGAACTTTATGAGCGACTTTGGTCCTCCAGTCAGGGAAGTTTTTAAAATACATTGGCATACTTAACTCATTTTGAGAATTTTTAACAATTATATGCCCTTGTCTTACCAAAGGTGCGATATTATTATATTTGAAGACTACAGGGGAAAAACAAGGAATGTCAGTTAAAATTCAAAATAAATGTAATAATGCCATCTAGCGGCATTTGTACATATCTATCCACAGTAAAATTTTCATATTCAAAAATCATGTGTGTCATCGACTATGGCCAGATAATCGATTGCTAATTGCTAAGAAATATATAGACTTTGATTAGCTTTATTCTCAATGTATTTAAATTAACCTTCTACTGATATTCCTTGTTTTTCCCCTGTAGTCTTCATTTAACTACTTCGAAATCGGTGCCTGTCGAAATAAAGAAAAAAAATTGGAAGTAGTTTAAAAAACATAGTTTTATTTAATTATTAATTAATATATTACTTTTACACACTGTTAAGACATTCAATACTGTATGTTACATAATGTTTCGATGAAAATAAAACGTGTACATAGTTGCTTGTGTATAAATATACTCTTAATGGGCGATTTGATGAATTGATTAACACCGGTCGACATCTCCTCTTTAAAATGAAATAATCGCTTTCAACATAATCAATCAATTACCTCTTTGACGAAGATAAAATCTACAGATCTCATTCGTGTTGCGACTCACGAAAGTAGGTTTAAATTTTATAGTGTACATGTTTTATAGCCCGGTGTCTGGTAATCGCCTCTTATCAATAATCAATGAAAGTTCCGATCAAATCGAGAGAGCAAACTTATATTCGAGTGCCTTCACTTAGCGCTGAATGGATGGTGTTCTACGGGTATTCATTTATTATACTGGGCCCAATTACATCGTGAAATACTGTTTTTCGTTTCTTGTATCGGAACGTTTGGCGCTCGGCCATCAAGAAATCGAATGAAAGGTCTTTGGCTCTTAAAATATTACTGATGTTATCGAAAATATGTTATAAGTTAATAACAGTTTTTTTTTTTTGTTTTCAATTAATTTTTTTCAATATTTGATGCGTTTTATATACGAAAATATATGTATTTATAAAACAACATTTTTAAAAGGCGGGCCACACTGTGATAAACATGTTTTAAAACAGTTGTCAACCAAAATTCGTTTGACGTAGCTTGTGGATAAACACGCGCGGATAGCCAAATCCATAGGGATTCGTGTTTTTTCAAACAGTTTAGTCAAACAATAAACCAGTCAAGGTCAGTTGCGTGGCGGCCGTCGCACGGTGTTTCAAAATTTAATATTACGAGCTACTTTTCATTATTCTGTAAAATTATTATTTTAAAAATTTTATTCTAATAAAATGTCTGTTGACTTCTACGATAGAAACACATATATCTGTCTATCTCTCTGTCTTTACATAAAGTAGGTATTTGAATAGCGTATTTCGTAATATTTTTTTTTATATGAGACCGTAAAAGGCCCTTTGCAGCTCGACCTTGAGTATAAAGATAGAAATAGAAGTATTTTTTTTAATTTTGAATATTAAATTCATAGGTATATATCAATCGGTTAGCGGTGAAACAATACGACTGAACCTTTTTTTTGTTGCATGCAATTAGGTAGGTAATTTAGGGGTTGAAATTTCAACAAATCGGCCTCAAATTTATTGTGTGAACTGGATGACTAATACTCTTCCCTAAACACTTATAATTAGCCATTTCCATGTCATTGGGTTTTTACCAAAAGTAGCTCGTAATATCGCACCCTGAAACACTGTGCATCGTGCAAACGAAAACTGTGGAATGCATGTTTAATGCATGTTTACATCTGTGGAATGCGTTTTTACATCTGTTGAATGCGTGTTTGTCGTGTTTGTAAACTGTGGATTGCGTGTTTGTCAGTATACAAATTTTGGTTTCAAACCAGCTTGTTTATCACAGTGTGGCCCGCCTTTAAAACTCTATCATTCATCATTATCATTTATGATAAGTGATAGTTAAAAAAATATCTAAAATTGAAACTAACTAACTACTCATCACGCCGTCTCCCCGAAAGGGTAGGCAGAAAGAATGGACTGTCACACTTTTACTGATGCGGTACTCCATCCTTCTCTTTTAGCCCCGTGGGAGACGCGGAGTGATGGGTTGCGAACCTCATCGCCACCAATAGGCATCTCCCGCGCACACTTCGATCGTCCAACACCCACAAAATAAATCTAGTAAAAATAATATAAAATACAATGATATAAAATAAAATAAAAATAATTTAACACAAAATGTTAATAATTACAAATAAAACATCTACAACACAAAGTATGGCGAACATAGAAAAAAAATTAAATAATCTTTATTAAATATATATTTAGTTAAAATCCACTGATGTTTTACCATCAACGTATTTGATTTCTTGTGATTTCAAAATCAGTGGATTTTAACTAAATTTACATTTCAAAAAGTTTTTTTATCAAAATATATATATATATTTTTTTCATTATTTACAATAAACTTCTACAATGAAATTTCAAATAATAACATTTTTTAAATAAACTGAGGTTAATATATAGTAATTAACATGAAAATTTCCTTAGTGGCTTAAATACGATTATATTGTTTTAAATAGTAGAAATTCAACCGTTATTTTCGTTCCTAACAATTATTTACAGAACACCGCTCCACTGACATTTTAAAATACAATCCGGTATGTGGTCTAGGGGATAGAATGTTTGGCTCCTGATCTAAGAGATTTGGGTTCAAGCCTGGATACGACCGGATTCCTACTTATATTGGAGATTGCACAATAAATTCTAATACGAGTACCATCGATTTAAATTCTCAATGTTAGTATTTTTTAAAACCAATATGTTTTCAAATATGTGCGTAACAAGTAGCACTATATAAAATAATTAAATAAAATTCTTTAATAAATAAAATAAAAAATAAATAAAAGTCTGGTGACAATCAGTTTTATTCATCTCTTTAATGACTAAATCACGAAGTTCGCGCCCCCGGCTGATGGACTTATATTGGGCAGAGAGCGGAGCAGACCCGTGGAGAGAAATTGTCACTAATGTCCACCCATCAGGGGTTAATTGACAGCTTTGACACCGGTATCAGATCGGATAGTGTACGAGGAAAAAATCGAACTCGCGAATCGTTGGTTACACCGGTAGTTACATTATTGACAAGACATTTCGTTACGTGAAAACAGAAAAGCTTTTCGAAATGTTTAAGTACTTATCTTTGTTCAAGCTTCAAGCAACGATTCTCAATTCTGAGGAGCATTTAGAAAAAAAATATGAGTGCTCTTTTGAGAATCATAAAACTGTTATTACTTAAATATTTAAACCTTTGCACTCGAAAATCTTTTGGTATGTTTCTTGCAACCAGTGGCTTTTCGATATTTATCGTAGAACCTCCACGCGGTGTTCTCTGGGCTGTCCCTAAGCCCTGCTGTATCACATGAGGTTAAAAAAGTAACCACCCTTTTATCCTTCCATGCGAGTACTCAAAATGTTATCTTTTTTTTAATGCAATCGTTTTCTTGTTCCGGATAAATTTTGTTTTTTTTTTCTTTCTATTTTTCATTACTGTGCCAGTGAGATGACATTTCAATTTCATTTTACTCATAAACATAACTCAACTCCAAAAACCCTTCACTTGACCATGATCTGTGTTATCGAGGTATCAGCAAGGCGGACTCCATGTGTCTTGTATGAATTGAGAGTCAATTTGATAGAACAGTTCACTTGTGACGTGATTGGTATTTATTTATGGTTTAGGAGGATGTTGTGGGTCAGTGACTCATTGTGACTGAATGTGACCCGGATAGGGGAGAATTTGGCGGGGCCAGAAGCGGCCATACACCGAGGTCCGGAGTGTGGACCGAGTGAAGGAATGGCCTTGGGTGGGGGCCGGTTGGTCCTGCTGCGGATCCGAGAGGGGGCGGTAGAGGCTTGGTGTGGGCCAAGAGTTGGAGCGGGTGGGGGTAAGGGTGGTTCGTGGTGTAAATGGGCGACGGGCGGCACAGAAGGACACGACAAGATGTGGCAGATAGCGGGCGATATGTCGGCCCATGTCTAGCACGGGCGCGAGGGGCCTTCTTGGTGGCGAGGGCGATCACGAAGGGAGTGGAGCGAAGCGCAGCTGAGCTTCTATTCTTCTTCTTATTCAACTTATCGCCGTCCACTTTTGGACGAAAGCCTCCTCCATGTCCCTCCATGTCGATCTCCCCTGCGCAGTCTGCATCCATAGCACCCCAGCGTATTGTTCCAGGTCATCCCTCCACCTCATTTGTCGTCTTCCTACTCTTCTACTCGTGTCTCTCGGTCTCCAATTCAGCAGTATTTTGGTCCATCTTTCATTTGCAGCTCTAGCGACATGCCTTGCCCATTTCCTTATAAATAAATATTTACATCAGATGATCAACACATTATTTCAGAATATTTAAATTTTAATGCCGTCAGTTTATTTATAACTCTTTTCTACAGTATGTGGTATCACGTACTCGTAAATAACAATAAAATAACAGAAAATTCAATGACGACTCAGGCTGCCCCGTCCGCAGTATAATAAATACATTGCGTAGACCCAGTTGTCGGCTGATTGACCAACTCCATAATTGAGTTGAACTTTCTTATTACGGTTTGTTGTCTTATTGTGTTATTATATTAATATTTAATGAGTTGCCGGGCTTAACGCCAAGTTCTTGCAAATCATCAAACCGCTATTAAATTTAATTGTTGTGAAAACAATTCTGAAATTGAATCATTGTTGAAATTGTTGTGGACGTTTTATTTGATAATGCTATTTTAACGATTGAATCAATTAAATATATATAATGCGTCATGAAAAATAATACACCGCTTTCCAGTACGAATAATCATAATTAGGAAAAAAATTCAAATTTGAACATTTTCTGTTGCATATAAAATGTTCTAGATAAACTTAAGGCGTTAACACTGTGGAATTCCATAATGACTAATGAACAATGAGAATTATTGGGTTTGATTTTCTGATTATTATTATTATCATTGTTATGTTGATTTGCTTTTTACATTATTACAGCGCGAGCCAAATCGATGTAAGGGTATAGCTATCGAATTGATTCTCTTGACAGATAGCTTATCTATCGCCATATTATTATCACGTGAATTCTGCACCAGGTCAAAGACAGTGTGTCAATCACACTGCCATTGCCTGGAATCGAAGCCAAAACCTTCGGGGTGGCAGTGAAAGCACTGACCACTAGGCGACGAAGGTCGTTGTATATAAAAATAATGTTATAATGCATTTCTCAGAATTTTTTTATTCTAGTGTTTACCACAAGTGTACAGAAAATTAAAATAATAATACAATTTGGAATTCCAAATGAGATATCTTTTACACGAAAACTATTTTAAAGAATAAATTTATTATATAATACTTTGTATAAATATAATTATACTTTGTATTACAACACTTTTTATTTTCACTGAACCAGACATGTTTCGGTTACAAGTAACCTTCAATAATGTTTACAATTTTAACAGCCAAGTAAATCAAAGCGGTCACTTATATACTAAATGAAGATCGAGTTATTTATAAAAGTGGAAGGGGTAAAATTAGGAATGATGAGAGGGGAGATGTAACGGGAACATATCGAGTGGAAGGGGTATAATTAGGATTGAGGGGAGGGGAGATGTAACGGGAACATATCGAGCATGGTAATTGAATTTAAATTTAATTGGTTATTTATTATATGTTTATTATTTTTAATGGCTTTTTTAAGAATAAATGTAATTATTAAATGTATATATTTGTACTGTGCGCGCAATCATAACCTTTTTAAACGAAATTTCCTTCACCGAATTTTCGCCCAACCGCTCTGACGAGATTCTCTGAATGGCAAATAAAAAAACGCGCATAAATCCACTGTATTTTTGCGGCGATGACATCCCGCGGACATTCATTTCAGTATTTCAGCCGAGGTATGTCCGCCGACAGCGTAATGCGCCGCTCGCCATTGTTCTCGGTCCACTTCGGATTCCGCACGAAGTCGGCCGCGATTGCACCCGAAAAAGAAAAGAAAAAAAACTTGCATCACTTCCGTGTGCCCTTCGCGGTAACCGAAAATCCCAGGCTCTTGCCCGCGTGCGAATGTTGGGCTTTTTGATTCATGAACATGCACTCGTACGGACGTTGTACTGATTAAATCTTCCGCGGTACTCATACATAATTTAGCATTCTACCATCAAGTAGAATAAATGTAGTAGAAATGAGATAGACTAATGGTAGTAAATCAAATCAAATCAAATCAAATCAGTTTATTTCGTCAATAGACATTACAAAATAATTTTTAAGGCATTGAGAACAGGTAAAATAATATATTGTGTATAGTATACTACCAGAAACGCATGAGAGATAGTTCGACATTAGGAAGACAGGATACTCTAAAGAATTATTTGCCTTCTGAACGTAAATCTGTTCATGATAGAGTGTCAAATGCAAATATAAGAAGTAAATGAGGTGCGAAAGAAAGTGTTATGCAAAAAAAATTTATCAATTAACTAACTAAAACTAATTAACTATCACGCTTTTTCCCCGGAGAGGTAGGCAGAGAGGATGGACCGCCATACCGTTCTGTCCTGATATACCTCACTAAATTTCTCCACATACGTACATCGTAACATTGCAGGCTCTTTGGTTTTTCCGTCTTCGAATGTGAAATGGGGATAATAACCATATGATTGTCACTTATAGACGAATCGTTTCAATTTTCATCTGCCGTAGCTGCAATGCTTCTTCCTATCTGACAATATCCACCGCCATTTCCTCGTTGAACACAGAAAATCGAAAAACGTTTTCCATTTCATCAAACTGTTTCCTGTTAGGAGTTGCAGCTGGCAGCGATTCCGGCGTTAACCAAAACTTTAAAATCAGACGTTTCCAACAGTTGACCTATTTTTAGTTTATACTGCCCATTCGTTAAAATAACGTTCACGTTGGATTTATAGAAAATCGAATGTTTTGCATTTGAATCACTTTCTAAACATTTCACAAACATGTTTCAGACTGTACACATCCTTCTACAGTGTATATAAAGTTTAGCAACAGTTTCGTGGTTTGCGCTACTTATAACATCCCTGCACGTTTTGACTTGCAGTGAGTATTTACAGAAAAAAGATGTATCTTGCTAATGGATGTTTCGCTTAAGACAGGGGTCGGCAAACTACGGTTCGCTAGCTTAATTTGTCTCTTTGGAGATTGACGTATTTAAAATACGTTTAAAAATATTTATAGAATAGTCTTATTTTTCTTTTTTGTCCTGTCGCACCTCTATCGCATGCCTGATGCCTAACATCATCCCAAGTGAGTGCTGCTTTAACTTCGTACCGCAGGGCTCTTCTCCAGGTGGCTCTAGGTCTGCCTCGCTTCCTCTTTCCCCCCATAGGGGACCTGTATAGTGCGCCCTGGGCGATGCAGGCTGGGTTCTGTCTCAGAGTGTGACCGATCCACTGCCATTTGCGTCTAGCGACTTGTTCTCTAATTGGATTTTCGCCTGCCATGGTCCAGAGAACGGCATTTGACACTGTTTGGGGCCAATAGATCTTGAATCTTGAATGAGCGAAGGCACCTATTTATAAACACCTAGAATTTTCCAATAACATCCGCGGTAGATTTCCAAGTCTCACATCCGTACAGCAGTACGCTTTTAACGCTACTGCTGAATATTTGGAGCTTGAGCTTTCTCGAAATGATACTGGAACGCCATACAGAGCAAAGCACAGCGAAAGCTCCCCTTGCCTTTTTGAGTCTGCTCGCTACATAATAATGAAATAAAATACAATAATAATAAAATTCAGGCGGAATTAAAAACAACAACATACACACTTGCCAAACCACACATTCCGGGAAAATGCATGGTCATTGATTCATTTTACATGTTTTACAAGTTTTAATTTTATTAATATAATAATAACTTTTATCAGTGAATAAGAATATTTAAAAATATGATTTCTCTTTTTCGGTGTACTTACTTGTATTCCACTTTCAAAATCAAGATTTGAAACGGCTTTCTGAATGTACTGCTGAAAATTTGTCTCTTTCGACTAACGAGTTTGTCGACCACTGGCTTAATAGATTCCATTAATAAGACTTTTATACTACTACCTTATATTTGTTTTTTTCAAAAAGAAGTTTATTGAAAATAATATAATATTTAAAAAATATATTATAAATTTCTCATGTTTATGTCTTTATATTGGCAGCTCGCTGAATCACAATAAGATTGTACGAAGCTGCCGAAACCGGTCGGAGCCACAAACCTAAGAGTAATCATACTAAATAAATATCTACTACAAAAGAATTTTTAAAAATATGTATTTTTTTTTTCAATTTGGCCATGTGTAACGATTTCTTCGAAATCATGTAAGTTTATAAATTAAAACAGGCGCGTGTATTTACACACGTAAGCAAGTGAATAAAATAAATGAAGATGATATGGTGAAGTATTAAAACACGCCATAAATATGTTTAAAAAATCTGATAAATACTCCTTGTAAACCTGTATTTTCTGGCAGATGTGGACAGCGTACATTTTTTCAGAGAAATAATGATGATTGCGCTTCAAGTAATGAGTACATTGATTTTTAAAAAGAAAAAGTTATCACCCATGATATCTTCTTCTTCTTCTTCTTAAACTGATCGGAGGCCGCTAGGGCCTGTTTGTGCAAAGTTTACTGCCCCTTGCGATGTGAACTCCCGGCTATTTTTCCATCTCTTGGGAGGTCTTTCAGGCATCATTTTTCCCTCTGGTTTCTCATGTAGTAATCTTTGGGTTACTATTCCTTCCCCATGGTTCCTCCGATGTCTTCTTCTTTGCCTCCCTCGTCCGATATCATCCTGAACATTACACACCTCTCCATGATATTGAATGAACATAACTGTAATAACGCGGAGTAAGAGGATAAAACTCGTAACTTTGATGACCCGTCAGAAGTTAGATCAAAACTAAAATGCATATTTTCAAACATCAAACTATAGTCCAGTTGTTTTAATAACACCCTGCGGTAACACCCTGCGAGAATACTCTTGAAGAGAAATTATGCAATGAAAATTAAATTTCATCAATCAGACAAATTTATTATTTATTTGTATACAAATTCATTCAAAAGTTTCATTTCGATGTATGACTATAAAAGAAGCAAGAGAAGTATGTCAAGAAAAAACAGAGTGGCGGTCCATTCTTTCTGCTACCCCTTCATGAAGACGGCGTAATGGTTAGGTAATTGCTAAAGGATTATCAAATTACATTTGATAATGCCTCCGCGATTTTAAATACGTCATCCCAATTAAATTTAACATAACTTCTAGAAAACAGACGATTTCACTCATACAATAATTTATCAATGAAAGCCAAAATGGCCGTTCACTGTGGAGTTCTGGTCCCAACCCATATGTATGGAAGCGAAGCATGGAACTAGCAGAAGAAGGATGAGAGCAGAGCAAACGCGGTAGAGATGAGGTCCCTAAGACGTATGTGTGGTAGAAAGTAGTGTAGAGCGAAAGAAGGTATTGTGAACAAAATTATTAAAGGACCGCTGCGTTGTTTCGAACATATGGAGCGCATGGATGGAGAAAGAATGATTTAGAAAGTATACGTTAACGACGTTATAAATGGAGTACGGAGTCGAGGTAGATCGAGGAAAACATGGCATGACCAGATTAATCTAATTTTAATGGTTGGTCATGTTAGAAGTCAGAGGAATCGACGTGCGTGTATGACTCGTAGTATGAATGTGGAGGAATCTACAGAGATATGTCAGGATAGACTAGTGTGGTGGTCCATTCTCTCTGCCGTCGGCTTGAATGTAGAATAATTAAAAAAAAGGAAATAGGTTTAAATAGTGTTATAATATATTCTATAAGACAATTAATTTTAAGTAATACACTTTAGGATATGTGTTGTTCCCCTTATTCATTAATTGTTCCCTAAATTTGTAATTTCTATATTGAAAATATATAGAGTGCGAAAAATGCGTCCCTAGAACGGGTTACTCCAGTTGGGACATATTAAAACCATGTACTTGGTAAATGATCAATAAATAAATTATTCCATTATTTCATCTAATATTAAATTTCTTCGTTATTTTTATAGCCCTAGTAAAATCGAAAATTTCGGAATGAAACGTAAATTCGTTAATAACAGCAATTAATTTGTCTCTATCGTTTGAGATCACTTCGAGATAAGGCACACTTAACAAAAATCTTACTTTTATGTTCGTACATGAAATAATTTGGACGATAACATTTAACAGGCGTTTTATGACCGGGATCCTTATCCGTGAAACTCCAAAACATTTTATTGGGCAAGTGCGTGTTATGCCACATATCTTTTCATCTTAAATTATTACGGTGAAGTTTATTACCAAAATTAAGAAGACACATTATTAAATTCTCATAATCATACAGCGTAAAAAGATCTAAAATGGTGTTTTCTCTTCAATGTTGCCAGAGCAATGGTGTTAAGTGCCAGCTCGCTAATCCAAATGTAAATCAAATGATTTAACTGATTTTTGAAAAAGAAGAAATCATGGCAGTCTGCAACATTAGCGTGAATGGTGAAAATTTGGAGCAAGTAGATGAGTTCGTGTATTTAGGTAGTATGTTTACGAGAGATAGGAGAGTGGAGAGGGATTTTGAAAGAAGGGTTGGGGCAGAAAACAAAGTGAATGGTGCACTTAAAGTTATCATCGCAAACAAAAACCTATCCAAAAAAGCTAGAACGGCAGTGCACAATGGTGTTCTTCTACCGACCCTTATGTATGGAATCGAAGCATGGAACTGTCAAAAGAAGGATGAAAGTAGAATAAATGCAGTAGAAATGAGATCTCTTAGACGAATGTGTGCATACTCTGTGTATGATAGTGTCGAATGAAAATAATAGAAGTGAATGCGGTGCGAATGATGGTGTTATGGACATAATAATGAATGGATCATTAAGATGGTTTAAACACATTGAAAGAATGAATGATAAAAAATTAGTAAAAAAAGTATATTTTAACGATGTAAACGGAATAAGAAATAGATAATGACCGAGGAATACGTGGTACGGTCAAATCAATCAAATATTAAATGTCGGCCATGTGAGGAGTCGGAGAAATCGACGTGGGTGCATGTGGATATGAATGTGGAGAAATCGAGAGCAGTATGCCAGGAAAAAAAGTGTAGCGGTCAATTCTTTCTTTCTACCCCTTCAGGGAGACGGCCTGGTGGTTATTTACCAAGTCAATGGATTATGAAAAGAACAGTGTTGTGGTCTATTATTTCTGCCTACCCTTTCAGAGAGACGGCGTGATGGTTAGTCAGTTAGTTAGTTAATTAAAGTTTCGTAATATCATCTTGTTAATCATTGCGATAATCTCATCAATTTGTATTATAGTACTTGTAATATGATTTAATTATATTGTGTGTGTTTTGTAATAAACACCATTCAGTAGTTAATTAAATTTTCCATCACAATAGCATCCCGACGCCTCATCTGGATCACACATTTTGACTTATAGATCCAGCTATTGTAGTATGCAGCGAAATAGATTGGATTCGATAGCTTTGTTGGTCTTTGTAAGTATTTTTGTGATCGATTTAAGTCGCCTACAAACTCTTTTTATGAGATCAATTTCAATTTTGTTTTATTTTGTAGACCGAGTTAAAAGTTTCACTCTGTAGCACATATTATATATACAATCTAATCTAATTGAATTCTTAATTATTATTTTTTTTGATAACACCACCAATTATTTTTTATTCTTGTTTTTAAGCTTTCGGTTTTTTTCGTTATCATTACAAAAATCAAGGTCAGAATATATCTTATCACAATATATTATAACTAACTAACTAACCATCACGCCGTCTCCCCGAAAGGGTAGGCAGAAAGAATGGACTGTCACACTTTAACCGATGCCGCACTCCATCCTTCTATTTTCGCCCCGCGGGAGACGCGGTGTAATGGGCGTAAGAAGAATAGCCACATGAGCTGAACCTCTCTAAGCCAGAAGATTCAAGTCCAAGTCTGAACCGATTGCGACGAAATTTTCACTGTTTGTTAATATAACTTCAATGAAGGCTTAAAAAAAATTATACTAACCGAGTTATGCACCGAGCACCTTAAAATGCATATAAATGAATTCTTTGTGTGACAGCGCCAAATAGTTATTTTATAGCTAGGGGCATTACAGTATATATTGGTGTGAACTAATTTTATTTGATGTGAGGGTTTAATTACGTGTAATGTAAGTCACCGAGAGATGGCGCTAAAGTCGATTATAATAACAGCTGTCAATCGTCAGTAGATTGTCATAATATGAATGTACGTGCATTCTATCAAATATTTAAATTATTCGAGAGAAACACAGAGTTATCAGAGAAATACATCAATCAAACAAACTTCAGTTGTATTTATTGAATTCATATATTCTGTATTCATGTAATCGAATAAAGTAATAGTGAAACGTTTTCGGATTCGCTAGTATGTCACAAAAGAAGTATAGCAGTCTAATAAATAAGCCAGGCATAATATTTTATCTAGTACACTAGAAGAAAAATTGTGTCTCTCTATTATTATATCTGCCTTCCCTTCCGAGAAACGGATGTGTTTGTTTGGTAATTGGTTATTTAATTAGAATCAGTGGTCAAATGGAGAATATCTGGCACACTTGAGATTAGCTGATGACATAATTCTGTTGTCGGAGTCTCCCGAACAACTCCGAGAAATACTGGAAGTTTTAAATGAATCATCTCAAAAAATTGGCCTTAAAATGATTATGACGAAGACAAAAATAATGACTAACACACAAATTGAAGACATTCAAATCCACAATAAAAATGTTGAAGTGGTGGATGAATATGTATACCTTGGTCATCTGTTGGCTTGAGGAAGAGGGGGTCAAGTCAAGAAGATTAATAGAATACAGCTCTGTTGGTTTGCAATCGGAGGGCTGGGTAAAATCTTCAAGTCGGACATGCCACAGATTTTTAAAACAAAAGTGCTTGAGCAGTGTGTGTTACCTGTGATGACCTATGGAGACATGGACGTTAACTAAAGAAGCAGTTAAAGTTGCATAACGGGCCATGGAAAGATCCATGTTGGGTATCTGTTGCTTAGAGACCATATACCCAACGCAGAGATTAGAAGATGCACCAGGGTCACCGACATAAGGATACGCATTGCAAGTATGAAGTGGCAATGGGCTGGGCATGTGTGCCGACGGGGATGATGGAAGATGAAGCCAGAGGGTTACTGAATGAAAGCCAAGGATGGGCCGAAGCACTGTCGGGAGACAGCCTACCGGGTAATGTGCGGACAGCGGGATAGGCCTGGAGAACACTGGCTAAAGACCTAGGGGAATGGCGTGGCGGTGGAGAGGCTTACGTCCAGCAGTGGATGCTGACAAGCTGATGAAGAATGATCAAAACGTAACACATAACAAATTAGTGCTTTATAATAATATGTGACCAAAAATGTAATGGTAATAGTATCGAAAATAATGTATTTCTTCATTCCATCAAATACTCTTTAAGTGCTTCTAAAATCGGTATTCGCGTTGCGCACCATCATTGTCATTGCCTTTTGTTATCCCTTACACCAGGGGTCGGCAAACTTTTATCCTCGGGCCAAATGGAACCCCGATCAAATGTTGAATTTTACACTTATTTTAACTCGCTTTACTTTAGTAACAAGAAAGTAATGAAATTACGCACTTACTTTACTTACTTTGCGTATGGCGGCAAAAAAAAATTTTCTTGGCCATTGGGCCGCGTCACAGGCGAAGATCCAGACCCTCCATCCACTTCACTGCTCCTGGCGTGGCTCTGTGAAGGTCATCAAGGCCAGGAGGGTATCTTCTGGTGGGGCAATCCTCCACAATGTGCCGGATAGTCTGGCTCTCCGCCCCGCAGTCACATCCAGGAGTCACTGCAAGAATGCGACTGATATTAAAAATAAAATGTAGCTGCATTATTGTTCATTCAGTTCAGCCTATCCTAAAAAAGCTAAGATGGCAGTGCATAATGGTATTCTTGTGCCGACCCTTATGTATGGAAGTGAAGCATGGAACTGGCAAAAGAAGGATGAAAGTAGAATAAATGCAGTAGAAATGAGATCTTTAAGACGAATGTGTTGCAAATCTGTATATGATAGAGTGTCAAATGCGAGTATAAGAAGTGAATGTGGTGCGAATGAAAGTGTTATGAACAAAATAATGAAAGGGTCATCAAGATGGTTTAGACACATGGAAAGAATGGGTGAAAACAGAACGGTAAAGAAGGTATATGTAAACGGCGTGAACGGAGCTAGAAATAGAGGAAGGCCGAGGAAAACGTGGCACGATCAAATCAATCGAATATTAAATGTCGATCACGTGATGAGTCGGAGAAATCGACGTGCGTGCATGACAAGATGTATGAATGTAGAGGAAACGAGAAAAGTATGTCAGGGCAGAACAGTGTGGCGTTCCATTGTTTCTGCCTACTTTCTGTCTGAAACATTCATAAAAATAATTTGACTAAGAAAGGATACACACATACACATACCCATGTTTGTAAATTACATTCAAGATTAGAGAAAAAAAAACAAAAAAAAATATGTTAAACTTCAAGCATTCAATTGTGCAAAGTTTATTTGAGGTAGCTTTTTGGGTCGATAGCCAATTTTTTTTTTTTTTTCAAAAAAAAATGTTACTGATCCCTGCTCTACACAACAATTGACGGAACGAGACCGGTTAAAGCAATCGCAATAAATTCTCGCAGTGTTCTCCGTACGAGAACACAATGGCTTTCAGCGCAGCGAGAATACTCGCGAAACCGTGAATGGAATCAAAGGATTTCTAGAGCTGATCACGCCGTGACGAGTGGCGTTCCTTTTTCGGCAACATTAATTTATCTCTACACAGCGGCCTATTGAGAACGCACAAAACCCGGAGATCTTCAATATGCCGTGGGTACAATACCCTCTCGATATTACAGCCGCGTTGGGAATACGAAAAATCCAGCGAAATATTATATAAATAAATATTATTGTGATACATAATACCTTATGTATGTAAGCGAAGCATGGAACTGGCAAAAGAAGGATGAAAGTAGAATAAATGCAGTAGAAATGAGATCTCTTAGACGAATGTGTCGATACTCTGTGTACGATAGAGTGTCGAATGAAAATATAAAAAGTGAATGCGGTCGAATGATGGTGTTATGAACCAAATAGTCAAAATAATGAAAGGATCATTTAGATCAGAGGTTCCTAAACTTTTTTTTCCCGTAGACCCCTTGCTGATCTTTTCTAATTCAAGTGAACCCCCTGCTTTCCTAATTGATTGCTAAAAAAAATTGGTCGCTGCCAAATTCTGTACCTACTACAAACCGGAAGTCGCTTTCAAGCTAAAAAAAAAATCTCTTGAACCCCCAATCTTTTTTGCGACTGTCGTAGACCCCCTGCAAGTTGTCGTAGACCCCTGGGGGTCTATATAGACCACTTTGGGAATCACTGATTTAGATGGTTTGGACACATGGAAAGAATGAATGAAGAAAGAATGGTAACAAAAAATAAATGTTAACGATGTAAATGGAACTAGAAATAGAGGAAGACCGAGGAAAACGTGGCACGATCAAATAAATCAAATATTGAATGTAGGTCACATGAGGAGTCTGAGAAATCGACGCGCGTGCATGACACGATGTATGAATGTTGAGGAAGCGAGAGAAATATGTCTGTAATAAAACTGTGACAGTCCATTATTTCTGCCTACCCTCTCGAGGAGACTTTTCTATATGGTGATGATTTTATATAATATTCGAGTGGTTTTTTACGTATCCAAAAATGTATAATACATCTTTCGAATCCTTTCGATCTTTTCAATAATATTTCATAAAGCAAAACAGAGAGTGTCAACAGTGTTACCTGTTTGCAGGGCGGCGTCTCAAAGCATTTACTTGAAACGAAAATAGCCCCGCACCGAGAAATCTCTCCTAATTATTAATTCGAAATTTCCTTTGATCACTTCGAAATAGCCCGCAAGAAAGTAGATAGCATTATCGCCCGCCGAAATATATTCAACGTCTTTTGAGTGAAAATGTTCGACAACACACTCCAGGCCAGGTAATAGACTGCTGATTTTACCCGGGGGAAATTGGAAAAGACATTTTCGCCAAAGATCCTTGGTACTGTTTAAACGAATTCATCCCCTTCAATACATAACTGTTCTATGGTTAAAATATTATTACAGTTTTATCAAGTACTTACCTTGAAAGGGTTGGGGCCACAAAACTTATACATTAGAATATTAATTCATCATCATCATCAGCTGTCTGTCATCCACTGCTGAATGTAGGTCTCTCCCAAAGCACACCACCACCCCCTATCCATTACCGCTTCCATCCATCCATGTTGAGCAATCCTCTTCAGATCGTCTGTCCAGCGGGCAGGGGCACGTCCAACTCTGCGGAATCCTGTACGCGGTCTCCACTCCAGAACCCGTCTGCCCCATCGGCCGTCGGTTCTCCGACAGACCTGGCCAGCCCATCGCCACTTCAGCCCGCCCATCCTCAGAGCCACGTCATAGAATATCATTTAATGAATCGTAAATAAGTTAACAGTTTTAGAATTTAATCATTCGTGCGACAACGATGGAATGGTCATGTAGAAAGACTGCCAGATGACATGACATGAAAGCTTTTGACCAGATGGATGAGGTGTGAAAAGAGACCAAGAAAACAGTGAGCTGTCTGCGTAGAAAATGAAGGAGGAGAATGGGACGATCTGGAGAATGGACGAGATTGCCAGGGACAGGAGCCCATGAAGGAGTAATGTAGAACGGGCCAAATCCCACAACTGGTTGTATCGCTGAAAATAAAAGAAAAAGTCCAGAATTCAAGAGATTAAACAATCCAGAAATATTTGTAATAAAAAAAGTATAACTTACTATTATACTAATATAATAATAACTAGGCTAATTTATTAAGAGCCGTTTTCGTGAGTAACTCACCTCAAGGATGCTTTGATAGTATCATTTAGTCATAAGAGCTGCATCTGACACTAGCGATCGTATATTAGTTGCTTACATTTTTTTCAATTGTTTGTCAATTTTCAATTGTCAATTGCTCTGAAGCTTGCCGGGACTATGGGTCTCCGCACGCCTTAGACCAATTTTCTGTTACAAGAAACTTATTTACTATCATAGTTGTAAGTAACGTATAGTTTAAAGCACTTCACGGAATGAAACTAGCCTATAAACTGATCTCTATATTGCTGATAGCCCTACTTTGAAGCAATCCACGCTTCGATTAGTAAATTTGTTCCAGGAATGGAATATTTTCCAAGCGAACAGACCTGCCACCGCGAAAGCCCGATCACTGAAATTTGTGCGGGAGCTGCGCTTTGGCTCAACTAATCTGCCTATTGCCGTTGAATTTGCTAATTGAAGCGTAGTTTGCTTCAAAGTAGGGCTATCAGCAATACGGTGATCAAATTAATAGGCTAGTGCCATTTCGTGAAGTGCTTTCAAAACTATACGTTCATTACAACTATCTTAGTAAATAAGTTTCTTGTAACAGAAAAACTCCAAAACATGTCTGTTTTGAAATTGCCGTCTGCTCTTATAATAAAACGCATGTTGGTATCTTCATATTTATGAACTCTCGACCACTCTAATGAGGGAAACAATGAGGTAAATGTCTTATTTGCGTGTCCGTGTATCCTTATTCAATCTTTAAGTCGATTTGACCCGTATTATAATGCTGTAAAGCTTTATTTAAGTGATTTATAATAATATTCACAATAAATGTCGTGAGGTCATATAATATATATTTATATCGCGCTTTATGATTGAATAGAACATTTGTCTATGGTGAACTCTACTTAGACGGTTCGTGAGATAGAGTAGGTACTTACTGACGCAGAATATGACAGAACGCTTGGCTCCTGATCCAGGGGACTTCAAGCCTGGACACGACCCAATTACTTTTTCATAATAATGAGAATTAATTCTCACATTAGAGATTGTATAATAAGTTCTAATACTATTCATTTAAATGAATTAAGCAAAAACTTATTATTATATTATATATAACGGTAAAAAATACTACATAATAAAAATATTATTATACCTTAACCATATGTCCTACGTAATAGTTCATTAACCCAACTTCAAAAACGGCCAATATTCAATATATTACCGTAAATATGAAAAGCGTTCATTCGTAATTTTTACCATTGAAATTGTTGGTACATTACTTATAATTTTTTTTTTTGATAAACCTAAAGCATTAATTCTGTGGAATTTCATTTTTTGTGTGAATTAAAACACTATTATTTCGTACGAAGTACTTAATTTATAGTGTGAAATTATTAGAAATTTCAAAATAACGTTACCGAGCATGCGCACCGGGAATGCGCATGCGCATTGAAATAAATTTTATGTTGCTTGTCCTCAGGCATGCGCAAATGATTCTTCGAAGTATTTCTTGGACTTGGACTTGGACTTGGATCTTCTGGCTAACAGAGGTTCAGCTCTAATGGCTATTCCTCTTACGTCTGTAGGAAACATTGTTAGAATGTGATTTGGTAGTTGTTTTATGATGAGGCTAAATGTATGGCCCGGAGTGTCCCTCCGAAAGAGGGCGAGGGGGGATTAAGGGTTTATGATAAAGTCTTACATTATTGTCAACTCTCACTCTCTTGTATTCAAAATATTCTCGTTTACCTATTTATGTTATGATAAATTAAACTCTTAAAATTTTTTTTTTTAACACAACTATGTTTTGTTTTTATTAAAATATCGAACTGAGTATCATCATGGAAATAAAACAATCAGCGTTCGTTAATGTAGGTATTTAAACAAATCATATATATATTTCATTTATTTATAAATAAAATACTTCTTTCCCACTTATGGGGTATAAAAATATCGCTTAAAAGGTGCATAAACCAGTGTTTTAATTCATATACAAATCAGTTTATTAAATAAACTACTACATATGAATTAACAATATATCTAACGTAAAAACTGGTTCTTAAATAATAAATTAAACTTATCAACCAATGATCATTGTTTATTATTTTATAGAATCTCATTGATGCGTTGACAGATAGATGTTTGAAAATTATTTAGTTATTTATTATTTCTTTTGCGTCTGCAATATGAACAATAATTTATCATCGCAAGGCATATAATTTATTGACGACATGTTTTGTAACGCTTATAATCTATAGACAGGTTAATGCCATTGTTTGAGAATTGATTAGAACTCCAATGTTACTTTATTTATAGTATACAAAACGATTATGAGACACGGAATATCTTATCATAAATTCTCCATTAATAATTTTACACTATTTTCTCTTTCAATAAAAGACTATGACCGACCCCTATGTTTGGAAGTGGAGCATGGAACTTACAAATGAAGTAAGAAGAAAGAATGTGTGGTAAATCGGTTTCTGATAAAGTCTTCTTCTACGGGCTAGTTCCGTCCACTCATGGACAAAGGCTTCCCCTCCATTCGCTTCCACGCCACTCTGTCTTGTGCAGACTGCATCCAGGTTAATCCGACACGTCTGTTCAGGTCATCCTTCCACCGTAGTTGCGGTCGCCCTGCACTTCTCTTTTATAGAATGTCAAATGCAAATATAAGAAGTGAATGCAGAGCAAATGAAACTGTTAACAACAAAATAATGGAAGGATAATGAGTACGTATGAAAACGTCTGTTTTCTAGAAGTTTTATAATATAATAATTTATGCGAATGACATGTTTCGCCTATCTAAAGCATTATCAAATGTAGCGAAAATCAAACGCGTTGTTGCTTTTATACATGAGTTAATGGAGCAATGGTAATAAGGTAATTGACGTGGCTTGACACATGGAAATAATGAATAAATAATATATGTAAACGACGTAAAGGGAACAAGATATGTAGGGGAAGACCGAGGAAAACGTAGCACGATCAAATCCATCAAATATTGAACGTCGGACACGTGAGGAGTCGGAAAATTCGACGAGCATGCATGATACGATGTTAAAAATGTTGTAGAAACGAGAGAAGTATGTCAATAAATGACAGTTTTATGGTCCATTATTTCTGCCTGACCCTTCGGAGAGTTATGCAGACGGCGTGATGATTAGTTAGTTTTTGTACAAACGATTATGAAACACGGAATATTTTATCATAAATTCTCCATTAATTATTCTTGACTGTTTTCTCTTTCGATAAAATACTAAATGATAAATTTAATTTCTCAACGGCATAGTTTAACTTACGTCCAAATAGTGTCTGATCTGTCTTGCGCTAGGACTGGACGCATTCATTTCCTCTGGCATCAGCATGCGTGATGAAGGGCCGATGATCAATCAATACAAATTTATTATCTCTTAATAATCTTAACAATCTTTATTTGCCGGAAGCCACAACGTTATGAAGCACGAAGCTAATCAATTTGTTTGAGATTATCTTATATGGAAACTCGTTTTGGAACGTTTAATCCAAAGTGCAGCCAATTTAGCAGGTAATGTTATTATTTGACGAGCCCATTGAATATTAGATAAATTAAATATTGTATAACATGCCTGTTTATGAAAGTTAAAATATGCATTGATCAATCCGTTTACGCTAATTATGAATACAGAATGGTTACAAAGCTAAACAAGAGTGACCCAAAATATGTGTATAATCTAGAAAGCTAAAAATATTGATAATTATATTCAAATTGCTATAATAACGTTGGAAAAAAATTAACGATGATTTTAGAGACGGTGATTTAGATGCAAATTTTAATTGATGTTAAATAAATTATGTTTTATTGCTGTGTTACTTATGCTATAAGTTATTACATTTGATAACGCCCTAGCAAGGCAAAAATAGATAAACTGTATATTTTCTAATTGATATGAATGAAAACGCCTATTTTCTAGAAGTTTTATTGTATTTCATAGAAATGACATATACAACGAAGTGTTTTAAATGGTTTTATACCAAGTGTTAAATATTTACATCCATTAGTTAGAAAGCATGAAAACCGTTTACTAAGTAAATGGTCCATAAATAAAAACGCATCATCAATTTTAGATCAAGTCTTTTTGACCGTTAGTGTCTTTTTTTTTATAAAATACAGTCGATTTTGTATGTATCTGAAGCGCACATCTATCAAATTATCTATCATCTATCAAAACGTACATACATTAAGATAATCAAATGATTTTACTGAAATCTTTCGATGGAAGTTCATTTTAAATAGTAATTAAATAAAACAATTGATGGTTGAGGTATTCGTTTTGTAAAACTCCATATTAATTTAATAATAGTCAACACGATTGTTTAGTGGTTTTACTTGGATTTAATTTATGTAAATTGTGACAAATTTGTTTCGCCTTGCGAAGGCATTCTCAAACTGAACCTAATCGCCAAACAGTGCGTCCTTATATTGAGTTTAGAAATCTTAAGGGTGGGGGAGAATGTATGTAATGCAAATTTTTGAGTTTTTAAATAAAACGATTAAGGTGATGAGTCATAAGTATATATACAATTAAATTTCTGTGTATGTTTGGCGATTAGGTTCAGTTTGAGAATGCCCTCGCAAGATGAAACGAATTTGTCACAATATAAATTAAATCCAAGTAAAACCACTAAACAATCGTGTTTACTATTATTAAAATAAAACGATGTTTTAACTTCCACATTTGTCTTTATTTCAACAGCGACCGGTTTCACCAATCTCGCTGGCATCGACTGACTGGTGACAGCACATACATTATTTATTGTTTATTGAAAGAATTTTTCGGTCATGGCTCATCACCACTGTCAGGTTCTCTTGCTGCAGCTTCTATTCCAATTTTAGCACACCATGTTGTTATTGGGGGCCCATACCTCCTTATTTTGGAGGAATGCTGTGGGCTTGTGATGTAAAACTCCATATTAAATAATTAAAAACTATCTTACTAACCAACCATCACGCCGTTTCCCCAGAAGTCTTCTCTGTCCAGATATACATCTCGAGATTCCTCTACGTTCATACAGCTACATCGTAACATACAAACTCGTTGATTTTTCCTACTTCGAATGAAAGCGTTATGCCATGCTCTCCTTGGTCTTCCACAGGTTTTCTTTCTAATCACACTGCTTGTATTCAACATTTTAACAATTCTTCTCTCTTGAATGTTACCAATATTTGTAGACAAATACTGGATTTAACCCATTGCAGGTTAATCATTTTTAAGGATTGATTGTATCTCAATAGTGACGAAGATGTAAATTGTTTTTTGGAAACAGAATAAATTTACATCTTCGTCTCTATTGAGATACAATCAATCCTTAAAAATTCTTCTCTCGTCCATTTGTTCAATGACATGTTTTGGTTTTCTTAGGCATTATCATAGATGAATTTCCATAAAATATAATAAAACTTCTAGAAAACAGACGTTTTCATTCGTATTTAATTACATACATTATTTTGACAGGTGTAAAAATAATTTTTTCATTTGTTCCAATGACAATTTGAATAATTTCTTCAATATTATTTTTAAGTTCTTGCTGGTTAAGTGCCTAATTACAGGTAATTTAAAAAACGGTGGATACGTGTAACATAAATTAAATTAACACAAAAGTCCGGATCGTCCATGTCAACATGTGCAACATCGAAAAAAACATTATGTGTTTATTACATTATGTGCTTAATTAAAAAAACGGTGGTTTCGTGGAAAATAAATTAAATAGACAATAAGTGCACCATCTAAAAAGAACATTTTGTGTTAAATTGAATTGAATAAGTTTATATGAATTGTTTTAGATTTATTTTGTGGGTGTTGGACGATCGAAGTGTGCGCGGGAGATGCCTATTGGTGGCGATGAGGTTCGCAACCCATCACACCGCGTTTCCCGCGGGGCGAAAAGAGAAGGATGGAGTGCCGCATCAGTAAAAGTGTGACAGTCCATTCTTTCTGCCTACCCTTTCGGGGAGACGGCGTGATGGTTAGTTAGTTAGTTAGTTTACATTATTTTGATATTATTGTTTCCTCTCAAATACAACGCTGGTCGTGTACTTTGGTTTGTAACTATGTACTCTTGTATCATATTAATATATGTATGCTATATATTCGTAGTTATGTGTAAACTGTACAGAACATTATGCGTATACGAACGTATGTTCGTTCACGTACACCACCCGATCGCGTAGCAAAATAATTACTTGTATTTATCCGTGAAAAACTGCTTTTTATTTCAATAAGAAAATACATTACGCAATATCAAGTACTCCGTAAGTATTATTTTACAAAACGTTTTATAAGAAAGTACACAGTTTTTCTCTGCTTACAGGTTGTTTGTAAAGAGATAAAATTCTTCGGCTGTTAAATCATGTGTTGTTATTATATAATAATACACAATGTTTTATTAATTCTAAATAATTTTAAGGCGTAAATACTGTTGAATTCCATAATGACGATTATTTATGAATTAAAACATTGTTTTTTAACTACTTCCACTTTTGTCTTTATTTCGATAGCGACCGGTTTCGTCAGGCTCGCTGGCATCGACAGGTGACACTATTGCAAACCGAGTCCTTTATATACATACAGATCAGGGGTGGTAAACATGATTCAACACAAAAATAATGTAAATATGAGGCTTCTTGAATACCTGCAATACCAATATTTAAATTCAGTAAATTTTACATAAATATTTGAATAATATTTATAAGATGAAACAGAAAATGCTAAAACAGTAAATGTGGTTTTTTTTTCAATCAGATTTACAATAACAATGATTTTAATAATAACGCATGCATTTTGGAAAATATTTTAATATATTTTTTATTAGCAAACACTGTAAAAAAATGTGTTATTGAAAATCGTATTTTCAAAGTTAAATGCAAGGAGTTTACTGTTTTCTTTACTGTTATCTGTTTCGCCTGGCTTAAAATATCTTTGTCAAGGCAAAACATAATATCCCTTTTAAACTTTCATAAACCAACGATATTCTTTGTATCTTATTTCATAGAGCGTTTATCACCATAAAACGTTTCAAAACGAGAGGGAATAAAATACAGATGTAAAATTACCAACTATTTCTTAAACAGTAATTGTTTTAAAGGTGACACGTAGAGTAATACCCGTAGCATAATATCATTTTCAATGTGATGCATAGTTACAGCACTTTAGGAAGTAACGACTAGACATTTTGAAAGATCGTGTTTGTATTGATAAAATTCTAGAGCCGGCTGACAGGTATGCGGGTAGGAACATATCATTATTTGTTGGGCGATGATTGATAAAGTAAACACTTCCTCTTCCGTTATAAGTTGGTGGAATGTTTCAACGTAGTTTGACTGCATACTGAGGGAAGTTTCAAAGTTTCTTTGTGATAATGGATACATTAATTCTTAGGGTTTTCTTATTGCTTATTGATGGTTGAGATAGTTTTTAAAAACTCCATTATTAATTTATAATAGTAAACACGATTGTTTAATGGTTTTACTTGGATTTAATTTTTGTATTAAATTATATAAATAGTGTTTCTTTTTTTTAATATACTAAGAATACAACACTCACTTTATTTAAAAAAAAAAAAAATTAAATACCAAAAATATTTCGGACTAACAAGCCCTTCGTCAGTGATATTATAACTAACTAACTAACTTACCATCACGCCGTCTCCCCGGAGGGGTAGGCAGAAAGAATGGAACGCCACACTGTTCTGTCCTGACATACGTCTCTCGATTCCTCTACATTCATACATCTTGTCATGCACGCACGTCGATTTTTCCGACTCCTCACGTGACCGACATTCAATATTTGATTGATTTGATCGTGCCACGTTTTCCTCGGCCTTCCTCTATTTCTAGCTCCGTTCACGCCGTTTACATATACCTTCTGTACCATTCTGTCTTCACTCATTCTTTCCATGTGTCCAAACCATCTTAATGACCCTTTCCTTATTTTGTTCATAACACTTTCATTCGCACCACATTCACTTCTTATATTTGCATTTGTCACTCTTTCATAAACAGATTTGCCACACATTCGTCTTAGAGATCTCATTTCTACTGCATTTATTCTACTTTCATACTTCTTTTGCCAGTTCCATGCTTCACTTCCATACATAAGGGTCGGCACAAGAACACCATAGAAGAACACCAGTGATATTATATAAATATAAATATTTAAAATATTATACAAAAAAATTCAAAAGTGGTCAGTTTTGACAGATGTTAAAATGGTAAATTTGTCAAAACTGACCACATTTGTAAAAAAAAAAATATGAACGTTTTCAAGGATGCTGCAGCTCGTAGGTCTTATTGAACTCTCTTAAAATGTTAAAATGTCAAAACTGACCACATTTGTAAAAAAAACTTTGTAAAAGTTACATTACAAAAAAAAATTACATTGTAAAAAAAAATATTAAAAATAATCAAACCTTAAAACATAGGTTCTCAACCTTTTTAGATTTTCAACGCCCCCTTATTATGCTTATTTCAAGCTTCAATTGTATATACATATAAGCACAGGTACACAAACGCCGTTTTTATATGTTTATTAAAACATTCGATATCACACGAGTTTATATAAATCGTTTTGTAAAAATATGTATTTTTATATTATTGGTAAACTGGTAGAATTACTTACTAACTAACCATCACGCTTTCTGGATAACCAAATGATTTTACTGAAACCTCTTGATGGAAGTTCATTTTAAATATTAATTAAATAAAAACATGTTTTTTAACTAATTTCACATTATTTCGACAGCGACCGGTTTCGCCAGGCTCTCTGGCTCACCAGTCTGTCGATGCCAAAAACACATATTTTTTTAATTATTGGTAAACTAGAATTACTAACTAACTAACCATCACGCTTTCTGGATAACCAAATGATTTTACTGAAATCGCTTGATGGAAGTTCATTTTAAATAATAATTAAATAAAACCATGTTTTTTAAACTACTTCCACTTTTGTCTTTATTTCGACAGCGACCTGTTAACCAGTCTGTCGATGCCAGCGAGCCTGGCGAAACCGGTCGATGTCGAAATAAAGACAAAAGTGAAAATAGTTTAAAAAACATCGTCTTATTTAATTATTTTTAAAACGCTTTCGTTTTAATAATTTTCATAAAATGAAAATGACCGAGGAAAACGTGGCACGATCAAATAAATCAAATATTGAATGTCGGCCATATGAGGAGTCAGAGAAATCGACGCGCGTGCATGACACGATGTATGAATGTTGAGGAAGCGAGAGAAATATGTCAAGAAAGAAAAGTGTGTCAGTCCATTCTTTCTGCCTACCCCTTCTGGGAGACGGCGTTATGGTTAGTTAGTTAGTTTTTTTTTTTTCATTTTAATATTGATTTAATAATTTTGCTAATTTGGCCGAAGTGTATTTGAAAATTTGACCTTTTTCATCATTCTTATTGTGTGAACTAAATGTATTATATTAATAACAATAATCAACAAAGGTGTCATTCAACCTTCCGGCCGCGATCACGACGACGGACCGGCCGCCTCATGACTCGGCCATCACGGCGGTATCATTTGCATTGAAAGCACGACGTGAGCCGACCGTATCACTCGAGAGGGAAGTGTTTTTTGACAAATGACCATCATTGAAGTTAAATCATTCCATTGCTTGCCAAATATGGATATCGGTTTCTACAATAAAGTAACCTCGGGCTAACTGCGCTGGGTATTAATAATTATTATAATATTTTATGCATTCACCGAGTCAGAAGCGTTCAACATTTCGTCTGCCTTAGTTTAATGACAAGTTATTAATACGGACGATAACTTATTTATTGTTCCTTGAACAATCGTGTAAAACTCCATATTAGATTCCTAACTAACCAACTAACCATCACGTCGTCTCCCCGAAAGGGTAGGCAGAAAGAATGGACTGTCACACTTTAACCGATGCGGCACTCCATCCTTCTCTTTTCGCCCCGCGGGAAACGCGGTGTGATGGGTTGCGAACCTCATCGCCACCAATAGGCATCTCCCGCGCACACTTTGATCGTCGAACAGCCACAAAATATATCTAAAGCAAATAATGTAAAATACAATGATATAAAATAAAATAACAAAATAAAAATAATTTAACAATCATTTAATAACTTTCCATATTAGATAATAAAAACAAATGAAAACGTCTGTTTTCTAGAAGTTTTATAAATATTTATGGGAACCTTACACACCTTTTTAAGGCTTTGTTAAATGTTTATTTGGTAATGCCTAAGGAAACGTATTAATTAAGAATGACAACGTCCGTTTTCTAGAAGATTTATTTCATTTGATGAAAATGACATGTTTCAAATTGCTAAGGCATTATCAAATTTGATGAAATCATTTGACACACACATTTGCCTTAGCTAGGTAAAACATGGCATTCCCATAAATATGATGAACAGGGTCTCTGATTTGTCTGGGCTGCAAATGAAGACTACAGGGGAAAAACAAGGAATGTCAGTTAAAATTCAAAATGAATGTAATAATGCCATCTAGCGGCATTTGTACGTATCTATCCACAGTAAAATTTTCATATTCAAAAATCATGTGTGTCATCGACTATGGCCAGATAATCGATTGCTAATTGCTAAGAAATATATAGACTTTGATCAGCTTTATTCTCAATTTATTCAAATTAACCTTCTACTGACATTCCTTGTTTTTCCCCTGTAGTCTTCAAATAAAGCCAACCACATTTCGAGACTATTAATATGTATGAAAAAACGATAGTTTTCAAAGAGTTTTATTATAATATTTATGTATGACATGTTTCACCCTTCTAAGGCATTATCAATTTGATAATGCCTTAGAAGAGCGAAACATGTCATACATAAATATTATAATAAAACTCCTTGAAAACTATCGTTTTTTTCATACATATTAATAATTTAATATGGAGTTTTACATCGTTGTTCAAGAAACAATAAATACATTTCGAGACCATTTTGTTTATTACTCCAAATGAAGGCAGCTGGTCAATGTGGATTAAAAACTGTTGTAGTATTTCGAAAATACTTTAATAACTAACTAACTAACTAACCATCACGCCATCTTCCCAAAGGGGTGTGCAGAAAGAATGGACTATCATATTTAACCGATGCGGCACTCCATCCTTATTTTCGCCCCCGCGGGAGACGCGGTGTGAAGGGTTGCGAACCTCATCGCCACTTAATTGCAAATACAAATGTTTGGAAATATCACGTCACATCGATAAGTTGCCAAAAATGTTTATAAAATGTGGCGCGTAGCCAGACGAAGGATATTGCGAACCTCTGCGCATATGGTAATGATCGTCTCAGATGAGGTAGGCGCAACTTTTCTTTGTGGGGTGACGCAACACTGATTATTCTTCGAGAGATTCTTCATCGTACTTTTTATTTTGAAGGATTATCCCCGATTCTGGAAGCGTCATCAATCATCGAGTCTCAGCGCGAAATAAATAGATTCGGAACGTATACTCTGCTAATTTATATGTATTCATGTATTAAATCACGATGCTTGCTAGTAAAATAACAATGGGTACTTTGTAAATTCAAGTTTTCCTGTTTCATGTATCCATCAGAAGAGTATTATGTTGATTTGTGTATTATTTAGAATAAGGCCACACTGAAGTGCTTTGCTTAGTGATAAACTATAAGTTACGCTTATCTGGAAGATTACGGTTCAAGCCTGGACACGAACCGATTCCTTCTTCATAATAACGTAAAGTTTTTCTGGTCAGAAAATAAATAATAAATTATAAAAATTATGTAAATGAACCAGAGTTCAGTATTTTCAGTACTTTCTCTTCAAATATTTATATTTAAACGTCGAACACTTCGTGAATTATCTCACGTTTTCATTTCGTTTGCTTCTGTTTTAAATTTACGTCCTATGATTCATAAATAAATAACTAACTAACTAACTAACTTACCATCACGCCGTCTCCCCGGAGGGGTAGGCAGAAAGAATGGAACGCCACACTGTTCTGTCCTGACATACGCCTCTCGCTTCCTCTACATTCATACATCTTGTCATGCACGCACGTCGATTTTTCCGACTCCTCACGTGACCGACATTCAATATTTGATTGATTTGATCGTGCCACGTTTTCCTCGGCCTTCCTCTATTTCTAGCTCCGTTCACGCCGTTTACATATACCTTCTTTACCATTCTGTCTTCACTCATTCTTTCCATGTGTCCAAACCATCTTAATGACCCTTTCCTTATTTTGTTCATAACACTTTCATTCGCACCACATTCACTTCTTATACTTGCATTTGTCACTCTATCATATACAGATTTGCCACACATTCGTCTTAGAGATCTCATTTCTACTGCATTTATTCTACTTTCATCCTTCTTTTGCCAGTTCCATGCTTCACTTCCATACATAAGGGTCAGCACAAGAACACCATTGTGCACTGCCATCTTAGCTTTTTTGGATAGGCTTTTGTTTGCGATGACAACTTTAAGTGCACCATTTATTCTGTTGCCTGCCCCAACCCTTCTTTCAATATCCTTCTCCACCCTCCCATCCTTTGTAAACATACTTCCTAAATAAACAAATTCATCCACTTGTTCCAGATTTTCACCGTTTACACTAATGTTGCACACTGTCATGCTTCCTTCTTTTTCGAAAATCATTACCTTAGACTTATTCACATTCATCATCAAATCGTATCGCTTGCATACCTCATACATCCTAGACACCAGGGCTTGCAGTTCGTGCTCGTTGTCTGCAAGTAGCACAGCGTCGTCCGCATACAACAAACAGCTTACTGAAACATCTTCCATTTTTGCACCTGCTTCCAACCCTTTCAGCTCTTTCATACACTTGTCCATATATAGATTAAACAACCATGGAGACATTACACACCCCTGTTTGACACCTTTATTGATATCAAACCAGGCTGTAAGATCCCCATTTACTCTGACACTAGCAGTGCTTTCTGTGTACAGCGATGAAATTGCCGTGATCAGTTTTGTGTTTATTCCATATTCCGACAATATTTCCCACAGTTTACCTCTATCTACGCGATCATATGCTTTTTGCAAATCGACAAACGCACAGAAGAGTTTACGGTTTTTGGCCATAAACTTCTCTGTCACTGTACGAAGTGCAAAAATTTGATCCATGCATCCTCTGCCATTCATAAAAGCGCCTTGCACATCCCAAACTCTATCACTCGTCGTCTTTCTTACTCTTTCTATTAAAATTCTGCCATAGATTTTACCAACAACACTCAAAATACTAATAGCTCTGTAATTTCCACATTCCATATGGGATCCTTTTCCTTTGTACAGAGGCAAAATAACTGCTCTCCTCCAATCGAGTGGGGTATATCCCTCCTCCAAGCATTGGTTGAACAGTTTACATATCCATAATAAAAATATCATGTAAATGAATTTAAAACACCTCAATATTATGAAGAAGGAATGTGGTCAAGTCCAGGTTTGAACCCAACTCCCTTGGGTCAGAAGCCAAACATTATGTCCCCTAGACTTTTCCTAATGGGACCTTGGTGTAATTGATTTTATAAACGGCGCATCATAAATAATATGAATAGACAACCACCCGATTATAAATGTAGCTTTACTGTTTTTAAAGCACGTGAAGTTACGAGAGATTTTATTTATACATATTAATATGTATAAAGAAATAGTTTTATTGGAAAACTCCAGGTGTATATAAATAGGGCTTTCGCTCAGTATTCAAGATCTATTGGCCCCAAACAGTGTCAAATGCCGTTCTCTGGACCACGGCAGGCGAAAAGCCAATTAGAGAACAAGTCGCTAGACGCAAATAGCTTTGGATCGGTCACATTCTGAGATGGAACCCAGCCTGCATCGCTCAGGGCGCACTACACTGGTCCCCTATGGGTGGAAAGAAGAAGCGAGGCAGACCTAGAGCCACCTGGAGAAGAGCCCTGCAGGACGAGGTTAGGACAGCAGGCCTCACTTGGGATGATGTTAGGCATCAGGCATGCGATAGAGGCGGGTGGACAAGGTTCATTGAGGTCTTTTGCACCACGGAGGTATGACAGGACAGAAGACAAAAAGAGGAATTAGAAGAAGATTGTGAAATAGTGTATGTATACAATTATATAAAATTACCTGTGTGTGTGTGTGAATAGAAAATTTCATTCGGCACTTTTCGTCATAAAGCGTTAACAAGAACCGCTGCCTCATTCTATTCAGCCTCAGTAACAGAATATCATTCGGCCATTGTTGAAATATAATTAATTACTTTGCGTTTGTTCGCGTGTATTAATCGGCTTATAAAAATATAAGCTAATGGCTTCTCTCCCGCCAAATAATTTCGGTATCTTGAATTTAGAATGCCCCAATTCGTAGAACACGGCTAGTTAGCGGCTGGCCAGGTATTCAATCAGCCTTCAGGCAACTCGTGTTGAAGTAGGTACCTGGCCATTTTTGACGTGTTTCTCAGTGAAAAGTACTTCTCTAGCCACGGTCCGTAGATCCAATTTTGATGCGTCACGTAAAGGGCCCCATACATTGTGTCTTTATCGTCATCGCATAAAAGCATTCGTCTTAAATTAGAACATTTTTGTTTTACTACAGACCAATGAAATTGTGCACTAATTTTTTATGTATTTTGTGCTTAATATTCTTCCTATTATTTCCATTATTATACACTATTTATTTATAAATGTTTACATAAATTTTTGGTAATTATTTTACGTTTATGCCACGATAACCTCCAAAGACGTGGTGGTAATAGGACGATATCTAAATCGAGGGTTTCCCGGTTTGATTCCTAGCTGAGATGTTTTTTTTATGTATTTTTTTTTAATATAAGATGATATCTGGAATCGGGTTAGAAGTTTTACGTAAATAAATTTTAAAAACATTTTTACCACGAATCAAATACAAATAAATAAAAATTAAGTCCATAATTTGGCTTAATTGTTTACCAATAGCAACCTGGTATATTATATACCTAACTAACTAACCATCACGCCGTCTCCCCGAAAGGGTAGGCAGAAAGAATGAACTGTCACACTTTAACCGATGCGGCACTCCATCCTTCTCTTTTCGCCCCGCGGGAGACGCGATGTGATAGGTTGCGAACCTCATCGCCACCAAAAATAAATTAATACAAAAATAATTATACTATACCTATATTAAATTAAATAGAAAATCCATTGTTTTGGCGGAAACACTATGATACTTCAACATTATTGACTGTTTAATTACGACCACTGTTATGATATCGCTTTTTTCTTTATTTAATTTTTATGAAATTTACGTGACAGCTTGACAGCGTGACAAAAATAGTTGTTTGTAACGCCTGATGATTGGCTGGCGAAACAGCTGTCGCGACAATTTCGTATAAATTGAATGTGCAAATGGTGATTTTATAACAGTGGTCCAAATTAAATGGTTAATTAAATTTAATTAACGTTTAAAATTAGTCCACTGTGAAATTTATCAGTGCTTATGCAGTGGATTAAGTACGAAAATACATAACACAAACACAAGCTAAAATGTATCAATATTTCGGACAATGTGTGGTGTACTTAAATAGGCCGTTCGCATTTCAAATTGCATACACAATTTTGTCACTATCAGTTCCGCGCGGACAGCACGCATGACGCACAATGGCCGCACGGTCGAGTTCACGCGACGAATGTCACGCCCGATGCCGTTGGAAGTTCCTTTCTAAAAATTTAATATTCAAAATTCAAGCTCGCGGCCATTAAAGCGCACGGTAGGTAAATAGTGCTCAAGGCTTTTGAAAAATTTTCCGTATCGCGTCTGTATGGAATCTGGGCGTTCATAAGTTTAAAAGTTGTTTTCTGTTTCCCGATATGGCGAATACATTATACATCGTAGGTGAAGTGAAAAGCCATTTGCGTATTTTTTTATGTCCCACGTATTTTATATGTGAGATTAAATAATGCTTTCCATAAATGTTGTATTACGTTAAATTAAACTACTTACGCATTGTAATTAACTTTATTTTATTATTATTATTATTCTTATTTTGATAAATTACATTTTAACAATGTTAAAAAAAATAATTGCAAATAATACATTAAATAATATTGAACCAATAATTGTAGGTCCTCACCAAAAAAAGTACTTATTTGCTTGGTGAGGGATATTACTATAATACATAAAAATATACATATAATATAAGAATGTTAACAATACAAGGTACTACATACTAATAAATACAAAAACATAATAAAGTACAAAATTTTACACATTAATTACAACAAATACTCAAAGGATGTGTCTCATTTTAAATTGACTTAATTTTTTTTTTTTAATTCCTCAGGGAGAATGTTGTAATTCTTTATTACAGTGTATATTAGTGTATACTATAATTATTTCCATAATTAATAAGAATGAAAACGTCAGTTTTCTAGAAGATTTATCATATTTTATGAGAATGACATGTTTCGCCCTTCTAAGGCATTATCAAATGTGTAAGCATTTGATAACGCCTTAGAAGGGCGAAACATGTCATTCCCATAAAATATAATAAAACTTCTGGAAAACTGATGTTTTCATTCGTATTAATTATTTAATATGGAGTTTTACATCATTGTTCAAGAATCAATAAATAATTATTTTTGTTAAAATTCAAAACACTGTTATAATATCACAATATATTTTTATTCACTGAGAGTGTCACGACAGCTGTTTCGCCAACCGATGTTGGCATCATCAGGTGTTACAATAAACAGTTTATAAAAAGATATTGCGATATTGTAACAGTGTTTTAAATCAAAAGAAAAAAAGTATTATATTTGTTTAACCCATAGTCCTTTTTTTTTCTAACTGTGGTAAACTACATTTGCAACTTGAATGAATATCTTTTATAAACGTTTTTACTAAATTTCCCTATTACTTTATTTTACGTAATATAATGATGAACTGGGACTATCTGTCTGAGCTGTAGATGTAGCCAACCGCATTTCGAGATCTTTTTTATTACTGCAAACGAAGCCAACCGCAAAACGGGGGTTAATTACAATATAAAACAATGCCTTAACTCAAAAAGTTTCGTCATCATTAAACTATGATTTATTTATCTAGTATCCTATAAATTTAATATAATATTGTTTAACGAGAAACCTGTGATAAGAAATCAAGGAAGCCAAGTTATGTGAAGGGAGCAGGGCACACAGATACAAAGTTTTCCAACCCTCGGAAAATTGCCAAGTAAATCACCCTTAACTGAAGTGTATTCTTAGAATAGTGGCGCCCCCGCCACGGGTCAGGGGATATTATATACTTCACTTTCCACCCAATTGAAGGGCTTCAGGCGTAAAGATCAACCAATATATCTTGACCCTCGGCAAAATTGGGTAACAAAATTTCACTACACCGTAACATGATGAAGATTATAGTCGATGTTACTAAAATAACGCATTTTTAAACAATTAAAAAAATATATGACTCCATTTTAACACGAATTGAAACGAATTTATGAATTAAGAAAGAATGGTTAAGAAAGTACCTATAATTCAACGATGTGAATGGAGTAAGGAGTCGAGGAAGACTACGGAAAACATGGCATGACCTAATCAATTAAATTTTCAACGTCGGCCATGTTAGAAGTCGGAAAAATGGACGTGCATGTGTGACTCGCTGTAAGAATGTGAAGAAAGCTAGAAAGGTTTGTCAGGATAGAGAAATGTGGCGGTCCATTCACTCTGCCTTCCCTTTCGGGGAAACGGCGTGATGGTTTATTTGTGTTGTTGACATTACGTCGATCGGCAAATATAACCCACATGCTAAGTTTACCTCTAAGTTTTTACTGCTTATTAAATCCTGTCTGCTAGTTAATCGTGGATTGAACGTTTTCAGCATAGAAAACATATATTTATAAATAATTAAGTTGTGGTGTGGCCCGAGAAAGGATCATTAAGATGGTTCGGACACATGGAAAGAATGAGTGAATACAGAATGGTGAAGAAGGTATATGTAAACGTCGTGAACGGAGCTAGAAATAGAGGAAGGCCGAGGAAAATGTGGCACGATCAAATCGATAAAATATTTTAAAAGTGTCGGTCACGTGAGGAGTCGGAGAAATCGACGTGCGTGCATGACAAAATGTATGAATGTAGAGGAATCGACAGAAGTATGTCAGGGCAGAACAGTTTGGCGTTCCATTCTTTCTGCCTACCCACCGGGGAGACGGCGTGATGGTTAGTTAGTTTAGTTTAGTGTTTTAAATAATATCATACCACAAATTAAAGGAAGATTTTATTTTTAATTACATTGGGTTTTTTTTCGTAATTATATACTAATTCCGAAAAAGATACCATCTTTTTTAGGGAATTTAATTCGTTCGTGTTGTCTATTTTCTATTTTTTTTTGTATTCGAATACAGTGCATGAAATTATGTGACCCTTCCTTATTCCATCAGGTTCTTTTCCCGTCCAATTTTCTCTTTTATTTTAGGTAGAACAATATTATGGCGAAAAACGAGCTTAATATATTTTCCCCTATCTCTATCTAGAAGACTACTGGGTGTAAAATATTCACCTTTTCCTTTGTCTTCAACGAATTGTCACAATGTATTATATTATTGTGTGAAATTTTAACTGTTATTAAACGTTACCATCGTGACTAATTGGTCCCTTGACACGTTAAAAAGTAATGCAAAAGCGAGGGGCGCTATACAGTGGAATCCCCATCTCCAAAAATCTCGAACCAATCAGAAACACCCTACATATTTCATCAAATGTCATGAATAAATAAACAATTAAGACGTTATTGCAACAAATTTTATTGTATGTACTGTATACGAGTATATTGTATGTGCATAAACAAACACGAAAAAATTAAACATTACGAAGTTAAATTAATGGTCCATTGTTTTGGCCGAAACACGATGATACTTCTACAATATTAAGGGTTAAATTTACAACATTGTTATGATATCACATATTGACGGTTATAATATTACAAAAATGGAGAAACCTGGCATTCAAGGAAATCTTTTACAGGTAAAAAAAAACAGTAAAAAAAAGTTTTTTAAACAATTATACAGTATGTACAATAATTTTTCAAAGTTAATGTAACATTTAAATTTACAGCACCGTTATAATATCACATTTATTTTATTATACACTTTTTGAGAATGTCACGACAGCTGTTTCGCCAAACGATGTTGGCATCATCAGGTGTTACCAACAACTTGGCATCATTAGGTGTTACAACAACGGTTTGTTTTTAATACCTGATGATTCCAACATCGGTTGGTGAAACAGCTGTCGAGACGTTCTCAAAAAATATACGAGTATAATAAAAAATTAAAAATTATTAAAATTATTACTGAAAGAGAAAGCAATTGAATATAATAAAGTAGCCTATATATGTTTTGTCGATCTGACTAAGGCATTTGACAGGGTGTTGTTAAGAGATATTGTAAGAAAATTACAGGAAGGAGGAATATCCAATACATTGATAAAGACTGTCCAAGATCTATACACCAATTGCAAAACGAAAATTAAGGTTGACAATGAACTGTCTAGGGAAATTCCTACAAGCAATGGTATAAGACAGGGAGATAGTTTGAGCCCCTTTCTGTTCAATCTTATTATGGACGAAATTATAGAAGAGGTAGCTGGCCTGGGACTAGGTTATAAAATGGGCAGTAAAACTGTGAATGTCATTTGCTATGCGGACGATGCCGCATTAATAGCAGAGTCTGAAGATGACCTGCAAAGAATGTTGTACAAATTCCACACAGTATCCCAAAGGCTAAATATGGCTATATCAGTCAACAAAACAAAAAGTTTCACTATATCTAGGCAACCTGCAAGATGTAAACTGACTGTTGATGATATACCTGTGGAGCAGGTGATGAGTTTCAGGTGTTTGGGAGTGGAGATCTGCAGCCAAAGTGACCTTTATACCGAAGTACGTGAACAAGTCAGTAAAGCCTCTGCCGTGTCAGGATGCCTGAAGAATCTGGTCTGGAAAAACAAGCACATGCGTATCGACAGCAAGATCAGAATCTACAAAACATGCGTGCGACCCATCATGACGTACGCGGTAGAGACGCGGGCTGACACTGTGCGAACCAAGGGACTACTTAGAACATCGGAGATGAAGGTCCTAAGATCAATTACTGGAAAAACCCTCCGAGATCGTGTCCGCAACGCAGACATAAGGAAAACCTGCGAAATAGAGGATATCGTTCAGTGGAGTAGATTCAGAAGAAGATACTGGAGGGACCATGTAGCCCGAATGGATGGTGACAGACTCGCATATACAGCCGCCTATGAAATTCCTTCCGGACACCGCCCACCTGGAAGACCGCCTAAGAGATGGAGGGACAGCTGGATCTCATCATCCGACGAGATATGATTTCTGTGTCACAGATCGTCAGATCTATCAAAAGAAGAAGAAGAAGAAGAAAAATTATAAACTTTGAAAAAAATTATTCTATATACGCCATACATTGTGTTTTTATGATGGTTTATTTATATTTTTATTTTTTATAAACTTTATATATGTATACAACACTTATATTTAAAAAATTAAATTATATAAACATGTTTCGGACAAACAGTCCTTCTTCAGTGCAAACATGCCTACATAATTTTTTTTATTTTGATATACCTATAACTACTATAATTGGTAAGTATTGTATATACAAAGTGGAACCAGAAATAGAGGAAGACCGATAAAAACGTGGCACGATCAAATAAATCAAATATTGAATGTCGGCCATGTGAGGAGTCAGAGAAATCGACTGGCGTACATGACACGATGTATGAATGTTGAGGAAGCGAGAGAAATATGTCAGGAAAGAAAAGTGTGGCAGTCCATTCTTTCTGCCTACCCCTTCGGGGAGACGATGGTTAGTTAGTTAGTTTTTTTATATAAAAAAGAAAAATAGAAATTTTAAAAAATTATTTAAAATACCGTATAATGTATAATTGTTTTAAAAAATCTATTATTTTTAGCCGTTTTTTTTACCTATAAAAGATATTTTTAAAAGCCAGGTTTCTCCATTTTCGTATATTCATCACGTCCAATGCTGTTGATTGCAATAAAATTTCTGCAGCTTTTTTTGATTCGTCGTGAATATTTCTCGAGAGTCTTCCACATATGCATTTCTGCAATCGCAGTCGTCTTTACTGGTGATATAGATTATTTCCTCATCCGTAAAAAGGCCTGTTAATCCGAGGTCCTTTTGATCCGAGGTCGGTTAAGAAGGGTTCTACAATTATTTTAGAGGACTCGTTTTCAGCAGGTGCCTAATATTAATTGCGGGTAATAATTTAGAGTGTAGCGTATGTTATACTTAAGGGCGCCATAACTTTTCACAAATATGTATTCATTGTTTATAATTTTATACGCGTCGTAAAACGTTAACATGCTCCGTCCCATTACAAAAACTTGCGAAGTGTGATGAAAGCAGATGCTAAGCGCTCTGCCGGGGTGACGGCGCACACTGGATCCATTCGGCAAAAACATGGATTTAGGGGTCGAACTCCGAATTTTGTCCTGATTTTTTTCAAATTATGTCCTTTGTGTGATTCCAAACCACTTTTGTCATTTAACTTTTTTTGATATAACTGCTAATTTCCAAGAAAAAAAATGTTGTTGTTTTTTTGTATGAAGCCAAACTGATTTTTTCATTTATTTCGGAATCAGGTGGATACGTCAAAACCAAACTTAGTAAGGATTATAGAGGGCATAATCTTCTTCATTACTTGTTAAGACATCTACTTCATATCTCTGCCCGTTTCAAAGCAGCAGACATTATAAATTAATTAATTGTTACGAGTATAAAGTGGTTTCGGATTTTTCGTTAGATGCATAAATATGCTAAAATCACTCCATTCTTTTGTAAAGGAACGCGATGATCATTTATGCATCTAACAAAAAACCCGAAACCACTTTAAATTAATAACAATAACTAAGATTTATAATGTCTGCTGCTTTTAAACGGGCAGAGATATGAAGTAGATGTGGAAACAAGTAATGTAGAGGATTATGTCCTCTATAATCCATACTAAGTTTGATTTTGACATATCTAACTGCAATTGCAATAATCAGTTTTGCTTCATACAAAAAAAAACAAAAAAAAAAAATTCTTGGGAATTAGCAGTTATATCAAAAAAAGTTAAAAGACAAAATTGGTTTGGAATCACACGAAGGACCTAGTTTAAAAAAATCAGGGCAAAATTCGGAGTTCGACCTCTAAGTCCATTTTTTTGCCAAATGGATCCAGTGTGCGGCGTGACAGGCGGAGGGGGAAATACGAAGAAGAAGACGAGATTAGGGCGGGAGGATTGAGATTGCTAAACTCGCGCCAGCTCTGCGCTCGGAAATGAAAATGTATGGTAACGATATTTTCTACAAGGGTCCGTAATGCGGCAGAATTTACAAATTACATTATAAGACTTGTACAATGCCGATACTTAAACACGCCGTCGCTAAAGGCAATAAAAAAGCAATTTAGTCCATTTCCTCGGTTCCATATTGATTCCGAATCATAATTCGGTTTTGATTTAATTTTTCACATGGCGTCTGCCGCCGCGGCACACTTAACCACCCTGTGTATTTGAACGTACGTGATACGTTCACTTTGACTGTACCATTCTGCGCTATCCCGTATCACGTACGCGCTTGAGAAAAAGTAATGTACCTTAAATGTACAAACTGTTAGGGATACGCGCGTGTGCCAACAACACTTGAGTACAAGTCTTCATACATATGATAGTTTTATAAGGGGCAGGCGAAGTGTGCGGCCGAGTGTTTGGCGTTTCGTAATTTAAAAAAATAAAATTATTATATAATTAAATTTCATTAATAAAAAACCTGCTTTTTTGTACGTTTCTCGGAAAATAACCCAAAGGTAGGGCGGTTAATCACGCCTTTATAACCAGGACGTTATCCTTGGAGTACTGCGATAATCATAATATAAATTAAACAAAAACGCAAAAACGAATGTCGTCAAGAAAGAGTACGAGAATATTTTGAATACAAGAGAGCAAGAGAGGAATACTTCAATTTTCTACGAAATTAAATCGAAAAAATCGAAATGCACACGATACGCATGCCCGAGAACGTTTCTGGAATTTTTTAATTAATTCTGATTATTGTTGTATGACTGTAGTGTAGATAACAAAAGGAGAACAATTTGGTGTTGTTAATTGTGAATTTTTTAAACTAACTAATTAACTTACCATTACGCCGTCTCCCCGAAGGAATAGGCAGAAATAATGGACTGCCACACTTTTTTTTCCTGACATATTTATTTAACTCAACATTCATTCATAGTGTCATGCACGCGCGTCGATTTCTCTGACTTTTCAGGTGGCCGACATTCAATATTTAATTTATTTGATCGTGCTACCTTTTCCTCGGTCTTTCTATATTTCTGGTTCCATTTACATCGTTAAGATATACTTTTTTTTACCATTCTTTCTTCATTCATTCTTTCCATGTGTCCAACCCATCTTAATGATCCTTTCATTATTTTGTTCATAACACTGTCATTCGCACCGCATTCACTTCTTATGTTTTCATTCGACACTCTATCCCCACATTCGTCTAAGAGATCTTTATAAATATAAAAAAATAAAATTCACACGTTAAATTCACATACAATAGTTACATTGTATTCCCATGAGTAGAAAACTCATTATGGGACACAAAGGATAGTTGCATATAAAATAATTGTAGGGCATTCAAAAAATAGAAGAAAAAAATACTTAAAACAAAAACATTTTACAATATGTACATTTTGTGACTTTATAAAATTATTTTATTATACATTATAATATTTGATCATTTTAATACATTATAAGTTGCATTATTTAAAGAAAAAATAAAAACATATGTAAATAGTGAATTAACTTAATAGTATTCACCACATAAAAATAAAAAACAAAAACGATATAATAATATAAATACGCAAAAATCCGGATTTCATCAAGAAAAAGTACGAGAATATTTTGAATGCAAGAGAGCGAAAGAGGAATACTTCGCTTCTCTGCGAAATTATTTCGAAATGTACACTATGCGCATGCCCGAGATCCTGTATGGAATATTTTAAATTTAATCCTGATCATATTTGTATCACATTTGGTATTGTTAATTGTGAAACTTTCAACATGCGTGAAAGAAAAGATTTACTTTAATAGTAAAAAAATATTAACGATTACGATTTTACAATGAACTGTGTTTTTTAAAAGTTAAAAAATATTCACTTCCGTGAATATTGAACGGGTGATAACTAGTTTTATTACATTTAATCTCGCCTGTGAGCGTCTCAGTGCGATGCGTAAGTGGATGTTAATATTATTCCAGGTGTTTTTTTTTACTTCAAATTAAGTACCGCCTCACGAAGTGTCCCTGAGATGCGAATCCCAACTTTTTACCTTTTCTCTCATAAATAAAATTATCTTGAAGCGAGAAAAAAAACAGAATACATGCTATTAACCAACAGAAAGTGCGCAAATACTTTTTATTCCAACTGCTGTAAATAAAATTATTTTAAATCGTAAAATTGTGTACAGTGTAAAATGTTGTCCCCACACGTTTATTTTTTGTTTGTTGTTTCTTGAAAAATGCTGTAAAAAAACTGTATATTAAATAATTAATACGAATGAAAATGTCTGTTTTCTAGAATAATTTTAATGGTTTGTGGGAATTACATAAGAAAAACTTGCAAAATAGAGGATATCGTTTAGTGGAGTAGATTCGGAAGAAGATACTGGAGGGACCATGTAGCCTGAATTGATGGTGACAGACTTGCATATACAGCCGCTTATGAAATCCCCTCCGGGCATCGCCCACCTGGAAGACCGCCTAAGAGACGGAAGGACAGTTGGACCTCATCATTCGACGAGACATGATTTCTGTGTCACAGATCGTCAGATCTATTAAAAAAATGAGAAGAAAGAATTACATGTTTCCCCTTTCTAAGGCATTATCAAATGTAGCGAAAATCAAGCGCGTTGTTGTTTATGGTATATACCCGAGTAAAAGGAACGGAATACGTCTTTGCGGCCTGATAATGCATTTTAAAGATGAAACATGTCATTCCGATAAACTATAATATAATTATTACAAAACTGACGTTTTCATCCGTGTTGATTATGTATTAAATATATTTTGTATTTACGCAATATTATGAAACAATAACTGATACTATTATAAATTTTCCTCGATAGGGGATACCGATAAATTGGACTACACTTTTCTGTATCTGACACATTTCCCTAGAATCGCACTGTCGCATGTACAGAATGCTGCACGTAGAATCGTCATACTCGTAACGTGGTCGACATTTCTTTTAAAAATTGATTCATTAATCTGTGTCATGATTTCCTCGGTCTTCCTCGTTTCCATGTGACAGAACCATCATAGCGATCATTTTACGATTATTATCTTTCTTTCTTCTTCTTCTTCCTTCTTGTAGACCTATGTGATATGTTCTCTAGAGTGTTGCTCCTTCTGTGAGGTATACTCCCAGCTGTTTTTCCATATTGTATGAGGTCTTCCACGAGGACGAGTCCCATGAGGATGATTATGCAATGCAATATAGGGGAGTCTGGTGGTGTCCATTCTTTGAACATATCCGTATCAGTCCCTTTTTCGCTGTCTGCTCCGTCTTATAATATCCTCAACCTCACATATCTCTCTTATTCTGGTGTTCATCACGCGATCTCGCAGTGTCTTGCCTGCTATCGATATTGCTGTGATATCGATAGTGTTTTGCCTGCTATACTATATTATTATTATTTGGCGATGAGGTTCGCAACCCATCACACCGCGTATCCCGCGGGGCGAAAAGAGAAGGATGAAGTGCCGCATCAGTAAAAGTGTGACAGTTCATTCTTTCTGCCTACCCTTTCGGGGAGACGGCGTGATGGTTAGTTAGTATACTATATTTCGTCCAAACTATATTATCTTCATTAATTAATGTTTTATAATTGTAAAATGTTTTCACACTACTTTTTCTCTTGGATTTAATTGTTGATATAATTCTCCATTTATTATTTTTTTGCCTGTTCCACATATTACAAAACAATGTTGCATAAAGTTATTAATAATATTTTAATATGTTTTCAATTAAATTTCCATTTAAAAAAAAATCTTCACCTTTTTAAACCATGTCTTTCAAATTTAAACCAAAGGTGTTTAATCTAACTCTTCAACGCGTTTCACTACGCACGTTTGCCCTACTCCTAAACTGAAGGGAAAAAACGCAATTGATTTTTTTCACTGTAGGCTATTAATTGACACAAAACGTTCTTAGAATCGACATCCACGAAAAGCCGCGTGGATATTGCCTTTTATTATATTCTAAACCTTAGGTAAGTAACGTGATATACCTAGGTAAGTAACATGCAAAGATTTCAATAACGTTTTCGACACCAACAAAAGAACGTTATAAATCACAGCCGTAGAAAGTTTAAACTATTTAATCATAGAGCAAGAATTACATAAAGAACATAATACACCCAATAAACCATAGAAATATTCAATAGAATGTCTCCGCGAGTTCACATAATTGATTTCTATTGAGTGTCTATGGCGTGTTAATGTCTCCTTACTCTCCCCTTTCTTCTCAAAATATGCAAATGGACACCTTAGGAGCGTTTAACATTGTCTAATGGTAATTTAATTTACTGGAGAAAGTTCAATGGGCAGCTTGCGAAAGCTGTCACCGCACGCGGTGTTTGGATAATAATGATTATAAACACATGACAGACGGCAATAATCCGTATTGAATTGACACGACCAGCGAACTGCGGACGATAGCCAGGTAGGCGCGCATTATTCAAATCAAGCGATGCATTTAGATTTTTATCTCTGTAATAATTTCCATAGATGTCTAGGCGTGCCCATTATTGCGCTCGGATAATGACTTCATCTTCATTAGAACCGAGTTTATTATTCGACTTTTATTGCAGACTGTATCTTCGAGCAGACGACAATGGCAATAAAACGGTTTTGTAAAAAATAAAATAAAGGATTTATCTCGCAGTGAAATGTGTAATAGTAAAATACAAGGTATCTCAAAAGAAAGTTTATGTTTTAATTCAGAACCTTATGTGGAGATTTAAGATGACTTCTTGCGTGCCTGAATTGCAAAACTTTCCTGGCTTAACCAAAGAATATGGTTCCAGCAGGACGGAGCAACGTCACACACGTCCAATACGCCTCTGCTACGAGTTCGTGAAATTTTCCCTGGCAAATTGATCTCCAGGAGAAGTGACGTAAATTGGCCTCCACTTAGTCCTGATTTAACCCCTACGGACTTTTTTCCTGTGGGGTTATCTCAAATCTATAGTTTACGCCAATAAAACGCATTTGACAAAAAAATGTTCTTCGCGAAATAGCTGCCATTACGGAGTCTACCTGCCAAGCCGTCATAAGAAATTTTACTGTTCGACTAAATGAGTGCCGCGAACGCGAGGGTTTACATTTGGAGGATATGTATATTTTTTAAATAAGTTCCCAAATTGTGTACTTAAATAAATAATAAATGGCAATGTTTTTAATCGATTCACTAAATATAAACTTTCATTTGAAACACCTTATACTACTCAGAATAAAATAATTCAAATTTGAAACACATTCTACGTATTGTCTAAAAATAACAATTAAAATGCATTTGATTTTAGAGCATACGGATCCTCTCTATGGAGAAACGGCATATTATTGTTTGGTAGTATATTTTTATATCATACTTGTAAGGTGAATGACGACCTTCGTGGCAGAGTGGTAACGACCTCTGACTTCCATGTTGGAGGTCCTGGGTTCGATTCCCGGCGATGGTAGTGTGATTGTCACACTGTCTTTGGTCTGGTGTAGAATTCACGTGTCAATAAAATGGCGATAGATTGGCTACCTATCACATGTCACGAGAATCAATATTTTGTACACAGTAATTGGGTCCAAACGACCTGTTTTATATTTCATAAGTGGTTTACACCATTGGTTTAGAATAAGAATACAGGTCAATATTATATGTCGCATAAATGCCTCAATAATACTAGATTTACTGGCGGGTTCTGGGTTCTGGATTCATGGGTTCCGTAAATCTAGTGTTAAATCTAAAAATAGTGACCTTTTATCAGGATAGAACTTTTTGGCGCTCCATCATCTCTGCCTGTTTCGTGTTAGTTAGTTAGTTAGTTACCCTGTTTGTACAATAGTTATATAATGCTTTATATTATATAATAGTAAACGAGAATGCTAGCATAATATGCCTTTCTTTACGCGAATTCCTCTGCAGCGGAACAATAGCAGCATCAGCGCTGGATGGCGGTGATAGTGAATGTCACTTCTGTCGTGTCATTATATGACATTGACACAAACAATGGCCCATCGCGTACCGCACCGTTTCCCGCTAACAATGAATGCACAGCCGACCATGTATGAGTTGCACTTCTGCAGCCCGGTACAAGTATTTCTTAAGCACGAGTATTAGGTACACCCGACCATAATATCATCTATATAAATAAAAATGTAAATGTTTGTTCCTAATCTTAAATCTCTGAAAGTTATTCACCGATTGCTTTAAAAAATGTACACAACGTTACATTTGAGTTCACGCGTGTTTTAATTTATCAATATAAACAAAAATGTAAAAGGTCGTTGGCTCATAATCAATAAATCTCCGAAAGTTTTTCACCGATTGCTTTGTTGTTTTTTTCACAACGTTACATTTGAATTTGCACGTGTTTTTATTTATCATCTTCTTCTTATTCAGCCTATTCCCGTCCACTCTTGGACAAAGCCTCCTCCATTCGCTTCCATGCCACTCTGTCTTATGCAGACATGTCTGTTCAGATCATCCTTCCACCGTAGTTGCGGTCGCCCTGCATTTCTCTTTGCCGTCCACGGTCTCCAAGTCAGCAGTCTTCTTATCCATTTTTCTTCCGAGCTTCTGGCTACGTGACCTGCCCATTGTCATTTTAAAGTCGCTACCCGGTGGATGATGTCAGTGAGCTTTGTTTTTTCTCTCACTGTATCGTTTCTGACTCTGTATCTTAGGCTTATTACTAACATGGCTCTTTCCATTATTCTTTGGGTCACTCGTATTATTTATATCTCGGACATATCAGACCTGACCAAATATGAGACCTTGAAAATTGTACACAGAGTGACCATGGAAGAGTCAACAGACAGCAGCTACAAATTAACTAAAAATTCAGACGTACACAGACACTGGACCAGGAACTGTGACAGATATAACTTACCGAATGCACGAACTAAGACAGGACAATCAAGGATATTGAACAATGGACTGAAACTTTACAATGAACTACCAAAAGACACAAGGAGTCTCACTACAAATTAATTTAAAATATACCTGAAACATTATATAATTACAAGTAAGATCTAAAAAATTATCCATATAACCCAATTGTTTTTTTTTAATTAAATTAAAAAAAAAATTAATATCAAATATTGAATGTCGGCCACGTGAGGAGTCGAGGAAATCGACGTACATGCATGACACAATGTATGAATGTTGAGGAAGCGAGAAAAGTATGTCATGAAAGAAAAGCGTGGCAGTCCATTATTTCTGCGATCGTTAGTGAGTTAGTTTTACATATCATATATTATTATTATTATTTTGTTGAAAAAACTCCTTACATCATTACAGCGCAAGCCAAATCGATGTAAAGGGAGAATGTATATAATATGTAAAAATACTGTAATATGTGATGTAATATTATACTCGTACATACCAAATAATGCAAACGATTTTTTTTATTAATTTTTGTAGTCTACACTAGGATCCTACGTTCATAAAAGTTAATCAAACAGCGGTATAACTGTATTGAAAAGAACGTCACTTACCGACAATACGAAATGGTAAACGAACGCGTAATCGCGTTTTCAAATTCAACCCGAAAAACGGCATCGCAATACGAAAATGTTGTACAAAAGAAAATTATTCAGATTTATATTATAAGCGCCTCGTTTCTCGGTCTGTGCGGCATTAAAAGTTACATTACAAAACCGCAATGTCCCCATTCTAGCGAATAACTTTTATGGGCCCAGATTATTTCTGTAGCTTCCCTTTATATATAAAAAAATAAACATAATTTTGTTTTTATAAACGCGCATAACGCTATTTGGTAAACAGTTTCATCGTACTTGGAGTGGTGCCTAATCCTCGAATGTGATTTTGCGAGGGTAATCAGGTTTCGCAAACACTATCGTTGTATTGTTACGGTGGCAAAATATTATTAAGTGTAGTAAGCCTGTTGTTAAATTTTGTAGCTCATGGTATTTTATCTTACTTCAATTGTTATGTTGACAGCGCAAACGTTAAAATGGCGGAACAACTTTCATGTTTTGATGCTGAAATAAAGTAATAAATTAATAATACTCGTAATTAAATTAAACGATATTTTTAATAGCTACATCTACTTTTTTCTTTATTTCAACCGGTTTCGCTAGGCTGTCTGTCATCGACAGAATCTGTCGTAGTAGTAGTATTAAATAAACATTGAACCTATTTTAGAAGGTAAAAATATATATTTTAACAATAATTAATGTTTTTAATTGAAATTTCTTGGTAGAAGTTCATTTTAAATAATGAAAACAAAAAAAAATTGATGCAAAATTTCTTTATTATTATGTATTTAGTGTGCTTCCACTTGTGTTTATGTTCGACCGGTTTCGGCAGCTTGCTGCCATCTTCTGGTCCATTACACCAGAAGATGGCAGCAAGCTGCCGAAACCGGTCGAACATAAACACAAGTGGAAGCACACTAAATGAATCGTGTTTTTCAGAAGTAGCACACATCCAAGTAACCTCAACTTTACAGGACGGACAAAAACTGTCTGGTACAAAATGTTCCTACAATATATATTTTTTTTTCAATACACATTTGTCATAGGGAGTAAAATAGACAAATGTGCATTGAAAAAAATATATATATTGTAGGAAAATTTTGTACCAGACAGTTTTTTGTCCGTCCTGTAAAGTTGAGGTTACTTGGATGTGTGCTACTTCTGAAAAACACGATTCAAATACATAATAATGAAGAAATTTTGTATATATTTTTTTTGTTTTCATTTTAACGATTTAAATGGAACTAAAAAAATAGGAAGAACGAGGAAAACGAGGCACGATAAAATAAATCAAATATTAAATGTAGGCCACGTCAGGGGTCGGAGAAATCGACGTGAGTGCATGACACGATATATGAATGTTGAAGAAGCGATAGAAGTATGTCAGGAAAGAAAAATGTAGCAGTCCATTCTTTCGGAGAAACGGCGTGATGGTTAATTAGTTAGGTATTAAAAAATAACGATTTATTTAATTAATATTTCAAATTAAGAGATTCCAATAAAATCAGTAGAAAATCATAATACTCGTATATTCCAAATTAATCCATTTCTAAAAGGCGGCCATGTTCGAAGTCAAGGCAATCGACGAGTGTACGTGTCACGGTGTGTGAATGTAGAAGATCCGTAAGAGTTGTCAGGATAGAACAGTGTGGCGGTCCATCCAACCATTCCGATGAAAAGGCGTTATTTGACTTGGATCTTTTGGCTTACAGAGGTTCAGCTCTTGTGGCTATTCCTCTTACGTCTGATGGGAACATAGTTGGAATGCTGATTCAATGGGTTGTTGGTTTGATTTGTGTGACCCGGAGTTTTCCTATGAAAGAGGATCGATTTTGGGCGCTTGTGGCCGCTGGGAGTGTTTGGGTTGAAATTTGAGCGGGATTTTAATGTAGGGTTAGGATATCAAGGGAGTCCTTTATAAATGTTTATTTGTTTGTTCAAATATAATCATTTTGTTAAACGGGTGTTTTCATTAATATATGGAGTTTTATATATTTGTTCAAAAACAAAAAAATAATACAGAACTCTTTGAAAACCTGGATTTCAATATACCCGTGTTGAATTACAGACAAGAATTTATTGGCAGATTTCCGACACGTGGAATTCTCGTTTGTATATGATACCCGCATAAGGGCAGAAGATTTTCTCTTTTTACTGTACCTTAGCATATTAGTATGTTTATTAATATTTACCGACTTGTGTAATTTGTCAAGAGGTAATAAACGTGGCACGATCAAATGTTGACTAGTGTGATCTGTATATGAGAGTATCAAATGCAAATGTAAGAAGTGAATGCAGTGCGAATTGAAGTGCTATAAACAACAAATTGAAAGGGTCATTATGATAGTTCGGACACATGTAAAAAACGAATGCAGAAATTATCGTACGTAAACGGAACTAGAAATAGAGGAAGACCGAAGAATACGTGGCACGATCAAAGAAATCAAATATTAAATGTAAGGAGTTGGAGAATTTATTATTATTATTATTTTGTTGAATCGCTCTTCACATTATTACAGCGCGAACCAAATCGATGTTAAGGACATAGCTATCATATTGGTTCTCGTGACATGTGATAGGTAGCTAATCAGTCTCAATTTATTGTCACGTGAATACTACACTAGACCAAAGACAGTGTGACAATCACACTGCCATCGCCGGGAATCTAATCGGGACATTCGGTGTGGCGGTCAAAGCACTTACCACTCGGCCACGAAGGTCGTCATTAACAACGACACGCATGCATGACACGATGTGTGAATGTTGTGGAATCGAGACTACACTCGAGCACTTCTGTGTCTCTGAAGTAACATAACTAACTGACTAACATCCTCCAGCACGGCTGAGTTCTCGAAATATCTCCTGATTAATCTAAATAAATGTGTTTTGATTTGCCCATCTCTTCGATGTTGCAGAGAGTTGATCCCCAGCATTCACAAAAGAAATACCGTGGGATAGAGTCACGGATAGCTATCATACCAGAATAGAGATACTTCAGAATTTTTTTCTGAACCCTCTCCAGCATAACAAAATATCTCGCCTCGTGAGGACTCGTGCGACCTATCATGACGTACGCTGTAGAGACGCGGGCCGACAATGTGCGAACCAAGGGACTACTAAGAACATCGGAGATGAAGGTCCTAAGATCAATTACTGGAAAAACTCTCAGAGATCGTGTCCGCAACGTAGACATAAGAAAAACTTGCAAAATAGAGGATATCGTTCAGGGGAGTAGATCCAGAAAAAGATACTGGAGGGACCATTTGGCTCGAATGGATGGTGACAGACTTGCATATACAGCCGCTTATGAAATCCCCTCCGGACACCGCCTACCTGGAAGATCACCTAAGAGATGGAAGGACAGTTGGATCTCATCATTCGATGAGACATGATCTCTGTGTCACAGATCGTCAGATCTATTAAAAGAAGAATAAGTGAGGACTTCATATGACAGAACCACTTTCGAGTCTGCCGTGTAATTTGTAGTTTGGGTCTGAGATAGTATAAATGTCTTTGTGTATTAGAAGTTTTAATAACGTTTATTGAATTTCAATACTTTTATTAGTCCGTAGAGGCCTGTGAGCCTTTTCACTTAGCAAAAACAGTTTTGTAATCAAAATCTCATTAAGTTGACGCGCCGCAACCAAATGAGAACTCCATTGAACCATATTCATTTAGAAGGCGACCTCCAGTGTTTGAAATACCTTCATATACTCGAAATATTATATAGAAGATGTACAATCCGAACTCAATTATATTAGGCAATATCCAAACGCTTAATTAATCTGTTTGAACTAAATAATATAGAATAAAGTGAGTATTCATTTTAAAAAGCGATTAAGTAAAAATGAATTAACTGTCTGAAAACGCGTAAGGTGACCTTATTTACTGAAACTATTATGCGATCGTCGTAGGTCAAATGGTAACTTGCAATTTCAATTGAATTCATTGAAATAGAAATATACCTATTTTGTGAAGTGCCTACTTGTAAATAATCAACGAATTTTAACCCCCTTAGTGCGACAGGCTACATTTGCAGTTTAAAAATAAGTTTCGAACTACGATACGAGTATTTGCAGTTCTTTTTTTTTACGTATCTCATGAATATTTTTACTTTAGTTCCTTAATACTAAAGTGTCCGTAATATTATAATGAACTCTGACTATTTTTTACTGCAAATGAAGTCAGACGCACAACGGGGGTTAATCAAAGTAAAAAAAAATGAATACAGACAAAAGTAATTTGCAAAAAAAAGATGTCTTTAGTAAATTATGATTGGGATTTCACATACGAGAATTATATGAAATATAAACATTTTATATAAAAACTCGTTAATTTCTATTACAATACTTTGATATATAATTATTATTAAGACAAATGCCTCCTCCATTCGCTTTCATGTCACTCTGTCTTGTGCAGACTGCATCCAGGTTATTCCGAAAGTCTGTTCAGATCATCCTTCTACCGTAGTTACGGTCGCCCTGCATTTCTCTTTGCCGTCCACTGTCTCCAAGTCGGCAGTCTTCTTGTCCATTTTTCGTCTGAGCTTCTGGCTACGTGACCTGTCCATTGACATTTTAGAGTCGCTACCCGGTGGATGATGTCAGTGAGCTTTGTTTTTTCTCTCACCGTATCGTTTCTGACTCTGTCTCTCGGCTTATTCCTAACATGGTTCATTCCATGGCTCTTTGGGTCACTCGTAGTTTTTCAGCATTTTTCAATTTATTAACCGCCCTACCTTTGGGTTATTTTCCGAGAAACGTGCATAAAAATAGGTTTTTTATTAACGATTTTTTTTTTTTAAATTACGAAACGTCAAATACTCGACCGCACACTTCGCCTGCCCCTTGTAAAACTATCATATTTATGAAGACTTGTACTCAAGTATTGTTGGCACACGAGCGTATCCCTAACAGTATGTACATTTTAGGTACATTACTTTTTCTCAAGCGCGTACGTGATACGGGATAGCGCAGAATGGTACAGTCAAAATGAACGTATCACGTACGTTCAAATACGTAGGGTGTTTAATTATGCTGGTAGCCATCTCGTATTCCGTACGCTGGTACCGCAATGCACTAATTATTCACGTTAATAACTCCCATGCGACAACTTCGCTCCAAGCTGCCTGCAGTTCCGCGAAGATTAAGATTGTGACATCATAATATATCAAGTTATGTGACCCCGTGGCCCTGCCGGTAACGCTGGTATTGTGCGCTAGTTACCGTTGCGTGAAGCGTGACAGTCTTGAGTTTCCCGCCACAACTGCTCGCCATTCCAAATACAAACGTCGGAGTGGCGCGTTCGTCTATTTCACTCCGACGCGGGCGATCATTTGTTTATTCGATTTTTGAATGACATTTTCAATTTCGAGTCTCGTTTGCGGAATTCTCCTGCGAGTGTATCATGTGTCGGTTAGTACTTACTAAATTTTTTTTAATTTTGCGCGCGTTTTTCATCTTTTTATTCCACGTTTTCACATTTTTATTTGTGCGACCGACTATCGCAACCCTCTCGTTACAGAAAACCCTCGACCTAAATTTACCCCTCAAATATTTTTTTGAATTAAAATTTTGCTTACTGCAACATTTTTAATTGAATTCATTTTTATTATAATTAAATTCAAGGCTGGTAGGTACCTCGTAACTTACTGATGTCACAAATTTTACAACCCTTCAACTTATTTTAAATTTCACTGCTGACTTTTATGTCTTATTCGTTTTTATTATATTAGAATACATTCGTGAAACTAAATAAAGTTCCTTTTAGTCTATAGTAATTAGGAACCTGCTCAAGTACCTACGCCTTAAGGTATTGATAGTTAAACATATTCTATATTTGAAAAATATGCTACAAAAATATGTTTCATCTGCATTTACATTTCACCTTTATCGTCGGGGGAACAATATAATGTTTTACTGTCCTCCTGATAGGTGTAAAATCTTCGAAAAATGTCGAGAAAAATAAACTCAATAGTAGAAAAAAATGGTTTTAATTAATAAAATTTAAATATAAAAAAAAGCAGCGTTGGTTGAAGAGGCGTTTTACATAATAAATCGTTAAGTTAATGAAACCCTCTATATTAGCTGTTGGTAAGCTTTAAGCTCGCCGACTTCAAAAATGCCCAAACGAAGTTTAAATGCTACATGGAATGCACGCCACTGAGTATCACGTATCAGTGTAAAAGTTTTATCGCCCAATATGCAGAATCAACGTGCTTTTGGTGATGCCGGTGAGAAAAGCAACGATTCTGCTAAACATGATCGACATGCTTCGGAGATAGATATTTTTCTTGTTCGTGAAACAATATTAACAACAACAACAACAAACCATTCCCACTACACTAGCGCCATCTATTGAGACTATTAAGCAGTAAATCTTTATTAATGTAATGTGATATGTAATTAACCCAATTATCACACATTACTAGACAACGCCTGGAGAAAACTCTCCTCGACCACCATATTCTGTTTCCAAATAATTTTCATCTTCGTTTCTATTGAGATACAATTAATTCTTAATGATTAACCCGTAATGGGTAAAATCCAGTATTTGTCACAAGTACCTATATTATCAAAAAAATATATCATTCGTTAATAATTCAAAATCTAAATGTTGTGTTCTCTTTTTGTTTCTCAGCACGAGGAGTCCGACGAGGAGAACCAGTGCGCGCTGTCGGAGAACTGGCAGTACGAGAGGAAGTCGCGGCGCTGGTCGCGCGTGGTGGACATCACCCCGCAAGCGCAACAGCGGTTGCAGGCCATCGCGGACAGAGCCATCGCGGAACAGAACCTCAGGGACAGAGCCAGCGGGGGCGCAGAGAACCCCCCAGATCTGTAAGCAACTAATTACATAACCCTTTGAACCTCAAATACAGGGCCAACGGGGGCGCGGAGAACCCCTCACATCTGTACGAAACTAATTACAATAACCCTTTGACAGCTATAATGTTTTCAAAATATACAGTTTATTCGTCAAAGGGATAATCTTTGTAGTATGGAGTGATAGTGCGTTTACAAAAACTAGCTGCTGAATTTTTTAATGAATTTAAAAAGCAAAAAATTAAATCCACTTTAATGAAAATATAAATAAAATAATTCAAAATTCCTTTATAATGTATAAAATATTCTTTGGCATATAGAATGGAATAATACTCCTAGCGGCTTCTAACAATATGTTAGGTGACAGCCTTCGCATTGTGTTAATAAGGTAGTTTGCTAAATGCCGAAAATCATTCTCCATAGATGGCGTTAGTGGGTCGGTTGTATAGGTTAATCTTGAAAAATTCACAAGTGCAACCAAATCTACATAGATGGCTGACTGAAACTGACACGTGAAGATAGATTTTGAAGTATATATACATCTTCCAAAAATTTGTCATGCATGATCATAATACCAAAGGTGGAATGGGGAATGTTGTAATTACATAAAGCGTGCGCTTAACCCAACCAATGACAGGTCATAAGTCCTGTAAACACCTTGATCATCCATGTTCAGTTTCCAGTTTTCGTCTTCGTCTCTATTGAGATACAACTAAAAATATAAAATATTTACCATCTTCTCCACCAGAAGATAGCATAGAGCTGCCGAAACGGGTCAAAGCCATAAAACCAAGTGGAATTGAACTAAATATGCATAAAAATGTTTTTTTTAAATACATTTTTATTATCATTCTTATTTAGAAGAAATTTCAATTAACCACATCCTTTTTTTAATCAATAATTTTTATTTCTCTTTTTCTTTTTTATACACTTTGTATATACAAGACTTATATTTAAAAAAAATATATATAGACATGTTTCGGACAAACAGTCCTTCTTCAGTAAAGATACATTTTTTTTAAATGTAAACAATTTTATAATATTTAAAAAAAATGTATCTTTACTGAAGAAGGACTGTTTGTCCGAAACATGTCTCTGTACTTTAATTTTTTTTTTGTGTATACAAAGTGTATAAAAAAGAAAAAGATAAATAAACCATCATGACAACACAAATTATGTCGTATATAGAGGAACAAATATTTTTTATGTTCAAACGTTGAAATAAACACGCCATTTATTTAAAACAAAAAGGCTGTCAGCTGAAATTGTGGTAAACATGAAAATAAAATAGAGTTTATTAAAATATTCTAATAGAAATTCCTTGTAAATAACAATAATGTATAAATTTCTTTATGCTATATATTCCAATGTCATTAGTGTTAAGTGAATTTTTTTTCTGAAGAAAAAATATTTTTAGGTATTGCAATTAATGGTACGACTAATATTAATAATGACTAATATACACAATTTTATAATTCAAAAGAATTAGTTGTTTTTAAGTGCATTTAATTATTTCAACTAAACTAACTAACCATCCCGCCGTCTCACCTAAGGGGTAAGCAAAAATAATGAATCACCACACTCTTCTTTCCTGACATAAGTCTCTCGTTTCGTCAATATTCATACTTTGTCTTATGCACGCACGTCGTATTCTGTGACTCATTTCATATTTGATTGATTTCATCATGCCACGTTTTCCTCGGTTTTCCTCTATTTCTGATTGCGTGCGAAAAAGGGACTGGTAAAGAACTGGTTCAAAGAATGGACACCACCAGACTCCCCTATATTGCATTGCATAATCAGCCTCATGGGACTCGTCCTCGTGGAAGACCTCCTAAAAGATGGAAGGACAGCTGGGAGTCCACCTCACAGGAGGAGCAACACTCTGGAGATCAGATCACATAGGTCTACAACAAGGAAGAAGAAGAAGAAGATTTAATGATCGTTTCATTGAATTAAATCAGTTTATATTTGCATTTGATACTCTCATCATATGATACTAAACACGGTTAAATAAAAAAAAAATCGTAGTTTTTATTTAATTATTTTGAATATCGGAATTTTTTTTCCTATACTTAAAATAAAATTAAAATATTTGCTAATTTTAATTTATCATTTTATAATTTAAAAATTTCAACCACATGAAAAGTCGGAGAAAAAGACGCGACGAATTGAGGAAATCGAAAGAATGTCAGGAAAGAACAATGAGGCGGTCCATCGTTTCTGCCCACCCCTTATTTCAATTTATTTAATTTCAATTTATTCAAAAAATTATAAACATTTCAGAATAACACATCCAAATCGTTTATAATCACATTTATAATTATGGGAAATAGTGTGATGGTTAGTTGCTTTGTAAGTTTTGTTAGTTATAAAATAATAGTAAATAAAATAATTATCGAATTTCTGGATTTACAGAATTCCTCCTGATTTTAAACACTTAAAACAACCTGCTTCTCTTTGCCCGAAAACAGCTTTCCTTTTTCTAATTTCGACATGCTAGTATTTTTTTCTAATCACCGAGTATTAACGTTGTTTATTGAAGAAGTTCTTTGTATTGTAAATGATGAAAATAAATAAATATTAATGGTATTTATTAATGTTTAATCACAAAGTATTTTTCTAACGATAAGACCTGCACTTCAGGTAGTTTTCTAGGAAATCAATTACATGTCTTTATTCAACCAATACCACTTCACGAGCTGTGTTGTTTAGGTGTTACTCACACTATTGTAAATATTCTGTGTATTGTGAATATCTGGGCAGGATCGTATATACGAGTACATCGATACACCTAATTGTTCGCGCGTAAAAGAGACAGTGTGGACCTTTTTCGGATGTCTATAGTTTATACACTTTTGGGAGATTATTATCAATAGAGAAGAATATGTAAATTGTTTTTTTGGAAACATAATATGGTGGTCGAGGCGTTTACAGGACTTATGACCTGTCATTGGTTGGGTTAAGCGATCGATGTATGTTAACAACATTCCATTATGACATTATGCTAGTTGTATAACTTCCAAAAATTTGTCAGATGTGGTGTTCGTAAGAAGGTCGGAATGGGGAATATTGTTAACATAAAGCGATCGCTTAACCCAACCAATGACAGGTCATAAGTCCTGTAAACGCCTCGACCACCATATTCTGTTTCCAAAAAACAATTTACATCTTCGTCTCTATTGAGATACAATTAATCCTTAAAAATGATTAACCCGCAATGGGTAAAATCCAGTATTTGTCTACAAATATTGGTAACATCCAGATCTACTAAATTGGTTATAGAACGCTATCTTATTGGTTTCTGTGGCTTAATAGGCGGAGTGTACGGCATTAGCTTCGAAAATACTCAGTGATTAGAAAATTAATACTATCCCGAAATTGAGAAAATGTATTAATTTTAGCGTCGGAAGGACATATTTGTGTCTGTGCTTTTGTTTTTGAAATACAATAATTGGAATTTGTAGACACCATTCCCGAACACCAGATATTTGAAGAAACAAAAATGCTATTATAATTCGTCAATATTTTAAAACTGTACAGTATCATTATGAATATTAGTCACATACTTAATTATTTTTTAAAGAAAAAATAATAAGCAACATTAAAAAATTAATGGGCTTTATTTTTGTGATTATTAGAATTGAAGCTGAGTTTTTATTTAAAAAAAATCACGTTTGTTCATTACAACGTTAGAATATAATTTTTTTTTGCCTTTTCTATTTATAAATAATAAAATAAAAACATTCTATAGTTTTTTTGTGAACGCACTGTCACTCCCACTAGTGTAAACAATCTACCTGAAATTAACGGACTCTGCTATCTCTTTCGATTTGCTTGTTCGTACGGGCGTGCGAGCGAGATGCATAAATAATTAATATACAATATTATTTTCAGATTAACAGTGCCAGGTCAAGAAATGGCGGCTGGGGACGGTTCAGAAGAACAGGGCTCCCGATTCCGTCGCACTGGCTCAGAGCGTCTACGGAACGGTGCCAAAGCTTTCCTCAGAAGGGTCGAGTCTCTTAAGTCTAAAAGAAGGAAAAGACAAAACCGCGAAGAAGTTATTATATCATCGCCCCAAGTGTACGACGTGCTCTCCATGCAGCAGAAGATGAAAGACCTCAATTGCATCGACATTTCGCCGACCGCAAACATCCACTTTATAGATTTCCCTTCACCCACAAACTTTCCAAGCTCTCCCCTCAGATCGCATCCGCCGTCGCCCCTTTCAACGATGCCTCCTTCGCCCATGACCTCGACTGGTCCGTCCTTCGCCGGGCAGATGAAACTGAGTCCCACGCCGTTTGGTGATGACAGTTCGAGTTACTGCTCGGACGCAAGTCAAAGCTCTGCCCACAGATCAAACACTAGGTCTAAAATCGGAGGACGAGCGAAGAAATTGTTGCACAGGAATATCAGACAGGATGATGCTGGTGCCCTCAGCGATTCGGAGTGCCAGCCTTCTAGTTGGAGACAGCACTATTTCAAAGATGCCAACAGTAATAATACCAAGGTAAACACATAATGAACCCTTCATTTCATTTTTATTTTTATTTTTTAACAGAAACAGTATTGTTAGTTATCTTTTGCGAAACAAAACATGGTAAAAATAGTTTTAAAAAAGATAATTATTTATTTACATACTTATGTAGATAAAAATGTGTTTGAAGCAAATTTATTAGAAAGCTGAATTGAATAATATTTCATAATATATTGTATTATTACGTACAATAAATGATTGGCCGTGATATAAATACTCCCCTGGTAATGTACCTTTTTATAAATACTTATATTGAAAAATAACGTTTTTTTTTTTCATTTAAAAATGTGTCAAATATACTTGCAGTAATCGAAGCAGGTCAACCAAATGTCAAAGTAAACTTTAAAGTGTGGCGTACGATGAAAATATAGAATTTTCGTTTCCATGGAGGGTTAACTAGTGACGCATCACAAAATATCTTGTTTATCTTATTTTTATTTAAATAATTATTTTGAGTTTTCATAAGTCTGTCTGGTGCCTACGTAATGCCCTTTGTGAGAACACTTCATCCCGTTAGATTTCAACTCTTTTCCTTACAATTTTACTTTTATAACTAATAAATCAACCTAACTGTTAACAAATGTCATACTGGCAAAAGTGTGTGAAAGTAAAATCTTTGTGGAAAAACTTCAAGTCACTTGAAAGTAAAAGTGTTTTGCCCGCAACAATATAAGCTAAACTGACTGTTATGACAACAGCCTTTTGTGAAATACACACCCTGAAATCGACTTAAAAATATAAAAATTACTTTCAACTGACATTACTAACACAAAACATTTAATTTTGATGTAATGTTTTTTGCCAGTGTAATGACAATGGGTTTTTTTAAAATTTGCAAAGATTAATTAGCATAAGTTTTTCTATATAACTAACTAACTAACTAACCATCACGCCGTCTCCCCGAAAGGGTAGGCAGAAAGAATGGACTGTCACACTTTTACTGATGCGGCACTCCATCCTTCTCTTTTCGCTCCGCGGAAGACGCGATGTGATGGATTCTATATTTCAAATATAAAACCTTAAATAAATTTAATTAAAGGATCTATATCTTAATGTCAGGGTTTTTTTGCCATTCAAACAATTATTAATGTATCTGATCACGTCTAACCACATAGTCAATCAATCATACTATATCCTATATCATACTACATCCTATATTATACTATAATACATACTATATCATACTACATCTTATATTATACTCTATCCTTTATCATACTTCATCCTATATTATACTATAATACATACTATATCATACTACATCTTATATTATACTCTATCCTTTATCATACTTCATCCTATATTATACTATATCCTATATCAGTGATAGTGAACTTTTTTGAGAAGTGGGTAAAAATTTTTTTTTTTTTTTTTAGTAATAGCTCGTGGGTCACTAAGTTAATGGCGTCACTTGGAAAAGGAAAGGAGAGGATAATTAACAACTTAGTTATTTGGTTATCATTTTTTAAATCCTGTGATAAGTTTATGTTTCCTTTTTGTTTTACAACTTAAACTTTTGTAAGTTTTTTTTTTATGTAAGATATATATTTTTATTTTTTTAATTGTATTTTTGATTGCCTGTTCTCTCTTTTATGATATAAAAAATTTGTTTATTTAAATCAAATTATGGGTCAATATCTGATCTGCGGATCATGGTTCACCATCACTGTCCTAAATCATACTATACCCTATATTATATTATATCCTATATCATACTATATCCTATATCATATTTTTAATGGCTAAATCCTATATCATACCATATCCTATGTATGTACTATATCTATCAAGTATTCATGCTCATATAATGTTTCAGGTTGTATTGGTGGAGCCTCCCTCGCCCCCTGATGAAGCACCCACTGATATACCCTCGCCCCCCGCGTCGCCCCCTCCCCGTGGTCGTTCCAGGAGCCCTGCTAAACACAGAACAGCCATCAGGGCGGGATCACTCAACCTCAAGGACTCGCGAAGGTATGATACATTCATTACAATTTTAAAATCCAATGCATAGCATGCAATCAATTTACAATATTATTAAGAAAATGTAATAAATATAATATATCTATTTTAGTTTGATTTGAATATCTGAATCAAGAATTTCACGGACTTCTCTTGTAGCTTTGAAATATGTGGTTTATATCATTGCACTATTAGTTCAACATATATTCACTGTTGCCTTAGCAATGTAACAAGTGAAGATTTTTTTAAATTTGCAATTAAAATTTACACATGAAGCACTGTGGTTAGACATTTTAAACATATAGATATGAAATAATAAAACACTTTGTATTTAACCACTGTATGGTTATTATAATTGATGCCAACTTGTTTCGCTTGTACCCAAGCTTTATCAGGGCTATATTATAACTAAAGTTGAAATATGCCCTCTTTAGCTATCATATCGCCCTGATTAAGCTTAGGTCCAAGTGAAACTAGCTGTCATCAATTATAATAACCATACTGTGGTTAAATACAAAGTGTGTTATTATAATATATTATATCTATGTATAAGTTTAATTTGCAATTTCACAGTCTTATGTATGTGTATATTTTTCACCGTAACAAGAAATGATCAAAATTCCAAAATGCATTCTGGTAATACTTCAGGGTAAAGTGACTTATGAACTTTAATAACTAGAGTGAAACTTATCAAAATCACTTAGGTTTAACCGACTGTTGATTCTAATCAATTCTGTTTTAATTATTATTATAAAAATAACTTTACTTTTTAGGTACAGGGATAGAAGTTTCAAACGAGAAAAGTCAGCATCTCGTAGTGAGTTAAGTGGGAGTCAAGAATCACAGCAGTCCCATGATGAAACAGAAGATAAAGTCAACACTGAAGTCATTCCTAAAACAAAGTAAGCGCTGTTCTATTAAGAGAATTGTATTTTCCTTATTGCAAACACTATATTATATATGAATGATACTTAATTTATATTTTATTACAGGGGCAATGTCCAAAGATGGCATTCATTCCAAAGGAGTTCTTCTTTGGGCAGCCGTCCATCTTCTAATGTATTAATACCCCAACCGGCGCCACCGCAAGAAGGAGAAGACCTAGGTAATATATAATAATAGTTAAATTATTCTTCTAATTTTGTCATGCCATTTTCCGTTATTTGGGGTCGGCTCTCCTAATATGGCTCCGCCAAGTCTTGCGATCCTGGGTCATCTGGCTGTCCGGTCCCAGCGCCCTCAGGTCGTTCATAAATAATTGATATATCATTAATATTTAAATATCATATTTTTCCTTATGTTTTGCCTGTCTACATTTAAATATTCAAACATAACTTTCATTTACAGTTGAAATGAATGTTTCTAAGAATTGCCTGTTCTCTTTGTAATTGAGTTATGAGATATTTCATAGAAAACGTGTAGAAAATAATAATGTTAGCACTGAAAAATATTTACAATAAATTAATAATGTACAAAGTGTGGTTTGGACACATGGAACACATGAATGAAGAAAGAATGGTAAAGAAAGCATATGTTAAGGATGCGAATGGAGTAGGACACATTCATCCACCTTACATTCGTTTCTAACTTCTTCATCTTCATTCTATTATGATTTAATTTCCCAATATTTTAATACAATATGACTCACTATCTTACATAGTACAACATACTCGTTGCTAAAATAATATATTTTTAATCAATCAGTTTCTTTTATTACCCTAACGAATCCCTGGTTAATAATTAAAAAAACAAAATGTAGTGGTGTAAAAACAAAATTAATAAATTTCTGCTTTCAGGTGTGAAACCAATGGCTGCCATGTCTTGTGGCCAGCTACAGGTTCTAAGGAAACTGGCTTTATTAAAACTCACTGCGTGTATGGAACGTTACTGCCCGACACATAGAACTGGATGGAATTGGGAATTGCCAAAATTCATTAGAAAAATTAAAGCCCCTGATTACAAAGGTACTTAAAAATATATACATTTTACTTTGTTTCAGTAAATAAATAAAGACTTGTAATTTACATATTGCGTTAAATATATTACAGATAAGACTGTATTTGGAGTGCCACTGTTGGTTTCTCTTCAACGGACTGGACATGCTTTACCCAAACCAATACAAACTGCACTGAGATGGCTTAGAAATAATGCCCTTGACCAGGTTCGTACAGATTTTGGCTTAATATCGTAGAAATATTAGGTCCTTACATATGAAATTGGCGTTTTGTATGGGAGGAACATAAAGTTGTTTTTTTTTAAATATAATATATTTATTTAATCAAAGTTTGTACCATTGCTATCTATGCACTTTTGCCATCTCATAGGTAGTTCATCGATCCCTTTACTAAAAAAACCATTCGGACGGGAATCAATCAAATCTTTGAAGTCGGTTTGGACTGCCCCATCGGAGTTGAATTTTTTCCCTTGCAAGAAGTTATCCAAATATCGAAAAAAATACTAATCTCTTGGGGCAATGTCAGGAGAGTACGGTGGATGTCTTAGACATTCCAATTGAAGCTCTTCTAATTTGGTAGCCGTCTGTTGTGCAGTGTGTGGTCTAGCGTTATCATGAAGCAGCAGTGGCCTAGAGCGATTAACCAGCCTCGGTTGTTTAGCAGCTAGCTTTTCCATCATGGTTTGCAGTTGCTGACAATAGACTGCCATAATCGTCTGGCCAGATTTAAGAAAACTGTAGTGAACGACACCAGCACTAGTCCACCAAACGCTCACAAGTAACTTTTTTGGAGTCAATTTTCGCTTGGGGCATGGTTTGGCTGGTTCGGCAGGGTTCAGCCATTGCGATGAGCGCTTCCGATTATCATACAGGATCCACTTTTCATCACAGGTAATGATTCGATTCAGAATCCCTTCATTATTGTGCCGATTGAGTAATGCAACGCAGCAGTCAACGCGCGTTTGTTGATTTGCTTCACTCAATTCATGAGGTACCCACCTTTCAAGCTTTTTCACCTTCCCAATTTGCTTCAAATGGATTAAAACAGTTTTATCACTAACACCGCAGCCTGCAGCTAACTCGGACGTGGTTTGCGATGGATTCGCTTCCACAATAGCCTTCTATTCTTCATTATCAACTTTGGACTCCGGCCGTCCACGGGGCTTGTTCTGCAGGTCGAAATTTCCAGAACGAAAACTTTGGAACCAAAAACGCACTGTGTTTTCTTTTGCGGCACCGTCGCCATACACATCATTAATCCTTCGAGCCGTTTCTGCATCACTGGTGCCACGGTGGAACTCGTACTCGTAAATAACGCAATATTTCAAATTTTCCATTTTGTAAACTGAGTGACGCAAAAAAAAAAAACAATTGAGGAAAAAACAAATGAATTATAATTTTCGAAACACAAATACTTGAGTAAATAGCTGTATAAATTTGAATTTGGAATTCCTAACCAAAGAGAAGATATTTGAGATCAAAGTTGCCAGTACGGCAAAACGCCAATTTCATATGTAAAGATCTAATATGATCATTTGATCTAACATTTATTTATTCATAACTAGGAGTCACCTAATAATTATTTGTCATGTAATATCATTTTTTAATAACTTTTTGGAAACAATGTATTATCACAACACAATGTGTACATATTTCAGGACACAAACTTCCCTTCTTCGGTGTATGAATTTTAATAGTTAAGTGATATTGAGTTATTTCTTATTTACTAAATGACGAGTGAAAAAGTGCAGGAATTCATTTTTATTAGTCCATAATCTGAATTTCACGGAACAAAGTGATTCTCTAGTGGAAAAAGCAGTGATTAAATTTGTACTTTTGATTTTAATTTGTAAAATAAGGAGTTATCTGCTCATGGGTATACAATAGAACTATAATATAAAATAAAATAAATCTCTGATTATGGAATGCTTAAATATTCTTATATAAAAAACGCAAGTTAGATAACATCATGGTATTATTTAAAGTACATATAACACAAAATCGTTATTTTTTTTATGGATTGAAACACTTTTTCTTACTTTTGAGTTAATTTTTCTCGATATATTTTGAAGGTAAAACCTTCTTTATCAGGAGAACGATATAAACTGATGCTAGTTCTCCTGATTATGAGGGTATAAAACCTTTGAAACATGTCGAGAAAAATTTATTCAAAAGTGGAAAAAGCAATGTTTTAATTTTACGTAGATAAAAATAAAAAAAACCTTTGTATTTAACCGCGGTACGATTATTATAATTGACGCCAAGTAGTTGCTCTTGTATCCAAGTTCCTTCAGGGAGATACGATAACTAAAGAGAGCATTTTTCAACTAAAGTTATTGTATTGCCCTGATGAAGCTTGGGTACAAGCAAAACAAGTTTTGCTTGTACCCAAGCTAAGCTAAGCTAAGCTACCCAAGTAAAGTAAAGGTCCTCAAGTGCCATCAGTCACGTGTTAATGGAGTTTTAATAATATAATATGGTTAAGTTAAAATGGCTTTTTACACCGGAATCCTGAAAAGTACTGTGGCAGTCAAAGTCAAGTGTTAACGCCTTTTGTTTTTGTTTTTCAATTATAGGTTGGAATATTCCGTAAAGCTGGAGTGAGGTCGCGGACCCTGCGCCTACGGCAGCTTGCCGAGGCTGGTGCAGCGGGGCCGGGATCGCCCCCTCCCCCCGCCACCCTGTCCCCGTACGATGAGCAGCAAGCCCACGATGTGGCTGACATGGTGAAGCAGTACTTCAGGGAACTCCCGGATGCACTGTTGACCAATAAACTCAGCGAGACATTCATCGCCATTTTCCAACGTAAGTACAATAAAAGTATCAGAATACAATATACTCGTTAGTCAAAAAATGCTTTCTAACAAATATCTAAACAATATATTTCTTATGGATTCGTCCATGGTATTTTTTGATGTATATTATGAGAACATTTTTTTTTTATATAAACACATAATTTTGATTATTGATTTTTACAAATTATTAATTGGTGTTATGAACAAAATAATGAAAGGATCATTATCACATGGAAAGAATGAATGAAAAAAGAATGGTAAAAAAAAGTGTATTTTAACAATGTAAATAGAACTAGAAATAGAGGAAGACCGAGGAAAACGTGGCACGATCAAATAAATCAAATATTGAATGTCGGCCACGTGAAGAGTCAGAGAAATCGACGCGCGTGCATGACACAATATATGAATGTTGAGGAAACGAGAGAAATATGTCAGGAATGAAAAGTGTGGCAGTCCATTCTTTCTCCCTACCCCTTCGGAGAGAGAGCGTGATTCTTAGTTAGTTAGTTACAAATAATTAATTTATGTTATATAATATTATGCAATATTAAAAGACTTTTAACACTTAAATATTTTGGTATATATTGGCCAAGTTAGAAGTCGAATGAATCAACATGCATGTATGCTCGCTATATGAATGTGGGGGAAGTAAGAAAGATGTGTCATGATAGAGTAGTGTGGCGATCCATCCTCTCCGCCCACCCTTCCGGAAAAACAGCGTGATGGTTTATTTTTGTTGTTGGATATAATAATTTAACATTGCGTGTAAAATAAGTTTCTTAGTTATTTTATTGATTTTGTCTTCAGATGTTCCCCCACCAATGAGAGAAGATGCAGTTCAATGTGCTTTACTATTGCTTCCGGAAGAACACCGGGAGGCTCTTCAAGTTGTATTAGCATTCCTTCAACAGGTACAATATCAAAAAAATTCATTATTATAGTTTTTTTTGTGTTTTATGATAACATGGTAATACTGATTATTCTGTCTTTCTAGGTTGCTGATCACTCCGCCACAAATCAGATGACAGCTTCCAACCTCGCTGTCTGCCTTGCTCCCACACTATTAAGACTGCATCATCACCCACAGGGACAAGGAAATAGCAATAAGGAAGGAAATAGCAACCGGTAAGTGTCCATAGAAGCTCTTCTCTTCTCTCCTTTCCTTCATCCTATTATGATGATGATTTGTATAGCGCCATTTTTGTGAGAGATTCACTTCAAGGGCGCTCAACGTCCGGAAAGCTTCTCTTATAAAGCATATGTATCTCTATCAATAATCTTAGCTTCATTCAATCAAATTTATTTTCTTCCAATTTCAATAATCCATGTTGTAGCAAAAAGATCAAAATCCTTAAAAAAAAAGAACTGCGGTTGGCTATATTTACATCTCAGACAGATAGTCCCGGTTCATTATTATATTACATATTAGTAAGGAACTAAAGTAAAAAGGTTTATAAGATACATTCAAATATAAGCTGCAAATGTAGTTTACCGGAATTCAAAACCATTTTTTTGAACTGCAAATGTAGCCAGCTGCACTATAGAGGTTAATGTTATACCTCCATCAAAGTTGGGGACATCCTAGGTTTCGAGTCACGGTTTTAGGGTGCTAATATGCACACAGTTCCTACTCAAGGAAGCCAGAGAAAAGTATGGCCTTTAAATAAGGCTTCTATTTTCAGATCTGCTTCTGCTTCACCGCGGAGAAGAAGGGGAGGTGGTGCTGGACCAGCGGCAACAGTTCCCGATGCTAAAGAGTTGAACGAGAGTAGAGCAGCCCACGACTGCCTTTTGTTACTGATCAAGAGGCATCGGGAACTCTTCACGGTCTCGGCTGATACGCTACAGAGATGCAAGTTCAACAGCCTTGAAGAAAGCATTCCGGTAACTCCATTTATATATTTTTTTAAATACTAATTTTTACATAGTATAAGAACTTTTAGATTAAGCTTAAATTGCATTTTATATATAAACAGAAAAAGTATAAACATTGATTTTTCAAATAGATATTCTTTACGAATCTCCAAATAAGGTGTTTCATTTGTTTGTGTAATTTTATTTGAGTTTCAATCCGGTTCGGCTGGTTCTTGCGATGCCATTTGGGCTTTTTTAATTTTTTATTATATTTGTATCCAATTGCTTTATAAATCAAATCAAATCAAATCAGTTTATTTCATCAACAGACATTACAAAATTTATTGTTAAGGCATCTATTGAGACCAGGTAAAATAATATATTATATATAGTATACTACCAGAAACGCATAAGAGATGGTTCAACATTAGGAAGACAGGATACTCTCCAGAATTAAGAGTATTTGCCTTCTGAACATACTTTCACTAACATGAAAGACGTCGATCTCCGAGGAGACCACGTTCAGCAGACTAATTGCTCTTCCCACCGGTGTCATCAGAGGCAGATTGGTTCTGGCGGCCGGTAGGTAAAACAATCTGTGCTGTCGCTGTCGGAGATATCTATCGGGGACAAAAAGCCGAACACCCTCCAGTACGGCCGAGTTCTCGAAGTATCCCCTAATTAATCTAAAGAAATGGGTAATTAGATGTCCATCTCTTCGAAGCTGTAGAGAATTGGTTCCGAGCATTCCCAAAAGAAATGCCGCGGGATAGAGCCAAGGATAGCTACCATACTCCCTCATGTAGAGATACCTCAGAAATTTTTTCTGAACCCTCTCCAGCATAATGGAATATCTCGCCTCGTGAGGACTCCATATCACAGAACCACTTTCGAGTCTGTTCCGAACCAATGCGTTGTATAGGACTCTGAGTACATTGGGATCCCTGAAAACTCTGCCGGTCCGGACGATGAAACCCAACATCTTCAGCGCAGTGCCACAAATCCTCTCAACATGTGCACGAAAAGTCAGCCTACTCTCATAGATGATCCCGAGATCTCTCATCGTAGATACATGTGCTAGTTGCTGGTTGTTCATTGTGTATCTATAATACACAGTTCTCAATGCTCGAGTAAAAGATAGCATAACGCATTTAGAGACATTGAATTGCATTTGATTATTGTGACTCCAGTGGACAATATTATTGATGTCCGACTGGAGGCGAAGACAGTCTTCAGGATTTTTAATTTCCAGGAATAATTTCAGATCATCGGCAAATAAAAGAAATCGTATTTATACATTTTTATTAGCTATTGATTCTGACATGTGATAGGTAGCTAGTCTATCGCAAGTTTTTATTGTCATGTATGATACCAGACCGATGACAGCGTGAGTTTTTTTTATCACAATGTCATCGCTGGAGATCAAACCCGGAACCTTTAATATGGAAGTCATAGCTGTTGCCACTCTGCCACGAAGGCCCTCAATTATTACAATCATTAATTAAAACGTTTCTGAATATGTAAAAGTAGCATAAAATAATATGTCTATTTTTTTTATTGTGAAAATTGTATTTAATACATTTTTGAAAATATTAAAGCTTCATTTATTTTTCAGGTTACATTGGAAGAACTGGGCTCTGAATTCCAACAAGACTGGCAAGGATTCCAGCAAGCCAGCACGCAGGCGTTACTCAAGGAAGCCAGAGAAAAGTATGTAGCAAAAAAGTTTAAATTGAAATTCTGTAGAATAATTTAACTTCATTTATGCACTTCACATTATTAGATGGTAGAGACATTGATTATTCTATGTAGATATAAAAACATTTTCTACTTATTTTCAATTGGAGTTTATAGCTTTATACAACTATTTTCCACGGTAGTAAAAAAAATATTACCATCAATATTGATAAAATATCAATATATATTTCATTTTAATTTTTTATCTGAAACAACTATTTTTCAATGTTCTTCTATTCTATTTTATTTTCATTCAAATGTTTTGTCAAATCAATGATTTATTATGTATATTTATTAGGTAACCAAGAACACTGCAATAAAGTAAAACATCTGATTTTTCCTAATGCACAACTTTGTATTTTTCTCAAAATAGTATTTAATATATATTTATACATACTTATTATCAATATCAACCCTTCAAAAGAGACAGATCAAAAGAGACCCTTCAAAAGAGACCTAACAATGTCAAATACACAATTTTGTTAAATTTACATCATTATACACTGTGAATTTGGTTTTATGGAATTTAAATAAATATTTTTTAACCACACCTTTTTATTGCCTTGTTAACACCACATAACTTCAAGTTATAATCGGTTTGTGTTAACAATTTAAGTGTAATGTGCGTCCTCAAAATTAAATTATTGTTTCTTCAACAAATATGTAAAACTTCTTACTAAATAACTAATATGAATTAAAGTGTACGTTTTGATTAGAATAACAGGTTACTTCTTGCTAAGACATTATTAAATGGGGCATTATCATTTGAAAATGTCAAATGAATGCTTGTAAAAATATTTTACAAAAATAAAATATTTTTATAATACTTGATATTTTAACCTCTCCGTGAGACGGATGCACAGGCGCGTCCAGTAGAAAAAAGTCTCTAAGGAGTATGGACTCACCGACGTATCCGTGCCTATAGTACAAGCGCAGTCTGATTTAAATAAAATATATGTTTACTGTTGATATCTATTGACTTTGTTACATACTTTTACAAATATTTAAAGTGGTTCCCTAAATTACCAAACTGAAAATTCGAACAACAAAATATCTGTGATGTCATTCGACATTTCTCATAGAGTGACAACCATTTGCCACGAGAACTCACTCCCCAGATACAGTTAAGTAAAAAAAAACTCACTAGCGGAGAGGTTAAAATAAGTTGAATTTTTCATTCATTCAATTTGGCCTTTTCATATTTTTCTTCCATACAATTCCACACTGTAGAAAGTTTTTTTTTTAAATAAAACTATTACAATTTGTACACTTTCAAAGGGTTGGTATTATTTTTTTTTCTATTCTTATGTAGAAATAATAAGTCTTCTTTATAATCTTTGTATTTCACATATTTAGTATTTTTCTAATCTTGTATTGTTGATTATTGCAAAGAACAAGTGGGCGAGCGACCAAAAGGTGAGACTCCTAATATGTGGCCATCATGTTAGCTCCGACTGTGTTCATCTCCTAGTTCCCCCTAGTGCATAGCAATCAAATAGAACGGATTAATGTTCTCCACAAACTGCTATTATACATTGTATCACTTGCATGTAAACCAACTGTTTCCAACACTTTTCTGTTTGTGTATAAAATGTGAGCACATATTTTTATTTGTATAGTTTTATTTGAAAAAAATGGCGACTGTTTTAAGTTATTAACCAATAATAATGACTTGACAGTGTGTATAAATTTGTTTTTAAATGATAATTCCTAAATGCAAAATGTTATTAAATTATTTGTGTATTTTTTAAATATAATTTTGAATGGACCCCACAAATTTCTATGTCTATATGTTAACTGTTGCCCGAGCAATTCCAAATCAAATAAGTTATTATAAAATTAATTTAATTCTGTTTGTAATGGTTGAAATGCTTTTCCTGGAGTGTTTGTAACAATTATTTTGATAATAACTTTAAAAATATATATATTATGTTTTACAGAAAATACAAGTTTCAGTATATCTGTCTAAATGTACTTAAAACACTTCAGAGTTTTAAAATTCTAATGTTGAGAACTATTCATTGACTGGTATTTCTGTAAAATAAAACTGGAAACCATATTATTTGACAATGATAGATTTTATTATTGTAACTTGTGTGATCTTGTATATGACAGTGTCAAATCCAAAAATAAGAAGTGAATGAAAGTGTTATCAACAAAATAATGAAAGGAAAATTAAGATGGTTCCGACACCCGAAGAGAATGAATGAAGAAAGAATGTATACGGAATAAGAAATAGAAAAAAAAACGAGGAAAATGTGGCATGATCAAATCAGTAAAAAATTCAGTCACGTGAGGAGTCAGAGTAATCGGCATAGGTGAATGATACGATAAATGAATGTAGAGGAAGCCACAGAAGTATGTCAGAATAGAATAATGTAGCGGTCCATTCTTTCTGCCTACCCTTTCGGACAGAAGAAATAATTGTTTGTTATTTTATATTAAACCATTATTGTATTACATATTTTTAATGTGCTTTAATATCATTTTATCCATTCAAAAATAGTTGTATCTAAATATTAATTACAGGAAATATCTCAGAATTTCCATAGTTATAAATTTGAGTTAAAAATATAATATTTCTTCCAGATCGAGAGGCTGGGTGTCCGTGAACACGCATGAACCACACGTAGAGTTGTGTTACCGCAAAGTAGGCGACGGACATCCACTGAGACTATGGCGGGTATCAACAGAAGTTGAGGCTCCACCAACAGAAGTATTGCACAGGTAATATTTAACATTCATTTCCATACTACTCACTCAACTAATTAAAATAATAACAAATTAATGTAAAGCAATAATCCTTCAGCACCATTATCATTTAGTGACTACAGTCAAGGCTTTAAAATTAAAAAGATGCCGCAATTCACATTCTGACAATTAAATGACACAATATTATTTGCAAACCTGGCAAACTCCATCATTAGATGTTTTGAGTAAATCGCAAAAGACTGATACGCTAATAAAATGCGCCTTTTTTCAATATTTATTTTTTTCATCTCAACCAGTTAGTATTTTAAAAGTAATCAGCCATGAAATAATCATCATTATGTTAATTTATTATGTTAATTAAAGTAAAATAATGAATTTCATTTTGGAGTTTGCCAGCTTTGCTACACTCAAGTGGAGGTTGCCATGTTTGCAACAAACCCTATATTTTAATAGCAAAATTCTTCAGAATGAAGACGAATTTGAAACTGAAAATCAATAAAAATTGTGTGCAAATGTATTATGAATAAGACCCAATTCATATCTCACTTTTGATTGTTGGTGGAGTTTGCCGGGTTTGCAATTAAATTAAAGAAAGTAGTTTTTATGTACCACAAAAAATCTTACAAAATTCAATTTGACATGTCAAATATAAAGTTAAAAACAGTTTTTGTATCATTTTAGACACATCAAATATAATTTTAAACAGATAAAAAATTGTCTATTTATTTTGAAATATTAAAATATTGTAAAATAGGTAGATTGCACAAAAAAAAACTTTGACATTACATAGTATCGTTTTATAAATGTAGTGCTACAAAAATCAGACTAATAATTAATAAACCATACTTTACTTTTTGGGTCCTCTTCCATGTCTTCTTCTATTCTTTGAACTCAATGGACTCGGCAACCAATTGACAAATCTTGGTAATATTTTCGCTGTTCATTAATATTGTGAAGGTATAGAATTTTTGGTTTGTACTTCAGGGTTTTATTAATGAATACGAGTATTGTGAAAATTAACATATTATAAATGTGTGCTCTTTTCATTCTTTTCAATTTAACTTGACTGAGCCATAGCAACGCGTGGCAGAATACAGCTAGCATGCAATAAATTAAAAGCAGTTGTACAGATATGATGTGATTTTAACAAAATTTGATTTTTTTTTCTAGAATTCTCCGGGAGAGACACATATGGGACGACTCCCTGCTCAAGTGGAGAGTGGTAGAGAGACTAAATGGGCAGGCAGAGGTGTTCCAGTATCTCACTGCCAGCATGGCCCCTCTGCAGGCCAAAGATTATTGCGTTCTCAGGTATAGACTTATTTAATCTTCTCTAAATCTTCTTCTCTCCTAGTCCTTTCCCATTTACTTGGGGTCGGCTCTACTAATAGAACAACGGTAGGCTTCTCGGTCATGGGCCATCACGCTGTCAATCTGCAGCAATTCCATATTGTTTTTGAAATTTGAAGGCCAAGTTGCCAGTGGCCGACCCGAGTACAGTGAAGAAGGGACTGGTACGAGGTACGGTCATGTTCAAAGAATGTACACCACCAGACTCCTAAAAGATGGAAAGACACCTTGGAATCTACCTCACAGGAGGAGCAACCCTCTGGAGAACAGACCACATTGGGTCAACAACAAGGAAAAAGAAGAAGAAGAAGTCTTAGATGCTCATCATAAGCAAACCACTTAAAGATTTTTCAAACAATATGGGTGTTTGCCAATAAGTTCATGTTTATTAAAAATATGATCACTGTTTAGTAATTGAAGCAATATCCTATGAACAATCCATTTTTCTTATTTGAAACATTAATTTTGAAATGTGTAGTGATCACACAGCACCTTTACACATGGAATCTGTTTAGCACAGTAAGAGAAAGATAATAACAAGTAATTTTTCAACTTAGCATGAAGATTGTAGAATTAAAAATATATTTTATTTTAGGTCGTGGCAGTCAGACTTGCCCCGTGGGGGCTGCTGCGTGGTGGAGACGTCGGTGTCTCATGCGGGGGCACCCGTGCTGCTGGGTGGCGTGCGCGCTGTGGTTCTCGCCAGCCGCTACCTCATCGAACCCGCCGGCAAGGGACGTTCCCGCCTCATGCACCTTGCCAGAGTAGACACCAAGTAAGCACAATCACTTATAATAATTATGCACTTGTCCTTATCCTCTCAATTACTCACACTACAACAACGACAACAACAAACCATCACGCCGTTTCTCCGCAGGGGTAGGCAGAGAGAATGGACTGCTACACTACTCTATCCTGACATACCTCTCTAGCTTCCTCCACATTCATACATCGAGTCATACACGCACGTCGATTCTTCCGGCTTCTAACATGACCAACCTTTAATATTTGATTAATTTGGTCATTCCATGTTTTCCTCGGCCTACCTCGACTCCTTACTCCACTTATATCGTTAACGTATACTTTTTTAACAATTCTTTCTTCACCCATCCGCTCCATATGTCCGAACCAACACAACGATCCTTTCATAATTTTGTTCATTATACCTTCTTTCGCTCTGCATTCCTTCCTAATATCAGCACTGTCGTACATCGTTCTACTACACATTCGTCTTAGGGACCTCATCTCTGCCGCATTTATTCTGCTCTCATCTTTCTTCTGCCAGTTCCATGCTTCGCTTCCATACATAAGGGTTGGGACCAGATTACTCACACTATATTTTTACAAGCTTTCTTCACAGTTGGGTATGATTTTCCATATCTTACTGCGATACTCAAAAAGGCACCGCAAAGTTATTTGACCCCATCCTGTATACAAAAGCTTTGTATGGGTGTGTGGCTGGCTACATTTGCAGTGAAAAAAATTGGTTTTGAACTGCGGCAAATACATTTGCAGATATATTTTAATGTATCTTATAAACCTTTTAACTTTGATTCCTTACTAAATTGTACGTAGTATTATGATGAACTGGGGCTATCTGTCTGGGCTGTAAATATAGTCAAACGCAGTTTGAGACCAATTTTATTTACTACAAATGAACCCGCACAAAGGGGGTCTAAGACACAATGTATCGTTATAAATATTTCTTAAATAATGACATTTAAGTATTACTAATTCCACTGAATAAAACTTTGTTTTTTTGCGAATATTCAATCCTTCCTGATGTAAAATAATTTCATATTTTTCTTCTCCGTGTGTCATGTTAGGTCTCCCTAACATTGACTATCACTTGAGAGTTGATTCCTCTTCATAGTGATGACCTAAGGAATGATATTCAAAGTGGTTTCTCCTTGCCTTCTCTAAAATATCTTCTGTTGGGGTTGCCTTTCTTTAGATGGGTGAATCCAGTTTAATGGCGCTGAAAATTCACCATTAATCCACTCTCTGTTTGGTATGACACTTGTGTTAATGAAAGTGGTCATATTGCCTAGCGTTTTTGGTGTATTTGAAATATGGCGTATTACGACATTTTATATTACATATTTTATATACTTCATAAAAAAGTCAGAGTATTAAATTGGACACTTCACATTTTATTAAAGTCACATTTATATACCAGTGTATTATAATATTTTAACAAAGTAATAATATTTCTAATTTTTTCATAGGGGCAGAACACCGGAATGGTACAACAAGAGCTATGGCCACATGTGTGCCATCTACTCTGCAAGAATCCGAGCTTCCTTCAAGCACAACACCGATGGCCCGGAATCGAATGTATGATCTTTGCATATGCCCTAAGCATATGTTTAGGGCACAAACATATGCCCTAAGCATATGTTTAGGGCACAAACATATGCCCTAAGCATATGTTTAGGGCACAAACATTTATGAACTATAAATACACAAGTTGATAGTGTTTAATAATAATAAATGAGAGAGAAAGAGGAAATTGACAGTGTTACGTGCATTTTAAAACATATCAAAGAATTATTAGAACCACGTTGAATTTTTTTAAAAGTGTAATGAAAATCAAATTCGTTTAGGACAATTACTAAAAAAAAATAACACAAAATGTTGATATGCTATTGTGGAATAAAGCTGATGTGAGATTTCAGCCGGGTGTCTTAAAAATAAATGGTTTCATGCTACGGCACACCGGTGCAGAGGGTTGAATTTTTGCTCGTCAAATTTTTTATAGTTTTCATGAAAAACCAAAATGCTAAAACTAATATTGGACTGTACCTAATTATAAAATGATATTTGTATACTGAGAGGTGTGGCCTTCACGAGTAACATCACATTCTTAAGTTAGTTCAATATTTTCTAGTCTTATAAATTTAAATATTCTTACAGCATGAGAACAAATTGGCTAATTTTAGGTTAAAACTTAATTGTTAGGATTTAATTTCACATAGATATTATTGTATTTTATTTTGAAACAGTAAAGAATTGCATGTAATAGGATAGAAGTTATTACCTAAGATTAAAATATAAATATATTAAAAACAGTTATTCCAACACACATTTCATTCAAATATTATATATCTAACATGTGTTTCTATAAAAAATATAGCTTATGAATTAACTTCTTTGATGGCTCTACAGTCCATGTAAATCTTTGGCCTCCATCAATCCTCGCCTCCAATTACTCAAATTCTTTATTTCCAGCAGCTGAGTTGCGTCCTTCCCATTATATCCTTGGCCTGTCTACCTTCCTTCTTCAACCTAGGTTTCTTTTAAGGGAGATAATCTGAAACGCGAAAATCACAGAAGTTCTCGTATACCCCTGTTGAGCATAGCGTGCAAAATACTATCATAATGAAAGAAAGGATTGAACTTCTGACAGAAGGCATCGTAGGAGAATATCAGGCCAGGTTCAGAAGGAACAGATAAATAAATTTACTTACTCCATAATAATATTGCTTAGACTTGTGTCAATAATTTTCCAAAGTGTGTGAAATATTTGAATAAAGCATATGATTAAAAATATATCGTTATTCAAAATAAAAGTACTGATAATATATATATTATTCATTGCGGAAACTGCTGACAGTAGTGTGATCGTTTTAGAATGCAGAAATGGATGTTTTTAATACCAATTAAATATTTATGTGTGTAGCTGTTCCAAAGATTAGTTAAGAATAAAAAAATTTATAAATGTTTTGGAGTAAATATAAAATAGATTAGTTTGTGGTGTATGGTTGAAGCTGCGCGCCAGTGACTTATGTCTTGTATTGTGTATAAATAATTTGAATTATGGAGACCAATTTTCACGTTACCATCCAACCAAGAAATTTTCTTTGTAACATCTAACAAATATTATTTGTAATATATAGCAAAAAAATATAATATTGTATAGATACATAAACTGGGTAAAAGTATCTAATCATTTCGCTGCTGTTAACTCATATAGTTTTTCAAACCTCCTACTTTGACTTGGTAGGTGATTGATATTACTCCAAAAAGAATTTAATATGTGGGACACAATTTTAATATTAGATTGTAATGCAATTATTGTTATGATTAAATTTAAAAACCTATAAATAATTACATAAGTAATGTACATATATTTTTTGCATAAAATATAAATGTTATCCATAAATATTATCTTATATATACAGTTGTTGCATTAGAAAAATATATAAAGTGTTGTCATGTTACATATTAATACAGTACCAAATAATACAGTACCATATAAAATTTAAATACATGCATACTGTTCAGGTTTCATCTCTCTTTTTTTTTTAATTCATTGCTCTTGTTTAAGTACTGACTGTTTTTAAGATACTGCCAAAATAGGTGAGATAGCTGGCAATCTGTAACCTTTCCACACTTATATGGAATATCGGTGAAATATTATATTTTAGGTATTTTGAAAATGGATCTGCAATCTACATGGTGATGTTTTTCAAGTATAAGACATCACACACATTTCTTTCATTGGCTTCATCAAATTTAAACTTCAATCACATGTCGCCTCTTTGCAAGAATAACGTGTTATTTCGAATTTTTTTTTTTTTTTAAATGAAACAAGCTACTCGTCTGAAAGAGACTACATTACAACACAATATACCACTGTTGTGTTGTCTCTTTCACTCATAAATTCTCTATTTTTCACTTTAAAAATACCATGTTTTTGTGGAAAATAAAGTTGAACACGGTGGATTTGATTATCGAAATGTCACATTATTCTCGCAAAGTGGCGATGTATTAAAGATTTTAATTACAAAATGTTTGTTTAAAATGAATTTAATCTAATCTGTCTAAAATATAAAATAAGCTTAATTTATTTGATCTAAAAAACATAAACATCACACGAGTATGCATTTCCTTAGAAAGTAACTCAATTTGTAAATATGTTAAATAGAAAAATAGAGTTAAGTATGACTTACAGTATGTGGAAATTCTCCATAATTAATGTATGTTACAATTAAGATTTGTCTTAGTTAGCTCGACGAAGCTGCAAATACTTGAGATATTATTGTTTATTTAGGATTCATAGCATTTAAAGAAATAATTATTATATACTTACCCATAAGAATGTATCGTGTGAAACTATGTATTGTGGATATTAAGAAGCGTGTTACATTATTAATAAAAAGGAAAAAAACTAAAACTGAAAAGAATATACATTAAAAGTCATATTTATCAACAAAAGTCTCGTTATTCTGTTCTTCGTCAGCCTTCATCGGTCCACTGCTGGACATAGGCCTCTTTCCTTCCTTTCCACTCCTCTCTATTTTCTGCCAGCTGCAGCCACATTTTCCCCCCCACGGCAGCAATGTCGTCGGCCCACCTTTTTTGCGGCCTGCCGACGCTTCTATTTTCCCATGGTCTCCACCTTATTATTTTCTGGGTCCATCTATCCTCACTTTGTCTCGTCACATGACCCGCCCATTGCCACATCAGTCTCGCTAGTCGTTCCATGATGTCCGTTATTTTTGTTCGGCGTCTTATCTCCTCATTTCTGATTTTATCTTGATTAATTAATCATTATCGATTAAAATTTACCATCGAAACCATAAAATATATTAATGTGTGTACTGCCCCCAACCGTGATGCCAATGAATATATGGTCAGATAGCGTATGACCCCGGGCCTGGGACTTATTTACAATATCTCGAATATTACGTAAGTATAAAACATAGTTGGGGCAAAAAAATCTTCATCTTCTCTCTGGCTCAACAGTTCTGGGCGGATTTCTAAAAAATTGTCGCAACAACTGTTTCCCCAACTAATATGTTGGTAACCCTCATGATGCCAGAAATCAAATTATGTGAATATTTTAATGTCAATATTAAGCAAATTAGGATAAATTGTAAAAGAAATATTAGATTATGTATATTTGTAGGTGATCCACATAAGTGGACTTCGACGCTGAACCAGCATATTTCATGATGAAATATAGTACACAAAACGCCTGACTCAGGACCTACTTATCAAAACTGCTAAGTCGGGGCCCAGATTTATTCAGTTTGATCACTAGGTCACTAGAGCAGGGCATCATGTACAAAGGCAAGTAAAGCATATAAAAGCGGTACTTCCGACCACCCAATACGTCAGTCAGTATTGCGACTTCTAACCAACACGAGTCTACGCCGTCAAGTCTACGTACGAGAAACCTCCGAGCTTCCTACCGAGCTACACAACTGTCTACACTGCTACGACGTAACTTCCGTCGAATCTTCGCTCCAGCCGACCGACGCTACTGCCCAGTGAGCCATCATCCTCTACTGCTCACCACCCGGACTCCGCCCCGCTGCTATCGACATCCAGCCACGCTCCATTACGAGTACCATAATACTGTAACGTATGATCACTTGTGACCTGCAATAAACACTGAAACCTCCACTGCTTTTAACCCTCACCACAACCCCTAAATATTTATTAAATAAAACAAAACATATTTTTAAACGTCTTTATTCATTCAGTAGTGAATACAAAAATTCACACAGACATTTGTATTGCTCTAATTACAAAGTATAATATATGTATAAACTAAATACATATTTATAACTTATTAAGATAATTTTATTTCAAGATAATTAACTAATCTCTGATTTTTGTAGTCCAAAACATGTGTTAGAGAAAAAATACAGTTTTAAGTTCTAAACTAATTTCACAACCAAAGAATGCTTTAATGTACAAAATTATTTAAAGATTCTCATTGATGAAATGCAAATATTTAGAAAATGCGTTAAGATCACTGCAATTTCTATTTTTACAATGTTTCAAAATCTCTTCATAAAAATTGACCTATTGCATACCAGCTCACGCAAATAGTGTAAGGTGGAGAGCTTGATTGGCACATGAACAGTTAAGAATTCCAGGAAAGATTAGCCCCACTGTGCGATTGGCTTCATTCGCAGCTCAGACAAATTGTTTTAGTTCATCATAATATTATACAAAAGTATGTAATAAAAAAACTAAATCAAATGATTTTACTGAAATTTCTTGATGAAAGTTCATTTAACCCCCCTAGCTTCAGGTAATTTTCCAAGAAACGTGCAAAAAAAGCAGGTTATTATTAATTTAATTATATTTTTTTCAATACCGAAACGTCAAATTCTCAACCACACACTTCGCCTGCCCCCCTGTAAAACTGTCATATTTGTGAAGACTTGTACACAAGTGTTGTTGGCACACGCGCGTATCCCTAACAGTTTGTACATTTTAGATACATTACTTTTTCTCAAGTGCGTATGTGATACGGGATAGCGTGGTACAGTCAAAGTGAACGTATCACGTACGTACAAATGCATATGTTGGTTAAATAATAATTAAATAAAACGGTATTTTTTAACTACTTCCATTTTTGTCTTTATTTCGACAGCGACCGGTTTCACCAGGCTCGCTGGCATCAACAGACTGGTGACACTGTTATTAACTGACTCCTTTATATACATACAGAACAGAAGCCTGGCAGAACTGGTCGCTGTCGAAATAAAGACAAAAGTGGAAGTAGTTAAACCTTTGGTTTATAAATTGTCTTTTAATTCTGAATGATTATTTTATTAAATAAATATCCAGACTCACTCCTTCACACTCTTGTCTAAAATTTATGATTGTTTTATAAATTATGACTTCGATCTGTCGGATTTGGCACTTCTTGCTGGTGTAGCCAAAGCCTATATATCAGCTTTTGGCAACCAAAGTGTTAAAAAAACATTGTTTTACTTATTAATTATTTAAAAAAAAATAAAGTTAAAAGATTGATTAACTAATACGAATGAAAACGTCTGTTTTCTAGAAGTTTTATTATATTTTATGGGAATGACATGTTTCGCCCTTCTAAGACATTATCAAACATTTGCCTTAGAAGGGAGAAACATGTCATTCCCATAAAATTTCTAGAAAGCTGATGTTTTCATTCGTATTAATTATTTAATATGGAGTTTTACATCATTGTTCAAGAAACAATAAATAAAGTTAAAAGGTTTGTAAGATACATTCATATATGTGACCTGCCAATGTAGTCAGCTGAAGTTAGAAACAATTTTTTTTTGGACTGCAAATGTAGCCAGCCGCACAATAAGGGTTTTAAAGTTCTAGAATTTTTCTATGAACGAGCTTTCAACACAGCAGGTCCGTTGGCGTAGAATAATCTCCCGGTTAGTATTAAGTATGAGGATAGCAATGTTAGATTTTAGAAACTACCGAAGACTGCACTGTTCAGCAATGTTTTCTTCTTAATTCTCAAAAGCATTTTTTTTTAATGAAACGAGGAGTATGCAGAGATAAAGAATCGCCACACTACTCTGACAAACCTCTTTAGCTTCGTCTACAATCATACACGCATGTCGCTTCTTAAAGATATTATAAATACATAAGTATTTACAAAAATATAATTACAATATATTACTCTAGGAAGGCACTGTAAACTTACATAATAGGTGATGAGAAAAATAAATAATGAAAATGAAGTACAAATCACACATTACTCTAAGATGAAAATCTCGTATATATTGGGTGTTTCGGAAAGTTCTGCTGTCATGGATCTGAACAAGTGGTAGTCCGATGGTGCCATGTCTGGTGAATAAGGTGGGTGCAGTATAATTTCCCAACCCACATTTTGTATGTAGTTTTTTACTGCGATGTGAGGTCGAGCGTTGTCGTATTAAAAATCAGCTTGCTGTGCCTGTCGCCCCATACCGGTCGTTTTTCAGCCAGTGCCTGCTTTAATCGCATTAGTTGTTGTCAGAAGACTTTACCCGAGACCGTTCCATCCGGTTTGAGGAGTTCATTTTTCGATCTTCCAGGGCAATATTTGCCGTCAACCCTAAAATCACCAGCTTTGAAGCGTCCATACCATTCTCTGCATGATTTATCCTATGGGGCATGATCACCATAAACTTCCTCAAGCATTTTATGCACTTACAGAACAGCAGAACTTCCCGCAAACGCTTCTTATTTACCACAAAAGTCGACATTTTAAGGAGCGATAAAACAATTGTTGTGAGAATGACAAACATTTGCGAACTGAATTGACAGATGCTCAGGCTTACTTAAAAAAATGGCCGCCAGATTTGAAGGCTTGAAGCAGCCAGACCCCTCTGATGTAAAACAGACTGAACTTTCCAAAACACGTAATATATTTTTTATATCAAATTCATGTGTATAAAAAAAATCTCAGAAATATACATTAGTACCAGGTACAACATTTCCAGAAGTATAATTACAATAAAAATAGTATGCGTTGTGTTATTTCATGAGATAATGAAATATAAAGCAAAATACTTTACACTTTCATAAGTTGGCCATATTTTTATAATCAATCTACTACACTTGTGTATATGAAATACTTGACAAATATCAAAATGAGTTACGCAGTGGAATGGATGTAGTCAACATAACTCCTTAAATTAATAATACTGCAAGTTCAGTCACTTGGAAGAATAGAAATACTTGAGCAGAAGTACGGGATACAGCAGGCAAACGGCCCCCGTTAAGTAAGTCGGGAAGGCTCCAAAACTCCAATAAGCTAAAAAATAAAATAAACAGTTAATTTAATTTATTTATTATTAAATCAAAAGAATCAAAATTTTCAAATAAAATATAGAGGTTTTAAACTCATATATTTATGATAGACTAACTAACCATAACACAATCTCTTCGGAGCGTTCTTTCCTGACATACTTCTCTCAGTTCCTTAACATTCATTCATCATGTCATGCACTTGCATTGATTGGTCCAAGTCTTCAAGTGGCCGACATTTATTATTTGATTGACTAGGTCATGCTACCCAACAACAAAATAAGGAAGATATGCAAGGCAGATAATTGCATTATAAGTAAAATTAAAAAAGGATCTCTGAGATGGTTTGGACATTTGAAACGAATGGACAAGAGAAGAATGGTTAAAATGTTGTATACAAGTAGTGTGAGTGGAATGAGAAGCCGTGGAAGACCAAGGAAAGCGTGACATGACCAAATTAATCAAATGAAGTCGAAAAACATTTGTAGTCAGAAAAATCAACAAGGGTGCATGTTACGATGTAAGAATGTAGAGGAAGCTAGAAGTATGTTAGGACAGAGCAGTATGGCGGCGCATCTTCTCTGCCTACCCCTCCAGAGAAACAGCGTGATGATTAGTTAGTTACATCATGTTATATTTTCCTCGGTCTTCCTCTACACATCGCCTATGTATACATTTTTTACCATTTTTTCTATGCCTCCAACCATCTTGATGAACCTTTCATTATATTTTGTTCATAATGATTTCTTTCGCACTGCATTCACTTCTTATATTTGCATTTGACACTCATCATATACATATTCACCATATATAAATACTGTAACGAGATAGAATTTTGTAATATTTTTTTCGTTAGAATGCTTTGTGTACGATACATGCATTCCACCCCTCGCGTTGGAACAATCCTGAGATAGAGGTGGATCCCGTATTTCCCAAGACGCACGAAGATGCAACACCTGGAAGCACCGCGCGGCGCTGCCGTCATCAGTGCCGTCGTCGAGTTTTTGTAGAAAGTATTATGTAAAATGACTTTTGCACAATATTCTTTAAACTTAAGATGAAGACTACAGGGGAAAAACAAGGAATGTCAGTAGAAGGTTAATTAGAATAAATTGAGAATAAAGCTAATCAAAGTCTATATATTTCTTAGCAATTAGCAATCGATTATCTGGCCATAGTCGATGACACACATGATTTTTAAATATGAAAATTTTACAGTGGATAGATACGTACAAATGCCGCTAGATGGCATTATTACATTTATTTTGAATTTTACCGACATTCCTTGTTTTTCCCCTGTAGTCTTCAGATGTGAAAATCTAACGATAATTCAAATGTATTCATGTCAATGCAGAGTGAACCTTACGAAATATATATGTAATTAACTAATCCTGCGAATTTCATTTATTGGATCCCGTCACGGTTACAATACTCAAAATGTAGTTTTACATTATTGTTTGAGTATTAATTAATAAATATATCGAAAACTTTACATTTACAAATTTTTAACCTTGTATAATTTTTTTACAATCATTGGGGAATACATTTCTTAATTTTTTTGCTTATATCGATACAACTTCATTCAGAAAGGCTCCATACACCATATTGGTGTGACGGGACACAAACATTTTTTTAATTAACATTGGTTAATCTGAGTAAGCGTGATTCATAAGGTGATAATTAACACGTTGAAACCACAGTACTTTTCAGGATTCTAATGTAAAAAGCCATTTTAACTTAACCATACTTTATTATTAAAACTCCGTTAATGCGTGACTGACGGTGTTTCAGGACCTTTACTATAATTCAACTGTTAGCAGTCACATATTGGTAAAAATTGCGTATTGGTAACAATTGATGCTTCTTCTTCTTCTTCAAGTGCCCTGTCGGGTCCCCCCAACGTTGGCGATCACCTTGGCGAATCTATCCCTGTCCTGCGCCGCTCGGAACAGCTCCTCCACACTTCGGATGCCGGTCCACTCCCTCACGTTTCGCAGCCAGGACATTTGTCTCCTTCCGGGCCCTCGGCGTCCCTCAATTTTTCCCTCCAGTTGGAGAAGGTGGTACTTTTCCCCACGCAGTATATGACCCAGATATGAGATCTTTCGAACCTTGATAGTTGATAACAATTCCCTGTCAACTCTAGCTCGCCTCAGGACTTTGGTATTGGTAACCATGTCTGTCCAGGGAACTCTGAGCATTCGGCGATGGAGCCACATTTCAAATGCTTCCAGTCTGTTCATTGAGTTAACTTTCAGGGTCCAAGTTTCACACCCGTACAATAAATTGTACAATTGATGCTAGTCACATATAACTGCCACGGCGTGATACCGTGTTTACAGTGGATATAACAAACTTACACATTGAGGCGACGATGGGCCCCAAGGCCCTGGCAAGAGCACCCAGTGACCTGAAGACCCCCAGAATAGTCCCCCGCTGGTCCGGCCCTCCCAACTGCGACACCAAAGTAGTCAGGCAGGATACAACAAATGCTGTCGCTGTAATGTAAAAATTTATATAAAGAAAATATTAATGATGAAATTTCTTGGTGAATTTCTCTTTATTCTAAATATTGAAAATAGAAAATAATAACAGGAAACTCCTTCATGCTGTACGGATGTGAGACTTGGAAATCTAACGCGGATGTTATTGGAAAACTCCAGGAGTTTATAAATAGGTACCTTCGCTCAATATTCAAGATCTATTGGCCCCAAACAGTGTCAAATGCCGTTCTCTGGACCATGGCAGGCAAAAAGCCAATTAGAAAACAAGTCGCTAGACGCAAACGGCTATGGATCGGTCACACTCTGAGACGGAAACCAGCCTGCATCGCTCAGGCCGCACTAGACTGGTCCCCTAAGGCGGAAAAGAGGAAGCGAGGCAGACCTAGAGCCACCAGAGCCCTGAAGGGCGAGGTTAAAGCAGCAGGCCTCACTTGGGATGATGTTAGGCATCAGGCATGCGATAGAGTCAAGTGGAGAAGGTTCCTTGAGGTCCTATGCACCACGGAGGTGTGACAGAACAAGAAGAAGAAGAATAGGAAACTGCTTCATAACATATATTTAGTTTAATTTCACTTAATTTTATGGTTTCGAACGGTTAAAAATCAAGTTTAATAAAACCAAATACATGTTATAAAGGAATTTTATGTTTTTGTTATTAACAACTACCAAGAAATTTCAATTAACAAAATTAATTAGATGCACGTTTTTAAAAAAATGGAAGGTTAAAAAAAAATACAAACATTCCAAAATAGGGAAATGGGAATGATTTATTTCCATATTCCCTGTCATTTTGTGTTGTGGATTTACATTTAAATAATTTTTTGAAACACCACATCTCACAATCATGACTGTTCACATCCTTCTTCAGTGTACCTTTTTATTTACTGAAGATGGATGTGTGCAGTCTGAAACGGCGATGGCAGTATGATTGTCACACTGTCTTTGGTCTGGTGTAGAATTCATGTGACAATAAAATAGCAACCTATAATATGTCATGAGAATTAATATGATAGCTATATCCTTTACATCGATTTAGCTCTCGATGTAATAATGTAAAGAGCGATTCCATAAAATATTAATAATGTGATCGGTAGCTAATCTATCTCCATTTTATAATCTATAAAGACTGTGTGAGAATCACACTGTCATCACCAGGAATCGAACCCGGGACCTTCGGTATTGCGGTCATAGCTGTTGTCACTTTGTTACAAAGGTTTCCGATATTAATATTATATAACTCTCAATTTATTTTTTACTTGAGATATATTTTTTTAACATTGAAAACTGGAATTCAAATGTGAAAAGATAATAGATATATATTAATATGTATCAACTTACAGACGGCGAACAAAAACAATCCGGCATAGAGAAAATGAAGAGCACTAATGTATCCCAAAAACATGATGTCCTTTTGTGACGACAGGGCGACACACAGAAACGAGAACGGGATCGTCCACAGCCCAAACTCGGCACCGGCTGCAGTCGCCTTGGCTGGAAGCCTTCGAACTACTCCGCCTTGAAGGAGGGCCATAATGGTGCCTAGAAATATAAATCTAATAAAGCAACAACCAGCAACCAGAACAACTCCAACTCGTCACCTGAAAGTAAGAGGGTTCCAACTAACAAAATTTCACATTTGCCTTTTATTCGTGAAGAGGGTTCTTACTAACCTTATCTGTACGTACAATAAAAAAAAAACATGTAATAGTATCGTCATTTTGATGTTACGAAAAGAATCAAGTTCCATCTGATTATTCAAAACACACAATTCACTGAAGAAGGATTCATTTACACTTAGATCTTTATTATTCCAAATGTCGCCAGAGAAAATATACACGCTTCTCGGTAAAAGAATTTCATCTGCTTCAGATGGAACCCTTTTATTCCAAGATACACACCCGAAACCAACAAAACTTTGACTTCATTTTTCTCAGCTTTTTACTTTTGACAGTTGGAACCTTCTTACTCTCAGGTGACGAACTGTTGATTAATATATTAAAAAATAACTAACTAACCAACACGCGCGAGAAGATGGATCGCCACATTGTTCTATCCTGACATAATTCTTGCGACTCTTCTACATTCACACATCCTGACATGCACGCACGTCGATTGTTCCTAATTCGAGCATGGCCGCCTTTCAGTAATTAATTAATTTGGTCATGCTATGTCTTCCTTGGCCTACCTCCACTACTTTTTCCATTCACACTACTTGTATAAATCTTTTTAACCATTCTTTCCTCATCCATTCAATCCATATGTCCAAACCATCTTAGTGACCCTTTTATTTATCACGCAATCATCCGGTTTACATTCCTTTCTTACTTCATCATCAGATATTCTATCATACATTGTTTTACTCCACATTCTTCCAGTGAACTCATTTTTAAAGTATTATACATCAAAATTTAATTTAAAATAATATCATAATCAACAAACCTTTATCAAAGATATTAAATCTTAATCAATCTTAATGGAATAAAATGTTGTTTTTTTTTTCTACTTTCGAGTTTATTTTTCTCGACATGTTTCGAAGGCTTTACACCTTCATCATCGGGAGAACGATATAAACTGAGTATGTATCTGATTTTCCCCCCATCATGTTGAAAAAAATAAACACAAAAGTGAAAAAAATATTGTTTTCACTCATAAAAAAATCATCATTCCAGTGTTAATGCCTTAATCTTAAGCTTAGCTTAATCTATATGAGAGTTAAACATTACTTACCAATAACAAAGAACATTTTGCCTTGCTGCATCGAGCTAAAGCCAAAGGTATGGTGAGTAAGGAAGGTAAGAGTGAACTCCAGTCCCGAGTAGATAAAGAGGTATACAAAGTAGACGAGGCCCAGCCTCTTCAGCTCTGCCAACTCAGTCCATAGGATTTTGCCATCTGTAGCCTTGAACTTGAAAAGATCCGTGATGGAGATAAACGAAATAGCCCGGGACAAGGACATTGCAACACCATGTGACCGCTTTTCCTGTAAAAAAAAAATAATAATGTTGAAAAAAGCATTAGAAACAGTAGGCTCAAAATACTATCAAAATTGATTTGTTTTTCTTGAACAACGATGAAAAATTCCATATTAAATCATTTATACAAACTAAAATGCCTGTTCTATAGAAGTTTTATTATATAATGTGGCAATGACATGTTTCACCTTGCTAAGGCATGCTGTACCGAGTAAAAATGAATAAAAAAACATTTAGCGACAAATGTACCGAGAATCAAACAAGTTATTGTTTATATTGTTTGTATTACATCAGAAATCAATTGGCTCAAATACAACACCCCTGACAAAGTAGGCCTTAATAACCAATCATGGTTTGCTTACTCACCTTTGTTATACAAAATACAAACAAATAAAAAATATTCCTAGAATGAAAACTTCTAGAAAATAGTCATTTTTATTAGTATGAACTATCGATACTAATTTATTACAGATTTTAAAGCAGGACTGTCAAATTTTATGCGATAAAACTTAAAAGAAAATCAGATGCCGTGTTATTACAATATCTGATTGTTGAAATACATAATTTAAAGTTATTTAATAATGTCCTATTAAGGGACAATATATCACTCTCCTAAAATATGAAGAAATTTCTATAAAACGTGTTTCCCTCTACATTGAATACTTCTTCTTCTGATTGTAGATCTTGCGATCTGTTTATGGAGGATATCAACTTTCTTCCTGTGATGAAGACGACCAGCCTTCTCTCCATCTCTTTGGTGGTCGTCCTGGTGGTCGACGGCCCTCTTAGGAATTCTTGCTGGATCCATTCTCTCGATGTGGTCCCTCCAGAATCATCTCCTCTACCTGCTCCATCTCACTATGTCTTCAATTTTGCAGAATTTACGAATTTCTTCATTGGGTATCCTATCTCCAAGGGTTCTCCCCACAATAGGTAGCAATGTTCTCATTTCTGCTACTCTTAAGAGATGTTTGGTTCTGACAGTGTCTACTCTTGCTTCGATTCCGTATGTCATTATGGGCCTGATGCATGTTTTATAAATTCTAACTTTGTTTTCCACTAACATATGTTTATTGTCCTAGACAGTGTCCCTTGGGTATCCGGAGATAACTGTAGCTTTATCAGTCTGTTTTTTAACTTCATTATATATACATAAAAAGAAAACTTTGAAATATATTAGCATTTTTTACCTTTGGGAGAGTTTCTTTGAGGAATACAGCAACAAACAGGAGATCAGCAACGGACAGCAAGAGAGCAAACAGTGCCGGATACACGTACCAGCTTTGAGAGGACTTATCAGCCCATAGAGAAAAACCAGCGCCTATCATGGGGCCCACTATGAAACCCAAAGAAAATGCTATTCCCACCAATGCCTGAAACAAATAATCAATACATGTTTATCCTGCGACAATGAGCCGTCACACCGTTTCTCCAGAAGGGAAGGCATAGAGAACGGACCACCACACTACTCTATCCTGACACACCTCTAAAAAAAATTATAACTAACTAACCATCACACTGTTTCACTGAAGGAATGCAGAAAGAATGGACCGCCACACTGTTCCGTCCTGACATACATCTCTCGTTTCCTCTACATTCATACATCGTGTCATGCAGGCACGTCGATTTCTTAGACTCCTACGTGATCGATATTTAATATTTGACTGATTTGAAATTTTTATTCATTTTATAATATTAAAAACAGTGAGATGTTGAGAAGGGCCGGAGAAACAAGTCAAATACAATAGAAGATAATTGGAACCTGGTTAATTCGCAAAACTCTATAATCGGCAGAAAAGTTCCGATCCCACCCCCTTGGAGCACTAAAACCTCTTTAATTGGAAAAAATAAACCTGTTTTATTGAACCCAATATTCTGACCCTAAACCTCTGTAATTGGAGATCACTGCCTTCCCGATCTCTGTAAACTGACAACTCCTCAGTATTTGTTCTGTACTCATCGAAGGTGGTTCCATTTTATATTACAATGTTTCACAAATGTAAATATAACGGCCATGATTTGAGCTCGAAACTAAAACTAATCCAAGATCATCAGGTGATATAATATATATAATAATAATATATGATATAAGATAAATATTATTTATGAGGAAAAATCGATGCATACACTGTTGAAATTATCAAATAAGCAATCTATATGAATGTATAAAAGTACATAAAATAATACTAATGCCACAAAGTCATCACTTATCAACATCGGCTTTAATAACAAACGTAACATTTTATCTTTTACGTGCAGTTTTCATTGGCTGATAAGAATCGTGGATATTTCAATAACATATGAAATAGCACCTAGACAAGGGAAATAAAAATAAAATGAATCGATTTTATGGCAGTCAGAATAAATTATTTTACTATTACAACTAGGGCATAAGAGATACGACATAAATACTGAAATAATATATGTAGATTGAAAATTTTCATTTCACAATTGAAACAAACCAAAATATTTTTTAAATCTCCAAAAAGATTAATAATAGAAATTCTATAAAAAAAAAGTTCATAAGGTATTTAAACAATGCCATATTACTAAGTCATTTCTGATATTTTAAAATCCACCTTTTCAAAAAGCTTTAATTATGTGTATAATTAAGTATCTAAATTCATAAGAAGAAGAAGATTACGTTATTCGATATAATGATTTTTTTAAACAATTCAAAACTTGTAACGAGATAGAATTTCGAAATATGTTTTTGTTGGAATATTTTGTGTACGATATATAAATTTCACCCGCCGCCATTGGAACGACCCTTAGATAGGGGCGGATCCAGTGTTTCCGAAGACGCATGAAGATATGGAAGAACCGTACGGCACCGCCGTCATCACCACAACCCCAAGGGCGGAGCATAGGTCTTTAAAACCCCATACTTCCCTACGGAACGACACATTCTTCTCGGGTTAGAGTACTCTAGTAGTACTACTGACCGAACGTCTTAGGGAATGACGTTAGTTCCTGTTTAGTTTCTACCCTGGCTAAGTGGGCCTCCTTGTGAGGGGTCCATGCTAGGGTACTCCCTATCCTGGATAACCCTCCCTCTGTGCCGGAGGTAGGCCAACGGCAACCTGCGATCCTGGATACAGATCCTCCTTGTGTGAGGATAAACATCAGAAGAAACCTGCACCGCGGATAACCCTCTTTTTGTAGGGGAGGTAGGCCGTCAGTAACCTGAGATCTTGGATAATGACCCTCCCAGTATGGAGACGGAGCCAGCCAACGAGAGTTTATATTGAACAAGAGATCTGCGTATGGCGAAATCCATAAAACTCTATCGGCCACCCCTGTACTGCATTCCAGGGGTGATAACGGGACTACAAAAGGACTCTGAACTATGAATTTATGACACCTCGGCCGTCGCAATGTTTGTCCGCACACAGTGTCATAAAATTGGTCCGTCTGTCTCGACCCATAATTGTGAGTGTTTTGTAGAGAATACTTCGGTGTTAATACTTTTGCACAAAGTCCTTTAAACTTAAGATGAGAATCTAACGATAATTCAAATGTATACATGTCAATGTAGAGTGAACCTTACAAAATAAATAATTAACTAATGCTTTGGATTTCATTTATTCGATCTGTCATAGTTACACTGTTAATGTGTACACTTTTTTGCTAAATTTTCCTATTATCTACTATCTTTATGAATAAAAGTAGGAAAAAAATGTTTAAGTTCATATTATACTATTATTTTTTTATATTCAATCTTCGAAAAATTAAAAATGTTATCAACTTATTGCATACATAAAGAATGAAGTGTGTGCGTATGAATTATTTGTATTTGGAAATCCAATTATATTTTATATTCATATTTATTATTCATTTTCAACACAAGTTCAGTTTGTTTATTCAACTGTTGAATCACATAACAGTATGTTTAATCATAATATTCCATTTATTCAAGTTATATCATAAACAACAAAAGTATAAACAGTTACTGTGTAAGCATTGAACATTTTTGAGATTGCAAAACAAAATATAATATAAAAATATAATTTTAAGACCTCGATACATTTTAAGAATTTTCAAAACACATAATCTAAAAAACAATAACCCATTTCCGATATCCAGGCTTTTGACATATTATGATTAGATTTTATGTATGGAAGTGAAGCATGGAACTGGCAAAAGACAGACGAAAGTAGAATAAATGCAATAGAAATGAGATCACTTAGACAAATGTGTGAGAAATCTGTATATAACGGAGTGTCAAATGCAAATATAAGAAGTGAGCGTATGAAAGTGTTTACAAGTGAACACAAAAGTGTTTGAAAGTGCGTACAAAACAATTAAAAGGTCATTGATAAAGAAAATATTTGTAAACAATGTAAATGGAACAAGAAATAGAGGAAGTCCGAGGAAAATGTGGGACAATCATATAAATCAAATATTAAATTTCAGTCATGTGAGGAATCTGAGAAATCGGTGTGCGTGCATGACATGATGTGTGAATGTTGAGAATTCGAGAGAAGTATGTCAGGAAAGAAGAATGGACAATGAGAATGGAGAATGAGAATGGAGAACAAAAGATGGCAGCGAGGGGCGAAATCTATCAATGATGGATTTTAACTAAATATACATTTTAAAAAGATTTTTTCTAAAAAAAAAAAATTTAAAGAAGAATATGGGGGTCCATGGTTTTGGGAAAACGGTGTGATGGTTAGTTAGTTTATGATTAGATTTTTTAAACAAAACTTGAGAAAAGCTAAATGATATTTTAAATCCACGTGCAATCCCAAAGTGGGTAGTAAATAAAAAATGAAGATTTAAGGAAATAAATTCATAATTTTACCATGCCTTTCCCTCGGTTGTTTTGATTAGAAACATCAGATATAACTGCCATTCCAAGGCTGACATTTCCTTTGCTGAGGCCTCCCACAAACCTGGCCAAGACAAACAGGGCAAAGTTGTGAGAAAAGGCCCATAGTAGGTAGGAAAACGATATGCCCACCTAAAACAGATTCATTGGTTCGCCTAAAACATTTCATAAAAAAAATCATACATAAAACAAATGAGCCTCAATCCAGAGATAAAGAAATATGCAAGAAAAATACATCTGTTATTTTCAATAGTAAAAGCACATCACATTAAAATTATGCTTATGGGTTTGGACTTACTTGTTTATATAAGCATCCTTGGCAATGTTCAGTGAAAATATATTAAAATACTATCAAATTTAATTTTCTTTTAAAAATACTTTTAATTACATAAAACTTAAACTCACCAAAGATATTAACATCAGGGGCCTTCTTCCATAAACATCGGAGAGTCCTCCAACAATAGGACTTGCCACAAATTGCAGAAAGCTATACATGGAGCCTAAAGCTCCACCAAACAAAACAGAATTAAATCTTTCAGGAGCACCGACTATTTCTTGAAAGCTCTTCACACTGTTCGAAAGCCACTGGTACAACCCTACGCTGTCGTTCAAACGATAGTAATCCAACAGAGAAGGAAGTAATGGAAGAATCATCGTAAATGCTAGCAAATCCAATAATAATGAGAAAAACACCAAATAAACTGTTTTGTTTGTTTTTCCCAAAACGTCATCATCGTAGGATATTTTCTTTCCATTGGCTTTAGGTTTTGTCTCACTTTTACTCTCGGCGACAGTATGCCGCTTCAGAATAGAAGTACCATTCATGGTCTCGGTTACGAATGATTCGCGGTTTGTTACAGTCCTTTTAGTCAATTCTGCGTTTTTGACAATTGGCGAATAATTTGTTGACCTAGTATGCACCATTATTAAGGCTAAAAATAAATAATTCCATTTTAATAACCAAACAATCTAAACACTATTCGCTGACAAACGTCCAAAATTATTTAACCATGACTACAATAAATAAGAATATATAAAATCACGTGTGACTATTTTACCTTACTTCAGAAGAATATAAATTTTATTCAGAGTAAAGTCATCACGGATACGAAACTTTCACTATAAGTATTAATTCACTCACATCCCCTCTCAAAAAAACGAGATTGGTTTGAAACGTAAACAGAAAGTTGTCAAAAAATACGTTGCCCTAAAAAATCGCGACTCGGGATCATCTATGACTTCTTCCTTTTTGTCTATTCTCCGAAAGAAACATTTTTTCTCGTAATCAAAAATTTCAATGACAGATGTATTGTTTATGGTACGTGTTTTAGTTGTCGCGATATTTAGCGGCATTTTAAATTTAAATACGTCTTGTATTGTACAACGTAAAATATAATCTAAAAAAATGTTGACGTCAAAAACTTTTTTATCTATTACGAAAAGAGGGAATGTTTTAAAGGTAAATTAAACAAATATATATACTTATTGCTGCCATTTATAGGTTATGTTAAAATGAGGTTATTATTTATTTGGATACTTATACCGTTTACCATTCATAATATACTGGTTGAGAGATATACATTTTATTGGTACTTATATGAATAATTTGTTTATCTCTAACGTCTCGTACATATTATTTCAGATCGTCCGTGAACATTACTTGAGAGACGACTTGTGGTGTGGTTCCTACAAGTGCTCAGTGTGCCATCATAATGACGACGAGTTGGTTTTAGACAGCTCCCCCGAATCCATTAGTTCCCTTTACACGCACCCCCACTACATTGTTCTTGATACAAACATTATTCTTAATCAGATTGATGTTTTGGAAGAAGACACATTGATTAATATAATTATTTTGAGCACCGTATTGAGCGAAGTCAAACGGCGAAGTACAACTGTGTATAAAAGGCTTTTAGATATTATTCAAAACCCGAGGAGAAAAATGTATACCTTCATAAATGAACACCACAAGTAAGTTTAACCTTTAGACATCTTTCGATAGCTGTCCGGTGTAACTTTAAAACATGAATCTGCGTAAATATTGACATTCAGAAGGCTTTTGTACAATAAAAGATGATGACTTTTGGTGAAATATGTTTACTTTTGTTTAAAACTAACTAATAAAGATATTGCCAACAAAATCACACAAACCTGACGCTGCTATTGCAGTGTATAGTACCACGGGCCTAACTTTCGCCACTGCAAAAGCAGTTTCCCGACCCCTTGATGTTAAACACCTTTGTGTAATAATATTATAAAATATTTTAAAATTAACAGTGCAAATAAAATGGCAAAAATGAAAGTGTATTTAAGCTAAAAAAATGTGGAAATTAGGCAAATTTAAATTAGATTAATTTGTAATATAATTTTTTGTAGTGAAAGTTAACAATTTTAAAAAAATATCAGGTGAAATTAATATTATTAAATTAAATTTTCATATCGAGCACTCTCTTTGTGGTTAGACATTTTAAAATATATTAAATGAAAGAAACACTGAATTGATGAATGAATCACAATAACCATATTTTTCAGACCATAAGACACACTTTTTTACTCCGAAAATTCAACCAAAAATCAGGGTGTATCCGATGCATTTAATCATTCAAAACATTTTTATTTTCTAAAAATTTAAAGATAAATTTTGGGGTGCATCACATGGTCTGATACGTCATCTTCTTCTTCTTCACCCTATTCTCGTCCACTTATGGACAAAGGCCTCCTCCATTTGCTTCCACGTCACTCTCTCTTGTGCAGACGCATCCAGATTATTCCGACATGTCTGTTCAGGTCATCCTTCCAACAGAGTTGCAGTCGCCCTGTACTTCTCTTAGCAGTCTTCTTGTCCATTTTTCATCCGAGCTTCTGGCTACATGACCTGCCCATTGCCACTTTAGAGTCGCTACCCAGTAGATGATGCCAGTGACCTTTGTTTTTTCTCTCACCATATTGTTTCTGACTCTGTCTCTTAGGCTTATTCCTAACACGGATTTTTCCATGGCTCTTTGAGCCATGGAAAAATCCATGATTTTTATCTCGATTTTTAGCTCGATTTTTAAACATATTCTATGTATTTATCAATTTTAAATTAAATTAAAAATTCAGATTACTTTTATATAAGCATTTTAAAGTAAGCCAATATTTTACGCATTATTTTAAAACTACCCTATCAAAATATTAAACGATAATCGTGGAGGTATCCTCGTCTTCTATACTACTGTTTTCGCCTGTGAGAAAGGTATTTATTTGCTTAATTCATAAAAAGTCATATTTATCTCTCTTTTCTAGAGATACATACGTGGAAAGGCTCCCCGGAGAATCGGCAAATGACAGGAATGATCGTGCCATTCGTGTGGCGACGGCCTGGTATGATAAGCACATCTCCCTTAGTATCGGGCATAAGGTAAAGGATGATGTAAAGTTGAGGACGATTCTCTTAACGGATGATGCGGAAAATTTCCGGAAAGCAACAGAAGAAGGAATACTTGTTTGTAAAGGTATTATTCATAATTGTACTCGTATAACTTTTATTTACTAACTATCACATCATCTCTCCGATGGGGTAAGCAGACACAAATAACTACATACTGCAACTACATGTTAAGAAAAATTTGTAATTTTAATTTTCTGATATATTATTCCATATTAAATAGTTTATTGTATTCTTTATATTGTAAATCTTAACCGTAAATAATTCATTATTTATTTTATCGCACACTATAAAGTTTAAATGATTTTAGCTAGGAACTATGTTGCCAGTCTGAAAGGATGTATAGGTCTCGAAGACAAACTCTCCCATAAGACCTTCATAATAGAAGACAATAAGGAAGCTCTGTTTCCGCCGCACCTGACTCCAGCACAGGTGCAGGATGGTATCAAGAACAGAAGGCTGATGCAAGGATCATTTCTGGCTTCTAGGGACAACTTTCTGGAAGGTTCAGTCAACGTTGAGGGCTATGAAAAATTTGTGAGTGTTGTTACCCAACTTTTAAAATAATGTTAAATGTTCATCTGTAAAAACCTTCAATAAAAAAAATATGTTACCATGTCATTATATTTACATTATTAAGTACCTTCCATGACAATCGTGTTGAAAAAAAATTATATGAAATGACTTTGATAGCATTATTGTTGTTTTGTTTTTTGAGTTAGTTTTTGTGGTTCTAGATCTTAGTCCAGGGCCGAGTGGGTTTGAATCGAGCAGTGGACGGAGATATTGTAGCTTTGGAATTACTTCCGGAAGACCAGTGGACCAGCCCAAGTGAAATAGTCCTTGAAGATGTTGAGGAAGATCCTGGAGATATCTTAGATGACGAGAAACTCGTTTTAGCTGAAGAAAAGAAGAGCAAGAAAAAAGCTATAGAGAAGCAACCAACCGGCAAGGTTGTGGCCATCATCAGAAGGAAATGGAGACAGTACTGCGGTATTTTACAACCTAGCATCATCAAAGGTTAATTTTTTTCATTATTCTTTAAAATATTTTAATTAAAATTAAATATTTTTTTCTTGTTGTATACAATTAATTTATTATATTGTATACAAACATGTTTTTATTTTTATCTATCACATTTCTATAAATAAAATCTGTATTTAAATAAGTTTTTTTTTTACTGCATGTTTATAGTTCCATCCATTTTTCAATTTTTCCAAATTTCGTATCATAAAAGAAACCAATATTTTTACAGGCAACACCCGCCACCTGTTTGTTCCCGCCGAACGCAAGATTCCCAAAGTCCGGATAGAGACCCGTCAGGCTGAAATTTTGAGCTCTCAGAGGATCATTGTGGCCATCGACTCGTGGCCCAGGAGCTCTCGGTACCCCCTCGGTCACTTTGTCCGGGCCCTCGGAAAGATCGGTGACAAGGAGACCGAGAACGAAGTTCTTCTCTTGGAGCATGATGTTCCTCATAGCAAATTCAGCGAGGCTGTCCTTAGCTTCCTCCCCAAACTCCCGTGGATCATTACCGATGAAGTAAGTTTATCCATTTTTATATCAAACTTACTAGTATTCACAAACTAACTTTTTTAACAAGTTATTTTTGTTTATATTCTTGGAAAATCGAATGTCTACTAGTCTTATAATACAGATCTTTTAAAAATAGTCAATTTCCATGTACTGTTTTACAATCCTTCAATATGTATATATAAATAACATTAATTCAGCATCTTATTTATCATCTCAAACTTTCATTAGTTCCCGATTCAGTTGCCAATTTTGTCACACTTTCTATTGTAGCTGAAATGTTTACTTCATTAGTGTGTATTTTCTTTTTTAACTTGTAGGCATGATATTTATTTTTCATAAATTCATTATATCAAAAATCTTACCAGATACAATGGCATTTACTAGGGCAGATTCACACTTTGACTTTGGTTTAAAGTAATCGACTTTATTCTTTTTGTTTTGAATTAAAATCTCTAGATTTTTTAATGCTTCTTGATTACGCTGTAAAAAAAATCCAATTAAAAAAAAATAACATTTTTGTTCTACCTCAAACAAAATATGTGTAAATAATTATAATGTAATATTATTATTTTTCTATAAGACCATTTATATGACGACCTTCGTGAGTGCTTAGACTGCCACACCGAAGGCCCTGGGTTCAATTCCCGGTGATTGCTGTGTGATTGTCACACTGTCTTTGGTCTGGTGTAGAATTCACATGATAATAAAATGGCGATAGATTAGCTGCCTATCACACGTCACGAGAATCAATATGATAGCTATACCCTTTACATCGATTTGGCTAGTGCTGTAGTGACGTAAAGAGCGATTCCACAATATAATAATAGTATACTCACACGGACATCATTCAAGAGTTTATCAAATGATTCAGGAGTTCTGCAACGTTTTGTCCTTTCCCATGACTTAAATAGTGGTATGTCTTTAATGTATATAGACTTTTCAATCTCTCGTATTTCTAAAATTATAAAACCATTTTCTTTAACAGCTGAATGAAAAATTGCTTTATCAACTTAATATTTTATGACATTTATAAATAATATTTTATTTTACAATTTCTAGTAATCTTAAAATATTTAATGAAGTGAATGCAATGCGAATGAAAGTATTTGAATAAAATAATGAAAGATGTTATTTGTTTTTTTATTTTTATTTTGTTGAATAGCTTTTTACATAATTACAGCGCAAGCAAAATCGATGCAGAGGGTGGGAAAATATAACATCAAAGGAAATATGCATAGAACCATGCGAATAAAAATATGACAAATATCATTGTTGCTCTTATCGTGATCATAACTCCATTAAAAGAGCTCTATCTCAGTTGCTAACTCCTTTAGAAGACGACTCCCCTTAAATACTGGATAAATTGGAGTGCTTTTGTGCGGCAATTTGGGGCATAAAATAAGATATACCCCCTTGCTCTGCTAAAGCTGTCATTGTTTTTTGGACACACAAAAACAATGGTAAAGAAAGTAGATGTAAACGGACCAAAAAATAGGGGAAGACAGTAATAGACCAAGAGATAAAATAGTTTGCTCTATCTTAATTACATAATACTCTTAGTAAATATAGTTTATTCAATAGGTGTTATTAAATATTTTGTACCTTCATCTTCTAATTTCTTCAACTGTTCCATTGCTTCTATTTTCCCATTTCTTATAATATCTCTTTGCAGCTTGACTCGGTCAATTGTACTCTGGATACATCGTATTTCAGCATACAGCATATTCAGTTCCTTGGCTTCCTTTTCTAATTCCATTTGAAGTAATCTGTCCAAGAAAATATACAATAATTAATGAGGTACCAATAATAATGAATTACAAATAATGTTTTATAAATACCTCGGGAATTCTGTAAAGGAGTCAGTATCAGACTGGATATTTCTCACAACTTCCACAAGATGATGAAGTTTTTCGCAAAATTTTGGCAATTGTTCGACTGTGAATTGTTGTCCTCCATATCTGAAAACATTATATATTTATATAATATTTTCTTTTCCTTCTTCTTCTTCTCTGTTGTAGACCTATGTGGTCTGTTCTCCAGAGTGTTGCTCCTCCTGTGAGGTAGACTCCCAGCTGTCCTTCCATCTTTTAGGAGATCTTCCACAAGGACAAGTCCCATGAGGCCAATTATGTAGTGTAATGTGGTGTGTCTGTCTGGTGGTGTCCATTCTTTGAACATGACCCTTTTTTTTGCTGTTTTCCTGCTCCATCTTATAATATCCTCAACCTCACATATCTCTTTTATGCTGGTGTTCCTCACACGATCTCTCAGTGTCTTGCCTGCTATCGTCCTCAGTGTCTTCATCTCGGAAGTCCTCAAAATTTGCTTGATCTTTACTGTGTCTGCCCTCGCATCGACGCCATATGTCATTATTGGTCTTACGCATGCTTCATAGATTCTCTTCTTACTCTTAATGCCCATGTCTTGGTTTTCGCCAGAGATTGCAGCTGCCTTGTTTACTTGGGCTTGTATTTCTTCCTACAGATCAGCTCCTCCCACCAGGTCTATGCCTAGATACTTGAAGGTCCTGACCTATTCTATGGGTTGATTTTCTATAACCAGGTTACATGTTTTGGGTGTTTTGGAAAAGGTCATACATTTTGTTTTTTCAATAGAATCGTCTTGTATTTCTTACAGGTGTGATGTAGTCTGTCTAGCATTTTTTGTAAGTCATTATTGTTTTCAGCTATGATTATAGCATCGTCTGCATAACAGACCACATTGACGATTTTATTTTCCAAATATTATAAAAGAAATGATAGGAACCCAACTTAGTTTATGCTGCAGAGAATATCATAGATCGTCTATATAAGTGATTAGTTATTGTTTCGATATGGTTGCGTATAATGCACCGTAGCTACTGTTATCTATCAACAAAAAAAATATCCACCTTACAGAATTCTTTCCTCTATTTGTCACTGTCATACATATAATTTTCTAAGGGTAACGCCACTGTGAAACTGTAAAAATTTGTAGTAAATTTCAATTTAGTAGGCTTATATGTTGAATGGTATTTGAGAATCTCTAGGCTTATATTTTGAATGGTATTTGAGTATCACAAAGAAAATTACGAAAGGATATTTACCTTTTATCTGTAATGACTGGTAATGTACACTGGCTATCTTCCAATTCTTCCAACTCATGGCCAACTTCTTGGTGAGTTTCAAACTCGCTTACTTCAACTGTTGCATTTAAATTTAGTATTTCATTTTGAGTCGTATCTTCAACTGCATTCGTAGTTACTTCCACCATATTTGCTACTGCATTTGTTTCTGCACCAGAGACTGCCATTGATCTAAAATGATTAGATGTTTTATCTAACTGAACTTCATTTATAACACACTTACATTTATAGTATTCAGAAAAATTATGTTGTAAAAAGCAGAAAATAATTTCTTCATTAGGGAAACTCAAATTTATAACCCTTATATAATCCAGGATGTAATGCTTTTAAACCAATTAAGTTACACAAGGAACATGATTTAGCATATTTTTTGGAAAATATATTTATTTAATGTAACACTCATGAAGAAAGCACATTTTTTTTAAACCGCCCTACCTGCGGGTAACTTTCCGAGAAATATGCAAAAAATAATTATGAAACATCGAAGACTCGACCGGTAACTTCGCCTGCCATTGAAGAACTATCACACTTGTGAAGATTTGTACTCAAGTGTTTTGGGACACGCGCCTATCCCTAACGGCTTGTAGATTTTAGGTACAAGCGCGTACGTGACACGGGATAGCGCAGAATGGTACAGTCAAAGTGTGCGTATCACGTATGTTCACTTGCATAGGATGGTTAATTAAAATTTTATGTATCAAAAAACGCAACAAAATATTTGTTAGCATATATTATTTTCCTTACGTATTTTCTATTAGATTTCCAATTAGGGATATTTCTGTTGATTGTGTTGGGGCTATTGATGATGAGTCATTTGAAGTCGTGCTGGAAGAATCTGCATTTTTCTTGCTATGCTTAAAAATCTTGTTAACGTAATGTCCAAAAGATCTTGCTACCTTGTTGCTGCTCGTATTGGAACTGTTTTTTGAATTGTTTGCCATTTTTTTTTTATATTTTCTTTTCTTTTAAACTCAAATAATTTTATTATATTTAGTACATATTTATCCCACTATTATCTAAACTGAATCAAAATATTATTAACATCAACCAAACTGACTGAAATTTTTTTGATTTTTTCTGCTTTTAAGATTAGAACATGTTTAAATTTTTGTACATTTCAAATGGTTGTTCAACATGTTTGGTTTGTAACTTAGCAATTACATATAAGTAGGTCCTTTATGTTATTAATATTTGGGGTATTTTTCGACATTTACATAATGATTTATTCTGAACATTTGTTTATTATCATTAAATATTTTTTAATTATTATTTTACTGCCAAATTACTATTTTCTTCGATACTTTATCCTTCCTGTACACATATTTAGATGTAATTTATAATTAATTTTAACTATTGACGTGTTTTTTTTTTCTTGATAGCAAAATGTTTGGTGCAACTCAGATAATATAAATTATTTTTGATCTCTAGGATGTAGCTAAGCGTGTAGACCTGCGTCATATTGACGTGTGCTCTGTGGATCCACCAGGCTGCACTGACATAGATGACGCACTCCACTGCCGTGAGCTCCCCAATGGTAACTATGAGGTGGGCGTCCACATTGCCGATGTTTCCCATTTCATCCGCCCCGGCAATGCCATGGACAAGGAGGCTGCGCTACGAGCAACTACTGTCTATCTCGTGGACAAAAGAATTGATATGGTGCCAGGTACTATTTATTTGACATTTGAAATCTGTAAATAAGTTATGTGAATAGCAAATGTATGAATCTTTGTAATATGATTTTTTTAAATGATTTCTCATATTATGAATTTCATTATTTTAGACTTGCTAAGTTCCAACCTATGTTCTCTCCGCGGTGGAGAAGAACGTTTTGCATTTTCTTGCATTTGGGAAATGGACAGTGGCGCCAATATCCTTAGTACCAGATTCCACAAGAGCATCATCAAATCCCGCCGGGCCATGACTTACGAGGAGGCGCAGTTGAGAATAGACGACAAATCGCAAAATGACGCTCTTGCTAAATCGCTGAGGTCGCTCAACAAGTTTGCCAAGATTCTCAAGAAGAAGAGGATAGATAATGGAGCATTAGTTCTGGCCTCGATGGAAATCAGATTCCAGGTAATTTATGTATATAAACTTTGTGATATCCGCCATTTCAGAGATGCATTTTATGTTCTTGTAATTTTCTCAAAATATTTGTCAGACATAGATTTTGATATAAAATTTATAGAAACTTAGATGACATCTATAATAAACTACTGTAAACTTAGAAGCTTTAAAAAAGAGCACTGTAGATGAAACGTAGAAAAATCATAAACAAAATACGGATAGTACATACTCACAATACCAACGGTAGCATAAGCTTTGCGGCTATTTTTGTGAAATTTGAAATATTCACTTCTCAAATTGTATTTTTTGTTTGATATTATTATCATGAACCCCACACTTGAAAAAAAAATGCTTCTTCCTTATTTGTGCATTTACAATGTCATTAATATGGAATAATTGACTTGAATGTAGAATACTTTTTAAAATATAGAAACTTTTTTTTTACTTTTTAAAAATTAGTCAATAATATAAAAATAGTGTTAATATCGACCCTACATCCCGATGTGGAACTTAGCCTCCTCCACAATGGTCCTTCACTGACTTCTGTCTATGACCATCTCTCTATATTCCCCAACTCTTTCCATTTTCTCACAATCTTCTTCCATGCAATCCGCCCATATTTTTCTCAGTTAATATATCATTGACAATTAATTTTAAATGAATGCGCGTTAAGATATATTTTGTACCTTAAGTGTGTATTTTTATTATGGAGATTATTATAACGTGCAAAAAATGCCTCCCTAGAATAACTTACCCCAGTTGGGAGGTATTAAAACCATGTACTTGGTACAACATAGAATCTCATAGACATTTTCATAAAATAACCTTGGTTTTTAGGTGGATTCAGAGACCCACGACCCGATTGATGTTGAGGCCAAGAAGATGAGGGAGACCAACTCGATGGTGGAAGAGTTCATGTTGCTGGCCAATATATCTGTGGCACAGAAAATCGAGCAGGAGTTCCCAGAATGCGCCATGTTGCGACGTCACCCTGAGCCTCCGCAAGCCAACTTCGACCCACTCATCAAGGCTGGAAACAATAGAGTAAGTACTATTTTGCTCCGTATCCCTTATATAAAGGACAAATAATATTTTGAATTTGGGGGATTTCTGCATTACTATATTATAGTTTGATATTTTTTCTTAATCTTATTTTGTTTGTTGTTATTTTATATAGATTAACCTTGAAATACTGATAAAAAATGTGTTCATGAAAATCTTAAGGGTGAAATAAAGAAATAAAAACTTTGTATTAAATTTTAGATTTTTTTTTGTTGGTATTTCGAATGTCCAGTATTTTGATTTCTTAAAAACATGTATTTAAAAAGAAGTATTGAGGTATCATTATGTAAATGTAAGATAAAATTTCTCATTTTTACTATAAATATAAATTTTATTAAAATTGTTTAACCACCCTACATATTTGAATGTACGTGATACGTTCATTGTGACTGTACCATTCTGCGCTATCCCGTATCACGTACGCGCTTGAGAAAAAGTAATGTACCTAAAATGTACAAACTGTTAGGGATACGCGCGTGTGCCAACAACACTCGAGTACGAGTCTTCTTAAATATAATAGTTGTACAAGGAGTAGTTGACGTTTCGTAATTTAAAAAAATAAAAAATATATAATTAAATTTCATTAAAAAAAACTGCTTTTTTTTGCACGTTTCTCGGAAAATAACCCAAAGGTAGGGCGGATAAAGTAAATATTAAAAATATTTTTGAAACACATTTTGTAACTGAGCCAGGACAATCACTCTATTGAAGTTCAGTCTTAAGCTGGTCAGCACCTTCTATTCTAAATTATTCAATATGATTTTATATATGATGTGATACCACAAATTGTATGCTTTTTACAGAATCATAAAAGTTTTTTTTTTTCTTACAGGGTTTTGACATACAAACTGCAACAGGTGGGCAGTTAGCCAACTCATTGAATGAAGCCACGATCGAGGACAATCCATTCTTCAATACAATGCTGCGAATCCTAGCAACTCGCTGTATGATGCAGGCTGTCTATTTCGCCAGTGGCACAGTGGCCAAACAGGAATTCTTCCATTACGGTCTAGCCTGCCCGATATACACACATTTTACATCACCCATCAGACGGTACAATTATTTTAAACTTCTTTTGATAGTGCTATGGAGTCCCCACGAGGCGAGATACTCGCTCATGTTAGAGAGGGTTCAGAAAAGATTTCTAAGATATCTCAACATGAGGGAGTTTGGTAGATATCCGTGGCTCTATCCCACTGCATTCCTCTTGGGCATGCTAGAGACCAATAGCTTACAGATAAGAAGGGATGGGTGCACACTTACCCATTTCTTCAGACTTATCAGGGGATTCTTTGAGAATTCCGTCATCTTGGTGGCTATCCATCTTTATGTTCCGGATGATTATCTTCGATAGCGTCAGCACAGATTGTTTTATCTCCCAGCATGCAGAACCAACCTGCCTCTGGTGATGCCGGTGGGAGAACAATCAAACTGCTGAACATGATCGCTTCGGAGATCGATGTCTTTCATATTCGTGAAAGTACATTCAGAAGATAAATACTCTTGACTTTGGGGAGTATCTTGTATTCCTAATGTCGAACCATCTCTCATGCGTTCCTGGTATTATATATTTATTATATTTTATCTGTTCTCAATAGATGTCTTAAACTATTATATAAAAAGTGTTTGTAATATCTTTTGAGAAAATAAACTGATTTGATTGGATTTGATCACTAAAACAAATGCTTTCTCACCGTAGTGATTTCCTGGGAAGCGTTTCCTGTTGCCTTCTACAGTGATTTAATGTAGAAGTTACCTTCCCTTAGCTAGTGGGTTTCGGTCTTCTGACACCGAAGATGCACCATACGCCCTCTCTTTCTGTCTGCTATGACCCCGATGGTATGGTCAGTGATCAAATTACCCGGGACTCGCAGGGTCACGAATACCAGAAACACCAGGGAGTCGGACTTACTGGAAATATACTTACTTACATACTTACTTACATACCTTCCAGCAAGGTATGTCCCACTGTGGCACTTCCAGTCATTCGAGTTCCATAAGTATTTATAACTAATTTGATTATTTCATACTTGTCTGGAAAAAATAATTGTGAACTTACTAACTACTAACCATCACTCCATTTCTCCAGAGGGGAAGGCAAAGAGGATTGACCTCCATACTGCTCTATCCTGACATACCTCTCGAGCTTCCTCTAACCCGCACAGGTTTTTTTCTACACTAAATACGAGCGAGAAAAAAATATTTTTGCTTGTATTTTGACACTAAATTGATGAAACAGAAAAATGTCGGATGACATTCGACATAGGACTCACTGGAATAAAATCGATGTGGAATGCCATTCGACATAGGACCGGAAAGAGTTTATAATATGAAGTTTTTTCTTTTTTTTAATCAATGTTTAAATAAAGTTTTAAAACTCAATGAAAGTGCATATTAATTAACCTTTTTTTTTACATTACTTGCCACTTTCATGTGTACATTTTTGTTTTTAGATACGCCGACATAATAGTTCATCGCTTGTTGGCAGCGTGCATCGGAGCCGATTGCACCTACCCTGAATTGCTTGACAAGCGGATCACCTCAAAGTTGTGTGAAAATCTCAATTATCGAAACAGGATGGCTCAGTACGCGGGAAGGGCATCCGTTGCCCTGAACACTCATGTAAAATTACAATCAATTATATTATTATTTTGTTGAATCGGTCTTTACATCATTAGAGCACGAGCCAAATTGATGTAAAGGGTATAGTTATTATATTGATTCACGTGACATTGAAAGGTAGCTCATTTATCGCCATTTTATTGTCACGTGAATTCTACACCAGACCATAGACAGTGTGACAATCATACTGCCAACACCGAGTATCAAATTTGGGACCTTTGGTGTGGCAGTCATACCACTTACCACTCGACTACGAATATGTAGTAAAACTCCAATTATCCTAATTAATGAGAGCCAGACATGAACTGGATATGCAAAAATTGGATTATTAACCATTCAATTAAGGCAATGATTGAAAGAAAACACAAAAATTCCTCATGATCACTTATGATCACTTTTGAAGTAATACAGCGAATTGAATTAATAACTCGCTTAAACTTGTCCAACGTGTTTTTCTTTACGTCAGAAATAGTGGATATAATATCTCTACATTATAAATTTCGGCCAATCGTTTACCAGACACTCCTTTGTTCAGTTCTACAGTAATTTTCACTTTGTCACTCATTGACAAAACAACTCTTTTTTCATTTAGAATACATTTTTCTTACAACGACAACAAAAATGGCGCTACAGCCCATTATGGGCCCCAACCTCTTCTAGAGTTCTTCGCCACCCTCCCCTGTCCATTGCCCGCATTCTCCTGTTTGTAACACTGATTGCTCTGAGGTCCCCCAGATTCGGTCTTCCCATACTTCGCTTTCCATCTGATTGTGTATTGAGAATCTTCCTTGGACTTCCATCTATTTCCTGATCCTAATATTTGGCAGTGCGGATGACTGGAGTTCAGAGTTCTACTATAGTCAGATGATTAATAATATTAAACTTTTTTTTACCTTCTTCTTTACAAATCAATAGTTAAAAAAAGTTTACCATTAATACATAATTGAAAGCTTTAAGTCTTGTAGGAGTCTTAAATTAGTAAAGGGTTCTTGCGAAGTGTACTTGCAAAAGTTTTCTTGCTACTGAACGCTTCAGTTAAGACTTGAATTTTCTGTTCTGGAATTTTAATATGAATTTAATTTGTTTTCTAGCTATTCTTCAGAGGAAAGGTTCAACAAGAAGAGGGATATATTTTATTTGTCAGGAAGAATGCTCTTCAAATTCTTATTCCCAAGTTTGGGCTGGAAGGAGTTTTATACTTAACAAGCAAGAAATTGAAGGAAAATCCTAATGCCCCCCATTTTGTCTACAATGAAGAGGTAATTATGTCTTACTTTAATTGTAAATTGTTTTAATTATTCAAATGGAATTGTCAGCTTTCAATAATCACTTATGGAAGGCTGGAGAGCGCACTATGAAAGTGAAGCTTGGAGTTGGCAAAAGGAGGTGGGATAAAGCCAGTAGAAATGAGATTTCTTAGACTAATATGTGATAAATCTGTATATGATTGAATGTTAAATGCAAATATGAAAAATGAATGCGGTGTGAGTGAGAGGATTATAAACGAAATAATGAAAGTTCATTAAAATGGTTTGGATACATGAAAAGAATGAATGAAGACAGAATGGTGAAGAAAGTGTATGAAAATGACGTAAACGGAACAAGAAATAGAGGAAGGCTGAGAAAAGCATGGCACAATGAAATATTTAATGTCAGCCACGTTAGGATTCGGAGAAATCAACGTGTGTGCATTACACGGGAGAAGTATGTCAGGACGGTCCGGGAAATGGCGTGATGGTTATTTTATTTATAAGCTTTAGAAATCTTCGTTTAAGTTTTTTCTTTGATCAATTTCTGTAAATATTGATTATAAAGAAACTCTACAAAATATTAAATAATATTTTAAAATAAAGTGCATAATTCAAATTGATTTATAAATTCTGTATTTTTTTAGGAGCACACTCAGAAATGTGGCAACATTGTTTTCCATTCCTTCGATCCGGTTTCAGTTCGGCTCAGTTTAGATTCAAGCAATGTCCAACATGAGAAGCTGGTCTTTGAGCTGGTGACTCCCTACATCGAAGGATTCAGCATTCCTCCATCGGAAGATGTTGAATGTGTAGAAGTCAAATGTCCCAAGAGGAAAGAGGACAAACCAAAAACAACAGATAGTGAATCGGCAGTGAAAAGCAAAAAGAAACGCAACAAATAATTTAGTTATTTATTTGTGTGTTTTTGGTTCTTATTCTATACATATATTATACTTTTTCAATTGGTACATTAATATAAAATAAAAAATATTTTATAATATTTGGTTATGTATTATTTGAAGTAGGAAGATTTGGTGAGGAATTTAGTATATAATATTATTATTTTTTAAGACAAATGAGAATGAATCTTTTTTTTACATATTTATAATAATAAAAATATATATTTTTTAGTAAAAGACAACAGTTCATAATATTCTTAAATACCGTTCATAATAATGTAATATTATATATAATTTTTTTACTTGATGAAAACAAAATCATACAATAGAAACAATATAAACAAAACATAAATAGTATGATGACATCCATTGCACCAGTTTAAAATGTTTTTTTTTTTTCAAAAAATATTTTTAAATACAACGTAAATATTTTTAAAATTACACACTTAATACAAAAAAAAATCCTAATTATATTTGTGTGACAAATAAATTTTATTTCAAAATAATTTTTTAAATAATATTTTTTTTTTTTGTATTTTACGTTATACACCTTTAATTACTTCTTCTAACCACAGATTAACACAAATGAATAAATAAAAAAAATTCGATTGTTGCACACTAATATTGAGAATATTTTGATATATATTTTTTTGTTATTCCAAAGTACAATTTGTAGCCACATAAACCCCCAATATATCTAGATATGTACATACAACTTAAACAAACTCAGTAATGTATTATTTGCAAACTACATAACAAACATGCTATTATTTAATCAACATTAAAACCACGCTAAAATAACTTAATTATATGTCAACACAAAATGAAAATTATGCTCTTACATTAACATAGTTAAAACATACATCATATCTTAATTAGCTATTATTCCATGGCAAGATTTCATCTGAATTCTTTAAGAGGAAAAAATATTACAAAAAGTAAATAGAAAAATTTGTTTGATTAGGAAACTGATTATTTCAAATAATCGTTTTCAATAGGGAGATACAAAAAATGTACACCATAAAATAATGTCTTAACGTGTTTCTTCGGAAATTATTATTCTTTTCATTATATCAACAAATTAGTTCATTTTATTTATATTGTATTATGTGAGTAATACAAATTTTTGTCTATGAGAACAGGGTTAATATTAGGTGGGAAATATTTTCCTTTAGTCCAATTAAGGGTTAATATCGTCTCGTTTTAATATATTTAAAAATAAAAAGTAAAATGTGAATTTTAAATACATACATAGTTATTGTTTTGGGTCTTAAAAGGGCCCGTATGAAAGGAAAGGCAAGAGATAGTCGTCTGCGATGGTACGGGCGTATTTGCAGAAGACCACTTATTCAAAGGCCCTACAACCGGACACAGGAAAGAGAGGAACAGGTCAGCCTCTGGCAGTTTGCCTGTCAACTGTCAACATTTTTAAAAAATGCTGCAGAATAGCCCAAGACAGAAGCCGGCCGAAATTCTATTAATAAGCCAAATAGGAGAGAAAATATGTCATAATAATGGTTTTGCCACGAATAAGACAATATGAGATTTTTTGATTAATAAGATTTGTATTTGATAGCTGGCAAGGCACTACGAAATAGAATAAGGAAATCAAGGATAAGGGAGATATGCGAGGTCGAGGATGTCGTTAGATGGGGAAATCAAAGGAGAATGGATCCATCTTCACTGTGTTGCACCCCAAGGTAGACGACCCCCGTGCAGACCACCAAAAAAATGGATCGACAGCTGGGAGTCGACCTCGCAGGAGGCCAATTCCTCTTAAGAAACAGGCCACAAGGTATGAAGAAGAAGAAGGTATTTGATAGCTGTATGAATCTTACTATTAAATAAACTTATTTTTAAACTAATTAAGTAATCCACACTAGACACAATATTCACAGAACAATACACCACACATTAAAATATTGACATTAATTATCATTTATATAAAACTGAAACATTAATATAGTATACAAGAACTTAAAAAAAGGTTTATATTTTTAGTAAATGAAACTGCGCTTAGGCACTTTTAAAATATTTGAACCATGATTAAAAATTATTAGTGTAAAAATGATTTTAAATGAAGTACTAACGCACTATGCCATATTTATTAGTGTGTCAGTACTTCCTTCCAGAAAACTCACGCAAAAGTAATGTCAACTCACATTCTCAAGTTTTTTGTCTTTGGATAATATTTTCATTAGTTTGCATCTAAATATATTTGTGTGTATTCCATTAAATAAATTATATTGACATAAGACGAATGTCATTGGCATTGAAGTAGGTATTATTCTGTTTTTTGGATTTCATTTCATAAATGTGAATTATCGAATATCCTCTTCTTAACTTGTTTTACTTCAGAAAATCCTTAACTATGTTATTAAAAGTAATTAGAATAAAACTATAATAAATATAAATAATAAATTCAATAATAGCATAATTATTTCTTGAACCGTAACATAAAACTCGATATAAAATATTGAATATTGATGGAAACGTCAGAATTTTGAAAAAACAGTGTATGATAGAATACCAAATTAATAATTAAGAAAGGAATGTAAGTCAGACGAATACGTCCGAAATAAAATTGAGATATGGTCATGAGGAATGCCCTAGCAGGGTAAAATATGCCACTCCTATAAAATATAGTCAAATTTCTAAAAAAAAACTGATGTATTCATCAATATCGAGTACAGAAATAGCAGTTATCAAAAACCAAACAGTCGAAATTTAGATCCAGTATAAATGATACCATTCACAAAACATTATTTTCATATAAAACTATACTAAAACATAACAATGGAAGCATTATTAAAAACATAGAGAAAATCGCAACAACTAATCTTATGTACACTAAAAATTCAAAAAACAAATATATTAAGTTAATAAATATCTTTGAGATAAAAAAGTTTATAAATATCTTTAGAGGGAGTTGGTAGAAGGCAGCTGTCCTGGCTGCGGAACATAAAAGAGTGGACAGGAATTACAAGAGTTCAGAACCTGTTCCAAGTGCCGCAGGACAGAGATGCTTTTGCTGCAGTGATCGCCAACGTTAGGAGGACCTGACATGGCACCGAAAGAAGAAGAAGATTGCTCAGTACTCCCATACACAAAATGTGAAATATTTTATGTGTTTTCAATTCTGTCTACAATATTACTACTTAAATCTATGGAAATGAGAATACATTAGTACTGATTTTTGTCTCACCAAATGAAAATGGATTTTGACGGATTATACATAAATCTAAACATCTAAAACACTTTATTATAATAATATATTGTAGGTATATCCTAAGTTTATAAATTTGCCATGCAATTTTTTTTTCCTTTTTTGTAAAGACAGATATAAGTACCCATATATTTTTTCTTATTATCTTATGCTATCTAAGGAAAATGGTTTTCTAAATATTTCGTGCCAAGTTATTCCTAATGTTACATAAAACCAGAAAAGGATTCGTTAACTAAAACAACACATTTTATTAATAAAAAACTAAAAAAATCTTACAAATTTTATTTTTTTATATGAATTTTTAACATTTGGTCACCCTGTGCGTAATTGAGTAAGTCGTCGATTTTAATTATAATGATCAAGTCTCACTCACGTACATTGTTGGCTTCATAATATGAAGCATATTATGTCAAATCTAAATAGGGCGACTACAATTTAATAAATTTTATATAAAAAATTTAACAATGTAACCCTACAATTCGCGATTTTTCTTTTAATTTTAAAAATAATATTATGTTTTTGCTTGTAATGAAACGTACTTTTTTTCGTATGTTTATAATAAAACCAAAAAAACAACGTCATGGTTCTTATATGAATCAGCGTTCATTTATAACAATTATTATTTGAAATGATGCTGTGGTGAATAAATGATATGTTCAAAATTCATTAAGGTTACCTCGATCACCAATAATAACTTATTTTTAAACTGAAGCGAATCACGAAAGTCACCTATGCGCAACATGCCAAACTTCAAATCCAAAATTTGTCGGTAAAACAGTTTTCTATTAAACCTATGTAGTTTCCAAAATATGGAGATGGTTGAAACGTATTATCAGCAACGCGTCAGTACTTGTTTATACCACTCAATACAAAATATTAAGAAAAAACTTCGGTTGATTCATATTTGCATCACGGCGTAATGTAGGGTTAGAAAATCGATAACCAAACGTGCTGAAAATCTGGTACTGATTTTTTCCAAATTAGGGTAGACCGAGGCGGATCGGATCACTTTTTTTTTGAGAATATTTAAATCATACTACAGTATAATATATGAAACTTTTATTGACAAAATAGTAATCAATAACAATCTAGCTACGCAATAAACATTTCAAAACTTAAAATTTTCATGAATTCTCCAAAATATGAACTAAAAACTTGAAAGACAGAAATATCCGAATCGCCCCAATTATCGGGGCGAATAGGATCGTACATAACATATAACTAAATTAAAAATTTCTTAACACTTAGCTTTGGAATCATTACCAACATTTAGATAATGAATAGCGAAATCAATATTAATAAGTAACACATAAATCACATATATACGGGCCTTTTTTTACTGTTTCTAAAGTCTTGAAGAATTCGGCTCTTTCGGAATTCGGAATTCTTTTCATACCGTCAATTTTTGCTCTAAAGTCTCTAAACAATCCTTCTGGTTTCCGAAAAGTCAACTGCTTATTTCTTTCCATAAAGCGATGGAACCAGCCCTGACCAGCCATTCCTAACTGCTCTGTTAGAATTGTGTTTAATTTTTTGACGATCTGCGAATTCAAATGCATATTTACGAATCGCCATGGGTGTAATTCCGAAGCTATGACTCGCTAAGTGCAGTAAACGGCCCGCTAAAATCTTTTCAGCAGTCTCATCTAAGGCTGGCTGTCCACCAATCGTTTTAATGACACTTCTGGAGAAAGTAACTCTTCTTTGTAGATTCGTTTTTGGTAATTCATAAATCTCAGCAGCCCGACTTAAGGTTAACTCTTTGGCCAAGACTTTATTTGCAATTTCTCTCATTTCTTGGGACCATTCTCCCGCATTAGTCTTTCTATTGTACGTGCGAACCATCTACAAGGAAATAAAAACGCATCATTAATTTCAAATATAAAACAAATCATTTAAAAATAGTGATCCTATTCGCCCCCGATGACGCGATCCGAATAACCCCGTATTAAAGACTTGAAATAAATACTATTTTCACATTAACCTGTAATATTTTGCTTAAAAACTAAAATGTTTTCTAAAATAGATCCATTCCTAATCAATATAAGACATATAATTCAAAGTTTGAACACATATCCTTAGAATTACACAAATAAATGGTAAGCACCTACCTTAGATGCGCAGCAAAATTGTAACACACACAAATACCAGACGTGCTGGCGCGCATCTTTGACACTGATGTACAAGTCGAATAGAAACATTGCCAACGGCGGGAGGTGCGGGATATAAAAGGGTCGTAAGGCGCCAGTCACTTGCGTTCCGCGTCAACGCGTTATTCAAATATTACCAAATTTCTTATTTTGATCCGATTCACCCACCGATCCGATTCGCCTCGGTCTACCCTACTCTCTTACCATAATTAATTATTATGTTTTACATTTACACAAAATACCATGGTACAATAAACAAACATAACGCTATCAAGCATATCTATCGTTTTAAGAAGTTTATTAATTGGTATGTATCTACGTTGGTTTACGTTTAAAATAATCCATAGCATCCAACAACAAAAAAAAGAGTAGGTAATTGAAAACTGTTATTGATATATATATTTTTTTAAATCATCAGTAGTATAATAGAACGCGGCTTCGTTGGCTTGGCAGTGTTCTAAAGGACCTGCAAATGTTAAGAGTTAGACGCTGCTTCTTATTCTAGTCCGATATTTGATATTGCGTTTGCCTTCGAACAAGACCACTTCGTCTTTCAATTTTGCAGATTAACGTTTATTCTATTCAGTAGACCCCATAAAATAAATTACCTATAAAATAACTTGACTACTTACCCTTAAATTTCTCATAGAAAGTGTTTGTGTATGCTACATTTAGAAATATTAAAACGGTTATTAAAATTGAGGATCCGAAACAATTTTGGCGTACCCTAGATCACGAAGAACTCTTTTAATTTCCCTGTAGACAGTCGGGTCCTCGATGGTCCCCGGGACTTTGATAACTTTGTTCCTGGCAAGATCCGCCATGGACTTCCTCAGAGTTTTGCCAGATCTAGTTCTGGGCAGACTGGGCACTGCTGCGGCCTTGTGGAATGATGCGATGGGTCCAATCAGTTCTCTCACCATGCTGACCAGTTCCCGGGCGATTTCTGACTCGTTTCGTGTGGCTTCTGTTAATAAAGAAAAAATATGTATATTTTAATATATGTACACAAATTTGCCAATTCACATGTCTAAAGGCCGTGCCACGCTGTTTGAAACAAGCTCTCCACAGGGGTGACCTTGGTGGAGAGCTGTGGAGCCCACGGTTGGTGTAGCGTCCACATACTGTTGTAAACAAGCTCTCCACATGTGGAATGCGTGTTTAAACGGTGGATCCACACGCATACTATGCGCGTCCATCCACAAAGTTTGTTGAAGGTCAAACGAATTTTGGTTTCAAACAAGTGTCTACACAGTTTTAAACCGCCGGTGGAGACCGATGTGGAGAGCTTGTTTAAAACAGTGTGGCACGACTTTAAGTCTAAAGGGATGGTATTTGAGAAGGAAGAATGTACCTATAACAAATTATTACGTAAGTGCAAAGGGTGAGAAATTGGAGCAAGTTACCGAATTTATTTATCTGAGATGGAAAAATGGAGAAAGATATCGAATGAGGGCATCGACAAACCAGTCTGTCAATGCCAGCGAGCCTGGTGAAACCGGTCGCCGTCGAAATAAAGACAAAAGTGGAAGCAGTTAACAACATAATTTTATTTAATTATTATTGTTTCTAATTGCTATAAATTTACTAAACATGTAAATATTAGTACTAACGAGAAAAAATTTCAGTTTCTAGCATAAGCGTGAACGAAGAGAACTTGGAGCAGGTGAGTGAATTTATGTATTTAGGGATGGCCGAACGGATAGTGACGTCGAAAGAAGGGTTGGTGCGGGTAACGAATTGAATGGAGCTTTAAAAATAGTTATCGGAAACAAGAATTTATCAATGAAAGCGAAAACGGACGTTCACAATGGAGTTCTGGTCCCAACGCTAATGTACTGAAGCAGATCATGGAACTGGCAGAAGAAGGATGAGAGCAGAATAAATGCGGTAGAGATGAGGTCCCTAAGACGTACGTGTGGTAGAATGATATACGACAGAATCTCAAATTCTGATATAAGAAAGGAATGTAGAGCGGAAGAAGGTATTATGAACAAAATTATGAATGGATAGCTGCGTTGGTTCGGACATATGGAGCGCATGGATGGAGAAAGAATGGTTAAGAAAGTATACGTTAATGATGTAAATGGAGTACGGAGTCGAGGCAGACCGAGGAAAACATGGCATGACAAAATTAATCAAAATTTAAAGGTTGGTCATGTTAGAAGTCAGTAAAATCGACGTGCGTGTATGACTCGCTCGTATGAATATGGAGGAAGCTAGAGAGATGTGCCAGGATAGAGTGGCGGTCCATTCTCTCTGCCTACCCCTGCGGGGAAACGGCGTGATGGTTAGTTTGTTTGAGATAATTAAGTGAAAAAATATAAATGCAAAATTTATTTTAACGAAATCTTTTATTTTCATTTTCAGTTAATTAAAATGTTTATTTTTATTTTTCAATTAAACAAATCATTTAAAAACTTTATCGAAAAGTCCACGATTGACGTAAAAACAAACGAGAAAATTGAGTGAAGTTTGAAAATATAGATTTCTTTAATTGTTTTGGGGGTTGAATTGCGTTATCTCATCGGGAGGAGGCCTAATTTATAGCATATTTCAACGAAAATGTTTTGAGTCAGTTACCAATACATTTTCTTTGATGGAAATCAATAATTAAAAGTTTCCTAGAACTTAAAGTAAACATTTTAATTGGATAATATTATAATGTTTTTTTTACGTGAAAATACGTTCTTAAAAAGTATTGCAGCTTTGCTCATACAAACCCTAGGACTGTCCCCCGTCCATGAGGGACTTACGTTAACTGGGGAATGCAACATTTAAATAAAAAGTAAAAGGCAACAGGGTCTCCAGACCACATTTAATCTAGTTTAATTTCTCACTTCCATGCCACAATCTCACAAAACAGAGCAAAACATGATACATGATTTTATGGCCTATCATAAAATTAATTAATACGAATGAAAACGTCAGTTTTCTAGAAGTTTTATTATACTCGTATTTTATGGGAATGACATGTTTCGCCCTTCAAAGGTATTATCAAATGTTAATGCCTTAGAAGAGCGAAACATGTCATTCCCATAAAATATAATAAAACTTATAGAAAACTGACGTTTTCATTCGTATTAATTATTAAATACGGAGTTTTACATCATTGTTCAAGAAACAATATAATAAAATTATTTCAGACAGATATTGGTGAGGGTGAAACGAAGTATAGGATGTGAGAAAAAATTTGGAATGATGAAAAAAATATTATTTTCCCAACGAAATAGAGAAAACACTGGTCATGGAAACTAGGGGCAGGAACACTAATATTTTAATGTGTACAAAAGAAAAATAAGATTAAAAATATAAAATAAAATAAAAAACTTTGCATTTAACCATGTGGTTAATCACAAAGTTTTAACTGTTAAAATGTATAACACTTATAATATCACAATTTATTTTTATTCACTGAAAACTATCTATGTTTATTGTAACTCCTGATGATGCCAACATCGGTTGGCGAAACAGCTGTCGCGACACTCTCAGTGAATAAAATTAAATTGTGATATTATAACAGTATTATAAATTTTAACAGTAATAATGTTGAAGTATCATAGTGTTTCGGCCAAAACAATGGTCTATTTAAAAAGTTTTTTATTTATTTTATATTTTTTAAATGTCTAACCACAAAGTGAGTGCTACATATAAATTTTTTAAATAAGATTTATCCAAGGGGAAATAACGTACTTGAAGAATGTATTTAGAAGAAGAATATATTTATTTTGCTATTTTATTTTATATCATTGTATTTTATAAAATTTGTTTTAGATTTATTTTGTGGACGTTGAACGATCGAAGTGTACGCGAGAGATGCCTATTGGTGGCGATGAGGTTCGCAACCCATCACACCGCGTGTCCCGCGGGGGCGACTTTTCGGTTTCGGTTTCGGACCGCATCGGTTAAAGTGTGGCAGTCCATTATTTCGTTAGTTAGTTATATATTTGTTTAACGAAACTTACTCGGTCTCATTACAAACAGGCATAGAGGCACTTCTCCCTTGGTGCACTCCGGTACGCCTATAACTGCAGCGTCCGCCACGTCGGGATGTCCAAGGACCACGTCTTCAATAGCGCTGGTCGACAGGCGATGACCGGCCACATTAATTACGTCATCATCCCTAGCGGTAACGTAGATGTGGCCGTACTCGTCTGCGTACCCAGCATCCATCGTATCGTAATAGCCCTGAAACAAATTAAAATAACACATTAATTATCGTTATCATCATCGGCTACCCCTGTCCCTTCAAGGAAGGCTATACTACATGGTTGTGGGTCTGCATGTGAAGAGCCATATCCTAGACCCACACAACAAAATGGAGCCGCCACCAGACGGTCTCTCCTTTCTTCTCCTTGTCGTCTCTGCAGTGTGCTTCATCTGCGTGCCTTTCACATCAGCATTCAGTATCGATGTTATTCCTTTGTAGGCTTGATGTAGGTTAGGGATTTCTTGAAGCGTTTCCTATGATTTCCTGTAATCCTCCGTATGAACGTTCCACTGGGTAAGCTAAGAGTATAGATTTTTCCTTGGATGTCTAGTCTCAGGCATTCTAATGACTTGCAATTATCTCTGAAGGATGGCAGCCTCAACACTCGTCAGATTAACCCCAGCAAATACGCTATCATTTATTGCTGTGCTTAAAACGCACGTTTATAAGTCGACTTGGACAACATGATATGACATAAATCTAGTGCTTTTAACGAAAGTATAATAAATAGTTTAAAGAAAAATAAAGTAAAAATGGCAGGGTTAGATGATATTACATAGAAAGTAATGGAAATATGAAATAACAGAAAATAGAAGAAACTATACGTGATAAGAAAAGCATTTTTCAAACTGTGAATGAATGCGATCGATCCTACCTCACCGGACAGATGACATCTGCCAGATAGCAGGGAACCGACGCGACGGGTGATTGACATATATTAGGGATGCCCAAAAGCATGTTTTCCTTTTTAAAACAATTTAGTAAAAGAGTATGCGCATACAAATATGATTATAGAGTTTCGATCGTTAAATTCTGAAAACGACCTCGTGAATTATAGTAGTATAATAAAACAATTGAATAAACTGTGTCAGTAATATAAACTAGATAATCGTATAAGTACATAACCTAATTATTCTAGCTCTAAAGAAACTATATTCTAAAGATACTCTATATACTCGTACTCTAAAGAAAATACTTATTCTAGTTCGATCAAAACTATGTAATCGTGTAAGTGCATACTTATTCTAGCTCGATCGAAACTATATATTCGTATAAGTGCATACTTATTCTAGCTCTATCGAAACTATATATTCGTATAAGTGAATACTAATTCTAACTCAATCGAAACTATATAATCGTATACCGTAAGTGCATAGGTACTTATTCTAGCTCTATCGAAACTATATATGTAATCGTATAAGTGAATACTTATTCTAGCTCACTCAAAAAAAAAATGGAATAAATACATAATTATTCCATTAATATTTAACTAACTAACTAACTAACTAACCATCACGCCGTCCCCCCGAAAGGGTGGGCAGAAAGAATGGACTGCCACACTTTAATCGATGCGGCACTCCATCCTTCTCTTTTCGCCATCGCGAGAGACGCGGTGTGATGGGTTGCGAACCTCATCGCCACCAAATATTTAATACGAATAAAAACGTCAATTTTCTAGAAGTTTTATTCAAAATGTCTTTTTGACATTTTGATAATGCCTAAAGAAGGGCAAAACATGTAATTCCATAAAACATAATAAAACTTCTAGAAAACTGACGTTTTCATTCGTATTAATTCCTTAATATGGAGTTTTACATCATTGTTCAAGAAACAATAAATATAATTATTCCAGCTCGATTGTATAAGTGCATAAATAAGCATTCTCTTCCAGGAAAATTTGTCACTCTAGCATATTTTATTATTACCATAATTAGAACTATTTTTAAATCTTATAAATAATTATTCATGAACTTGGTGAGCTTGTATATTATTAGGTCAATTTATGAACCTAGTTTTTAAGAATGAAATCACGTTTCATTTTTCTTTTACCTTATATGATTCATAAAACAGTGACGCGGAAAATTCAGAAATGGTCATCGCCCGATACAGGAACTTTGGTTTAGTTTAGCTTGCATTGAAATTACATGAAATGCGTTCAAAATATCCGTAATCTTTTTTCCAGTTTCTGCCCGATTTCTAATTAAATAGATTTCAATTATCACTAACAAAGTTCCACCAACTTTTGAGGTGTCAAATTTAACACAGTATTCTTAAGGCTTTCTTGATTTTGTGACAACCGTTGTTTGCAATATTTTCCGTTATCATAAAGGATCAATTTTGTGTCACCTGACATCGCGCTAAAAAAAGGTTCAGATGAGACCTTTATCTTGTGAAGTGTATCCGTGTATATTCGAACATTTTCATTTTCTACTATACGTTTATACGACACCAAAATACTAACCCCCTTTTCAACAACATTTCAATTTTTTTACTCATATTTCCTTATATCATCGACTATATAAAGGTACTGAAGACTTCTAAATGAAAATAATGATTCAAATTTAAATCTAAAAAAAATAATATGTTTCGTTTAATAAAATCAATTTATTTTGTTTTTTTAACACTACCAAACGGTTACGCTTCATCGATGTAACAAAACAAATTGTTCAGTTATCAGTTTGTATTACTATTATAACTTGATAGAGATCATTGCACTTAGCAGTGTTAAAAATACAATAAATGTATAATATGTTAAAACAAAATATACAAAAGTTTTCATTTGTTTCTGAAATGTAAAAAAGGTAAAATCTTCATTACAAAATCATATTATTCAAAGTGATGATATTTATTTGCATTTTATCCAGCAATATTGTCGTGAATACGAAAATAAATAAAAATTGGTATCTAAGATAGGGATATGCTTTATTATTGAGGAAAACGTACCTTTTCATAATCTAATAAACATTCCAAGGAAGTGACATGTTTTGCCTTGTAAGATCGTTATAAAATTTGGCTAATTTATTTTTCATCCCTTCTAGGAAACATATATTTCCCTCAATAGAAAATGCTTAAAACATAGTTTAAAACGACTTTATATGAAATAAAACACTTTTTACGACTTTTATCACCGTGGTTCGAATGTAATCGTATTATTACTTAATCGATAGAAGAACGATGTAAATAGTCTTATATCATTATTCAATAAAAAAATAAATACGCAAATATAACAAATAGAAGTATGTATTTGATATCATTGATAAAAAGGTAAAAGTATTTTAAATTAAATACCAGCTTGGACCTGGCAAAAGAAATTAGAGTAAATTACCAAATTTAATAATCTGCATGTCTAAAAATAGAGAAAGACATTGAAAAAGCGTTCCTGATTAGAGTTATTATTATAAATTATTAATTAATTTTAATTTAACATTTACTATTGTTTCCAAGGTTACGCTTCGGAGATCGACGTTTTTCATATTCGTAAAAGTACGTTCAGAAGACAAATACTCTTGACTTTGCAGAGTATCTTGTATTCCTAATGTCGAACCATCTTTAAAGCGTTCCTGGTATTATATATTTATTGTATTTTACCTGTCTTAAACTATAATAATTGTTTGTAATATCTTTTGAGAAAATAAACTGATTTGATTTGATTAACCAACTAGTTAATTTGTTTTGGGTAAGTGCTGGGAACAAAATACTCGTAAATAGCGCTCTCAAAGTCATCACTGCAAGTAGAAATATATCCACTGAAGCAAGCAGTACATAATGACTATAGTTCAAGTGCCAACCTTTATCTATGGAAGTGTTAAGAAAGTATTCGTTTATTATGTAAATGGAATATGGAGTGGAGGCAGACAAATTTTATAGGTTGGTCGTGTTAGCAGTCGAAAGAATCGACGTGCGTGTATGACTCGCTGTATGAATGTAGGGGAATCTAGATAGGGGTGTCAGGATAGAGTAGTGTGGCGGTACATTCTCTCTGCCTACCCCTGCGGGGAAACGGCGTGATTGTTGTATAAGGTTATGAATATAATTGATGAATAGGAACAATAACTCCGAGGGAATACTTACGGGGAATCTGGAAAAGTAGACCTGGTGGAAGCGCTCATCTGCCAGGTAGAGGGTGGAAGCTGTCCCCGGCGGTAGAGGAAGACGCACGGCTATCCGACCCAGCTCATTAGGTTCAGCCTGGCTCCCATCTCGTCTAAGTATCCGGACTGAAAAAACACATATCGTGACTACACCTTCGCAATATCACAAAATACAATACGAATGAAAATTCTAAGTCTCCCCGAAGGGGTAGGCAGAATGAATGAACTGCCAGACTTTTCTTTTCTGACATATTTCTCTCGCTTCCTCAACATTCATACATCGTGTCATGCACACGCGTCGATTTCTCTGACTCCTCACGTGGCCTTATTATACTTTCATCCTCCATTCTTTCTGCCTACCCCTTCGGGGAGACGGCGTGATGGTTAGTTAGTTAGTTAGTTAGTTAATTGTGAATACTTACCATCATATCCTGGAACAGGCATTCCGGCGGAGAACTTTGGAGGTTTGACATTCCCTTGACCCAAGCCCAGGCAAGTCGCTGTGATGGCGTGCCCGGTTTCGGTCTGCCACCAGTGATTCAAGATGGGGACATTAAAAACCCGTTCAGCCCATGTCTATAGAAATAAACAGAGTTAATATACAAATAGGGAAAAATAAGCCGACAAAGTGATGGCGAATATACAATAGAAGAAATAATTTATTGTTTCTTGAACAATGATGTAAAAATCCATATCAAACAATTAATACGAATGAAAACGACAGTTTTCTAGAAGTTTTATTATAATATATTTTATGGGGATGACATGTTTCGCCCTTCTAAGGCACTATCAAATGTCACACATTTGATAATTTTTATAATATAATAACACACATTAATAATAACATACTAATAATAACACACATTTGATAATAACTGATACTGATTTGATAATATCGCACATTTGATGTTATCATACTGAAAATAACACACATTTGATAATGCCTTAGAAGGGCGAAACATGTCATTCCCATAAAATATAATAAAACTTCTAGAAAACTGTCGTTTTCATTCGTATTAATTATAGAAGAAATAAGTTTAAATTTTACAAGTGATGAGACTCTAGCTAGACTTAGGCCTTTCATGTCAATTACGATGATGAAACTAATTGTTTTCTGGCAAATAACAAAGAAATATCCAACACTACAGACTTGATATTTCAATGAAGCAGTTTTCAAAGTGGAAAAATATGTAAATAATGTTAAAATTTGTCACCTTCGTTTCGTCATCACAATGCTCCCCAGCCACGAAGACGTTCCTCAGCGTCTTGGTGGAATATTTTCTGCTGAACCTCATTTCTGGATCTTCCCTTTTGATAACCCGAAAAGCCGTCGGTATCGTAAATATCGCGTTCACTTGGTGCTGATGAATTATTCTAAAAATTATAACTCATTAATTTATTATATTTACAAATTTAACTTTTTAGGGTCTGTCAGATCTAGTTTTGTCAACTTTGCAAGTATTTTTAAATCATAATTTCAAAATGTTAACATGCCTTATTGTACATCAAAGGTAGCTGTATAGTATAAAATGTAAAAAATGATTTAAACAGCTCCTATTGTTCTCTAAATTAAAAAAAAACACAGTTTTATTTAAACTTTTATGAGTTTATTATATTTATCTCACAATTAGTAAGAAAACTATATAAACCCATTATTTTGATAATAAAGACTTTTGAAAAAAAAAATCAAATGACTTTATTACATCAATAGACATTACAAAATTAAGGTTTAATGCATCTATTGAAAACATGTAAAATAATATATTGTATACAGTATAATACCAGAAACGCATGAGAGATGGTTCGACATTAGGAAGACAAATACTCTCTAAAGTCAAGAGTATTTGCCTTTATTTACGTTCAATAATATGAAAGACGTCGATCTCCAAGGAGACCGCGTTCAGCAGTATAACTGCTCTTCCCACCGGTGTCACCAGATGCAGGTTGGTTCTGGCGGCCGGTAGGTAAAACAATCTAAGCTGTCGCTGTCGGAGATATCTATTGGGGACAAATAGACGAACATCCTCTAGCACGGATGAGTTATCGAAATATCCCCCCCAGTAATCTAAAGAAATTGGTTATGAGCAGTGGTGATACTCCCATAGAAGCCCAGAAGCCCCGGCTTGCGTAAGAAATTTTGAATCTAAACCCCCAAATCTAAAATGTCGTGCCCCCGCATAAACCAGCAACCCACCAAATCACCTTCCAACAATGTTCCCATCAGACGTAAGAGGAATAACCACAAGAGCTGAAACTCTGTAAGCCAGAAGAGGGTGTGATTCAAAGTTTCTTATGCAAGCCGGGCTTCTGGACTCCTATGTGAGTACTGCCACTGCTTATGAGAGGCCCGTCACTTCGAAATCCATCGATATAAATAAGCTCATATTAGTGAAAAAAAAAAACAGTCTTTTGATTAATATAAATTCGGAACTATTGTTTTTTATTTTATTTGTTTTTTATTGTGTTGTGTAAACGCTTTATACCACAATTGTAAAATGAAATAGAGTTGTACCTAAAGTATTGTCCTGGATCTGGGGTTCTATCGGGCTTGCCCTCGTACATGACGGACGTGATCCCATAGAGCAGAGGGCCGTAGCAGATGTAGGAGTGACCAACCACCCAGCCCAGGTCTGAGGCAGACCACCACACGTCTCCATCCTTCATGCCGTATATGGCGCTCATGCTCCAAGCCAGAGTGGCGATGTGCCCTCCCACGGGACGCTGAATTCCCTTCGGTTTATCTGACAGAAAGAAAGATACATATTTTATACAAGAAAGATAAATAAACGAAGACTCTCATTCAGAAAAAAAAACTCAAAATTCCCTCATATATTATATTTAATTATCGCTGAATGTATGAAGATATTCCGGAGGATGTCAGAAGTGAGAAGAATATGGGAAAATTCAGAGTTGAATTAATTATATATGTAATTAAATTGTAACCTTATAACATGTATGTAGATTATTATTTTTAATTAATATCTCGCTTCCCTAGAACGGGTTACCCAGTTGGGAGGTATTAAAACAATGTACTTGGTAAATCATCGTTATACGCGACCTTCGTGGGAGAGTGGCAATATATATATGACCGCCACACCGAAGATATCAGATTCGATTCCCGGCGAAGACAGTGTGATTCTCACTTTATCTTTAGTCTGATGTAGAATTTAGAGACAATATTTCTGATTTTAAAAATTTGGTTTGGTTCATGTGGTGCTCCCGTGAATTTGGCGAAATTACGTGTATAAGTGAATTGTTTTGGTCCATTTGATTATTGCCGCACTTTATAATAGTTAATTGTGAGACGTAATACGTTTGTACTGTTTTGATGTCAAAATTATACATGTTTTTTCGTTCATATAAAGAATTTTGACAGGTGTAAAAATAAAATTTTCATTTGTTCCAATGACATTTGAATAATTTCTTCAATCTTCTTTTATAGTTCTTTCTGGTGTTGGTTGGTTTTAAGTGCCTAATTACTGCCAAATAAAAAAAGTGGATACGTGGAACATTAATTAAATCATATAACAGCTAATTTAAAAAACGGTGGATACGTGTAACATAAATTAAATAAACACAAAAGTCCGGATCGTCCATGTCAACATGTGCAACATCGGAAAAACATTATGTGTTATTACATTATGTGCTAAATTTAAAAAACGGTGGATTCGTGGAACATAAATTAAATAGACAAATGTGCACCATCTAAAAATAACATTTTGTATTAAATTATTTTTATTTTGTTATTTTATTTTATATCATTGTATTTTATATTATTTGTTTTAGATTTATTTTGTGGATGTTGGAAGATCGAAGTGTGCGCGGGAGATGCCTATTGGTGGCGATGAGGTTCGCAACCCATCACACCGCGTCTCCCGCGGGGCGAAAAGAGAAGGATGGAGTGCCGCATCAGTAAAAGTGTGACAGTCCATTCTTTCTGCCTACCCTTTCGGGGAGACGGCGTGATGGTTAGTTAGTTAGTTAGTTATAAATTGGTGATAGATTAGCCACCTTTCACATGTTATAAGAATCAATATAATTACAATACTCTTTTTACATCGAAATGGCTCGCGTTGTAGTGATGAAAAGACAACTTAACAAAATATTTAAAAAAAATAAGAAATTTTACGTTCTCCCAATGATAAAGGTATACCTTTTAATCATCGAGAAAAAGAAACTAATTTAAATCAAAACATAATATTTTGACAGATTTCGACACAGCCCTCCTCTGGTTTCCAGATAATAAAATAGCGTAAAGAGGACCAGAAAATGTTATTATTATTATTGGTGTTTAAAACTTTTGTAATCATTTTAAAAGTTTACAAAATACACATTTTTAGAACAATGTTAATATCTACTTTTAATTTTTTTTTTATATTTTGCACAACGTTTTTCGGAGATGACCTTCATAATAAGGTTTAAATATAACTAAGTTATACATATCAACACCCAAGGATAGAGGTTATGAAAAATTAATTATTATTACGAATTATAATAATAAACACATTTCTATATGATGCTACCTTTATTTCTAGTTTTCCTAGTTTCCAGTTTGCAGAATGACTACATATTAGAAGAAGAATTTATGTAAAACTATTGGTTTTTATTATTAAATATTTTTCTGAATAATTTTATAAATGAAATGATTTAACACGTGTTTCAAAGATGACCTTTATCCTCAGATTTAAATATAACTGAGTTATATATACACCCGAAGATGGAAGTAATGAAAAACGAATCGAATTTTTGTTACCCGTTGTTCCGGAAGTATAAAGAATATAAAGGGGTTCGTTGGCCTCCACGGGTACACAGGGGTGAGGCTCTGAGAAAAGTGCTTCCTGCCAGTCCCAGTACAGATCTGAGGTCAGCTCGCACGAGAGGACTCCTCTCCTCTGGAAGATGATGCACCGCGCTGGTTGGTGCTCTGATGCGGCCAGGGCTTCGTCCAGTATATCTTTGTATCTATAATATATAGAAATTCATTAATTTTCTTTTGCTGTGACTCTTGGTATTTTCAGGATTTAAAAACTTCAGGGTTTAATTTTTTTTTTCACCAATATAAAATATATTATTTTTAAATAATTAAATTACGTATTTTCAAAATTTTAACAGAAGTTTATTTACCATATTTGTTGAAAATGTTTTATGGAAGCATTTTTAGAATTTTAGTAGAAGTTATAATGATTCTGACCTAGTAACTTACAAATAAAAAAAATGATTTATAAAATGTATTTAGTTTTATTGCACGCGTTTTTATTAGATCTGACCGGTTTCGGCAGCTCGCTGCTATTTGTAGCGTGCTACCGAAACTTATAATTCAAGAAGAATAAAACTCTGAATACAAATAATATATTTTTTTTTCATTATATGCAATGAATTCCTACAAATAAATTTTTATTAAAAACATTAATATTATAAAATATTTCAACTTTAAAATAGCGAATCCGATTTTGGTGGGAAAATAATTTTAAAACGTACTATTAATTTATAGTGCATTTGGAAACAACTTATATTGCAGATTTCACTTATTTAATATTGTAAAAATACACAATGAATAACGAAACAATGGTCAAAAGTATTTAAATGTTAAAGCATTTTTTTTTGATAAACTTAAGGGATTAAAATTATCTAATTCCATTATAACAATTTTTGTTTATAAATTGTAACATTATTTTTTCCACTTGAGAGATTATTGTTTTCGGCGTGTTCCAAGGCTTTCAAACTCAAATAAATGTTAACATCGTTTTCCCGATGATGAAAGCTTAAAACCTTCTAGACATGTAGAGAAAAAAATAATTTCAAAAGAGGAAAAGCAGTGTTTTAATCAATGAAAAAAGTATTTACATGTTTATGTTAAAATAACAATATTTAAGTGATTCCTTATATAAATTTTTTAACTTTTTATTAAATGTGAAAATCTGACGTTTATATTTGAACTATTTTTTATAAAATACACAAAAACGACATTGCGACTAAATGAAATTAAAGTTAATTAAATAAGTGTTTGCGTGTAAATGTACCTGACTATTTTGTTGGGCTCAACTCCACAGCTGGCCGCAATGATGACAGTCGGCTCAGCGTGTTCGATCCTAGTGCACAGTTCTCGTGCCGCGAATCCTGTATAAAAAAAAATTCTTAGACAAAGCATAAAAAAATCAAAATTGATTTAATTATTCTTTCGCCTAGCCATTTCCAGCTATTCGGGGTCGGCTCTAGTAATACGGCTCCACCAAGTCTCGCAATCCTAGGACATGTGTCTGTCAAGTCCTAGCGTCCTCAGGTCGTTCCTGACTGTAAATATCCACTTGATGGAGGTTGATCCGATCCCCTCCATCTATCGTACAGTTGCTGGACCTTGTGGTGATGTATTTATGGCTATATCACCGCAGACGACGTTTTTTAGCTTTATCGTTATTATTATTACCAGGATCGTTATCTCGGCGGTCCAACTCAGCATCTTCATTTCTGCTGATTTAAGCATTTTATGTTAAACTTGTTTTTTACTAGTGTTACTTAAGAAATGCTAGTGTGTAGGAAGTCGATACTGCCCCCTGGTGGGGCGTGGATTGCCCAATGCACTTTAAGTTTATACCTACTGTTATTGTTTTAGATTATTTACTTGTATACTTCATTTTGTACCCTTCCCTCTACTCTAACCTTGCTGACCCCCTCTACTTTGCTCCACCTCAGATCCCCACATCCCTCTTCCTCCCTCATACTGTGTCCCACCTTCCCCCATGTGAATAGTTCTAAGTGTGTATTATGTTTAAAACTAGGTGGTAAGACTCTATTTAGTAAGTTTGTAATTATTTCTATATTTTTAAATAAAAAGTAGTTTACATGTGGAAGTGCGGGACACAGAAGGAAATACAAAGTAGAGTAAATGTGGTCTGGCATCCCATTGTGTTTGCGTAAATTAAATGTATGTCCCGGATGGACGGGGACAGGCCTAGAAAGTGTACGAGCGAGGCTGACAAAAGGGTGCCGCTGCGCCCTATAACAGCCTCGGGTATGTGGTGGGAACCCTTCTGTGTTTCTCTCTTATTATCTGTACTATACAAATTTTCAAAGACATAACAAGAAACCAAATATTAAACAATATTTCATTAATACTTTGCGAAGTTTTTTAAAAACCGATTTCATATTCAAACGAATAGAAGAAGAAACTTTTTGCATTCATACAACAAGTTTCCATTCATGCAAAGTGTACAAGAAATATACTTTACATTTCGAATGATTATTAATGCCTATATAAGAAAGGAATGTAGGGCAGAAACATTTATTAAAAACAAAAACACGGGCGCTTTCTTTATTAGTTTTATTTCACTTATTTAATTTTGTAACTAATTTATAGTAAGTTTTTTCATATGTTGCTTTAGTTTATTGTAACACCTGATGATGCCAACATTGGTTAGCGAAACAGCTGTCCGGACACTTTCAGTGAATAAAAGGAAGTTATGATATTATAACAGTGTTTTAAATTTGAACAGTAATAATAATAATTTTCTAAGGAAATTTAAATGTAGAAGAAGTCGTTAAAAATGTTAAAATTACCTCCAAATACAACTGAATGGACGGCTCCAAGACGAACTGTGGCCAGCATAGCCATGACCGCCTCTGGAATAAGTGGCATGTACACCAGCACTCGGGAGCCTTTCACCACCCCCTGAGAGGCCAGGGCCCCAGCGAGACGAGATACCTGAGAACAATTTGAAGTCTTAATCTTTAAGTCGACATCATCTTAAATAATCTACATATTAAATAGTCCATTGTTTTGGCCGAAACACTATGATACTTCAACATTATTACTGTTAAAATTTAAAACACTGTGTAATATCACCATTTCTTTTTATTCACTGAGAGTGTCGCGACAGCTGTTTCGCCAAACGATGTTGGCATCATCAGGTGTTACAACAAAAAGTTTATTGTAACACCTGATGATACCAACATCGGTTGGCGAAACAGCTGTCGCGACACTTTCAGTGAATAAAAAGAAATTGTAATATTATAACAGTGTTTTAAATTTTAACAGTAACCTACATATGATTGTTTGATTCTAACATAGATAAATTGTACGGTATGATTAGAAACCTCTTCTAAATATAGGCTTTGTGGCCTATTTATTGATAGATTGTCCTGCGAAGTCGATTCCCAGCTACGGATTCATCTGAATTCATTGATTCATTCAACTGATTCAATCTGAGAATTTTCATCTTGGAGGGTATCCATCTTTATGTTCCTGGTGAGCTTTATCTTCGACAGCGTCAGCACATACTGTTTTATCTCTCAACATGCAGAACCAACCTGCCTCTGGTAATGCCAGTGGGGAGAGAAATCAAACTGCTGAACATGATCCTTCGGAGATCGACGTCTTTTATATTAGTGAAAGTACGTTCAGAAGACAAATACTCTTGACTTAGAGAATATCTTGTATTCCTAAAGTCGAACCATCTCTCAACTTATTCCTGGTATTATATATTATATTTTACCTGCTCTGAATAGATGCCTTAAACAATAATTTTGGTCGTAATATATTTTAATAAAATAAACTTATTTGATTTGATCTGTTTGGTGCTCTGTCCAGAGGACGTCTACCCTGGAGTTGGCCGTGCTACCGTGCAACACAATGAGAGGGAGTCTAGTTGAGTCCATTCTTTTCTCGTATGCATGCATACCTATAATTTCTTCTATGCCTCTACCACCTGATGACATCCTCGACTTTGCATGTTTCTCTTATCCTTGTATCCCTTATTCTGTCACGCAGTGTCTTGCCTGATATGTTCCTGAGTGTATTAATTTCTGCCACCCTTGGATTTAAAAAATTGATACCTCAATACAAGAAAAATCAATAAAATTGGCTTGATTCATAAAAAAACAATTGAGTAATAAATCAATCTAATTTTAAGTATCAGCCATTGTTGACATTTCAGGAGTCTAAAATATCTACGTGTGCACATAAACTTGTATAAGTGTAGAAAATCTCGAAACTATAATATAATATGCATGATGAAAAAAATGGATGTCAATTAGCCTTATCTATCTTTGCGTTCGACGATAATGCATGTGATTAGTTAGTTATATTAAAGAGGTATATTATAATGTATGTACATAAACGGACATAAATTCAATTAGTTTTTTCACTGTTCTAAATGTATACCTATATAAAAATGCTGAAATGAATTAAACATATTACTTTATTATATCATAAAAAGTTCATTTTTCACGCGTGGGTATCAGTACAACAGACATGAGACACTAGACACTCTATTAAGAATATGTAATTGTTCTTGCGTTTGCCTACAACATATTTGATAGGCGCAAGCGTTTAACGCTGTGCGCAAATATGAAATGAATCATTATATCTACTCTTCGAACTAATTTGAAAATGCCTTTTTCAAGGATTTCATTAATTGCTTAGCTAATAATGTATTTTTAAATTAGTCTGTTGTCATTTCTTGTGGGTCGTTTATATTTTAAGTAACTAACTAACTATCACATCGTCTCCCCGAAGGTGTAGGCAGAAATGATTGACTGCTACAATTTTCTTTCCTGACATACTTCTCTCGCTTCCTCAATATTTATACAACGTGTCATACACGCACGACAATTTCTTCGTGGCTGACATGCAATATTTGAATTATTTGACAGTGTTAATCAAACAATTTGCTCGGTCTTCCTAAACTTCTAGTTCTATTAACATCGTTTACATATACTATTTTTACCATCCTTTTTTCATTCATACTTTCCATGTGTCCAAACCATGTTAATGATCCTTTCATTATTTTGTTCATAACACTTTCATTCGCACCGCAGAATTTCCACACCGTCTTTCTATTGCATTTATTCTATTTTCATCCTTCTTTTGCCAGTTCCATGCTTCGCTTCCATATATATGGGTCGGTACAAGAACAATATTGTGCATAGCCATTTTAGCTTTTTTGAATAGGTTTTTGTTTGCATTTTATATTTTTGTTCATTATATTATACTATCCCTTCAGAGACGAAAGATATATGAGGTCGAGGGTGTCGTTAGGTAGTGATGGCAAAGGGAAAGAAACTGGTATTTACACGCGAGGTGAATAGATCCACCAAGACACTCCCTTATTGTGTTGCACGGCCAACCCCGAGGGAGACGATCCGCGGTCAGACCACCAAAGAGATGGATCAACAGCTGGGAGTCGACCTCGCAGGAGGCCAATTACTCTTAAGAAACAGGCCACAAGGCCTACACTAAGAGGAATAAGAAGCAGAGGAGTTCATTATATTGTACAGCTGGATTCGAGATAGTGCTAATGTCTATATACATCTTCTTCTCCAGTCTCAATCTAAAGATTGATCTGCAGCAGGGCGACGCATCTCCTCTTCCACTCCGCTCGGTCCCCGGCAACTCTTTTCAACTCCGCATAGAAGGTGCAGCCCATATCTCGGCAAATCTGGTCTAGGTACTCCTGACGAGGTCGTCCTCTGCCAATCGATCCCTCGACCATTCCCTCTAATACATCATGCAGAAAACATTCGTGTCGCATCACATGATCAATCCATCTCGCGCGACTCTCCGCTATGGTGTTCAACATGTGCCTTATCTTCAACTCTGCTGAGAACGTCCTCATTTGTAACGTGGTCCCTCCATGAAACATGGGCAATTCGTCGGTAGGACCACATTTCAAACGCCTCCAGCCTTTTTCGATCTCTTTCGCCCAAGCACCAAGTCTCGCAGCCGTATAATACGTATGTAAAACACTCCACACCAATGTTTTTATCAGTTGAATTCAGAGGTTTAGGTCTATGTTATTGCACTCGAATATTTTAGCATTCTTGTTGAAGGCAAATTTAGCCCGGTGGATAGGACTATCGACGTCTTTCTTTCTTTCATTCTTTCTTTCTCTTTATGCATAAGAAGTTTTAATAATTGTTGAAGTATTTTGAGTTATACTTACACTATCTTGCAACTCTGAGTAGGTCACCCGTCGTACGCCGTGCGTAAGAGGGCTGTCGTGTATCAAAGCCACCCTCGATCCACGACCTGCCTGCACGTGCCGGTCCACGGCGTTGTAGCACGCATTTATCTCGCCACCCACATACCTGTAACATTATTTATTTAAAACAAGAACACCCTTCTAAACAATGCATACATTTCTACACTTTAACACCCTTAAAACTTCTAAAAAACGTTTTTATTTTGAAAATTAACTAACCATCAAACCGGTTCTCCGAAGGAGCAGGCGAGAATAGACCGCCACACTGTTCGTTATTGACATACTTTCTCGCTTATTAATAAAACTTTTAGAAAGTGGTAAACAGTCTTCCGAAAAAATAAAAAAACAGTGAAATAATTATTTAATTTTTTTTTATTATTATTATTTGTTTTTTAAACATCTTTAATCAATTTTTTTTTTAAATCTACCTGTAACATTAATTAATTTTTTTAGCTGAACTTTAAAATAAATAAATAGCTGACATGTGCACCATAAAAAATAACATTATTTGCTTTGTCATTTTTATTTATTTTATATCATTGTATTTTATATTATGTGTTTAGATTTATTTTGTGGACGTAGGACGATCGAAATGTACGCGGTAGATGCCTATTGGTGACGACGAGGTTCGCAACCCATCACACCGCGTAAAAGAGAAGGATGGAATGCCACATCGGTTAAAGTGTAGCAGTCTATTTTTTCTGCCTACCCCTTCGGAAAACCGCGTGGTGGTGAGATAGTTAGAAAGTAGACGTTTTCATTTGTATTAATTATTTAATTATTTATATTATTTTTGGCAAATGAAGAAGATATGCAAAGATTAACCATTCTCCAGAATAAAGCAATGAGAATAAATAGGAGAAGCAGATATGCCAGGTTTAAAGTGATGCTGAAAGATCTAAACATTATGTCATTTAAAAAAATAGTTACATACAACGTTTTATTACTAATACACAAAATTGTTTAATGGGCACACCTCCTAAGAATTTTTAAGGAAGATAAAAAGTAACCAACATGAACATCAATATGAAACAAGAAAGAAAAATAAATTATGGCTCTATTTAGAAAAAAAACAAATCTCAGAATTTCCTTATGTATAAAGCATTTAAAAATTATGAAGATATACCGGATGTCAAAAGTGTGGAGAGCATAAAAAAACTTAGAAGAGAATTCAATAAATATGTAAAAAAAATGTAACCTTGTTTTTATTAGAACATGTGTCATGTACATGTGTACTATTTCAAGTAAATAAATGATAAAGGACAATTGGACTAAGCTGGGCAGCTTTCGGAAACATGAGTTACATCCTTAAAAACCGGAAAATACCGATCAACCTGAAACGAAAAGTCTATGAAGCCTGCGTTCTACCAGTTGGTACTTATGGTCTTGAAACTGTCACATTGTCCAAACAAAGTGCCGAGAAACTAAAAGTGACCCAAAGAGCCATGGAAAAAGCTATGTTAGGAATAAGCCTAAGAGACAGAGTCAGACACGATACGGTGAGAGAAAAAACAAAGGTCACTGACATCATCCACCGGGTGGCGACTCTAAAATAGCAATGGCAAGTCACGTAGCCAGAAGCTCAGATGAAAAGTGGACAAGAAGACTGCTGACTTGGAGACCGTGGACGGCGAAGAGAAGTGCAGGGCGACCGCAACTACGGTGGAAGGATGATCTGAACAGACACGTCGGAATAACCTGGATGCAGTCTGCACAGGACAGAGTGACATGGAAGCGAATGGAGAATGCCTTTGTCCGGGAGTGGACGGGAATAGGCTGAGGAAGAAGAAGAAGAAGAAGAAATAATAAATATGGAGTTTTACATCATTGTTTTATAGAAAAATACGTGATCTTGTTCATTAGTATTATAAATAACAAGTTTACAATGCTTTTTATGCCAAATATGTAATTTTTTTAAATCGAAATGCTTTCTAGTACCCAAATTCAAACACATGTGTAAATCTCCAAAAAAAACTGAATATTTCAAAAACGAATATTTTTTATATAGTTGTTTAGTATAAATGTATAGTTTCGTTATTCACACACGATGCGTATTTTGGTTAGCCACGGTTTGCCGTCCGTTTGCATATTAATGTATTCGATGCATAATTCATATTGAAACAACTTCCGATTGAACTGAAAAGAATTGGAAAACAATTCAAGCGTGAAATATCGCGGTGACATCGCACGCAGCCGCATGCGGTCAATAATTATCTGGCCCTTAAGCGCGCCATTCACCTTCAATACAAACCAGATTGTATTATTATTATTATTAACTTATTTATAATCACCCTGTTGGATCTAAAGAACTAACTAACCAACATACTGTCTCCCTGAAGGGGTAGGTAGAATAATTGGACCGCATCACTGTTAATGGCCGTTCACAATGGAGTTCTGGTCCCAACCCTAAAATATTGAAGCGAAGCATGGAGCTGGCAGAAGAAAGATGAGAGCAGAATAAATGCAGTAGAGATGAGGTCCCTAAGAATTATGTGTGGTAGAACGATGTACCACAGAATCTCAAATGCTGATATGAGGAAGAAATGTAGAGCGAAAGAAGGTATTATGAACAAAATTATGAAAGGATCGCTGCGTTGGTTCGGACATATGGAGCGCATGGATGAAGAAAGAATGGTTAAAAAGGTATACGTTAACGATGTAAGTGGAGTAAGGAGTCGAGGTAGACCGAGGAAAACATGGCATGACCAAATTAATCAAATATTAAAGGTTGTTCATGTCAGAAGCCGGAAGAATCGACTCGATGACTCGATGTATGAATGTGGAGGAGGCTAGAAAGGTATGTCAGAATAGAGCAGTGTGGTGGTCGTGATGGTTTGTTGTTGTTGTTGTTGTTGCCTCGCTGTTCTTTCCTGACATACTTACCTCTCGCTCACTCAATATCGTGTCATGTCACGCAGGTCGACTTCTCCGACTCCTCACGTGCTTAGTTTTCCTCAATTTTCCTATATTTCTTGTTCCGTTTATTATTAATACAATTACAATACACAAATTATTTTAGCTATTATATTGATTGTCGTAGCATGTGATAGGTGATAAGGTAGCTAATCTATCGCCTTTTTATTGTCACGTGTATTCTACACCAGACAAAAGATAGTGTGACAATCACACTGCCATCGCCGGGAATTGAACCTGGGACCTATACGGTATAGCAGTCAGAACTCTTGCCACTTAACCACGAAAGTCGTCGTTTGCATGTTTTTTCTTTGCCGTTAATTGTTCGTTCTCTCCATGTGTCCCAATCTTCTTCATTTTCTTTTTCCTCTAAGTTTAGGTCGTATGACCTGTTTGTGACGGTGGGCTGTCCTGGAATGATGATGTCCAGTCAACTCTCGATATCTTTGGCGGCCTTCCTGGTAATCTCTTGCTGCTTGGGTATTCATCTTTAACAATTTTTGCAATTCTTGTATTCTCCATACGGTCCACGTGGTCTCTCCAAAAGCGCCTTCTGCTTCTTCCCCTATCTTACTATGTCCTCAACACCACAGACAAACCTTATCGTTTCATATCTGATCCGATCTCTAAGGGTTATGCCTGGGATGGAGCGTAGGGTTCGCATTTTGCTACTCTAAGAAGGTTCTTAGTTCTATTGGTATCGGCTCTGACCTCCATTCCATACGTCATGATGGGTGTCCAAATCATCTTAATAATTTATTCATTATTTTATTCAAAACGTTTTCTCATTAGCATTAATGTAGGAAACATTTTATAATATAATACCTTAGCAAGGCGAAACATGTCATTCCATAATATTTAATAAAACTTCTAGAAAATGGATGTTTTTATTCGTTATTTTATTATTTAATATGGAGTTTTACATTAGTGAATAAACAATAAATATGCATGTCTCATCTCTATATCGCATCTCTAAACTAATCGTCATGTTTCGTTTCTATGTCATAAATATAATTTTCTAGTTGTCTGATCTATTTATCTTTTTATTCATTATAATTGTCACAAATTACATTGTATTTTCTCACCATTTGATTTTCTCCTTAGTAAAAATTGTATGTGGTTATTTGAAATTTCATGGTAGAAGTTCATTGTAAGTAAAGAAAATAAAATATCGATTTTACCAGAAGATGGCAGCGAACTGTCGAAACCGATCAAAATCATAAGCATAAGTGGAATTTATTGTAACTAACTATATGTGTTTTTTAAATTACGATTTTCTTTTTATTTTCATTATTCTCCTTAGTATTTGGCTTTATGTTAAAATATTACAACATAACATGAATGTCCTTTAATGATATTCAAAAACTCACGGGAAAACGACAAAATTTATTTCGTGTTATATGTAAATAAAAAAATACTACCATATAATCATCATGAATATTCTTAAAACAGATATATGAGATGTAAAATGTTCAACTTTGTTTCCTTATAATCGACAGTTTTCTTCTTCTTCTGATTGTATTTCTTGCGATCTTTTTGTTTTGCCTACCGAATTTTTTAAATAATGAAGTTTTACTTTAATACTGAAGAATCTATAAATGTAAAGGTGTAGGGGCTACTTAATACCAGTCAACAGCTTTGTGGGGGTGTATTAACTACTTTCACAATGTGTCGAAGATGCAATGTGATTTTTGTGCAAAAAAGTGACTTTTTTACTGACTATATTTTTGCAAAATAATTTAAAAAAAACATAACGCTGTTTCTCCAGAAGGTAGGCACAGAGAATGGACCGCAATACTACTCTATCCTGATACACCTCTCTAGCTACCTCCACATTCATATAGCGAGTCATACATGCATATCGATTCTTCCGACTTTTAATATGAACGACTTTAAAAAAAAATCTGTCACGACTTTGCACTACAGTCACATCGTTAACACTTTCTCAATGATTCTTTCTTCTGATTATTATATAAAACGATTTTTTAACTACTTCCACTTTTGTTTTTATTTCGACTGGTCAGACTGCTCGATGCTAGCGAGCCTGGCGAAACCAGTCGCTGTCAAAATAAATACAAAAGTGGAAATAGTTTAAAAAATATATATTTTAATAATCATTTGAAATGAATTTACATCAAAAGAGATTTCAGTAAAATCCTTCGACATTCTTTCTTATAAAAAAACTAACTAAATAATAAAGTTTCGCCGGAGGGATAGACAAAAAGAATGGACAGCCATACTTCTTTGTCCTGACATACCTCACTAGATTCCTCTACATTCATACATCGTAACATGCACGCTCGTCGATTTTTCCGATATAATATAATAATAATCATAATAAAATAATTAATAGTAATAATAAAAATATTAGTAATAAAAGTAAAAATAATAATAACAATAATAATAATAATATTAATAAAAATAATACTTCTAAAAATGATAATAATAATTACAATAATAATAATAATAAAAGTAATTATACAACATTAAATATAATGATAATAAAAATTACAATATAAAAGTACTCTTATTTACATTTTCATCTAAAATTCGTAATTTGAAAACTGTTAAATCTTGTAAAATGATTAATGTATGTACAATAGATACCAAAAGGGATTGAAAATAAATTAATAATATTATAATTAATTAATTATTATTGATACCTATATTATTAGTTCCAGACATTAAAATCTTGAGGTCTATAATATAATATGTAAAATGTAAGTGACAAAAATAAAAATGAAAATAATATTACTATAGAGAAAATAATTATCACTCTTCACACTTCCCACTTTTACACTTTCATCGCCGGGAATCGAACGCGGGACCTTTAGTGTGATAGTCATAACACTCTCCACTCGGCCACGAAGTACGTCACATTATACGTATATTATCAATAGGCAGAAAGCATTCAAAAATGCTTTCTTGCAAATACAGAAATACTCCAATATTGGTCATTTGCTGCCTACTCCTCCGGAAAACGGCGTGATGGTTATTCAGATAGTCGAAAATATCATAGTAAGTTCACGCAGAATTTTTAATTTAATATTATTATATACCTAGCCCAGTTTGCCTTTGTGATGAATTTGCGCCACTCCATAATATACGAATTTTATTAATTCATTTATGTAACGATAATCAGGGGTGGGAGAACGAGGCACAGACAGGCCATGGAAAATTATTACAGGAGTTCGAAGTACGTAGTTATAAAATCTTGTTCTGGCTCAAACATAATAACCGTGCAGCAGTGGAAAACTAATTGTTAATTAAAGTAACTAGATACTTAATTATTAGATGAGACATGTATATTGATAGTTTCTTGAACAATGGTGTAAAACTCCATATTAAATCATTAATACGAATGAAAACGTTTGTATTCTAGAAGTTTTATGCTATTTAATGTGAATGACGTGTTTCGGCTGTCTAAGATATTATCAAATGTCTGTTCATTTGAACCTTACACAGCTTAAACATGTTATTTAAATACAATATAATAAAACTTCTAGAAAACTGATATGTGTTTTATCATACATTTTGTAAGGTCTAGAAAACACACGTTGTCATTCGTATTAATGATTTAATGTGGAGTTTTGCATCAAGTGGTTTTTATTCTTAAAAAAACAATAAATATTTCTCCAGGTTCAAAATATTAATGTTTTCAACTATTTTTTGGGAATGCATATTTATACTTGTACACGAATCTTGGATTTCACCCATGGTGGGTGATTAATTCATGAAATTTAATTGTAGAGACGAAAATCAATAGAGACGAAGATGCAATGTGAAGGCTATCGCCATTAGCGCAATGTTTAGAGGCCGCCTGGAGATATCACTCCTATCTATATGCCAAAGAATTGACCAGAATGATTACAAATATTTTTTGGGAATGTATGGAGATACAATTAAATTTCATTAATGTTTTCATTTGAAATTTCTTGGTATGTGTTAAATAATGAAAATGTATATTTTTAATTTAAATTTTGAAAGAATCACTGCGTTAGTTTTGACATATGGAACGTATGAATGAAGAAATACATTGTAAGAAAGTAAACAATGTGAAAGGAGTACGAAGTCGCGGGCGACCGAGAGAAAAATTTGAAGGCATTATCAAATTAATCGATATTCGTGAATGACTCGCCGTATGAATGAGGAGAAATCTAGAGAGGTGTGTCAGGATCGAGTAGTGTGATATTTAATTTAATTCCACTTAAGTTAATGGGTTCGACCAACTTCAGCAGCTCGCTGCCATCTTTTCTCCAAAAGCCTTAGTGGAATCAAAGTAAATATATATTTTAAAGGAATTTTTAATAATTTTTATTTCAATTTTAATTTCAAAAACATATTTATAAGCGATTTTATGACCGTTATGAAAAAATATAATAAAAAAATCGATGAGAATACCAATATAAAGGAATTCACCACAAATTTAAATTTTGTAGTATTATGGTATTATAACTTAAGCAGACATAACATAGCTTAGTAACAAAAGTATAGTAACAAAAGCGTGCTAAATATAGACAAATGTATAATATAATCTTCTTATGAAATAAAATAAATTTAGTACGATTTAATTTGACTTATTTTTCATTAAAAAAATTATTAAAAGTTAAACGAACAGTATACAAATTATCAATACGAAAAAAAAAAAAAATGTTGAGTGATCTTAGAATTTCTAGCACCCACCCCTGGTTGTGTGTTTCTAGTAACAGTTGTCATCATCTGTATGTCTCAGAATTTTTAATTTTCTCTCCCTCGGAATGTCTCATTACTTATTTATTCGGTTGCTAAATTAAAACGAGTATCTTCTTTCGCATTTCAACTAGAAGATATAAGTCAACCCGTAATAAGGAAAACTGACGGACGTGACCCGTGGGTCAGCCTATCACGTTGGGCATACAAAATTCAACACATTAATCAATTTATTAACCTGAATTTTACCTGTCTATTGTTCGTTATCAAGATCTGTTAATTATGTAGGTAAATACGTAATTTGTAGAAATACAATTAGGTAACCGGGTGGTGGTCTAGGGCACAGAATGTTTGGCTCGAGGACTTGGATAAGACTGAACTTTTCAGAAAATTATTTTTATTTTAACAGTGGAACCCCGGTAATCCGACAAACGTTTTGCCGGACAGTGTCTGACAATCGAATTTGTCAGATTATAGAGTACTGACTAAGACCCCCCTATAGTCCAGAATTTTTTGAAAAAGAGTTCCTTGTAATCCGACAAATTACAGATCAAAATGATAAGATTCTATCTGAACTACAAATCATACTACATTATGTATGTCGAATTTAGTAAATTAAACAACACAATAGAAAGCTTACGTTTTATTATAAAATTAACGTCATTAATGCTTTAGAACTTACAAAAAATAATAACTAAACTTTACATTAGGAAATAATTGTGTACAAACAAATGTACATACTAAAATAATCGAAAACTATGAATAAAAATCATAATATTAGGTCCTTACATATAAAATTGGCGTTTTGTATGGGAGGAACATAAAGTTGATTTTTTTTAATGTAATATATTTATTTAATCAAAGTATGTACCATTGCTATCTATGCACTTTTGCCATCTCATAGGTAGTTCATCGATCCCTTTACTAAAAAAAACATTCGGACGGGAATCAATAAAATCTTTGAAGTCGGTTTGGACTGCCCCATCGGAGTTGAATTTTTCCCTTGCAAGAAGTTATCCAAATTTCGAAAAAAATAGTAATCTGTTGGGGCAAGGTCCGGAGAGTACGGTGGATGTCTTAGACATTCCAATTGAAGCTCTTCTAATTTGGTAGCCGTCTGTTGTGCAGTGTGTGGTCTAGCGTTATTATGAAGCAGCAGTGGCCTAGAGCGATTAACCAGCCTCAGTTGTTTAGCAGCTAGCTTTTCCACCATGGTTTGCAGTTGCTGACAAATGACATCTGCCGTAATCGTCTGGCCAGATTTAAGAAAGCTGTAGTGAACGACACCAGCACTAGTACACCAAACGCTCACAAGTAACTTTTTTGGAGTCAATTTTCGCTTGGGGCATGGTTTGGCTGGTTCGGCAGGGTTCAGCCATTGCGATGAGCGCTTCCGATTATCATACAGGATCCACTTTTCATCACAGGTAATGATTCGATTCAAAATCCCTTCATTATTGTGCCGGTTGAGTAATGCAACGCAGCAGTCAACGCGCGTTTGTTGATTTGCTTCACTCAATTCGTGAGGTACCCACCTTTCAAGCTTTTTCACCTTCCCAATTTGCTTCAAGTGGATTAAAACAGTTTTATCACTAACACCGCAGCCTGCAGCTAACTCGGACGTGGTTTGCGATGGATCCGCTTCCACAATAGCCTTCAATTCTTCATTATCAACTTTGGTCTCCGGCCGTCCACGGGGCTTGTTCTGCAGGTCGAAATTTCCAGAACGAAAACGTTGGAACCAAAAACGCACTGTGTTTTCTTTTGCGGCACCGTCGTCATACGTATCATTAATCCTTCGAGCCGTTTCTGCAGCACTGGTGCGACGGTGGAACTCGTACTCGTAAATAACGTGATATTTCAAGTTTTCCATTTTGTAAACTGAGTGACTCAAAGAAAAAAAACAATTGAGGAAAAAACAAATGAATTATAATTTTCGAAACACAAATACTTGAGTAAATAGCTGTGTAAATTTGAATTTGGAATTCCTAACCAAAGAGAATATATTTGAGATCAAAGTTGCCAGTACGGCAAAACGCCAATTTCATATGTAAGGACCTAATATAAACCAATATATAGATATTTATGGTAGCATGTAATTGGCCATGTTTTGTTGTCTCTGTGTGTTTATATTTATATACTGTAATTGCTGTTTGTTACCCTCAATAATTAAAAATAAAAATAAAAATAAATTATGAAATAAGCTAAATTGAATAAATCAAAAAAAAATTAACACTTTTTTAAAACCACTCTATTTTTAGTTAGGAGTTTCACTCTGTAACGAGCTTTCTCAGGGCTATACACAAATTATCAAATGAAGTGTTTTTTATAAATTTCACATAAAGTGGTTTTTATACAAAGCGTTTTGAAAAAGCGTTGAATTCATTTTTAAATATGCCAAACCACCAAGTGTTGGCTTCTTAACAAAGTTTGAATTAATCGAATTTGAAACATCGAACGCGACGCATTTCATAATATAATATTAAAACGTATTAGCGTTAACGTGTTTAAATATAGCCCAAACTAATCTAAGGTAGTTTAAGATTCTCGAAGCAAGTTATCTAAGAGAATTAATAGTAAATTATTTCACGTACCACTTAGTGAAAGGTTCATTGGAGTTGTCCACTATTTTATCCCAGGGTTTGGACCACGTGACAGATTGTCCCACTTCCGACCAGAATGCTTCCGGGTCTTCTTTGGACCTCTTGTAGGCATTTTCATACTTCGGAGATAAATAGGGATTCTGCTGTAGGATTAAATCTGGAATGAAATAAAATGAATCGGGAATTAAAATTAAAATATATGTAATCTATTCTCAGATATTCGTATACATTTTAAATTATAACGGTAACAACATAACACGAATAGGTGAACGATGTCTCAAACACCCTTCTCCACTTCTAAATGTATTTCAGATATTAATACGAATTCTTCCACCTTTTGATTAATTATATAATTGCATATGCAATCTTTTTTTTTAAATATAGATGCAGACGAGAAGGATTCAACCAATGAGTTGACGAAACTTAAAACAAAATACTTAATTCATAAATAGGTTAAGGCGTTAAAATGTTGTAAATTTGGATGGAGAATTTTAAACAATGTTTTGTCCACTTTATATATTACATTTTTTTTTGTAAAAGTGTTTCATACGTTGTGGATAAAACAGTGTTAAAAGTTGTCCTAACTTACTAACTAACTAACCATCACGCCGTCTCCCCGAAGGGGTAGGCAGAAAGAATGGACTGCCACACTTTTCTTTCCCGTCCTGACATTCAATATTTAATTTATTTAATCGTGCCACGTTTTCCTCGGTCATCCTCTAATTCTGGTTCCATTTACATAACTAACATATATTTTTTTTACCATTCTTTCTTCATTCATTCTTTCCATATGTCCAAACCATCTTAAATGATCCTTTCATTATTTTGTTCATGACACCATCATTCGCACCGCATTCAATTCTTATATTTTCATTCGACACTCAATCATACACAGCACATTCGTCTAGGAGATCTCATTTCTACTGCATTTATTCTATTTTCATCCTTCTTTTGCCAGTTCCATGCTTCGCTTCCATACATAAGGGTCGGTAGAAGAACACCATTGTGCACTGCCATTCTAGCTTTTTTGGATCGGTTTTTGTTTGCGATGAAAACTTTAAGTGCACCATTCACTTTGTTGCCTGCCCCAACCCTTCTTTCAATATCTCTCTCCACTGACCCATCTCTTGTAAACATACTACCTAAATACACGAACTCAACTACTTGCTCCAAATTTTCACCATTCACGCTTATGTTGCAGACTGTCATGGTTTCTTCGTTTTCAAAAATCATAACCTTGGACTTATTAACATTCATCATCAGATCATTTCGCATGCATACCTCATACATACAATTCACCAGGACTTGTAGTTCATGCTAAAAATGTCCTTCTATTATAAAATATTTAAATTCCTACTTTAACTATGTTATGTTATGTCAACTACTTTTAAAATATGTTTTTTTTATTGGAACTACATATTTGAAGTACCAAATAGTGCAATTGTGCAAAATTATAATGAATTAAGCTAAGATTATCCACAGTAAACCTAAAGATCCACAAATGAAGTTATGTTAATACAATGTTTTTACCAAAATACTTTCATACTTCAACATTATAAACTATAAATTATTTCTTCTATATTCGCCATAACATTGTGTTGCGTATGATTAATGTTATTTTTTATATACTTTGTATACATAAAGCGATCGCACATCTCAGCGATTTGCTGAGATGTGCGCTGCACCTCTTATGCGGAGTTGAAGAGAGTTGCCGAGGACCGAGCGGAGTGGAAAAGGAGATGCGTTGCCTTGCTGTAGACCAATCATTAGATTGAGACCGGAGAAGAACAATGTTTCAAATTAAACAGTTAATAGTGATACATCAACCCATAATAAAGGGTATTAGATATTGTTTCATTTATTAAAAGAAAATAAATTTTTAATTATTCGAAATTTTCGTTAATTTATTAAAAAAATAACTAAGTAACTAATCATTAAACTGTCTTTCTGAAATAGAAGTCAGAAAAAATGGACCGCCTCAACATTCACACATCGTGTGATGCACGCACGTCGATTTCTCCGACCCCTCACGTGGCCGACATTTAATATTTGATTAATTTAATCGTGCCAAGTTTTTTTCGATATTTCGCTATTTCTACTTCCGTTTACGTCGTTTACATATACTTTCTTTGCCATACATATATTTATAGTATACATACTTATTGCAATATATACCTCACGAAACAACATAATCATGATAATGCCCTAGAAAGGCGAAAAATATCAATCAAATGAAATACATATAATAAAACTTGTAGAAAACGGACGTTACATAAATAATTTAAAAAGAAGCATGTTTTCATGTTATTAAATTTTGTATGGAACGTAGCATTGACTATTAATTTAAGAAACAAAATTAGGAAATTACAATACATTTTAAAAATGCACCCCCCAAAAAAAAACAGTAACAAATAAATCGAAAACGTTCCAAAAATAAAATTAGTGACACGTTTTTGCTTTAAATGTGGAAAAGTTGTTTAACTGTATTTTCAATACGTTAAAACTCTATTAAACTATAAATTGGAATAAACAACTTTATAGGGATGTGGTAGGTAGGTACCAGCATTAGAAACTTGGGGTAAATAGTTTCCTAGAATATATTTCATAACATTGTAACGGATTTTTAGACATATAAAATTCCTATTTAGAGAAATACGAATACATTTAAAACATGTTTAACCTAACTACCTAGTCACATTAACCGAATGGTATTTTAGTTTTTAAGTTCATGAAAAATTATTTCCATTAATTTATTTAATGAAAATTATTTTATATTGGCTTATATAGACTGTCTTATATAGAAATGTCTTGAATAAAAATATCTTGTGTAGAAATGTCTTATATACAAATGTATTATATAGAAATGTCTTATATAGAAATGTCTTATATTGAAATATATTATATAGAAATGTATCATATAGAAATGTCTTATATAGAAACACTTTATATAGTGCAAATGTCTGATATAGAAATATCTTTTACAGAAATGTCTTATATAGAAATACCTTATATAGAAATGTCTTATATAGAAATACCTTATATAGAAATGTAAAATTTTACGAAATTTGATTTCTCAGTTTCATTTGACGTTTATTAGATGGATGGAACAAAGAAAATGCATGATTATAGATCTTGGAAGTCTAGGTTCTATCCTAGAAACCATCAGATCCTATAACATTTCAGTTAGTACTTAAATCCATTGGGAGCATTGAAAGTCCCTTCATTGCCTACTATCGAACTCACTTGAGCTACTAAACCATCAAAAATCATTCAAAGATTTGAATTTTACATATTTCTTGCACCTTTTCGTAGTATTATATTAATGATTTATACTGCATAGAAATTCTTACTACGATATAAAATACATTATTTTTTTCAAAAACATAATTTTCTTTTTTAAGACGTTTCATATTCAACGAATGGTTTGAAAAAACTAACTAACTAACTAACTAACCATCACGCCGTCTCCCCAAAGGGGTAGGTAGAAAGAATGGACTGCCACACTTTTCTTTCCTGACATATTTCTCTCGCTTCCTCAACATTCATACATCGTGTCAACACGCGCGTCGGTTTGAAAAAACAGATTCTAAAATTGGCTCATTTATACTCCCGTTAATAAATTTTAAAATGCTGGGGGCTTATTATTAATTTTTATCAGAGAGAAAAAAATAAAGATCTCTAAGAATTATGTGCGTGAACCCCAAATTTCAAGCATATCAAGTCATCATTTACATTCAGACGTTCTGTGAATAAACGTAAACATCTTTAAAAAATTGTGTATTCATAATGCACATAATGTGAAAAGCAACTGAAAACTATCACAACGAATTTTCCCTAAGTGCCATTAGAACCAACAAATACGTTAATAGACTAAAACTTTACAGATTTTTTATTTTTTTTGTATAGAATCATGTTTACCACCCCTGATCTGTATGTATATAAAGGACTCAGTTTGCAATAGTGTCAACAGTCTGTCGATGCAAGGGAACCTGGCAAAACTTGTCGCTGACGAAATAAAGACAAAAGTGAAAGTAGTTAAAAAAACATCGTTTTATTTGATTATTATTTAAAATGAACTTTCATCAAGAAATCTCAGTAAAATTATTTGATTATCTTAATAGACTTTGTTGCGAACTAATCCCCACTATTGAAACTATAATAAAATGCATATAACAAACCTATGACAATTATTTAAAATCCAAATTTTCACTTTCATATTGCATATTTTTACTAAAGGTCTTAATGAAAATAAACATATATCCACTTTACTAAAAGTCTCATTAAAATTTGTATCACTTTGCCAATCCAAAGCCAGTTAATAGATATAAAATTTCATATAAAAAAATCTTCGTAAATCCAATTACACAATCTCGTTAATATCATAATTTATAATGGAGTTTTATAAAATAAAAACCACAGCCATCAATAACGTTAAAAGATTTAGGAGAAAACATTATTAGGCAGGCTGGGGGTGTACGAAAAAACTGCAATATTCTTATGGGGCGAAAAAGTTTGGCAATCTCTGATTTAATTTAAATTTCAATAATATTATTTGGAACATTGCATTTATGATAAAACTTAGTCCTCTTATCAATATTGATAATCAATCATTTTCCAAGATGGAAAGCAAAAACTTTTTTATAGTTGAATCATTCAAAATGTATGGTTTTCACTCTCCTAATGTGAATAAGTGAAAATTTGATTGGATGTATTTGTAACTATGGCGTTGAAAAAGATCTGTGAAGAACTCGGTAATTGAAAATCTATTTTAGAATTATTGCCTTTCTTCATAAACATTTTCCCAACCTCAAAATCAATTATTATTTCCAGAAACAAATCTATCAATAATTGCTTCAAGGTAAAACTCAATCATTATACCTCAATAAGTATGGATGGAAGAATGTGCGGACGAAGAGTAATGAACGGAAATAACCCATTAACGTAGTTTCCTGTAAAATCGGAGAAACAGGAAAATGAGTTGAAGACAGTGGACTGCGGACCCAATCAAATTACACAAGTCTACAATGTCAACTAGCTTTTAAAATTTCTGTTGCTATTTTTGCTCAGTGTATTTCTGTATTAATTTTTTCACAAAATCAATCATTTTGCATCCAGGTAATAACAAATTATTTTTCAGTTCGGCTGTTTGCTTTGTGAGAATAATATTTTGAATAGTATGAAAATGGGAGAGAATATGTTTTAATAAACCAGACAGAAATATCACAGCACGATCGAAACAATAAAATGAGATCAATAATAAAATGTATAAAGATTATCATATTGCATTAATAAAGATTTTCTGCTTAATGCTTACACCTAATCTTAATGGATGGCGCTAGTGTAGATTGAATTAAAAAATGTAAATTGTTCCTCAATATGGTGGCATATACACCTCTTCCAAAAATTTGTCAGACGTGGTGATCGTAAGAAGGTCGGAACCGGGAATATTGTTTACATAAAACGATCGCTTAACCCAACATATGACAGGTCATAAGTTCTGTAAGCGCCTCGACTACCTTATTCTGTTTCCAAAAAAACAATTTCCATCTTTGTCTCTATTGAGATACAATTAATGTGTAATAAAGAGTCTGTTTGGAATGCTTTAGTAGATGCGTTATATAACAAATTTTTCTTTTTTAGCAACTCTCTACAATTCTTCTTCTTCTTTTATTAGATCTGACTTCTATTTCATAATGTCTCCTGGAATGATGAGGTCTAACTGTCCCTCCATCTCTTAGGTGGTCTTCCAAGTGGAGGGTGTCCGGAGGGGATTTCGTAAGCGACTGTATAAACGAGTCTGTCATTATCCATTCTGGCTATTCTTTTGGATCTACTTCATAGAAAGATATCCTCTATTTCGCAAGTTTTTATTATGTCTGCGTTACCGCTATTTTTAAAAATCATATTGTATTATATTTAAACACTTATTATTTTTAAAATACAATCGTAAATGACAAAATAATATTCAATATATTATAACCATTTACTTTATAAATTTATTAATATAAAAATAACTACGACCTTCGTGGCAGACTGGTAAGCGCTACGACTGCCACACCGAAGGTCCCGGCTACGGTTCGCGGCGATGGCAGTGTGATTGTCACACTGTCTTTGGTCTGATGTAAAATTCACGTGATAATAAAATGGCGATAGATTAGCTACCTATTCGCACGTCTTGAAAAGAAATATAATAGCAAAAAAAATGTGTACAGTAATTGGATATAATGAAATAATCAAACGACAAGTTTTATATAAAAATTAATTATAATTCTTAACATTGTATTTTTAGCTGGTTAGGTATTGTACCTATAATATTTCCAAAATGTCTCTATTTGTAAGGTTCTTTGCCCGTCGCAAATTAAAATTTATGTTTGTTATTACTTTGACATATTATAATGTATCTGGCATGAATGTTAATGTATAATTTTTTAACGATTTTTTTATGAATTAAAACACTGTTTTTTCCACTTCTGAGTTTATTTTCTCGGCATGTTTCGAAGGCTTACACTTTCATCATCGAGAGAACGATATAAACTATATCGTTCTCGATCTTAAAAAATTCTTCATTATGGAATTCAACAGTGTTAACGCCTTAATTTTAGGTAAAATTATATATTTTTTAAATAATTTTGTCATAACTTTCGTACCATCATAAAAACCGTGAGACGGATCTTGTTTTGAAAAATTGCACTGTTTATTTGTGCTAACTAATACATGTATATGGTCCTAGGTTCTTGCATTTTTTGTAAAACATTTTGTTAGTTTATATCGCTGCCGCACAAGACAGGGAAAAATGGAAGAGAATAATGGAGGAAATTGCTGCAAACCAATCCCAGGATTGAAACCAGAGAAGAAGATATCGTTCTCTCGTTGATGTAGGTGTAAAGCCTTTTAAACGCGTCGAGAAAAATAGTCAATAGTGGAAAAAAACAGTAAAAAAATCGTATTTATGGAATTTAACAATGCTTCAAGTTTATCTAAAATTAAAATAATAATAATAATAATAAATTCAATTAAAAATTGACAAATGGAGTTCAATATATTTTAAATAAATATATGTATTTTTTTATACGAGAAGGTACTCCAACATTTGCATTAGACTCCGGGAATAATTAAGTGCGAACTCAACAAAAAATAAGAAAACTTTGAACCCAAATTGTAATTTAAATGCAAATTTCACTAAGTATACGAAATAGGTCGAAGAGGAAGGAGCTCTCAAGATTACTAATTTGCCGGTGCTAAGATGAAAAGGGAACATTTTTATCTTCATCAAACTTGCATCCCGCTTCCTAACTGTTGCTTATGTCTTTGCGATATTATATAATACATATTAGAACTCAACAAAGATAGACTTTAAACATATTAGCTCCGTTTTTCAGCATATTATTTTAATGTCAAGATTTTACTAGGCAAGACAAAGCCTACGACCACACCGAAGTGTTTCGAGTGGTGTCTCGCTTACCGTCTGTCCGAAAATGACAGCGTTGTCAAATTATTTTATTTGAAAATGTTACGCTATTGACTAAGCTTTTATATTTCTGCTTCTTCTTCTTTTTTTTTTAAATATATCTCCAAGTTTATAGGATTTATGACCTGTCATTGGTTGAGTTAAGCGCACGCTTTATGTAATTACAACATTCCCCATTCCACCTATTTCTTTATGACAATGTAAGACAATTTTTTGGAAATTGTATACATGTAACAAATCTATGTTTATCTTCACATAGCAGTTTCAATACGCCATCTATGTAGATTTGATTACATATGTTCATCTTTTTAAGATTAATCTATATAATCCACACTTTTTAGCATTTAGCAAACTACTTTATTAACACAATGTGAAGGCTATCGCCATTAGCGCATTGTTTAGAAGCCGCCTGGAGATATCACTCCTATCTATATGCCAAAGAATTGACCAGAATGATTACAAATATTTTTTTGTGAATGTATACTTATACTTGTATACGGATACTGGATTTCACCCATGGTGGGTAATTAATTCATGAAATTGAATTGTATGATACAATTAAATTTCATGAATTAATCACCCACCATGGGTGAAATCCAGTATTCGTATACAAGTATAAGTATACATTCACAAAAAATATTGTATTCTTGAAACTAAATTTTAGATAATGTTCTTCTGTTTGTGGTTGATAAGTGAAGTTTAAGGAGTATTTGCATGTACGTTTGGTTATTATGAACAAATATTATAAAACTATTTTCTTGTTTGGAGATACTGTTTCATTTAGAAATCTAGTTAAATTTCTACTACAAAAATTTTTCCCACTTAAAATTATTTCGTACTTCTACCAAGAAACGTAATGAGTATATAACTAACTAACCATCACGCCATTTCTCCGGAGGGGTAGGCAGAGGATGGAATGCCAAAATACTCTCTCCTGGCATACCTCTCGGGCTTCCTCTACATTCATACATCGTACCATGCAATCACGTCGATTATTCCGACTTCGAATGTGGCCGCCTTTAAGTAATTGATTAATTTGGTCATGCCATGTTTTCCTCGGCCGTCTTCGGCTTCTTTTTCAACTCACGCTGCTTGTGTACAATTTTTTAAACAATTTTACTCTCATCCATTCGTTCCATATGTCCAAACCAACTCAGGGATCCTTTTTTAATTTTATCCACTTACATTTCTTTCTTATTTCATCATTCGGTATTCTATCATACAACGTTTTCCAGCACATTTTTTTTTTATTTTTAAAAAGACTTTAATATATTTTTTTTACAAGGATTTATATCAATGATATTAGAATTTATTTTACAATCTTCAATGTGAGCAGAAAATAGCTCATTATTATGAAGAAGGAATCTGGTCGTGTCCAGGCTTGAACCCATGTCCCCTGGATCAGGAGCCAAGCGTTCTATCCCCTAGACCACCACCCGGTTATTCTTAGTGATCTCATTTCTACGGCGTTTATCTTGCTTTCATCATTATTTTGCCAGCTCCAAGCTTCACTTCCATACATGAGGGTTGGCACTAGATCTCCATTGTGTACTGCCATCTTTGCTTCTGTGGATATATTTCTATTCTGAGTATATAACGTGTATTTATTTAGCATTTCGTCTATGATAATATTGGTGATAACATACAAGTGATTTCTTACGCATTCACACAAAACGTTTATCTATGGGACGCTATTAAATAACGCGTTCACACAAAACGTTTATCTATGGGACGCTATTAAATAACGCGTTCACACAAAACGTTTATCTATGGGACGCTATTATAACCCGTCAGCAGTTTAAGTTAAATGTATTTAAAAATATTCATGAAGTTGGCAACACAAGCGTAGTATCGCCCCGGAATAGTATTCAAAGTGTTTTTGAACAAAGTTCTTAAATTATCCACTTGACCTTTTGGTAGCTTCTTATTTCAATGGTGAAATTATCGATGATCGCCATCGGAAACAAATACGTTTTTTTTAGATTCAAGTATAAATAATACCATACTACTTAACTAATCAAAATACCTCGTGTTTCCTTTGAATTGGTTCACTTTACATTCACTGTAGACCGAAAACATCAGATGAGAGTAGTGATGTCAGGAGTTCCCCTAAAGAACACCAAGGAGTTTGTCTACCTCGGGAGCAAAATAACATGGGACGGTCGGTCTAAGAGCGAGGTCAACAGCCGTATACATTAGGCTAGGCTTGCATTTAATGAAAGGTCGACAATAATATAATCGAATAATATAGACCTAAAACTGAGAATACTCCTCATCAAGACCTATATAGAAGACTATTAGGAATATCCTGGAGAGACCACATTACAAATGAGGAGGTTCTCCAAAAAATCGAAGGAGGAAGGCACCTGCTTAGGACCTTGTCCGAAAGGCGTGCAAGATGGATCGGCCATGTATTACGACAAGAAGGCCTCTTGCATGCCATAATGGAGGGTATGACCGAGGAGACAAACTCTAGGAGACCTGGAGGACCTGTTGGTGGACGTGCGCTGCTCATCATATGCAGATTTCAAAAGAGCCGCACAAGACAGGGAAGAATGGAAGAGAAAAATAGAAGAAGTTGCTGCAAACCAATCCCAGGATTGTAACCAGAGAGAGATTTATGACATTCGTTGAAGATGCTGGGTTTTGTTCTTCAAACTGTTAGGGGTTTCAGAGACACTCGGGTCCTAAGAACTCTATATAACTCGTTAGTCAGAAGCAGGCTCGAGGGAGGTGCTGTGATATGGAGTCCTCATGAGGCTCAGTATTCTCTCATGTTGGAGAGGGCTTAAAAGAAATTCTTGAGAGCCCTCCACATGAGAGAGTACGGGGTATATCCTTGGCTCTATCCAATGGCATTTCTCTTGGGTATGCTGGGGTATAACTCCCCCGAACTTAGGAGGGAAGGATTAATCGCAACGCATTTTTTCAAGCTGATTCGGGGCTCTTTTGAGACCCCTATGTTCTGGAGCAAATATGTATTTTTGTTCCTGATAATTACCTGCGACAGAATCATATCACAAGAATCACTATGATAGCTGTACCATTTACATCGATTTGTCTCACGCTGTAATGATGTAAAGAGCGATTCAACCAAAATAATAATAATTAAGTATGTAGGATGTTTTTAATTGGTTCAATTTTTCTCGGGAACGCCGGCGGTTAGGAGGGGTAAAACTGTACACTTCTTATTTTAGACTCAGTAGGACGAATATGACGACCGTTAAACACCGCATATTTTTTTACAGAACGCTCATTTTATTAAATAGAGCTGAAAGAATTTAACCTTAAAGGTGGTGATAGACGTACGAACTTAAAGTCTGCGGTTTTTAAGATCGCGAACTTACTTGACTCGACGTCGGCGATACACGCGCCAACTTACTCATACAGGTGGTGATAGACGTACGAACTTAAAGTCTGCGGTTTTTAAGATCGCGAACTTACTTGACTCGACGTCGGCGATACACGCGCCAACTTACTCATACCGTATCGCGATGTCGTCCACTGAAGAAGCTTTGTGTTATTTAGGAATTATATCGTATTACATTTCAAAAACTAAAAACAATAGACGAAGGCGAAAGAAACAAAATGGCGGCTCGCGGCTCGCAGTGCTGCCACACGTACGAGCCAAGACGAGCTACGAGTAAGATTTCAAACCGGTTGGATCGCCGACGAACTTACTCGGCGGTTTTAAAGTACGCGTACTTACGGTGACACACGAGCGAAAAAGGTCGTCGAGCCATAAGTACGCGTACTTGCTCGCCCGTCTATCACCCACTTTATAGTCATACAAGTGAATAAATAAATTCCGTGATTTAAACTCCAAATATTTTTGGATATAATTGGAAAACTAATAAAACCATCCAAATAGAAATAACAGTTACAGACCCAAAATTGATTATATATTTTTTTTTCGAAATTGTTGCGACAGTTGTTTTGCTAACCGATATTAGCATTATCAGGTATTACGAACAGGAAGCAGGTGCAAAAATGGAAGATGTTTCAGTAAGCTGTTTGTTGTATGCGGACGGCGCTGTGCTACTTGCAGACAACGAGCACGAACTGCAAGCCCTGGTGTCTAGTATGTATGAGGTATGCAAACGATACGATTTGATGATGAATGTGAATAAGTCTAAGGTAATGATTTTCGAAAAAGAAGGAAGCATGACAGTCTGCAACATTGGTGTAAACGGTGAAAATCTGGAACAAGTGGATGAATTTGTTTATTTAGGAAGTATGTTTACAAAGGATGGGAGGGTGGAGAAGGATATTGAAAGAAGGGTTGGGGCAGGCAACAGAATAAATGGTGCACTTAAAGTTGTCATCGCAAACAAAAGCCTATCCAAAAAGCTAAGATGGCAGTGCACAATGGTGTTCTTGTGCCGACCCTTATGTATGGAAGTGAAGCATGGAACTGGCAAAAGAAGGATGAAAGTAGAATAAATGCAGTAGAAATGAGATTTCTAAGACGAATGTGTGGCAAATCTGTATATGATAGAGTGACAAATGCAAGTATAAGAAGTGAATGTGGTGCGAATGAAAGTGTTATGAACAAAATAAGGAAAGGGTCATTAAGATGGTTTGGACACATGGAAAGAATGAGTGAAGACAGAATGGTAAAGAAGGTATATGTAAACGGCGTGAACGGAGTTAGAAATAGAGGAAGGCCGAGGAAAACGTGGCACGATCAAATCAATCAAATATTGAATGTCGGTCACGTGAGGAGTCGGAAAAATCGACGTGCGTGCATGACAAGATGTATGAATGTAGAGAAAGCGAGAGACGTATGTCAGAACAGAACAGTGTGGCGTTCCATTCTTTCTGCCTACCCCTCCGGGGAGACGGCGTGATGGTAAGTTAGTTAGTTAGTTAGGTATTACGATCAAATTAAAAAGCTTTTTAAAAGTTGATTGTAACACTTGACAATGCTAACAGCAAAACAGCTGTTGCAACAATTTCAATAGAAATAAAATCGATTGATATTTTATAGCAGTGTTTTTATTTAAACAGTTTAATGTTGAAATATCCGACATACATAAAAGTGTTTCCGCCAAAACAATGAATAATACATTAATTTATATTAATTATATAATATGAAGTTTTACATCACTGTTCAAGAAACAATAAATATCTTTAAAATACGTGTAATCGTATCATAATATTTTTGCGTCGTCGTTATAAATATTTATAAAAATCTGCGACTTCACAAACTGGCAACAGTGCAAAAGATATAAAAACATAAAATATAGCCAAAAACTGCCGCGCTATTGTGAGGGTCAAGTTCACGTGGTGGCAGTTGCTTCCTTTGTCCGCCAACATCTGTTTAATTTAAATGGGTGTCCAGTGATTTTTTCCAATAAGCAACAAAAGCATATACGGAAACAGATGATTAATGTCGTTTTTTTATTATTATTTTTTTCTTCCTGTATACTTCTTCTCTTCTTCTCTGGTTTCAATCCTGTGATTGGTTTGCAGCAATTTCCTATATTATTCTCTTCCATTCTTCTCTGTCTTGTGCGGCTCTTTTGAAATCTGCATATGATGAGCAGCGCACGTCCACCAACAGGTCCTCCAGGTACTCTCGGCGTGGGCGTCCCCTAGAGTTTGTCCCCTCGATCATACCCTCCATTATGGCATGCAAGAGACCTTCTTGACGTATTACATGGCCGATCCATCTTGCGCGCCTTTCGGACAAGGTCCTGAGCAGGTGCCTTCCTCCTTCGATTCCTTGAAGAACTTCCTCATTCGTGATGTGGTCTCTCCAGGAAATTCCAAAGAGTCTTCTATAGGACCACATCTCAAAAGCCTCTAGTCTCCGCTTATCCCTTTCGGATAGGCACCATGTCTCGCAGCCGTACATCAAGCTGTACATCCTGTATACACCAGGTGTGTATCTATCCGTCTCACACATTAGTAAAAGTGGCGTCACTACCTGTCTCGCTCACACTTCCAAAAAATACTTTTAGTCTCTCGAAAAAAAAGTTTAAAACTGGATTTCATTACAAAAAAAATTGTCCACACCTAATTTAAGAAATAATCAAGCAAGTGTCGTACCATTTTGGAATTCTTATTAAATACGCCAACTTTTAAAGTTACCTGTCTAAATAGCATAGTGCATTTTATTTTCGGTACAGTTAGTTAAAATTGGGCGTAGTATTAATTTTGAATACTTGGTTGGGCAAAAAGTAACATTTTCTTCCAAGCTGGAGCAGTTAGCTTTAAATTTTAGGCAACAATTTATAGAAGCATTATTCAGGATAACATTATAAAAATAAAATTGAAAAAAATTAAAGATTTGTTGTAACAGGAGTTAAAAGACCATCACAGGGTGTTGATTTTCTCGATTTTTTTAATGCCTGTAATTTCAAAAATGTAAAACTTAGATTTTTTTTGCATTTTTCTCATCACTAGCATGACTTGCCCTATCATCTTTCCTATTCTACAAGGAAAGTAATTCAATTTTTTTACTGAAATCTCAAAATAAATATAAACTTCTTATTTAAAACACTTATGAAAATAAAGGTACTTTTGATGTCTCTACGAATGGGCCACCTTACTAATCTACCTCCAATAAATTGAAACAGCGAGTCATAAACGCACGTCGATTCTTTCTTCAATTTGTCTGGTTATGCCAAGTCTACCTCAATCTTTCTCGATTTCGTAATTCATTCACATCGTTAACGTATAGATTCTTTACAATATTTCATCATCCTTACGTTTCATATGTCCAAAACAACTTAATAATCATTTCGTAAAAGTGTTCATAACACACTCATTCGGTTAACATTTCTACCTGAAATTAACTTTGTGAAATCCTGTAATTCATAGTTTTAACACAGATCTGTCTATGTCATAATAATCTCAGTTCTACTAGTTCTTCGTTCATAGATAGAGTTATATTAATTATTTTAATTGAATCAATATGTTTAAGCGCACGAATATTTTCGAATAAGACATTCATTTTGTGTAAAATCGAAGTTTGAAAACCTTTAAATCAAAGGTTCCCAAAGTAGCCCCCTGGCCCCCCTGGCCCCCCAGGAAGCCCTCGAAGGACCTGAGGGGGTAATTCTGGCCCTGAGGGAGTAAAAATGGGGTCATGAGGTGCTAAAATGTATAACCTTATCGATTTTCGTTATTACACGATGTACATACGTATATAATTCGTTACATACTAAATATTTTGATAAAATCACCTTATAAATAAATCGGTACCTATTTGGTAAAAGGTCCCAACTGCTTTTTTATGAATTTTACAGGAGAGCAAAAATAAAATTTTTACATTATTTTGATTATTTATAAAAATGTTATTTTTATTCCGAATAGTTTGTTTCAAATGTCAATTTACGGAGCATAACGTTATCTATAAGAAATATCAGTAACTAAATTAAAAAATATATATATATTTCAAAAAAAGAGGTTGAATGCAATTGTACATAAAAAAATTAAATAAGTACAGCTCTAACATTTTGTCAAAACATAAAGTGTGCGAAAATAATACTGATGGTATATTTAACTCAATTTCACAAAAAAACGTATCTGGGACTTTTTGCCAAATAAGTACCGAAATATCATCTATGATTTTGTGATGTTTCAAATAATCATATACGTACACATGTATTAGTTTCATATTTTCTCTGATATTATTCATTATTAATAATTACCATTATATATATTTTTTTCGAATTGTATTATTTTCAAAATACCCTTCTGAAATTAAAAAAATACTCTCGTAGTTTAAAATATTTTTTGATAATTTCACACCAGTTATTATTTAATAAATATTAATTACTCAACAATTTAAGCGTATCTTATTTATAACACTATAAGTAAGTATACACAAATAAAAAAAATCACAATTTTTTTCTGTTTTGTTTAATTTAAAAAAGGTAAATTTCCAGGGGGGGCTTGTGTAATTAATTTTGTGTTTGAAAGAGGGGCCATAGGTCAAAAATGTTTGGGAATCTATACAAATTATCAAGGTAATACAAAATTCAGTATTTTATATCCAACTCTTAATTACCTTTGGAAAACAGCGCTTGCTGAAACCGTACTAAATTACGTTGATAAAACTTTTTACAGACAGGAAAACAATTGGTGCTTACTGTTCAACTACTGTACCTTAATATTCAAATAAATTGTTTTTCGTTCTCCGTGAGTTTTCATACAATTCAGCTGTATTTTTTTAAATAATAATATTAATAAAAAATTCATACGCTGGCAATTGCTTATCTCGAATATTCCTGAAATAAATGTATTATTATTCTTTTAATTTTCTTTTGTTTTTCAATTTCCCCTAATTTCGGGTCGGCTCATTTCGTAAACATCACACTGGGCCAGATAGTAACTCACTGCCTGCTCGCTTTGTTTTTTTTTGTTTTTTCAGTATTTTTAATTTACTTTCTAAACCGCATTTTTTTTTATTTTTACCAACAAACAAGACAGAAAATAGCATAAAATCTCTCCAGATAGAAAAATCTACCAAAATTTGGAAAATTAGCAAGCTTAAGGGCAAAACAGATAGTGCAGTTTTGAAGGGCTATTAAAAAACGGTGCAACTTACAGAAATGAGATTAATTTTATTTTATTTGGTACATCATGCCGTTTTACGTATCAAGTCTTGAATATGACATCAGAAACATGATGGCCCCTAGCATCTTTACATTGATGAAGGCGATTTTTGATGTTTTCGGCTGCATTTTGGCACATCTCGATGAGCATAGCGGCAATTTACTCCCAAATTCGATCCTTAAGCTCTTCCAGGTGTGAGGTCGATGTTTAAAAACTTTTTCCAACTGATAACCTGACAGGAAAAAGTCGCAAATGCTTAAATCCCACGTCACCCCTCAGAGATACGAGGCGCGCAGGGAACATCTATCGCAGTTTTGTCATCGAAACTCGAGCAGTATGGGCCGTAGCACCATCCAGTTGAAACCAGATATCTCCCAGGTCTGTTTCCTCCATTAGTTTTTCCAATTTAGGTTAAAAAAAAATTCCAACATGGAAACGTAACGTTGAGCGTTGACAGTCGCGGTTCGTCCATTCTCCTCGAAAAAATAAGACCCAATCACCCCAAATTTGGAAATCGCACATCACACAGTCACTTTTGGGGACTGAAGAGGTCTCTCGTGAAGTTGCCTTGGGTTATTTTCAGCCTAGTACTGAAAATTTTGTTTATTCACCGCTCCATAGAGATGAAAGTGAGCCACTACTGAAAAAGTTGATCTCGCATGCATTCGGTTCAACATTTCTTGGGAGCGATTCATGCGGTTTTCATAGTCAAGAGGTTTAAATTCTTGGACAACCATAATTTTGTAGGGGTGTAATCCTTCTGGAATCAAAATCCTCCTTAGTGAGCGGTCAGCATGCCCAATGCAATTGAATGCTCCCGGGCAGAGCGCCAAAGCGACAGTTATAGCTTCTCTCACTCTCGTTTTTCTTTTTTACAACACTTTTCAGGTGTTTTTACGGTTTTGGGTCTTCCTAAACCTCTAGGTCTTAGTGTGGAACCAGTTTTTTCTTATGTACGCACCCAAGTCACGATTAAATTACGGTGAGGGACGGTATCACGAAGCCCAAGATTGAAGTGCAGCCGAAAGGCCCGCTGGGTGACGATGACAGAACGGCCATTTTCAAGAAACGTGAGGACGACAAAGCCCCGGTGTTGTCCGGACAAAACCATGGCAATGACTAAAAACGGTAAGACCCTCCCGATACAATGAGACCACTCCCAGGTTCCTACCCCCACCACACGGGATGTACCGACCTTTCAAAACTGCACTGTCTGTTTTGCCGCACCCTGTATAAGTGGCTAATTCAAATAACTTAATTTACTTTCATATTTTGGGTTAACACCAATTTATTTTATTTTATCTAACCATCCGGTTTCACTCCCGCCGGAGCTTCATTATCGAAAACAAACTATTTATTTTGTTAGCCCTGATAAAGCTCTGCCGGGACGGATTTTATTTAATTTGGTTAAAATGGAATTCAAAAATTAATCAATAATTACATTGACGACCATCGTGGCCGAGTGGCAAGTGCTTTCACTGCCACACCGAAAGTCTAGGGTTCGATTCCCGGCCATGTGAACGTGATTGTCACACTGTCAATGATCTTGTGAAGAATTCGCGTGACAATAAAATGGAGATGGACTAGCTTTCTATCGCGTGTCATGAGAATCAATATAATAGCATCGATTTGACTCGTGCTGTAATGATCTAAAGAGCGATTCAACGAAATAATAATAATAATATTCATAATTTGTAAATATTTCAGGTTTATTTTTGTATTATGAAGCCTGAAATTCCTGAAAAGCTGGTTAAACGTGACCCAATTAAATCAATCAATTTTTAAATGCCGGCCATGCAAAGAGAGGTAAATCAGATTAAAAGAGTATGGCTTTCCATCCTCTCTCCCTACACTTTCGAAAACGATGCAATGGTTCATTTGTCTCAAGCCTGCATTAGAAACAAAATGTTATTTTAGTTTCGCATGTAATGAAATAGGTGAATTTAATATTTATTGTTCACCCACGAGTTCCCCTGAGCAATTATTGTAACAAATATGCAGGAATCATAATTATGTACATTTTAAGTTTTTGAATAGAACATGTGCATTTGTTACGAAGCAAACCTGTACAACATTCTGTATTTCATTTGTTTCTATAAACGTAGGTAATCAAAACATGGACGGCAAATAAAAATACGGTTGGCTTCCCTACAAGTGAAAAGGGTTTATCTTTTCAAAATCATTCCCATTTTATAATCTTTCAACTTATATTATATACAAGAGGACCCGACGTCGTCCTACCCGAACGTTGGCGTGCCTGCTTCAGCAAACGTCTTTTCAATATTCGTATTTTCGATAAACTATATACTAAATGACAAACTGTTTTCTCAATACGCACGCAATTGTGATACATGCCATACATAGGATGAACTTCCCAGAAGGTTTTAACAATCACCTACCGGGTCAAATTGTAAATCTAAACCATCAAGGGACCCACTTAATCACACACAAAAATTTCGTCAAAATCGCCCAGCCGTTTAGGAGGAGTTCAACTATATATATGCCCGTAAAAAAGGTAAAAAGTAAAGGCTACTTAATCTTCTTACGGTTTCATATCAGATCCCCTAACATTGACTTCGACATGAGAGTAGGCACCTCTGTCTCCGACAGCTAATTTTCATCGGAAAACCATCTTCAGCGATGAGGCCCATTTCTGGATGAATGGGTACGTCAACAAACAAAATTGTCGAATTTGGGACGATACCAATCCACATGAGATCCATGAGCGCCCAATGCATTATGCACAGCGGCCCTCAAAGCCAACATAACCCATGATTTATGCGCCAGAGTCATGGAAAATTCAACATTTCGGATGCGCGCCACCCAGAGTAGCCGCGTTGGACATTTGAACGATGTTATATTTCATACATAATGGCATCTATAGACCTTTCAAACGAATAAAAAAATTCGATGATATCTCACACACACTTAGTTTTATTTAAATTTAAAGATAAAAAGCGCAATAATGTGAGACCCTAAAAATGAAATAATAAAAAAATACTATTTTCATGAAAAAACAATTTAGGAAGCTATCTAAAAATAAAAATTTCTGATATATTTGATAATATGTTTAATTTCAACATCAATAGTCCAAGACTCGCAAACATAAAGAAATATGGAGAAAACAACGGCTTGAACCAGTCCCGTCTTGTTAGAGATATTTTTGTCTTGCCATATCTTGGTGAGCTTTGTCCTGGCAGATTTGGCCATTTAGGTTCTGCGTCAAATCTACCTTTTGCATCCTCCCAGGTCAGTGATCAGTGATCCAAGACATACGAATCCATTTAAAATTTCCAAATCTTAGAGAAGGCTATAGTCTCTAGGCCAGGGATGGCAAACCTTTTTGAGCCTGAGTGCCAATTTTTTTATCCAATATAATAATATGTCGCGTTCCACGTGCCATGGATATAAAATGCATCAAATGTTTGTGTAACTTCAGAATTTTAATATAAACAAAGCATTAATACATCGAAAAAATAATCAAGTACTTATTAATGCAAAATAAAATAAATAAATAAAAAATAAACAGAAATTTAAAAAAAGTAGAACCCTCAAAACTTCATTATTAGTGAGATTTTTGGTGTTGGATGCTAAATGCCAATTTGTATATCGGGTTCATAGCTGGAAGCTTTTATTAGACTACAAGCAGTAGTCTGTAAGCCTACTTCTTATGTCTGATTTAATAAAGTTTATTGAAGAAAATAATGATTCACAGGAATAAGTCGACGAAAAATTGATAAAATGCCCATTGCTATTTTTATAAGACAAGCAAAAGTTTCCGGGACGGATTGCCATGTTGTAAGTATTTCATTTTCGGCATTCCTCTGGACTGGTCCAACGAATCGATCTCGTTCAATTTCTTCCAAAATAATTCTTAAATCTTTAAATTTTTGTGTCTATATCGAATCGAACTCGACTGAAAATCTACCGATTCCATTTCAAAATCACGTAATTCCATGAATTCAAACATTGTCAAGTCATTGTCATTCAAGCTAAAAGTTTTTTTAATTTTCTGTATAATCACTTTTATTTTTTCTCTTAATTCGCGTGCCATAGGTTTGCCATCCCTGCTCTAGGCTATTTTTTTTTTTTTTTAATAATATATAATATAATATATTTTTTTATAAATTTTATAGTAAAGGGGGCGATGGTCCCGAGAAGGTTGGTAAATTGTTGTCCAAAGGTATAATTACATTTCTCGTTCTAATATCTGATACTCGATCATAAATTTGTATAAATTTCGTTTATTTCATTAGTCGAATTGAGTGCAGATCTAAATACGATCATTTGTAATTTACGTGCAAAGAGTTTTAATCGCATCACCCCCGTGCCAAACGAGATTCTCCAAATTACAATGCAAATTATTTGCAATTCATTAATCTTTAAATGTGCTATCGAATACAATAATTCAATTTTATTTACAAATACAATTCCAAAACTTTCTCGTAATTAAATAAAAATCTATATAAATAACAACCAGAGAACTCGAGAGAAAATTTAATACAATTTGACTGTGTTGATATTATAACATAAAGCACAGTCATAAAAGTTTCGGGAATGCAGTTAAGATTGTGCATTGAACTTTATCAAATAAAATACAATATATTAAACTTATCTTTGAAGCCATCTAGTTTCGCTTGTACCCAAGTTCCCTCAAGGTTATTTTAAAACTTTTCGCTGTCGAAATATAGAAAAAAGTGGAAATTCTTTCTATGTTCGCCATACTTGTGTTGTAGATGTTTTATTTGTCTTTTTATTTTTTTATATACTTTGTATATTTTATTTGTCTTTTTATTTTTTTATATACTTTGTATATACAACACTCACTTTGAAAAAAAAAAAATTACATATCAGACATGTTTCGGACAACCGGTCCTTCTTCAGTGATACATGTAATTGGTACGTGATTGATACGTGATTGATTTCAGTGATACGTGTATACAGTAATTGGGTTCAGACGACCTATTGTATACAAGAAAAAAAAATGTATCACTGAAGAAGGACCGGTTGTCCGAAACATGTCTGATATGTAATTATTTTTTTTCAAAGTGAGTGTTGTATATACAAAGTATATAAAAAAATAAAAAGACAAATAAAATATACAAAGTATATAAAAAAATAAAAAGACCAATAAAACATCTACAACACAAGTATGGCGAACATAGAAAGAATTTCCACTTTTTTCTATATTTCGACAGCGAAAAGTTTTGAAATAACCTTGAGGGAACTTGGGTACAAGCGAAACTAGATGGCTTCAAAGATAAGTTTAATATATTGTATTTTATTTGATAAAGTTCAATGCACAATCTTAACTGCATTCCCGAAACTTTTATGACTGTGCTTTATGTTATAATATCAACACAGTCAAATTGTATTAAATTTTCTCTCGAGTTCTCTGGTTGTTATTTATATAGATTTTAAGTGAGTGTTGTATATACAAAGTATATAAAAAAGAAAAAGACAAATAAATGTGGAACTACTTAAAAAAACGTCGTTTCATTTCATTATTATTTAAATGAACCTTCATCAAAAGATTTCAGTAAATTCATTTAATTCGATATAGGTATACATTTTTTACTAAAACGGCCAAAAATAGCAATATGTTGCCGAAACCGCCCATGGAAAATTTAATTATGTTTTAACTTAAATTCAACAGCTTTTGAAGAGTTCTTTATTTAAATAATGAAAAAAAAATATATTTAAGAATTTTTTTTAAATATATATTTAATTAAAATCCACTGATGTTTGTGTCTTCGGCCGGTTTTGGCAGCTCGCTGCCATCTTTTGTATACACGTATCGTCACGTATGTTTTTTTTATTCGAATTTGTATACCTTAAAAAAAAACACATTTTATGTAACAATGTTTATAAGGGTGTTTTTTTAGAGGTATACAAATTCAAAATGAAAAAAAAAAAAACATTTAAATTTTGTCAATGCCTATGATATTAGATTAATTTAATAGATAATTTTAAGCCATTATTGTTTAAATATAATTTCGGGCACATGAGCGCCACGGTTAGTTCGAATGAAGCGCAATCGTGAAGTCCAATTTTCGACACCATTATTGAGCAACTGGGTGACTGGCTAAACGTACTGACTACAAATCAACTGTCAAATGTCAAATTGACAGTCTGTAGAAACAATGTTTCGGACAACCGGTCCTTCTTCAGTGATACATGTAATTGGTACGTGATTGATACGTGATTGATTTCAGTGATACGTGTATACAGTAATTGGGTTCAGACGACCTATTGTATACAAGAAAAAAACATCTTTTGGTTTTATATTTAATACGATTGCCGTGTAGAAAAAATGCCAGAGGGAAGAACACCGAAAATTTTGTCCAGATGGGTGCCGTGCATAAAAAGACCAAGATGCAGACCAAGAAAAAGTTGGCGGACTGCGTGGAAGAGAACTGGGATTTTTTTTTTGTGTTCAACCTTTTTTGAACCCAATTACTCTATTTACTTTTTTTAGCTATTCATAAATTCTCCAGCCAGTGGTGACATATGGTTCTGAGTCATGGACAATGACTCTAAAAGAACAACAAAGAATTTACTGGTTTGAGAATAGAATACTTAGAATGATCCTGGTACCCAGACCCATTGTTGCAGCGAGAACTTGGAGCTATAGGACCAACTAAGAGATCCATACGATGAACCAGCAGCCCCTTATAACGAGCACCGTGAGAGCCGGTCGCCTAGCATGGATTGGGCACGTGTGCCGAGCCGAAGAGATCAGAGCAATCAAAATCCTGTACGCGTCTAAACCGACTGGAGTAAGACCTCTAGGAAGGCCTAGACAGCGCCTAATGGACAATGTTTTGGGTGATCTGGCTAGGTTGGGCGAATCTGACTGCTGGGAGCAAAAGGAGCTTGGCGAAAAATCATCAAGGAGGCTAAAACTCTTAAAGAGTTGTACGGCCATTGGAAGTAAGTAAGTATGTATATAAATTCTCATGACATATGATAGATAGGTAATTAATCTTACTGTCACGTGAATTCTAAACCAAACCAAAGACAGTGTAACAATCACAAAGAGAATTAGAAAGATCCGGAGGACAGGGGCTAGTGGATGACTGGTGTGGAGGAGGCAAAGAAGAAGAATAGAAGTTCCATTCATCACCCAGACAGCAATTGATTTACATTCAAAAATACTATGTTATTTTAATTGCACATATTAATGGTTTGAGTCTCATTCTGATCAATTTATTAATACAAAAACTAACAAAACACTGATAAAGGGCTTCTATGTCCGAAACATGTTTTAATTTTATTTTTAATAAAATCAGTGTAATTTACAAAGTTATAAACATTGTTCAATGAATCCGCAATACAAAGTCTTGGCGAATATTGAAGAAATTTATTGATATATTATTTACCAAGTAGCACAGTTATAATAAAATATAACTAAAATATGGGATGTTTTTTTTTTAGAAGTTTGGTTTTTAAACTGGCAACATTGTTTCTACAGACAGTTAATTTGACAGTTGATAATTGATTTGTAGTCAACACGTATTGCCATTTTACCCAGTTGCGCGATAAAGTGGTCGAAAATTGGACTTCTTGATTACGCTTCATTTGAGCTAGCCGTGGCGCTCATATGTCCAAAATCATATTTTAACAATAATGGCATAAATTTGTCTATTTAATAAAGCTAATATCATAGACATTAGCATTATTTGAATGTGTTTTTTTTTATTTTGAGTTTGTATACTTTAAAAAAAACACATTTTATGTAACAATGTGTATAAGGGTGTTTTTTTAGAGGTATACAAATTCAAAATGAAAAAACAAAACATTTAAATTTTGTAAATGTCTATGATATTAGATTTATTTGATAGATAATTTAATTAATAAGATAATTGTTTAAATATAATTTCGGGCATATGAGCGCCACGGTTAGTTCGAATGAAGCGCAATCGTGAAGTCCAATTTTCGACACCATTATTGAGCAACTGGGTGACTGGCTAAACGTACTGACTACAAATCAACTGTCAACTGTCAAATTGACAGTCTGTAGAAACAATGTTGCCATTTTAAAAACCAAACACCCTATATTATTGCTGAGGTGGCTGAGAAAACATGGTACAATCTAAAATATTTCAGAACTCCGTGTCTGCGATAAAAATTAAAACAGAACTCACCTGCTGGCTCTTCAAACTTCTTGTGGACATCAAACTTAGTTTTGGTGATCTGCTTGTCGAATATTCCACGCCCGTCCTTCTTAACATCGGAGTAGTCTCCGTTCACAGTCGCAGCAAGCACATTATCCTCGAGGGGTGTCACGTCAACTTTCACTGAAGTCAACATTATCAACAATCTGCGAAATGGGCAAAATAATTAGGGAAGCTTATCACACCCCTACAAGTGTGCGCGCGGAGGGAACTCTACGTAAATTTTATCGTATGAAACCACTTAAAATATATTAATTTATTTTATCTGTTTGTTTTAATTGTCTCTGTTTGTCTTAGCACTGCGCAGCATCCGACTGCTGCAATTTATCTTCGGCGAAGATTCTGGTCGGGTGTTCGTCGCGCAAACGTGTCAGGGCAACTAAATCATTTTAAAAAGCACAGGAAAGTCTACTTTGCTTTATTGGAATTGATACATTTGCATTCTTGATTATTCAATACACAGTCACGTGGGGGCTATTGTATAAAGTTTACTGGCGTTAATACAAATTAAGCATGTGTGACTCGGAGTTTACTCCAATGCATAGTTCCTCTATCACATAGGTTCCCAAACTTGTTTGACCCATGGCTCCCATGAAAAATACAGAAATCCTATTTTTTTATATATGTACTAACTTAAAACACAAAAGTCCGGATCGTCCATGTCAAAATGTGCAACATCGGAAAAACATTATGTGCTTAATTTAAAAAACGGTGGATTCGTGGAACATAAATTAAATAGACAAATGTGCACCATCTAAAAATAACATTTTGTATTAAATTATTTTTATTTTGTTATTTTATTTTATATCATTGTATTTTATATTATTTGTTTTAGATTTATTTTGTAGATGTTGGAAGATCGAAGTGTGCGCGGGAGATGCCTATTGGTGGCGATGAGGTTCGCAACCCATCACACCGCGTCTCCCGCGGGGCGAAAAGAGAAGGATGGAGTGCCGCATCGGTTAAAGTGTGACAGTCCATTCTTTCTGCCTACCCTTTCGGGGAGACGGCGTGATGGTTAGTTAGTTAGTTTTTACTAACTTATAGTGTAATAAATATAGTGTCGACCTTCGTGGCATAGTGGTAAGAGCTCTGACTTCCATACCGAAGGTTTCGGGTTCGATTCCCGGCGATGGCAGTGTGATTGTCACACTGTCGTCGGTCTGGTGTAGAATTCACGTGACAATAAAATTGCGATAGATTAGCTACCTATCACATGTCATGAGAATCAATATAATACCAAAAATAAAGTGTATACAGTAATTGGGCGATGATTTAATTAATGACCTGTTGTATACAAGAAAGAAATAATAAAAAAGGGATACGCCGATACTTAAATTGTTGAGTAATTAATATTTATTAAATAATCCTAATGGGAAAGACGAACCTGATAGAAAAATAACGAACCTGATGTGTAATCAGCAAAAAAATATATTCAAATACGAGAGTTTTTTTTTTTATTTCAGAAAGCTCTTTTGGAAATAAAACAATATGAAAAATACATTATAAAGGTAATTATTATTGGTGAATAATATCAGAGAAAATGTTAAACTAATACAAGTGTACGTATATAATTATTTGAAACATCACAAAATCTTTGATTATATTGATTTTCAAGCTGATTTTATCAAAAAAAATTAGTATGTAACAAATTATTTGCGTAAGTTCATCGTGTAATAACGGACTTTAAAAATTCTAATACATTTCGGTACCTATTTGGCAATAGGCCCCAACTGCTTTTTTAACAATTTTACAGGAAAGCAAAAATAAGATTTTTATATTATTTTGTTAACTAACTAACTAACCATCACGCCGTCTCCCCGAAGGGGTAGGCAGAAAGAATGGACTGCCACACCTTTCTTTCCTGACATATTTCTCTCGCTTCCTCAACATTCATACATCGTGTCATGCACGCGCGTCGATTTCTCTGACTCCTTACATGGCCGACATTCAATATTTGATTTATTTGATCGTGCCACGTTTTCCTCGGTCTTCCTCTATTTCTGGTACCATTTGCATCATTAACATATAATTTTTTTACCATTCTTTCTTCATTCATTCTTTCCATATGTCCAAACCATCTTAATGATCCTTTCATTATTTTGTTCATGACACCATCATTCGCACCGCATTCACTTCTTATATTTTCGTTCGACACTCTATCATACACAGAGTATCCACACATTCGTCTAAGAGATCTCATTTCTACTGCATTTATTCTACTTTCATCCTTCCTTTTCCAGTTCCATGCTTCGCTTCCATACATAAGGGTCGGTAGAAGAACACCATTGTGCACTGCCATTCTAGCTTTTTTGGATAGGTTTTTGTTTGTGATGACAACTTTAAGTGCACCATTCACTTTGTTGCCTGCCCCAACCCTTCATTCAATATCCCTCTCCACTCTCCCATCTCTTGTGAACATACTACCTAAATACAAAAACTCAACTACTTGCTCCAAGTTTTCACCATTCACGCTAATGTTGCAGACTGTCGTGGTTTCTTCCTTTTCAAAAATCATTACCTTGGATTTATTAACATTCATCATCAGATCATTTCGCATGCATACCTCATACATACAATTCACCAGGACTTGTAGTTCATGCTCGTTGTCAGCAAGTAGGACAGCGTCATCCGCATACAAGATAAAGCTTACTGACACTCCGCTAATTTTGGCACCTACATCCAACCCTTTCAGATCTTTCATACAATTGTCCATATACAGATTAAATAACCACGGGGACATTACGCAACCTTGTTTGACACCATTATTGATATCAAACCAGGCTGTAAGATCTCAATTTACTCTGACACTAGCAGTGCTTTCCGTGTATAGCGACTTAATGGCCGTGATCAGTTTTGTACTTATTCCATATTCAGACAATATTTTCCACAACTTTTCTCTATTAACGTAATCATATGCTTTTTGTAAGTCGACAAACGCACAGAAAAGTTTGCGATTTTTGGCCAGAAACTTCTCTGTCAATGTACGAAGTTTATTTATAAAAATGTTATTTTTGTTCCTAATTGTTTATTTCAAATGTCAATTTACGTAGCATAACATTATTTACAAGATATACCAGTAACTAAATAAAAAAATATATGTATTATATATATTTAAAAAAAAAAAGGGATTGAATGCAATAGTACATAAAAAATACATAAAATAATGTAAAAAAAGGTACAGCTCTAACGTTTTATCAAAACATAAAGTGTGCAAAAATAATACTGATGGTATATTCAACTCAATTTCACAAAAAAACGCATCTGGGACCTTTTGCGAATCTTATGGCCCCCTTTATGTTTGCTAGGGCTGCCCTACTCCCCCAGGGCTAGAATTACCCCCTCAGCTCCCTTCTCCTGGGAGGCCAGGGGGCCCACTTTGGGAAACTGTGTTTTATGATATATAGGTGAAATCTTATTGCATAACACCGCTTTCTAAATAATTCAAAGTAATTGATAGATAATATTTATAAAAACTAATTAATTGTTTTATTATATTCAAATGACATTTCGATTTCAAGACGATATATGAATGTGTTATTGTCATAGCATATAATAGTCTGTTACACCAGAAATTATTAATACAATCAGAAATTGAAATGTGAGAGGCAACACCAGAATTAGATGCGATTATGAACTTAGTAAAATAAACCCAGTACTGGCAGGTATACGACAAAGAGGCAGGGCCCTTTTCTGTTCAATCTAATAATGGACGAAATCATTGAGGAGACACAATCGCTACAACTTGAATATAGGATGGAAGAGCAAAGAGAACAATAATGACCTTTTCCAAAAAACCCAAAACATGCAACCTGGTAAGAGAAAATCAACCCCTAGAACAGGTCAAGACTTCAAGTATCTAGGCATAGACCTGGTGGGAGGAGCTGATCTGTGAAAGAAATACAAGCCCATGTAAACAAGGCAGCGGCAATCTCTGGTGTTCTAAAATCCACAATATGGAAAAACAAAGGCTAAGCAATTAAGAGTAAGATGAGAATCTATAAAGCATGCGTAAAACCAATAATAACATATGGCGTCAAAGAAAGGGCAGACACAGTAAGGACCTAACAAGTTTTGAGGACTTCCGAGATGAAGACACTGAGGACGATAGCAGGAACCCCAGAACTAGAGAGATGTGTGAGGTTGAGGATATTATAAGATGGAGCAGATAGCGAATAAGGGATTGGTACGGTCATGTTCAAAAAATGGACACAACCAGACTCCCCTATATTGCATTGCATAATCAGCCTCATAGGACTCGTCCTCGTGGAAGACCTCCTAAAAGATGGAAGCACAGCTGGGAGTCTAGCTCACAGGAGGAGAAACACTCTGGAGAACAGACCACATTGGTCTACAACAAGGAAGAAGAAGAATAAGATAAAATATAATAAAACTTATATAAAAAACAATTGCGTAGATTTTCATGGTTGGTAGCAATATGTACGAGTATTTTGGGATCTTGGGAAAATTCGTGTAGCTCGTCTTTCTGGACCAACGTTTCGGAGATCGTTGCAGTCTCCATCTTCAGGGTTGTTATAAATGAGTGGTGGGTAATGTTTGTGTTACTCCTTCTAGCTCGGAGAGCATAGCTCACTATTAACTCGGAGACATCCTATTCGCTCTCTCGTTGCCGGCGACACGGTACAGCGTAGAAGGAGTTATGTAAAAAAAAAATTTTTTCGTACATTTTATTTGATGTAAAGTTGTACATTATTGTTCAAGAAACAATAAACAAATAACATTGATGAAAATTTGATTGTATCTCAATAGAGACGAAGATGCAAACTGGAAACTGAATATGGTTGGTGTTTACAGGTCTTATGACCTGTCATTGGTTGGGTTAAGCGCACGCTTTATGTAATTACAACATTCCCCATTCCACCTATTTCTTTATGACCATGGAAGCAAATTTTTGGAGGTTGTATATATGTTACAAATCTATGTTTAACTTCACATGTCAGTTTCAGTACGCCATCTATGTAGATTTGATTACATTTGTTAATCTTTTTAAGATTAATCCATTTAATCCACACACTAACGCCATCTATGGAGATTGATTTTTAGCATTTAGCAAACTACTTTATTAACACAATGTGAAGGCTATCGCCATTAGCGCATTGTTTAGAAGCCGCCTGGAGATATCACTCCTATCTATATGCCAAAGAATTGACCAGAATGATTACAAATATTTTTTGTGAATGTATACTTATACTTGTATACGAATACTAGGTTTCACCCATGAGGGGGATTAATTCATGATTAACTCATGAATTAATCACCCACCATGGGTGAAACCCAGTATTCGTATATAAGTATAAGTATACATTCACAAAAAATAACATTGATGTTTTAACAAATGAATTAAATTTCATTATTCTTCTTCTCTCTGGCTCTACAGTCCTGGGTGGACATCGGCCGCCTCCAAAAAGTGTTGAAGGTCTCATAAAAATGTTTTTTTCCGGGGCATATGCATTTATATAAACTATTTATATAAATAGCAACTGCATTTATGTAAAATCATTAATTTATATTTAATGTTGATGAAAACGTCAGTTTTCTAGAAGTTTCAATATATTTTTTAGTAGTGACGTATTGCCTTGCTACGGCATTGATGTGTTTATGGAGGGATATCAAAGTACAAAAAATATTCTGTTTTATTTTCTTTATAATGAAATACTGGAAAGTTTGTATAATAAAGAGTGGAACATATAGCATTAAAAATCATGGCAATAAAAACTAAACGGTTTTTGGTATTTTAAAAATATTTTATGTATTTATAAATACGAATTTTTATTTAATCCCCGTTCCAGAAATTCGACTCCATTTAAGTGACTCCGTAATCTATTCAAACCAGATAATTTAATTGTTCTTCTAGGGTATTCTTGTATATATATTCGTACTCCCAAACTAAATAAAGGACGCATTTTGATATTATAGGCACTTTGAATAATGAATTTTCTAAGGCCAAGCGCTCACGAAACAGACTGTCAAAGAGTCAGTATGTCTATTCCCTAATCGTCCCTATTCAGAGAAAATGCGATCACTGGCTGTACATCGTCTATTTCTTCTATTTGTCATATACTCGTATACTGTATTCCCTGTAAAATAAAATCAATCTTCTAGTATAAATGATATGTTTCACTTTGCTAGGGTATTATAAATTGGATATTTGGAGTATCTGAAGAGAAGAGAAACTGCAAATATATAAAATAAATTCATATTTTGTTTTACATATTGTATTAATACGAATATATATGAAAACGTCGTTTTCTAGAAGTTTTGTTTTATTTCATCCAAATGTAAATTTTCACAAGAAATTATATGACAAGATGTATAAATGTAGAAGAACCGAGAGAAGATGTCAGGACAGAACAGTGTGGCGTTCCATTATTTCTGCCTACCCCTCCGGTGAGACGGCGTGATGGTTAGTTAGTATCAAATTTTGGTAATGTATTTTTTTTACGATTAATTGAAATTATTGCCTTTTAAAAATGGTACTAATTATGTGCATTTTCTTTTTGGGAGTAACAACAAAATGATAATTTGTTAATATTAACTCATTGTTCTGTCTAATATAACAAGCTTAAAGTAAAGTACGATTTTATATTTAAAATAGCATTTGTTGTAGTGAAATATTTGATTAAACAAAATAAAGTCAGTTTTGCTTGTTCCTAAAGTTATTGCCGTGTTGCTTGCTACTATTTGAAACAATTTAAAATCTGAATTTAATTTAATCAATATAGTTCCTGCTCCCTCTGTCTTATATTTGATTCTCAAGTATTTTCAAGAGAGTTTCGATAAATGAACAAATATTAGGAGCAAAAACTTACAACCATCAGGCCGTTTCTCCGGAGGGGTAGCTAGAGAGAATGGACCGCCATACCGTTCTGTCCTGACATACCTCTCTTAAATGCTCCACATTCATACATCGTAATATGCACGCTCGTCGATAATTCCAACATCATAAACTGAGCTAAAGTTAAAACTGAATTACATGATTCAGTGTCTCATACTGTTATTTTTTCATCATTTTCTCAAAAACCCTTTGATTTTATATCCCGAATATTTCCCTGTAAACTTAAATATTGATTTAAGCATTCTGTTTTTCGGGAAATGCGAGCTTAATCTTTTGTATAACATGAAAATGTTGTCTTAAAAACAAGCTTATTTTTAGCTAAAATTATGAATTGCTTAAACATATAAAGGCAGCTTTACGTCAGAAAATATTTTGTTATTTTAAAATATATTAAAAACAAAATATTTTTATTCGTTTTCTCGGGAATGGTTAAATTGAAAAAGCTTTGCAAGTTTATAATAACATCCAATTTCATTTATTTATTTTGTAATAAAGACAAGTAAACATGGAAAAATTAGCTCTCTCAAGTAAGTTTTTTTTTAAATATGTAGTTTATACTTCTAAGTTATTATTTTCATAAACTAAAACCTTGTTTTGTAAGAAAACAACGGGTTTAAATTTAATTTAGGAAAGGTTTAAATTACACGAATTTTACTTACGAAAAAACGGATTCATATACTAACTAACTAACTAACCATCACGCTGTTTCCCCGGAGGGGTAGGCAGAAAGGATGGACCGCCATACCATTCTGTCTTGACATACCTCTCGAGCTTCCTCCACATTTATACATCGTAACATGCAAGCCCGTAAATTTTTCTGATTCGAATGTGGCCGCCTTTCAGTATTAATTTGTCATGCCATGCTTATCTTGGTCTTCCACGGCTTCTCTTTCCACTCATACTGCTTGTATAAAATATTTTAACCATTCTTTTCTCGTCCATTCGATCCACATGTTTAAACCACTCAGGGATCCTTTTTTAATATTCAAATCAAATCAGTTTATTTACTCAAAAGACATTACAAACAGCATAAATGTTTACACATACAATATAATACCAAGAACGCATTAGTGATGGTTCAACATTAGGAAGACAAGATACTTTCCAAAGTCAAGATTATTTGTCCCCTGAACGTACTTTCACTAACAACGAAAGACGTCGATCTCCTAGGAGACCGCGTTCAGCAGACTAATTGCTCTTCCCACCGGTGTCACCAGAGACAGATTACTCATGGTACAATCATCTGCCTTACATTTCTTCCTTATTTCATCGTTCGGTATTCTATCATATGTCATTTTACCCGCACATTCTTCCCGGTTATCTTATTTCTACAGTATTTATCCTACTTTCATCTTTTTTTGCCAGCTCCAAGCTTCACTTTCATACATAAGGGTTGGCACTAGAACTACATTCATTCACAAAAATTAAAAAAATAAGACATTTTTTGTACGCAAATCATCTTTTAAACGAGTCGTAAATAATACAAGATAAAAAGTATTTTCTTCAATAATAAAAAATTATAACGATTCAGCTAATAAGATGTCTTGAAACCCCCCCCCCCCTCCCTAAATAAGAGTTGAATAAAAAAATCGTGAATTTGAATACAAATGTATCTTCCGATCGTCAAATCATTAGCGTAACAAAGAAAACTCGAATTATGTTTTTTGAATTAATGTGAATCACGTTTTACGAAACGTGAAAGAAATCAGTTATCAAAAATGTGTGATTCATTTAATTCAGCTAATATTAAATGCGTGCGAATAATAAATATATATTTATAGTTCACCTGATTTATTCTCTCTACTACCAGTGCTCAAATCAGGAAACGTACACTGGAAAACAAAAAACAAAATCATCCTGTAAAAAACAATCATCCGAACAGTAGTGACCTATGGGTGTGAGGCGTGGACAATGACAACGAAATCTGCAGAGCGACTGGATACTTTTGATAGAAGGGTGCTCCACAGAATTCTGGGACCTGTGAATGGCGGTGAAGGCTGGAGAGTGCGGCATAATGACGAGCTGTACTATATTTACAAATTTCCCAGTCTCTCCACACAGGTCAGACTGAATAGACAGATGGGCCGGTCATGTGCAGAGGACGCCATCATCGCGAACCCCAAAAAGATTGCTGGAGTGGCACCCAGGTGGTAGAAGACTTATTGGACGAATAAGGCTGCGATGGGAGGATGAAGTTGGGAGAGATGGGGCGAAATCGTTACGAGTGTCAGATTGGAGGGTCGAAGCGGAGGACAAAAGGAGTTGGAGGCGAAGAATACTGGAGGCTGAGGCTCGATATGGGCTGTGGGGCCATCGAAGAAGAAGTTGACCTGATTTCAATAGTGTTTGCACATCTGGGTATGGCATTTTTTCTATCAGAAATTATAAAAAAGTTTATGAAAATAATAATTTGCTTTAACATAAGTTTCAATCCTGGAGAATGGTTTGCAGCAAAGTCTATTGGCATTTTTGCTGGTTCTTGGGATACCAGCATTTTCCCGTTGCTTTCCAAATTTTTGAAAAGCAACGGAAAATTTGAACCCAATTATGGAGTTGAATTAATCACGTTTCCCCGCAGAGGTAGGCTTGGAGAGAATGGACCGCCACACTATTCTATCCTGACACACCTCTCTAGCATCCTCCACATTCATACAGTGAGTCATGCACGCACGCCGATTCTTCCGACTTCTAACATGACCATCCTTTAAAATTTGATTAATTTGGACATGCCATGTTTTCCTCAGTCTGCCTCGACTCCGTACTCCATTTACATCATAAACGTATACTTTCTTAACCATTTTTTCTCCATCCATGCGCTAAATAGCTCATGGATGAATAGCTCATTATTATGAAGAAGGAATCTGGTCGTGTCCAGGCTCGAACCCAAGTCCCCTAGATTAGGAGTCAAGCGTTCTATCCCCTAGACCACCACCTTTCGTATATCCAGCATTTGATATTCTGTCATATATCGTTCTACCACATATACGTCTTAGGAACCTTATCTCTACCGCATTTATTCTGCTCTTATCCCCATTCTGCCAGTTCCATGCTTCGTTTCCATACATTAGTGGTTGGGTAGAACTTCATTGTGAACGGGCGTTTTCGCTTTCATTGATAAATTCTTGTTTCCAATAACTATTATTAAAGCTCCATTCACTTTGTTACCCGCTACAACCCTATTTATAATATTTTATATATGATAAATATTAAATTGAAGTGGAATCAACTATCATATTTAATTAATTAATTAATAAATATTATGTTACATGTTATTGCCTTTTATCATCCTAAGAAACATTATTAATTTATATTATGTAAGCTGTAATATCCCCTATTATTGAAGCACATATTGTCTCTAGGAACAATTAAATTATAGGTGACACAAATATTTGCCCCTAGATGGTGATATTGGAGATTCAATTGTTCCCAGATTAGACACAAATCTGTTATAATTGAGAACCTCTGACCTCTAACATCTGAAATTGACATTCAAAGCCAACATTAATTGTTTCCTTTGATCCACGAAGCCAATAAGACGTCGAACGAAAATATTTTCATAATTATTTTATTCCACAATGCTGTAAAAAGTTGAACACAAAAGATAATACGCCAACCCCAAATAAATGCCTTCAAATGTATATTTTCTTTTGAATTAATGAGTATACTATTCAGTTGATAAAAAAATGAAAAATTGATTCAGTTCAGAATAGTTTTTTTTTAAATAACTAAGAAATATATTTAAAATCAAAAGTAATACGTGAAATATTGTTACGCATAACAAAAATTATGTTGTTTTGATATAACCGTTTTCGTAATGCGAAAAAATATATATTTTTTAAAATGCTATATCGTCACCTGAGAGTAAGAGGGTTCCAACTATTATAACAAAATTTCACATTTGGCTTTTTTCGTGAAAAGGGTTCTTACTAACCTTATCTATACGTACAATTAAAAAAAAACATGTAATAGTATCGTCATTTTGATGTTACGAAAAGAATCAAGTTCCATCTGTTCATTGAAAACACACGATTCACTGAAGAAGGATTCATTTACACTTAGAACTTTATTATTAGTAAAAGAATCTCTGGATATTGGAATAAAACCCCTTCATTCCAAGATACACACCCGAAACCAACAAAACTTTGACTTCATTTTTCTCAGCTTTTTACTTTTGTCAGTTGGAACCTTCTTACTCTCAGGTGACTATACGAGTATACTAAATAAAAACAATTTTATTTGTGAATACCAGTTTCGTCGGGATAATGTCAGTTCAGTTACATGTGAAACCGGTTGACTTTTACATGAGTAAACGTGGTTAATTTATACAAAAAAATTCAGAATAATTAAAAACAATATCTTTTTTTTTCTTACAGTTCTTTTGCTAAACCAATAGCTTTGGTGTAAAAAATCACATTAAAAACTCTCATTGAAAAAATCTTTTCAAAACCTAAATTCATTAAGTTCTTTTCAAATCAAATCAAATCATTTTATTTTCTCAAAAGATATTACAAACAAAATTAAAGTTTAAGTTGAGGAGAACAGGAACACATGAGAGATGATTCGACTTTAGGAAGACATTTTTTTCATGTTAGCGTTCCGTCCCTAGTGTTTTTTTCTCAATTTAATTTGCACCTGTTACATGCTTAAATTCTCTCTTAGATCTACTTATAACGATGGCGAAACATGTCAATCACGTAAAATATTATAAACCTTTTAGAAAATAGACGTATTCATTCGAATTATGGAGTTTAACTTCTTTGTACAAGAAATAAATAATTGTATTTATTATTCAAGAAACAATAATTTTACCTGTTCTTAAATATCGGTAATATTATGTCCAGAAAGGACAAGCTCTGCTGAACGGTCTATAAGGCGTTGCATGAAATTTCACCAGCCTATATATCTGAACTCTGCATCAACGAGAACCTGAATGCCAGACTGTCTACATTGCGATCTATTAAGTTTCTGCGATCGAAAGATTGACTGTGCCAAAACGCTGTCCTAGCACAAATTTTTGCGACCGAGCCTTCGCGGTAGCCGGCCCTTCAGCCTGGAACAATCTTCCAGCAGACCTTAAGTGCATAGATAATCAGTCAGAGTTTAGATCGAGACTCAAATTGCACATTTCAAATTTTCATTTCCTGATAGGAAGGGCTGATCGACTACGCTAGGGGCAGCCCTCATACTAAATATACTTATTATTATTATTTTTAACGAGTTCATAAAACGGAGTATTTTCTACCGCGCCCTTGAGATGAGTAATTCATAAAAATGGCGCTCTATAAATTATCCAATTTATTATTATTATTATTTATCGCCTTAAACTATAAATAAGTTTATAATGATTAATACTCATGAAAACGTCTGTTTTCTAGAAGTTTTATTAAGTCAGGGTGACAAAAGTTCGTCAGGGTTACAAGTGTCTTTTGTAACCCTGACGAAGATCCGGCGGGTGCGAAATCGGTTGGTTGTTAAAACATGAAAAATATAAAGTGGTGTACAAAATAAATTTAAAGTGTAATAATAATGCTACGCCTAAAAATCAGTGCTTCATACGAAAACAACATTTTTTTTCTATATCGTAAACGAATGTACCAATAACTATACAATATTATAATCCATTAACTTTATAGCATGTCATTTTTAGTGATATTTATCAGACTGTTTAGCGAATTGATTCTAAGAACGCTCTAAATAGTCTATAAATGTTATTTGAAGAACATTTCATTTTGATTTAAATTCGAAAGGTTCACTTTTATAGTTACGACCTGCATAAATACAATATAAATAGATACATTATGCATTATTCAACTTATTATGTTACCTGTTTACGCAATAATATATTTTTACTTTAAAACTGAATTGTATTAACTATATGTGTGCCAATTGTGTGCATTCGTATATGCAGGTGCGTGACCTCCAGGGCTTGAACGCATTAATTGATCAGAAATATAACAATTGCGAGAATGACAATTAATAATTGATATGAAGGGCAGAAGAAAGTCAATTGCCATTGACTTCTATTACATTGACCGGTGGGCAAATGGAATTTTAGAAAGCCTCAATAATCCACTAACTAATTACTTACTTACTTAGACAGCCGTTGTCGTACACTGCTTGACATAGACCTCTCCCATTCTTCTCCACGTATCCCTATCATGGACCTTTAGCATCCAATCGCCAGAAATTCTTCTAATGTCATCGAACCATCATATGGGGGGTCTCCCTCTGTTTAGTTTATCTTCGCGGGGTCTCCACTCTACCCTACTTCTGGTCCAACTATCGTCTACCAATCTGGCAACATGTCCCACAAATGACCATTTAAACTTCGCTACCCTTGCGACGACATCTGTTACTCCCGACCTTCTACGTATTTCAGTATTTCTTATCCGGTCTGAGAGTCTTACGTGTAGCATGGCTCTTTCGTGTTTCCTCTATGCTACACGGAGTCTCCTTATGGTCGACTTGGTGAGGGTTAGCGTTTCTGCTCCATATGTCAGTACTGGAAGTATCTTACTATTAAAGAACTTCTTCAGATTGCCCCCAAGACCGATTCTTCTCTGAAGCTCAGCAGTCTGATTATCTCTGGAAAGCAAGATGTTGTGGCCAAAATATTTGTGTACTAACTAATTAAGTACCCGATATTATATTCACCAAAGACATAAGGTTGATCTTTACAATCTTCCATCCTGACACATTTCTCTCTAGTGATAGGTTTGCAGCAAAGTTTAACATTTTTTCTGGATCTTCGGATGCAACTTGGTACTTTAATGTGGTTGCTTCCCGTTGCTGTCCACACTTATACACAGCAGGTTATTTGAACACAAACACTCTATACAAATTTTTAGCTATATATTCTCATGACATGTGGTAGGTAGCTAATCTAGCCATAATATTGTAACGTGAATTCTACACCAGACCAAAGACAGTATGACAATCACACTGCCAACGTCTGGAATCGAACTATAATAACGAATCGAATATTAGTGCATACAGATATTGTTCTTCTTTTTCTTTTTCCTTTTTGTAGACTGATGTGGTATGTTCTCCAGAGTGTTGCTCCTCTTGTGAGGTAGATTCCCAGCTGTCCTTCCATCTTTTAGGAGGTCTTCCATGAGGACGAGTCCCATTACGCTGATTACGCAATGCAATACAGGAGAGTCTGGTGGTGTCCATTGAACATGATGGTACCAGTCCCTTTTTCGCTGTCTGCTCCATCTTATAATATCCTCAACCTCACATTTATCTCTTATTTTGGTGTTCCTCACGCAAACTCTCAGTGTCTTGCCTGATATCGTCCTAAGTGTCTTCATTTCGGAAGTCCTCAAAGCTTATTTGGTCCTTACTGTGTATGCTCTTGCTTCGACGCCATATGTTATTATTGGCCATATGTTATTATTGGTGAACATAGACAGTTATTGTAGCCTGAACTATTTGGTGACTAACTATGGTAAATAACTCATCACGCCGTCTCTCCGAAACACTGTTTTTTCCTAACATCTTTCTCTAGATTCCTCAACATTCTTACGTACGCCGATTTCTTCGACTCCTCACCTGGCCAACATTTAATATTTGATTGATTTGTTCATACAACGTTTTTTGTATTTTATTTTAATTCTAGTTCGGTTCTCATCGTTTACTTATACTTTATTAACCATTATTTTTTTTATTAATTATTTCCATGTGTCCAAAATATCTTAATAACGTTTTCATTATTTTGTTCATAACACTTGTTCTTGTACCGACCTTTATATATGGAAGTGAACAACGCTTCGCTATTACTATTTTCGTGTATGTGCATAAATAATGTGTGGTATAAGTGGTACAAGAATTTACTTATCTTGGCCTAATCATACAACTGGGTAGAAACAATTTCGAGAAAGAAGCCGACCAAAGAATTCAGTTGGGTCGGGCGACTTTTGGAAAATTACGTCATATTCTCACCTCTAAAATACTACAATGCCTCAAGACTAAAGTCTTCAACCAGTACGTCTTAGCAGTCATGACGAACGGAGCCGAGACGTGGACACTTACAAAAGGTCTAGTCTACAGACTCAAGGTCGCCCAACGCGCCATGGAAAGAGGCATGCTTGGAATAACCTTGAGGAACAGATTGAGAAACGAATTTATTCGACAACAAACCAAGGTGACTGAGGTAGCTCTGAGGATGGGCAGGCTGAAGTGGCGATGGGCTGGCCATGTCTGTCGGAGAGCCGACGGCCAATGGGGGAGACGGTTCTGGAGTGGAAAACGCGTCCAGGACGCAGAGTTGGACGTCCTCTTACCCGCTGGACGACGATCTGAAGGTAGGTGGCGGATGCGTGCTTTGGGATATGCCTACATTCAGCAGTGGATGACAGACGGCTGATGATGATGATAAATATTAAAATAATTAAATAAATAAATACAATTGAAAAGTTCGATACCAATTCATTTGTGCCGTTCAACGGAATATATCAAACAAAATATTTCTCCATATGATGTTTAAAAATATCAGTTTTTTTGATAAGTATATAAGTGGAATTATACAATATACAATAAGAAACATAAATATGTTGTTTCAGTAATTGAAATCACAACTAGAAAGAGGGATAATAATCCATCAACGCGCATTTGAATTCCCACTTCCTGGTTGTATACATTAAAATATTAACGATATTACGCAATGAACGTTCTAAATATTGAGAATTTTCGCAAGGTTAAAAAAATATATAGAATATTCACATGTTTCACGAAATGATGCCAAATTTTAGTAAGCTACATTAAAATTGCTTAATTAATTATTTTGAAACTCATATCTTCGTCGGCTCTCTTTATAAACAAATTCCATACTCATCTGCTTTAACTGTGCTATTGACACAAGTAGCTTGTATGTTCACTGCATTCCTCTTGGTCATGCTGGGGACCAATAGTTTACAGATAAGGAGGGATGGGTGCACTCTTAACCATTTCTTCAGACTTATCAGGGTATTCTTTGAGAATTCCGTCCTCTTAGAGGCTATCCATCTTTATGTTCCGGATGGTTATCTTCGACAGCGACAGCATAGACTGTTTTATCTCCCAGAATACAGAACCAACCTGCCTCTGGTGATCCCGGTGGGGAGAGCAATCAAACTGCTGAACATGATCGCTTCGGATATCGACGTCTTTCATATTCGTGAGAGTACGTTCAGAAGACGAATACTCTTCACTTCGGAGAGTATCTGGTATTCCTAATGTCGAATCATCTCTCATGCGTTCATGATATTATATTATATATTTATTATATTTTACTTGTTCTCAATAGATGTCTTAAACTATATTAATTGTTTGTAATATCTTTTGAGAAAATAAACTGATTTGATTTGATTTGATTTGAATAGATCCATTCATATATATCCACAATCTTTCTATCGTACGTCCGGTGCCCCTAGTATGTTTGAATGAAGAACTTTATAAACAGAGTCACAGATTCAGCGTATCGCAAGACCACGGCTCTTTCAACTTATTATTATTATTTTGTTGAATCACTCATAACATCATTACTGCGCGTGCCAAATCGATGTAAAGGGTATGTACTTCTATCATATTGATTCTCATGACAGGTAGCTAGTTCCATGGTATCGCCATTTTTTATTGTCACGTGAATTCTACACCAGACCAAAGACAGTGTGACAATCATACTGCCAATGCCGGGAATCGAACCCGTGTGGCAGTCAAAGCACTTGCCCGCGAAGGACGCCGTTAAAGAGACAACTTTGAAGCTGCCTCTGACGTACCCCCATCTTAGGTGATCTAGCCTTGAAACGCTTCCCGCTCATTTTTGATTTTCACTTCAGAGTGGTCTTAGCATTATAGATTTTAATTCACATCTGATAATGATCACGATCTCAGAGAATACCCAAACGAAATCTCTACTTCTGGCAGGTGACGGCTATTTTTCTGGTCGCATTATGTTAAATGAGATAGGAAGCTTATAATATGGAGTATTACCGCACTGTTCGAGAAACAATAAATACCATTTAACATGATTGAAACATTTGTTTTATTATATTTTTTAGGAGTGATATTTTATCCTTGCTAGGGCATTATAAGGTGCCGCTATCAACATCTTCTTCTACTTCCTCTTCTTTCTCAACCTATTCGCGTCCACTCCTGGACACAGGCCTCCTCAGGTTATTCCGACGTGTCTGTTCAGATCATCCTTCCATCCTCTTTGCCGTCCACGGTCTCCAAGTCAGCAGTCTTCTTGTCCACTTTTCGTCTGAGCTTCTGGCTACGTGACCTACCCATTGCCATTTTAGAGTCGCCACCCGGCGGATGATGTCAATGACCTTTGTTTTTTCTCTCACCGTATCGTGTCTGACTCTGTCTCTTAGACTTATTCCTAACATGACCCTTTGGGTCACTCGCAGTTTCTCAGCACATTGTTTGGACAGTGTAACCGTTTCAAGACCATAAGTACCAACTGGCAGAACGCAAGCTTCATAGCCTTTTTGTTTCAGGTTGATCGGTATTTTCCGGTTTTTAAGGACGTAATTCATGTTTCCGTAAGCTGCCCAGCTTAGTCGAAATTCTTATTTTTAGCTCTGAGGTTTTGTTATCTCGGCCCCATCAAATTATATGTCCTAGGTATGTATATTCTTGGACATTCTCAATTCTGTTGCCGTCCATGTTGATTTCAAGCCTTTCCGTGTCCATCACCTTGGTCTTTGCCAGGTTCATATTCAAACCTACAGATTTGGATACATCGTTTATTTCTTTCAGCATTTCAGCTAGTTCTTACGGAGTATTGCTCACGAGTACGATGTCGTCGGCAAAACATAGATGGTTTAAATATTTTCCATCAACACGGATTCCTTTACTTTCCCAGTTCAGATTTTTGAAGATGTATTCGAGGGCTAATGTGAAAAGTTTTAGGGATATTGTTTCAACATCAACGCTTCTATATTGTTTGAGTCCATCTGTACGAAACCATTCATATCTGTGATTTTGACAGAATGTATAATAACTACAGTGCATTGGCCAGAGACACAGTTTGGCGTAAAATGACATTTACCGGACACGACGAAGGTTAATTTACCCCACCCTATATGTTCATACAAAGACACAAAACAATAATTATTTTGTTCGTAAGAAGCACTTACTTTGTGTTGTGACATTATTAAAATAATTTGCAACATTTAAAGAATTGATTTTAACACTATTTCTTTTTTTTTTATGGTGCACTTAAAGTTGTCATCGCAAACAAAAACCTATCCAAAGAAGCTAGAATGGCAGTGCACAATGGTGTTCGTCTACCGACCCTTATGTATGGAAGCGAAGCATGGAACTGGCAAAAGAAGGATGAAAGTAGAACAAATGCAGAAAAAATTAGATCTCTTAGACGAATGTGTCGATACTCTGTGCGTGATAGTGTCGAATGAAAATATAAGAAGTGAATGCGGTGCAAATGATGGTGTTATGAACAAAATAATGAAAGAATCATTAAGATGGTTTGGACATATGGAAAGAATGGATGAAGAAAGAATGGTAAAAAAATTATATGTTAACGATATAAATAGAATCAGAAATAGAGGAAGACCGAGGAAAACGTGGCACGATCAAATAAATCAAATATTGAATGTGCCACGTGAATGCCACGTGAAGAGTCATAGAAATCGATGCGCGTGCATGACACGATGTACGAATGTTGAGGAAGCGAGAGAAATATTGTCAGGAAAGAAAAGTGTGGCAGTCCATGCTTTCTGCCTATCCCTTCGGGGAGACGGCGTGATGGTTAGTTAATTTGTAAGTTATTCTTTTTTTTTAAACTAACCGGTTTGCGTCCAAAACAAACTATTTTGTGTTTGTAAATTTTTAATATTTATTTTTTCTATTGTATATCGGGCATCATTTTGTGTTGTGGATTTTAATTTTTTTTTAATTGTATTTTGACACACTATATTGCACTTTAATCAATCAATCATGTTTCAGGCCATAGGCCCTTCCTCAGTAAAAGCAGTTCTACACCGAAGTAGGATGTCTATGGTCCGAAATATGTTTTTGAAAAGTGTACAGCAAGTGTTGTGAAAATATCATGGTTTTAAACAATTATACAAAGATTCGATTCGATTATGTTATTGCAAACTTTAACATATCATTCCCAAAAAATATATAAAAATAAAACTTTTATGACAAACGTTTTCGTTTATAAAAGACTCCGATAAATTAATTGAACCGATAATTTACAAGAATGAGACGTTTCGCCTGTCTAAGGATAAGACTCTAATTCAGTTGATACGTGTCGGTGTTTTTAATGTGTGAGTATTGCTTATACGCTCGAAAATTATATAGATTTTTATTTGTTGTTTTATGCGACTTTATAGATATACGTGTCTCTTTGACTTCGTAAATAGCGATCGGCAAATATTGAAATTAAAAAATGATATATCTTCACTTGTTTTGTTGTATTCAAGTGTCGATCTTTGTACCCGGGCCTTCGTAGAAAAAGGTCAGTCAGAATAAACACACACTTGCCAAGCGGTGTGGATATGAACGTAAAACATAATTTATTCGAGTCACTTAGAGTTTCTGTTAAATGAATTATTTACATGTCTCCTAATAGAGTGCCATCTCTGTTACATTTAAAACATTTTTTTCCTATAGCAAATATCTAATGGAACATCAAGAAAAGCATGGCATGATCAAATTAATCAAATGCTAAAAGTCGGTCACATTCGAAGACGAAAAATGATCCTGCAATTTACTATGTATCTTCTTTGCAAGCCTTCTTCCCTCCACTGCTGGATATGGGCCTCTTCCAATTTCCTCCACTTGCCTGTATCCTGTCTCCTTTGTATTCAAGATTTTCCAACCCTTTTGACAATATCGTCGGTCCATCACATCGGTGGCCTTCCGACACTTCGTCTATTTGCTCATGGTCTCCAACTGAGTATCCTGGGTGCCCATCTGTTGCCACCCTGTCTAGCCAAGTGTCCAGCTTATTGCCATTTCAATTTTGCCACTAGGTCCATGATGTCAGCAACCCTAGTGCGGCGTCTGATTTCTTCATTCCTTATGCGGTCACGCAAGCTCACAACAAGTATCTTTCTTTCCATGGACCTCTGTGTACACTTGAGCCTATGGACACTTTTTGCTGTAAGGGTTATCGTCTCTTATCCATATGTCATCATGGGCAGTATATACATGTCGTAGACCTTTCTTTTGAGACAAACCGTTATTTCATAATTTTCAAAAACATGTCTCAGTTTACCAAAGGCCTACTATGTATGAATGTAGAGAAAGCTCGCGAGGGACTATATGTCAGAGCAGAGTAGTATAGCGCTTCATTCTTTCTGCCTGCCCCTTCGGGAAACGGTGTTATGGTTTGTCATATATTGATAAGTTATAAAACTAAAATTTACGTCACTAAACGTCTGTCATTTTTTATTTTACATTTTGAGATAAACTTTAATCACAAGATCGGTAAACACATTACAATTCTTCAATCATTCAATGTCAAATTTTTTCAAAGTTCAAGTCAGGTTAACAATGCAAATTCGGGTCGAGGAGCAAGGACAGAAAAAAATTATTTTGTACTAAGGAAAAGTAAATCTCGACGCAAATCGGTACTGTTATGTAACTCGACGAAAAGTAAAATGGTTTTCTAAAGTAAATTGGTGATTTTTTTGTTCTATCAAATATTTCAGTAGTATAAAAAAGTACAATAAAAAAATCCAAAATCCAAAAAGTTGCATTGAAAAAGAAAAAGAAATTTGAAAAATAAAATTATTTAAAATTTTTGAAGAAAAAGGGTGAAGTTATCGCACTACGTAGGACATTTTTGAAAAAAAAATCACAAAACGGCGACGGTTAAAAAAAATAATTTCACCTTCGGCATGTTTTATTCAACTTTCGATTTTTTTTTTTAATTTCAAAAAATCCGTAGTACGAAACTCAAATATATAAAGAAGCTCTGTGCAAATTTTCTAGTAAATCGGTAAATTAGAACTTCATGCCAACCGTATCGAAAAAAACAAGTTTTGGAAAAAAGCTTTTACAATGGGGGCTCTTCCCAGTTAGTCAGAGTTTGCCTGTCGCCTATTATTCATAGGTGCCGGCCGGACCAGATTAGTCGATGCGTCACGAAAATAGTTGTAACTTCGAAAATATTCAGAATTTCATAAAATCCTTTAGGATCATATTTTTAAAGGTCTAAACTTTAAAAATATGCAAATAAACAAAAACTCTTCTTTCAATTTTCTACATTAGAATACTCCCTTAACCCTACCACAATAAATTTTAATACAAGTATGTAGCTAATTGTGAGTCGTGTTCGTATTGCTCATCTCTAGTACATTTATTTATTAATCTTTCTTCTTTGATCTAACTAACTAACTAACTAACCATCACGCCGTCTCCCCGAAGGGGTAGGCAGAAATAATGGACTGCCACACTTTTCTTTCCTGACATATTTCATATTTTCTTTGATCTATATATTCTTAATTTTAACATTGGTCGTATTTTTAACCAATAACATATGAATAAATACTAAGGACATAAACAAACTTCAATCTAATGATTCTAAGTTGAATTATAAAAAAAACGCGAAACTTTAATTTATGAATAAAATATAACACGAGATGAAAACTGACAGTATGATCAGAATATTCAAAATCTGCATAAGGTTATACTGACATATATAGAATTGAGACCAGAACGGATACCACAAAAACGAAGATTACGAACCAATGAAACGAAGGTACGGGTGGCAGCGATAAGGACGCTGAGGACAATAGCAGGAAAGACTCTTCGAGATAGAGTGAGGAACACGGCTATTCGCGAAATCTGTAAGATGGAAGATATCGTAAGATGAGACAGACAACGCAGTAAAATTCTGAAATGCGCACGTTCAGAGGATGGATCCCTCCAGAATCCCACACGTTGTGGCGCATCAGATTCCTGTTGGCTATCGTCCCACAGGAAGACCGCCAAAGGGATAGAGGGATAGCTGGGAGTCAACCTCCCAAGAAAAATGCACCCTGTTTAAAGAAGAAAATGAGATGTAGATTTAGATCGACGACCTTCGGGGCCGAGTGGTAAGTGCATTGACTGCCACCCCGAGGGTTCCGGGTTCGATTCCCGGCGAGGGCAGTGTGATTGTCACACTGTCTTTGGTCTGGTGTAGAATTCACGTGACAATAAAATGGCGATAGATTAGCTACCTACCACAAGTCACGAGAATCACTATGATAGCTATAATACCCTTTACAGAGATTTGACTCATGCTGTCATGATGTAAAGAGCGATTCAACTAAATCAAAATAATAATAATAATAATAATGTATCTTTTATAGTAAGTTTTTAGAATTCATCATTTATTATAAAAACATTATTTAAATTTGCATTTCAGGAGACATAAATAAATAAATTATTTAAACTGACAAGTTAAGTCACATAGTATGAGTTCAGAAATTTAGGTTACATTTTTTTTCTGTAATCAAATGTGCTCATAAAATATAAATGTAAGTGGGGTCCTATGAATATGATGTACTTTTAACTAATGTATTTGCCCTTTCTCCCCCTTTTCCGGGCCTAATAACTTGTTTTCGTGCGAAATTTTGTTTCGGTACAATCAACGGCATAAAAGTCAATATATTTCTCTCCAACTTTGGACTATTAGTTATTTATTATAGAAGAGACCACTTAGAGACGGTGACGGCTCCATTACAGGCGCTTTCCCCTGTCCCAGATGCCTCGGGCTCTTTAGTCACATGCGGACCCACAACCGTGAAGGACAGTCTTCCTCGGACACGAAGGTCAGCCTATGATGATGATGATGATGATTAGTCATTTAGTTAACTAACTAACTAACCATCAGGCCGACTCACAAACGAACTGCCACACTTTTCTTTTCTGACATATTTCTCTCGATTCCTCAACATTCATATTTTTTGATTTCTCTGACTCGTCACGTGGCCGACATTCAATATTTGATTTATTTTATCGTGCTACGTTTTCCTCGGTCTTCCTTTATTTCTAGTTCCATACCATTAATTAATTCTTCTTCTTCTTCTTCCTTGTTGTAGACCTATGTGGTCTATTCTCCAGAGTGTTGCTCTTCCTGTGAGGTAGATTTCCAGCTGTCTTTCCATCTTATAGGAGGCCTTCCACGAGGACGAGTCCCATGAGGCTGATTATGCAATGCAATATAGGGGAGTCTGGTGGTGTCCATTATTTGAACATGATGGTGTCCATTCTTTGATACCAGTCTTCTCCATCTTATAATATCCTCAACCTCATATATCTCTCTTATTCTGGTGTTCCTCACGCGATCTCTCTGCTATCGTCCTCAGTGTCTTCATTTCGGAAGTCTTCAAATTTTGTTTGGTCCTTACTGTGTCTGCCCTTGCTTTGACGCCATTTAATTATTTAACTTTTAATTCATAAACTATGAATTAATTAATTAACTATCTTAATTAAATTAAACCATTAGCCATAATTAATTAACCTTCTTTATTAATACAACATTTTGAATGTATACAAATACTTGTAGACGAATTCAAAATGTTGTAAAAAACAAAAACTGGTCCAAATTAAAAATAGGCATATAAAGTGGAGTGACATCTCCAGGCATTATCTAGCAATACATTAATGGCGGTAGCCTTTCACATTGCGTTAATAAAAAGATCTTCTGCTTAATGCTTAAAATCCAATCTTCATAAAGTGCGCTAGTGTGTAGATTTAAACTAACATGTGAAGTTTTGTGTTACATATATACAACTTCCAAAAATTTGGTAGATATGGTGGTCGTAAGAAGGGTGAAATGGGGATATTTTGTATTACATAAAGCGTGCGCTTAACCCAACCAATGACGGACAGGTCATAAGTCCTGTAAACACCTCGATCACTATATTCTGTTTCCAATTTGCATCTTCGTCTCCATTGAGATACAATTAATCCTTATTTATTAATGTTGAGATATGTTAAATACTTTGATAAATGAAATCACTCTTCTGCAATGATAACATAAACTTGAAACTCCGCCAGAGAATGATCAAATGCTATGTGTGGTCTGTTTTATTGTACGGGTGTGAAACTTGGACCCTGAAAGTTAACTCAATGAACAAACTGGAAGCATTTGAAATGTGGCTCCATCGCCGAATGCTCAGAATTCCCTGGATAGATATGGTTACCAATACCGAAGTCCTGAGGCGAGCTAGAGTTGACAGGGAATTGTTATCAACTATCAAGGTTCGAAAGATCTCATATCTGGGTCATATACTGCGTGGGGAAAAGTACCACCTTCTCCAACTGATATTGGAGGGAAAAATTGAGGGACGCCGAGGGGCCGGAAGGAGACAAATGTCCTGGCTGCGAAACGTGAGGGAGTGGACCGGCATCCGAAGTGTTGAGGAGCTGTTCCGAGCGGCGCAGGACAGGGACAGGTTCGCCGAGGTGATCGCCAACGTTGGGGGGACCCGACAGGGCACTTGAAGAAGAAGAAATACTTTATGAACTTTTGAAATAAATTAGCTTATCTTTTATTCAAGAATTTTCGTGAGCGACTGTACCCCAAAAACACTTAAAAGTCCCTGATTCGCCAAACAAACAAATAAAGTACGGTTTCCCTTCTGACGCGTTAATCAATGGAGTTACTGATAACCAGATAATGATATCGTGAAACATCAATATTTGCCCTGCTCATTTCCTTAATTGACTTAACTTCTAATAAAACACGGTAATTAATGATAATGCGTATAGGCGGAGAGTCCCGAGTAGTTTCAACGAAATTACGCTATACAAATTTTCATGTTACGTTCTCTATGATTCATTTAATGTTATGTTAAATTTAGTTGTACCCTAAGCGTTCGCGCATCGTTCATCCGATAGAGTTGAAACTTTGTACAGTTGTTGTCGGTAATCTTGGCGTTCAAATGACATTATCTTATTCTTCATTTTTATGTATGTAAGTTCGTACCCTAGGCGTTCGCGCATCGTTCATCCGATAGAGTTGAAACTTTGTACAGTTGTTGTCGGTAATCTTGGCGTTCAAATGACATTTTCTTATTCTTCATTTTTATGTATGTAAGTTCGTACCCTAAGCGTTCGCGCATCGTTCACCCGATAGAGTTGAAACTTTGTAAAGTTGTTGTCGGTAATCTTGGTGTTCAAATGATATTATCTTATTCTTCTTTTTTATGTATATAAGTTTGTACCCTGAGCGTTCGCGCATCGTTCACCCAATAGAGTTGAAGCTTTGTACAGTTGTTGTCGGTAATCTTGGCGTTCAAATGGCTTATTCTTTTTCTTCTTTGTTATGTTCGTAAGTTCATTCGGCGGCACAAAAAAAACATTCCTTATCAGTAGAATTCTTCATGTTAGGTTCTCTATGATTTGTTCTCTATCATTAATATAACATTTTGTTTGGTCTACGTTTTATTTATTGATATCAATATTTACAGTTGTAATCACAATGGAGTTCTGGTTTCAACCCTTATGTATGGAACAGAATTATTGAACTGGTAGAAAAAGGATGATAGCATAATGAGTGCGGTAGAGATGAAATCCCTTAGACGTATGTGTGTTAAAACGATGATTGATATACATAGAGATCAGGGTTGGTTAACAAGATTCTATACGAAAATAATAATTAAATAATTATGTAAAATTTACTAATCTTAATTATTGATATTAATGTCATATTAAATTTTGTTTACTAATTTACAGCGTGTTGATTGTATAAAGGATCTGGGTATCAAGTTTGAGTCCAACTGAGTTGTATTTTATGAAATTATAAATTCGAAGAGATTCGCAGATCCTTTTAAATTTATGATATATTGATATGGAGTAGGCAGAGGAGACGATTCTGGAGGGACCACATCGAGAGGATGGATTCCGCGAGGATATCTAAGATCGTGATGCACGAGATTCCAGAGAACCGTCGAACACCAGGACCCGAAGAGAGATAAAGAGAAAGCTGGATGTCTTCATCACAGGAAGAAATATGATATTCTATATAAACAGACCGCAAGCTCAACATCAAGGGGAAGAAGTAGAAGAAGAAATAAAATATTTACTTATTTATCAAATAAAGGACGTGCACAGTCCGGATATATTTGGGATAAATGCAAAATTGAGTGTTTTTCAAAAGTTATTTAACTGTTTTGAAGGCTAATGCATTAACACTATGGAATTCCATAGTAATATACTTTGGAAATTGAAAGTAACTTTGTTCAATCCACTAATTATAATTTTTTTTTAAATATATATTATATTAAAAAACACGACATGTTTATGTTTATGACTTGAAAACAAATTAATATTCAGATTCCTCCTTCAACTCTTTTCTCCTTAAATACTTTGTCAATATTTAATCTCCCGAGTTCCCATTCCCAATCAAATGAATATTAATTATTAATTAATTTTTATATAAATTATAATTTGTGGCGATGAGGTTCGCAACCCATCACACCGCGTCTCTCGCGATGGCGAAAATAGAATGATGGAGTCCCGCATCGATTAAAGTGTGGCAGTCCATTCTTTCTGCCTACATTTTCGGGGAGACAGCGTGATGGTTAGTTAGTTAGTTAGTTATAAATTATGTCTTTTCAAATTTATGTTTTACCTAAATTACAATTTTTAATATTTTTATATATTATCATCATGTATTATTATTGTATATTAGTTCCTTCTGGTAAAAAAAATCATTATTAGTACATATTTGTTAATTTTCAAATTTGAATTATTGTTCGAATTTTTAATGCGTTATTATTATATTAGTCTTTCTATGTTTAGTTTTTATTTTATTTTTACACATGAAGATGGAGATATCCTCCAAAACATGTCGTGCTTTTTAATATATTTTTTAAAATAATTAATGGATTAAACAAAGTTATTTTCAATTTCCTAAGTATATTACTTAAACGTGTATCCACTATACAAAGTGACGGGGAATGAAGAAGAAACACTATAAATAAGACATTGTATTTTTTCCATTTAATTATTTTAAAAAACTTACTTTAATCTGTATGCGCGTACATTCTAAATCACGCATTAACAAGAGAGAAAATTAAAAACGTTAAACCTTTCCCGGTAGATCCACTTTATGGGGGAAGCTGAAACTGCCGCTGCTCCAGGACCCGCGAGAATGTAACCAACTTAAATTATTCCATCGCTAGAGTGGTGTGAAATACTATAGTCCGTATAAAGAAGCAGTCACTACGGTTAACATTTTAGATCAGAAGCGAAAATGTATAGAAAAACTATGTACGAGTATGATGAACGTTTAAACGTAGACCCCTTGCAAATTTCTTTTATTTTGTGCAGACCCCCTGCTTTCGTAATATTGAATTTTTACAAATTCACCAACCTTTTACAAATTCCGAAAGAGATAAACGGAGACTAGAGGCTTTTGAGATGTGGTCCTAGAGAAGACTATTAGGAATTTCTTGGAGAGACCACATCACGAATTAGGAGGTTCTTCAAAGAATCGAAGGAGGAAGGCACCTGCTCAGGACCTTGTCCAAAAGGCGTGCAAGATGGATCGGCCATGTAATACGTCAAGAAGGTCTCTTGCATGCCATATTGGAGGGTATGACTGAGGAGACAAGTTCTAGGGGACGCCCACGCCAAGAGTACCTGGAGGACCTGTTGGTGGACGTGCGCTGCTCAAGACAGGGAAGAATGGAAGAGAATAATAGAAGAAATTGCTGCAAACCAATCCCAGGATTGAAACTTTCTAACTAACAAATTCACCTATAACTATAAAATCAGCTTTTGAAGCGACACAGAGCAAAATCAGGCAATAAGAAAACATAATCTGTTCCGATTTTCACAAATGAGGGAAGAAAGAAAGGTCGACAATGAATTCCGGCTTTTTTTTTCTTAAGCGAAACAAAACCACTTTCAAAATTTCAATAATCAGCTTCAATTTAGTTTAACCATCTCGTAGACCCCCGTTTACATCTCATACGCCCCCAATTGTTTTCCACTTGTCATAGAGACCCCTTTTAAGTCGAAATCGACCCCTGGAGGTCGATATAGACCACATTGGGAACCACTGGTTTAAACCAACGCAGTAATATTTCATGTAAAAATATTTTGTATTCTGTTTCTTTTACAAGAATTTAAAAGACCATATGTTATGAACCGGATTTGATTTTTTTTTTTGAGATTTTTTTCAGTGTATTTGAGTGGGTCCCTGAATAGTTTCGATTCATTAGACTATAATGTTATTTCTTCTAATCATTTATATTTGTTTGTTGAGCCTCTGGCTACGTGACCTGCCCATTGCCATTTTAGAGTCGCCACCCGGTGGATGATGTCAGTGACCTTTGTTTTTTCTCTCACCGTATCGTTTCTGACTCTGTCTCTTAGGTTTATTTCTAACTTGGCTCTTTCCATGGCTCTTTGGGTCACTCGTAGCTTCTCGGCACTTAATTTGGACAGTGTAACAGATTCAAGACCATAAGAACCAACTAGCAGAACGCAGGCTTCATAGACTTTTCCTTTCAGGTTGATCTATATTTTCCGGTTTTTAAGGATGTTACTCATGTTTCCGAACGCTGCCCAGCTTAGTCCAAATCTTATTTTTAGCTCTGCGGTTTGGTTATCTCGATCCAATCGAATATTGCGTCCTTCCAAATCAATTAATTACGCTCTCTTCGTAGAATTTCATGTTAAACCAAAAATCATTTGTATATTCTATCACGCAAATTTTTAACAGAAATAAAAAATCACGTTAAAATCACGTTAATTTACAAACGGAATTATTTTTAGAAACTTATAAGGGAATTTCGTGTTTAAAAATGCGTAGGCATTAGGGTACCCAGTAATATTGTTACATGTGAGAGAATATAAGTAAGTACTGAAAGCATGAATTGTATCTGATTTAATGCTCCAGTGATTTCAATAACGACCAATGGCGTCTTGTTATCCAATTGGATAAAAAAATCTGCGCAAATTGTCTCTATATCTATGTATATCTCTTCTTTTAATCATTCTAATTCGAATCCTTCAATAAAGGAAGAGAATTATTTACACGTTGTTTCAAAACTTTATTCCCAATTTTTATCCTCGCAATTGGTTTGAATAAAATTCTTGCGCCTCGTCCTCCACTGAGCTCGGAATTCTGCAGCCCTCTTCAGCTCTGTAATGCTAGGCATCCGTTGCAATGTCGCTTTCATTTATTGATGTCATTTGGATTATTATACTCATATACATAGCAGATATACAATATACAAAGGAAAAGGATCGCGTATGGAATGTGGAAACCACAGAGCTATTAGTCTTTTGAGTGTCGTTGGTAAAGTTTATGGCAGAATTTTAATAGAAAGAGTAAGAAAATTGACGAGTGACAAAGTTTGAGATGTGCAAGGTGCCTTTATGAATGGCAGAGGATGTATGGATCAAATTTTTGGACTTCGTACATTGACAGAGAAGTTTCTGGCCAAAAACCGCAAACTTTATTGTGCGTTTGTCGATTTGCAAAAAGCATATGATTACGTTAATAGAGAAAAGTTGTGGAAAATATTGTCTGAATATGGAAGACGCGTGATAGTTAGTTAGTTAGTTAGTTTACATAGCAGAAACGTTTACATGTATATAAAATATATGTAAGTGAATGATTTATTTTTTTAAATATGAATTTCGAAAGTTGCTTATATTCGTCGTGGAATACTTTATCGGCTCCAAATGTGTCAGTTGAAATGCCAACATTGATTTGATTGTGCCACATTTTCCTCGGTCTTCCGCTATTTACACTTCGTTTACATATATTTTATCGTTTACACTTTCATTCGCACCAAATTCACTTATTATACGAGTATTATTGAACTATTATTTTTGAAAAAAACAATTTTTAAAATCTATATAATATCACTGAGGAAGGGCTGGGTAGTCCGAAACTTGTTTGATATTTGATTTTAATTTGTTTAAAAAGTGAGTGTTGTATACATTATATACAATTGTATACTAAGTATATAAAATTGTATAAAAACTAAAAAAAATAATTAAATACGATATATTATCATATAAAATACATTATAAAATTTTCATATTGACGCTCGAGTTCAACCAAGTATACCTGCAATCATCTTCGAGATTTCGAATACGGATTGATAGCCAGTTTTCTAGAGGTTTTATAATATTATTTTGAAATGAAACGTTTTGCTTTTCTAGAACATTATTAAACTATGCCCAGCAAATCCTGACTTGTCATTACTGTAAATATGAATACAATAAAATACCTAGATTGTGTCTTAAGCTACTGAATACACAGAAGATGGCAGCAAGCTGCCGAAACCGGCCGATGTTAAACACAAGTGGAAGCACACATAATGTATAATTAAAGACATTTTGTATCATTTTTTTTTCATGATTCAAGACAATAAATCTTTCGTAAAACGAACGCTTTCATCAATATTTAAACCATAACATGGTGTTTTGGAAGTTTCACATCATTGTTCAAGAAACAATATATATTATCAAAGATATTAGAAACACAAATTCACATTTGACAGTTCTATTACAAAAACAAATATTTTAGAAAAAGATTGAAAAATCACCGATTGTATTAAAGATTAAATGATGAAAAAACGTGCAAGGGAAAAGCCGATAGATTGAATGTATTTAAATTTATTTATAAAGAACCAAAAAAGTTATTTAATTTTATGTTACGTTAAAAATCCTATAATTATACAGCATATTAGATGTATTCCTCCGAAAATCATAATAATACCTGGATTGTGTCGGAAGCTACTGAATACACTTGATTATAATATTTTGAAAAGATTTTAAGTCTCTGTAAGGTAACAAAGACCCGCTTGATACATTATTTATATGGTGGCTTATTCAAAGCAATTCTAGAAAGGTTTTTATCCTTCTTAAAACATACGTTTGCAAACTTACAAAATCGCAAAGCTGTATTGTGAAAAGTTACCAAGAGGAAAGCGGAGATGATAATATTCAAATGAATTAACACCAACAATTGGCCTTAATAAGTTAATATTATAGGTACATTGTATATAATGTTTATTGTGCGCCCGATATGAATATAACATGTATACATTATTAACACACGTTATTAAGTACTGATTGAACATTGTTACCATCAAAATAATGTTCTTGCGCCTTAAAAAAAATTAATTAATTATAGTAAAATAAAAATATTTAACAATCGCGTTCACAAAAAAAAACAGTACAGAAACTTCAAGTGACCCAGCGGAGAGGAGGATGTTGAACATCAGTCTACGACATAGGAAACAAAATGAATGGATCAGAGAACAGAACAAAATTACTGACTAGTAGTAGTAACTATAGCTTTGTTGAAGTGAAATTGGACAGACCATATAGTGAGGATAACGAATAATCGGTGGACCAGGAGTACCCTGGAGTGGCGACCGAGATCCGGCCACAGAAATCCAGGCAGACCACAAGCACATGTTTGTCTGATGACATAAAACGAATTGCAAGGGATGGAGAGTTGTAAGGGAGACCTATGTTCAACACTGAACGACAAATGTTTTCTGATGTTTATGATGACAGAAAATTACATTTCATTAAAGTGACTATTTCAGTTTTTTTAAACTAAATTTTTTAATTAATCTTTGATCCCCTAGACCTAGAGATGGAGGCGTACCCCCGGTAACATTGTGGTCTAAAATTGTGTAGAAGGTGGCGGTATAAGTTACTCCCACTATGATAATACAGGATTGAAGATCTTGGCGCTTGGAGGAGAAGACCCCACCCTGGATTAACTGGGATAGAGGCACGGGGAAGAATAAGAAGATCATTAATTAAACCCAGCCTACAGCATGTATGGCAACAGGATAAATACGACGTAATACTCATCGTAGCTTCTGTCTTAAATATGAATATTGGAGGGAAAAGATTCTAAATGCTCTATGCACCACATTTCATATCTTGATATTCATAATTAAATACTCTTTGCACCACACTTCATATTTTATTATTATTCTTGTAATTATTATTATTCATTTACTATTATTCTCTTTGACTCATTAACTATAGTCTTCATATACATATTTGTATACATAATGATTAAATAAAACGATGTTTTTCTATAACTACTTCCACATTTGTCTTTATTTCGACAGCGACCGGTTTCGCCAGGTTCACTGGCATCGACAGACTAGTGACTGACCAGCGAGCCTGGTGAAACCAGTCGCTGTCGAAATGAAGACAAATGTGGATGCAGTTATAAAAAAATATTATTATTTAAAATGAACTTCCATCAAGAAATTTCAGTTAAATTATTTGATTATCTTTATGTACATACGAGTATATCAGATGTTATGTAATATTTGTGGTAGCATGTAATTGGCCTTGTTTTGTTGTATCTATGTGTTTGTATGTGTATATTGATATCCCTTTTTTACCCTTAATAAAATTTAAAAAATATAGGGTTGACAGGACGACAACAATAAGAAGGGCAACGAGTTACCTAATCCATTCGGTCTAAAAAATAACACGGAATATACCTAAATATGGATTGTTTTTATGCAAAGAAACTTATTTTTTTCATTTCATCATTTACAATGAAGTTCTACCGGTTAATTTTTTATAACTAATACAAGTATTTTTAATTTTAAAAAATCATAAAATCTCTTACCAATTTTTGAAGTAGAAGTCTATGAGAAACGCCCAAAGTTCTGTATTATGTGTTTACTCGTAAAGATGCAGAAGAGAACTATTCCAGAGAATGGTCTTAGTTCCAATATATCTCCAAACACGAATTATTTAACCATTTTAACCTTTTCGATCACGAGAGATAAATCTTTTGTTATTTTTACAGCTCACACAAGGTTAATGATAGTTATTATTATTTAAATTCAAATACCACATTGGAGATGATCTGAAAATACATTTTTCTTCCTTGTGTCATTGGTGTCACTGTCAGAGGTAGTCCTACATATCGGAGAATTATAGTCTCACGTAATCTCAAAGACTGTCCCATCACTTAGGACCCTAAAGACAAATCAGTCATTTTTTGTAGATATTGGCTTTATTTAAAAGTTAATTTTAAGGGTTGGGGCAGGCAACAAAGTGAATGGTGCATTTAAAGTTGTCATCGCAAACAAAAACCTATCCAAAAAAGCTAGAATGGCAGTGCACAATGGTGTTCTTCTACCGACCATTATGTATGGAAGTGAAGCATGGAACTGGCAAAAGAAGGATGAAAGTAGAATAAATGCAGTAGAAATGAGATCTCTTAGACAAATGTGTGATAGTCTATGTATGATATACTCGTAGTGTCGAATGAAAATATAAGAAGTGAATGCGGTGCGAATCAGAGAAATCGACGCGCGTGCATGACACGATGTATAAATGTTGAGGAAGCGAGAGAAATATGTCAGGAAAGAAGAGTGTGGCAGTCCATTCTTTCTGCCTACCCCTTCGGAGAGACGGTGTGATGGTTAGTTAGTTAGTTAGTTAATTTAATGCCATTATTGTATAAATATGATTTCGGGCATATGAGCGCCACAGCTGGCTCGAATGAAGCGCAATGGTGAAATCCAATTTTCGACAATTGTCATCTTTGTGGATGCGTATTATCCACTTGAGTATACGTGGTACGAAAACGATCCATGGTCTTCCGAATAAATTGCTTGGATGGACGATTATGTCGACCTCAAAATGGACGCAGTGCACGATAAGTTTGGCGAACCGAACCATGATTTTCAAAATAAATTTGCACAATTTGCAAGCGCTGTGCTGGCGTCAGTCTATTTATAGTAAAATGGCAAAACGTACTGACTACAAATCAACTGTCAACTGTTAAATTGACAGTCTGTAAAAACAATGTTACCAGTTTAAAAACCAAACCTCTAAAAAAAAACTATACAAGAAATATATAGTAAGGGTTCTCTCAGTATTTATTTATTTAAAATTACTCCACATAATCATAATTGATCAAATCAATGGCATAGTACAATCAAATTAATCAAAATTAAAAAAAAATCGGTCATGTTAAAAGTCGCTGTATCAATGTGGGGGAACTAGAGAGGTTTGTCAGTATCGAGTAGTGTGCAGTTCATTCTCACTGCCTACCCCTCCGGAAAAACAGCGTGCTTGTTTGTTTGTAAAACCTTTGCATTTCCTCCTAATCGAGATTTAGGTGAAGTACGTATGCAGTGTAATGAGGTACTATGAATTAATAACTGAGGTCGAGTCCCTTAAACCTTAGATCGGGCCGGAAGAGGATATTGTAGCATCTGCACTCGATAAGCGCGTACCCAAATTGATGGTAACATCAAAGAAGACGAAGAAGAAACAATACACAGATGTGTTAGACTTTTTCGCTTACATTCCTTCAAAGTACAAAGACTATTAAAATCCTAATGGTTTATACTACGGAGAGCAAATCGGATCATTTTATACGGAAATCATTAGTACGTCAAGATGGGGTGTACTGTATTACTTCTTAGAAATATCTTTTAAAAATTCTGTTAAAAAATCAAATGCCTGAATCCATGTCAAATGAATAACCCAAAAGGAACAGGAATAATTTATACAAAATAACGAATGTGTGGTAAATCTGTATGAGATAAAGTGTTACGAACATAATAATGAAAGGGTCGTTAAGATGGTTTGGTCACATGAAAAAAATGGGTGAAGAAGGTGAATGGAGCCAGAAATAGAGGAAGACCGAGGAAAACGTGGCACGATCAAATCAATCAAATATTAAATATCGGTCATGTGAGGAGTCGGAGAAATCGACGTGCATGCATGACAAGATGTATGAATGTAGAGGAAATGAGAAAAGTATGTCAAGACAGAACAGTGTGGCGTTCCATTCTTTCTGCCTATCCCTCGGGGGAGACGGCGTAATGGTTAGTTAGTTAGTTAGTTACACACGTTTTCTAGAAGTTTAATTATATTTGATTGGAATGACACGTTTCGCCTTGCTAAGACATAATGCAATACCCATTTCTTCAGACTTATCAGGGGTTTCTTTGAGAATTCCGTCATCTTGGAGGCTATCCATCTTTATGTTCCGGATGGTTATCTTCGACAGCATCAGCATAGACTGTTTTATCTCCCAGCATGCAGAACCAACCTGCCTATAGTGATGCTGGTGGAGAGAGCAATGAATCTCTCATGCGTTCCTGGTATTATTTATTTTTTTAAGTTTTATTTGTTCTCAATAGATGCCTTAAACTATTGTATAATTGTTGTTTGTAATATCTTTAGAGAAAATAAACTGATTAAATTTGATTTGATTTGATCATAAACATTTGAAAATACCTTAGCAAGGCGAAGCATGTCATTCCCATAAAATAGAATGTAACTATATTTTTTTTTATATTCAGTCACGCGAAGAACTCTTATTAGTCATGAACTACACTAGTTGTAACTAAAAAAGAAATAACTAATGATAATTTTTTCATCATCATAATCAAGAGTGCAGCAAACCGGTTCACTCGATGTGAAATGGGAATTAACATTCCTAGTTTTCCATTACTGTCTGTTATTATGAGATATCTGCTTCTGTTATCAGTGATAAACTGTTTGAAGTGATACTAAATGAGATCCATCGGTCTGTGGTCGGAGAATGATGTATGAAAATTGCTGTTTATCCATCACCCGTTTAATTTAATTTTCCCATTAACTGAATACTTAAAATGATCTCTAAGTATTTCCGTCAAACATTAAAATATAAACTAACTAACTAACCATCACGCCGTCTCCCCGAAGGGGTAGGCAGAAAGAATGGACTGCCACACTTTTCTTTCCTGACTTATTTCTCTCGCTTCCTCAACATTCATACATCGTGTCATGCAAGCGCGTTGATTTCTCTGACTCCTCACATGGCCGACATTCAATATTTGATTTATTTGATCGTGCCACGTTTTCCTCGGTTTTCCTCTATTTATAGTTCCATTTACATCGTTAACATATACTTTTTTTACTATTCTTTCTTTATTCATTCTTACCATGTCTCCAAACCATCTTAATGTTCCTTTAATTATTTTGTTGATAACGCCATCATTCGCACCGCATTCACTTCTTATATTTTCATTCAACACTCTATCATACACAGAGTATTAATAAATACGTGTATGCCGTCATCGCGAACCCTAAAAAGATTGCTGGAGTGGCACCAAGGTGGTAGAAGACCAATTGGACGACCAAGGCTGCGATGGGAGGATGAAGTTGGGAGAGATGGGGCGATATTGTAACGAGTGTCAGATTGGAGGGTCGAAGCGGTGGACAGGAGGAGTTGGAGGCGAATAATACTGGAGGCTAAAGATCGATATGGGCTGTAGGGCCATCTAAGATGAAAAGAAGTCTAAACATTATCATTTTTTTTTTATATTTAATAACAAGTTAACTAACTAACTTTCACAGAAAATAACCATTATGAATCCAAAAGGAATATTGATATATTTCGCGATACCTTTAAGAAAATACCCAATAGTTATTATGAGACAAAATTTATACCAAAAATAATGAATTCTGCCATTATTATTTAGAAGAATTTTGCGTCTATTGAATACACGTAACAGTGAGGCCATTGATGAGCTGAAAGAGACCATTGGCAAATTTAAAATTAATGACCTTGTTACCAAGAAATAACAAGCCTTTGATTAGGGCATCAGTGCTGGAGAGTCAAAGCTAATTTTTCTATTATTTCTTCGGAAACTCTCCGTAATTACAGTGCGAAACAAAGAAAATTTCGTGCGGGAAAAGCATCGCAGGGGGAGGGCATTGATATTATTTTATAAGGAAAATTTTAATTTACCAAAACTGGACAATCGCCAGTGAAAGATGATTATATTTATATATTTTTATTTAACACAAATGTGACATAACAAACGAAAAACATTTAGGCGACTCATTTGGACACAAAAAAGCTTAACGAAAATACAATAATTACGAGTACCTATATGAAAATAAGAAATAACATATCTCAGAAGGATCCCAAATATGTCAACATGAACGAAGCTGTACTCTTTCCAGAATTGTTAATACTATATATATTTCATGAACAATGTCTTCTTCTTCTTTCGGTGCCGTGTCAGGTCCCCCCAACGTTGGCGATCACTACAGCAAAGGCATCTGTATCCTGCGCAATTTGGAACAGGTTCTGAACTCTTGTTATTCCTGTCCACTCTTTTTCGCTATAATGATTCCTGGGAAAAGGTGACCAGAGTGGTTTCCTGTTGCCTTCTCTGGTGGATTTTTCTGTCAGGGTTACCTTTCCTTAGCTGGTTGGATCTGGTTTGGAGGCACCTGAAACTCGCCTTTCATCCCCTTGTTATCTGCTGTGATCACACGGTTATGAGTGTGACCCCATTGCCCGGGGTTCGCGACAGGGACGCTAACGAGTTGGACTAGTCAGTAGTGTTGCCGGTGGAATGCAACTGGGCGTTTCGCAGCATTTTATAGAATCACACCCTCCAGCAAGTTGTGACTCGCCGCGACCCTACTGACAATTCGAACCCCAGCAATGCCTTACTGACACCAAAAATGTCCAAATCCGAGACGATTAAATTCTACGTTATAATTGTGAGTTCATCATATTATTTCATAGTGTGTTATGTACTGTTGTATCTCAAAAATTTTGTTAATAATATTATGTATCATTGGTGTATTGGAATGTACTCGTAGTTCTGTGATGCTTTTGATATGTTTAAATAAATTAAATGAAATGAAACGAAATGAAACAGCTCCTCAACGCTCCTCAAGTAAGTCCAGTCCCTTATGTTGTGCAGCCAGAAGATTCAGAAAATCCCAAAGAAGTCAGAAAATGATCAGGTACAGCAATTCATCAGCATCACATAGAACGACGAATAAGGAAGAAATGTAAGGCAGATGATTGCATCATAAGTAAAATTTAAAAATAATCCTTGATGGTTGGGACATAAAGACAAGAGAAAGACACGAAGAAAGAGAATCCATGGAAGACCAAGGAAAGCATGACATGACCAAATTAATCAAATTATAAAAGTGGCCACATTCTCCTTCTTTTTCTGATTAAAGATCTTGCGATCTGTTTATGCAGGATATCAACTTTCTTCCTGTAATGAAGACGACCAGCCTTTGGTTTTTTTGTGGTCGTCCTGGTGGTCGACGGCCCTCTGATGTCTCGTGCATCACAATCTTAGGAATTCTTGCTGGATCCATTCTCTTGATGTGGTCCTTCCAGAATCGTATTCTCTGCCTACTCCATCTCACTATGTCTTCAATGTTGCAGGATTTTGCAGGATTTGCGAATATTTATTACGATGTATGAATGTTAAGTAATAAGTGAATATTTGTTACGATGTATAAATGTTAAGAGAGGTATGCCAGGACAGAGCAGTATGACGGTCCATCCTATCTGCCTACCCCTCCGAGGAAACGGCGTGATGGTTATTTAGTAAGTTAATAAGATTTTAACATGATGTATATTTTTTATAATTAATATTTCACAACAATGACGATACAGTGTTATTAACTTACTAACTAACTAACCATCACGCCACGGCGCGCCGTCTCCTTGAAGGGGTAGGATGAAAGAATAGACTGCCACACTCTTCTTTCCAGACATGTTTCTCTCACTTCCTCAACATTCATACTTCGTGTCATGAACGCGCGTCGATTTCTCTGACTCCTCACGTGGCCAACATTCAATATTTGATTTATTTGATTGCCCCACGTTTTCTTCGGTCTTCCTCTATTTCTAGTTCCATTTAAATCGTTTATACATACATTTTTTAGCATTATTTCTTCATTCATTTTTACAATGTGTCCAAACCATCATAATGATCTTATAATTATTTTGTTGATAACACCATCATTCGCACCCTATTCACTTCCTATATTTTCACTCTATCATACACAGAGTATTAATAAATACGTGTACCTATTTATAACAAAAACCTCCATGTTAAAGGTTTATAATTGAGAAAGTTTCTAAAAGAGAACAAAGTAATATAAAAATGTCAAAAACTTTGCCCAAAAAAGTAAAACTACATCGCCATACGCATTATTCAAGTGAATATTATAGAAAGACGTCAAAGGAAATCCCAAACATAGTGACTGTAAAAAGTAAGTTAAATATAATATTTAGCGAAAAGAGGGACCTGGCTGAGTATACAAATGAATATAAAATATTCTTTGAATATACAAAGGAAGGAGTACAAAGTCAGAAAATTCTATTATAATATGAGTTTTAATTTATTTGGAATATTTAAAATAAATATAGAGTAGAATTTTTTAAAAATTATATTCTCACACCTTAACATGTTTCTATACCACTTTTTTTTAAACTAACCGGTTTCAGGTTAAAAAATAAACTGTTTATTTTATAACCCGGAGCGAAACCGGTTGATTTTAACAACAACACTAAAACAGTATGGTGTCAAAACTATTAAAAGTGTGTTAATATTACTTTTAACCATAAATTAAGTGCTTCATACGAAATACGAGATTAGAAATGTGCCGTATTCTGTCTTTTTCAAAAAGCCGTCAATAAAAAGTTGTTTTTTTTAATGGGGCATTATATAATAGCTGACTGCTTTTAATGACCCATCATCGCAGGATCTTATCGAAACCGGTCGGCAGACACAACTCAGTGGTCTAAAAAAATATATATTAAAATATAGTATAAAAAATAAAAATAAGGACCAAATAGAATTATATCCACTAAAGCAAAGATGGCAGTACATAATGGAGATCTAGTGCCTACCCTTATGTATGGAAGTGAAGCTTGAAGCTGGAAAAAGAAGGATGATAGTAGGATAGATGCCGTAAAATTGAAATCACTGAGAAGAAACTGCGGGGAAAACGATATATGTTAGAATACCGAACGACGAAATAAAATAGAAATGTAAGGCAGATTGCATGATAAATATAATTAAAAAAAGATCCCTTAGATAGTTTGGACACGTGAAATGAATGACCGAGAGAAGAATGGTTAAAATGTTATATACAAGCAGTGTGAGTGGAAAGAGAAGCCTTGAAGACCAAGAAAAGCATGGCTTGACCAAATTAATCAAATTCTAAAGGTGGCTACATTCGAAGTCGTAAAAGTCTTCTAAGAACCACAGAAATGAGGAAACTTTAATCCGTTGAGGAAACGACAAACCCGAGATATAGTGAGAAATTTTGAAATAATGAATACTCGTATTTGGGATTTCGAAGATGTATAGCGTACAGCGATGGATAAGACTGAGAAGACCAGAATTAGAATGATATATATGTGAGGCTGTGAAAATCGTAAGATGGAGTAGACAGCTAAGGAGTGATTAGTTTGGTCATATACAAACAATGGACACCACTCTACTCCCCTAAATTGCACCGCATGATCAGACTCGCGTGATTCGTTTTCTTGAAAGACCTTTTTAAGAATAGAAAAACAGCTGCCAATCCACCTTACAGGATGAGCAACTCTCTGGGGAATATACCAAATAGGTAAAAATTTGTTATAAAGCATGAGGGAATGGATCACATACATACACCACATAGCATGGAATAATAATAAGAAGAATTTGTAGCCATCAACTTAAAAAGGAGAGTTTTCAACGCCTTTTTTCTGTCACTGTTCATGTATGGTATTGAGACAGTCACAATGACATAAAAGAGTGTCAACAAGCTGATGAGCCATGTTGGGTATTAGCTTGTGGGACAGAGTCAGGAATGAGGACATACGAGGGAGGACAAAAGTCTCAGCCATCATCAAGTTGCCTTTAACCCTTAAGTGGCGTTGGGCGAGACACGTCGCTCGTGACCCAGGTGAAGAGTGAACAGAGCTTCTGCTGTGCTGGTCCCCGATAATGGCAAAGCGTGGAGTCGGGCGCCCACAGTTGCGTTGGCGCGACGATATCCGAAAGAGTGCGGGAGGTGCCTGGATGCGGATCGCTCAGAATAAAAGGGAGTGGAAAATACAAAGGCCCACGTCCAGGAGTGTACGGTCACAAAAGTCGTTACATTAATCAGGGAATATTTCGAGGACTCAGCCGTGCTATAGGGTGTTGGGCTTTTTGCCCCTGATAGATATCTCCAACAGCGACAGCACAGATTGTTTTACCTACCGTTCACCAGAACCAATCTGCCTCTGATGACACCGGTGGGAAGAGCAATAAGTCTGCTGAACGCGGTCTCCCCGGAGAGTGAAGGTACGTTCAGGGGGAAAATATTCTTGACTTTTGAAAGTATATTTTCTTCCTAATGTCGAACCATCTCTAATTCGTTCCTGGTATTATGTTGTATTTTTTATAATCTGTTACATGTACTTAATAGATGCCTTAAATATTCTGCTGTTTGTAATGTCTTTTGAGTTAGTAAATTGATTTGATTTGATTTGATTTGAAAAGGCTGAAGAAGAATAATAATAAGATATGTAGTTATTAAGGGTGAACACAACATTGAAGAAATCCAGATTTTTTTTAATATTTAGTAGTGATGATCTTCCACAATAAGATAAGTGTAAAAAATAAATATATTTTGTATTATTGAACATTGGATACATAAATTTTACAGCAGCACAAAAGGAGCGCACATAAAGCTAGCAACGAGGAAAAATGACGTAAAAATATATAACAAAGAATAATATTCCACTCGTGCGGTGAGTGCGTGTATTTGCTATCCACTCAGGTCTCAGGTGTCCCGGTAGAAGGTTGACTACTCCTGTAACAATACAAACTGTAACAATCAAAACCCAGCGCTGTTTAATATTTATGGGGGATTATTTAAATGCAGAGGGCAAACGCCAAATGACGTTAGTTCTGAGTGACTGTCATTGCTCGTGGAATAGGCGGCCGCACATACAACATACATACTCTCCATTTAACACAATAGCTGCCGGCCACAACGAGTTTCATTTTTAAAATAATCTCTTATATTTAAAAAAATATGTTTGTTCATATAAGCTACTCACTTTGTGGTTAGACATTTTATTATTATTGAACGCTAAGGCATATGTGGAATTCCATAGTATAAACTTATGAAATCGAAAAACTTTATTTAATCCACTATTTAAAAAAAATATATTTAAAAAAACACGACATGTTTCGGAGGATGCCTCCATCTTCAGGTATAAAAATATAATAAAAACTAAACAAAGAAAACTAATAAAAAACGGATTTAAAATTCGATTTAATAGTTCTAATTTAAATTGTTGTATGGAATTTTAAATGCGTTTTTTATTAGTCTTTCTTTATTTAGCTTTTATCATATTTTTACACCTGAAGGTGGAGTTATCCTCCGAAACATGTGGTGTTTTTTTTTAATTTTTTTTTATTAAATAGTGGATTAAACAAAGTTTTTCAATTTCCTAAGCTCATTTTATTCTTATTTCCCTATGTAACTTTATGGCCATTGGCGTGAAGAAAAATAAAAAGATAACAATTTCTTGATAAAAATGATTTAAAATATCTGTTTTCTAATAGTTTTATTGTATTTTATGTGAATGATATGTTTAGCCTGTCTAAAGCAGTATCATCAATTGATAATGCCTTAGACAGTCAAAACATGTCATGCTCATAAAATATAATAAAACTTCTAGAAAATAGACGTTTTTATTCGTATTAATTATTTAATATGGAGTTTTACATTATTTCTTCTATATTCGCCATACTTTGTGTTGTAGATGCTTTATTTCTCTTTCTTTTTTTATATACTTTGTACAACGCTTCCATTTAAAAAAAAATCAAAAATCATTATAACATCTCTCAGATCGTGTAAACAATTTTATAATATTTTAAATATGTAGATATCTTTATAATACGTATCACTGAAGAAGGACTGTTTGTCCGAAACATGTCTATGTAATTTCAATTCTTTTAATGAAAGTGTTGTATATACAAAGTATATAAAAAAGAAAAAGAGAAATTTTACATTATTGTTAAAGAAACAATAAACAACAATTTCTGTTTTAAAGAAGCTATAATATATATTTTAGAAAACAGATGTCTACACAAATTGTAAATGGTTTACTTTCAATATGATAGAGACATTTATTGTTTTGCTGTGGCTGATTTATTATTTGGTTTTAAACTAATTTACTTTAATTAATATGATAGAGGAAATATCTCTATCACTATTTCGTGTTAATATGGCTATAATGTTTTTTTTTAATTACAGTATAGTTTTTAGTAAAAAGTTAATCTTAAGTTTAATTCATATATCTATAAGACAATTAATACATTTATAATTGACGGTTACTTACTGCAGAAGATATACCCTAGATAGAGAATAATAATTAATAAAGGCACGTAAGAAGCACAGCCCAAAGACGACGCCGCAGAGAGGAGGAAGAGAAGATAAGAGAGAGCGTAAACCTGGATGTAGTCTGCGTCCTTTGTCATGGGTGCCAGCGAGGTTTTTCCCATCTCGTTGAAACATGTGTCAAAATCTGGTATATGTAAATATAGATATTTTTTAGCAGTGACCAGTATGTCAGAGTTAGTAACCCTGATAAAGCCGGCAACAATCACAATTTACTTATTATTAAGAATTTTAAACAAACGTATACGAGGTCCGTTCAAAAAGTATCGCGAATTTTGTGTTTTTTCAAAAATTATTTATATATTCATGAATTTCTATTTTGTCCCCTTCAAAGTAATCCCAACCAGATATTATACACTTGTGCCAACGTTTTTTTCAATCCTCGAAGCACCCCAAAAAATCATTTTTTGTGATCTTGTTCAGCTCCTCCTTCGATGCCGTCTTTATCTCCTCAATCGTAGCCTAGCGTCGTCCTTTCATGGGCCTCTTCAGTTTCGGGAACAAGAAAAAGTCACAGGGGGTCAGATCTGGGGAATACGGTGGCTGCGGCATTATTGGTGTGTTGTTTTGGCCAAAAATTCGCGCACAAGCAGATGCGAAATTGAGCAATTTTGGTACGAATTTCGCGGCGACCGATCTCATGCCCAAATCATTGGTAAAAATCGAATGGCACGAGCCAAGCGATATGTTTAAGTCCTCAGCAACTTCTCTAGCGGTGATTCGACGATTGGCCAATACTATGTTATTCACTTCATCAATGTTTTCGTCTGTTGTTGACGTGCTCGGGCGTCCGGCAGGCTCTTTTTCGTTCACATCTTCTCGGTCCTCTGAGAACATTTTGTACCACCGATAAACGTTGCTTTGGTCCAAGATAGCTTCACCATATGCCACAGTCAACATTCGGAATGCGTCCGGGGACTTAATTTTGTTTTTCACTCAAAATTTAATACAGATTCTTTGATCCATTTTTTTGGAGTGGGCAAAAATCGAAGACGAGCCAAAACACGTGCAAGCAAAGTGGCTCTCAAAAATTAACTGGACATTCAAACTGGCCGAACTTATCGGCATAAGTGAGAGACATGAGTACCAACATAACGCCACAAAAAATCAAAAATCGAATATACGTAACCGGCGGAAATTCAAAATTCGCGATACTTTTTGAACATACCTCGTATCTAAAAAAATAATAGGAAATATTTATAGCAAAATAGGAAGCCAAATATCGTTATTAATTTTATGCATTTGATTAATCGTGAATATAGTTTTGCAAAGCATTATGCAATTTCAACAAAATAATTAAGATCACTTATTCAAATCGATGCATTCGCATGAAAATATTAAATCAGTAAGAAAATCCTTGACTTTCTATTTGAGGTTACTTAAACTAAGACTTGGTTTTTAAAAATATTCGTATAAATTCTTTCACCTCTGGTCTATTTTGTTTCATAACAATTTCATATGTATGATGTATGAGCGATTCAATATGTTGATATAGGTAAATACAGTGACCAGCAAATAAATCTACGATGAAATATCTCGGGATCATCTACGAAAGTAGGCTGACTCGTGCTCATATCTAGAAGATTTGTGGAATTGCACCGAGGATGTTAGGCTTCATCGTTAGGACCGGAAGAGTTTTTAAAAATCCCAATGTGCTTAGAGTCCTGTTCAATGCATTTGTTTGGAACAGACTCGAAAGTAGTTCTGTGATATGGAGTCCTCACAAGGCGAGATATTCCGTTAAGCTGGAGAGAGTTCAGGCAAAAATTCTAAGGGAATTCTACATAAAGGAGTTTGGTAGCTATCCGTGGCTTTTTTTGAAAATTTCGGGAACCAACTCTCTGCAATTTCGAAGAGATTGGCATCTCATAACCCATTTCTTTAGATAAATCAGGGGATATTTTGAGAACTCAGCCGTGCTGGAGTATATTGATCCTTTTGTCCCTGGTATACTATATATCTCCGACAGCTACAACATAGATTGTTTTACCTAACGACTACCAGAACCAACCTGCTTTTGGTGACACCGATGTGAAGAGCAATTCGCAAATTTGGAGATCGACGTCTTTCATATTGGTGAAACTAAGTTCAGAAGACAAATACCATTGAGAGTATTTTGACTTCCTAATATTGAACCATCTCTAATGCGTTCCTGGTAATATGAACATTATTTTACCTATTCTCAATAGATGCCTTAAACATTAATTTTGTTTGTATTGTATGTTGAGAAAAAAACTGATTTGATTTGATTTTGATTCAACTTTTCAAGGAAATACGAATAGGGATTTGTTATTAAGGAAAGTTGATACCTACAAGTAACAGAAGTTTATCGTATAAAAACAGAAATAGGCCGAACAGTACATGTTTTCCACGAGCGATGACGCGTCATACTCGTATTCCTGAGACGCAAATAGCGAAGTAAACACTAAATATGACCGACTTTCGACCTTCGTATATGAGAAGTAGAATTTGAAAACCTTTGCTGTAAGCAAAAGATAATGTCATGTAGATCCTACACAATATGTTTCTCGGACAAACATCAGTCGATATACATATTTTGTATAGAACATCCTTTATTGTTTTTTTAGAAGTAACCTTTACATTACTATGCTTATAAACGCGAGTTACGGAGCTGTGTAATTATGACACATTTCATAATTAGAGATTTTTAATCGTATTCGTATTATCATTGTTTTTATTCTGATACTGGTGATTGATTTGCAGCAAAGATCTGCATCTCGTCCTCCACTCCGCAGTCCTCTTCGTATGAGGCAACCCTTCAGACGGACTGACGCAATATTTAAATCAGGTGTGAGATGGTCGTATATTATTTACTGTAATTCAAAACACTAACTAACTACTAACTAACTAACTAACTAACTAGCTAACTAGCCATCACGCCGTCTCCCCGAAGGGGTAGGCAGAAAGAATAGACTGCCACACTTTTATTCCCTGACATATTTCTCTCGCTTCCTCAACATTCATACATCGTGTCATGCACGCGCGTCGATTTCTCTGACTCCTCTATCGTGCCACGTTTTCCTCGGTCTTCCTCTATTTCTGGTTCCATTTACATCGTTAACATATAATTGTTTTACCATTCTTTCTTTATTCATTCTTTCCGTATGTCCAAACCATCTTAATAATCCTTTCATTATTTTGTTCATAACACCATCATTCGCACCGCATTCACTTCTTATATATTCATTCGACACTCTATCATACACAGAGTACCCACACATTCGTCTAATAACTAATTAACTAACTAACTAGCTATCTGGCTAACTATCTAATTAAGTAATTAACTAACTAACTAACTTACTAACTTATTAAATAAGTATCTAGCTAGTTAACTAACTAAATAACTAATAAACTAACTAACTTACTAACTAACTAACTAACTAACTAACTAACTAACTAATTAACAAAATAACTTAATCACAAACCAGCTAACTAATTAATTAAATAACTATCTAGCTAGCTCACCAACTAAATATCCAATTAACTAACTAATAAACTAATAAACCAACTAACTAACTAACTAGCTACCTAACTAACAAACTAACTAACTAACTAACTAACCGACTAACTAACTAACTAACTAACTAAAAAACTAACTACCTAACTAACTAACCATCACGGCGTCTGAACGAAGGGGTAGGCGTAAAGAATGCACCGCCAATTTTTTTCGGACTTCCTCAACCCTCATTCCAAGAGATATCGGAGAGTTGAGGCTCTATTCAGGGACATTCCTATTAAAACTAGCTTGTCATTGACACGACGAAGAAAAATAAAAGCACGAACGGGCTCGATTTTTCCACTTCACACTTGGTCGATATTTAATACATCATTGATTTCATCGTGTCACTGATTTTATTAAAACACATTTTATATTTAAATGTTTGTACCAAAATATTCTAAATATTTTTATTCTTGTTCAAACCAGTCATTGACATGGTAAAGGTGTTGAAATTCAAGTATTATAAACATATCACAAAATCAAAAGAGCTGCAAGAAAAGCTGAAAATTAAATTTTATACTCCTACTCTGCACATTTAAGTGTTAATTTTCTCTTAAGTATTTATTTCATTGTAAAAAGAGTATGCGAAAACATATCTTCAGGGGATATAAAATCACAAGTATCTACACTACAAAATTGTTCATTTGAAAATAATATTGTATGCATAAATGGAGTTGGAAACAAAATTAAAAGTCATTACCGCAAATAGAAATATTATATAACAAAAGCAAAAATAGCAGTGCACAATAGATTTTGACCGACCCTTATGTATAGAAGTACTGCTTGGAGGCAGAAGAAGTATGAAAGTATGATAAAGGCCGTAGAAAAACAATGTACTCGTATGATAGAAAACAATTTTTTTTTCATATGGGGAGTAAGAGAAACGAAAATAAAAAAAGGTTAATACATTTTTTTTTAATGTAACTAATTAATCAATTTATTTGTACTTGTGTATTTTGGTGGTGGTCTAGGGGATAGAACGCTTGGCTCCTGATCCAGGGGGCATGGGTTCAAGCCTGGACACGACCAGGTTCCTTCTTCATGATAATGAGCTATTTTCTGCTCACATTGAAGATTGTAAAATAAATTCTAATATCATTGATATAAATCTTTGATGTCAGTCTTTAAAAATAAAAAAAATAAAAACGCATCCATCAACAACTCACTTCTTATTTCTACGATTTACTTTCATAAAACCCCGCGTTTTTATTCTAATTTTAATATAGAATAGAGGATTAAGGTCTAATTTTCCTGAATCCAAAATAACATATTTTGTTGTACCATTTATCAAAACACAATAAGCCCAGTGGACAAATTATTTTATGCTTTTTTTAATAAAAAGTCGTTTATTAGAGCTAAAATAATTTAAATCAGATTTACGCTGTTGAGACGCGGACCAAGACTGTGCGAACCAAGTGGATTAGATCACGAAGAAGATACTAGAGGAACCAAGTAGCCCGAATGGTGACAGACTCGTAAATACGCTCAGAAATATACCCGGCAAGACACTGCAAGAGAGGATAAGGAATACACGGATAAAGGAGACATGCGAGGTCGAGGATGTCGTTAGGTGGGGATGGCAAAGGAGAAGATACTGGTATGCACATGTGAGGAGAATGGATCCATCCAGACTCCCCTTCATTGTGTTACACGGCCAGCCCCATGGTAGACGACCCCCGGGCAGACCACCAAAGAGATGTATCGACAGCTGGGAGTCGACTTCACAGGAGACCAATTCCTCTTAAGAATCAAGCCACTAGGCCTACACTAAGAAAAATAAGAAGAAGAAGAAGAAGAGACATATGTAAAATCAAATACTTACTTACTTAGACAGCCGTTATCTTCCACTGCTAGACATAGGCCTCCCCCATATTTCTCCATGTACTCTTGTATTGTGCCTTTCGCATCCAATCGCCAGCAATTCTTCGAATATCATCGGACCATCGTGTGGGGGTTCTCACTATGTTTATTTTATTTTCGTGGGGTCTCCACTCCATCACCCTTCTAGTCCATCTATCGTCTACCAATCTGGCAACATGTCCAGCAAATGACCATTAAGTTTAGCTACCCATTCGACGAAATCTGTTACTCCCGACCTTCTACGTATTTCAGTATATCTTATCCGGTCTGAAAGTTTTACGTGTAGCATGGCTCTTTTGTGTTTCCTCTGTGCTACACGGAGTCTCCTTATGGTTGACTTGGTGAGGGTTAGCGTTTCTGCTCCATACGTCAGTACTGGAAGTATATATCATCATACATTGATCATACATTTTGCGTTTCTGGTAGTAACCACGGAATCGTAATTACGCAAACTAGCATAAAAAAAAATTACGTCATGTTCTCACTTCCAAAATACCACAATGCCTCAAGACTAAAGTCTTCAACCAGTGCGTCTTGCCAGTCATGGCGTACGGAGCCGAGACGTGGACACTGACAAAAGATCTAGTCTACAAATTCAAGGTCGCCCAGCGCGCCATGGAATGAGCCATACTTAGAATAACCTTGAGGGACAGATTTAGAAATGAATTTATTCGACAGCGAACCATGGTGTCTGAGGTGGCTCTGAGGATAGGCGGGCTGAAGTGGCGGTGGGCTGACCATATCTGTCGGAGAACCGACAGCTGATGAGGAAGACGGGTTCTGGAGTGGAGACCGCGCACAGGATTCCGTAGAGTTGCTGGACATGGATGGATGGGAACGGCAATGGATAGGGGGCGGTGGCGTGCTTTGGGAGAGGCCTACATTCAGCAGTGGATGACAGACGGCTGATGATGATGATGATGAAACTAGCATCGCTGATACACAACCTTTATCAGAGCTATTTGAAAAACTAAATAAAAATTTACGTGTATGTATAGACTATAAATATGACCACTGAAAATATATCCATTATGATGTCATCAAAAAAGAGTACAAGAATATTGTTAATACAAGATAGCGAGAGAAGAATACTTCAATTTCTTCTCTCGCTTTCTTCTTATCCCGATAAATTTCGTATTTATGGGAAATATCTTATAGTAATTTATTTTCTTGTAAATTGATATCATTTCACCTCCTTAATGAGAGTTGAGTAATTTTATTTCACTCAAGGAAAACCTCCCAATTCATTACTGAACACTCAATTTCGGTGGGCTTCCGCGCTATAAACTATAAGCTATTATAACAAAATAATATTATTATATCTCCACCGGCTTTAGGTATTGTTCTGATGAACCATCATGGATACAATAGATTTAACTACTGCACTGTATAAATATCTCAAGGAGCCTTAGACTTAACCCTTTTTTGATTCCACACCATTTAATAATTGTCAATTCAGATTCAATTTCAATTTATTTATTAAAATATTAAACATACTCGTAATAGTACATTACCAAACCGCTTATGACTACAGAATACAAAAAAAATTATTTAAACACAAAAAAGACACAGAATTGGGAAATATAAAAAATACTAAAATACAATATAAACAATAAACAAATACTGTTTAGTCTTAAGTAAGACCCAATTATTGGCTTCCATTCCAGGAAAAATCATTCAATGTATTAAAAAATGTATGTAAACATTACAGATTCGTTTATAATTACACTTAAAATAATAAAAATAACAGCAATTTGTAAATAAAGAAATAAAGAGAATATAGTAAGAAAATAAATAATACTCGTAGTAAGAAGAAAAAATAAACATAAGACAATTTAAAAAAATTACGAACAATTAAGTAAAAAGAAACAGTATGAAAATAGCAATAGAGAAGCAAATATCCAATATTGTAACACAATCAGAATTGCTTTATACTCGTTCAGTGGCTCCCAAATATTGAATTTGGATGAAAACGTTAGATTTCTTCCAAATTATTATAGGTGTGTATGTTTTAATTATTATTATTGATAATCAAATAATAAAAGGCGGCCACATTTGGAGGCGGAAAAATCGACGAGCGTGCATGTTACGATATATTGATGTAGAGGAAGCTCAAGAGGTATCTAACTCCTGACGACAGAGCAATTTTGCGGTTCATCCTCTCTGCTTACCCCTCCGTGAAAAATGCGTGATCGTTAGTTATTTAGTAAGTAAATTGAAATCGACTGTGAAGCTAACTTAGCTTTGACGTTAAATACACATAAAATAAATAAAAAATCAGAAAAATTTTTCCTTTGCATAAATTTCATCTCGGAAATACTTTATACGCCATGAAATTCATCCAAACTAACCTCTTAATTATCCTGACACTATTATAAATAATACTTCAAACTGTGAAATTTTCAGCATAATCAGTCTAGTAGTTTCTGAGTCTATAGATAAAGTATTGCCTTTTATACGTATAGAAAAACCAAGCAGTTTTCCACTTGATGATTTAAAATTCAAATCATTAAAGACTTACTCAAATATGTTAATGATTATTGTGTTATCTTTAATATGTTCAGAAATTATTGGTAAGAATTATATTGAATCATTAACATTATTATTATTTTTTCATATGAAGCCCTCATAATGTGGTTAGACATTTTAAACTTATAGATATGAAATAATAAAACACTACGTATTTAACCACGGTATGGCCACGGTACGGCCATCTTCTTCTTCTTCTTGTCCTGTCACACTTCTGTGGTGCATAGGGTCTCTTGGCACCTTCTCCATACCGTGGTTAAATACAAAGTATTGTATTTTTTTGTATATGTAAGTATTTCATTAGCATTCGTAATTTACTTTACTAAAACTACGATACGAAGACATTACTTGGTTTGAAATATTTAAAAATTAAATTAAACACTATTTTACTTAGTATAAAACACATTGAGTTAGAAGCGCCAACTGGTTTCACTCTGTAGTTAGCTTCCTCAGGACTATATGAAAGTGATTTGATGAATATTTTATCTTACCTAAAATGAGTGATTCCAGATGAAATTGAAGCGTATAAACTTTTTATACCTTTGACTTCTTTATTGCTTAATTTAAAGACTGCATTAAAAGCATACTTATAAATCTCTATACAAGAAAAAAGATTTAATAAACATGTTCCATCAGAATTTCTTCTGCATTTAATCATCAATAGTTAAAACGTTCTAATTATTTTCTTAAAACTACGGGCTAAGCGAATCCTTTACCATTTAATTTACCAACTAAAACAGTTGTTTAACAGTTATTCCCGAGAAAGAATAGCCGTTTGGGTTGAATTAAAATTCTATTGCAAAAAAGCGAGATGAATAAAAGACCTCCGCTAATTCGGATCAGATAATTTTAGTTCTTACCCTGACGTCAAAGAACAGAGCTGAATTTTGACGCGAGTGAGCTGAATACTAAACTCCTTCAAATTATTTTGATGAGAATCTTCTTCTTGCGAGATTTATTTTTAACATGGAGAAAACGTTTGAGAATTCAAAGTAAACAGTATAATTATTTAACGTCAATTCATCAATTTTACAAATATACTAATTCCAAAAACGTTGAGTTAATTTATTCGTAAAATCGAAGACCCGATGGGGTGCATTTGTACTCGTATTAGTATTTATTTTAATTATTATATTTTTTTTTTTATTATTTGTCTCGAAATAACATAAAACACCTTCTTCTTTTTCTTTTTGTCCTATCTCACCTCCGTGGCTCATAGGGCCTCAAGGAACCTTCTCCACCGGACTCTATCGCATGCCTGATGCCTAACATCATCACAAGTGAGGTCTGCTGCCTTAACCTCGTCCTGCAGGGCTCTTCGACGGATGGTTCTAGGTCTGCCTCTTCCACTTTTCAGTCTTGTGCGCAGTGTGACCGATCCACTGCCATTTGCGTCTAGCGACTTGTTCTCTAATTGTCTTTTCGCCTGCCATGGTCCAGAGAACGGCATTTGACACTGTTTGAGGCCAATAGATCTCGAATATTGAGCGAAGATTTATAAACACCTGGAGTTTTCCAATAACGTCCGCGGTAGATTTCCAAGTCGCACATCCGTACAGCAGTACGCTTTTAACGCTACTGCTGAGTATTTGGAGCTTGAGCTTTCTCTAAACGATACTGGAACGCCATACAGGGCGAAGCATAGCGAAAGCTCCCCTTGCCTTGTTGAGTCTACTGGCTACATCTTCCGCCGTATCTCCGTACGTATGAAGAACATGTTTTGGTATGTTGATATCTTTTTATCTTGATGTATGACTGTGAGACATGGTGTCTAACAGAACAAAAAAGAAAGAGACTTAAGGACTTTGAGATGTGCCACAGAATACTATGAAGAATTTCCTAGAGACACCACATCACAAATGACGAGATTTTCAATAGAATCGAACGAAAGAGGGTATTTATGAAATTCATTTCAGAGATGCGAGTTCAATGGATCGGTAACATTATGCACGATATAAAAAAGGGAATGGTTGAGGGGACAGATTACAGGGGGCGCCCCTGACGGGAGTATTTGAAACAGGTGAACCTTAATAAAAGAAAGCGATTATGCAGACGGCCAAATCGATGCTCTTGGCAAATCAGGGTGAAGATAGGTCTCCCAATTTCTGCAGCTTGAAGACTGACTGGACATGAGAGCACGTGGCAAACCAAGGTGGATGGTTAACTGAATGGAAATGACCTTCAGCCATAACGAGTACGATAGAAGAGAGAGAAAAATCTTTATATCTGAATAATATCTTTATACGAGGGTTGTCCGTAAAATTAATTTCCCTGCTTGGCACGGGCGCGCGGATCGCTGTTACGGGCGATCCGGCAACATTGGATCGTAGCTTGGTCTCTCCCCTCCACATCCTCACCCAGCCGAACTAGCTGCGACGCTAGGTATTGGTTTGGCAGCCGTAAAGAATGGAGCTCCCGATCGCATCGTCCGCGAGGTGTGAAGTACGCTCCGTGATTCGTTTTGTGTGTGCCAAAGACCATTTGGCGACGAAAATTCATTCTCGACTGACAGAAGTGTATAGAGAAACATGCATGAGTGTTCAAATTGAAAAATGTGTGTGGAACGCATTTTGCAAACGAAGAGGTTCTGAGTTCCATTCACGGCCTGGCGGGAGACTTCTATGACCAGGGAATCAAAAAGATGGTGACCCGGATAAAGAGGCCCATCGAATTCGAAGGAGGCTATGTAGAAAAATAGCTGAAAGTCTAAGCTTTCCAATGATGTATTGTTCGTTGTAAATAAAAATGGTTTTCATTGTGAAAAAAAATAGGGAAACTTATTTTACGGACAACCGTCGTATAATATAATATATTAAAATCTGAATTAAGTGTTAAATTTACAACACTGTTATAAATAATATCATAAAAAAAAAATTATACACTTTTTGACAATGTCGCGACAGCTGTTTCGCTAACCGATGTTAGTACGATGTACAATTCAGTTGATTGTAAGGCCCGACGATGCTAACATCAGTTAACGAAACAGCTGTCGCGACATTCTCAAAAATGTATAATAAAATTTTGTGATATTATAACAGTGTTTTTATTTAAACAGTTAATAATGTTGAAATATCAAAGTGTTTCCGCCAAAATATTGGATGATCTAAACATAAGATTTGTACAAGAATACCTATGGGTACTAAAATCTTAACATTAAGAAATATTTATTAAATATATAAGTTATGAACAAAATAAATTTCTCAGAGAATCCAAAGCAGAGGAGTGCATCATTGGAGGAGGGAGAAGTGCGATGCATCCGTGAATATTACTATTTTACAACCCTGATTGCAGAATTAATGGGGGTATTTTAATTATCGTCTTATATTAAACCTCGCCCTGAGTTTAAGCGCTATAGTGTATCGTGCATGTTTTACAAATTACAGTTTCAACTAAAGATCATTAAAAAACGATAAACTGCGGTATTTTACTTATTATTGCTTCACTTCTATAAAACTTGATTATTTTTATGTTACCGCAATAAAATATTCTTTATGACTTGATTAAATTGAGACCTCTGAAGAAATGTGTTTATAATAATTCATTTGAATTTTTTATCCGTAAAGTTATGGGTAAAAAATATTTTGATCAATGAACTTATTTATAACTTGTGAGCAATGATATGAAAGTAGTTTATTTATTTTGACATGTTTGAATGCAATTTTATTGCCTTAATGCGAATGAAAACGTCAAGATATTGTGAAATGTGGTGACATTTGATAATGCCCTAAAAAAGTGAAACATGTCATTCCTATAAATTATAAGAACAGATCTTTTTATTCGTTTTAATTATTTAACATGGAGTTTAATATCAATGTTCAAGAAACAACAAGCAACTTTTTTTATTAAGATTAAAATATAAAAAATCATAATCATCGTGATTCGATTAATTGAAATTCAAAATATAGAATCAATGTTAGTGCCAGCTTAAAACTTATTAAATAGCAAATAAAATCTTATTACAAAAATAAGTTATCTTAAAGAATATGTAAAGATTAATTTTATATTAAAATTAAAACATTGTTTTTTAATACAACCTCATGTTGATAAATTTGTACTGATTATAACGATGGGCGTTTTTTTTAGTTTCAAACACTGTATACTTGTCCTTTGGTACGAGTGTACTCGTATAAAATAATATACGAGTATCTATAAAGCAATCTAAAATATTGTATTGTGATTTTTTTAGGTATAATTAATGCATTTAAATTCAACCATGAAGTCTTCTTCCGGTACCGTGTCAGGTTTCCCCAACGTTGGCGATCACTGCAGCAAAATCATCTCTGTCCTGCGCCACTTGGAACAGGTTCTGAACTCTGGTCATTCCTGTCCAATATTTTATGTTCATAGCCAGAACAACTGTTTTCTACCAACTCCCCGACGTCCCTCTAATTTACCCATTAATATCATTAGTTTCATGTTGAATTACATAAAATAAATTGTTAAGAAAAATATTTTACTAGTTAATTTTTATTGTTATAATTTCGCTATTAACGTAGATTTTACTTCACTCTCGTTGTTTATGGCGCTGCAAAACGGTACATGCAAGTTACAATTTAAATTATAATAAAATGTGATGATAAGACATGACACAATAAAAACGTATTTTTTCGAGAAGTTTTATTATTTAACCACCCTATCTATTTGAACGTACGTACGTATTTGAACGACTGTACCATCCTGCCCTATCCCGCATCACGTACGCGCTTGAGAAAGAGTAATGTACCTTAAATGTACAAAGTTTTAGTGATACGCGCACGTGCCAATAACACTTGAGTACAAGTCTTCATAAATCTAGGGGATAGAACGCTTGGCTCTTGATCCAGGGGACATGGGTTCAAGCCTGAACACGACCAGATTCCTTCTTCATAATAATGAGCTATTTTCTGCTCACATTGAAGATTGTAAAATAAATTCAAATATCATTGATTACAATCCTTGGTATTAGTCTTTGGAAAAAAATAAAAATAAAAACAATAAAAAAAATTAAATAAAAAAATATAATAATAAAAATATGACAGTTTTACAAGGGGCAGGCGAAGTGTGCGGCCGAGTATTTGACGTTTCGTAAAATAAAATTACTATATTATTCAATTTCATTAATAAAAAACCGGGTTTTTTCACGTTTCTTGGAAAATAACCCGAAGGTAGGGCGGTTAAAGGAATGACTTGTTTCGCCTTTCTAAGGCGTTATTAAATGTCTAAAAACAATCAAGTAATTTCTATAAACTATAACAAAACCTATATAAAACAGACGTTTTCATTAATTTTATATGGAGTTTTACAGCATTGTTCAAGAAACAATAAAAAATTTTAAGTATTTTTTTTGTGCAAATTTGTAAATTTTGAATCAATGCTTAATCTCGGGTCCAATGGACTTAGAGATTAGAACGGAATATAATAATGTATGTCACATTTGAGGTCGGAATAATCGACGTGCGTGCAAGGTACGATATATGAATGTAGAGGAATCCCGAGAGGTATGCCAGGACAGAGCATTGTGGCGATCCATCCTCTCTGCCTACCCCTCCCCCCCCCTCCGGGAAATGGCGTGATGGTTAGTTAGTTAGTTTGAAACCAAAATTGTGCTAATTTTCTGAACGTGTAAATAATTTTCTTTTATATCAAAAAGTGTTTCCTGTTTGATAAAAGTATCAGCGGTAGGTTCATTTGGGAGCTTGGATAATAATATGTGGGGGTAATTAATCGATGACGTCGCACGTCTATCAGTATTGTCACCACTTTAGATAACCGTCATGATTAATTCGTGATGATAGTACCACGCAACGTTCCATCATTTCCACCATAGTGGGGGAGAACTGACGGCCCGAACATATTTCAAAACGCATTCAAGCCACAATGACAGGCATTCATAGAAATAGAATTATTTTACAATATACTCGTACATGAAACTAAAACACCTTGCGCCTGTTCGCTGCAATTTACCTAACGTTACGTGACTGACGTTTAATATTTGATTGATTTGATCGTGCCACGTTTACCTAGGCCTTACTCTATTTCTAGCACCGTTTACGTCATTTACATACTCGTATACATTATTTACTATTCTATGTCTGTGTCCAAACCATCATAATGATCTTTTCATTATATTTATCATAACACTTTTCTTTTCGACACTATCATACACAGATTTTCTGCACATTCGTCTAAAAGATCCATTTTATGAAGCATTTATTGTACATTCAGTCTTATTTTGCCACTTTCATGCCTCACTTTCATACATGAGGGTCGGTATAAGAACCCCATCGTGCGTGCCATTTTAGTTTTATCAATCCGTAAAACCTGTATTGTACTTCTTTCGTTAATAATATTTATACTTGTATATGGTATTTTTTCGGAGGTATACAATACATAATTGAAATTAAAAAAAAAACACATTAAAATAATGTTAAAGTCTATGATATTGGCTTTATGAGCGCCACGGCTAGCTCGAATGAAGCGCAATCATGACGTCCGATTTTCGACAATTGTCGTCTTTGTGGATGCGTATTATCCACTAGGGTGTACATGGTGCGAAAACAATCTGATGGACGATTATGTTGACCGTAAAATGGACGCAGTGCACGATAAGTTTGATGAACTGAACCATGATTTTCAAAATAAATTTGCTCTATTTTCAAGCGCTATTTTAACCTTTGTCTATTCATGGTAAAATGGCAAAATGTATTGACTACAAATCAACTATCAATTCTCAAATTGACGGTCTGTAGAAACAATGTAGCTAGTTTAAAAACCAAACTTCTAAAAAACCATCCTATATTTTAATTGTAAAAGTGACCTTATATCTGTAATATTCTACAATATATATCTGTTTTCTTATTAATAATAGTGTCATTCTTATTTAATAATTTACAAACATACCTGTATTCTTACAGTGATAACAGTCTTAGAATAATTTAAATCCGTTATTAAGTTAGTATTTAAGTTAACTGTCTGTATCATAAAAAAATGAATTGTTTTCCGTATATAACAAATAAACTGCCACTGTGTAGAACCAATCTACCAAAGGTAATGCCCGTGGGCAGGACAATAATCCTTCTAAACCGCATCTCTTCGGATGTGGACATCTTCCACGATAGTGAGGCTACCCTCAGAAAGCATCTATCTCTTATGTATTAAATTGTAATTTGCTTCTCTTCTTATTGTACAAAAATGTTTATCTTTACCAAACTGTTCTCGAATATGTTTTTTTTATTAATTGTCTTCTGTTTTTCTTTTTTTCTTACTTGCTCTCATTTGTTTTCTTATTATATTAATTGTAATTATTTTTTTCAAAATTGTTAATTTTGTTTTTGTATATTATGATTATAAACAATTTGGATTTGTTATTCTGTAATGTTTATAATTTTTTTAATAAATTGAATTGAAAAAAACAAATAAATGAATGATCATTATATTATATAATATAATATATTTTGCCATTACTAGAAAATATAAAAAATGAACGTTTTCGTGAAAGCGTGAATGAGAAGGCTGTTTTGATGCAGTAAACAAGTAGACCATATTTTTACTAAGACCATAAATTTGGCATCTGTTTCTGAAGTCTAATATACTTTCCCCTAATATACTCAGACTCCCAAATTACCATCCCTGACCCCTGACCAGCGTTCGTTATCTTAATTCATAGTGACGCATTTCCATTGAGAAAGGAAATAACCGCAATTTCTCATATTACAACATTCCATCTACGTGCCACTCATGTTATTGTTTTCTTTGAAAGAAAAATTACGAACGTAGCTTTTTTTATCAAAGTTATTTATAATAATTATTTTATGTCAAGTAGGAACTATAAAAATATGAATAACAATTAGGAATAAATTACACTAGGAATTATGTTTTTAGTATTGACCAATTAATTATGATATGATGTTTAAAATTAATATTTTTTTAGTTTTAATTTTTATTCTTTAAGAAATTATAGAAAAAATATCTATCAACATTTTTGTTCATTAACTTAATTTTTTTTAAATAATTGACTTGATTATTCTTGTAAGAACTTTAACACTAGATTCCATAATCAAAGTTTTTAAGTCCAAAATACATGAAAATATATGTATCGACTTTTTATTTAAATCTTCATAAAATTAAAACCTTCAATTAATTAATGTAATGACCAGAAGATGGCAGCAAGCTACTGAAACTGGTCGAACATAAACACAAGTGGAAGCACACTAAATACATAATAATAAAGAAATTTTGAATCAAATTATTTTTGTTTTCATTATTTAAAAGTAAAACCTATTAATTTAAATGGACGTTATTTCCAAAAGGTTGTGACTAAAAAATTTAACTAGAATTAATTTAAGATATTCGATTGAAACAAATTTGTCCCTATTTATATAATTTATATCAATTAAATCCAAGTAAAACCACCAAACAATTGTGTTTACTATTATTAATTAATAATGGAGTTTTACAAAACAACACCTTAACTAACAACAGTTTTAATATTAACTTTCGTATGAAGTACTTAATTTGTGGTGTGACATTATTCAATAAAATAATAAAACACTTTTAATATTGTATCTAAAACACTTTATTTGTTAACACCCACTGGTTTCTCTTACGCTGGAGCTTTGTCAGGGTAGGAGAATAAATTGGTATTAAAACTATTCTTTCACCCTAACGAAGCTCCGGCGGGAACGAAACCGGTTGGTGTTTACACATAAAGTGGTTTAGATACAAACATAATAAGTCTATTTTGCACATCTATTTTATTATTTGTATATCAGGAAAGAACCGTCTGGCGCTCCATTATTTCTGCATACCCCCGAATTGAAGACGGTGTGATAGTTAATGTTTATAATTAATATGTTTGAAAAACAATGGTTTTCATGGAGTTTTATTATAATATTTATGTATGACATGTTTCGCTCTTCTAAGGCATTTTCGAAATGTACATTTTGAAAATGCTTTAGAATGGCAAAACAGTTTATACATAAATATTATAATAGAACTCATTGAAAACTATCGTTTTTCATACATATTAATAATTAAATAGTTCATTGTTTTGGCCGAAACACTATAATACTTTAACATTTTATAACTGTTAATGAAAAAAACTTTGTTATATCACAATTGTATTTTATTTTACGACAGCTGTTTCATCAACCAATGTTGACATCATCTGGTGTTACAATAACATTTCAAAAATAAATACAACTGTGTTATAAAAAACAAAGTTTTTTCATTAACAGTTATAAAATATTAATAATTTAATCTAGAGTTTTACATCATTGTTCAAGAAACAATAAAAAAGTTATTGTTTATACTTATTCAATATATGTATTATATTTAATATGAGTTTTTATGTTAAGAAAAACTTTATAAAGATTGGTGTAATCTCGATAAAAGCATTATAATTATTTTTTCGAATTTGGCCCCATTTGCTTAAACATGCCAAGTAATTGTGATTCCATAACAATACATCTCATTTGATTAAATCACACACAATATTATTGTACCACAAACAAATATTATTTCATACACAACTTCCACACAAAGAAAACGTTTTCTATTACATCTGGGTGCATTGGGACCAATTCATATAAACTTTTACTAAAGTTAATGACCGACCATTCAACACATTACTTGCAAATGTACCATGCGATGAAACTCTACGTTAACTCTTCTAATTTGACCTCAATTCAATTGTAAAGATCTTAATCATGCAAAAATGTAAACAATAAGAGCAATCACAAAAAAAACATAGCTTTAGTAAGATTCTCGCGGGATCATTAAAAAATAATCTCTAAAATCCCAAATATTGCAACGAGTGAAATCCATCCTAGTCGATTCAAGAATAGGAGCTTTCTGTTAGAACAAATCAACAGGTCTAGGAAGAAGAGTAAAAATAAAAATAAGCTTATATTCAAGTTTAAAGCTATATTTTTGTTTCCGACGTAGATGACCTAGTGATGAAGTAACAAAGGAATGTAAAGCGGATGAATGCGTTATAAATAAAATTAAGAAAGGGTCACTAATATGGTTTGGAAATATGAAACAAATGGTTGAGGAAAGAATGGTTAAAGGGAAAATAAGGCAAGTAACACATGGCAAGACCAAATTAGTCAATTACTGAAAGGCGGCCAATTTTAAGTAGGATCAATCAACGAGCGTGCATGTCACGGTGTGTGAATGTAGAAGATTAGGTTATGTCAGGATAGAACAGTGTGGTGGTTCATCCTCTCTACCTAGCCTTCTGGAGAAACGGTAGGATAGTAAGTTAGTTTATTAGATAACGTACATTTAAAATTTTAGAATAAAATCCTATATTGATAGTCTCGTAACAATAACAGCTTTTACACTTTTAAAATACCGAGTATATGTGTACAAGAACACTGGTTTGCATCCACGATCTCCATCATATGTTAACTTATAAAAAAAAAATTATTGAAATTTATTGGTAGAAGTTCATTAATAAAGAAAAAAAAATAAAACTTAAACCTAATTTCTTTATTATTATATATTTAGTGTGTTTCCACTTGTGAACCCCACTAAATATAAAATAATAAAGAAATTTTGTGTATATCCTTTCCTTATTTGTACCAAGGTTAATGATGCACTTAAAGTTGTCATCGCAAACAAAAGCCTATCCAAAAAAGTTAAGATGGCAGTGCACAATGGTGTTCTTGTGCCGACCCTTGTGTATGGAAGTGAAGCATGCAACTGGAAAAGGAGGAGGAAAGTAGAATAAATGCAGTAGAAATGAGATCTCTAAGACGAATGTGTGGCAAATCTGTATATGATAGAGTGACAAATGCAAGTATAAGAAGTGAATGTCGTGCGAATGAAAGTGTTATGAACAAAATTAGGAAAGGGTCATTAAGATGGTTTGGACATATGGAAAGAATGAGTGAAGACAGAATGGTAAAAAAGGTATATGTAAACGGCGTGAACGGAGCTAGAAATAGAGGAAGGCTGAGGTCGGTCACGTGAGAAGTCGGAAAAATCGACGTGCGTGCATGACAAGATGTATGAATGAAAAGGAAGCGAGAGACGTATGTCAGGACAGAACAGTTTGGCGTTCCATTCTTTCTGCCTACTCCTCCGGGGAAACGGCGTGATGGTAAGTTAGTTAGTTAGTTATTTATTTGTACCAATTAGCATTTTTTTTCAAATAATTACACTATTTTCAATTTAACAGTTTACCACATTACTGACGTAAACTATTTACGCACTTTCTAAATCATTTTCGTTATTAACAGTGCTTGTCTAGGATTTAAAAAGTATTATTTGATTAATTCACATTTTGAATAACCCTAGATGGTTCATAATATTACGGTTATGGTCCAAGCTACTTTGCCCAAAGACGTATTGACCATTTTTCGGATTTTTACCCCAACTTCTGTTTACTTTTTTAGGAGTGGTATAAAAATATGAATAATATTTCTAAAACAGGTAAATCTATATTTACACTTGAAACAATGCCCACATTTCGTATTCGCAACGATCACTTGTTGAAATTTTTATTTTGATATTAGAAATTTCATTGTAGAAGTTCAAGAATTTCATAAGTGGATTTTAACTAAATATACATTTAAAAATATATATATTTGATCAAAAAAGGTGTATTCGTGAATAATAAATTAAATAGATAATACTCGTATGTGCACCATCTAAAAAGAACATTTTGTGTTAAATTATTTTTATTTTGTTATTTTATTTTATATTATTGTATTTTATATTATTTGTCTTAGATTTTTTTGTGGATGTTGGACGATCGAAGTGTGCGCGGGAGATGCCTATTGGTGGCGATTAGGTTCGCAACCCATCATACCACATCTTCCGTGGGGCGAAAAGAGAAGGATGGAGTGCCGCATCGGTTAAAGTGTGGTCCATTATTTCTGCCTACCCTTTCAGTGAGACGGCGTGATGGTTATTTAGTTAGTTAGTTATTTTGATCACTTTTTGATATAATACGAGTATTAGTCAGCAAACCACAAAAGTCAAAGTACAAAAAATATATAAATACTGTATCAGATAGTTTTTCAACAAAGTAGAAAAGCTCTCTGAAAACATATCATCGTATTCGTGGCAATGGCAAGCTAGTTTTGTAGGGATAAATAAATATTGTCTTATATACTAGTTCTCTTGACATTGTGGTGGACAGTTTAACCGATTTTTTTACGTTTTCAAGGGTGTTATTGTTACACCACACGTTGAGGGACTATATTTGCCCTTTGATTGCCTAATTAAAAGGAATGAAAACGTTTTATTTTGCCTTACAAAAGCAGCACTGACAAAATAAAATAAAATGTCTATAAAACAGGCGTTTTCAATTCTAATATTTTAAAGGCAAAAAATGTAAACTAAACGTTATAAATAACAAAACTTCAGTTTATTCCTCATAAGTAAGTAGTACGTTAAAAAACTTTTCCCCAATACAATCTAGATGAAAAAGTAATAATACTGCCTTCAACTTTTGTCACATTTCTTATTAATGTAATCTACTTCCTGTTTATCGTTTTTAATTTATTATGTTTCATCGTTTTTGACTATATACTCGTATACTATGGGTTCCTTCATTAGAATAATAAAACAGTAATTATGCTGTTTTATTATTATATTTTCCACCTTTAATATTTTCTCCTATAAATAGTAATTAACCGTTCTTTTAACAAAAATATTTAGATGCCTAACTCAATTTCAGCAAGTACTTCAAAATTATGTCAAAGAAATTATTCAAATTGACATAGGAACAAATACACATAAAGGTTCGAAAAATCACTAAAATTTGATATTTGATATACTCGTATTGAAACACCTGATGATGTCAACATAGGTTGATAAAACAGCTGTCGCGTAAATTAAAATACAATTGAGATACAAAAAACAAAGTTACTTAATTTAACAGTTTTTCAATTCTCTTTAAAATATTTTATATTTAAGAAATTCAACCATTTGAAAATCGTATAGGTTATTAAACCTAAAAGTAGGGTAATAGGGTTTTGAATAATTGAAATTATAAAAATTGGTTAGTTTATTTTTATAATTTCATTTATAATTAATATCGATTAATTATTAATTAACTTCACCTTGAAGGAATCAATGAAGAAAAAATGGAAATGAGAGTATATGGAAACGACGTTAACGGAACTAGAAAAAGAGGGAGACCGAGGAAAACATGACACAAATCAATCAATTATTAAATATCGGCCACGTGGGGTGTTCGACTTGGTTGCATGACATGATTTATGAATACTTTCATATGAAGAAATTAATTTGTAATTTGTGGCATTATAAAATATAATAGCAGTACACGTGTATATTTGTATTTACACCACTTTATTCTTTTCAACAACCAACCGGTTTCGCTCCCGCCCGAACCTTCGGCAGAGTCACAAAAGACACAAGTATTTTAATATTCGATTTAAAAATGTTGAGGAAGCAGGAAAAATATCTCAGAAAAGATTGGTTTGGCGGTTCCATTATTTCTGACCATCCCCTCGGGGAAACGGCGTGATAGTTAGTTAGTTTTTTACTTCACCATAATTTAAAATAATGCACTTATATATGTACTTATTCACTATCAATAGACGACGCTACAACTATTAAGCGTAAATAAATACATCTCAATCTTCTGTTACAAGAAGCTTCGATGAAGTCTCGACAAAAATGGACACTAATATTTTATCTCCCTTTATGAATTATAAATCTTACAGCAGGTAGTTCACTTAACTATACGAGTATATAAATTTAAGCATTTCAGGCAAGTGACTTCTCCCAAGAAATGCGTCTCAAGCTCCACAGGTGATGAATAAACCCACCCCGAGCCCTGCGCGGCGACGGGGGAGCCGTACGTTGGGCGCCGGGGTGAGGGCGGGTGTCACGTGGGCGGCCCGGACAGATATAAAGCCCGCCCGTGGTCTGCTTCCCTCACAGCTTGCCTGACTCTCGAAGACAGCACTACGAGCAGCCCAACTCACCACCGAATCAAAGTCCTGTTATTAAAGTATTAAAACTCTAATTAATTTGCAAGTTCAGTGGCAACTTTGGACCCCAACGGAGTCCGAAGAGCAACAAAGCTTACATCAATTAAATAAAGTTTCCTCGACCAAGTGGTAAGTTTTCAAATTTGTTTAACTTTTTGTCACTTTACTGGTGACGTTACTAGCATTAAAAGTACTTTCAAATATATATATTTTTCCTGAGAACTTAATTTTCTTATCATAACTGTCATGAAATTTCTTGAAGCTTTCTTAACTAGAGAGTTAGATAAAAACTTTTTCAGTTGCTTCAGATTTTACGAAAGATAAAACTTTAAATCAAATTATTCCATTTGGACAAACATCGCTTTATATTTTTTTCCGATGGCCTGTTTTTTGATCCTACATATTTTATTAGAATGTTGACGCAAATTTTCCATTTTAAGCGAAAGGAAAATGCTTTGAACCTTATAAAATACGTTAAACTATTCCTTTAATAGGATTAAAATATATATTTGATCTAACATTTTTAGTCTTTTAATCTAGGTGAAACTCGTAAGCTCTATATACGAACAGTATATGATATATAAAAAAACAAGAAATATTTTAAAACCTATTACAATTTTGGAGTTTTGTAATCCGCTTATTTTTATTTTTATTAGTATACTCCTGCACTGAAATAACTTAATTGAATATTATTTTTAATCTAAAACAGTTTACATATACACAACTAATTTTTAATATTTATGGAAAATTCTAAAATATTTTATGTCAAATAGAATCGAGAGATTTGCAATTTATTGCCGATTTTTAATGAATAAAAACACTGTTATTTCCACTTTCGGGTTTATTTTTCTTGACATGTTTTAAACCTTTATACTGGAGAACAATATCGTTTGCCCGATGATGAAGATATGAAACTTTCTAAACATGTTGAGAAAAGTAAGCTAACAAAGTGGAAAAAAACGTGTTTTAATTCATATAAAAAAAACATCATTATGGAATTCCGTAGTGTTATCTTTAAGCTTATCAAAAAATAATTAATATTATTGGTTAGAAAGTAAAAAAAACTTAATAACCAAATTCTGTCTTGAATATTATGAAAATATAAATATTAATTAAAACGTTCAAAAACCTTATTTACCTTACGGTTTTATTTTAATACAGAATACACAAGATTCTTATGTCACTGCTTCAATAAGATCAGACTTATCTTGGAGCCTTGGTAATTGTCGGAATTTCTTTTAAAATGTATTTTTCAATTTCAAATCATTATTCATCAAATGTTTACGATTGGATATAATCCAATTTGCATAACATTTTGCTTCCAAAAATATTTCTCATTAACAAACACAAGTTTTTCATCTAATTTCCTTAAAATAAATATTGTTGTAGTTTATATTAGAATAAAAATGGATTATTTCAATTGTTAAAACTAAAAATCTTATAGATATACTATATAATAATAAAACCCTTTGTATATAACCACGGTATGGTTATTATAATTGATGACAACTAGTTTCGCGTGGACCCTAGCTTCATCAGGGCAATATAATAACTTATTACAATTACAGTTATTATATCGCCCTGAAGAAGATTGGGTCCAAGCAAAACTAGTAAATCGACGACCTTCGTGGCAGAGTGGTAAGAACTCTGACTGCCATACCAAAGGTTTGATTCCCGGTGATGACAATGTGATTGTCACACTGTCATTGGCCTGGTGTAGAATTCACTTGACATTACAATGACGATGGGTTAACTACGTATCATATTGTCATGAGAATCAACGTAATAGTTAAAAACATATTGTATACAGTAATTGAGTTCGAACGACCTGTTGTATTCAATAAATAAGTTTTACAAATGAATAAAAAAATTGTTTTTTTCAGTTGATTTCAATTATAATAACCACGCAGTAGTTAAATACAGAGTATTTTATTATTTTATATAAGTTTAAAATGTCTAACCAGAAAAGTGAGTGCTTCATTTGAAAAATATTTTTCCATTTTCAGAAAGGTTAGTCATATCTTAGAGAGATTAGGTATAATATATAAACGATAATATATTGTGGTGTTAATCTTAAATAATTATCTCGATCAATGAAATGATTAACATTTCAGCATCCCATTACAGAATAAAAACACAAACCACCCCGCTTTGATTTACAATTTACAAGAACATAAATACTTTCGATTATAAATTGGTTAAACAGACTCATTTCATATTTGATACTAATTAACATAAATTTACCATTTGAAGATTTTTTATTGCTTCAATCTAAAAACCTACATGAAACTGTATGCATAAATATAAATATATAATACAATACATTTTTTTTTAATTTCGAAAGGATGTAATAAGTGCTTACTTCAAACTTACGAAAATGTTTATGTTTATTTCTATTATATAACATTTTTTTAAGCACGTAAACAATTTAAAAGTGTATTCATTTTATTAAATATTGTTTACATGGAAGTGTACTTTTACATGAAATAGTTTCTTATGAAGTTAAGCTTGGAGTTGGCAGAATAAGGATGAAAGTAAGATAAATACCGTAGAAATGATATCACTGAGAAGAATTTGCTGAAAAACAATATATGATAAAATACCTAATGAGGAAGTAAGAAAATAATGTAAGGCGAATGAATTCGTCCTAAATAAAATTAAGAAAGGGTCGCTATGATGGTTTGGACATATGGTACAAATGGATGAGGGAAGAATGGTTAAAAAGTTATGTGCAAGTAGTGTGAATGAAAAAAGAAGTTGAAAAAGATCAAGGAAGACATAGCATGACCAAATTGAATGAAACATAAAAGGTGACCATGTTCGAAGTAGGAACAATCGAAGAGCGTGCGTGACACGGTGTATGAATTTAGAAGAAGCGCAAGAGTTGTCAGGATATAACAGTGTGACGGTCCATCTTCTCTGCCTATCCATTCGGGAAAACGTCTTGTTGGTTTGTTATACATTTTTAGATTGACGTTTTCCTTGTATTGCAGTACTCAATGATGTATTCATAACTCAGTATTTTTAATTGTATTTAAAATTTAAAATAAAAAGGATTCTTTATCTAAAATTCTCAATACCAAATCTTTTTCTTATATAATATTCTGTATACTTTTAAATTATCACTCATTTAAACAATTTATGTATTAAATATATAGGTAGTTAATTAATACGAATGAAAGCGTCTGTTTCTAGAAGTTTTTTTACATTTTATATGAATGACATGTTTTGTATGTCTAAGGCATTATCATTTGACATTTAATAATGCTTAAGACATGTGAAACCTGTCATTCAAATAAAATGTATTAAAACTTCTAGAAAATATATGTTTTCGCTATTTTTTTAATACTCGTTGCAACTCGTGAAATATTCACGCAAGTTAAGATTTTTTGCCGTTCAAAAACTTGGTTTAGTTTCAACTTTTAATATAAACCTTTTTTTAAACATGTTAAAATTTTCACAATTAACAATACCAAATTGTTCTCCTTTTGTTTTCATGTTAAAAGTCTTCACTACTGTCATACAACAAAAATCAGAATAAAATAATCCAAAAACGTTCTCGAGCATGGGTATCGTGTGCATTTAGATTTTTTCTAATGAATTTGGGAGAGAAATGAAGTATTCCTATTATTATAATAAATATTCTCGTACTCTTTCTTGATGATATCCGGGTTCGCCTATTTATATTTTATGATATGGAATTTTACATCATTGTTCAAGAAACAATAAATATAGGTAGTTAATTTAAAAGCATAACAAGCGGTTTTAATTGGTATATTACTTCAGCGTATAATCAAAAGTTTGTGTTCTAAGGAATATTGAAGGGATTCCCTGGTGAGAGAGTTTCACTCTTTTGAGTTCATACGAACACAGGTTACTCCGTATTTTGGATAATCTTGAAATTGAAACAACTTAGAACAAAGCTCCTATGTTATAAACCAAATGTTATGAAACTTAAATTGCGTAATTGGATCTTTGATTCACTCCAACTCCTACAGCATATGAAGGTTTGTTTCAATCGTTTTTAATTAACTAACAATTTAATCATCACGCCATCTCTCCGAAGGGATAGGCAGAAATAATGGGCTGCCACACTTTTCTTTCCTAAAATACTTCCCTCACTTCCTCAGCGTGTCATTCACGGACGTTGATTTCTCCGGCTCCTCACGTGTCCAACACTAAATATTTAATTTAGTTGATCGTGCCAAATTTTCCTCGGCCTTCCTCTATTTATAACTCCGTTCACGTCGTTTACATATACCTTTTTCACCTTCTTCACTTTAAAATAAAGTAGATTAAATGTAGCCTAGCATCCTGATGCGCTTAAAATCTTAAATGTAAGTTCCGGAAGAACGAGGGACAGGCCTAGGAAGTGTACGAGCGAGGCTGACAAAAGGGCGCCGCTGCACCCTATAACAGCCTCGGGTATGTGGTGGGACCTTCAATGCTATACTTTCTTCACTCTATCTTTTATCAAAACATTGAATTGAATATAATATGTGCCACAAATCATCGAAACATTGAATTAAGTATAATTAGACGATTTTCTACTTACTTAAAATCGATGTTAAATTTAAATACCTCGTTTGGAAGCATAAAGTATATAGATATTTTTTTAAATAATTTGCTCGGAAATTTTGCAATTGTTTTTTTTAAACCGCCTTTTTGGGAATGTCAATAAAAATAGTTAAATGTATGATATTTCCATCTGGTATTTGCTAATGTGGACTGACAGTTCTAGTTTTTGTATTGATATTATCTGTTTGAATGAAACACTGTTATAATATCACTTCTTCATCGCGTGCCGTATCAGGTCCCACTGACGTTGGCAATCACTCCGGCGAAGGCTTCTCTATCTTGCGCAACCCGGAACAGCTCCCCCACATGTCTCATCCCGGTCAAGTCTCTTATGTTGCACAGCCAAGACGTTTGCCTTCTACCAGGACCACGCTGCCCCTCAATCAGTATTAGTTGGAGCAAACAGTATTTATCTCCCCACAGAATGCGACCCAGACATGAAATCTTTCGGACCTTAACGTCCTTCCCCATAATATTACAATAAATTAAATTTCTATGAAATTTTCTCTTGAGGTTGATTGTAACACCTGGTGATACTAATATTGGTTAGCGAAACAGCTATCGCAACCAATTCATATTAATTAAATCAATTGTGATAATATATTATAGCAGAGTTTCAATTATACAGTTCAAATAAGATTGTTTTAATAACTTTTAAATTGTTATTATTTTCACCAAAGGATCACACAGAAACGATTTCTTGTTTATTTATAAATTATTAATTAAAAATAGAATACATTTAACCAGTATTACCGAGATTGGAAAACCGAATGCTTTTCATCGTAAAGATAAATTAGATATTTTTAATAATTAACAAAAGCTCCTTTTATGTACAATTTTCCTTTATCATAATTGCCACAAAAGCTGAAAGCGTTATTGTATGCAGTAAATTCTATTAACCTCCACTTAAGTACTCGTGAAAATGGATAAGTACTTAAAAAAGCGCTATCATTTTGTGTACTCGAGATAAGCGAATCTCAGCGTGTTTGTACTAAAATCAATCATTCCATTCACTTGTCTACGTGAATAAGTATTTAAGTGCGTACATATGGAATTAAAGTAATACTTTTTATGTTAACTTTCATTACTATGTGTAATGTGTATGTGATCGTACGTGATAACTGTGTGTTTAAAAAAATATTAAAAGTTTTGATAGAAAAAAATATATAAATGTCTTTCAAACGTGTCTAAAACATTACTCTAAATAACGCTCAAATTATTTTGGAATCCTTTTTTGCTATTACAATTTATTTACCTTCTTCTTCTTCTTCTTTTCGCACGCCTGATGCCTAACATCATCCCAAGTGAGACCTGCTGCCTTAACCTCGTCCTGTAGGGCTCTTCTCCAGGTGGCTCTAGGTCTGCTTCGCTTTCTCTTTCCCCCCATAGGGACCAGTCTAGTGCACCCTGAGCGATGCAGGCTGGGTTCCGTCTCAGAGTGTGACCGATCCACTGCCATTTGCATCTAGCGACTTATTGGCTTTTCGCCTGCCATGGTCCAGAGAACGGCATTGGACACTGTTTGGGGCCAATAGATTTTGAATATTGAGCACCTATTTATAAACACCTGGAGTTTACCAATAACGTCCGCGGTAGACTTCCAAGTATCACATCCGTACAGCAGTATGCTTTTAACGCTAACGCTTTGTATGGAACGAAAATACTTTTACCTTACCTTCTTAAAAATATATTATCTACACATTTTCTTTCGTGCTTTTATATAACCCTTGATATAAAACAATATGGAAAATGGTTTGAATTAATGTATGTGTCAATTCGAAACATTTATTGGCTTGCAATTATAATATTATTAACGAATATCTATTTAAAAAAAATATACCTTTATTTTGGAAATCTTTAATAAAATGATGTATTATTTTACATAATTTTCTAGGTTTATTTTTCATCTATTTTGTTTTATATTTGATTTAAACATCCGAATATCATCCTGGTCTTTGTAGATTTAAAAATATATATTAAATATTTTTGTTTTAATATATTTCTTTATTTCAATGAAACGGAAAAGTAATTTGATTCATATAAAATACTTAAACTTTAGAATTACATTTACAAATCGATAGTTAGCAATATTTCTTTCTGAAAGCACTTAAAAAGTTTGAATTCCTCTTCAACTTTTACTAAAAATTTGGTATTTTAATCAGTAGAATTAAAATTCAAATGCGCCTCCAATATTTCTTTTAATCCTTCAATTAAGGTAAATAATTAGTTTTACTGGTATTAGTATTCAGAGATCGACTTCTCAAACTTCTAAAATAAGATTCAAAATGTTTTTGTACGAATATAAGTATAGTAAATTTCTGTAGTTCACTAATCAGAGATCTTAGTGAAAATAACTGTTTCAGAAAATATCGTCTTTCGCTTTTCCGTTTCCCACTTGGGGTCTACCCTCCTAATATAATTTCTCCAGGATGCTCTGTCTAGGATCAGCTCTCTTTTTAGTCCACGTTGACCACCATGTCACCAAATGCCGTCTTCTAACTCGCTGAATCGCTTAACTTTGTACGTTAGACGGTTTTTACAAAATGTAAAATTATGATATTGATATATCTTGAGGCATATCCAGAAAGTAAATGGACTGAGGCTCTCACGACCGGATGGATTTTATTTTTGACATGTTGGCTACACTTTCGTGTAGTCTGACCCTTCATCTCCGCAACAAGACCAGTTCGAGGTCAGCACGTTGAGAAGTGTCGACGCGACAACACGTTTTGTGAAAAATGTCAATCCAATCTCCCACCAAGTGCGAAATGAATTTCCCCGCTCCATCGTTACTGGAGATGAAACTTGGGTTGCACACTACCCGGTCTCGTATATTGTATTTAAAGTTGTTTATATCCTATTATTGTATGGAATGTAAATAATCTCGATGGCTGTACTAATGTACAGCAGAGCATTTGACTTAATAATGTATTACCAAATAGAAATCGCGGACATTGAAGCGTGATCCTAGGGAACGGAAAGAAACAAATTTGAGATTCGCGATGAAACCTTTTACGTCAAACCTTTTAAAATTAAATTTTCGAATTCGTACCATGTCGGATCTCCGTTTACGCTATACCAATTTGGCGCTGGCAAAAGGTATTTCAATTCGCAAAGATAACATGAAAATAATTAATAAAGTACAAGCAAAGGTGATGAACATGGCGGTCGTCAAAAATAATAACGTTTTTTTATATGTTCCATGTTTATTTCTGTGTAAACACTTTATTAAAAATTATAATTTAATTAATACAAACATGTTTCGGACACAGTAGCCCTTTATCAGTTGTACAAATACCACCCTTTACCATTGTACAAATATAAAACAATATTTTTTTATGTATTATAAAAAAACAGATTGAACCTAAAAGCTTTTATACAACTCTGAAATCAAATAAAAAATGTTGAAATCACCCCGAAGGTTCCGGGTTCGATTCCCGGCGAGGGCAGTGTGATTGTCACATTGTCTTTGGTCTGGTGTAGGATTCACGTGACAATAAAATGGCGATAGATTAGCTACCTTTCACATGTCATTACGTAAAGAGCAATTAAACAAGATAATAATAATAATAATATTAATATTATAATATTGATTCGCCCTGTATGGCGCTTCGGTATCATTTCGAGATAGCTTAAGCTCCAAGTATTCAGCAGTAGCGTTAAAAGCGTACTGCTGTACTACCGCGGACGTTATTGGTAAACTCCAGGTGTTTATAAATAGGTGCCTTCGCTCATTATTCAAAATCTATTGGCCCCAAACAGTGTCAAATGCCGTTCTCTGGACCATGGCAGGCAAAAAGCCAATTAGAGAACAAGTCGCTAGACGCAAATGGTAGTGGATCAGTCACACTCTGAGACGGAACCCAGCCTACATCGCTCAAGGTGCACTAGACTGGTCCCCTATGGGGGGAAAGAGAAAGCGAGGCAGGTCTAGAGCCACCTGGAGAAGAACCCTGCAGGACGAAGTTAAGGCAGCAGGCCTCACTTGGGATGATGTTAGGCATCAAGCAAGCGATAGAGTCGGGTGGAGAAGGTTCCTTGAGGCCCTATGCACGGAGGTGTGACAGGACAAAAAAAAAGAAGAGGAATAATAATAAATAATTTGGGTAATTATTCTATATATGAAAAAAAAAGTTTCAAATAATAATATTTTTAATGATTAATTCCGCCGGAAAATCATGATAAATTAATCTAATTTATTATTCTATATAAATGTATGGAATACTCCCAACGATTAAGGTTAAATATCTTCAAAACATGTAGAAAAAATATATTCAACTGGGGAAAAAATAGTGTTTTAACTGTTATGATAAGTTTCTCAAAAAATATTGAATATTTATTCAAATCTAGATATTCATAAATCTTAAAACGTTACTAAGAATAAGTCCTTCTAAGTATTTCATTTCATTAACTAATTTTCTACACTACAATTATATACTCTAGAAAGTAAAATATTGTATTATAATAATGTTATTGTACAATCATTTTTGCTATAACAAAAACGCTTAAAAACATATGTTTGTCCTTGCCAATTATCTACCGTTATTCAAAGAGCTACAATTATGACTAACATGGTTTTCTTATTTGATCACTACGAAAGTTAAACTTTTTTAGTATATTTACAAAAGAAGGGCGTGGAGAGGGATATTGAAAGAACCCCCAGGGGCGGGCAACAAAGTGAACGGTGCACTTAAAGTTGTCATCGAAAAACAAAAACATATCCAAAAAAGCTCAAATTGCAGTGCACAACGGTGTTCTTATACCGACTCTTATGTACGGAAGCGAAGGATGGAAGTGGCAGAAGAAAGATGAAAGTAGAATAAATGCAGTAGAAATGAGATCTCTTAGACGAATGTGTGGAAAATATGCTAGTGTTCCACTATCCAAGAGAATGACCCACGTTCAAGAACAGATCACTGATCTTGGATAAGATGAAGGAGAGGAATGAATAGCGTCACTGTAAACGTTGTCTTCTTAGTTACATGATGACTTTTGAAACCATTTTTGATTCGTCAATTTCGCTTTTCTTGTCATCGGAAGTATCAAAGAGATGAAAATGCGATAAATTTATTAAAAATATATATATTTTTCAAAAATATAAATATTCGTGAAGTAAAACTCAATAGACGCCATTTTAATCCGTACTTTTAATAAGCGGTGAAACACCGCGAGGCATCACAATTGATTTGCGACATTCCTTATAATAATGAAATTTTAATTTGTTCAATAAACTTTAAAAAAACATGTTTCGGACCGTTGACGTCCTCGGTGAAATATTATTTAACAAATATTTTTATTAAAAATTGTACACCGAGGAAAAACGTCTGCAATCTGAAACATGTGTGTTAAAAGTGAAAAATTCTTTCTGTATCAGTAGTGTATTTTCATTTGCTGTTTTACATATTACTATGTGTATACGGCGGGACATCGAGGGAGAGTAGTGTAGCTTAAATGTGGTCTGGGTCCCCCTTGGTTGCACAAATTAACAAATATTATTATTACCATTTTTAACGTGAGTCCCGCATGGACGGGAAACGGGCCAAGGGAGTGCGTGAGCGAAGCTGAAGAAGGCTCCGCTGCGTCTATTTTTTAAAAAAAGACTAACATCAAGGATTTTTATCAATAATATTAGAATTTATTTTACAATCTTCAATATGAGCAGAAAATAGCTCATTATTATAAAGAAGGGATCTGGTCGTATCCAGGCTTGAACCCATGTCCCCTGGAATAGAAGCCAAGCGTTCTATCTCCTAGACCGCCACCCGGTTATAGGCGCAGGTATGTTATAGGCTGTTATAGGTTCGGGTAAGCGGCGGGAGCCTTCTATGGTTGATATTGCATCCCTGAGGCAACTCATACTATCACGAAATATGTTGACTTCCGGGGCGACCCGATAAAGCAATGAGATTGCTCTCCCCATAGGCATAACTATTGGCAAGTTGGTTCTGCAGCGTGGCAAATGAAATAATCAGTGCTGTCTTTGACGAAGGTAATTATCAGGAGAAGGTAATAAAAAATAAACAAATAAAATGCTGAATAATTTCATTACGATAATCAAATGATTTTACTGAAATCTCTTGATGGAAGTTCAGTTTAAAGAATAATAAAATAAAACGATGTTTTTTAACTACTTCCACTTTTGTCTTTATTTAGACAGCGACCGATTTCGCCAGGCTCGCTGACAACGACAGAGTGGTCTCAGACCAGTCTGTCGATGCCAGCGAGCCTGGCGAAACCGGTCGCTGTCTAAATTAAGACAAAATTGGAAGTAGTTAAAAAACATCGTTTTATTAAATTAAGATTTCATTACGTTGGTGAGTGCACATACAATAAAAGCAAATGTTTATAACTATTCATTGTCCCTTTCTACATTGACCAAGCACAAATATCATAAACTCCCTCGTGTACCCTTGAAACACATAAACTCTGTCGGAATTCCTCAGCGAGTATTTAGTAGAGTGTTAGATGAATTTCCATAATGAGTATGCTCTGTTCTACGCACTCCCGAGAGCTGTAATTGACGAAACCAAGTTATAAGTACTTTTCGTTTAAACACAAATTGACTTCCTAAGAATGCCAAATTACTCACAAGCATAAATTTTCTTATACACACGTCCTACTCATGACAACGTAAATGAGTGTCAAAACATACAAATTTGCTTTATTATTTTGATAAAATGTTTTAATGGATACTATAAAATCATTATGATTCAGAAAAATTAAAGAAAATGCAAATAGTTGGACGACCTTCGCGGCAGATTGGCAAGAGCTATGACTATGACGCCGAAGTTCCCGGGCTCGATTCCCGGCGATAGCAGTGTGATTGTCACACTGTCTTTGGTCTGGTGTAGAATTCAGGTGACAATAAAAATGGCGATTTATTATCTACCCGTCACATGTCAGGAGAATCAATATATCTAACTAACCATCACGCCATCTCTCCGGAGGGGTAGGCAGAAAGAATGGACCACCACACTCTTCTGTCCTGACATACATCTCTCGCACGCACGTCGATTTCTCCGACTCCTCACGTGACTGACATTCAATATTTGATAGTTTAATCGTGCGAAATTTCCTCGCCCTTCCTCTATTTCTAGCTCCGTTCACGTCGTTTACATATACCTTCATTCACTCATTCTTACCATGTATCCAAACCATATTAACGACCCTTTCATTGTTTTCTTCATAACAATTTCATTCACAACGCATTCACTTCTTATATTTGCATTAGACACTATCATAAACAGATTAATCAATATAATAGCTAAAAACAAATTGTAGACATTAACTAACTAACTAACTAACTAACCATCACGCCGTCTCCCCGAAGGGGTAGGCAGAAAGAATGGACTGCCACACCTTTCTTTCCTGACATATTTCTCTCGCTTCCTCAACATTCATACATCGTGTCATGCACGCGCGTCGATTTCTCTGACTCCTCACATGGCCGACATTCAATATTTGATTTATTTGATCGTGCCACGTTTTCCTCGGTCTTCCTCTATTTCTGGTTCCATTTACATCATTAACATATAATTTTTTTACCATTCTTTCTTCATTCATTCTTTCCATATGTCCAAACCATCTTAATGATCCTTTCATTATTTTGTTCATGACACCATCATTCGCACCGCATTCACTTCTTATATTTTCATTCGACACTCTATCATACACAGAGTATCCACACATTCGTCTAAGAGATCTCATTTCTACTGCATTTATTCTACTTTCATCCTTCCTTTTGCCAGTTCCATGCTTCGCTTCCATACATAAGGGTCGGTAGAAGAACACCATTGTGCACTGCCATTCTAGCTTTTTTGGATAGGTTTTTGTTTGCGATGACAACTTTAAGTGCACCATTCACTTTGTTGCCTGCCCCAACCCTTCTTTCAATATCCCTCTCCACTCGCCCATCTCTTGTAAACATACTACCTAAATACACGAAACTCAACTACTTGCTCCAAATTTTCACCATTCACGCTAATGTTGCAGACTGTCATGGTTTCTTCCTTTTCAAAAATCATTACCTTGGACTTATTAACATTCATCATCAGATCATTTCGCATGCATACCTCATACATACAATTCACCAGGACTTGTAGTTCATGCTCGTTGTCAGCAAGTAGGACAGCGTCATCCGCATACAAGAGACAGCTTACTGACACTCCGCTCATTTTGGCACCTACATCCAACCCTTTCAGCTCTTTCATACAATTGTCCATATACAGATTAAATAACCACGGGGACATTACGCAACCTTGTTTGACACCTTTATTGATATCAAACCAGGCTGTAAGATCTCCATTTACTCTGACACTAGCAGTGCTTTCTGTGTATAGCGACTTAATTGCCGTGATCAGTTTTGTACTTATTCCATATTCAGACAATATTTCCCACAACTTTTCTCTATTAACGTAATCATATGCTTTTTGCAAGTCGACAAATGCACAGAAAAGTTTGCGATTTTTGGCCAGAAACTTCTCTGTCAATGTACGAAGTCCAAAAATTTGATCCATACATCCTCTGCCATTCATAAAGGCACCTTGCACATCCCAAACTTTGTCACTCGTCAATTTTCTTACTCTTTCTATTAAAATTCTGCCATAGACTTTACCAACGACACTCAAAAGACTAATAGCTCTGTGGTTTCCACATTCCATACGCGATCCTTTTCCTTTGTACAGGGGCATAATTACTGCTCTCCTCCAGTCTAGCGGCGTATATCCCTCCTCCAAGCACTGGTTAAATAACTTACATAACCATGCAGAAACCACTTCGCCACCGCTTTTAATAAAATCTATGGCAATACAATCAAATCCAACAGCTTTTCCACTTTTCATTGCATTCACAGATCTTTTCATCTCATTCGTACTTATTTTCTCAATATTATCATTCATAGGTCCCGCACTCGCACTAGTTGTTATACTTTCGATCACGCTTGTATCACCACCATACATCTCCTTAAAATATTCCATCCATCTTTCTTGTATGATCTTACTCTCCGTTAACATTCTTCCCTCGTTGTCTAAAATTGCTTTCACACATCCACTATCAGGAGGATTTCGGGCTTTTTTAACTTCTTTCCAAAACATTTTAAATTTGCTTGGAAGTTGTTTGTCATTTTGAGCCCTTCTTCCTCCTTCAGCTTTTCTTTCCGCGCTTTCACTACCGACTTCACTCTCTTCTTGCATACCTTATACAAATCTTTTGCTCTTTCATACTTAACTCTGTCATTCTTATTTATCGACAACATATTCAACCAAGCATCTTTCTTCTCTTTAACAGCAATCTTTACGTCATCATTCCACCATGCATCCCCTTTCCTTCTTCCTTGTACACACACACCACACGATTCTTTCGCTGATTCACACAAACTCTCCTTCAAGTATTTCCAGGTCTCGTCAATACTCAACTCACTTACATCCCGCTCACTCAATCTATCTTTCACTTTTCTTACGAAATTATTTCTTACGTCATTGTTTTGCAGTTTTTTAGACATTAACTGGGTACAAATGACCTGTTGTGCACAAATTGAATATAAATTAATATTTTCTTTTTAATAATCACCAACGCACACAGCAGAAAATTAGAAAATTAGAGTCTGTCCGACTTAAGGAGAATATTTGCGATAGTTTGAGTAACACTTATTATATAGGTATCTGATTGGTTCCTGAATCTAAAAACACACGTTTCTATCCGTATTAATTATTTTAAAATAACCGTAGTTGAAAATTAAATTATTTTAATGTATCTGACTAACCTTATCTACAATTATTGTCCTCACATATTTTACAAATACTCTTTTAAAATATTTTACATCTATAAAAACCTTTTTAATATGATTTTGTTTTTAATAGAACAACCCCCATATTTATACCCTAGAATTACAATGTACGTGCATAAGTTACTAAAGTTGTTTTTATTGTCATCTTTAAACCAACCCCTATTATAAATTTATTTACCCGGTTGAAAGACATTTGTATGTTATTTAGGACAACATTCAACTTTGTAAGGCCTTTTTCTTAGGACGTTTGTAGGGATGTTCCCCAAATGACCAGAATTACGACTGTTTATATGCTCGCTCCTCATAATGAAGGTACAAAACCCGAGTTATTTAATAAAGTTACGTACAATTAACATACGAATAAAGTGTATGAAAAGCTGTGTCCTGTACAAACGTTTCACAAAAATATTTTCATTCTGTATATGTTATGTAGAATATAAAATATATCAAGAATTTCATAAAAACATTTATTTAAACCGAACCCAAAAATGATTTACATAAAGAAGCTTTCATAACCCTTTTAATACTAGTTGTTTCTTTAAAAAAATATATAATTTTGAGAGCTAATTTTAATTTTATTTTTTCAATTTTCGCCATCAGTTTGTGTTGTGGTTCACACTTGAATAACATTTGAAAAACATTTTTTTTCACTTTCTTCCTCGGGTTAAAAATTTTAATATTCATACAAAAAAATATGAGTTACAAAAATTCACTGACGACGTCAGCGATCCGAAACATGTTTGTGAAAATATAATGTTTTTTAAAAGTTATTCAAACATAATAAAATTTTGTTTAAGATAAACTTAAGGCGTTAACACTGTGAAATTCCGTGTTTCCTGTTTTTTCCACTTTTGAGTTTATTTTTCTTGACGTGTTTCGAAGGTTTTACACCTTCATCATCGGGAGAACGATTTATATCGTTTGAACGTTCGAACGCTTATATCGTTCTCCCGATGATGGCCTGTCGAGAAAACATGTCGAGAAAAATAAATACAAAAGTGGAAAAAACAGTGTTTTAATTCATAAAAAATTAAATTGCTATTTTCTACTACCGGCTACTCAGTCCCGAAATATTTTTCTGAAAAGTGCAAAAAATGTGTTGTGAAATGCAATATTTTCAATAAGTTATTCAATGCTCATTTCATAGGCTGTTTTATATTTTAACACTTGAAGTCAAATTAAAAGTTCTCGTATTTTAACTTCTCACCTTTTCGCGTACAGATTGCACGATTTCAATAAACTTGCAGTTAGAATTGTTTAGCATTCACAGACGTCATCAGTTGATCTATTGACACCTTTAAGGTGCCTACCGCGAGGGTAATGAAGCATTATTTATGCGCAGATGCAGCTGCTATAGAAAAAGATAATTGCCAGAGAGAGGCAATCGCGAGATACACTAGTCCTGATTAATTGCGTATCCCGGGGATTCAATTGCCGAAACCATTTAAATTCAGTTTCGGATTCCTTGAAGTAGGTACGAATTTAATTAACTGTGGTCGAGAGATTTCTCTCGGTAATAACAATTTAGAATATTCCTTTACCAGGGCTGCCTCGGTAATAAGCTAATAAAAATACTTTGCTCGGGATGTTTTTTTTCAGGGACAATTATTCGATTTTGTTTAAATCACCTTATATTTTGATATTTTCATATATTAGACAGTATGAGTTGACACGTTTCGTATTATTATGACATGCGAAATTTTGTTTGTTTAAATTATACTTTGTATTTTCACAACACTTTATTTTTCTAAACTTTCGTATGAAGCACTAAAAGAAGACATTATTAAATAAAATAAAAAATACACTTTTGGTAATGAGTATTAATAGCACTTTATTTGGTAACACCAACCGATTTCGCTCCCACCGGAGCTTCGTCAGGGTGAGAGAGTAAGCTGGTAACACCAATCGGCGGGAGCGAAACCGGTTGGTGTAACCAAATAAAGTGGTGTTAATACAAATTACTAAAAGTGTATTATTATTTTACTATATTTTTCTTTTCGCAACATGTTTTGGCTGTGACAAAACCTTTTTCGTTGCACAACTTTTAACCGAAATATTAATTTAAGAGACCATAATAAAGGGTCATTTTAAGAGAATAATTAAGTGTTGTAAGAATACAAAGTGTAATTCTATTTTTACCAATGTGAACATAAATTGATGGCAAATATAGAAGACATTATAGTAGGAGTTCATGAAAATGATGAAAATAATTTATTTTTAGAGTAAAACTAAATATATTTTATATTATAAAGATTTTATTTTATTTGTTTGCTAATTGCATTTCAGTAACCAAATGGTTAATAACCATCGTAACCGATTATGTAACTTTTTGTCGTTACCTTATAACAATGAAAGCCGAACCATAAATATGTTAAAAAATAATTAATGAAACTCTTTATTTGTATATTTTATACTTTTATTGTAAATAAACATTTAAAACAAAATATTTCTAATATATAAATTACTTGTGTCGGCCCTATAAAAAGGAAACAATATGAGTAATATAAATACAAAATTACTTAAGTATATATAGATAGAACAATAACTAACCCCCACATACTCGGAAGTATAATACAATAAATTTTCATCCATTTTGAGAGTTTTCGTTAATCGTTTCACTCACCTACGTAGTATATAAATATGTATTATGTTACATATAAATCGGTAATATTAACTTCACATGAAAAACCCATACCCAGTATCGGGCTAAACTTTACATAAGTTTCATTTTTAATTCCAGCTGATGGTCTTGAGCAGTGGTCGGTAAAATCATACATTAAAATAGCCAAACATCAGCGATACAACGATTGAAATTTCTTTTAAGTTCTTCTTTCTTCTCCGGCGCTAAAACCCTTGGTGGGTCTTGGCCTCCTCCAAGAAACGTCTCCATCCCGTCCTATCTCTGGCCGCCACCTCCCAGTCTTGCTGCTCCAGGACCCGACAATCTGCCACGGCACCATCCAGCTATCGCAGTCTCGACCTACTGATGCTTCTTCGCCCTGCTGGATTGTCATACAACACTCTTTTGGGGGGCTCCAGATCTCCCATGCGGTGCAAGTGCCCTAGCCAGCGCAGTCTGTTAATCTTTATAAACTTGACCACGCTGACGTCCTGTTATAGATCGTAGAGCTCTGTGTTGTATCTCCTTCTCCACGTCTGACCATCCTTAATGGGTCCGAAGATTCTGCGGAGGATCTTCTTTCGAAGCAGTTTATTTTGTTTTCATCAATTTTTTTCAACATTTTACTATCATTATCTCTTATCAGAAATGTTGCCAGAAAAAACGCCTTATTAATCAAACACATACTATTTTATATATTTGAGAAGCTTACATTTTAATATTTAAAACTTCTTAGAGATTAAAATGATAAATTTATTGTAGCGAAATTTCATCTCATTGATTATTCCAAAAAAATCATAATATTGACTCGTTACATATTCTTCCACGATTTGAGATTTAGAATTGATCTGATTTATAGAGCTTATAACTTATGTTTTAATAAATACTTCCTTAAGAACTGTTAACCGTTTTCTGGGGTACGCATCGTGGTTTTGTGTTTATTTACTTCGTTTACAATGAATTGAAGTTACAGCTCTTCTAGTGGAAAGTAAAAGAAACAATATTTTTATTTAGTTCACGCTTCAAAAACAAGGGAAAATATTTTCATACCAACGCAATAAACAATTTGATTGTATCCAACCTTTCGAGTCGCCTACTTTACTATTGAGCTTTTCCTTGGAAGTTTAAACTGCAGCTCACAGCGAATTCTAGTAAACTGCACCAGAAATCATCTCGTGTATACAAATAAAACTCTCCATATATATTTTATAAATTATATTTTTGAACATAAATTAATATCATGAATGGTAAAAACAATAACAACAACAACAATCGTCGATCTAATTGTTAATCAATAAATACGTTATTTCATAATTAATTTACAATGCGTCCTTTTGGGAAAAAGAGCCAGAGGTATCGAAAAACCTTTTGATATCTACTTTTACCCCTAGAGACGAAAGAAGAAAAGCGAATGACATTTTACAAAAATTTTCTTAACATAGTAGAAAATAACACGAGTGGTTATTGAAATATTTTTTTTTCAAATACTCTTGCATCATGTCACCTTTATGAAATTAAGAAGAGGTTGGGGTTTTCGAGAATTATAAACCAATGGACAACAAAAACAACACACTATCACGCCGTCTCCCAAAGGGGTAGATAGAGAGAATGTACAGCCATACTTCTCGACCCTGACACACCTCTCTAGCTTCCTCCATATTCATACACGCATTTACCGCGACCTTTAAAATTTGATTTATTCAATCATTCCAAATTTTCCTCGGTTTCCCACTACTCCATACTCCATCGAAATCGTTAACGTATACTTTCTTAACCATTTTTTATAGTAAAAAGGCTAACACCAAGGATTTATATCAATAAAATAATTTATTTTACAATCTACATTGAAATCTCTTGATGAAAGTTCATTTTAAAGAAAAACTAACTAAATAACTCATCATCACGCCGTCTCCTCGAAGGAGTAGGCAGAAGGACGGCAACAATTTTCTTTCTCGACATATTATTCTCGCCTTCTCAACATTCATACATCGTGTCATGCAGGCGCATCGATTTCTCCGACTCCTCATGTGGCCGATATTCAATATTTGTTTTATTTGATCGTGCCAAGTTTTCCTCGATCTTCCTCTATTTCTAGTTCATTTTTAACAATAATAAAATAAAATGTTTTTCTATAATTACTTCCACTTATTATCTATGTATCGACAGCCGTGGATTTCGCCAGGCTAACTGGCATGTCCAGATCTGTATGTCGATGCCAGCTAGTCTGGCGAAACCGGTCGCTATCGAAATAAATACAATAAGTGGAAGTTGTTAATAAAAAAAAACTATTATTTAATTATCATAGCTAACCTTAATATAATTCAAATGTGGACTGTGCTGCTTAAATACTAAAAATGTTTTTTATTTTTTCTAAATATTAATTGTATCTCAATACAGACGAAGACGCAAATTGGAAACAGAATATCGTGGTCGAGGCGTTTACAGGACTTATGACCTGTCATTGGTTGGGCTAAGCGCCACGTCTGACAATTTTTTGGAAGATGTATAAATGTATATATTCTACAATGTAGGGATACACTTCACATTTTTTAGTTCAATCTACACTAGCGCCATCTATTAAGATATTGAGATACAATTAATCCTTAAAAAATGATAACACGCAATGGCAAAATCCAGTATTCGTCTGCAAGTATTTGTATACGTTCAAAATATTCTAAATATGTTTTGATAATTTACAATTTTGAAACCAATTTTCTGTCAAGGAATAATTTTATAATCGGTTACCAGTCATAATATGACGTTTTAATACACATTTAATATAATTGATAAGGGTCTATAACACAAGAAATTCGTTCTCGACGTGGAAGGGCGAATGATAATATGAACTAATGCCTTTGATAACCGATACCACGTAGTTACGAAGGTACAATCTTACCCACCCTCTGTAATAAGAACTACTTGAAAGCTACGTAATACGTTATATTGTTATTTTATTAATTGGGTTCACAGGGCGACCTAGTGAACACCCAATAACGACCGCATTCCATTTTAGCACAGGCGGGTTATATTTTGTTTTAAATATCTGGCTCAATCATACAATCACTTGGTTTACTATAATATAATGTGTGTTTCTGAATGAAATAAAGCGGCACAAGATTAAAAGCTTTGGTCATATTATTCGTGCTTAAATATTTCAACTCGCAGAAGTCATAATACAAAATTGAAAGTAAAACGGTAAATTCTTATATAAAAACATTGTTTTTCCTACCTTTAAAACATATTTTTCTTCATTGCTAGCCTTCTTCCCTCCACTGCTGGATATAGGCCTCTTACAATTTCCTCCACTCGTCTCTATCCTGCCCTCTTTGTATCCAAGATTTTCCAACCCTTTTGACAATATTATCGGTCCATCTCATCGGTGGCCTTCCGACACTTCGCCTTTTTGCCCATGGTCTCCAACTGAGTGTCCTGGGTGCCCATCTGTTGCCACCCTGTCTAGCCAAGTGTCCAGCCCATTGCCATTTCAATTTTGCCACACAAACCTTTAAAACATAAAATGTCGAATTTCGTTCAAATTTCAAGGTTTTGTTAACGTTAAATCATCTATACGCACATTTAGTAGATTTTTAAATCATCAAATCGCTGATTTCGTCCTCATAAAATAATAAATCATAAAAACACGAATTTCTTAATTTTTTTTTTCATTTTTGCAAAAGAATAATAAAAATTTCATGGAATCAGTTTGTTTTATAGTCTTGTAGATGTAGAATTCGGAAAGAAACAAAACATTTGCTAAGACTATAAATTATGATGGATCATTATTCGGATAACGATATATTTTTTTCTTATACTGATTTTTTTTAATATTCCGAAAATAAATATAACCTAAAGTTATATTCAGTATTTTTTTTTAATCACCACAAATAATTTATTACAAATATCAAACATTAGAAGTTGAACAGGTAACGATTTGCTAAAAGATACCAATTTCATTCGTTCTCACTGCATTTTAAGTCTGTAAAATCTTATTAATAAAAAAGCACGTATATTTATAATTTAAAAAAATAATAATAAAATAAACACTTTATACACTACACAATTTTAAAATTTGTAAACTTTGTACACTTTGTACATTTTGTACACTTTGTACACTTTGTACACTTTGTACACTTTGTACACTTTGTACACTTTGTACACTTTGTACACTTTGTACACTTTGTACACTGCACACTTTGTACACTTTGCACATTTTGCACAATTTGCACACTTTGTACACTTTGTACATTTTGTACACTTTGTACACTTTGCACATTTTGCACAATTTGCACACTTTTTACACTTTGTACACTTTGTACACTTTGTACACTTTGTACACTTTGTACACTTTGTACACTTTGTACACTTTGTACACTTTGTACACTTTGTACACTTTGTACACTTTGTACACTTTGTACACTTTGTACACTTTGTACACTTTGTACACTTTGTACACGTGTACACTTTGTACACTTTGTACACTTTGTACACTTTGTACACTTTGTACACTTTGTACACTTTGTACACTTTGTACACTTTGTACACTTTGTACACTTTGTACACTTTGTACACTTTGTACACTTTGTACACTTTGTACACTTTGTACACTTTGTACACTTCGTGCACATTGAACACTTTATACACTTATTTACAATATAATTTTGATTGAGAAAAGCTTGTGTTATCTTGAAAGTTTTTAATATTGTAAGATAGTTATATATTTCGTTTTAATAAGGCATTATACACGTTGAATGAAATTTGATGAAGCCCTTGCAAGTGAAACTGCCATCAATAAATTATATCGTAAAGCTTCCATAAGCCATATGTTTACTTCAATATTAAATATTTAATATGGAAGTATACATCATTGTTCAAACGACAATACATAAATTATTTACGAGTTACGAAATCTATTAGAAAGCATCGGATGCCTTGGGAGTAATAATAATAATTGATACGCCCTGTTATATTTATTTCCCAAGATGCCAATACATGATTAAAGATGTTAATGGAACAATATCATCATACGATGTGAATATTTTAATACTGTAATTGCCATGAAAGTGTTATAAGAAGATGTTTCCTGATATTTTTATAGGCAATTCAATTATCTCACTCTCCGAAATGCTCCCGATCCAATTTACACTATACTCGGATCACGAAAAAATTCTTTGAGTAACATTACATTATATTTTACTATGTATGAAAATGGGCTATCTACTCTAGAAGCGCGTTGTCATATAATATAATTACTTATTATGTTTTATCTTACACAAGTATACGAACAATAAATAAACGTTTATTTTTAAACCAAGTTACGATTTAAATATCTATGAATATACTTAAATTATCATACAACAAAGGTCCTGGGTTCGATTTCTGGCGATGACAATGTGATAAAAATCACTATGTCTTTGGTCTGATGGAATTCAATTGACAATAAAAATGGCGAAAAACTTATGTTATACCTATCGCATGTTATGAGAATCGAAAGCTTAAAAAAATGTACAGTTATTGGGATCAAATAACCTGATGTGTACAAATGTAGAAAGCAACGGGAAACTACTACATTCAAAGGCCCAAGTTTCATCCCAAGAACCAGCAAAGATATTTTAGACTTTACTGCAAACCAATCCCGAGGAAACTTAAAAAAATCATAGGTGATCCTCTCAAATTTTGCAAGCTTAACAATTATAGCCATTTTAAGGGTTGTTAAGCTTAACTAACTAATTAACCAGCACACCGTTTCTCCGAAGGGTTAGACAGTGATAATTCGCCTTCATGTAGTTCTCGGTCTTCCTCCATTTCTTGTTCGATTCACATCGGTTTCCATTGATATTTTATTTACAATTTTTATTCATTTATGTTAACAATGTGTCATATAAACCTTAGTGAACTTTTCATTGTTTTGCTTTCATTCGCAATAATCCACATCTTATATCTACATTGGTACTCTTTCGTATAAAAAAAATATTACACATTTGTCTTAATTTCAATTGTAAGAAACTATTTATTTTTAATATATAAAATTAATTATGTTATACTATATTATTATTTTTATTATTTTGTTGAATCGCTCTTTACATCATGACGGCATGAGCCAAATTGATGTAATTATTATTATAGCTAACATAGTGATTCTCGTGACATGTGATAGGTATCTAATCTATCGCCATTTTATTGGCACGTGAATTCTACACCAAAGACAGTGTGACAATCACACTGCCCTCGCCGGGAATCGAACCCGGAACCTACGGGGTGGCAGTCAATACAATTACCATTCGGCCACGAAGGTCGTCTTCCTATAGCGAATACGCACAAACCATTTTGTTGAAATATATTTTTATGTATTTTCTAAATATGGGATCATAATATGCAAGACAATTATCAAACATCGGTGCTTAGTGAGACGTTTATTTATAAATCATTTATTAGATAAACGCTTTTAAATAAACGATGCATTTTAATTGAAAAGTCTATCGCATATCATTTCAAATGGATTAATTAAATGAGTATCAAAGAATCGAGCAATGTTACAATTTGATTAAAGTTAGAAAAATAATGAATTTATACTTGAGAGGAATTTTGATTGTTATTTTGGGTTAATTCTCAATTTCAGACAATTTAATCCCACGTACAACATATACTATATGTGTGTAGTCAATTATTGGATAAAACTGTTACTGAGAAATCAAACTTTACACTTTAACAAAAAATATCAAATAATTTTAAAAAATACACTTTTATTTAAATTTACATTTACACCACTTTATTTGTTTAAACGAACCAACCGGTTCCAACCAACTGGTAACCCTTTGTCAGGGTTACATAAAATTTCTAGTTGATAGTCAAAAACGTGTTTAAGTGGATATTTTCATAACCAAATTGTTCATTTGAACACGTTTTTGACTATCAATTAAAAAGTTTCTGAAACCCTGACGTTTGACGACCTAAGCTTTGGTGAGATCGAAATCGGTTGATTCGTTAAAATAAATAAAATGCTGTATAAACAAAATATAAAAGTATTTTTACAACAACAACAACAACAAACCATCACGCCGTTTCCCCGCAGGGGTAGGCAGAGAGAATGGACCGCCACACTACTCTATCCTGACAAACCTCTCTAGCTTCCTCCACATTCATACAACGAATATTTTTACATAATTTTAAATAATGCTACACCATAAATGTAGTGTTTCATACGAAAGTAAAAAAAAAAAACATTCTATACGCAACCAATTTTCAAATAATCAATAATTAATACGAATGAAAACGTCAGTTTACTAGAAGTTTTATTATATTTTATTATTCTATAGTCGAGAGTATTTTTCCCCTGAACGTACTTTTACTAATATGAAAGACGTCGATCTTCGAGGAGACGGTGTTCAGTAGATAAATTGCTCTTCCCACCGGTGTCACCAGAGGCAGATTGGTTCTGGTGGCCGGTATGTAAAACAATCTGTACTGTCGGTGTCGGAGATATCTATAACTGGACCTCATCACCCCAGGAGACATGATTTCTGTGCCACAGATCGTCAGATATATTAAAAGAAGAAGTAGAAGTAGGGGGAGTAATAATGGAAGATCAAATGTCTTAGAAGGGCGAAACATGTCATTCCCATAAAATATAATAAAACTTCTAGGAAACTGACGTTTTCATTCGTATACGCAATCAATTTGGTTCAGCATCCGGATAGCCCCATCCACTTGCAAAACCAGAGGCAGGTTGTTTTTTATTATTTAAGATGGAATAATCAAAATAAAATATTAAATTCTGAAACAAAACAAATGAAATTACAACATTATTTTCGTCCTTTCATCCGATATATATTGTTGTTTGTTTTATTTCGGTTAACTTCAACAAACGGATATACTCGTAATATAAAAATCCCAAATTCTTCTAAAAGATTTGATCTGCAGTACTGGAAGGTTATAGGATATCTCCATTCTTCAATAGTACAATATACAAGGCTTTTTACCGTTCGACTCCCATCGATATCGTGAGACTATTACACTATCAATATTTCTAAGATAAAAAAAAAACAATATTATATACTTGTACATTATTTATAAAAAAGGATTTAGAAGACGATTTTGTTTTGCTAAAATATATATTTGAATACACAAAAATCGATCAAATCTAGGTAAAAATATTTAAAACCATAAGACGGATCACGATTTTTGGTTGAAGTGAAAAAAATGCGTCTTATTATTTTGTTAATTATTATCTTAGTTCGTTATTTATTCAGTTTGTTTTGTAACGTTGACGAAGCAAAATCGGTTGTTTTGATAAAACAAAAATAGAATAGTGAAAAAACAAGTAAAAAAGTATTTAAAAACTAACCAACAAACTAGCCATCACGCTGATTCTCCGGAGGGGTAGGCAGAGAGGATGGATCGCCAGACTATTCTATCCTGACATAACTCTCGCGCCTTTCCTACATTCACACATTGTGACATGCACACTCGTCGATTGTTCCTACTTCGAACATGGCCGCCTTTCAGTAATTGATTAATTTGGTCATGCCATGTCTTCGTTAGCCTTCCTCGGCTTCTTTTTTCATTCACACTACTTGTTTATATGTTTTTAACCATTCTTCCCTCATCCATTCGTTCCATATGTCCAAACCATCTATTGTCTATTTAAACAAAATATTGTCGATTTAGAAATATATATTTAAAGAAGAATGATTTTTATATTATATTATGAACTCCTTATTTAAAAAGTATGCGTATATTATGTTTTTATTAATATTTAAACGTAAATATACAAAAACACAAAAGTGAATGTAAATGTAAAATATAACAATAAAGTATTTTTACTTACGCAATCTGTGGAGTCGATTACACAAAAATTAAATTTTCACCGAATTTGTTGGTGTAATAAGAACTTTATCAGCTACCAAAGAGCGATTCCTTTCTTCCCACTACAACAGGCCATCTCGGGGGAATACCCTATCAAAGAATTCGCTCTTGAAAGGCTTTCTTCCTTAGCTCATATATATTTCTGACGATTACAAAAAGAGCTGTCTCCAGAAATCTTAGTCCGGAAGTTGACGCACGTTGTGTTGCATAATTTATTTATACGAACATCTGTAAATACAAAACTTTGTCAACAAGTACAAGATTGACGATCTTCCATTATTATTCCCCTTCTTCTACTTCTTCTTTTAATATATCTGACGATCTGTGGCACAGAAATCATGTCTCCTGGGATGATAAGGTCCAGCTATAGATATCTCCAACAGTGACAGCACAGATTGTTTTACCTACCGGCCGTCAGAACCAATCTGCCTCTGTTGGCACCGGTGGGAAGAGCAATTTGTCTGCTGAACGCGATCTCTTCGGAGATCAACGTCTTTCAGATTGGTGAAAGTACATTCAGGGGACAAATACTCTCGACTTTAGAAAGCATATTGTCTTCCTAATGTCAAACTATCTTAAGCGGTCTCTTAAGCGGTCTCCCATGTGTACGGCTTCTGGAAGGGATTTCATAAGCGCCTGTATATGCTGAGACACAATCTCAGAAAGTTTTTCCAGTAATAGATCTTAGGACCTTCATTTCAGATATTCTAAGTAGACCCTTTGTTTGTTGGCCCGCGTCTGATATGCTCTACAGCAGATCATGATAGGTCGCTTGTCTTATAAATTCTGACCTTGCTGTCGATACGAATGTCATTATAACGTATTTATTTCAATGTTTAAGTCATAGATAGTAATAGATACTACATGGGAACTATTGTTCTACCATTTTTTATGACAATGAACTGCTATTTTTTTTTAATTCTAAAATATTTTTGTCGTCGTTTTTCTTCTTCCTGAGCCATATCAGATAATCTGAGATTGGCCATCACTTCTGCAAAAGGTCTCTTGTCTTGCGCCGCCCGCAATTAATCTTCCACGCTCCTTATTTCAGTTCAATATCTTATATTGCGGGACCAAGACCATCACGGCGTTCGTCAATTTTACCCACCATCGTGCAATCATTCCTCGCAATATGTGACCCAGATAGGAAGTTTTAAAGCAAATAAAGAAGTTTTAAAGGGTTGGAGCTGGAAACAAAATAAATGGTGCACTCGAAGTCATTACCGCAAATAGAAATATATCGACTGGAGCAAAGATGGCAGTGCACAATGGAGTTCTAGTCCCGACCCTTATGTATGGAAGTGAAGAAGGATGAAAGTAGGATAAATTCCGTAGAAATGAGGTCACTAAGAAGAATGTGCGGAAAAACAATGTATGATAGAATATCTATAATGAAGTAAGAAAGGAATGTAAGGCGGATGAATGCGTGATTAATAAAATTAAGAAAGGGTCACTAAGATGGTGTGGACATATGGAACGAATGGATGAGAGAAGAATGGTTAAAAAGATAAACACAAGTAGTGTGAATGGAAAAAGAAGTCGAGGAAGGCCAAGGAAGACATGGCATGACATGAATTATGCCAGGATAGAACAATGTGGCGATCCATCCTCTCTGCCTACCGCTCCGGGGAAACGGCGTGATGGTTAGTTAGTTAGTTAGTTATTGCATTTCAACAATTCCCTGCTGCAATGAGCTCTCTTTGGGACTTGTTTGTTGACCAAATTTTCACTTTTTTTTACTCACTTGAAATTACTATATGTACTGGCTCTAAAAATATTCAAAAGAGCCATTTTTTTCATAAATAGTGGGGTAACAATAGTGGGAGACCACCCACAATTAATAAAAATTAGTATTAATTTATAAGAATACAACCCACAATATAATTTATTTAATTTTTATGAGAATTATTCCGTATTTATAGTTTCTTGAATAAAAATAAAACTGCATATTAAAAACGAAAGAAAACGTCTGTTTTCTAAAAGTTTTATTATATTTTCTGAGAATGACATGTTATCTAATCACGTTATCAAATGATACATATATTTTCAGTCAGTTTTCTAGAAGTTTTTTTATATTTTATGGGAATGACATATTTCGCCTTCTAAGGCATTATCAAATGTTTAATATACAGTATTATCTTGAATGCATCAATTTAGAATAATCACGCATTATAATACGTTAACTATAATAAAAAAATTATATAACATTTAAACAAAACTTTGGCACATGGAAGACTTATGTTTTTTGCAACTAGTTTGAACGTATATTATGACCTACTCTATTTCGAATGAAGTCAATAACTCGAGAAACCGATATAATGCACAAGAATGCAAAATTTCTCATGAACATGCTTTCAGTTTTAAAAGGGTACAATTGAACAAAAGAAGTAATGTATGTAAGTACCATCAAACAAAAGAAATCAAAACGAGAAACTTTAAACATGGAAATTATTTCTGCTTATGCTCCATTTTGCTGAAATAGCTTTTGATTGTTATATATGGGTTAATACCCTCGCTATTATATATAGAAACGTTCAGTTTTATGAAATGTTTCATCCAATTTTACTTCTTGTTCGTCTTCTGCCTCCGCCTCCATCAATCATCGCCTCTAAGCACTGCTGTCACCTGCTGTGGACTTCCAGTTTCTCATTTACATTAGTTATGCAGCGTCCTTACTCAGCTCATCCTCCCATCGGAGTTTAGGCCCTTCTAAACCGTTATCCTTCTACTCGGATGTCCCTCAAGGATTCTCTTTGATACCCACGGAATTCTATCTACATGTCAAACGCATTTCTACTCCTACCTAGTCTAGTCTAATCTACAAAGCACCCAAGCTCTCATGTATGTGTGCTTTGTAGACCCTATACACTTCTCATTAAACCTCATTCTCCTGATTCCACAATCTTTCAAGGGCCCTAGAATTTTCCGTAACACCCTTTGCTCAGAGGTGTCCAGCACCTCTGCAGATTTTGTCGTCATCGTCCACGCTTCGCACCCGTATGTCACTGCTGTTGTTTTTCTGTGGATGCTTTTGAATAAGGAGTGGGAGAAGAGAGTTTTGTTTCCTGTAGCTATTCTTCGTTTGATTTCTATGTGCTCTTCATTTTATTTGGTCATAACCAAATTATGAAATCCCCTCCGGACACCGCCTACCTGGAGATGGAGGGACAGCTGGACCTCAACATCCGACGAGACATGAATTCTGTGTCACAGATCGTCAGATCTATTAAAAGAAGAAGAATAAGAAGAATATGGAGCATCAGATAATTATTCCAGAAACAAAAATTATAGTTATACTCCTATAAGTATGTATTTCAAATACATATTAAATCATTTACAATGTTTATTAATCTTAACAATGAAATACTGAAAAGAAAATTTTAAATTTTAATTACATATTATATAAAAGCATAGAAAAATTAAAAACTAGTTTCGTTATTATTTTAGTAATATAAATATTAATACGTTCAGGCATCTAAAAGGATCTAAAAAAAAGAACAACGTTTTAAAATAAAAAAAGTTTCATTATTTTTTAACTACTGGAGAAAGTGAAGAAATTTTGAAAAGAAATTTGCATGCGAATTTAAGTTTTAATTGTTTATCAGTACAAATATTTCAATTTGATGTTTAAATGAGAATTTTTAGGGTTTTTGAACCCTCAAAGAGCTTTCTAATTGCTTTTAATAGTACTTTTGCTTTGTTGAAGATTATTTTTTTTTTTTTAATCTGAATATATTCAGCTTTATTATTTTTATTTTTTATGATTCCTAGTAGTAAATTAAATCTGTTAATAGTCTTTTGATATAAGTAATACTAACATTGTATATATAGCTCTATCAAACAGCGTTTCTTTTGGGAATGTTGGGGTCCAATTCTCTACAGCTTCAAAGAGACTGGTTTCTCGTAACCCATTTCTTGATCATTTTATTAGTTAATTAAAGTAATCATGGGATATTTTGAGAAGTCAGCCGTGTTGGAGGGTGTGGGTCTTTTTGTGCTCCGAGATATCTCTGACATCGCCAGCATAGATTGTTCTTTCTGCCGGCCTCAAGAACCAACTTGTCTTTAATGATGCCGGTGGGAAGAGCTACCAATTTTCGTTAATTACCATATTCTGCTTCATTTACTAGTGTATATAAACTACAACGAGTTGAAGTTTCGTCACATTTGATATTAATGCCTTAGAAGGGCGAAACATGTCATTCCCATAAAATATAATAAAACTTCTAGAAAACTGACGTTTTCATTCGTACGAGTATTAACTAATTAATATGGAGTTTTACATCATTGTTCAAGAATGTCGTATACGTAGTACTCTGAAAAGTTTCTAGTATACTAACGTCGAGATTTTTATATTTTATTTCATACATGCATGTATATATAATACTTACAGGAAAGCAAGGCATGACCAAGTTACTCAAATACTAAAAGGCAGCCACATTCGAAGTCTAAAAAATCATAAGGATAGAGCAGTTCATTTTCGAACATTTTACGAAATCGTTATGTTCTGTTGTTATTCTCACCTTACTATATTGTTTGCTTGACGTATTTCGTATAGATACAGGCTACACGTAAATATTTATCGTCGGATCATCGCGAGTGTACCTTGATTACATGAGCCAATTAGGGAAAGTTGGATGGAAGACGAAGACCAGGAAGGACAAGAATTATTCTAGGCTCGAAGACCCACGCGAGAAGGTCTAGCGGAGTGACTGCTTAGTTACCAAATTAGTGAGGGTGTTACAAAGTAGTTTCTGTTGACAAAGGCGAATGATTTAAACTAATTTGACAGCGACAATAGCATTATTATCTAACTGTAAGATAACGTGCTGGCGTGGCGAACATTGTGTGCCTGAGTTATTACATTAATAATTCAATTTTCACTCAGCGCTAATTGAAAATTTACGTACTCGGCTAATATCATTTCATTTTCATTTCCTCCAATGTCAAAGGAAGGAAGATGGAAGACAACAGGCGATATGCTTATTACTGCGTATTTATTTCGTGTGTCTAAGCACCACTTGTTCATAAGTGATAAGTGAAGTTTTTGTTTTAAGTTTCAATCTTACAATATGGAAGTGAAACATGGAACTGGAAACGCAGTAAAAATGAAATATCTTAGACGAATGTTTAGTAAATCTGTATATGATAGAGTGTCAAGGAAATGCAGTGCGAATGTTAAGTATTATAAATAATCTATTGTTTTGGCGGAAACGCTTCGATTTTTTAACATTATTCACTGTTAAATTAAAAACACTGTTTTAATATCAAAAATTTAGTTTATTTTTTATAAAATCGTCGCGACAGCCGTTTCGGTAACCGATGTAACCCCTGACGATGGTAACATCGGTTACCGAAACAGCGCGTTTAAAAAAAAAACAATTTTTGATATTAAAATTGTTTTTTTTAATTTAACGGTGAATAAGTTTTATAAACAAAATAATGAAGGAAGCATTAAGACGAGAAAGAATTGTGAAATAGTATATGTAAACGACGTATATGGAACTAGATATAGAGCAAGACCGATAAAAACGTGGCTCGATCAAATCAATCAAATATTAAATTTCGACCACGTGAGGAGTCGGAGAAATCGACGTGCGTGGATGACACGTATATAAGTAGGCACTCAAACTAACTGACTGTGAGAGGATTAACCTCTATAGTATCCTGTCCTGCCATTGACATTCTTCTCTGGTCTCCAAATTTAAATAGACCTCGATTTTTCTGGTTCCTCGCGTAGACGATGTTTCAAAAAATGGTTTGGTCGTGCGATATTTCCCTTGGTTACCTGATCTACTACAATTACATCATGATCGTACACTTTCTTCATTCATAATTTTAGGGTGCCCAAATCGTCTTAATGAACCTTTGTATTATTTTGCTCATTACGTTATCTTTCGCACTCCATTCGCAACCTAAACTCTTCTTAAAACGCAAAAAGATTCAAAAAGCTGTTTTTAATGAAAGTTTATTTTGTATTAATATTGTTATTTAAAATTTATTGGCAGATGTTCGTGGTCAGGACATTTGATAATACCTTAGACAGGTAAAACATGTCATTCACATAAATAACATAGTTTATATTATATAATAATTATGTTTTCCATGAAAATCTAATGGATCAAGGCAGAATTGTAAATTAACACTTACGTTTAAGAATCGCGTCATTCAAATTAATATTCCACAATTTGTCAACGCGATTTTCATATTAGATAAGAGTTTCATTAATACTACCTAAAAGTTATTTTTTAATGAAATTATTGGTTGAATAAAATTAACATTCAAAGCACGTCATGTAAACATACAAAAATAAAAACAAATTACATAACATTTTTTTATTCTATAAATAACCAATTCTTAAAACACTCCCTTAACGATTTTTTTGAATACGTGATTCCCAAAGAAATTTGATGCGCTAAAAGGGGATGAGCTTGAAACGGTTAAACAAAAATCACTTGAATTGAAGGTTTTAAATCAATTTATATAACGGTAATGAGACCCTCGATATTTATTTTAAAACTAACCAATTACGATTTTTTTTGCTAGTTCTTGGGATGCCAGTTGGGTCTTTAATGTGATAGTTTCCCGATGCTTTCCACATTTATATACATCAAGTTATTTGAATCCAATTAATGTATACAACTTTTAAGCTATTGATTCTGATGACATGTTAGGTAGCTAATCTATCGCCAATTTATTGTCACGTGAATTCTACACCAGGCAACAGACAATGCAACAATTTTATGCTATCAGAGGTAATCGAACCCGGGACATTTATTATGACAGCCACAGCACCTGCCACTCTGTCATAAAGGTCGAATATTAAAAAATATGTTTATTTATTTAATCATAAATTTATCTTAAAAAACTTCTAGAAAACAAACGTTTTCATTCGTATTCATTGATGAAAGAATTTGCTTTCTATACGTTTTATTATATTGTATCGAGGTGACTTATTTTGCAAATGATAATGATAATGCAAAAAATAATAATGACATAAACCATTCCCATTAAATAAAATACAATTTCAAGAAACTGGCGTATTTAAAACATACTTAATATTATAAAACGCTTTTCAGTGCTAGTTTCGCCTTGTTAGTATTGTATCTATTACGTTTGCTTCTTAGAAATTAAAAGTGAAATGATATTCTACAAAAAAGATTTCCCAAAATAATTATAAAATTATTCAAAATTGAAACACTGACAATCAACTACAAAGGGAGTTAATATCTAGAAGGGTTTTTGTTATTTCAAAAGAAAATGAATTGCTAAACAATATACTAAACATCTTGAAAATGATACGTAAAAGAAGTAACCCACGTGTGTTGAGAAAAAAATGAAAAACGTGAAAAACTCATTCTCAAGCCTTTAAGAAATTACAGTATATTGAAATTTTAAAAGAAAAAAATTATTCAAACATTAAACCGATGCTCGTCTTGAATATTTTAATAAAAAATTCATTTATATAACGACTGTATATAAAAATATATCGCAGTGAAATTTGAACTGCGGTGGCTGCGTTCAGATAATGAACTAATTTTCTAAAATACACATTTAATTTGTAAGCGAGAGAATTAATCAGTTACCAATCTTCGCTGCTGGCAAGATATGATAAGAAACGTGTTTATTCAATACATTAAAAAATCACAAACTATACACCCTTTTTATATTTCAAATCTTGTACTTCGTGGTTCAATTAAAAAAAAATGAGGATTCATTAGCTTTGGCATTTGATAATTTAAATCGTCATTTCATTTACCCTATTCGCTAGGTTAAGGCATTGTATTTAAACTAGCATTTTCATTTGAATTTCATCTTACGTGAATTTGTATCTTACCTGTAGTGAAAATATGAAGCTTTGAGGTGAAAGAAAATGCATTAGGTACATATCACTGCGCTATAATAAAATAAAACGACCTTTTCGTAATTATTAATTTTAAAATATTTCATATTCTTTCGTGTATAAAGTCAAAACAAGTATAGACTCGGCTTCTTGGCACGAGGCCTCAGGTAATTGACGTTTTAAAAATATAACGTATTTGTATTTATAATTTTCCTTGGATTTATTTCGCAGAGAGAAAATCACATTTTTTCACGGGCGTGAAAATACAATCACCGACTCGAAGAAACTTCAAAAGTTTATTATGGCATCTCAAGAAGAATAACTTCCTAGGACTTCAGTTGGTTTCTACTGTCATGGAAAGGTTTATTGTATAAAGCTCTATTAATGTCAATATTTTTATTTTTCAAGGGTGAATTTATGATCCTACAACGCAATTTAACAACGTAAAAAACTAAGTGACTTATTTTATTGATTGAAATGGTTTTCTTCCTCTACTTCTTGTTTCTCTTGGTAATATGAACTGTTTGTGGTGATGGGATGATGACTTCCAGCTGTCCTTCCATCTTTTCCGCGGACTCCCTGCTCTTCTCCTGCCATCAGAGTTCAGTTTTAGCAATATTCGCAAGTCTCGTATATTTTATGCTGTCTACATGATTCCTCCAGAAGTGCCTTCTGCTTCTTCCCTACCTTTTATCGTCACATTTCTGATCCGATCTCTAAGAGTTCTGCCTGTGATAAAGCATAAGATTCTAATTCCCGTCATTCTGAGAAGACTTTATGTCCTGTTGGCGTCAGCTCCCACTTACATCGCATATGTCATGATTGGGCTGACACATGCTTTTTATATCCTGACTTTACTTTCAATTAGCATGTATTTGTTGAAAATGGTTATCAAGAGTTCTAATATAATGCATTCAAATGAATTTCATTGCATTATATTGTGTAAATATACTGAATGACAATTAATAATTGATCTGAAGGGCAGAAGAAAGTCAATTGCCATTGACTTCTATTACATTGATCGGTGGGCAAATTGAATTTAAGAAACCCTCAATAATCCACTAACTAATTACTTACTTACTTAGACAGCCGTTGTCGTACACTGCTTGACATAGACCTCTCCCATTCTTCTCCACGTATCCCTATCATGGACCTTTAGCATCCAATCGCCAGAAATTCTTCTAATGTCATCGAACCATCATATGGGGGGTCTCCCTCTGTTTAGTTTATCTTCGCGGGGTCTCCACTCTACCCTACTTCTGGTCCAACTATCGTCTACCAATCTGACAACATGTCCCACAAATGACCATTTAAACTTCGCTACCCTTGCGACGACATCTCTTACTCCCGACCTTCTACGTATTTCAGTATTTATTATCCGGTCTGAGAGTCTTACCTGTAGCACGGCTCTTTCGTGTTTCCTCTGTGCTACACGAAGTCTTCTTATGGTCGACTTGATGAGGGTTAGCGTTTCTCCTCCATATGTCAGTACTGTATATTAGAAATGAATGATAATATTCATTTACTGTTATTATTATTATTATTTTGTTGAATCCCCCTTCACATCATTACAGCACGAGACAAATCGACGTAAAGGGTATAGCTATCATATTGATAGGTACTTAATCTATAACCATTTTACTGTAACGTAAATTCTAAACCAGACCAAAGACAGTGTGACAATGATACTGCCATCCCCGGGAATCGAACCTGGAACCTTTGGGCCACAAAGGTCGATTCGAATAGAGTTTTAGAATAGTTTCTTGTTGTTTCACGTCATATATTGTACATTATCTATTCAATTTATAAAGTGAATTATCTTTCCATTGTGAATAGGAGGAAAAACTGTCCCTTAAGAACTTTACGATTGTCTTCGTACAAATATTGTATAAACATGTTTTCGAGCGATCAATAATAATGCATTTAAATGTTGTCATGGCATTGTACTCGTATGTAACATATCGTACAATGTATAAAGGAGGAAATTATCTAATATTGTTTATTGAAAATTACGTAATAAAATAAAACTCAATTGTTAGTTGTGTTTTGAATACAGTTTTCCTTAGAAAAGATTATTTTTACTACATCATTAAATCCTCATAAATTTATTTGTTTTTTACTATTCATTTATATAGGATCAAAGCACCAGTATTTGGCCGCCCCCCAGTAAATGATCGTTGGTTAATAAAACAATATATAATAAAAATTGTTCTATGTGTCCAGTCATAAAACTTTAATCCCAAGAAACCATGACAAAAGAGGTAGGCAGAGACAACTGTTGGTAAGAAACAAAACTATCAGTTTTGAACTGTGCCTTGTCAAACGGTAAAAGTGCGTCTTCCCGTTGTTGTTTTGAGATTGTTAGAAGTTTTTTTATACGGAAGAGTGTGGTAGTTATTTTAATGTTATTTATTATGCAATTCTTTGAATATTTACATATTTTTATATGTTAGGGTGTTTCATAATGTGACAATGTAACAAAATCTATGTATTGTATCAATTTAACCTGAAGTGGTCATTTACTGGTGATTGTGCTATTTTTTTAGAGAAATATTAATTTTAATAGTAATACTCATATTTCAATAAAAAAAGTTAGAGAATTTAGAGAAGTCAATGTGTTTTTTATTGTTTTCTTTTATTTTGTACACTGAAATAATGAAATTAATGCCTTTAATGTGGATTTCAGTACAAGCTGAACCTTAAACGGTCATTCATTGGTGCTTTGACTCTATGTGCTTATAATACTCTAACCGCAATATTTGCGTTCGTCATGTAATACGGAATTCCGGTAAAAGTATTATTAATAAGGTAAATATGTATGGCATTATGGGTTTAACCTTTTGAAAACTGCGTAGGTGCGGTATTTATCTATAAAACTAGTAAAATCTTTATGACAATATTCAACGCAGGCAATGTATCAATATTATATCGTCAAATAAGTGTGAACTTATATATTACCACGCATATTATTAACACGTATAAATGTAGAAATCGTCGTGGAAAGTTATTTTTTTTGTCAAGTTAATACTAGGCTTAGTGAGCATAATTATAAATGATCAAATCTGATATGTTTTTACGAACTAAATAACAATCAAGCCGTTTTCCAAAAGGTGTAGGTAAAAAAATGGACCACACTTTTCTCTCTTGACATAATTGTCTCGCTTCCTCGACATCGTCAAACACGCACTTTTTTAAACTACAAATGTAGTCATACTGCTCGATTCACTTCATGTACACTCTCCACAGAAACTTTTCGGAGAGATATTTCTAATACATACATATTTCTAATACATACAAAATATTCTATCAGGTTAACGGTAATCAGGTTAATAGCAAATACGATTCTAAACGTAACTCGAGATTAAATCAGATTAAACATTTAAAGAAACTCTTTTTTATAAATAAGTAAAGATTATGATATCTATGTTATATTTTAATGTTTCAATCCTATGGATTGGTTTGCAACAAAGTCTAATACCTTCGCTGGTTCTTGGGAATCAACTTGGGCCTTTAATATGATAGTTTCCCGTTGCTTTCACGCGTTTGTACGCAATAGGTTATTTAAACCAAATTACTGTTAACAATCATAAAGCTGTTGATTTTCATAACATGATAGGTAGCTAGTCTATCGCCATTTTTAATGTTGCGTAACATGATAGGTAGCTAGTCTATCGCCATTTTTAATTTTACCAGACCAAAGACAGCTTGAGATTACATTTCACACTATCATTGTCGGGAATCGAATCCGGGACCTTGGGTATGGCAGTCATAGCTATTGCCACTCTGCCACGAAGGCCGTTCTATATAATGCCGTATCTATGTAATCGCATAAAAATATCGACTATACTTACTACCTTCTACAACAAATCAAATGTCGGCCTTCGTGGCAGAGTGGTTAAAGCTCTGACTTCCATACCGAAGGTCCCAGGTTCGCTTCACACTGTCATTGGTCTGGTGTAGAATTCACGTGACAACAAAATGGCGATATGGCTATCTATCTATGTCATGAGAATCATCAATATAATACCTAAAAAAAATCTTATACAGTAATTGGGTTCAAACGACCTGTTTTAGACAAGAAAAAAAAAGGTTTACTGGTAAATTCTCAAGTATTTCGCTAGAAGTGCAAACGGAAATGACGATGATAATATTAATAATATTCGTACAAGATAGTTATGGACTCGAGCCTTAACCGCAGATTTATGACTCCAAGGACTAAAAAACCGGTAAATATTTTCACCAACGCCCACATCCTTGGGCTTATGAACAGCTTAACAAGCTCGCGGGATATATCATATAAGTATGACGATTATGAACAGGATGAAATGCTTAATCCCCAATTTAACGATTTTTGAGAATGCAAGCGAACTTACAGTTTTTTTCTTGTTTATCAAAATACCACATATTATTGTTTATTATTATTATTATTATATGATTTATTAAACGAAATACAAAACAGAGACAAAGATGACGTTTTTACTGAAATTGATATATGCTGTATATTTATTTATTTTTATTTATTGAAAAGTTTTTTAGAAGTTTTGCCTATTTTCTATGTTTTTCTTATTAGAGTATTATCAAATATTATATTTGTGTCAGACCCTTTGTAAAGCAAAACGTTTTTATCAATATTAAATCAAATTTAATATCATTAACATTACAAATCCGAACTAGTCTAAATTAAAAACCATAATTATTTTCTTCTATATACGCCATACTTTGTGTTGTTATGATGGTTTATTTCTATTTTTCCTTTTTATACAGTTTGTATACATAATACTTATATAAAAAAAAAAATATATAGACATGTTTCGGACAAACAGTCGTTCTTTAGTAAAAATACATATTTATAAAAATATTATAAAATTGTTGTTGTTTACATGATCTGACGGATGTTATAAAGATTTATTTTGGAACGGTTATGCTTTTGTTATAACAAATATTATGATTCAATTTAAAATTTTAAATAATAATTCAAAGTTCTAATTGGGGTTCAGGTAATTAATTACAGCAAAGGAAATAAATCAAAGATTGGACTTGACGTTCAATTTATTTGATGTTTTATAATATTTTTCTAATTTTTAATAGCTTTTTTAATTTCTAAAATTTCGAGATTGCTCAAATCTTATAAATATGTATGTTTTCAGAAGAAGGACTGTTTGTCCGAAACATGTCTATATAATTTTATTTTTTTTAATATAAGTGTTGTATATACAAAGTGTATAAAAAAAAAGGAATAAACTATAATTTTTTTGTACAAATAATGTGTAAATTGTAATTCCATTTAAAGATATATTGGTACTAGTTATTATTGTAAGATTAAAATATATGTTTAATAAACTTTAAGCATTAATATTGTGGAATTGCAACGATATAAACATCGTTCTCCATATGATAATGAAGGTATAAAACCTTCGAAACATGTCGAGAAAAATAAAATCAAAAGTATTGTAAAAAAAATGTTTTAATTCATAAAAAATTCGTCCATAAAAGTTAGTTTTTTGTTAACTAACTAACTAACTAATCATCACGCCGTCTCTCCGAAGGGATAGGCAGAAATAATGGATTGCCACACCTTTCTTTCCTGACATATTTCTCTCGATTCCTCAACATTCATGCATCGTGTCATGCACGCGCGTCGATTTCTCTGACTCCTCACATGGCCGACATTCAATATTTGATTTATTTGATCGTGCAACGATTTCCTCGGTATTCCTCTATTTCTGGTTCCATTTACATCGTTAACATATACTTTTTTTACCATTCTTTCTTCGTTCATTCTTTCCATATGTCCAAACCATGTTATTGTTCCTTTCATTATTATGTTCATAACACCATCATTCGCACCACATTCACTTCTTATATTTTCATTCGACACTCTATCATACACAGAGTATCCACACATTCGTTTAAGAGATCTCATTTCTACTGCATTTATTCTACTTTCATCCTTCTTTTGCCAGTTCCATGCTTCGCTTCCATACATAAGGGTCGGTAAAAGAACACCATTGTGCACTGCCATTCTAGCTTTTTTGGATAGGTTTTTATTTGCGATGACAACTTTAAGTGCACCATTCACTTTGTTGCCTGCCCCAACCTTTGTTGTTTTTTTTGTTATTGTGCAAAATTATAAAAATGTGTCAAATATGCATTTAAATCTTTTTGCTTTTACACCGTCTATTTTTCAGTCAATTTCTCAAATTCTTGTGTATCGGAAGGTAAATCTACAACTTGTTGGTTCTCGTTCGCACGTGTTTGAAAGTACAGCTAATCCATTACTTAATTTATTACTCCAATAAGTAGTTCTTAGTATACGAGTGGACATCCCGCGGTTGTGACGTGATGTTTAAAGATTATAAAACATAATTTTCGTATTACTCACAATAGAACACCGCTAAACGTCAACCTGTCCGCATTACTCTTGCACGCTGGCTGGATTTTCTGTTTTATTTGTTACATAAAACCTAACGTAGGAAGTGGAACAAAAATGAAAGTTAGGAAATAATAATTAATTTTTAAAGTGAGTTAGACGAAGTTCTGGAATTCTTACATCCGGAGATTTCCGAGAATACAGAGCACCAATAACGTAAGTTTTAATTATTTTAATTTTTTATTCATTTTATAACAAGCAATATCGTTGAATTTAAAAATCCTCTTACAACAACAATAACAAACCATCAGAGAGAATGGACCGCCACACTACACTATCATGACATACCTCTCTAGCTTCCTCCACGTTCATACATCGAGTCATACATGCACGTCGATTCGTCCGGCTTCTGACATGACCAACCTTTAATATTTGATTATTTTTTATTATTTTCTTGTATACAACAGGTCGCTTAAACCCAATTATTGTATACACATTATTTTTAGCTATTATATTAATGCTATTATATCAGACAGCTTTAGCTATTATATCAGACAGCGGAAGTACCCAGAAGAATTGGACTAGGTTGGGCAGCCTTTGGGAAACTCAATCATATCCTTAAAAACAAGGATATTCCCATGAATTTAAAAAGAAAAGTGTTTGAAACATGTATCCTCCCTGTGCTTACATATGGTCTGGAAACTATCACCTTAACTGCGAGGACCATATATAAATTAAAATATACACAGCGATCTATGGAGAGACAAATGTTAGGCATAAGTCTGAGAGATAGAATCAGAAATGAAGAAATCAGACGCCGGACAAAGGTTGTCGACGTGGTGGATCGTATTGCCAGGCTAAAGTGGCAATGGGCAGGTCATGTTGCCAGACAAGGAACAGACAGATGGGCACCCAGAGTCCTAGGATGGAGACCATGGGACATGAAAAGAGGAATAGGCCGGCCTCAGAAACGTTGGGCCGATGATATTGTCCCTGTCGCGGGTAGCAGGTGGATAAGAGAAGCCCAAAGAAGAGAAAAATGGAAGAAATTAGAAGAGGCCTACATCCAGCAGTGGAGAGACGGCTGAAGAAGAAAGATTATATTAATGATCCACATGACATGTGATAGGTAGCCAATCTATCGCCATTTTATTGTCACGTGAATTCTACACCAGACCAAAAACAATGGGACAATCCCACTGCCATCGCCGGGAATCGAACCCGGGACCTTCGGTATGGAAGTCAGAGTTTCTAACCACTCTGCCACGAAGGTCGTCTGGTTTTATCATGCCATGTTTTTTCTCGGTCTACCTCGACTCCTTACTCCACTTACATCGTTAACGTATACTTTTTTACCCATTATTTCTTTACCCATGCACTCCATATGTCCGAACCAACGCAGCGATCCTTTCATAATGTTGTTCATAATACCTTGGACTTTATCTTTTGGTATACAGAGGTTCAGCTATTGTGACTTTCTTATTTCATTATTTGGTATTCTGTAATACGTTATTTTTCCGCACATTCTATTAAGTGACATCATTTTTACGGCGTTTATCCTACTTTCACCCGTCTTCTGCCGACTCCAAGCTTCACTTCGATACATAAGTGTCGGTACTAGAATTCCATTGTACACTGCCATCTTCGCTTTAGTCGATATATTTCTATTTGCGGTAACAAACGAAGATAGATAACAATCTAAGATATCTCAATTATAAATATGTAAAAATCTACGAAGATAAGATCCGAAGTCCAGTATGTGACCACAAAGTTATTACTAATAGTAGGTATATAAGAAAAAATATTAAAGAGGATTATTGATATTACAAAAGCCACGTTTTCCTTGTTTTTACCGCTACAGCTATATTTATTTGAGTCATACACCTTAGAGTCAATCATTTATTCAATTGGGAAAATAACTTATTTTATAAATATTCGGTTTATGAATATTTGATAATAATATTCTTTGTTTGAAACATAATTTTTTAACATTACTAAAGGATTTTTTTTTTGTTTTTAAAGTACTTGGTCCACTTATTGTTATTCGCTGTAATTAATACGGAATAAAAGTCTGTTTTCTAGAAGTTTTATTATTTAATATTTTTGTGGAAATTAAGTGTTTCGCCTTGCTAAGGCATTATCAAATGTAAACTTCTTCTTCTTCTTCAAGGGCCCTGTCGGGTCCCCCCAACGTTGGCGATCACCTCGGCGAACCTGTACCTGTCCTGCGCCGCTCGGAGCAGCTCCTCCACACTTCGGATGCCGGTCCACTCCCTCACGTTTCGCAGACAGGACATTTGTCTCCTTCCGGGCCCTCGGCGTCCCTCAATGTTCCCCTCTAATATCAGTTGGAGAAGGTGGTACTTTTATCCACGCGGTATATGGCCTAGATGTGAGATCTTTCGAACCTTGATAGTTGATAACAATTCCCTGTCAACTCTAGCTCGCCTCAGGACTTCGGTATTGGTAACCATGTCTGTCCAGGGAACTCTGAGCATTCAGCGATGGAGCCACATTTCAAATGCTTCCAGTCTGTTCTTTGAGTTAACTTTCAAGGTCCCCGTTTCACACCTTTCAGTTTCATACCCGTACAATAAAACAGACCACACAAATGTAAGCTCATAAAATATAATAAAACTTGCATAAAACAGACGTTTTCTCGTTTGGCTGACATTTAATATTTGAGACACCGCAACGTTTTTCGCGGCCTTTCTCTATTTCTTTTTTGATCTAACTTAAATATCAATAGATCCCGTAAGGTGCCCCCTCTCCCCCAGCGAGCAGTCCGACACCCCCTCAAAGGGGCGGATGGATGAAGTGCTAGAGCAGTGTGTGTTACCTGTGATGACCTATGGATGCGAGACATGGACGTTAACAAAAGGAGCAATGCCCAAATTCAAAAAAGGCAAGTTGGGTATCTCGCTTAAATCAAATCAAATCAAATCAAATCAGTAAATTCACTCAAAAGACATTACAAACAGTATAAATGTTTAAGGCATCTATTGAGTACAGGTAAGATATTATACACATACAACATAATACCAGGAACGCATTAGTGATGGTTCGACATAAGGAAGACAAGATACTTTCCAAAGTCAAGAGTATTTGTCCCCTGAACGTACTTTTACTAACATGAAAGACGTCGATCTCCGAGGAGACCGCGTTCAGCAGACTAATTGCTCTTCCCACCGGTGTCACCAGAGACAGATTGGTTCTGGCGGCCGGTAGGTAAAACAATCTGTGCTGTCTCTGTCGGAGATATCTATCGGGGACAAAAAGACCAACACCCTCCAGTACGGCCGAGTTCTCGAAGTATCCCCTAATTAATCTGAAGAAATGGGTTATTAGATGTCCATCTCTTCGAAGCTGTAGAGAATTGGTTCCGAACATTCCCAAAAGAAATGCCGTGGGATAGAGCCACGGATAACTACCATACTCCCTCATGTAGAGTCAATATCACTTTAACAAAGATAGTTTATTACCACAAGATGCAGCTCTCCTAATTAACTGTATATTTAATCACGAACGGGTTGTGGTGTTATTATATATTAATGAAATTTATTACGAAACACAATGCGGTACATTGTTTTTTTTTTCTTTCACCGTTTCGCCACTTAGTTAAAATTCAACTCGAGCCCGGTTTTAATTAGGCGGAAAACAAAAATAGCACGTAAGACCATATTTTGAGGGTAATATTTTAGCCTGGAATAATGTAATGTGTTATCTCTTCTATGTTTACACATTTTACAACAAAATATACACGCCATTACAGAAACGTGTTTTCTTTTAAAGTGCCGAGCAGAAATAATAAATGATGCGAATATCCGATAGCAAGATACCATACCTAAAATTCCAATATGTTTTCTTTGCCGAACGAAACCTAATATTTTATTATGATAAAACTTCAAAACCCTTTAGGATTATATCCTATTAGATTGTTACTTTATTGTTTCAATTGGTTTCCAAAAGTTAACATAGTCAAACAATCATAATCATCAAATATTTAGCTTATTTAAACAATGCCGTATTAATAGTCTATTGATTTGACCGAAACTCTATTATACTTCAACATTATTTAATATTAGTGAAAGTTTTTAGTGTGGTAGTGAATTTATACAAACATCTGTAAATACAAAACTTTAAATTACTCCCCCTTCTTCTTCTTATTCTTTAAACAGACCTGATGATCTGTTGCAATGAAATCATGTCTACTGGGGTGATGAGGTTCAGTTATAGATATCTCCAACAGCGACAGCACAGATTGTTTTACCTACCGGCCGCCAGAACCAATCTACCTCTGGTGACACCGGTGGGAAGAGCAATTAGTCTGTTGAAAGCGATACGTCTTTCAATTAGTGAAAGTACGTTCAGAAGACAAATACTCTCGACTTAGGAAAGTATCTTGTCTTCCTAATATCGAACCATCTCGTGTGTTCCTGGTATTATGTTGTATGCATATAATATTTTACCTGTACTCAATAGATGCCTTAAACATTTACGCTGTTTCTAATGTCTTTTGAGTAAATAAACTGATTTGATTTGATTTGATTTGATTATTAACTGTTAAAATTACGATATCCCAATTTTTATTCTTCAATTTTTAAGTGTCGCGACAGCTTTTTCGTCTGTGTTGGCATCATCGGGTGTTACAAAAAACTGTTGTTTGTAACACCTGATGATGCCAACACTGGTTAGCGAAAAAGCTGTCACGGCACTCAAACCTGAAGTGGCACGCTAACTGATGTAGGCATCATCATGTGTTACAAACAACAGTTGTTTGTAACACCTGATGATGCCAACATTAGGGGAAACAGCTGTCGCGGCACTCAAAAAGTGAAAAATGAAAATTGTGATATCATAACAGTGTTATAAAATTTTAAGAGATAATGATAATTCTATCGAGGGTTAAATTTTCTTACGGTAACTTAATCACCCTACGTATTTGAACGTACGTGATACGTTCACTGTGACTGTACCATTCTGCGCTATCCCGTATCACGTACGCGCTTGAGAACAAGTAATGTACCTAAAATGTATAAACTGTTAGGGATACGCGCGTGTGCCAACAATACTCGAGTACAAGTCATCATAAATATGATAGTTTTACAAGGGCCAGGCCAAGTGTGCGGCCGAGTATTTGACGTTTCGTAAATTAAAAATATTAAATTATTATATAATTAAATTTAATTCATAAAAAACCTCCTTTCATTGCACGTTTCTCGGAAAATTACCCAAAGGTAGGGCGGTTAACCAAAATTATAGAATATTATTACAAAATATATAGGTAACACATGTGTAGTCAAATAATTTATGTTGTGTGTTAGTAAGATAAATTTGTTGTGCTAACTTAAGAGATCCTATTTCGTCTTGTTTTCTTGTTTCTCCAAATAAGTATCACATGGCACACACACAAGCCTAGTTAGGTACTAGATTTAACGTGAATTCCTTAAGATTCTCTTAATTAAAACTAGTGCCAAAACAACTACATCTGAGGGTATTATTTGCAAACCTGGCAAACTCCATCATTAGATGTTTTGAGTAATTCGCAAAAAACTGATACGCTAATGAAATGCGGATTTTTACGATATTTATTTTTTTCATCTCAACCAGTTAGTATTTTAAAAGTAATCAGCCATGAAATAATCATCATTATGTTGATAATTAAAGTAAAATAATGAATTTCATTTTGGAGTTTGCCAGCTTTGCAACACTCAAGTGGAGGTTGCCATGTTTGCAACAAACCCTATATTTTAATAGCAAAATTCTTCAGAATGAAGCCGAATTTGAAACTGAAAATCAATAAAATTGTGTGCAAATGTATTATGAATAAGACCTAATTCATATCTCACTTTTGATTTTTGGTGGAGTTTGCCGGGTTTGCAAATAATACCCTCATCTTATGATGTTTTTAAATGCTGGTTTTAACTAGTTCTTAAATAAGTATTTTTAATATAATATATACATATTTTCATTGTCTAATATACAATTATAGTTTAATACTGAAGATTTTCAACATTTAACATGCACTCTTGTCGATTTTTTCTACTTGAATGTGACCGCCTTTTAGTATTTAATTAATTTGGTTATTCCAGGTTTTCCTTGGTCTTCCACGGCTTCTCTTTCTACATACTGCTTGTATACAACATTTAAGCCATTCTTCTCTCGTCCATTCAGTTTATATGTCCAAAATTTAATGTAAAAAACTGTTGAATTAATCAAACATTGTTTTTTCCAATAATAGATTAAACCGTTTTTCAAGGATGAATAACTATCTTAGTAACATGTTAAGATAAATTAACTCATATTAATCTAAAACAAAAAAAAGTTCATTAATATAATTTAACTTATTTTGTGATAATTTCAATTAGATGCGTTGAAATTATTTATTGTTACTTGAAATATCGTGTTATATCCATAATAAGTAATTAATAAAAATAAAAATGAATAAGTTTTATTTAATTTTGTAGGGTTGCTATGGTGCCTTCAATGTAATAATGCCTTAGCAAGGCAAAACGTGTCATTCTGATAAAATACTATAAAAATTCTAGAAAATATTCGTATTTATTATATTATAATACAATGATTTCACAATGCATCAAATACTAGTATTTATATAACATATATATATACTCGTAGGTAAATTGAATAGAGTAAATATTAAAATCAAATCATTTCTGCCTAATAAATAAATGTATATTTACTTAAAAACTTTCGTACGTTCTTACATATATAATGATGAAGGTTACACGTATAAATATTTCCAAAATTCTCCAACGACTTACACTTCTCGCTTTTCTAAGAATTTATATTATCTGGAACAGGTTCAACTTCTGCCAATTTACGGAGAGAAATTGGACAACATTTTTTTCAAAATGATTTCACCGATGGGTGAGATATACATATTTATTGTCACGTGAAACGACATTGACACATTTTTCAAATGTGTGACGTTTTATCCTTAGTACGATTTAATGATGTCTAAGTACACTTAACCGATATTTGTATATGTAAATGACATCCTTCCATGTATTCTAAAATTATGAATTGTGATATGTCTTGTGTATGGAACGCGTACTTACAATTGCCGCTAAATAAAATCATAATAATAAAATCATTCCGCTGTGAACGTTGGTAATATTTTACATACGCTCATACGTAACTAAGTTTGTTTTAAATAGTAGAAAAAAGTTTGCACATGTGATGTTACGAATAGTACTAAAACCGGTCGGCAATCAAATTCAAATTCAAATTAGGTGTATCTATCAATAGACCATTCAAACAAAATTCAGGTTTAAGGGAAACTTGTAAAATATTATATAATATATAATACCAGGAGCGCATGGGAAATAGTTCGACTTTAGGAAGACAAGGTACTCTCCAATATCAAGAGTACGTACTTGATTAGATCATGTTCAGCAAACTGATTGTTCTTCCCACCAGTGTCATCAGAGGCAGGTTATTTCTGGCGGCCTGTAGGTAAAACAATCTATGCTGGCGCTGTCGGAGATATCTGTTAGGAACAAAAAGACCAACACCCTCCAGCACGGCTGAGTTCTCGAAATATCCCCAGATTAATTTAAAGAAGTCACGTGATCAATGATTGTGACAAATTTGATTAAATTAAATTGTTACTATATACTTAACTAGTTGCAACCCGTGAAATATTCACGGACGTAAAGATTTCCTACTTTGTTGTTACTTTTAATGCAAATAACGTTTTTTCATACGCGTTAAAAATTTCATAATTAACAACACCAAATTGTTCTCCTTTTGTTTCTATACTTATATCGTACAACTATAATTAGAACTAATTTCATAATAATCCAATGAGGTTCTCGGGCATGCGTTTCGTGTGCATTTAAAATTATTATACTTTCGGAAAGAATCGAAGCATTCCTCTCTCGCCCTCTTCAATTCTCGTATTCTTTCTTGACGATATCTGAATTTTTTCCTATTTAAATTATGATTCATAAATAAATGAAATTCATAAAAACTCGATTTTTCCATCCATTCCGGGATGTTTCCATTTCACTGAAGGTGTGTGAACTATTCTTTCGCATGTAATCGTACGATGCTATATATATTAATAAGTCTATATCCGAAAACACTTTATATTGTATTATAATATCCGAAGTAGCGTCACAGGAGATTGTAAATAAGCCGCGGGCGTTTCATATATTTTTTATTATCCGCGTTCCACGAAGCACCGCAGTGGAGTTGAAATTGATTCCCACTCGAGATCCTCAGCTAAATGGTTGCCTGTGTTTGCACAGCATCTTTTTAGTATTTCTCAGATGCCAAATGGCCCGCGGCCCGAATATTCGGTGACACAAAGATGCCCGTGCAAATACATAGGGCTCATATCGCGCACTCGAGTGGGAGATCTTTTCACACTTTCGCTCGGCGTGCCCATTGCGCGTATACACACGCGCGTCTAATGAAATTCGGCGCTCATGTCGTCCTGTCTCTTGTATTCTGTTCTCAGGCTCCTACAATGGTTGTGTACACAAGAAATATGCAATTATAACTCCAACGCAAAATACGTGTTATTAAACCTAAAAATAATTAAAGAGTCCATTGTTTTTTCCGAAACACTATGATACTTCAACATTATTACTGCTAAAATTTAGCACACTGTTTCTGTTTCTTTCATCACAATATATTTTTATTCACTGAGAGTGTCGCGACTGCTGTTTCGCCAACCGATGTTGGCATCATCAGGTGTTACAGGTTTATTGTAACACCTGATGATGGCAACATCGGTTGGCGAAACAGCTGTCGCGACACTCTCAGTGATAAAACAGAATTTGTGTTTTTATAACAGTGAATAATAAGCAATTGTGATATTAACACACACATTTATTTAAAAAAATAATAATAATAAAATATCAAACATGTTTCGGACTAACCAGCTCTTCATCAGTGATATTATATAAATATTTAAAATATTATGAAATTGTTTACACATATGGTCGGTTTTGACAGATATTTATAAATCATTATAACATCTGTTAAAACTGACGCCCTTCTAAGGCATTATCAAATGTCATCAAAATTTGATATTGCCTTAAAAGGGCGAAACATGTCATTCCCATAAAATATAATAAAACTTCTAGAAAACTGGCGTTTTCATTCGTATTAAATTTTTTGATATAGTGTTTTACGTCATTGTTCAAGAAACAATAACAGGAATTGTTTTAGCCATTCTAATTTTACTAATGTATTTCAATACTTAGATAAATACAATTATTTTAATACCTTATTGAGTTGACACCTTCATTGGCACAGTTTCTTGTGTTTTTAATTCGACGTTCTAGCATACACAGGTTTTTTTCACATTCGTCTAAGAGATCTCATCTCTACTGTATTTATTCTACTTTCATCCTTATTTTGACAGTTCCGTGTTCGCTTCCATATTCGAATATTCTTGATATGTACCATTATTTAAAAAAATGTATAAAATAACTTTTTTAATAACGTATTATAGCTACAATCTGATCTATAATATACATTATTTAGATTAAATCAATGATCATACAATACTAAGTATGATAATAGATTACATACGCCATAAAGAAAATTTGTTTCAAATTACATTTCCATAGAATCTACATTCATTCACTCCAAACATTGTATCGCTACATAGAAATGAAATTATTTTAAGTCTATCTTAACCAAAAGGGCAAGTATAATTAACCACCGTCAATCCTCGATATTAACTCATTAATAATGTTTTTATTACTTCTGAGATTCAAGCCCGCGGAGAAACGATGTATAATAATCGCGAAATTGAATACACAAAATTATTCAGTTATTTCTGATAGCGCTTATTCAAATATTATACTTCAGCTCGAAATCCAAAATGGGGTTCTCAAAAAAGTTAATAATTCCTTAATACGAAAGTTAACGTTAGCAACGGGCAATCATTTCTGCCTGTAAATATTATGTAAATTATTCGCAAAGATTAATCTCGAGCTAAGAGTAAAAGTTCGGACTACGCCCACTGTCGCGCGGTAGCTATTCGGCGGATACTGCAATAAAATGAGCCGCCGAAATTAGTATTCCGGAAAGTTTTGATCGAAATAAATACTTAAAATCCCCGTGCCCTGGTCCACGGACCTGATTAGGCGTGATTTCGGTTTATAATTGGTGTTTAAGATCTCCACGGCCTTCGAGAAGTTGATGATGAAAAATGTATCCCTTTCCCGCGATGGGTGATACAGCACGCAAGCGCCAGGGACGGTCGGGGACTGTTCGCATTCAAGTTTTGTAAACTAATCATTTATTAACAAAATGTTTCCAATTTTCATTCACGCTTGTCCATTCATAACCGACGTTAGCGACATCTGTTTAAATCCGCTCTACAACTTTAAAAATAGAAATTAAGAAAGCCCTTAACAATAATGTACCCTTAATTAATAATCAAACTAATATTTCCCATTATTTTTATTACTAATTCACAAAATTGATAATGGGCACACCTCCCAAGAATTTTTAAGGAAGATAAAAAATAACCAACATGAACATCAATATAAAACAAGGAAGAAAAATAAACTAAGGCTATTCAGAAAAAAAAAATCTCAGAATTCTCTTATACATAAAGCATTTCAAATTTATGAAGATATACCGGAGGATGTCAAAAGTGTGCAGAGCATAATTTTTTTTTGAATAGAATTAAATAAATATGTAAGCAAAATGTAACCTTATTATTATTATTATTGAATGTTTCATTGTTTTTATTAGAACATGTGTTTTGTACATGTGTACTATTTCAAATAAATAAATAAATTCTAGCAATGTTCACTATTGAAAATAATTTTAAATATTCCCATAAAAATTATAAATAAAATAAAAAAAATTAACTCCCCTGTCCGCCACAAAAATCTGAATTAGAAATTCTCCGTAAATTTTCCCTAATGAGCATGACACTCCGTTTTAACAGTCTATTCGTCCTCGCGCACACTTTATCCTACCCCCCCCCCCCCTCTTTCTTCCCTCCACTTTATATTTCTTTCTTCATATGTTGTTCTCTGATTTTATATTTAGTTTACTCTCTCGCTGAAATCTTAAATCAATATCAGAAAATCCGTTATAATTTTATTTATTATTTTTATTCCGAAATGTTTTATTGATTTCTTACAAATAAAGAAAGCTTTAATATTTGTCAATACACGAAATTAAACCTGTTGTTTGATCATTTAGGAATGTTTACCAATGGCCGTTGGGCATTCCGGTAGTACCTACTCCCGGCACTGGACTTCTAATGGAATCTTTGACAGACAAGACAACACCCTCGGATTTGTTTGCTCCGGCATTCTCTTTAATTAAGTTTGTTCAAACAACGCGAGGAGATTTTTAATGGGGTTAGACCGATGAAGAAAACCTTTTCAAATTTACAGTCACAAATAGGCGCTGTTCTCTCGTGTTGACTTTCGTATTTAAGGATTCTGCGTTATAACGTGGGACTTGTCCGACGGGAAGATAAAGCAGCCGAATTTGACTCTTGGTCGTTTTGGCACTTAGTGCGCAAAAGCTAATTTTCTGGAGATATCAAACATATAAACAAAAGAATAGCGAAAACAAAATCTTGCGATAACGCTGTCTTTGTGAAATACTCATATATATATTTTTCACATTGATAAAAGTAAAGATTATTTTCTTGAATCGCTCTTTACATCATGACAGCAAGAGTCAAATCGATGTATAGGGTATTATAGTTATCATTGTGATTCTCCTGGCATGTGATAGGTAGCTAATCTATCGCCATTTTATTGTCACGTGAATTCTATACCAGACCAAAGACAGTGTAACAATCACACTGCCCTCGCCGAGAAACGAACCCGGAGCCTTCGGGGTGGCAGTCAATGCACTTACCACTCGGTCACGAAGGTCGTCAATGAAAAGAGATGTACAATAATGTTTAAAAATACTGTAACAAGATTATTAGGAATAAAATAAAAAATACTTTTTTTAGTTAGAAGTTAAGGAAAGAGTAATGTAGCGCTCCATTATATATGCCTACCCCTTTGGGGAGACAACGTGATGGTTAGTTTGAAATACAAAATAAAAAGTTGTTAGTTAATTAAATATATTACTAAACCTGCAACTATTATATATGACAGATGTGGGAATATTAATCCCACACCACGGATTAACAATTTACGTCGGCGCAGCGGTTATGAGTATGTGCACTGCGCTAGAAACAGAAGCCCCGCCGTAATTCGCTCTCTTGACTCGGATACTCGTATATCCGTGTGCGCGTTCACCTCACTTATACGGTTCCATAACCTTTCATTCGTAATAAATTAATATTACCCAAACTTCTACATTTCTTTAACGCACAAATCGAACTTCCCACAACCATATATTTATTAAGACGGCGATTAATATGATAAGAAATGATTAATCCAGTTTTTATTTGTATAATAAAGGAAACATATCCAATGAAGCAATTATGGCAGTGCGTCATGAAGTTCTAGCGCCAACCCTTATGTATGGAAGTGAAACCTGGAGCTGGCAAAAGAAGGAAAGTAGAATAAATACAGTAGAAATGAAATCTCTTCCCATTTCTAGCGCTTTATCATATACAGATTTACACACATTATCTCTCAGTAATAAGAGAATGTGTATGAGATTAGAGTTTCAAATAAAAATATAAAAAGTGAATCCCACAAAAGGAATTAATGAAGAAATAATGGTACATAAAATATATGTTAACTATTTGAACGGAACAGGAAATAGAGAAAGATGTCGCTCATCCGAGGAGTCAGAGTTATCCAAGCCGTAAAAATCAGATCATTGAAAACAATGTATGTTAGAATATCTAATGATGAAGTAAGAAAGGAATGTAAGGCGGTTGAATGCCTAATAAATAAAATTAAAAAAGGCTCACTAAGATGGTTTGGACATATGAAATGAATATATAAGGGAAGAATGGTTAAAAAGAATTATACAAGTAGTGTGAATTGAAAAATAAGTCGAGGAAGGCCAAGGAAAACATGGCATAACGAGATTAATCAATTACCGAAAGGCGGCCATGTTCGAAGTAGAAACAATCATGCATATCATGATGTGTGAATGTAGAAAAGGCGCGATAATTATGTCAAAATAAAACAGTGTTGCGATCCATCCTCTCTGCCTCCAGAGAAACGGCGTGATGGTTAGTTAGTTAGTTAGTTGGTTACACACGTATAATAAATTACCAGAGCTATGAGGGAAAAAAATTCCAATTCAAAACATGTAAAGAAACATATGTACGTTTTTCGTTTATATCTACACGAAAAATAATTATTTCAATGTATACGTCTTGTTAATCCAGTTTTTGTGACATGTCGGAGCGTAAATAATTAAGACAAGGCATTTGTGGTTTCACCTTTAACAATTTAATTTGTACCATTTAGTTAAATAATACACTTCGTTAGTTCTTCGTCGTGGGTGAAGACTTTTAATCTTTCACGGAATGAGATTGTTTTTTGCATACGAGTAGCTAGTAATGTTTTAGTACGTACCAAGAATTTATTCATTAGCGCGGAGACAAGTTCAAAGAAACTAAATAAAATAAAACTTAATTGCGTATTTAGCTAAAATTTTGATCCTGTGATCAATTGTATGCACGAAGTATGCGCCTTATGAAGCCTGCGTTCTGCCAGTTGGTACTTATGGTCTTGAAACTGTTACATTGCCCAAACAAAGTGCCGAGAAACTAGAGTGACCCAAAGAGCCATGTTAGGAATAAGCCTAAGAGACAGAGTCAAAAACGATACGGTGAGAGAAAAAACAAAGGTCACACTGACATCATCCACCGGGTGGCGACTCTAAAATGGCAATGGGCAGGTCACGTAACCAGAAGCTCAGATGAAAAGTGGACAAGAATACTGCTGACTTGGAGACCGTGGACGGCAAAGAGAAGTGCAGGGCGACCGCAACTGGCGTGGAACTGGCGTAACATGGAAGCGAATGGAGGGGGCCTTTGTCCAGGAGTAGACGGGAATAGACTGAGGAAGAAGAAAAAGGAAGAATCAATTGTATAGTAAAATGTACTGTAATATAAGAAGAGAATGCAGTGCGAATAAAAGTGCTATAAACAAAATAATGAAAGGAACGTTTAGATGGTTTGGACACATAGAAAGAATAAATAAAGAAAGATTGGTACAAAAAGTATATGTTTACGATGTAAATGGAACTAGAAATTGAACATTATCCATTAAGCCAGTGGTTCCCAAACTTGTTTGTCCCATGGACACCCTGCTGATTTATTTTATTTTGTGCAGACCCCCCATTTAAACTATAATAATTGTTTGTGATATCTTTTAAGAAAAAAAATACTTTTATATTATAGGTTAATTTTTTTTACAAATTCACCTATTACTATAAAATGAGATTTTGAAGCTGACACAGAGCGAAATTAGGCCAACAGAAAAAAAACATCTTGAAATCGTTGTCGACTTTTTTTTGCTCCGATTTTCACGAATGAGCTAAAAAAATATATCCGTTATTATTTCTTATAACTTCCATAGTAATAAAAATGTGTTATATTTTTTTATATTAAACCTTGCACAGACCCCCTGACGTTTCTCAGGGACCCCCAAATCAATTTTAATTTGTCCCTGAAAGTTACCATAGTCAAAGACAGCACAGATTGTTTAATTTCCCGCGCTGCAGAATCAACCTTCCAATGGTTATGCCTCCGGGTAGAGCAATCTTATTGCTTAATCGGGTCACCTCAGAGGTCAACATATTGTATTTCGTGATAGTATGAGTTGCCTCGGGGATGCAATAGCAATGTTATGATTCTGTCTAATTCTTACTCTTTAGGGTTTTTTTTGCTTCTCTTATAAATTATTATTATTTAATTGCAAACGATGAAATGAAATAACAAATTCACAGTATGCGCAATTGCACACTCAACTTGTCTACACATATCATAAAAGATGTTGTTATTTATTTAGTTCTAAAATAATTTCGAAAGATTCGTTCATTTGGAACTCTGACATTAAGCTGGAATGAAATTATTTTTAAGTACAGAAGCAATGTTCATCTGCCCTTATAATCGCGAACACTCAGTTATTAGTCAGATACATGCTATGCTCTATGTAGCAGCCACCTAATTTATACTAATAACTTGATGGGTCCCAAAGTAAATTATACAAGTGTGTAACTTCTGACTTCAACCCGGGCCAATTGGTACTTCATTTTATAGCTGGCTTAAAATACTTTCTGAAATAGAATATCCAAGTTCCAAAATGGGTATATTTTTTTAAATATTCTTACAATTAGTACTAACTAACCATCACGCCGTCTCTCCGAAGGGGTAGGCAGAAAGAATGGACTGCCACGCTTTAACCGATGCAGCACTACATCCTTCTCTTTTCGCCCCCGCGGGAGACGCGGTGTGATGGGTTGCAAACCTCATCGCCACCAATTGGCATCTCCCGCGCACATTTCATCATATACTTCTCCTCCTGGTGTCATGTCAGGTTCCTCCAACGTTGACTTTCACTTGAGAGTAGATATCTCCACCCGGGCAAACACCCCTAACCTATTCAAGGGTCGCCCAAAACTCGGAATCACGGCTTGGTTCCTTTTCATAGTGATGACCTGGAGAATGATATCCAGAGTGGTTTCTATTTGCCTTATCTGGAGGATTTTCTGTTGAGGTTGGCTTTCCTTATCCGGGTGATTTATGTCCCTGAAAATTCGCCATACGCCCTCAATCACTATCTGCTGTACGAGTACACACTTCACTGATGGTAATGTCAGGGACCACATTGCTCGGAAGAAACCGCTCGTGGACGCTGGAGAGTTGGACTTGACAGTAGTGTTTCTGGTCTCATTACAACATGATGCATTACGACATTTTATAGAAGCATACTTTCGTAGGAATTTCAAAAAATTTTAGGATATGTAGGCAAATTCAACGTTAATATTTTTTCCCTTATGAGAAATTATATGAAGAGGCCATCTTTAGAAACATCAACCAATTAGAAAAGAAATTCATGAGATACCAACTCGTTGATTTTGAATATGACTCATTTTGAATATGACAATCTATACAAAAAATACACTTAATTCAACAAGTAATATTCCCAAAATTGCGAATCTCAAAAATAATATGTTATCTACAATATTATAAATAACTTCCTTTAAGAAAACTTCCTACGCGATTCGTTGTAAAAATAAATATTATAAGTTATGTCCCTATTTTTAAGAACTTATACGAGAATATTATCAACTTTGGTAAATGATAATCAAAAAAAGAATTTTGAGCTTAGAAAATTGGTTACCTTAGTCAAATTGTTTAATGGAAATATCTCTTTGAGACAATGAATTACAAAACTCAACAATCCCTACATAATGCTGTACAAGAATGGCCTAGGTCACAAGTTCTCAACCTTTTTTATGCCTACGCACTCTTTTCGAAAAAAAAATCTCACTGACCCCTTTCAGAAAAATTACGCTGACTCGTGTTCTTAAAATTAGTAATATAACTATATAGTCATGGCTCACTTTTTCAAACAATGATTCGTTGATGCTCATATTATTATAAATTAATGAATATCTTCTCTTCTTCTTTTTGTCCTGTCACACCTCCGTGGTGCATAGGGCCTCAAGGAATCTTCTCCACCCGACTCTATTGCATGCCTGATGCTTAACATCGTCCCAAGTGAGACCTGCTGCCTTAACCTCGTCCTGCAGGGTTCTTCTCCAGGTGGCTCTAGGTCTGCCTCGCTTTCTCTTTCCCCCCATAGGGGACCAGTCTAGTGCGCCCTGAGCGATGCAGGCTGGGTTCCGTCTCAGAGTGTGACCGATCCACTGCCACTTGCGCCTAGCGACTTGTTCTCTAATTGGCTTTTCGCCTGCCATGGTCCAGAGAACGGCATTTGACACTGTTTGGGGCCAATAGATTTTGAATATTGAGCGAAGGCACCTATTTATAAACACCTGGAGTTTACCAATAACGTCTGCGGTAGACTTCCAAGTCTCACATCCGTACAGCAGTACGCTTTTAACGTTACTTCTGAATACTTGGAGCTTGAGCTTTCTCGAAATGATACCGGAGCGCCATACAGGGCGAAGCATAGCGAAAGCTCCCCTTGCCTTGTCAAGTCTGCTGGCTACATCCTCCTCCGTACCTCCCGAGCCTGCTATCATACTACCGAGGTAGCAGAAGCTGGTCGTGGTCACAAGGGGGACACCGTGGAGCAAGATTGGGGTGGAGTCATTTGTGGACACTCGTAGGTCTACTGTCTTGGACATGTTAATCTTGAGACCTACTTTTGCCGCTTCCTCGTGAAGTCTACAAAGTTTCCGCTCCGCATCCACCCGGTTTACCGAAAGCAAACAGAGGTCATCAGCATAATCCAGATCCTCCAACTGGGTATCACGCATCCATGGAATGCCACGGGGACCGTCGAAAGAACGGCGCAACACATCCTCCAGAACCACTATGAAGAGCAGGGGTGATAGTAGACATCCCTGTCGCACTCCCGCACTCAGTTTGATGGCCTCGGAGAGTTTGCCCTGGTGCACTACACGACAAGAACAACCGTCATACATTGCCCTGATGATATTCACAATCTTCTGTGGGACTCCTCTGCTAATGAGAGTTGACCAGATTGAAGTCCACGATAATGTATATATTAATGAATATAAGAGAGATAAATAAAATGAATGTAAACGTCATTAATTATTCTTCTTCTTTGATGGTCCTACAGCCCATATCGAGCCTTAGCCTCCAGTATTCTTCTCCTCCAACTCCTCCTGTCCTCCGCTTCGACCCTCCAATCTGACACTCGTAACAATTTCGCCCCATCTCTCCCAATTTCATCCTCCCATCGTAGCCTTGGTCGTCCAATTGGTCTTCTACCACCTGGGTGCCACTCCAACGATCTTTTTGGGGTTTGCGATGACGGCAACCTCTGCACGAGACCGGCCCATCTCAGTCTATTCAGTCTGACCTGTGTAGAGAGACAGGGAGCTTTGTAAATATGGTACAGCTCGTCATTATGCCGCGCTCTCCAGCCTTCACCGTCATTCACAGGTCCCAGAATTCTGCGCAGCATCCTTCTCTCAAAAGTATCCAGTAGCTCTGTGGATTTCGCTGTCATTGTCCACGCATCACACCCATAGGTCACTACTGTTCGGATGATTGTTTTATACAGGATGATTTTGGTTTTCCAGTGTATGTTTCTTGATTTGAGCACTGTTAACGTCATTAGTTATCAAAAATAAATAGTGGAAACATGAGGAAAACGTGGTACGATTAAATCAATCAAATACCACGTTTGGATACGGAAAAATTGACGTGCGTGCATGACACAATGTATGAAAGCGGAGCTGAAAGAACGCTGCGGCGGTCCATTATTTGGGTGATGGTTAGTTAGTTACTATACCCGTTTTATAGATAATTTGAGTATTAATAAAACTTTGCATGTTCTTACTTATTGCCGGGGGGCGGCCATTAAAGCGCCCCCTAACTTTGCTTAAGATTAGAAACTCCCACTGAGATTTCTTCAACGCCCAACGGTGGGCGGTACTGACCACATTGGGAATCACTGGTCTTGGTAGACCATAAAACCAAAACCCTTAAATTCTCACATTCCTATTCAAAATTAGAACACATAAAACAATCTGAGAACATGTTATGTAACTTTTGTAATAAATTCATAATCCCTACTTGGGAGATTACATAATACTAATATATGTAGGTGTTTTCGCGTGTTAAGTAATCAATCAAACAAGAAATCAATTTATCACCTGGAAAAAGTGTAAGAACCATTAGACTTCTTTCATCTCCTAAAGTTCTTAAAAATAAAGGTAATATTTTAAGCGAAATTTATCTACAATCATAAAAACACGACGTGTCTATTTTATGAGATTGTTTTATGTATAAAATCATTACTTAATATTTTTTTATCATCAGACTGTTTGTTCACTTTAGAATGACTCATCTTCTTTTTATTTTTTGCTACATAAAAGTCAGACATTTTATGAAAATTAGATTATCGTATTGTACTTAAAAAGATACGCTAAAATGTAATGTTTAATTGATTTCGTATTGATATGTAACGCTTTTACAAATTTGATTATATTTAATTATGCTCCCTAAAAATCTAATGATTTTACTAATACAAGCATTTCATTTCATTTATTTTAATAAAAATTACAAACATTACAGACATATTTTCAGATCGTTTGCAAATACATTATGAGAATTTAAAAGAGAAGCATAAAAAAATAAATAAAAATAAGCTTAAGAATTAGAAATAATCATAACATTGATATTGCATCCCTGAGGCAACTCACACAATCACGAAATATGTCGACCTCTGAGGCGACCCGATTAAGCAATAAGATTGCCCTACCCACAGGCATAACCATGCAGGTTGGTTCTGCAGCGCGGCAAATAAAACAATCTGTGCTTTCTTTGACAAAGGTCAGGGACAAATAGATCTACATCACTCAGGACATCCGAGTTTTGTATACGGACGCCAATCAGCTAAAAGAAGTGAACTCCCAAGTGAATATTCCTTCTTCTCTCCAATGATTGGTAGCTTAGCTTAGCATACCTAGCAAGAATTCAGTCGGAAAGAACCACGGGTAATAACCGCGCTCCCTGAGGTAAAGAAAGCGCAGAAATTTTTTCTGCACTCGCTCCACCATCAGAGAATATCGGATCCCAGGCGGTGACCAAATAAGCATTGTATACTCGTTCATCATCGCATTTATTACCTTACATTATTATGAATGTACCAATTTAATATTATGTATATACTTGGCTGACATTTTAACACGAATTGGTCGTGCCAAGTACTTTCGCAGTCTCGCTCGTTTCTTACTAATTTCACACCGTAAACTTAGACTTTCATCGCCAATCTAACTTTTTACTTCTTCTGCCGCTTTATTAAGGACGATGTCCTGTTATTATCAATCTAACTTTATTCATTTTCCCACGTTTCCTAACCATCTTAATGAATATTTTATTATTTTGTTTATAACCTACTCGTTGCCATTGTTCGCGGTAGCCGGTCCATCAGCTTGGAACAATTTCCCTTCACACCTTAGATGCATAAATGATCCGACAGATTTCAGATCTAAATTGAAAACCCATCTTTTTCATATTTCATACCCAAGTTAAATATTTATACTTTGTTCTACTATACTTTTAAACCGATCGCTTTTTAAGCGGTCACATTTAGATTTTTAGATTTAAAACACGTCTTAATGCGCCCTTGAGGTGATTACATCACAAAAACGGCGCTTTAAAAGTTAGCATATTATTATTATTATTATTATTATTGTGTTCACTACCTACATTTACGTTTATTGTTGTATAATGTAAAGATTTAACACACATTTTTCTAACAATATGATATATATTTTCTATTAAATTTATTCAACTTTCGATCATCTTTTATTATGCTAACTAACAATCCCGCCGTCTCTCCGAAAGGGTGTGCAGAAAAAATGGACTGCCACACCGATGCGACACTCCAACTTTCTCTTTTCGCCCCCGCGAGAGACGCGGTGTGATGGGTTGCGAACCTCATAGCCACCAATAGACATCTCCCGCCCACACTTTGATCGTCCAAACTACAAAATAAATCTAAAAAAAATTATATAAAATTCAATGACATAAAATAAATACAATAATTATGCTTCATTACCGTAATTAAGGGCCCGATGCATGAAGAACAAGAGGTGAAAAAACAACGAAAAATAATTATGCATCATTTTGAATGTATACAAATACTTGTATACATTCTAAATTTTGTATAAAAAAACTGGTCCAAGTTAAAGCATAAAAATTGGAGAGCCATCTTCGGGCGTTATCTAGCAATGTAAGATAATTGCGTAGCCTTTCACATTGTATTAATAAAGATTTTCTGCTTAATGCTTACAACTAATCTTAATGGATGGCACTATTGTAGATTGAATTAAAAATGTGAAGTGTTTCTCAACATGGTGGCATATATACATCTTCCAAAAGTTTGTCAGACGTGGTGGTCGTAAGAAGGGCGGAATGGGGAATGTTGTAAACATAAAGCGATCGCTTAACCCAACCAATGACAGGTCATAAGTCCTGTAAGCGCCTCGACCATATTCTGTTTACAAAAAAAAAAACATTTTAATCTTCGTCTCTATTGAGATACAATTAATTCTTAAAAATAATTATGGTTTAAGTAGCTTGAAGATTAATCCCGCACCACAATTTGACTATCTTCTGTTACAAATGTATGATTTTGCGTAGCCCATATTGATGTTGGATCTCTCGTTGTTCCAGAGAATGCAGTGGTCCGTGCTGATCGTGCTGTCGTGCGTGGTGCTGGGGTCCCTGGCCGTGCCCGCCCCTCACTGCACGCCCGCCGCCATGGACGGAGACCCGCGCATGGCACGCGTGTGCGGCGCACTCAACACCTTCCTCGAGCTGTATGCTGAAGCCAGCGAGCGAGCGCCCGCCCCAGACTTCCAGGGTACGGAGATTTTTTTTATTAATCCTTAAACACGAATTAAGTGGTTTAAACATGAAACAAAGAAAAGAGAAAAAAAAACTATTTATTGTTTCGCATGTCATATGGTGGCATCCTTAGGGTGACATTTGAACTACACTGTATTAGTCAATCACTTTACATCTTTGCACAGTTATTGGCCTTTGTGTTTAACACCAATTGGGATCAAAAACTCTTTTTCGATACTTACCACCTTTGTAACTTGTTTAATTAAATCATTCAGATACTTTTAATACTTATCACGAATCATGTCATTTATTTAGAAGTTAGCCGTCGAACACGAATTTAAGCATTTATCACACATTAATCCTTATACAGATTTTTGCGTTAACTTGAAATTCGTCCATGAACGCAAAATTCACTAACACACATACAGTTTTTCTCTTAACCACAATTTTGCACTTAAACAGAAAATTTCCGATTTAAACACTATAATTCCAATCTAATCATTAATTTTCACTTTAAACACGAATCTTCACTTTAAACGTATAATATAATTTAACTTCAAACGCAAAATTTTCAATTAAATTGAAATTCTAATATTAAGCATATACGAATATTTTCACTTTAAACACGATTTTTCACCTTAAACACGAACTTTCACTATAACCACGAATTTTCACTTTAAACGCGAATTTTCACCTTAAACACGAATTTTCACTTTAAACACGATTTTTCACTCTAAACACGAATTTTCACTTTAAACGCGAATTTTCACTTTAAACACGAATATTCACTTTAAACACGAATTTTCACTTTAAACACGAATTTTTCACTTTAGCACGAAATTTTCATTAGAGCAATTTTATAATTGTTTTCCTACGTGAAAATTTCAAGTTTTTTTCCTTTCGTTATTGATTAAACGAATTTAATATTTTATATTTTCCTCTGCAGCCCCTCAAGCCCTCGCCCTCGCGCACGACTACCCCGAGTACCTCAGCCCCGGCATGAAGCGCCAGGACGTCGTCCACAACTTCCTCCGGTTCGGCCGCCGGCGTTAGGACTCCCCAGGACCCAGCCCACAGTCATATTACGCTCTAGATAAAATTCACCTTAATTTCAACCACTAAACCATATTCCACCATAGGTTAAATAATTTATGTTCGATTCGCTATTTTCTGTACTTAATTTTATAAGATATGTTTTGTGTCGAGAACGCATCATTTTAAGTATTAATGATTAATAACTTTAAAAGTATTTCAAACAGTATTATAAAACACTATATATTTTCTATATCAATAGAAATTATCATAGAATGTTTATTAATATAAGTAATTTTGAATATTTAATGCCAAAGTTACGCATGTAGGAACTTCTACAATTTTTATATTGTTTATATATATTTTTAAAATAATTTGTTTTACTTTCTCAGCTAAACATGATGGTAATTTTAATAAGAAAGTAGATACAAAATTAACTACAGAAATAAATGTTAATATTTGAATATATACTAATTTTATCTTCTTCTTTAAAGTAAAATATAATATTTTATCCTTGTAGAGAATATTTTATGTCTAATATAATGTGTATATAATAATATTGAAAATGAATGTTCGTTTCAAAGCTTACATGTTTCACTTCTATAGTTCCTAATTTGCAAAACAATGTTTATAAACAGGTACAACTGGTGTTACCTTTTTCTTCTTCCGTGTATAACACAGTGTTTTGATTACACGTGTATTCCATTTCATTTTTATGATGGCTACATGTTATTTATATATAATGAATAAATAATTGAAGGACGATTATACACTTTTCATTTCAATCCTTGCATATTTCCCCTATCCCATTTCCTTTATCTCTAAAAAAATAATGTTGTTATTTGAAATTTTACGGTAGAAGTTCATTGTAACTAATGAACATGAAATAAAAATTGTAAAAAATATTTTTTAAATGTTCATTAAGTTAAAAAAAGCTGCGATCAAGAACGTAAAGACTTTTGTTTACCTGGGGAGCAGCATTACATGGAATGGTCGATCAAAAAAAGACGTCGATAGTCGTATCCGCCAGGCTAAACTTTCCTTCAACAAGAAAGCTAAAATATTCGAGTCCAATAACATTGACCGAAACCTCCGAAAACAACTAATAAAAACATTGGTGTGGAGTGTTTTACTAAAAGGCTGCGAGAGCGCAAAAAACTGGAGGCGTTTGAAATGTGGACCTACCGACGAATTGCCCATGTTTCATGGAGGGACCACGTTACAAATTAGGAAGTTCTCAGCAGAGTTGAAGAGAATAGGCACATGTTGAACACCATAGTCTCGTCGGAGATGAGGTCCAGCTGTCCCTCCATATCTTAGGCAGTCCTCCAGGTGGGCGGTGTCCGGAGGGGATTTCATAAGCGACTGTATATGCGAGACCATCCATTCGGGCTACATGGTCCCTCCAGTATCTTCTTCTGGATCTACCCCACTGAACGATATCCTCTATTTTCCAAGCTTTGCTTGTGTCTGCGTTGCGGATAAGATCTTGGAGAGTTTTTCCTGTAATTGATCTTAGGACCTTTATCTCCGATGTTCTTAGTAGACCCTTGGTTCGCAGTGTCGGCCCACGTCTCTACAGTGTACGTCATAATAGGTCGCACGCATGTCTTATAAATTCTGATCTTGCTGTCGATACGCATGTGCTTGTTCTTCCAGACCATATTATTCAGACACCCTGACACGGCAGAGGCTTTACTGAATCGTTCTAGTACTTCAGTATAAAGGTCATTATGGCTGCAGATCTCTACTCCCAAATATCTGAAACTTACTACTTGCTCCACAGGTATATCATCAACAATCAGCTTACATCTTGTAGGTTGTCTAGATATAGTGAGACTTTTTGTTTTGCTGACTGATCTGAGCCATATTTAGCCTTTGTGACACTGTGTGGAATTTGTACAACATTTGTACATTTATATAATCCAATGGTGTTAAAATATTCAAACAGTATTTCCTTTATCTCTTCCATGAAATACATCTGTAGTAGCTGCCTTCTCGTAGGTCTTAGTTACTCCCAATCCAGTCAGTCAATAAATGCACTAGTTACAGAACAGATGTGTCTTTAATATAACTCCCATTGTCACCATGCATACCATAGTATATCCTAAACATCCATTGAAAGTTAGGAAAACTAATTATTAATACATACCTTTAAAAATGTACTCAGAGTCATCATTGCAAATAGAAATATATCCACCGAACAGTGCATAATGGAGTTCTAGTGCCAACCCTTATGTATGGAAGCTGGAAGAGATGGGCATCTCATAACCCATTTCTTTAAATTAATCAGGGGATATTTCGAGAACTCGGCCGTGCTAGAGGGTGTTGGTCTTTTTGCTCCTGATAGATTTCTCCGACAGCGACAGCACAGATTGTTTTACCTACCGGCCACCGAACCAATCCACCTCTGGTGACACCGGTGGGAAGAGCAATTAGTCTGATGAGCGTGGTCTCTATGGAGATCGACGTCTTTCATATTAGTGAAGGTACATTCAGGGGACAAATACTCTTGACTTTAGAAAGTATCTTGTCTTCCTAATGTCAAAAAAATTTCTAACGCGTTCCTGATATTGTTGTATTTTTATAATATTTTACCTGTACTCAATAGATGCCTTAAACATTTTGCTATTTGTAATGTCTTTTGAGTTAATAAACTGATTTGATTTGATTTGATCACTTTGTTGCTTTCACTATTTCAAAGTAACTAATTAATTTGGTCATGCCATGTCTTCCTTGGCCTTTCTATTTCCATTCACACTACTTGTATATATCTCTTAAACCATTCTTCCCTCATCCATTCGTTCCATATGTCCAAGTACAAATAAACAAAAATGAACAAGGGTGGGGAGTGAATAAGTAAATAAATAAATAAATAAAACTCATTCATTAATCATTGTGTATATTATACAAAATAATCGTAATACACGACTAACACTGAATATCATAACATGTTAACAAACATTAAGAAACTAATGCAGTGTCAGTATACATTCTCAGTTATATTAATTGATTTACTATGAAATTATTCATACTCTATCCGCTAGAGAAAGGGAAACGATTCGGGTATTCTAATAATTGAAAGTAACACAAAATCCACAAGAGAAATAGGAAATTATTAATTAGATTCATTACAGACACTTAACACCACCTTAATACACGAATATAATACATTAAACGATTAGAACACGCTGTACCAAATTAAATAATCTAAATATTTATTGCCAAAAAAAATTATTTCAAAACAAATCTAAAGAAACTTCAGGAAATGACAAACTTTTAATTCTGTAGCAAAGTGTCCATTATCAAGAAAACTTACAAAAGTTCATTTTACTGAATAAGCACCCAGTTTGCCTTTTACTGAGCAAGCACTCAATTTGCCTTTTACTGAGTAAGCACCCAGTATGCCTTTTACTGAGTAAGCATCCAATTTGTTACTAAGTAAGCACCGAGTTTGCCTTTTACTGAGTAAGGACCCAGTTTGCCTTTTACTGAGTAAGCACCCAGTTTTCATTTTACTGAGTAAGCAAGTGGACACACGACAGTTTGCGATGAGTTTTACAAGCAAAAGAAACTTGTGAAAGACAAGAATGGAAATTTACTAGCAAAGGTTCTCTTGCTAGTGGAGACTTTGCTTAGGATTTTTTTTGTGTGTATCTGAAAATAAATTATACAAGGGAAAAATAACATAAAAATTCCATTTAATAATATTTACTTTATACATGGTGTATTATATTAATGATACTTGCTGAAAAGACGTATTCTATGTGATATTAAAAACAAAACTTTCAAATATACTTGTAAAATTATTTAGTATAGAATTGATGAAAAAATACTGTTTTAGTTTAAAGTAGGGCAAAATCAAAATAAATCAGAAAGTATTAAATGTATATGGATACATATAATAGAAGTCACATTTCAACAAGTAGCATTAATTATATTTCGTCAAACATCGGAACAAAAGCATAATGTTACTATCCATACTAAATGTTTATCTTGATAATTCGAAAACACATAAATTTGTACAAATATTCTTGATATTCAATAAGTACTCCGGGAGAAAACTCGACAATGCAGTCATATTTTTTTATATAAAATTTAAAATTCACACTTTTGATTTCATTCATTCGTTTAAATATAATCTAATTAAGTCCTAAATAATAAAACAGGAGACTTACAGCCTAAATCGTTCGATAGATCTACAATAATGATCGTATAATCAACATGTTGCCCGCCGATATAATCACAAGCATTATTTTTATAATGTCAACTCCTTTCAACACTTGCGTGCAATTACATTACCGACATATTCCGTAGCTGCATGTAGTATGCTTATTAATACGAATGAAAATGTCAGTTTTCTGGAAGTTTTATTATATTTTATGAGAATGACATGTTTCAACTTCTAGAGTGCAGATATTTTTATTCGTATTAATTATTTAATGTGGAGTTTTACATTATTGTTCAAGAAACAACTTATACAATCTAATTACGATGACATTGTGGCATTCACAACACACTTATATCAGCAGCCAACGTGTTGATGCATTTGCGTCGACGATACTATGAAATGCAAAAATTTTAAAACAATTTACTGTAAGATTTTCATCAATGTTTTTGATACTTTATATAAATGACATATTTCATAACACAAAACAATTAGCTGTGAAGTTTTGTGTCGGGAAATAAGCTTAACTGAGTGAAACATAATAAGTAGCAATTGTAGAATATCCCATTATCTGAAGATTTGTTTCTTGAACTCCTTTGACTATGCAAACAATTTCAATAAGTATTTCGCTAGAGTCTACTCGGAGGTTGTAGTAAGATTTACTTATAAAACTTGCTGAAAAATCAACCTAATTATACCAGTGTAAAATATTAATATTGAGAAATAACATTAGGTCGAATCAAAGGTTTTAAACATCTGGCCCATTCTCCGCTGTACCACTATATAGTACAGATTAAGTTATTTGATTATCGGCTTCGATTCCAAGGGTAGTTATTCTAGAATGAGCGTGGAGGTTATGGACATTGGCTGCACGAAGAGAGGACGGGCCGGGCCTCACGCAGCGGGCTGTGGAGCAGGAGGCGCGGGGCCCGCGGAGGGGTTAGGAGGTGCGGCGGCATCTGCCAGCCGCTGCTGTGCGTGGTGCCGCGCGCGGAACTCAGCCGCCTTCAACTGCTCCAGATGGAACTGCTGGCGTTCCGTAATCAGCTGCTGTCTCTGGTACTCGAGACCTAATGGCATCAACAAACAATAAAATTACCAATAGTACATAGCTAGTTGCAACCCATGAAAAATTCACGGAAGTAAACCAAATTCTACATTAAGTTTCATGGTTTGTTTGTTTAATGACATACAACAATACATAATAAGAACAAATTTCAAAATAATGCAGAAACGTTCTCGGGCATGCGAATCGTGTGCATTTCAAATTACTTTCGAAGAGAATCGAAGTACTAGTCTTGCTCTCTCGTACTAAAAATATTCTCATACTCTTTCTTTGACCACATATGGGTTTTTGCCTATTTACATTATATTTTAATAATTTAAATAAATGCTATAGAAAAGCAGTTAGAATGTCATTTTAAGTATCTCTTCAATTATGTCTATTTACAATCAAGTATCTTTATAATTATTCATAAAATAATTTAAACCTAAACCAGTGAATACCTTACATGAATTAAGAAACCACAAAAAATAAAAGGACAGCAAAATTTTATTTCATTTATAATATTAACCCGTCAACTGAGTTTATTTTTTGTTGTAAAATATAAAATCAAACACAATAAAAACACGTGGTAAGTCCATGCAACTCAAAACCTAAATATATTTAACATGGTACATAAAAGTGGCCATAGAATGTCACCCCCATTAGATGGTAATATTATAAAGGTCTCAGTGTAATATTTCATTCTAGCAGCTTACTGTTGCTTTCTTGGTACGAGGTAATGCTTCATAATACCCAGTTCAAAAAAAAATAATAACTTTGTTTGAGCAAAGAAAATTTAATAAAACATTATGTCATTAAAAGATTAACAACTCACCCTCGCGCTCCCTCTCCATGGTGGTCTCGAGCTCCTCGAAATGTCTCAGCTTGATCTCCAGCTTCTTCATCTGCGTCTCCACGAGCAGGGCCACCAGGGACTTGATCTTGCGCTCCTCCACGGCGGCCAGGTGCTTGGCCTTCACCGCGGCCGCTGCCAGAGCTGCAGCTGCCGCAGCTTGCATCTTGCCCTCTGCGGATACAGCAATACCATTATTAGAATCACCATAAAACTACCCGGTCACATTTTAAAAAATCATACAAATCACAGATCTTCTTTGCTAGTTTCAATCCAAGGGGTTGGCTTGCAGCAAAGTGTAACATTTTTTTTATACGAAGCCATTACTTGGTGGTTTGACACTTAGTATAAACCACTTTATTTGAGTAAGTAGCGCCAACCGGTTTCACTCTGTAGCGAACTTCCTCAGGGCTATACACAAAGTTTGTTTATAGCCCTGAGGAAGCTCGCTACAGAGTTAAACCGGTTGGCGCTACTTACTCAAATAAATGTGTTTAATTTTATTTGTAATATCCTTCATATTTTAGGTTATCTAATTTTTAATAAGTTAGGGCTCAAGTATAAACCACTTTATTTGAGTAACTAGCGCCAACCAGTTTCCCTCTGTAGCGAGCTTCCTCGGGGCTATACACAAAGTTTGTGTATAGCCCTGAGGAAGCTCGCTATAGAGTTAAACTGGTTGGCGCTAGTTACTCAAATAAAGTGGTTTATACTTGAGCCCTACTCAAATAAATGTGTTTAATTTTATTTGTAATATCCTTCATATTTTAGGTTATCTAATTTTTAATAAGTTAGGGCTCAAGTATAAACCACTTTATTTGAGTAACTAGCGCCAACCAGTTTCCCTCTGTAGCGAGCTTCCTCGGGGCTATACACAAAGTTTGTGTATAGCCCTGAGGAAGCTCGCTATAGAGTTAAACTGGTTGGCGCTAGTTACTCAAATAAAGTGGTTTATACTTGAGCCCTACTCAAACAAATGTGTTTAATTTTATTTGTAATATCCTTCATATTTTAGGTTATCTAATTTTTAATAAGTTAGGGCTCACCATCAACAGGGGGTGTGGCCTCCTGCTTGGGTGCCTCCTCACCCTCCACTTTGGGTGTGACAGCATCTTGAGGAGGCTTGTCTGTGGCGGGGGAGGTCGCCTCCCCACTGGGTGCTGCAGATTCTGCCCCCTCTTTCGGTGGCACTCCATCTGCGCCATCTTTCTTTTCTGCTAAAAAAAAACATTCATTAAAATTTTGAAAATTAATTATACAACATAATTGAATTCTACATACATTCTAACTAATTAACCATTACTGAATATCCGTAGGAGCGGGCAGAAAGAATGGACCACCACACTGCTTTTTCTGAGATACTTATCTCGTGCTAATTTACAAAATAAAATCTATTTTGAAAGTCACAACAAAAATAAAGTTGGGCACAAAAATCATTTGCAAGTTAAATAACCATAATAACGAGTCGATTGTAACACTCAACGGTGCCAACATCGGTTGGCGAAACAGCTGTCATGTGGTTCTGAATCATGGACTCTAAAAGAACAACAAAGAATCTACTGATTTGATAATAGAATACTTAGAATTATCCTGGGACCTAGACCCGGTGTTGCAGCGGGAACTTGGAGGCACAGGACCAACCAAGAGATTCGTATGATGACCTAGCAGCCCCTTATAACGAGCACCGTGAGAGCCGGTCGCCTAGCATAGATTCGGCACATATGCCGAGCCGAAGAGACCAGAACAATCAAGACCCTGTACGCGTCTAAACCGACTGGAGTAAGACCTCTAGGAAGGCCTAGACAGCGCCTAATGGACAATGTTCTGGCTGACCTGGCTAGGTTGGGCAAATCGGACTGCCGGGAGCAAAAGGCGCAGGATCGAGGAGCTTGGCGAGAAATCAACAGGCTAAAACTCTTCAAGAGTTGTATGGCCATAGGAAGTAAGTAAGTAAGAAGTAAGTATCATAACAGTGATGCAAGTTAAACAGTGTTTCCACAAGACATAGGATTATCTAATAAATAACCAATGTTATAATGACAACATTACCAGGATCTGTGCCCGCAATTCCACTAGCAGCCAGGGCAGCCGTGGGACCAACCTGGGCTGCAGCTCGAAGGTGCATATCCAACATGGCTGCCGGCACCTCATCCTAAAATTTATGTTTTTAATTACAATTTGGAAAATAAAATTATATTCAAAAACAAAATAAGTTTTTCATTCAATAACATGATAAAACTAACAAAACTAATTACCATCACGGACTCTCTCCGAAGGGGTAGACAGAAAGAATGGACTGCCACACTTTTTTTTCCTGACATACTTCTCTCGCTTCCTCAACATTCATACATCGTATCATGCACGCACGTTGATTTCTGACTCCTCACGTGGCCGACATTCAATATTTTATTTATTTGATCGTGTCACATTTTCCTCGGTCTTCCTCTATTTCTAGTTCCATTTACATCATTAACAAATACTTTTTTTAAGCATTCTTTCTTCATTCATTATTTCCGTGTATTCAAACCATCTTAATGTTCCTTTTATTGTATTGTTCATAACACTTTCATTCGCACCGCATTCACTTCTTATCATTCGTCACTCTATCATACACAGATTTTTCTCACATTCATCTAAAACATAGGTTTCCTATCTTTTCTGGGCCACCGCCCCCTTTACAAGAAAAATAAACATTCAACGCCCCCCTCCCATAAAAGTCATTCGAAATATGGTAAAATGATTACAATACAAACAATAACAAAATAAACCAATATTTAAGTTTCATTTGCTTTATTAGTACCTACGTGATTAGCGTGTTTTTTTTGTATTTTTAGACTATATCTTTTTATCTGCCCATGCTCTCTATTTTTTCTGGGTCTTCTACTGCCCCCCCTGAAAGTCTCAAACGCCCACAAGGGGCCGTTATTGCCCTTTTTGAGAACCTAGGATCTAAAAGATCTCATTTCTACCGCATTTATTCTACTTTCATTCTTCTTTTGCCAGTCCCATGCTTCGCTAAAAGAACACCAGTTTGCATTATAACATGTTTTACCTTGATATTGGCAAACTCATCCATGGCTGCTTGGGCTGCCGTCGCTGCTACTCGGGGGTCCACAACGGAGGCAAGGAAGGCCACAGCGCTGGTCACCGGGTTTCCAGAGCGGCTGAAGGCTATGGGCTGGTAGGCAAGAGGTCCCAGCACTCCACCTGCAAAGATTAATACAAGTAAAGTACCATATATTATTTACACCGTTCAAAGCACATATTTATACATTGTATAATGCAAGGATGTCAATTTCTCCAACAGACATTTAAAATTCGTAATCTGATTGTGCCACATTTTCTTCCGTCTTCCTCAATGCCTTCCACATAGTTGACATATGTATTCCTAACTACTGTTTCTACATTAATTATTTTCATATGTCCAAGCCATCTTAATGAATCTCATATTATTTTGTTTGTAAGACTTTCATTTGATAATTAATATGAATGAAAACATCTGTCTTTGTAGGACTTTTATTATATTTTAGATGGAATGACATGTTTCGCCCTTCTAAGGCATTATCAAATGTCATTTGATAATGTCAAATTTTTTACATCATTGTTCAGAAACAATAAACACTTTAATTTGAATTCACTCCCTATATCTGCATTCACCACATATTTGTCTATGAGTAAGTAGATTTTATATAAATAGATTTATTACATATTTGTCTATGAGATCTGATATTCTCCACATTTATTTAACTTTCATCCTTCCATGCCCATTTACATACATAAAGGTAGATACATAAACCATTTTCAATTGTATTTAATCTCTGGCATGTTTGATACATAAAATTATATTTTGGTTTGTTGGTTTAGCAGAGAATTTTGTGAAAAGACGAGTTCAGAAAATAAGTTTAATAATTCACTGTACAATATAATTGAATGACTCTGATAGTGAAAAAAATATATTTATAATGTCGAATCTAGCTCGACATAGGAGTTGGTGTAAGAAATACTATGACGAGTCACACCTTGAAATCATATTTGTCCTAACAATTTATGGACAAAAATGCAAGAGCTAACGCTTTCATTACAAAACATTTTCAAGTAATCAAGTGAAATCCTCAAATTATGTCTTGTTTAACCCCTCTAGGTATTTGAACGTAGGTGATACGTTCACTTTGACTGTACCATTCTGCGCTATCCCGTATCACGTACGCGCTTGAGAAAAAGCAATGTATCTAAAATGTACAAACTGTTAAGGATACGCGCGTGTGCCAACAACAATTGAGTACGAGTTTTCACAAATACGATAATTTTACTAGGCAGGCGAAGTGTGTGGTCGAGTCTTTGACATTTCGTAATTTAAAAAAATTTAATTAATATATAATTAAATTTAATTAAGAAAAAAACTGCTTTTTTGCATGTTTCTCGGAAAATTACCTGTAGGTAGGGCGGTTAAATAATAGAAAAAAAACTGATAGGAATTAAAAAAGTTCTTAATAAATAATCATAACTTATATTTTGTATATTATACACGTCAATGAGCATTCACAAAAACCATGTATGAGCTAGATGCATATTAAGCACTTAACGAGATTTCGGTAGTACGTGCCTAACGCGTACTTAGCAATCAGCGTGTAAAATACTTCATCTGTCCTACCTGCGGCATCAGAGTCCAGATAAGGATCTTCAATAGGCAGTCTCAGGAAGTGCAGTATGCACTCGTCCTGTGTCCTGGAGCCGACGTGCTGGCAAACTCTATTCCAGTCGTCCCTATACAACTCCAGGGCTTCGAGCAACAGGAGCGTCTCCTGCTCCGTCCAGGCCCGAGCACCCCCTTTGGTTCCGCCCCGAGGTCCACTGCGACCGTATCTAGAATAAACCAAGTTTAGAGTGATAGCAGAAACAATGTTTGAGATCAAAACAATATTTTAAGATTGAAGGATATTGAAAGAAGGGTTGGGGCAGGCAACAGAATAAATGGTGCACTTAAAATTGTCATCGCAAACAAAAGCCTATCCAAAAAAGCTAAGATGGCAGTTCACAATGGTGTTCTTGTGATGACCCTTATGTATGGAAGTGAAGCATGGAACTGGCAAAAGAAGGATGAAATTAGAATAAATGCAGTAGAAATGAGATATCTAAGACGAATGTGTGACAAATCTGTATATGATAGAATGACAAATGCAAGTATAAGAAGTGAATATGGTGCGAATGAAAGTGTTATGAACAAAATAAGGAAAGGGTCATTAAGATGGTTTGAACACATGGAAAGAATGAGTGAAGACAGAATGGTAAAGAAGGTATATGTAAACAGCGAGAACAGAGCTAGAAATAGAGGAAGGCCGAGGAAAACGTGGCACGATCAAATCAATCGAATATTGAATGTCGGTCACGTGAGGAGTCGGAAAAATCGACATGCGTGCATGACAAGATGTATGAGTGTAGAGGAAACGAGAGAAGTATGTCAGGACACAACAGTGTGGCGTTCCATTCTTTCTGCCTACCCCTCCGGGGAGACGGCGTGATGGTAAGTTAGTTAGTTAGTTATTTTTTCTCAGAAATCAAATTTCAGATTTAAAAAGGAATATTGGAGAAACACTTACTGATCGAGTTTAAGTCCAAACTGTCCGTTTATATCGACAGGTGGGATGGGGGCCCCTTCGGTCTTGATAACCGGAGGCTCTCCTTCTACTCGCGCCTGTGGGCTGTCCACTGATGCCAACTTCAAATCACCTTCGTTAAAAAAAAAAGAAGAAAGAAAAATATCATTAATCCAAAACATGAAGAGTTAGAGAATTAAAACTATAAATTTAAAAATATACAGATCATTCAAAATGGTAACTAACTAACTAACCATCACGCAGGCAGAGAGGATGGATCGCCACAATGCCCTGTCCTGGCATACCTCTCGGGCTTCCTCTACATTCATACATCATACCATGCACGCACGTCGATTATTCCGACTTCCAATGTGACCGCCTTTTAGTAATTGATTAATTTGGTCATGCCATGTTTTCTTTTTCGGTCGTCCTCGGATTCTTTTCCCACTCATGCTGCTTGTGTACAACTTTTTAACCATTCTACTCTCATTCATTCGTTCCATATGTCTAAACCATCTCAGGGATCCTTGTTTCATTTTATCCATTATGCAGTCATCTGCCTTACATTCATTTCTTATTTCATCGTTCGGTATTCTATCATATTCAAAATGATGATTATCAAAAATAGAAAAACAATACTGACCTGCTTACATATAATTAATTTAAATAAATTATTTTTTACTCTAGATGGAATTCCAAAATTACAATTTCTTGTTAATTAAAACAATTTACTTTTCTCAATATTTTTCAAAGATATGGTTAGTTATTTCCATAATTTATATTTAAAACGGGAAATATTTTTTTAATATGGCAACTATTGGATAGAAAACAAATGACAATCAAATCCAGATATAAATTAAAAATCATTATGTTCATACTGACATCTATTGATATTATCGTAAAGCTTAAACTTTTAGATGGTAAATTCTACCAGAAATAAAATGGCGGGAAACACTTTGAAACTGATTTTATCCCATGTGTACATATGTTTACTAATAGTCTGAAGATGCTAGGGATTAGTTTAATGATTGCATTAGCCTTAAAGGCTATGAGATTGTAATGTAAAATATGGTTGAAATTTTATTTGACAATATAACTCACCAACTGGAATGGGTTTGGCAGGCGATGGTTGGGTGTTCTTGGGCGGGTTGACCGGTTGCAGGCCCGAAGGTGTATCGGAGAGGACGTGAAAGTGAGAGGTTGGAGGGGGGCCCATGGCCGTCGGCCGCATGTCAGCGTCTATCTGCTCACATAAATAAACAGACAATATTAATTTGATACATATTTGAAAGTTAATAACTAGTACACTGGAATCCCTTTTTTACAATTTTGAAATAACATGATGCTACATTCCTTTATGTACTTACTACTCAGTACGTACTATGGGCAGATGTATGCAGAAAGCGGTGCAGGTTCGTCTATTATTTGATGATGTATAATCTTTGTTACGATTTTTATGAAATAATTTTAAAAATAAAATTAAGATATAATAACTAACTAACTAATCATCACGCTGTCTCTCCGGAGGGGTAAGCAGAAAGAATGGACCGCCACACTGTTCTATACTGACATAATTCTCTCGCACCTCTACATTCATACATCATGCACATGCGTCGATTTCTCTGACTCCTCACAAAACCGACATTTAATATTTGATTGATTTGATCGTGCCACGTTTTCCTCGGCCTTAGTCTATTTCTAGCTCCGTTCACGTCGTTTACATATACCTTCTTCACAATTCTGTCTTCACTCATTCCTTCCATATATCCAAACCATCTTAATGACTTTTCATTACTTTGTTCATAACACTTTCATTTGCACCGCATTCACTTCTTATATTCGCATTTGACACTCTATTATATACAGATTTACCACATATTCATCTTAGAGATCTCATTTCTACTGCATTTATTCTACTTTAATCATTATTTTGCTAGTTCCATGCTTCACTTCCAAACATAAGAGTCGGCACAAGAACACCATTATGCACTTAGCTTTTTTGGATAGGCTTTTGTTTGGGATGATAACTTTAAGTGCACCATTTACTCGTTTGCCTGCCCCAACCCTTTTTTTAATGTCCTTTTCCACTCTCTCATCTTTTGTAAACACACTTCCTAAAGTAATAAATAAAGATACAATAAACAATAATGAATTAATTTTTTTTTAAATCCTGGATTTATTTTTATACAAGGAAACCTATCCACCGAGCACTCCGGGCCACATGTCTAAACCCCGCATAAAACAGCCACCAATTGACATTTACAACAGACGTAAGAGGAATAGCCATTAGAGCTGAAGCTATAAACCAGAAGATCCAAGTGCAAATATTTTTATTTTATTTTAGTATATTTTTTTCCTGCTATTGCATGGAACGTATCGACCGTGTAAAAAGGGTATCCAGTGTACATAAAACTGCAAGGAATAAAATATTTAGGCAAATAATAAATATTTTTTCTGTATATTCTATATCTTTTTAACATCACAATTGTTGCTACCATCTAAAAAGAATTATGTGTACTAATACAGTTTTATACTACATTTTATAGTTTAATGAAAACTATGACAAAAATGATATGCATGAAATGAATTATGGTGATGGTAAGTATGTTAGAAAGGATTGTAGTGATGATTCTGACCTGATAGTTGAGTAGTCCCCACTGCTCCAGGAAGGCGTGCACCCTCATGATGGCGCACACGTCTCCCGCCAGGTTTCTGCGACATGCCGTGCTCGTCAGGTACTCGTTGGGATTCAGACGGTATGTGTCAATCATGAAGTTTCTAGAATATGATAATAAACTCTTACAAATTTAATTTATAATATTTTTTTATAACTGACACATGAAATATGCCAAATATTTTTTTTTTGCCATGCCTACACTAGAAGTGGAGGGAAAATTAAGTAATCTTTAATTATATTATTTAACATATTAATTCTTCTTCTTCTTTCCCCTTTACTCGGGGTCGGCTTTTCTTATCATTTGGCGCCAGGTATTTCTTTCGTAGGCAGCTTCCTCCTTAAGGTCTAGGGCCTTCATATCCCTCTGCACGTTCGTCAGCCAGATAGTTTGAGGTCTTCCTCTCCCTCTCCTACTAGTCACGGAAAGACACTTTTCCACGACATGGTCGTAAGGTCTCCTCATCACGTGACCATACCACCGGAGCCTTGTTTCTGACAACTTTTATCTAACATATTAATAATAATGATAAATTAGATGATTTATGATTCTTATGAATTCTTATGATTCATCTGAAGGGTGCTCTAGAAAGTTCTCCATGTACAACCTAGTTTAAAGTATACATACGAGGTCTGTTCAAAAAGTATCGCGAATTTTGTGTTTTTTCAAAAATTATTTATATATTCATGAATTTCTATTTTGTCCCCTTCAAAGTGATCCCAACCAGATATTATACACTTGTGCCAACGTTTTTTTCAATCCTCGAAGCACCCCAAAAAATCATTTTTTGTGATCTTGTTCAGCTCCTCCTTCGATGCCGTCTTTCTCTCCTCAATCGTAGCCTAGCGTCGTCCTTTCATGGGCCTCTTCAGTTTCGGGAACAAGAAAAAGTCACAGATATGTTTAAGTCCTCAGCAACTTCTCTAGCGGTGATTCGACGATTGGCCAATACTATGTTATTCACTTCATCAATGTTTTCGTCTGTTGTTGACGTGCTCGGGCGTCCGGCAGGCTCTTTTTCGTTCACATCTTCTCGGTCCTCTGACAACATTTTGTACCACCGATAAACGTTGCTTTGGTCCAAGATAGCTTCACCATATGCCACAGTCAACATTCGGAATGCGTCCGGGGACTTAATTTTGCTTTTCACTCAAAATTTGATACAGATTCTTTGATCCATTTTTTTGGAGTGGGCAAAAATCGAAGACGAGCCAAAACACGTGCAAGCAAAGTGGCTCTCAAAAATTAACTGAACATTCAAACTGGCCGAACTCATCGGCATAAGTGAGAGACATGAGTACCAACATAACGCCACAAAAAAATCAAAAATCGAATATACGTAACCGGCGGAAATTCAAAATTCGCGATACTTTTTGAACATACCTCGTATATTTAATACGAGGGCTGCACCTGATGCAGTCTATCAATACAGTGAAACTCGGATTTTACGTCCCCGTATTTAAAGTTTTCCCGTCAATTGCGTTTAATTATTTCAATCCCGTTATATTTCAGTACATTTTTTACCCGCTTTTAGGTTTTTTTATCCTACAATTTACATCGAAAATATGTGAGTAACGCGCGCTTGACAATGAGTTGGCGCATCGTTTTGCCGTGATTGGTCAGCGAGCGGATTGGTCGGCATAGAGCGCGCAACGTGGTGATTGGCCGACATCTTTAATTTTCGCCAGTTAACATCTGTCCTTCTGTCATTCGGTTTTCGACTCGATTTGTAACGCTTCGTTCTTTTTGACATTATTCGCGATCATCATTTACAAACAGTTTTTACTTTTTTTTTTTTTTTTTTTGTCAAGTTAATTAAAACATTTTCTTCCTTTTTGCAATGGTTTCATTTTGGTTCACGCTTTTCGCAAACTAATCTAGGTGATTTAAAAAATATACATAAATTTTGTTTTTTTCAATACCCCTCCATGGGTTACATTTTGGTTCACAAATCTACGTGATTTAAATTTTTTTTTTAATTAAATGGTGTTTTTTTCAATACCCCCCCATTTACATTTTCCCTCCATTTACGTTTTTTTATAAAATAGGGGTTTCACTGTAATATAATGTTCAAATACAACAAACCTGTAGGCAAGATATATTTCAGGAGTTTTCGACTTGTTTTTCCCATTGAAAAATTCAGGCATGGCTCTTTTCTCAATGGTGTGAATGGAATTGTAGTCAAACCAGGCGGAGTACGACGGGACAATGATGTGGTGAGTCTGCTCGGTGACATTGTCTTCAAGATCATCTTTAGAGATGAAGTCCTACAACAAAATCAAAAGGAGTCAATTTATAATGATGTCACCAGTTTGTCAATGCCAGCGAGACTGGCGAAACCGGTCGCTGTCGAAATAAAGACAAAAGTGGAAGTAGTTAAAAAAACATTGGTTTATTTAATTATTATTTCGAGGGTGTGTTTATTGATTCTTTGATATGCAAGGAAGGTTTTGATGTAATCAATTATTGATATAATGATTTGTTTTGGGCGAAAATATATTTTTAACGTTGACATTTTATTCAAAACACGTCAATGAAAAATATGTCGCGTAGCAATGACATATAGTCATGTTTGTTTAGCAGTCTAATGGTTAAGGGTTCAACATATTGATTTTTTGTGTTGAAATCTGAAACATTTATAATACCTGTGTGTTAGTATCACTGGCCTTGCCCTGCGAGTCCTCCTGACTGTCGGGTGGGGCCACAGGACTAGGGGGTGCTGGTGGTGCAGGGGTAGCTGCAGCAGCAGGGGTAGGCGGCGCCGGAGAGGGAGGTGCGGGTGGCGGAGTGGGCGAGGGCGGAGTGGGCTCCGCCACCGGCTCCTCAGCCGCCTCCCTGGAGGCTGTGTCTTCACTTTCCACGCTTGCACCGCCATCCCCACGGCTCGCGCGGACATTGCGGCTGAAGTAAAAATAAATAAGGCATCAACATCATCAGTCATTAGTCGTCCACTGTTGGACATAGGCCTCCCTTCCCAACTACCATGATTCTCTATCCCTCGCTTCTCTGTGCCGTTAACCTCCTACCACTCGTTTGATGTCATCAGACCATCTTGCTTGTGGTCTGCTCGGATTTCTGTGGCAGGGTTCCCAGTCACTACTCCAGGGTGTGTTTGTGGCCACGTTTTAGTATTTAATTAGTTTGGTCATGTCATGTTGTCCTCGGCTACTTTTCCATTCACACTATTTAAATACAACTTTTTAACCATTCTTCTTTCATCCATTTGTTCCATATCTAAAATTTTACTCTCTACGAATCTAGATTATCCAATTAAAAATTGACATTAAATTTACATGAAGCAAAACCTAAGGTTTATAATTGTGATCAACTATAAATTGATTTTATCAAGAATTAAACATTGAATAATATATAATAAATACACAATGTCATGCAGTCGAGACAGGATGGACTCGCAGGTCACTTGGCATTCATAACCATGTGTCGATCATTAAAATCTAAATATTTGTATTTATTTAAAGATATTATTACCTTTTCCTCTTTCCTTGTTTAACAGGGGGCGGAGACGGAGACCGCTTCCTCTTGTTCTTTTTAGTCTTGACGCTACTCGTCTCCGATGAACTTCCTGACTGCATCATATCCTCGACAGAAAGTCTCAGTTTGTGTACCTGTTAAAATATTAAAAAATAAACAAAAAATATTTAATTAGATAAAAATTATGATATGGTATATAGAATACTGTTTTTGGAAACATACCTTCTTTTTCCCATTTTGGTCCACCTCATAGTCTTCTTCATTCATCCATTCGTTATACTGGGAGAGCTCTGTGGCCCAGGAGGCTGACACTCGCCACGGTTCAGAGCGGTTGAAATGGGCATCGAAGGCAGGACTCTCAGGAGCGTCAACCTGAACATGGAATAATAATTTGAACTAATCAAAATAAACCAAAACTCTTTCAAACCCGTAATTAATTAATAATAAGAATATTTGACAGTAATTTTTTTTATTAAATCAATGAATTTTTTTATGAATTCAAATTGTTTTTTCCACTTTAGAGTTTATTTTTCTCAACATGTTTTGAAGGTTTTACACCTTAATTCACCGAAAGAACGATATAAACAATTATTGTTCTCCCGAAGATGAAAATGTAAAATCTTTGAAACATGCCGAGACAAATAAACTAAAAAGTGTAATAAAACTGTGTTTTAATTAAAAAAAAAACATGTCATTATGGAATTCTTATTATAATTATTATTCTTATTACTTTCTACAATTTTTTTTGTACCCAAGAATAAACAAACAAACAAACAGCCATCGCGCCGTTTCTCCGCAAGGGTAGGCAGAGAGAATGAAAGAATAAAAGGAACCAATAAAATAATATTAATTGAATAAATATGCAAAATATAAATTACTGGTCTACAAAAAGTTACAATAAATATATAAAAAACATAAATCTAAAATAATTCCTTACATAATTTTTTTTAAAGTATTATTTTATACAAAATGATTTAAAATAAATTAATATCAGTATTAGGTTACATTAACATCAATGATTCATAGACAATAAAAAATATAATAATTATAAAAATTTAAATAATATATTGTTTATTTGGGGCAAACCTTTTTTCAAATGGGGCATTTGAAAGAGAGATGAATCACCTGTATGTCCACGTTGATCCAGGAGTCGTGGCTGTCAGGGAAGTAGTACCAGTGCATGAGGGTGTGGCGACCCTTCTTCAGCACGGGCCGGGCATACTCCTCTTCCAGGGGATCCACCACAGGGTAAATTATGTGTGTGGCGTCATCTTCATCCTCTGTAAAAACAAATACCACCATTCTTATTTCAAGTCCAGCGGTGTGCAACATTAGGCAAAATTTTAAAGGGTTTCTAAGATATTTATTATTAATATAATGAGTTTTCATCAATAATAATTTTTTTCTTTATTACAATTTATTTGCATTGAACACAGTTCCCTCCAATCATTTCCAAATTAATAAATGGCACACATTAGAGGTAGACTTTTGCAAATCAGTCTTCTTCAGCTTATCTCCATCCACTGCTGGATGTAAGCCTCTCCACCCCCACACCATTCCTCTCGGTCTCTCGCCAGTGTTCTCCAGGCCCTTCCCACCGTCCGCATGTCATCACTCCACCTGTAGGCTGGCTCCCGACAGTTCTCCGGCCAAACCTTGGCCTCCATTCAGTAACCCTCTGGCTCCCATCTTCCATCATCCCCTTGGCACACATGTCCAGCCCATTTGCCACTTTATCCTGGCAATGTGTATCCCCTATATTATTGGGGTGTCTTCTAATCTCCACGTTGAGTATATGGTCTCTAAGCAAGATATCCAACATCGATCTTTCCATGGCCCGTTGTGTGATTTTAATTTTGTGCATTACTTCTTTAGTTAGTGTCCATGTCTCGCATCCATAGATCATCAGAGATAACGCATACTGCTCCGTCATTTTTGTTTTTAAATTTTGTGCAAAGCACTATTAAAATAATAGTGAATCTAGCCTATACGAACAAGTAAAAGAGAAAGAGATCTGTTAGACGGTCCGCATGGTGTCCCTTTCACTCTTAAACAAAATATGTAATTAGTTTTTAAAATTAATTTCAAACTAACCACAAATCTCTCCCTGATGAGCCACGATGATGTCCCTCACCCGGGCAGCTGTGGACCGATCCACATCAGAGCGGATGAATACACTCGGCAAGCGAAGACACTCATTTTCCAGCAGGGCGCTCTCTATCTCCATCATCAGCTGGATGTTCAGGTCCTTGCGAGAGGGGTTCTAATATCGAGACAAGAGGACACAGAAAAATCTAATTCATTATAAAAGTCATTTTGAATTATACTAAATGGTCAAATAAATAGTTTTAATAAAGTAGATTGTGCTAAACAGGGACATTGCAGATGTATTGATGAAAGCGAGTAAAATTATCTGTGTTTTGTCTCACTTCAATGGAATCCAATGTGTTTGAAAATAGACACTTAATTTTGTATTATTAAAATAAAACAAAAAAATTTATGGAAGTAACCAGAAATCACAAAGAGAAAAAATAAAGAAAACAATAAAAAATAAAAAATTCAGTAACATTGCTAGCAGAAATATACATACAGCGTTCTGAAAGTAATTCTATATCCTTAAAGATAATTGATCTATAAATAATTCAAAGATATTTTTATTAAATGTAATACCATACAGTCAGAAAATACCTTTAACAAATAGGCAAGATTAAAAAAATATATAAAATATATTTTACTTGAGTAATGAATTATATTATATTGAATTGAATTAAATTATATTGAAACTTGTATTATACAGGTTTTTATGATCGACATGTAAGGCATTGCTAGAACATTTATATATAAATTTCATATATTTAATAATGCCCTCACAAAGCGAAATACAAAAAACCTTTTGAAAACATAAATATTAAAATATCTGAACCAATTCATCAAAAAAATATATGATAATACTATGAACCCTTTAAGAGCAAAAAGTCAGATTAAAATATATATTTATAAAAAAAAAATTATATCTTTTTGACATTTTTTTTTATCAGAGTACTGTAAAACCTTGATATAACGGAATAATTTGGGGTAGCGGGTCTCCGTTAAAGCCGAAAGTCCGTTATATAAAAATAGGCTTAAAATGAATAAAAAAAATAAAAAAATTTAATATGTTTACTGTATTTAGATATAAATAAACAATACAAAACCCAAACAAAATTCTATTTATTGTCTTCGGACACTCGTCATGAAGTGACATTGGTGTTTAATATCGACGCGCTTGCTTTTGGTAATCCTGCTTTGAAAAAGCTTTGAAGTTTTGTTTGCACCCCTTGAAGTTGGCTGTTTTGTTTTAAAATCTACTCTCTAAAATTACGAAAATGCGTTTAACGTTTTTAATTTGTTTACATTTGACCGGATTTTTTGTGTTGTATCCAAATTTTGTTAAATAGAGGTCCGTTATATCGAGGTTTGACTGTATTATCTCTAATTACAAATATTTTCTCTATTTTAATGTAATAAAGGGTTAATAAAAAGATATTTAATTATTTTACTAAAACAATGAAATATCAAAAGGACATTTTGTTTTAAAAAAAACAGTCAAATAAAAACACTGAATGCAAGTATACACAATTAATCCAGCATTTAGGATATACAACTACTTTCAAACCCCCTGTATGTACCTGTACACAAACAATACACCCTGTCTATCACTAGTCATATTGTGTGAAGTGAGATGTGCATGATGTAAAGACTTTCAGTTTTCAATGACGAGCCTAGATCACAAAACTAACACTGCTACACAAAAAAAAATATCTAAAAACAAAAGCGTGTTCAATATATTCAAACGTGAGTGTGGTGGCTTTTAAAAATGTTGGTGGAAAAAAATATTATAAACAATCTAGACAAGTATACGAAATGTTTGTTTTTTTAAAAACTATCATGAAATGGAGAAACGTGTGTAAAATATTATCAAAGATTAATCGGGCTGCTTGAAGGGCACGATATAGAGAAACAAGCACATGCATAGATAGCTTGGATCGAATTTACAAAACCTGTGTCAGGCCCGTTATTATATATGGTATAGACAGCGGCTACTCCCATAGAAGCCCAGAAGCCCGGATTGTGTAAGAGATTTTGAATCAAAACCTCTTCTGGCTTACAGAGGTTCAGTTCTCGTGACTTTTCCTCTTAAGTCTGATGGGAACATTGTTGAAACGTGATTTGGTGGGTTGTTGGTTTATGCGGGGGCATGATTACTTAGATTTGGGGGTTTTGATTCAAAATTTCTTACGCAAACGGGTTTCTATGGGCGTACCGCCACTGGGTATAGACACTAGAGCTGACACGGTTGGAATCAAAAGCCTTCGGACGTCTGAGATGAGAGTGCTGCGAAATATAGCAGGGAGGGGTCTCAGGAAGGGTTAGAAACTCTGAAATAAGAGAGACCTGACAAATGGAAAACATTGTGAGATGGGATAGGAAAAGATGGCGATACTGGAGAGACCGCGTGGATAGGATGGGCAATGCAAGAATTCTCCATATGGTTGCCCACAATATACCCGTGGGACATTGCCCACTTTGAAGACTGCTAAAAGATGGAAAGATAGCTAGTGTTCCACATTCCAAGAGGATGACCCCCATTAAAGAACGGATCAATGATCTAGAGAAAGATGAAGAAGATCGATTGATTTCTCGGACTTTGTGTACTGTTGTATCTTCTGAGAAATTGAAAGTGTAATGAAAAATAAAATAAAAACAGGACATTAAATTATCTTTTTAACCAAGATTTTCCAAGCACTTGATTGACTGATACAACTGTGATGTGAAAATATACTAATGTGATGTAAATTCTGGTATGTAAAAAAAAGTTATTCAAAATCATAAAACGGTGATAATATTAAACTTTTATAAATTAACATAAAAAGAATTTAGACAGCTTCCAATATTAAATTTAATCAAAACATAAAATGTGATAACATAGGTTCCCAGTCTTTTTTGGCTTACAATTTTTTTTTATGGCAAAACAGGATGGGAACCAACTGATTAGAATAAAATATACCTAATTGACCATCATGCTGTCTCTCCAAAGGGGTAAGCAAAGCAGAAAGAATGAACTGCCACACTGTTCATGCTTCCTCAACATTCATACATCGGGTCATGTACGCATGTCGATTTCTCTGACTCCTAACTTGGATGAAATTTAATATTTGTTTCATTTGATCGTGCCACGTTTTCCTCTATGTCTAGTTCCGTTTACGTCATTTACATATACTTACTTTACCATTCTTTCTTCATTCAATCTTACCATGTGTTCATAACACTTTCATTCGCACTGTATTCACTTCTGATATTTGCATTTGACACTTAATTATACCACACAATTGTCTCAGAGGTCTCATTTCTACTGCATTTATTCTGCTTTCATCCTTATTTTATCAGTTAAATGCTTCACTTCCATACATAAGGGTCGGTACAAGAACACCATTGGTTGCCGTCTTGGCTTTTTAGATACATTAAATAGATAGACTAAAATAAATAACTGAATAAATTATATTACAAATATATAAAAAAATTATAAAAGATAATTTTTTTTTTTTGGGTACATTAATAATTGAATGTGAATTGTGTATAGTAAAATGATATATGGGTAAATTATTTAAAGAATATAATTATATTTTTGTTATATTAATTGATTATGGACAAAACATTGTAATAACGATAAATCCCCAAGCAAAATGCACACTACCATTTTTTTTAAATCACAAGTGTTAGCACAAAACAGTATAATTCCATAGTATTAGAGACAAACAAAAATCACTTACTCAGACGCAAGCAACGGGATATTTGTGGTTATCTTAAACGCTGTACGGGGACAAAACAAACATTTGCTGGATATGAAATGGTTAAAGCATCAGAAAAGTTCAAAGTTGACAAATTACGCATTAGAAAAAACACTTTCAGTACCAAATAGGTGTCCAATAACTATACAAAAATCAGTGACCCTTAGAATGAGTCTATTTGCAATTTTTCTGAACATGCGTAGATTTTTACGGTTGTAAGCAATGTTTTTTTGTGGTCTTGGGTATATTCATGTAAATTGTCTTCATCGAATAACGTTTCGGAGATCATTACAGTCTCCTCCAGGGAAGTTCAGGGGTAAGATAAGTTACGTGGATATGGATTCACCCGAGAGTTTTACATCATTATTCAAGAGACAATAAAATAGGTTTCATTATATTTTATGTTCTTTCATCTTGCTATTAAATTCTTAATTTTGATAATGTTCTAATCATGGCAAAACAAATGTTTTCCTCATATCAAAATACCTTGATAATTATGCAATTTCCTCTTTTGACATTTCTTCACTTATTTTTTGTTTTATTTTTGTGAGTGTTCATGAATTCACTTTCTTTTTGTTCTGTTTAGAAGGTGTTCATGATTTCACATTATTTTTAGTTCTAAATAGGATTAATCATTTTATATTCTTTATTTTACATATTAACCTGTTCGGTGGTGAGTTTTTTTGAACTCAACAATATAATAAGAACTCAATGCCAAATTTTGGAATACGAAATTAGAATACATTTTTATTCAGGAACTACCATAAAAAATTATATCTGTCTATCAGAACAGATTATTAATTTATTTAACACAATTGGAATTATGTCAAGATAAATGTGAAGTAAACAATCTTCTTTTCTTTTCACATAAAATTATCAAACTTTAAAAAAAGTTGACAAGCAACAGGAGAGTGATGACGTCACGGAATATTTAAAATGTGAATTACCCCGTAGGAAGTAGAAATTTAATAACAAAATATTTTTAAACGCAACCGTACCTGTATGACAACCCAACAAGCTATCATGTTCCAGAATAGATGCAATTAATAATGAGTCAAAGATTAAGGTTATATATAACATTAAGGCTAATTGAATTGTCATATTTTATTTTGCTGATTATTGGACACACCCATCAGGTACTGAGCCATTTACTTTGTATTTTGTGAGTAACAAATTTCACCCAGTAAGGGCAAAATCGAATATCTCATTTGACATTTTATAATGCCCAAGCAATATGAAACGTGTCACCCTCTTAAGAATTTTGAGAATATTTAATATGGAGTTTTATACCATTGATCATGCAATAATAAACAAAATATTTTACACTGAATCAATTTATTTAATTTGAGTTTATTAATTGGCTGAATATTGTCAGTATACTGTATTATGTTTAATAATAATGAAATAAAACAATGTTTTTCAACTACTTCCGCTTTTGTCTTTATTTCGACAGCGACCGGTTTCGCTAGGCTCGCTGACATCGACTGACTGATCATGCAATTAATAAGATTAAGGTAAGGTCGCTTCCAGCGACCAGTCTGTCGATGGCAGCGAGCCTGGCGAAACGGGTCGCTGTCGAAATAAAGACAAAAGTGGAGGTAATTGAAAAACATTGTAAAAACTAAATAACTAACCATCACGCAGTCTCTCCGAAGGGGTAGGCAGAAAGAATGGACCGCCACACTTTTTTTCCTGACATATTTCTCTCGCTTCCTCAACATTCATACATCGTGTCATGCATGCACGTCGATTTCTCTGACTCCTCACATGGCCGACATTCAATATTTGATTTATTTGATCATGCCACGTTTTCTCGGTCTTCCTGCATTTCTGGTTCCATTTACATCATTAACATATAATTTTATTACCATTCTTTCTTTCCATTTGTCCAAACCATCTTAATAATCCTTTCATTATTTTGTTCATAACACCATCATTCGCACCGCATTCACTTCTTATATTTTCATTCGACACTATCATACACAGAGTATCCACACATTCGTCTAAGAGATCTCATTTCTAATACATTTATTCTACTTTCATCCTTCTATATTTACATTGTTTTATTTCATTATTATTCAAAATTTGATTTGATTATCTTAAAATATGTTTTTTTGAATGTATACAAATACTTGTAGACAAATACTGGATTTTTACCCATTGCGGGTTAATCATTTTTAAGGATTAATTGTATCTCAATAGAGACGAAGACCTGTAAACGCCTCGACTTCCATATCGTCACCCCAGAGCAATAGTGAGATAAACCAGTGCCATCTTGACATTATAACAAGCCGTAATGTTCCTTTGATATTGTTTATGGTTTGACTTGGTGGAGGCCTTGCACTTATTTCCCATTTAGTCTCCTAGGCCCTAGGAGACTCAAATAAGTGCAAGGCCTCCACCAAGTCAAACCATAAACAATATCAAAGGAACATTACGGCTTGTTATAATGTCAAGATGGCACTGGTTTATCTCAGTATTGCTCTGGGGTGACGATATTCTGTTTCCAAAAAAAATTACATTTAAGTCTATTTCAGTGTGTGTTTCAAAACACGCAGTTGTCACAACACTTAAAGTCGATTTAGCCAATTTAGGTACTGGCAAAACACTTTTAACGACTTGAAGATTTCCCACAGTGATATGACTTAATATGTTTTGCCAGTATACAGATTATGTATTAATATCATCTTGACAAAGTCATAAAACTTTACAATTTATCAATAATATTATAATATGACATGTAACTTAATCCCAAGCAACATAAAATATATAATCTTTACATAAATAAATGATTCTTAATTTGAATAATCGCGATTAAATTCAACTTTCAACTTTTTCTGATTGCAAGAGGTATGAAAATAACAAAATTGTTAACATTGTTAAATAAATATCCAACGTGCGATATGGCAAGTGCAAAACGATTATTGCTTCATCATAGATATGACATGATTGCTCTAAGAACCTATTCCTACTGTATCAGTTTCATGTTCTACTCTAAAATAATAAAAGATATAGAAACATCTAATAGAAGGTGATTTAAATAGCTTTTTTTTATAATATAACTCCGGTGTGTTTCCTGCCTAAATAGCGAACCTTATTCCAATGTTTCCTGAACTTTTTTAAGAAATTATAATTCAGAGATACATTGAAAATATAACATAAACATTTTGATACTATTAATTTTTTACAATCTTCAGATTTTTAAATAAATATCCTACGGTAGCTGATTTATTTAAATAAGTTATTATAAGTACATTTTCAAAGAAAGCTCTTGATTTGTCCTACAAAACTTTAAAAATAAATTAAAACACAACATCACATTATATTGTTTTTTTAACAATACCAATGAGCTGATTTCGCTTCAAGCAGAGCTTCATCCGGGTAACAAAACAAAATTTCTAAACTCTAATTTATATGAATGAAAATGTCTGTTTTCTAGAATTATTATATTTTATGAGAAAGACATGTTTAGCCTTACTAAGGCAATATCAAATGTCATTTGGGAATGCCTTAGCATGACAAAAGATGTCATTTCAATACACATTCATTATTTAATTATTATTATTATTATTACTTTGTTGAATCGCTCTTTACATCATGACGGCGTGAGCCAAATCGATGTAGAGGGTATTATAGCTATCATAGTGATTCTCGTGACATGTGATAGGTAGCTAATCTCTCGCCATTTTATCATCACGTTAATTCTACACCAGATCAAAGACAGTGTGACAATCACACTGCCCTCGCCGGGAATCGAACCCGGAACCTTTGGGGTGGCAGTCAATGCACTTACCACTCGGCCACGAGTTTATAGTTGAACATAATTGTTCAAGAAGAAATAAATATTTTCTAAACTCTTTTGTTTTGTTACCCTGATGAAGCATGAAACCGATTGGTAGTGTTAAAAAAAATAAAGGAATGTGGTGTTTTGTGTTTTAATTTATTTGTATTATAACTATTTTAATATTTGAAAAAATAAAGAAACCAATAAAAATGTGTAAAAATATAAATTGGTGTACTAAATAAATTCTAATGTGTAGTTAATTAAAATTATTGCATATTTGACTATGTTTGATTGTGCCTAAAATCTAAATGTGAGCATCACCGTGAAGTTGGCTAGAGAATAAGAGTGTTGCATTGCCATATCGCCGTTGGTAATAGAAGCATCACACAGTTGTAGCCGTGTGAGTGAAGTGTGGAGGTGGGCGGTGAAGAGGCGACACGAACACTCGGGATGCATACCTTACCAACCTGGAAATCGAACTTTCTCCACCGCTGTTCCGCCTTGTAGCGGAACATGGTGGCTAGTATGTGGCACAGGGCGCCCCCTGGCTTCATGTCCAGGAAACATTTTATCTGCGGGCAAAAAAAACATACAATTAGACAGATACAAGGTTACACATAATCCTTAATAATTTGAATTTAGATATTCGATGATGAAAAAATAATTATTTAAACCTTTCAAAGGGATTTCATATATAAATTTGGAGAGGCTTTTGTTTGCGATGACAACTTTAAGTGCAAGAAAAAAGCTAAGATGGCAATGCATAATGGTGTTATTGTGCTGACCCTTATGTATGGAAGTGATGCATGGAATTGGCAAAAGAAGGATGAAAGTAAAATAAATGCAGTAGAAATGAGATCTCTAAGACGAATGTGTGGTAAATCTGTATATGATAGAGTGTCAAATGCAAGTATATGAAGTGAATGCGGTGCGAATGAAAGTGTTATGAACAAAATAATGAAAGGGTCATTAAGATGTTTGGACACATGGAAAGAATGAGTGAAGAAGATATATGTGAACGACGTGAACGGAGCTAGAAATAGAGGAAGACCGAGGGAAACATGGCACGATCAAATCAATCAAATATTAAATGTCAGTCACGTGAGGAGTCGGAGAAATCGACGTGCGTGCATGACAAGATGTATGAATGTAGAGGAAGCGAGAGAAGTATGTCAGGACAGAACAGTGTGGCGTTCCATTCTTTCTGCCTACCCGTCCGGAGAGACGGCGGGATGGTTAGTTAGTTAGTTAGTTTAACTAGTCGATTATTTTTTTTTTAAATTATGCCAAATTTTAAAAGCTTTAATTTAAGTTTATTTTTTCAGTCAATAAATTAACAGCATATTCATTATAAAATATGTGCTCAACTAATTAACATTTTGATATAAAAATCTACAAAAGAAAATTCGCTTAGATAATTGATAAAATATAATTGAAGCACAAATAAGATTACACTAACCGTATGACGTAAATATTGCAATTCGTAATGCTTAAAAAATCACAATTGGCATTTTGATCTAAATTTCTAAGGAAATTTTAACTTAGAGATTACATATAAATGGGGAAAATATTTTTTCCCTACTGAAATGAATATTTAATGTAATACGGTATAATTCGAAATATAAAAAGTTAATGTCATTTTTTTAAACGTATTGTGGTATATACGGCTAACGTTTTTTTTTTTTTTTGATAACTCTAAAAATGTGAAAATGTTTATTCAAACGTATTAAACACACGGAAAGTGTATTATACATTATACGGAAAGCATATGATATACATTAATCGTATAGTATACTGATAAATAAAAATACGAAAATTTAGTATATACGGAAAAACTACAAAAATCTCAAAATTTGGTATTTTATACAAAATGGGACTTTACCCGGAAAATGTATTTTATACAGAAAGCGTATTATATGCATAAATCATATCCTATATGGAAAGCGTACTTTTATTCTATACAAAAAACATCGTATTTTATTAGGAAAGCGTACTGGTATTCTATACAAAATACGAGTACGTTTCTATGAAAAATCGTATTCTATACGGAAAGCGTATTATATGCATAAATCGTATTCTATTTGGAAAGCGTACATGTATTGTATACAAAAAACGTCGTATTTTATTCGGAAAGCGTACTGGTATTCTATACAAAATACGTTTCTATGAAAAATCGTATTCTATACGGAAAGCGTATTATATGCATAAATCGTATCCTATTTGGAAAGCGTACTTGTATTCTATACAAAAAACGTCGTATTTTATTCGGAAAGCGTACTGGTATTCTATACAAAAAACGTCGTATTTTATTCGGAAAGCGTACTGGTATTCTATACAAAATACGTTTCTATGAAAAATCGTATTCTATACGGAAAGCGTATTATATGCATAAATCGTATCCTATTTGGAAAGCGTACTTGTATTCTATACAAAAAACGTCGTATTTTATTCGGAAAGCGTACTGGTATTCTATACAAAAAACGTTTCTATGAAAAATCGTATGAAAAATCTATTCTATACGGAAAGCGTATTATATGCATAAATCGTATCCTATTTGGAAAGCGTACTTGCATTCTATAAAAAAAAAACGTCGTATTTTATTAGGAAAGGGTACTGGTATTCTATACAAAAAACGTTTCTATGAAAAATCGTATTCTGTAGGGAAAGCGTACTACAAGTATATGTATAAACCATATCCTATTTAGAAAGCGTACTTGTATTATATACAATAAATGTCGTATTTCATTAGGAAAGCGTACTGGTATTCCATACAAAATACGTTTCTATGAAATATCTTCTATACGGAAAGCGTATATGCATCAATAATATCCTATTCGGAAAGCGTACTTGTATTCTATACAAAATACGTTTCTATGAAAAATCGTATTCTATACAGAAAGCGTATTCATATTAGCTTTAAGAATGTACGAGAATCATAAAATAAAAATAATCGTATTGTGGAATAATCGAAATATAGAACGCATGGTTTGGGCATACTTCACTGAAACCGCATACATTTATAATGAAAATGCGTACATATATTAAAATTCACAAAAAAAATAGCGTCACGAATATTCGCCGAACATTCGACAGAACGCTCGGCCGCGTGTGCGGGAGCCGCGCAAGACTATGGATTAAAAGAATATTCGCGGGCCGGACAAAGCAACGAGTCGCTCGACTGCCATGCCCATGAGAGCCGAGGCGGTTCCATATAAATAGGTGATTCGCTCCGCGGACAATCAGTTTGACGGTGATCGCCTGCCGACATGTTGTCGTATTGTCTTGTTATCGGGCTAGTGTGGTGCGCCACCGCGCAACCGCCCCCGGCTGTGTTTGAACAGGTAAATATGGCAATCGCACATAAAACCGACCATACAAACGCGCAATAACACTCGTAAATCCCCCACCAGACCCTAGGGATGTGATTACACGAAAAAAAAAATCGATCTAAAAAAAACAACCTTCGAATAACAGTGCAGAACAACAGGAAAAATGTTTTTATTTATTTACTTATTACAAATATTATTTACCACTAAAAATCAAACGAGTCAATGTGATTGTGTTAATAAATCAGTTGTGCCTACAATATAAATTTCCAGTGTTTTGAAAAATTTTGTAAATTAAATTATTATTCTCGTTTTTAGTGCGATTTTCCACGAATTTAGACAATACAAATTGGTCAAAACGACTGTTAATAAGCAATCGTGGTGCTTGCAAAAATCGTAACGCGAATCGACAAAAAATCGTAATGCGATACGACAATATCAGCAAAAATCGTAATGCGAAACGACAATTTCAGCAAAAATAGTAATGAAAATTGACAATATCAGCAAAAATCGTAATGCGAAACGACAATATCAGCAAAAATCGTAATGAAAATTGACAATATCAGCAAAAATCGTAATGCTAAACGACAATATCAGCAAAAATCGTAATGCGAAACGACAATATCAGCAAAACTCGTAATGAAAATTGACAATATCAGCAAAAATCGTAATGCTAAACGACAATATCAGCAAAAATCGTAATGCGAAACGACAATATCAGCAAAAATCGTAATGAAAATTGACAATATCAGCAAAAATCGTAATGCGAAACGACAATATCAGCAAAAATCGTAATGCGAAACGACAATATCAGCAAAAATCGTAATGCAAATCGACAATATCATCAAAAATCGTAATGCTAAACGACAATATCAGACGTAGTTCTAGAATCAAAACCGATTTAATTTTGGTCGACAACTAAAATGCAAAAGCTTCCATACAAAAATAGAAATAAAAAGTAGAAAGCAAATTGCCTATTACAGACATTATCTTAGATTTTAGAATCGTTTAAATACTGAGATATTTTCAACCCTAAAATCGAAACACTAACTTTCAGGACAAATTTCGCAAGTAATACGATAATCGTACACCACCCGTAAGTCGATATGAGCGGGTTGAGATAAATTGAGCAAGCTACATAACTTGCAGAAGTACTATATTTACTAAGTGATTTTTTTTTTGCTAATGAACGCTTGGCTTTACAATCTAGACTTTCGAGCATCTGTGAATAATATCACAACTAAAAACGTTGTTTTATATAGCTCATAAGACAGATTTCTTTGGTCACTCTTTTAGCGATTTCGTATCTTTCATTCTGGCTGTCCTTCGATCGCCGGCGTTCCTGAAAATATGACCTACCCATCTTTTGTATGTGTTCTACCGGACCCCTTCAAGTACACGGTCAACTATAAAATATTACTTGCTATTGATATCCAAATGAGTCATTTCTACTGTTTGCGTGTCTTCACAACATGAAACATTGACCATTCATAACAGAGGACAACGTCAAATTTCGTTAAAACATTATTCATAACCTTGAATAATCGTGAAATAATCGAGATACAAAACATTTCAGAGATACGGGCGTAATATGCGGTAGATCGAATCTCGGGAATCGTCCGATGAGCGTGCAATTTACATACAATTCTTGTTATAAATCAGCGATTTAAAAAAAAACTAGTATTTCTTGTTCATCTGGAAACAAGTCTCTTATTATTGATACATAGTTACAAAATCGACAAGAAAATAATCACACCGTCTGTGTTACTATACAAATACAAGTAATAATTCTAAGAAATTATATTTTATTTAATATCTCTGATTTCGATACGAACTCGAGGAATTATTTAATAGTAAATTTATAGGCATTGATATAAAATGAAAACGTGGAAAACTAATAGCATAACAATTGACCAAAATTCAAAGCCTTTTTTTTTTATATATACATTTACATAATGTAGAGTTCTAAGAAATAAAACTAACTAACGATCACGCCGTCTCCCCGAAGGGGTAAGCATAAATTCATGGAGAGTTCAGAAAAAAATTCTGAGGTATCTCTACATGAGGGAGTATGGTAGTTATCCGTGGCTCTATCCCACGGCTTTTCTTTTAGGAATGCTCGGAACCAATTATTTACAGCTTCGAAGAGATGGGCATCTCATAACCCATTTCTTTAAACTAATCAGGGGATATTTCGAGAACTCGGCCGTGCTAGAGGGTGTTGGTCTTTTTGTCCCCGATAGATTTCTCCGACAGCAAAGATTGTTTTACCTACCGGCCACCAGAACCAATCTGCCTCTGGTGACACCGGTGGGAAGAGCAATTAGTCTGCTGAACGCGGTCTCCTCGGAGATCGACGTCTTTCATATTAGTGAAGGTACGTTCAGGGGACAAATACTCTTGACTTTAGAAAGTATCTTGTCTTCCTAATGTAGAACCACTTCTAATGCGTTCCTGGTATTATGTTGTATTTTTATAATATTTTACCTGTACTCAATAGATGCCTTAAGCATTTTGCGGTTTGTAATGTCTTTTGGGTTAATAAACTGATTTGATTTGATTTGAAATGGACCCGCCACACTGCTCTTTTCAAATATACTACTCTCGCTTCCCCAACATTCTTACATCGAGTCATGCACGCATTTCGTCGATTTCTCAGACTTCTCGTGTGGCCAACATTTAATATTTGACGACCTTCGTAGTAGAGACTCTGACCGAAGGTCCCGGGTTAGATTCCCGGCGACGACAGTGTGATTGTCACTCTATCTTTGGTCTGGAGTGGAATTCACGTGACAATAAAATGACGATAGATTAACTACCTATCACATATCATGAGAATCAATATAATAGCAAAAATCATCAAATTGTATACAGTTATTGGGTTCAAACGCCCTGTTGCATACAAAAAATTATCAATTTGATCATGCCACATTTTTCTCTGTCTTCATCTATTTCCTGTTCCGTTTACATCGTTAACATATACGCCATTTTTTCTTCATTCATTTTTTCCATGCGTCAAAACCATCTTAATGACCCTTTCATTATTTTGTTCACAAAACTTTCATTCGCACTCCATTCACTTTTTATATTCTCATTCGACACTACCATATATAGATTTTCCACAAACACGTCTAAGATATCTCATTTCTACTGCATTTATTCTGCTTTCATCCTTATTTTGCCAGTTCCATGCTTCGTTTCCATACTCGAGGGTCGGTACAAGAACACCACTTTGCACTGTCATTTACTGCACTCTATTATATACAGATTTACCACATATTCGTCTAAGAGATCTCATTTTTACTCCATGACTAATGACCCTTTCATTATTTCGTTCGTAACACTTTCGTTTTTTGTTTTATCATAATACAATAAAAACGATAAGAAATTATAATAAAATAAAATAAATTATAATAGAAACGATAATGCAACATGGAGTAACGCAACATTACTTGATGAAATTTTTATAGCAGCAATCAGCAGCAGTACCAATCATTATAAATATGGAGAATCTATAGATAAGATTGAAGTAGATAAAAAAAATTATATAATAGAATGTTTACTGCCTCATCTCATAATTATTATTATAAGATAAACAAGATACATAATCTGTTGTTTTAATATTTCTGATAATTTATTAAGTGTTTAAACTTTGACACCGTTGTTATTATAATTAAATCTACCAACAAATAAACAACAACAAAATTTAATAATCAGAAGCTAATCAACAAAAATATTTTTTTAACAACTTCTTAATCATCCAAGAAACAATACCGTGCTGAAAATACGTGCTAAGTTGTGAATAAACATTCATATTTATATAACACCTTTTTTGCACTTGCACACAAAAACGTGTTTAGAACTGTACAGTGTAAAAAAAATAACATTGAAGAAAGGCGTGTACAGCCGAAAGCGTGTTTGTCAAAAGTGCATAAGAAGTGTTGTTGTTGTTGCACAAAAAGTGCTGTGAAAATACAATATTTTTCAAATAACTCAAATATGAATCCAGAACACAAATCGATGGCGAATATAGAATTTTATTTAATATTCTCGTGGACACATGAAAGAATGAATGAAGAAAGAATGTTTAAAAAAGTTTATGTTAACGATGTAAATGGAACCATAAATAGAGGAAGACCGAGAAAAACGTAGCACGATCAAATAAATCAAATATTGAATGTCAGCCACACGAGGAGTCGGAGAAATCAACGTGCATGCATGACGCGATGCACGAATGTTGAGGAAACGAGAGAAATATGTAAGGAAATAAAAGCGTGGCAGTCCATTCTTTCTGAGAAGGCGTGATTTATTTTTGTATTACAATTGAAGCTAACAGCTTTTTTATATTTAAAAAAACGTCATTTTTATTTCAATATATCGTAATATTTTTTTTGTTTTTTCTATTAATATTAATATTTTTTTTATAGCGTCTAGTTTGAAAAGCACCATCACTCACACTATCGCAAATATTCTCACTAAGCCGGACGGACAATACAAAACGATAAAACGATGTCACTAAAATTACGTGTAAAAATTCACTTCCAATAACGCGTCCGCAAAAAGGGTATTTATATAGTCACCACCAGTCCAGTAAACGGGTATTAATACCCTTCCCGCAGACATTGTGTCAATACGCAGACAACTGTTCAATTTTAAATCATACATAATTTGAGAGCAGTTAGGCGAACATAAATCTCCAATAACCTCTTCAGGATAATATACAGTTGAACCTCTCATAACGAGAATAATTCGTTCCAGAATCTTACTCGTTATGTGAAACACTCGTTAAGCGAAACATTTTTTCCCATACAAATCAATGTAAAATACGACGATGCGTTCCATGCCGAAAAATGTCTAATTTTTATTTTTTTTACCGTTTAATCAAATAAAATTACATGCTTATAAATTATTAAGAAGCATATACGATTTGCAAAAATAAAATCGAAATAACTAGTTTATTACTTATGAATTTATACAAATAATTAATTATATTTTACTAAAAAGCTGTCTAGAGACATTTGTTTTTGACTACGCTTCGAAAATTTGGTGAAAATGTGACAGAATTATCATTGAATGAATTTGTAGAATCCATAGCCACCTCCTTATCAGAGTGATGCTTCTCAATGTACGATGAAATAGTATCCCATGCTTTCAGCATTTCCCTCATTACTTCATCCTCCTCTACTAATTCACTAACCTTCATAACTTCTTGCTGTGAAGCACAATTCAACTCCCCATGCCCTTCGTTGGTCAGCTCTTGACTATGCTCTTTCACAAGCTCATCAATATCGTTGTTAACCACCTCAAGTTCCATTGTATTGGCCAAAGAGGCAATCTCGTTGACGTGAAGATGGGACTTCCTTCCCCTTTTTACTTCTCTCGTTAAGGGAGATTTTTTTTCAATCTGTTTTACACGTTACGCAAATTACTCGTTTATGAGGGGTGCTCGTTATGAAAGTTTTACTGTTTATTAATTTTACCGCAAACTAGGGATGTACGACCGTAATGATTTTTAATCAGGTTTCTGGTCCAGTTGAGCATGGAGAAGGGCCACACTGGAGCGACGCAGACCAGGCCCTGTACTGGGTGGACATCCCTAGCGGGGATGTGTGGAGACTGCACCCGGAATCAGAGGAGATCACCAAATGTCATATTGGTAAGAAATGTGTACTTTATATATATAAGTGTTAACTAGTAAAATCTTGTCAATATACACACGCCCAATTATAACGATTGTATGTAGCCAAAAAGTGTAACCATAATAAATAAATAAATTTTAAAACCATCACTTTACTATCCACAATGGTTTGCTCAATATTGATGAAAACGTGCGTTTTCTAAATTTTTATGACATGAGAATAACATATTTTGCCATCCTATAGCATTATTAACATTTGATAATAGCCTTGCAAGGCGCAACATATCACATCAATAAAATATAATTTAAAATCTAGAAAAGTTAAGTTTTCGACAAAATTTAATATTTAATATGAAGTTATAAGTCATTAAGAATTAATTGTATCTCAATAGAGACGAAGATGTAAATTATTTGGAAACAGAATATGATGGTCGAGGCGTTTACAGGACTTATGACCTGTCATTGGTTGGGTTAAGCGATCGCTTTATGTAATGCAACATTCCCCATTCCACCCTTCTTACGAACACTACCTCTGACAATTATTTTTGAAAGTTGTATATATGCTACGATGTTGAGAAACATTTCACGTATTTTAGTTCAATCTACACTAGCGCCATCTATTGAGACTAGATGACCCACCATATTCTGTTTCCAAATAATTTACATCTTCGTCTCTATTGAGATACAATTAATTCTTATTGATTAATACACCCGTAATGGGTAAAATCCAGTATTTGTCTACAAGTATTTATACACATGCAAAAAAAAATTTAAGTTATAAGCAGTATTCAAGAAAAAATGCGTAATTTTATGTGTGACCAGTTTCCATATCAATCGTACTTCGAACTTAATTTTTCAACACATATTTGCGCTAAAGAATTTACGATGAGTATATGTAATATTGAAAATGAAAAGAAACGCAAAGAAAACTTTAGAGCTTCGTGGTAGGTAATAAAATCAATTTCCTCGGAATTTTTGAACTTTAATAAATAAAAAAATCAGAGAAAAGAATCGTCCAAAATGTATGTCGATAACGAGACATTAAAACATCAAATCACCCACTTGCAAAACTTTAAATTTGTGTTCCTCCGTAGATTCAAATATGCAACGTTGCCATTAACCACTGAGCATTGAATGAATATTCATTTTCTTTTGTCAGAGATCATTTACATTCCAAACGTTGTCCAGTTAGAGGAAAAAACAGTACTACACAACCTCAGACGTCACACAACTTGGACTAAATGAGTTCTGAAGCGATTCAAAACATTAGAAGAATGATATAATAATGTGAGAAAAAATAAGGGGAATAAAAAATCTTTATTTATTCGTACAAATCAATTTCACCGCCTTCAAAGTACTCCCCGTACGACACAATGGACATATGCCAAAGTTTTTTCAAATCCTCGAAAAAGAGAATAATTTTTCCGGGATGGTCTTCAATACTTTCTTCGATTCGGTTCAGCTATTATCTCCTCAAACGAATCGAAACGGTGTCCCCGGAGCGGTCTTTTGAGTTTATTGAACAACCAGAAGTCGCACGGTGCTAAATCAGGCGAGTACGGTGATTTGGAAATGATATGGGTGAGTTTTTGGCGAAATGTTCTCTAAAAACCAATACAGCATGGAATGATGTATTATCGTGGTGCAAATACCAGGAATTGTCTAGCCATAATTCTGGTCTGAGGCGAATAACTTCACACAAATGACGCATAAAACTATAAAATATTTAATAAATTAAAAAAACTCTCTTATATTGTTTTTACCCCACTTTATTTTGTTTTATCGAAACAATCGATTTGGCTCACGCCGGAGCTTCGTCCAAATTCGTTTGTTTCGACTCGATTGAGGAAATAAAAGCTGAATCGAAGAAAGTGTTGAAGGTCATCTCGGAAAAAGAGTAATCTGACGGTTCCGCGGATAGGAATAAAACATTGGCATAAGTGCATTGTGTCGGACGGGGTGTACTTGAAGGCGATGAAATTGATTCGCAAGAATAAATAAAGTCATTCTACGAATGTTTTGAATCGGTTCAAAACTAATTTAGTTCAAAACTAATTTAGTTCAAAACACCACAAATTAAGAGCTTCATACGAAAGTAAAAAAAAAAGCATGATTTCATAGCAGGTAGACGCGAAGTATAAATAAATAAAAATTACTTTATTTTTTTATCACTAGTATTACACAAATCTGCGAGTATTTCGTAATTATCGCTGCGGAGGTCATAGATTTGGAAGAGGCGATTCCGCGTTGTGGCCGCAGCCTCTAAACGCGAGTGAATAATGCAAAATCGGGTCTGCAAAAAGGCCGCCGCTAGATGATTCCATTGGCGGGAAACTGGACGCAGCCAACGGGCCGCGGAAAGGGCCTCGCGACTTGACCCGAAGGTTGGCGCGAGCGCCGAGCAGAAAGCTAATTCGACCGATAGTACGTGAAGCCGCGAAGGAAACTAGCAAGCGGAAAAATCAGTTAACTTCTATGGATATCAATTAGAATCTTACATAAGAATTCTAGATTTTTCTCGGCGTAGATTAAAATTCACTACCATACATAAAACATTCCACTTACACTTACATAATACACTTGGACACTCACTAACCGTGATGAAGTAAAAATGAACTGCTTCGAAAGGAAAATCCTCCACAGAATCCTCAGACCCATTAAGGATGGTCATACGTGGAGAAGGAGATACAACACAGAGCTCTACAATCTATACCAGGACGTCAGCGTGGTCAAGTTTATTAAGATTAACAGACTGCGCTGGCTAGGGCACTTGCACCGCATGGGGGATCTGGAACTCCCCAAAAGAGTGTCGTCTGACAATCCAATAGGGCGAAGAAGCGTCGGCAGTCTGAGACTGCGATGGTTGGATGGTGCCGTGGCAGACTGTTGGGTCCTGAAGCAGCAGGACTGGGAGATGGCGGCCAGAGACAGGACGGGATGGAGACGTTTCTTGGAGGAGACCAAGACCTACCAAGGGTTTTAACGCCAGATAAGAAGAAGATATAATACATTTGCTGTTTTGAATAAGTGATTTAACAAAGTGAATGGATGAAGTGGTTGAAAATGAAAATGAACTGCATAATTTATTTTTTTTATACCATGTATACTTAGTGCCTATTTTATTTCAAGAGCTTATGCTTTGGAAAATATGTATGTACCTAACTGTTAATATTTACACTGATAAATGATGACGGGCTTCTGTATCCCGCAACAGGTTTGTTTTTGTTCTTAATTTAATTTTAATAAGGTGTTGTGCTACAAAGTTTGTAAATATTGTTTATTTAAATAATACTATTCAAAACGTCAAAAAAACTAAAGAAGTTATGGTCAGAAATCTACAAAAATGGTCACCACGCCGCTACCAGCGAGATTCAAGCTCACGTGGAAAGCGTCATGGTCGCGAGTGCGGGTTAAAGTAATTAATCTCAATACATCACCATCAAATCAATATTCATACAAATATCAACTTATTTTTTATTTAGTTCCGCTTCTTACAAATATGCCAACTAGGTTCGATGAATTGCGATGAATTTTGAGGCGATGAACTGTCAACTAGGACCGATAGCAAATTTTATCAATAATAAATGTTTAATTCGATTAGTTGTTTATGTATATTATATACAATTTAAGTTAGTAAAATTATTAATAATATACCACTAACAGATTAAATCACCGATTGATTTTTAATGTGATGAATTGTCAACTACGGTCGACAACAAAAACTAACTAACTAACCAACCATCACGCCGTCTCCCCGAAAGGGTAGGCAGAAATAATAGACTGTCACACTTTTACTGATGCGGCACTCCATCCTTCTCTTTTCGCCCCGCGGGAGACGCAGTGTGATGGGTTGCGAACCTCATCGCCACCAATAGGCATCTCCCGCGCACACTTCGATCGTCCAACACCCACAAAATAAATCTAAAACAAATAATATAAAATACAATGATATAAAATAAAATAACAAAATAAAAATAATTTAACACAAAATGTTCTTCTTAGATGGTGCACATATTGTCTATTTAATTTATGTTCCACGTATCCACCGTTTTTTTATTATTTAGCACATAATGTAATAACACATAATGTTTTTTTCGATGTTGACATGGACGATCCGGACTTTTGTGTTTATTTAATTTATGTTACAATTTTCATCAAAAAATAAATATTTCATTCGATTAATTGTTAAACGTTTACATTACGTAAATACTTCGAGTTATTACAATTATTAATAATAGAACGAAAACATATTATATCATTGATTGTTATTTAGGCGATGAATTGTCGGCTTGGGCCGACAGCAAATTTTATCGAAAAATGAATGTTTAATTCGATCAATTGCTGTATATTACTTGACACTTTGAGTGTGTCTCCAGGTGGTGACGTGACAGTAGTGGTCCCCGTGCAGGACCAGCCAGACGTTTTCGTGGTGGGCATAGGCGACGAGCTCCAGCTGCTGACGTGGGACGGGACCAACCACTCCACCACGGCGCTGCGCCCCCTCGCGTCCATGGGGCCGCAACCGCCGGGGGCGAGGCTCAACGACGGCAAGGTGGACAGCAAGGGCAGGATGTGGGTCGGTAAGGATAATCATTTCTTTAACATATTTTCCCAAAAGCCAGTAAGCCTCGCTTTCACTAACATTTTATTAATTAATACGAATGAAAACGTCTGTTTTCTACAAGTTTTATTATATTTTATGAGAATGACGTGTTTCTCCTTGCTAAGGCATTATTAAATGAAAGTGAATTTTTTAAAGTCCGTTTAAAAAAGATGCGCAAAACCTATCTTAGGATATTTGTAGTAAGATCAACAAGAGAAGTAGTGATAACGAGAGGATTATTATTAGTAGCAGATTAGTTCTGTGGTGGCGCGTATGTCACGCTAGGCGCAGAAGGTATTATTTTATATGTATACGAGTACAGAAGGCATTTGCCTTTGGTCCTAAGGTAACTAAAAATGGTAAGTGATAATCAGCATCACCATCATGAGCCTTTAGTCGTCTAGTGCTGAACAAAGGCCTCCCTTCCCGACTTTCACAACTCTCTATCTCTCGGCGCTCTGTGCCATTGACCTCCTGCCACTCTCTTGATGTCATCAGACCATCTGGCTTGTAGTTTGTCCGCAACTTTGGTCCTTTTGTCTGATCCATTCATTTCGCTTCCTGACTCGCAGACTGATGTTTAAGTGATAAATATACTATGCTAAATTACGAGCGTTCAGAAATATCATAAATCAAAAAAGCAACGAAAGGTTGAATAACCCCGCAATAATAGAATATAGGGGGGAACGAAAGCATTATGAATAAAATAGTCGAAATATTTTCAAGATGATGTGGAAAAATGAAAGAATGAGTGAAAGTATATATGGCGCTATCAAATAGATTTATTTCGCCCATGTCAGGAGTTAACCAATCGACGCCCACGCATGACACGCTATACGAGTGTAAATGTAAAGTATGGAGATAAGTAGAGTGATTATATAGAGAACACAACGCTTGCATCCTGGTCCAGGGGCTTGGATTCAATTCTGGACACGACTTGGTTCCATTATCATTATAATAAGCAATTATTTCCGCAAAAATTGCGGATTGAATAATAAAAATTGTATTAACAGTATTAGTAATTAATGTATAATGAAAACTCGATTACTTTTTTGGTTTCATATTCTTCTTCTTCCTCCTTGTTGTAGACTTATGTGGTCTGTTCTCCAGAGTGTTACTCCTCCTGTGAGGTCAGCTGTCCTCTCAGCTGTCCTTCCATATTTTAGGAAGTCTTCTACGAGGACGAGTCCCATGAAGTTGATTATGCAATGCAATATAGGAGTCTGGTGTTATCCATTATTTGAACATGACCATAGCAGTCCCTTTTACGCTGTCTGCTCCATCTTATAATATCCTCAACCTCACATATCTCTCTTAATCTGGTGTTCCTCGCGCGATCTCTCAGTGTCTTGCCTACTATCGTCCTCGGTGTCTTACATTGATTTATTTATATACAAAATTATATAAACAATAGCGACAAATGTGTTAATATAAAGAAATCAATTTAAAACCAAAAAAAAACAATCGAACTTTCATTATACATAAATTATATAATGGAGTTTTACTAAATTCAAACCGCAACCATCAATAACGTGATCAGTCTTATTTTTTTTTTAAATCGACTTATAAGATTGTGGCGGTCCATCCTCGCTGTTTACTATCCAGAATAAAACGGTGCGATGGTTATACAGTTAATTATCCGAGCACTGATGCGAAATGTTCTACTTTTGTTTCTCTACCTGTCGAATAATCAATTTTGTCGTTCAGACTCGGCGCTGTTCCGTTGATTAGTTTCGCGAGAAATTAACTCAGCAGCCAGAGATGATAAAACGTGACCCTTGCGGCGCGGTAGCGTGACAGCAGACAGCCAGGTCAAGACAAACTGCTATTTGTTCAATTAATTTAGACAAAAACACAAGAGAAACAGCGCAGGCATTATAGGTGACGTGGCTCCGTTCTGCTGCAAGCTTGATAAGGCTAGCTTAATCGATGCGTTACCCGTACAAAACAAATATGCAGGTATTTATTTTTTTCAAGTGGCGAGGAAATGAATCGGCAAGTTTGCTCAAACGTAGAAGCGAACGAAATTGACATTTGCATACCAGTGTCAGTAAATTTTCACAGAATTATAAATAATCGACTTTGGGAATTAAAAAAACATTGTTTAAACCACTTTTTAATAATAAAAAAAATATTAAAATACACGACATGTTTCAGAGGATACCTCCATCTTATAAAAAATTATTAGTACCTACTTATAACACATAGCACAATTTTTAATTTTTGTATCGAATTTTAAATGCGTTTTTATTAGTCATTCTTTGTTTAGTTTTTGTTATATTTTTACACCTGAAGATGGAGGTGTCCTCTGAAACATGTCGTGTATTTTAATATTTTTTTTATTAAAAAGTGGTTTAAACAATGTTTTTTTAATTACCAAAGTAGATTACTACGGAATTCCACAGTGTTAATGCCTTAACTTTCAAACAAACAAACAAACTATCACGCCGTTTCCCCGCAGGGGTAGGCAGAGATAATGGACCGCCACACTACTCTATCCTGACTAACCTCTCTGGATTCCTCCACATTCATACGAGTCATACACGCACGTCGATTCCTCCGATTTCTAACATGACCAACCTTTAAAATTTGATTTATTTGGTCATGCCATGTTTTCCTTAACTTTCAATAAGTTAATTATAAATAAATTTAGATAAGTGCGCCGTTTTGTGAAATCAATTACCCCAAGGGCGCACTAGGAAAATTAATTGTGGCCGAGCCATAGAGGGCTCCCTCCGCTTACCCGAAGCTGTTATAGGCGCAGCGGCGCCTTTCGTCAGCTTCACGCGTGCACTCCCTAGGCCCGTCCCCGTCCATGAGGGACTTAGGTTAAATAATAATAATATATGTATATTTGCAACCAGGGGGGACCCAGACCACATTTAAGCTACGCTACTCTCCCTCGATGTCCCGCCGTACACACATAGCAATACAACAGCAAGAGAAAATTCACAATCGATACATAAATAAGACTAGGAAAAGACTGACCGAACAGTGCAATCTTTCGTAGTCTCTTAAATTTAAGGTCGCAACCCTCCCACTTGACAGCAGGAAGGCTATTCCACGCCAACGAACCCGCAACGCTGAAAGCACGATCGTAAAAACTTGGGTTATTAGCTCTGACTGGAATCGCAATGTTGTTCGCATTTGTTTCCACTGATCGGGGTGAACGTTGCCTTTCCGTTGGCATGGCTGTCACCCAGAGGTCTGAAATATACGCTAAAGCTCTCTGGTGTCAAGCCTAGAAGACTGTCAATCACAATTTGTATTTTGCCCGCTCCTGGATACTGAGCTAGTGAAGTTCCTTCAGCAGCGGCATGATATGACAGTATTTTTGTTGCCCCATAATTGATTATTTGACAATTCGGCGTACATTTCTTCAGACTTATAAGGGGATTCCTTGAAAACTCCGTCATCTTGGATGGAATCCATCTTGATGTTCCCGATGGTTATCTTCAACAGCGCCAGCACACTGTTCTATCTCCCAACATGCATAACCAACTTGTCTCTGGTGATGCCGGTGGGGAGACCATTCAAACTGCTGAACATGATCGCTTCGTAAATGTCGGCGTCTTTCATATTAATGAAAGTACGTTCAGAAGACAAATACTCTTGACTTTAGAGAGTATCTTGTCTTTCTAAAGTCGAACCATATCTCATGCGTTCCTCGTATTTTACCTGTTCTCAAATAGATGTCTTAAACTGTAAATATGTTTGTAATGTATTTTAAGAAAATAAACTGATTTACAATAATCTAAACATAAATATAGAAAAAAATCTAAATTACGCCAATTTAGGCCTGCCAACTTCCAAAAGCGGAGCAACCACTAGCAAGAGAACTTACGAAAGTGCTTTTCTGCATAGAAACTAGTCTACACGCGCAGGTTGCGGACAAATTGCGAAAGTTCAAACATGCGGAAGACTTTCAGTACACAACGAAAGGGATTTTTGCAAAGGCAAAATTACAAATTATTCACGGACAGAATACAAAATAGAATAATCAAAGACTTGAAAGTGTTGAATCCTAATATTCAGTGGATAAATCCAGATTCAAGATATCGAATTTACGTAACATTTTTCTATTGTTGAAAAGTGAAATTACTATTGCAACAAAAAATTCATATTATGTAACCAAATACAAGCGACTACTCAAAAATAGCGCGATATACATTGTTTTTTTTTAGTTCAAAATAACGGCCGATTGGACAAGGATTTACGAAATAAACAAAATGGAGAAGGTATTTAAAAAACAATTATAAAAAAAATATTTATAGTTGGAAAACGACAACAAATTGACCAACATAACAAAAAAATCAATCTAAATTGAAAAAGAAAATGGCTTTCAAACGGTCTGAGAATGAATATTTTATTTTTATTATTGAAATATTTCGCAACAGAATCTCCAGATATTTTCCGATACTATTATGCCTTATATACACAATAATAACACTACAATCTATTCACTTCAGGCGATACTTGGATACAAACAAGAATCAATAGAAAAATTCTTCAGACAGATCGCTGCCATCTTGGTATATATTGTAGATCAAAGTCTTTTTTAAGTTTATATATTGAATTATAATGATGGGGGTTGAAATTTAATGAATTAATCCAAGGTTATAAGCGTTTAGTGATTCTAAAAGTTTTTCTGCGTAAACGAAATAATTGGTAGTAACTAACTAACTAACTAAGGGGTAGGCAGAAAGAATGGACTGCCACACTTTTCTTTTCTGACATATTTCTCTCGCTTCTTCAACATTCATACATCGTGTCATGCACGCGCGTCGATTTTTTTGACTCCTCATGTGGCCGACATTCAATATTTGATTTATTTGATCGTGCCACGTTTTCCTCGTAATTGATAGTATATGTTGTATATATAGCTAAAAAGCAATTAAGGGTGTTATTAATGTTATTAAGACGTTTCATGTACAAGCCTTTTACAGAAAAAATGTCGTTCATTCATATCACACCTGAAATTAAAACAACGGAGGAAATTTCAAAAACAATAACTATAAACTTTGATACGAAGCCATTACTTGGTGGTTTGACCTATTTAAAAAATAAAATAAACATATTTATTGTTTCTTGGACAATGATATAAAACTCCATATTAAATAATTAATACGAATGGAAACGTCAGTTTTCTAGAAGTTTTATTATATTTTATGGGAATGACATGTTTCGCCCTTCTAGGGCATTATCAAATGATTTGCTAATGCCTTAGAAGAGCGAAACATGTCATTCCTATAAAATATAATAAAACTTCTAGAACACTGACGTTTTCATTCGTATTAATTATAAAATAAAAACTTTTTCACTTAGTATAAAAATCTTTATTCGAGTAAGGGCCAACCGGTTTCACTGTGGCGGGCTTCCTCGGGGCTATACGCAAACTGTTCGTGTATAGCCCTAAAGAAACCGGTTGGCCCTACTTACTCAAATAAAGTGGTTTATACTAAGTGATAGTGTTTAATTTTTATTTTTACAAAAACTATACTTTTAAAAATCGAGTGCTCTCGATTATCATCTGCGTGAAGTTGGCCGCTCCAGTATTGCAAGTGTTAACACTAATTTATTTTCATTTCAGGCACGATAGGACCAGAAGTTAACGAGGTGCTTACTGAGAATTTGGCCACATTCTACAGGGTGGCCTGCGCGGGCGGGGAGCTACCCGTGGTCACGGAAGAAGTGTCGAATGTGTCTGTCTCCAACGGATTAGCCTGGTCCGCAGACGGGGCAATCATGTACTATATAGACTCGCCCACGAGGAAGATTGACGCGTTCGACTTCGAAGCCGAGAATGGAACAATTAGTAAGTATTTTATTTTAATTTATCTGTGAAAACATTATTTTGAAAGAAAAAGATAATAATTAATGCAAATAAACGTGAGTATTCAAACTGCACAATGTGTAAGAGTAAAAAATAATAATTAAGTATCTAAAATGAACCTTTCATAAAGTTAGGTCGAGAAAGACGAGTTACACGGATTTTCCAAAGATCCCAAGGCAAGGCATTAAGGGCAGAGTCTACAAGACTGCAGTGAGGCCCGCCATGCTAAATGGAACAGAATGCTGGACCAACAAATAAGTCCACGAACGTCAAGTGCACGCTGCCGAGATGAGAATGCTGAGGTGGGCCGGAGGCGTCACAAGGCTGGACCACATAAGGAACGAATACGTGAGGGGTAGCTTTAAGGTTGCCCCAATAACGGAAAAATTAAGAGAACCTCATGTGATGCGAAGAGACAGCGAACACATTGTCCAGAAAGCCCTCAGCATTCCCACAAAATCAAGAAGAGGCCGCCCAATGGCAACATGGAGGAGCAACATGAAAAATAAGCTCCAACATGAGAACCTGACAGTGGAGATGAGTCAGGATTGAAACGTTTGGCATATTCGTACGAGGAGGGCCGACTCCAGATGACGGGAAATGGCAAAGGGAAAGAAGAAGAAGGCACATTAACTTAATATTTTTCTGCACTCGTAACTTAGTAATTTACATCCATTAATTTGCATTAAAATGAGTCAAGAAATACAAATTAAATTAATTTAGCTAAATTGAAATATATGCTTATTATTGTCGATACTAAAATAAGATGAATGGGAACAGAAAATGGACAGATAAACACGTAGAAATAATTAATGAATTCAATACAGTATTCAGAGTGACAGGGTGATTAGTTATGCCCGCAACAGCCGGCTTTAGAATCGACTCCAATTAGAACACCTTTACGCCACGTGGAACGATCAAATTATCACATACAATAAGTAAATAGACGTGCTTCTAAGCGTTTCTAGAAGTTTCTTCGTTTGCAAATATTTCAATTTGTACTACGATTCCAGCATTATGGGATTAGTTACGAATCCATCATTCCACACGTGTATGCATACATTTAATACACAATACAGAGTATTTTCAAACGAAATTAAATTAAATTTAAAAAAAATGTAAATGAACGATCCAAAAGCTGAAACTGAACGTTTTTTTTATTTAAAACTTTTTAGTTAATTCATTTTTGGTGGAAACACTATGATACTTCAACATTATTAACTGTTTAATTTGAAACACAGTTATATTATCACGATTTATTAATTTATTTTTCCAAGAAACTGTCGTGACAGCTGTTTCGCCAACCGATTTTGACATCGACGACAACTATTTGTAATAGTCATTGTCAATTTCTATTTTAAAATAAATTTAGCCTCTCTATAATAGATGTAAGTTCGGAATTCTTTGATCGTAACACCCGATGATGCCAAAATCGGTTGTCGAAATAGCTATCGCGATAAACTCTTAAAAATTAAATAAATAAATGTTGATATTATGAGTGTTTCAAAATTATACAGACAATTGTAACTTTTTAGAACAATATAAATATTAAGATTTAAAAAAAATAATGAAACACAGCTATCATGACATCCTAAATCATTACAAAATACAAAAGTCGAATCCAGAATCAAAACACACGTCAGGGAAACGCAAGTGTAAGATAACATACAACTGTTAAGATACGAGTATATATTATAGAAAAATCATGTTATGTACTGTTAATATTTTTAGAATTCACTATATGACTGTATCATAATCACTCAACTGCACCTTTTTTAATTGCACTATTGACACATATTTCCTTTTGTATTTAGCCAACCGGTTTCTTTCGCGTCTTTGATCGATATATTCTGTAATTTGCCCTGATGAAGGTACCATACTATCGAAACCAAGTGGTGGCAACACAGCAAAAATACAATCAAGTGAAATGTTATTTATGTTCTCCATCACAAGCAGAACCCTCAGAATACACGAATTGAAAAAAATGTTAAAAAAAAGAAAATCCTAGCAGCAAGAGATTACCAGGAAGGCCGCCGAAGAGATGTGGAGTTGGCTGAACATCATTCTAGCACAGCTCACCGTCATAGACAGATCATACGACCTAAACTAGGAAGAAGTTATTTATGTTAAAATTTATATATTTTTATTTGAACGAAACATAAAAAAAAAACGTTAAAACAGCGGTTGGCATGATCTTCCATCGCGCTTGACACATATTTAGAAGAAGTTATTTATATTAAATTTTATATATTTTTGTTTGAACGAAACTAAAAAAAACGTTAAAACAGTGCTTGCCATGATCTTCCATCGCGCTTTTCATATATTTAGAAGAAATATTTATGTTAAATTTTATATAATATATTTTTGTTTGAACGAAACTTAAAAAAATACGCTAAAACAGTGGTTGCCATGATCTTCCATCGCGCTTTTCATAAATTTTAAAACAGTAGTTGCCATGATCTTCCATCGCGCTTTTCATATATTTTAAAACAAACAACTGTCCACTAAGTACAGATCTATTTATTATTCTAGGAACTAAGTGACCATACAAAAGGCCGTTTACATTCATCGCGGAAATGTAGAAGTACAAAACGTTTTGAGAACATACAACGCTGTTAGAACACGGGATGGCTTTCGTAACAGGGAAAATACTTGTACAATCAGCTGAGACCATTAATATTATATCAATCGGACACGCGATCGCCGCCTCAAGGCGCAGGGGACGCGATGATTAATAATAATAGCGACACACGGTGTTCACAATAAATGTAACACCCCGGAAAGGGATGCATCTCAATGTCACGGCATTAGTATTGAAATTTATGCAAACATTCCAAAACACCATGTAAACAAACTTCAATCAGCGTTCTCTCCTCGAATGGGTTGGCAGAAAGCATTAATCTTTACACTGTTCTTTTCTGACATACTTTTCACATTGTTTTTTTAAATATAACCTATGCTGATGATGTCAACATTTATTGGCAAAACTGCTATCGCGACCAACTCATATAATTAAATCAGTTCATTATCTCAACAGACATTACAAACAATATAAATGTTAAAGGATACATATCGTACGCTTAATAGAACACTGGCTAACTCACAAAAGCAAGTTTTGCTCAATCTGACATGAGTCGGTGTTTTAACAAAAACAGCCGAAAAACACGTACGAATGGATAGCGTTAACATTGTGAACGATTATCGTACTACGAATGGATAGCGTTAACATTGTGAAAAATAGATGGATAGCGTTAACAAAAGCCTCTGTCTAATGTTAACTCAATTATGACCTAAACCATAATCGGTCAGTTTACTATTAAGCGTGCGATATATTAACTAAACTAACTAACTAACCATCACGCCGTCTCGCCGAAAGAGTCGGCAGAAAGAATGGACTGCCACACTTTTACCGATGCGGCACTCCATCCTTCTCTTTTCGCCCCCGCGAGAGACGCAGTGTGATGGGTTGCGAACCTCATCGCCGCCAATAGGCATCTCCCGCGCACACTTCGATTGCCTACGTCCACAAAATAAATCTAAAACAAATTATATAAAATAACAAAATAAAAATAATTTAACACATAATGGTCTTTTAGATGGTGCACTTGTCGTCAGTTGGACAATCTGGAATTTTGTGTTTACATATATTGTGTTGTGGAATTTATAAAACATGCATCAGGCCCATAATGACCTATGGAATCGAAGCAAGAGCAGACACTGTCAGAACCAAACATATCTTAAGAGTAGCAGAAATGAGAGCATTGCGACCTATTGTGGGGAGAACCCTTAAAGATAGGATACCCAATGAAGGAATTTGGAAATCCTGCAAAATTGAAGACATAGTAAGATGGAGTAGGCAGAGATAACGATTCTGGAGGGAACACATCGAGAGAATGGATCCAGCAAGAATTCTTAAGATCGTGATGCACGAGACTCCAGAGGGCCGTCGACCACCAGGACGACCACTAAAGAGATGAAGAGGAAGCTGGTCGTCTTCATCACAGGAAGAAAGTTGATATCCTGCATAAACAGATCGCAAGATCTACAATCAGAAGAAGATATTATGTAACTAACTAACCATCACACCGTCTCCCGAAGGGGTAGGCAGAAAGAATAGACTGCCACACTTTTCTTTCCTGACATACTTCTCTCGCCTCCTCAACATTCATACATCGTGCCATGCGCGTATTGCTATTTCTTTTTCTTCAACTCCTCACGTGACCGACAATAAATATTTGATTAATTTTATCGTGCCACGTTTTTTTTCTATTTCTTGTTCCGTTTACATCGTTCATATTATAATTTCTTTATCATACTTACATCATCCATTCTTTAAATGTGTCCAAATCATATTAATAACCCTTTCATTATAGTGTTCTGTCTCACTATTGTTAGGAACGTGTAAGGATTGATGAGCCGAAGAATTGTTCATTGATTTAACTTTAACACTCAAGTGACATCTATTGGTAAAATTACTAACTAATAAAATACTTAGGAAGCAATATCACCAGCTAATATCACAATACTACCAAACATTCCAAGAAATAATAAATTCAAAACACGGTGTACGTGTCACGTGGGGTTGAGCACTTTCAATGCGAACGGCGCGCAACCTGAGCGAGAAAATGCCAGAGGAAAACTGCAACCTTTGATTTCATTGGTTATTCAAAGTATGGTAATGAAAATTAATAGAGTTATCAATAATACATCCATGCACCCAATCACGCTACCGTCGAACCACTAAGAGTTAGATCAGTTACCAACACACGTCTTTTTTCTAAATAGAATCATTTTAAAATGTATTTTTAATGTATTATAGAAAAAAAAACTTATGTAAAATATATATATAAAATCAACTTATTGAAAGCTAAGGCATTAACACTGTAGAATTCCATAGTAATACACTAAAGGAAAGAGAAAAAAAAAACTTTGTAATTATCCACAAAATATTTTTAAAAAACACGACATGTTTCGGAGGATACCATCTTTAGGTGTAAATATGTATATAATAAAAACTAAACAAAGAAGGACTAATTTAAAAAACGCATTTAAAATTCGATACAATATTTCAAATTTAAAAATTAACCTGGGCATATTGATAATTATTTTTTATCAGTAAGAAATAATAAATAATATAAAACAATAATAATACATTTTTTTCTGAATTACAATTTTATATTATCATTTTATTATTAAGTATTTTTATTGTTTAATATTATTTATTAGTTCTTACTGATAAAAAAAATAGTTACTTTTAGCCCAGGTTAATTTTTAAATTTAAATGTGTTATTCCTTTGTATTGTATCGAATTTTTAATGCGTTTGTGTATTAGTCTTTCTTTGTTTAGTTATTGTTATATATTTACACCTGAAGATGGAGGTATCCTTTGAAACAATAAGTGTTTTTTAATATTTTATGGATTATAAAAAAAGTTATTTTTAATTTCCTAATTGTATATAAAATCAGATTTTTTAAATAAAAAGAATATCCAAAGCAATTTTTTAATATTAAGTAGTGAAGAATATACGAGTATATTTAAGTTAATAAAAAAAGTTTTCTTTTCAATTTTTTTTTTAAACAAATTAATAACATCAAAACAAGGATTGTAATTTATAAAATGATTCATTTAAAAAAAAATGGAAAGAAATGTTTTTTATTTATTAAAAGTCAAACATACAAATATTTTGTATTTTTGGTAATTTCTACAATGTTTATTTATTTATTATTAATACAATCATAAAATGTATAATAAATTAAATATTGAGTATCAAAGACACACACATTCAGAGAAATGTAATGAAAACGAAAAATAAATATAAATTGTTATTGTTTTTAATTAAAATGAGTTAGCCGGGTGGTGGTCTAGGGAACAGAACGCTTGCCATCTTATTCAGGGGATTTGGATTCAAGCCTGGACAAAACCAGGTTCCTTCTTCATAATAATGAGCTATATTCTGCTCACATTGGAGATTGTATAAAAAATTCTGATATCATCTCTTTAAATCCTTGGTAATATCCTTTAAAGGAAAAAATACACGCAGCAAATATTTTTAAATGTAAAAAATATTAACCAATATGTTTTCTACTTAATTGCAGGTAATCGCCGAACAGTGTTCGATTTGGCTTTACACAATATCACCGGAGTACCAGACGGCATGACCATTGATGCTGATGATAACCTATGGGTAGCGGTCTATGGAGGTGGCGTTGTAAGTCTAACATTCATTCATTAATTTTAGATAAACTAATACTGTTATTTCCACTTTTGAGTTTATTTTCTTCAACATATTTCGAAGGCTTACACCTTCATCATCGGGAGAACGATATAAACTATTTATATCGTTCTCCCGATGATGAAGGTGTAAGCCTTCGAAACATGTCGAGAAAAATAAACTCAAAAGTGGAAAAACAGTGTTTTAATTCATAAAAAATTCATTCATTACTCATGTGATAAGGTGTTACAATTGACCCTTTGATCAATGGGCATACAAGCATATCCACTCTACTGATTATAGATCATATAAAGAAGAAGGAAAACTACAAATATTAAATCGCAAGATTAAGAAAGCAAATATTTACCAAACTCCTCTGGTTATTTTTTAGAGAAAAGTATTTTATGTAGTTATTAATTGAAAATAATAATATATAAGGATAAAAAAAAACATGTTTTAACTAAAATTATTTATGTATTCTATCGATGAATAATACTTTGTTTTACAACACTTCATTTACTTTTATAAATAGACATTATATGGGTGGTTGTCATAATTCTTCAGTGTAAAAATCCTATCTATGGTAAACCATACTGCAGCGCGCAAAGATGCACATGAGAATCAAATTAAGTTTTTTCTTAATCTGTTTATATTGAGCGGTATAAATAATGACTAACGCACCATTAGTAATATGAGAGCCCAAATTACAAGTCTCAAAAAAATGTTAGCTGTGAAAAATGCAATGGCTTTGCGTTTTAACAAAATTTAAAAAAAGGTACAGCTGATTTTCACAAATCTTAATTATCATTTATTACTCAATTTATCCCTCAAATTAATCAACATTAATTATCATTAAGTCAACATTTAATATCATTTAACATAATTTATTTATTTTAATTCTTAACATTGACATCATTATATCATATAATTACCCTTATAAATTCAAAATGATTTCTATTAAAACTGTACTCTCTTTTTTTTTACATAAAAATAAAATAATCAAAATATTATTTGTTTCTGCGTATTTATACATCAGTAGAAATATACTGCATAAATATACGAAATATATATTTTTATAATTTATAAAAATCATGCATTGTAGGGTTAAGTGTTTTTATTAATATTTATTCAAATACATATTTATAAAAATATAGAATATTTACACAACTTAAAATGAAGGTGAACACAATAAATAAGATATTCCATATTTAATAATAGAAAATAAAAGCAAAAGTAATAGCAAAGCATAAATTTTAATAGAGGTAAAAAAAACTCCAGTCTAATTATAGATTTATTCAAACTAATATATGATTTTTTTATGTTTGCATATACAACAGGTCGTTTGAACCCAATTTCTGTATACAAATTGTTTTTAGCTATTATATTGATTCTTATGACATGTGATAGGTAGCTAATCTATAGCCGTTTATTTCAGGTTATAGAGGTAAATCCGCACTTAGGTCGCCTACTACAAAAGTTCCCCTTGGAGGGAATATCCCGGATCACCTCGGTATCATGGGGATCGAAGGACCTGGACGTGCTCTACGTGACCACCTCGGGAAGAGGCAACGAGGGTGGCGGACAGCTCTACAGGCTGGTGGGCACGGGAGTGCATGGCAAACCAGCACACCTGTTCTCACTTGATCAGTGCACCAGGAAATAATGTTAATGTTTTAAGTAGCAACACTATACCTTTATTTTTTTACTCTTCCTGAATAATATTGAAATAAAAACAAAACCCCAACTGAATATATATTAATTTCTTTAATTTATATTATCACTAGTTACTTTTTTTTAATGCGATATAAATATGAGATTATGGAAAAGTAGAAAAATGTGAAACAAAGACATTAAGAACAGTATAATATGGAACTAATTCTTTTGTGTAAAAAGTTGGTTTGAATAAATTTCTACAATTCTTAAGAAATTATGTTTACTTATTACTATTGTGAATAAAAGCAATGTCTTGCAAAACAAATATTATGGAATCCAATATTGCAACAGTAAGCATTAAAACTGACGCATCTTGGTGATCTCTGATTTATATTCTAACTAACTAACCATAACACCATGTTCCAGGGATAGAACACCATACTTTTATTTCCAGACAAACTTCTCCTACCTCCTTGACATTTATTTACATATTGTGTAAAGGCCAACAAAAAACATATATTAACAGTGTGACTTGATACAAGACCAGAGAAGGCTTAAAATGATCTCGCTGAGTATTAAATGCGAGGAAAAAATATAAAATAATGAAAACCAAATGAATGAATGCTTAAGTAATAATAAAATTGCTTACTATAACTGCATTTGTAAAAAATATATTATTAATAAATAATTTAAAGAATTTCTCATTGGCATCGGAGACTATTAAAATCAGAATGTTTCGAAAATCAGAAATCGGTAGAAAATTTTTACACTTTTTTTTTTAATTTTGTTGAATCGCTCTTTACATCATGACAGCATGATGTAAAGAGCGAAAGAGCCAAATCGATGTAAAGGGTATTATAGCTGTCATTATGATTCTCGTAAAATGTGATAGGTAGCTAATCTATCGCCATTTTATTGTCATGTGAATTCTACACCAGACCAAAGACAGTGTGACAATCATACTGCCCTCGCCGGGAATCGAACCCAGAACCTTCGGGATGGCAGTCAATGCACTTACCACTCGGCCACGAAGGTTGTCTTATTGGCAACCACTTTTTAAAAATTATACAGGATGACCCAGAAGTCAACATCAAGCCGGAAACGGATGATAGGGCAAAGTCATGCTAGTTATGAGAAAAACGTAAAAAAAAATCTGTTTTGTTTTTTCTTAAATTATTACGTCGACTTCTGGGACACCCGGTACCACTTTGCACCTGCAAATGGTGCAAAAAAAATTGCAGTATTATTTAATGCCGATATTTGACTATTCAGTAAGTACAGTCAAACTTAAAATAGCGAGATCTCGGATGTAACGAGGAAACAGATACTTCATGTCTTCATGTTATGAGTATTTTTGTTAACATTTAAATACATATTCTTATAACGAGTAATGCTTATAACAAGCAAATTAAATCGGTCCCATCTTCCTCGTAATAACCAAGTTCGACTATACTAAGTTTCATTACATTTATATGAAATAAATTGAAGAGGAGCATCTATTGACGGAAACCAAAAGCTTTAAGTAATAATGGTTCGAGTATTAGAAAACACAAAGATAATAAATATAGCAGAGAACTGTAATTCATAAATTTACAATGATATAAAAGTAAAGTCATTTAAACTTACCGGTAACCTGGTAAAGGGCGGCTCTGGAGCGTTTTTACCTAACTTGGTCTCCTGGTACTGGATAAGTTGAATCACCAGCTGCGAGAGGCTCTCTTTGGTCGGCGGCTCCGTTTGGACATACTAGAAAAGTACATTTATTTTTAAAGACAAGTAAATATTTTGTGGGCAAAATGCATTTCATGAAAATAAAATAAAATATGAAATTACATCAGCGTATTTATTTCAATAACACCTAAAATCAGCTATTATCAGAATACTTAATAAAATTACTTCAAACATATATATTTCATATCTATGCGGCAATATTCCCTAAACAGATTATTTTGCAAGAACTGCTTTGCGTCTATCTGAATAGTAAATTTTGATTTTTTTATATTATTTAAAATTCTTATTCGTATTCCTCTCCTATCAGAGATTAAAATATGGCTATTTTATTTTTAAAAACATTATAAATCTAAATCAATTGTATACAATTGTTATAATTATTTGTCCTAATTGAGTATGACTCATCGATATTGAAATTCTATAATGTATAATTGTTGTTACCTATTGTACTTTTTTCCACCTTTATTGTAATTGGCTTTCACTTTTGTTGAACCCTTTTCTATTAATGTTATTTGCTTCTTTGTTTATTTTTCCTAACTTTGTTTGACTCGTTAATATTGAGTTTCTTTCATATATAATTGTTGTTGTTGTTTTTTATTATAATTGCTTACAATATTGTGTGTAGTTTCTTCCCTTCCTAATGATTTTTGTATCCTATATAAACAAAGTCTTTCTGTTTGTATTTTTTTAGTTGACTGTAACACCTGATGTTAAGAGCTGCTGCATCCAAAGTAAAAATAGTCATAAACTTGTCCAACCTCCGATAAGAAAGAAACAAGAAGATTTGAATATACTCGTATTTTTTTTATTTCTATTATACACAAATGAGACGTAATAAATGAAAAATATTAAGACAACTCAATTGGGCACAAAGTGGTGTAGCAAAAATAAAATAACGATATGAAATTAAAAAATAATATTTCTCAGAAGGATCCCAAATATATCGACGTCAGTGAGATAGTACCCTTTCCAGAATTTGAAATATATTTTTTATGAACACTGCCTCACTGACACTAACACGGCTCTTGCTACTGGCATCACCAAAGGCAGGTTGGTTCTGCGTGACGGAGCAAAGAACAATTGATGTCGGCGCTGTGGCAGATAACTAAAAGACCTATTTGCTCCAGAACATAGGGGTTCTCAATAGAGCCCCACATTCATACCTACGCTCTCAGAATAATCAATAAAAAATATATATGATTTTAATTTTCTCTTATTAGACAGTGACAAATACCGATTTATAATAATATATCAACCCTTAACGGACATAAGTCCCCGCAGAACTTTGTCACTGTGGTCGTGTGGCACATGATAAATCCCATTGTACGTGGAATCTATGGTAAACATACAGTGTCTTTTTAAAATTAAACATTGATAGAATAACATATACAAAAGCTATAGACAAAAAAAAATGCAGAAAAGCAATTTACTTTTTTTAATCTCTACATAACTCTATAAACAAAAATTAACCATAAGCGACACTAAAGTTTTAATTCTTATCAACGGCACTAGTTTCATGTTGCAAGTAACCCCTGCAGCAATGCAATATTCATTCATTTCACTCGACGAATGGTCAACGAGAATGAGTTATAAAGATCATTCTTCATCTTAGTATTATGCAAATGCATAGTAATGTGGGACTGGGAGGATTAATCCCATCCCCCCTACCTAACCTATGGCGCTAGTATGCTGGCAGCAGCATAGCGCCCCTGGAGACAAGGACCAGGTCTTTGCTCCGGGCTTACTACCGCGTCCTTCGGTCGAGCGACACGCGTCCGCTCGAACCCTCTCGCCCTATCTATTGTTATACACTTGTCTGTGCCGACTGTGTACCAACCAACATGCGACTTTTCACTTGCACACCGAACCACCTCACACTACAGTAATGAGCACACTAAACAGTCTGCAGAAGTATTTAAATACCCATGTAAATCAAGTAAACATTTAAATGCCACGGGATAAAGCAATGGATAGCAGCCATACTCCCTCATACAGAAATACCTCAGAATTTTTCTAAACCCTCTCCATCTAAGGGAATATCTACCATATCACAATACTCTCGTATAAATAAGGAAAAGAGATATCGCACATTCAATAGAGAGTCTGTGTACTATCTTTCTCACACACTAATTATGAATAATGTCTTTTTTTTACGTTTAGCACTGATGGTAGGAGTTCTCACTACATAAAGCCTATTATAGCTACATAAAGATAAAGATACAACAATGCTCTTCAAAACTGAAATAGTATTTAATTTTTATTTATAATATATTAAAACAAGTGTTAACAAATCTTTCCAATAAACCATTATTCCAAATTAATAGTTTATCACAAATACCGTACACGGACTACATTAACATGTATCAATTGCGGATATGCAACATTTTAACGCAATTATGAATATGCTAATACCGAAATATGTAGACCATTTTATTTCTTTTTCTGATTTTAATAAAACTCTTTTCATATTATTACAATAAATAAAAATTAAACATATATTTATAAGTGTTGTATATAAGTCAACATCAAACAATTTTTCTTCAAATTCGACAGGGATGACATTTGATACTAGTAACGCGTTAATGAAATTGTAAGTTGAAATATTGACTATATATTGATCAAAATACAGCATTTACATATTATTTGTAGTTTAAATGTTGAAATAATGAGACAAAACATGTAATTATCCAAAAATGTATCCGTCACAGCGGTTTAGGCGGCGGCAAAAAAAAATCAAAATACATACCTTTTTACAATTTTTCTGGAGCCATACTCTAACAGCATCAAATTGTTGTAATGTTTCAGTAGACTGAAAGAATTCGGCGTTAGGACTTCCGTCCTTTTTAGGCCCAAAAGCCATCATTCTCTATGCGTCCGTAATGCCAAACAACGCTTTAAAAAACAACGCGCCGCAACTGAATGAAGTTAGCCACGAATCGCAAAATCCAAGCCGCCATGTTGATTTTAGTGCTGCCAGTATAATAATATTATTCCTCCTATAATAATATGTTCTAATTTGAGTAATATAACTTGTCCAGAAAAACTAAACTATTATATATAATTTTACTCCACATACATTTACATTAGAAATTGAAAGTATTTGTGGCTTATTAGAAGCATTTGAAATTAAATAACTAATCAACACACATGCTTCAGAATTAACGACCTGCAAGGGAATGTCCAGTGTAAATTAATTTTTTTTTTTAAATATATTTAATAAATTTAGAGGGATGAAAAAGTTTGTGATTAGATGGGTGGTAAGAATAAAGAAGACAATTATTTTTGATTAGTTTATTAAATAATAAGTTTTAAAATAAAACTGATACAAAGAATATGCGAACGTCCACGGGTGCTCTGGTCAAAATTATGATATCCTTGGAAAGTCAATCAAGTCTCCTTATTCGTTTTAGCCTTAATTTCCACTCTGCAGCGTACAACATAATAGGACGAATTGCAGTGCACTTTGCATTTGTTTTTATAGGCGCCCTTGGATTGCAAGGAACATTAGAGAGCAATTTTCACTTCAGCCAGGTGTTTTTTCGTCTCGTAAGGACTGATCCAAAAGACTATTTATGCTACTTTGGGCACTGGGGTTTCCTCCGTGTACTTCATTTTAAATAGTTTTGTTCCTGATGATGAGTATTAGATTTCATTCCAAAGCATCGATCCATTTATTGAACTCCGCCTGTAACTGCTCTGCCGACTCAGCTATTGAAGCTACGTTGTCTGCTTAGATAATACATTTTGATAGAGGCCGCTTTATACTTTTTGTGGAATAGTCTTAAGTTTTCGTAGATATGTGTGAATTTATTTGTCAAAATGCGTGGGACATAAAGTATACGAACGTCCATAAACACGTATAATATTTGATCAGGCTAAGACAATCTAAGCTGGGTTAAAATCTAGTTTAGGTCAGATATTAATAAATTAGGTTAGATGATGTTTGCTAGTGATTCCCAACGTAAGCACTATCACCCACCAGTGGGCAAGTAAAGTTGTTCAGGGGGTGATCAAGAATAAAAATTAAATATCAATTTGTGATTGTTGGATTATTTGCTACGAGCAAAACTATAAATCCTTCTATTTTGTCATTGTGCTTGTAAGGGATTGTCGGATTGATGTGAGAATTCCTAATGGTATCTGAAAAATATAAGAAAAATTATGGGTGTAAACACACAAAGTGGATTACATCAGATATTTAAAAAATAGCATATCATAAATCTTATTTACGTTTATTTATGGCAAAATGTATTTAAAAAACTGCGATAGTAATTAATAAATACAGCAGGATTTAATTTTGTACCATAAAATTAATATTTAGCATTTTTACAAGAGCTACATAAGAAATATATTAATATATTTATATATTTGTCAAAATCTTACGTTTATTCCTCGTCTTATATTTTGCCGTCTTCTCTCTTCTTCAGATGCAAGAATATCACTCCCTGCTGGAGGAATTGTGGTACTTGATACCATATTACGACTTTTTTCATCATTTGCAGGGTTGTTCGTGGTTGTGGATTGCATCATGCTCATTAAGGTTTTTTGTAGGATCTGTTGGAAATCTGGACTATTCTGCTGCTATTAAAAAAAAATCTCAAAATGTACTTACACAATAAGAAACAAAAAACGTTGCGGTGTGTTATATTTATGTTATTTGAAGTATTTATATTTCATCAATAAGGATATGACAATAAGGCGGTTAGCTAGACTATTTTTTGCACATGGCAATTAAATATCGTTATAAAATTAATGGTATACTAAATTAGTAGAGATTACAACTTTCGATTTGCGTATATAGATGGCAATGCACTATGTACAATATGTTTAGAACACGACACATCGATAAAAGCAATAAATATACCTTTCCTTCACCCAATGAACGTAGCTTTTCCAGGGGTCTTTTTGTAGTTGTTTGTATCATCTGACTTAACACTTGACTTAACAGTGCCTGGAGTTTTTGGCTCTGTATATAAATTAAAAATATTTACTAATTTACAAGGGAAAGGGGTATCTCCTAATTAATATTATGTTTTTTTTATAGAAGAATTAGAAGAGCCTTTTTTATTTTACTTATGAAGCACTCATCTGCCTGACAGTTCTTTTTTATTTCATCGTTCATTATTCTATCATATATCGTTTTCCAGCACATTCTTCTCAATGATCTAATTTCTATAGCATTTATCCTACTTTTGTAAACTTCAAATTTCACTTCCATACATTAGGGTTGGCACTAGATCTCCATTTTGTACTGCCATCTTTGCTTTAGTGAATGTATTTCTATTTGCAGTGATGACTTTTAAATTTGAAAAAAACCCATTTAAAATCGTATATAAGTTGGCTATCAAGTTTGCAATTTACAGTTTTTATAATATTTTCATGTGGGTGACCAAATACACATATATAGAATAATCACTTTCGTATCGATTTTCTCACAACTAAACGCTATACCCACATTCCTTAATAATAAAATTATCATATTTTTGATTGGGGGGATTTCACATTAAGATGCTTTGGAGTTTGTATGATTATCGAATAAGATTTACCTGATTTGGATCTGATTGAGAAGGCATGGGTGTTGTCGGGGCAGGTGTTTGAGGTGTCGATTGAATCGCCATCATTAAATTCTGGACAATACTTTTTAAATCCGGACTCCCCTGGCCTTGGGAAGGTATCTATTTACAACAATAACAAATTGTTTTATACAATAGGTATATAAACTATTTTCGTAAATATGACATGGTGTTATATTAACACATCTACGATTTTATTGTGTTTTAAATCACAAACGTATCGAAAATTAAAAAAAAAACTAACCAACCTTCATCCCATCATTCCCATCTTCCCGAAAGGATAGGTTACAAGAATAGACAATCACACGTTTCTTTCCTGGTAGGTATACCTACTTATCTCTTTCCTCAACATTCATACGTCGTTTCATGCACGCACGTCGGTATCACCGATTTCTCACGTGGTCGACATTTAATATTTGAATGATTTGATCGTATCACATTTTCAGCGGCCTTCTTCTATTAATTGTTTCGTTTACACAGAACATCCACTTTCTTTATCGTCCTTTCTTCATTCAATGTTCCCATTTGTCCAAACCATCTTAATGATCCTCTCATTGGTTTATTAATTTCATTCGCACTGCATTCACTTCTTATCACATTTACCACAATTTCATATAAATATTTACCACACATTCGTTTATAACGAAGTAATGATATTTAAATGATTATAAATAATTTAACATGAAAAAACGACAATATTCTCAAAAAAAGAAAAAACCCCACCCCACAATAATATTGTATAAAATAGATACTTATTGAAAACCAACGTTTTCTGTGATATTAAATATTTAATATATTTGTTAGCCTTCACTTTTAGGTTGTAAATTCACATTTGTATGAATTTTAAGATCTTTAAATAATATCATCACTTGTTTATCTAACGTGTTTCAGATGGTTTTCATCCTACCCTGGTATACCTCGCACACAGACAAATTTAACAAAAGATTTTATATTGAATGATATTTGTGATGCAAGTGTGCAATTGTTCTGAATCAAAATATGTATACCAAATAACTTACATTGGACTGAGGAAAAGCTATGGCCGTTTGGAGCACTTGAAGTATCACAAGGCCGAAGAAAACTACTTGAAGTTTCGCCATTTTCACTAAAAGCACATTAAAACACAGTTAATTATATTATAGCTATATGAAATTGATAAACTTTTAAGAAACCAAGATATGTATGAAAAAAAGGTAAATAAATCAAGAATGTCGAATTTAGGAACAAACTAAAAACAGGTGATTTTTATTTGAGTATCATAACATAAATAGGCAAAAACCCTGATTTCATCAAGAAAGAGTACCAGAATATTTTGAATACAAGAGAACAAGAGGAATACTTCTTTGAAATTTGTTCTGATTCTGATTCTACTCGTATTTTAAATTGTTTATTGTGAAATTTTAATGTGTGTAAAAAAATGATTTATATTAAAAGTTAAAAATTTATTACATATTACAATTGTGCAGTGAAACAAGTTTTAAAGAGTAGAAAATATTTACTTCCGTAACTTGTAATTATCGTATACTCGTCTTTACAATTAAATTAATCAAAATCAATAGACGGGTATTACGTATAGGAATAAAAATGTATATTCAACAAAGTTAATTAAAGTTGTTTCTTAAGCAATAAAACAAAACTTCACATCAAATGATTAATACGAAAGAAAATATATATTTTATAGAAGTTTTTTTTTAGTTTGTGGGAATTACATGTTTTGCCTTGCTAAGGCATTATAAAACGTATATTTCATTATGCCTTAGCATGTTGAAACATGTCATTCCGAAAAATATAATAAAACTTGTCGAAAAATTACGTTTTCATTTGTGTATATTAATTAAAGATAATGATATTTAGCTATTTATTTTTGTAAGCCACAGAAGCAAAGATGGCAGTACACAATGGAGTTCTAGTGCCAACCCTCATGTATGGAAGTGAAGCTTGGAGCTGGCAAAAGAAGGATGAAAGCAGGATAAACGCCGTAGAAATAAGATCACTAAGAAGAATGTGCGGGAAAACGTTGTATGATAGAATACCAAACGATGAAATAAGAAAGAAATGTAAGGCAGATGACTGCATCATGAATAAAATTAAAAAAGGATCCCTGAGATGGTTCGGACATACGTATGTAACGAATGGATGAGAGTAGAATGGTTAAAAAGTTGTACACAAGCAGCGTGAGTAGGAAAAGAAGCCGAGGACGACCGAGGAAAACATGGCATGACCATTAATCAATTACTAAAAGGCGGCCACATTCGAAGTCGGAATAATCGACGTGCGTGCATGGTACGATGTATGAATGTAGAGGAAGCCAGAGAGTATGCCAGGACAGGCCAGTGTGGCGATCCATCCTCTCTGCCTACCCCTCCGGGGAAATGGCGTGATGGTTAGTTAGTTAGTTAGTAAATAGTTTACTCACAGTGAAATATAGCTCAGTCAAGAAAAGATCTTCGAATGCTTTAATTCCCGTAGTACGTTCATTATATACAGATGAGTAGCTATTCTTCAGCTTTCGTTAGGTAATGCAGTAATTCAATACCGTGATTATTAGTACTAATCATCGTAGCATTGACCCGAAATGCGGTACAATTAATAGACGCTTCAGTTACCCAAGCATACATATTTACATAAATTAAGTATATCCAGACAAACAAATGCTATGAAATACTGGAAAAATAAAATGCATATACATTTCGAACAATTTACGAAAGAGTTATGTTTTATATAATATTTGTATTGAATACATGTTATAAAGGTTTATAAATTTAGTCAAAGTCTTTATTTTTACAAAATTTCCAATTAAAATACAATAATGTTTTTATTGTTTATAAAACATATTTTTTTAAACAAATTAAAATCTAAATAGATAAATATATAAGCTTTTCGTCACAACTAATATGTATATAATATGCACCAGAAAAATGTATAAACATAGAAAACTGTATATTTTTGAGAAATTTCTCAAAAGTACAAAGTACAAATACGAATTTTATTATCATTATTCAATCAACAGTTGTTAACAACAATTGTATCAAGTGCTATTTAAATATTATTGTCGACGAAGACATTGAGCTGCCGAAACCGGTCGGAACTATTAGAAGGATAAGTGAGAAATAAAGTGGACAAGTCCTAAAAAAAAAGTTTGGAATCTGGATCATATTAGGGTATTCTAAGGATAAACGGCCTTTAGACCTGGTTTTGTAGCGGAATCCCGGAAGCATAGGAGAGATCAAGAGATCTGAGACCAGCCTGAATATGACCTCTAGGAGTGCTTAGACAGCGCCTGATGTATAATTTTCTAGCTGATATGATTAAGATGGGTGAAAGAGACTACTGGGAGCAAAAGGCGCAGGATCGAAGAGCCTGGAATAACAGCATCTATGTGGCTAACATTTATTAAGAGGTGTACGACCATCATAAATGATATTTCTAACGAAATAAAGTTTTAAATTTTTTTATTATTTGCTGATGACATAAAAGTTTTCTCTGAAATAGAGAATCCCTCAGATTGCTTGAAGCTTCAGTGTGACATTCAGAGCATAACCCAATGGAGTAAACGTAACAAATTATTCTTCAACGTCTCCAAGTGCTTTGTTATGTCATACACACGGGCATCGAAAACATTATACTTTCGCTATCTTATGGATGGGGTACAGCTTGAAAGAGCTTCTACATCCAGAGATCTCGGTGTTCTGTTCGATGCTCAATTATCGTTCAATCTTCACATAGTTGCTCTATGTAATAGTTCCATCCTCAGAAATTTTTTCTGAACCCTCTCCAGTATAATGGAATATCTCGCCTCGTGAGGACTCCATATCACAGAACCACTTTCGAGTCTGCTCCGAACCAATGCGTTGTATAGGACTCTGAGCACATTGGGATCCCTGAAAACTCTGCCGGTCCGGACGATGAAGCCCAACATCTTCAGTGCAGTGCCACAAATCCTCTCAACATGTGCACGAAAAGTCAGCCTACTCTCATAGATGATCCCGAGATCTCTCATCGTAGATACATGTGCTAGTTGCTGGTTGTTCATTGTGTATCTATAATACACAGTTCTCAATGCTCTAGTAAAAGATAGCATAACGCATTTAGAGACATTGAATTGCATTTGATTACTGTGACTCCAGTTGACAATATTATTGATGTCCGACTGGAGGCGAAGACAGTCTCCAGGATTTTTAATTTCCAGGAATAATTTCAGATCATGGGCAAATAAAAGAAATCGCGAGAAGTTTATCACCTTCGCAATATCATTTATGAAGATGGTGAAGAGGAGTGGCCCTAAGTTTGAACCTTGTGGCACCCCTGAATTTACAAGAAAAGGTTCCGATTGAAAAATTCCGTATGAGACGTATTGTTTTCTCCCCTCGAGGTAACTAATGAAAAACATAATTAACTGAGAAGAGAATCCAATTTGAGATAGCTTTGCTATCTGAATGTCGTGGTTCACAGTGTCAAAGGCCTTTGAGAAATCATTATATGAACAGTCAACTTGGTGACCATCATCCAAGGCCCTTGCAATGTAATCTGTGAATACCATGAGATTAGTTTCAGTCGAGCGCCCCTTCCTGAATCCATGTTGTTCTGTTATAATATAGGGGTCGACTTTGGGAAATATCAATTTGTGTAAAATTGATTCAAATAGTTTGGCTGGAGCCGACAGTATCGCTACAGGTCTGTAGTTTTCGACCGACTCTTTTGCGCCGCTCTTGAAAATAGGACTGATTCTGGAAAGTTTCCAGAGATCAGGAAAAGTATTTGTACTTAACGATAGGTTAAATAAAAAATACAGCGGAGATATTAGGAGCTCAGAGCAGCCTTTTAAGAAGTAAATGGGAAGAAAATCAGGACCAACCGAGTGCGAATTCTTCATAGCTTTAATGGAGGATATAATATCATTCGCTTCTATCTGCGATATGACAAAGCCATGACCACAACAATTGGCACTTAACTCAGTCGCTGAATTGAAATTAAGCCGCGGGGGAACATTGCTATAGACAGATTGGAAGTGTTTAGCGAATGCATTCACTATATCTACACCCTCAACCTCCCTATCCCCATGCATCATAGTGTTTAGGATGCCCCCATCCTTTCGTAGACTTTTTACGTAGTTCCAGAAGGATCCAGGGTCATCCATAAGATTGCCCTCAATGGTGCCCACATATGTTCGAAAGGCTGATCGAACATTGCGTCTCACCACCGAGCGGTACAGACTGAAAAGTTCGTACTCACTCCGACAACCAGTAGCCTTCCACCTTATTTCAAAATTTCTGAGGTATCTCTACATGAGGGAGTATGGTAGCTATCCTTGGCTCTATCCCGCGGCATTTCTTTTGGGAATGCTCGGAACCAATTCTCTACAGCTTCGAAGAGATGGACATCTAATTACCCATTTCTTTAGATTAATTAGGGGATACTTCGAGAACTCGGCCGTACTGGAGGGTGTTCGGCTTTTTGTCCCCGATAGATATCTCCGACAGCGACAGCACAGATTGTTTTACCTACCGGCTGCCAGAACCAATCTGCCTCTGGTGACACCGGTGGGAAGAGCAATTAGAGAGTATCCTGTCTTCCTAATGTTGAACCATCTCTTATGCGTTTCTGGTAGTATACTATATATAATATATTATTTTACCTGTTCTCAATAGATGCCTTAAAAATAAATTTTGTAATGTCTGTTGATGAAATAAACTGATTTGATTTGATTTGATTTGATTAAAATGCTTGGATTTGTTTTCAGGAATGCCAAGATATTTTCGAACACACAGGTACTTCGGGTGTTGTATAATTCCCTGGTAAGAAGTCGGCTGGAATATAGTTCCGTTATTTGGTCACCGCCTGGGATCCGATATTCTCTGATGGTGGAGCGAGTGCAGAAAAAATTTCTGCGCTTTCTTTACCTCAGGGAGCGCGGTTATTACCCGTGGCTCTTTCCGACTGAATTCTTGCTAGGTATGCTAAGCTACCAATCATTGGAGAGAAGGAGGAACATTCACTTGGGAGTTCACTTCCTTCAGCTGATTGGCGGCCGTATACAGAACTCGGATGTCCTGAGTGATGTAGGTCTATTTGTCCCTGATAATTACCTTCGTCAAAGACAGCACAGATTGTTTTATTTGCCACGCTGCAGAACCAACCTGCCAATGGTAATGCCTGTGGGTAGGGCAATCTTATTGCTTAATCGGATCGCCTCGGAGGTCAACATATTTCGTGATAGTGTGAGTTGCCTCAGGGATGCAATATCAATGTTATGATTTTTTCATACTATTTGTCCCTGATAATTACCTTCGTCAAAGACAGCACAGATTGTTTTATTTGCCACGCTGCAGAACCAACCTGCCAATGGTAATGCCTGTGGGTAGGGCAATCTTATTGCTTAATCGAGGTCAACATATTTCGTGATAGTGTGAGTTGCCTCAGGGATGCAATATCAATGTTATGATTTTTTCATACTCTTAAGCTTAATTTTTATTTTTTTTAATGCTTCTCTGTTTATAATGTAATTGCAAACGATTTGGAATTGTATGTCTGTAATGTTTGTGATTATTAGCAAAATAAATGAAATGAAATGAAAAATGAAATCTAAAGCAGAGTTTTTTTAATATTTTGTGTAGACCCCCTGCTTTCCTAATTGATTTTTCGAATTGATTGCTAAAAAAATTGATCGCTGCCAAACACTACTGGCCGGAAGTCGCTGTCGAGCTAAAAAAATAATAAAAAGGTCACCACGATTTCGATATTCGTATTGCGTCTCAATATTCGGCTTCAATTTAGTTGTACCATCTCGTGGACCCCTATTTTTTTCTACTGTCGTAGACCCCTTGCAATTTGTCGTGGACCCCTGGGGGTCTATATAGATCACTAAAGGGTTGAAATTATTGTATTAAAATTAAATAAAATACAGAAATAATACAAATCATTTTGCCGAAGAAAATTTATTAAACATGGATTTTGAAAACGAATAATATTGCACAGGAGGATATTTAGAGATTGATTGGTTAAACAGATCAAAAAATAATCAGATTCAGCGGTTCAGTAACATGTTATGTATCCGAAAATTGTGATTCTTATTTTCCAATAGCGAGAGGGATCAACCTGGGAATTGCTGCGCGAAGAGATGCCAATAGACCGTCGGGAAGCTGTGAACAAAAATTACGTTATTATATAAAAACACAAAATTATACAACTAAAAAATCAAAACATATCAATGCAGATTCGCTAATGAAGACTCAAAATCATAGATTAATTGAGACTGTTTTCTGTAAAGTCCTTAATGATTCTGTTATATTCTAAAATAAATCTATGGAACATTTACGAGTATATGTACCAATTATGAAAAAAATAACTACTCGTATAAGACAGTGAATCATACAACTGGTAAAGTAAATTTTAAAAACGTAAAAACATTAAAAAAAAACTGTATTATATTAATAAAATTTTACTAGTTTTTAGGGTAGGCAGAGAGAATCGACCGCCACACTACTCTATCCTGGCAAACCTCTCTAGATTCCTCCACATTCATACAACAGGACATACACGCACGTCGATTCCTACGACTTCTAACATGACCAACCTTTAAAATTTGATTAATTTTGTCATGCCATGTTTTCACCATTAACGTTTACTTTCTTAACCATTCTTTCTCCATCCATGCGTTCCACATGTCCGAACCAACGCAGCGATCCTTTCATAATTTTTAGTTTTTACACCATTTGATTATTTTATTAAAACCAACTGGTTTCGCTCCCCTGGAGCATCGGCAGATTACAAAAAAAGCCAAATGAAATATTTAGTTATTTTTAATTTTAATTTTTATACTTCATTTAATTTATTTTGTAACTCTGACGAAGCTCCGGCGGAAGCGAAACCGGTTGGTTTTAACAAAAATAAATTAATTAATACATTAAATCAAAAAAGAAAGTGGTGAAAAAACTATAATTGTTAAAGTGTGATAATATTGTTTTGAATAATGCCACAACACAAATTAAGCGCTTCATAAGTATGAGAAATTTTTGTTTAAATTATATCATGTGCGTATTAAAATTTTATTGAAATAATAAAGGAATATAAATAATGCATAAGACATTTTTTGGAATGGCTTTTTAATTCTTTATTGAAAAAGACGAATTGAAAACTTGTTATATATTGTATTTTTAAGTAATAGTATCGTAGTTCTAAAACAAAATGATTAAAATAAAAATTCTCACTCCAAGTGTCCTAAAGACAGCCTCAATCTGCGTCTCCAGGTCGCTTTGAGGGGCTCTCTTAAACCTGATGTGGTGCTCGTGGGAATGATGCTGAAAAAAATGAGAAAATTGTCGTTTGAGTTCACATTAGTGTTTTATTACCAACCCTGGTGTATGGAAGTTATGCATGGAACTGACAGACAAAGTATAAGAGCAGATTAATGCGGTAGAGATGAGATCCCTGAGATGTATGCGTAGTAAAACGATGTACGGCAGAATTTAAAATGCTGATATAATATAAGGAAGGAATGTAGAGCGGAAGAAAGTATTATGAACGAAATTATGAAAGGATCACTGCGTTAGTTTGGAAATGTGGAATACATGGATGAAGGAAGAATGGTTCAGAAAGTATGCATAAACAGTGTGAATGGAGTACGGAGCGTGGAACACCAGAAAACTTGGCATGACCAAATTAATAAAATTTTAAAGATAGGCTATGTTAGAAGTCGGAGTATGACTCGCTGTATGAATGTGGAGGAAGCTAGAGATGTGTGTCAGGATCGAATAGTGTGACGGTTCATTATTTCTGCCTACCCCTTCGGGGAAACGGCATGATGTTTTGTTGTTGTTGTAGTTATTGAAAACAAGTCGATGAAAAAGATTTATGATACATGTTTTAGTTTGAAACAATTGTTTGAATAAATAACAAATGAAACACCGTTTTTATATAAAAGAACCAAAAAAACAAATGCTAAAATTTAAAATTTGTTCTTACTCTAATTAGAAGAATACATAATTGTTAATCACTCTATTGAATTATGTCTCTAAATTAATTACAATTAGATGCTTCAGAAATACTAAAATATCCATTGACACAACTAGGAAGACACAAATAAATTTTGATCAATTAAGGCAGAAACATACTATTAACACGCCACGCCACCCGATGCCACGTGATGCGTGTTGAGTCGAATCAAATTGTATTGTTTTCTATGGACAGAATCACACTATGAACACCCGACGCGACGCCATGCGCGCACACGCCACCCGATACAGACGAGCTAGATCGACGTGTTGCCGATGGTGGGAGTAAACACGCCACGTTGCGTGTTCATAGTATGTTTCTGCCTTAAATAGTATGTTTCTGCCTTTACTGTATTTTGAGAGCGATAAGACGCATCGGACCATTAAGACGCCCCCAATTTTTGGTGAATTTTCAGAGTAGAAAAGTGCGACGTTCGAAAAATACGGTAAATTGAACATTTATTCACAAAAAAGCGGAAGAATGTGGGGTCGTATCTTACTACGCTATGTCTTATGCTAAATACAGGGTGTGTGGTCTGTTTTATTGTATTGATGTGAAACGTGGACCTTAAAAGTCAACTCAATGAACATACTGGAAGCATTTGATGAAAATGTGGCTCTATTGCAAAATGCTCAGAATTCCCTGGACAGACATGGTTACCAATACCGAAGTCCTGAGGCGAGCTAGAGTTGACAGGGAGCTGTTATCAACTATCAAGGTTCGGAAGATTTTACATCTGGGTCATATACTGCGTGGGGAAAAGTACCACCTTCTCCAACTGATATTGGAGGGGAAAATTGAGGGACGCCGAGGGCCCGCTAGGAGACACGTGTCCTGGCTGCGAAACGTGAGGGAGTGGACTGGCATCCGAAGTGTGGAGGAGCTGTTCTAAGCGGCGCAGAACAGGGACAGCGTTGGATCGCCAACGTTGGGGGGACCTGATAGGCGGTGGCGGTACTCCCATAGAAGCCCAGAAGCCCGGCTTGCGTAAGAAATTTTGAATCAAAACCCCCAAATCTAAGTAATCACGCCCCGGAATAAACAAACAACCCACCAAATCACCTTCCAACAATGTTCCCATCAGACGTTAGAAGAATAGCCACAAGAGCTGAACCTCTTTAAGCCAGTAGGGCTTCTGGGCTTCTATGGGAGTACCGCCACTGCTGATAGGGCAATTGAAGAAGGAAAAGAAATATAGGGTGGAGCCCTGCAGGCGCATGGATTTAAACACGGCATTGCTCCCTTCCATATGGTTGTTGAAGGTTGAAAGTAGGCTAATGCAAAATAAGAGAACGGGAAGTTTATGTTCCAAGTTGCAATAATGAAGTGGTCTTTTGAAAAACATGCCTTTTGTGTGAAACTATTTTTTGGTCGTCCGCATGCAGCGTGCCTTCTGTTCAAGGTTCATTATCGCACCCCGCGGCCGAATTCCCGATCGAAATCTAATTATTGCTTGGGTCGATGCATGCAAAGATACCAAAAATGTGTCCACGATAAGAAGGGTCCCCAGATTACCGTCACTCCCAAGAAAACTTTGAGAGGGTTCGAGTTGAAATGAAATAATCTTCCAGGCGTTCAATTCGGAAACAGGCAGGTCCTTCGCATTTCGAGACATTCCATTCAACGAATCGTTAATGAACATCTTCATTTGAACACCTAAAAGATGGTTGTCATTCAAGAATTGAAGCCTTGACACTCTGTAAGCAAGTATGATACATATATTTTTAAAGTTAATGATTGCAAACCTCATCAGAATGATGATGGGAGTCATGGTGCCCAGACCACTGAGCCACCGGGGATGCTTCCACGAAGCTCATCACGACGAAAGCCACAGCCACGAAAACCAATACGTTCTTAGACATCATTTTTCTAGAAAATAAAATCAGTTATTTATATTTCCTTAGGATGAGGGTAGAATGATTAAAAAGTTGTACACAAGCAGCGTGAGTGGAAAAAGAAGCCGAGGATGATCGAGGAAAACATGGCATGACCAAATTAATCAATTACTAAAAGGCGGCCACATTCGAAGTCGGAATAATCGACGTGCGTGCATGGTACGATGTATGAATGTAGAGGAAGCCCGAGAGGTATGCCAGGACAGAGCATTGTGGTGATCTATCCTCTCTGCCTACTCCTTCGGGGAAATGGCGTGATGGTTAGTTAGTTAGAATATACTCATTTCAATAATGTAAAGTGGTTATTATGTTATAAAATATTATCAAAAACTAAATCAATTGGAAATATAAAAAAATATTACCTGATTTGCTTGTGTGGTAACAGTAGATAGCAAGATCAAAAGTAGTTTGTGATGTATTAACATTCAACAGATCTTATATACTCATTATACGACATCTAAATCTGTTCATCTTATTTTATCGGATTCGCTTACCATCACTCATGTGTTACATTCAGACGTCACAAACATTTTTGGAACATACGTTTTCATTCGTATTAACAATTTGATATGGAGTTCATCCATTTTTTTAAGAAACAATAAATAAAGCTTACCTACATTCTTTTTTTAATATCTATGTTACTTAAAGACGCTCCAAAAGTCCAAGCTTCTATACAGAAACCATCCTCAAGCCAGTTCTGATACATGGTTCTTAGTCGTGAACCATAACTCTAAAGAATAACAAAGAATCTAATGGTTTGGTAATAGGATACCGGGGATGCAGCAGGAACTAATAGGAAGTAGCGAGTAGTACCTACCTTCTTCTTCTTCTTATACTGGCCGAAGACTGCTAGGGCCTGTTTGTGCAGAGTTTACCGCCTCTTGCGATGTAGACTCCCTGCTGTCTTTCCATTTTTTGGGAGGTCTTCCAGGCACCCTTCTTCTCTCTGGTTTCCCATGTAGGGCAAGGTGTAGTATTCTTTGGGCGTCCATTCTTTCCACATGATCTCTCTGACAACATCCTGGATATCATACTTTTTTTATCGTGGTGTTTTTTATTCTGTCGCGTAGAGTCCTGCCTGTTATTACCTTCTTCTTCCTTAGCCTATTCCTGTCCACTCCTGGACAAAGGCCTCCTCCATTCGCTTCCATGTCACTCTGTCCTGTGCAGACTGCATCCAGGTTATTCCGACGTGTCTGTTCAGATCATCCTTCCACCGTAGTTGCGGTCGCCCTGCACTTCTCTTTGCCGTCCACGGTCTCCAAGTCAGCAGTCTTCTTATCCATTTTTCATCTTAGCTTCTGGCTACGTGACCTGCCTACTGCCATTTTAGAGTCGCCACCCGGTGGATGATGTCAGTGACCTTTGTTTTTTCTCTCACCGTATCGTTTCTGACTCTGTCTGTTAGGCTTATTCCTAACATGGCTCTTTCCGTGGCTCTTTGGGTCTTGTTTGGACAATGCTACAGTTTCAAGACCACAATTACCAACTGGCAGAACGCAGGCTTACCTTCCTATAACTTTTAAATAATATGTATCTGCGTATTCACCTGATATAGTTTCCTGTAACTTCTATATCTTTCTGAAATTTAAAAATACGAAGAAATGACAATGTTTTGATATTATAGATAATATAAGACAAAAATCGTAGCAGCAGCATCTTCATCAGAACCAACTAAGGTAAGATTCGAAACAAAATCATCGGTTTTAATATAATAATATTAATAATAAAACTTGGGTAATGTTTGTTAAGCAATACGTAAGTAACCCAATCCTTGAGTGCCCCTGAAAATCGGTTGATCAATCAAGGGAAATGAATTTCAGGTTTCCCCAGAAAATAAAAAACAAACAATAGTCACCTAATCTAAACTGAAATAGAACCCAACGATTCGACATGTTCTTGAGATTTTTTTACATTCAGACAAAACTAACCGAAGCTGATTCCCTCCAAAATCTATACATTTGTTTTCAAGATCTCTGTCTTCTCTATCTTGTTCTTCGATGGATGGACAACAACAGAAGAAGTCAGAAAATATTTCTCTCCTGAGTTTCTTGGAACCGATCCTCATTCCTGTCCAATCCTTTATATTACGCAGCTAGGACAGCTGCCTTCTCCCAACTCCCCGCCGTCACTCTATCTTACCTATGTTTTCAGCCGAAGGAGGTGGTGTTTTTTTCCCTTTAGAACATAGGTTTCCAATCTTTTCTGGGCCACCGCTCCCTTTACAAGAAAAATAAACGTTCAACGCCCCCCTCCCATAAAAGTTATTCGAAATATGGGAAAATGATTACAGTTACAAAATAAACCAATATTTAAGTTTAATTTTAATTATTAGTTTCTCCGTGATTAGCGTGTTTTTTTTGGTCTTTTTAGACTATATTTTTCTGTCTGCCCACGCTCTCTATTTTTTCTGGGTCTTCTTTTGCCCCCCTGAAAGTCTCAAACGCTCACAAGGGGGCGTTATCGCCCACTTTGAGAACCTAGGCTTTAGAACATGATATAAATATGAGACCTTTATAACAATCACACTTTATAATAATTAATAAATATTATAGAAAAAATCGGAGTCTTTTTTCATTCAGAATTCAAATTCAGTCAGAGAGTTTGTTTGTTTAGTCTGGTAAAGATCTGCTTGGAGCTAGATTGTATAAAGATTTTTATGTATAAACCTTTATACAATCTACCAAAAAAATAATAATAAGTACTACCTTAAACTTTTTATGTAATCTGCTTCCTTATATTGTTTATTGTCTTCAATTTATTATGTTTCATCGTTTTTGACTCTATATTATGTGTAATTGTTACTTCTAAATACTGTTTTAATTTTTATTTATTTATATTTTCCACCTTAAATTTTTTCTCCTATAAATAGTAACTAAACATTAATTTTATTATAATTATAAGTTACCTAACTCAAATCCATCAAGAACTTCATAATTATACAATATAAAAGAAATTATTCAAATTGACATAGGAACGAATTTGATATATTATTGTAACACCTGATGATGTCAACATAGCGTCACCTGAGAGTAAGAAGGTTCCAACTGTCAAAAGTAAAAAACTGAGAATAATGAAGTCAAAGTTTTATTGGTTCCGGGTGTGTGTCTTGGAATAAAAGGGTTCCATCTGAAGCAGATGAAATTCTTTTACCGAGAAGCGTGTAAATTTTCTCTGGCGACAGTTGGAATAATAAAGTTCTAAGTGTAAATGAATCCTTCTTCAGTGAATCTTGTGTTTTGAATAATCAGATGGAACTCGATTATTTTCGTAACATCAAAATGACGATACTATTACATGTTTTTTTGTTAATTGTACGTATAGATAAGGTTAGTAAGAAACCTTTTCACGAAAAAAAGCCAAATGTGAAGTTTTGTTAGTTGGAACCCTCTTACTCTCAGGTGACGTTAGGTTAACGAAACAGCTGTCGCGAAAAATAAAAATACAATTGTGATACATAAAACAAAGTTTTTTAATTCAAGAGTTTATAATGTTAAAGTATTATAGTGTTTCGGCCAAAAAAATGGACTACAAACTATTATATTTGTTGTGTGGCAAGAAAACAAGGCATTTATATTTTTGCACTAGTAAGTACATTCAATATCTGTATTACTTAACAATGCAATGCTATGCCTAAAGACACAATGATCCTTGTCCTAGTTTAAGTATCAACTGATTTAAGTACTTAACGATGTTTACCGTTTTTTACTACAATTTCACAATTTTCAGGTAGATAACTTTGTAGGAGAGATTTTCATTGTATATTGTAAGCTTTTCACACGACCGTGAGATGTGATTGTTGACATTATCTTCTTCTTCTCGGTCGTATTCCTCATGACTGATGGTCGTGTCCATCCTGCAAAATGGCACGCCATGCGCTCCTGTCACCCGTCAGTCTCCAGGCTGCAGCTAATGAGAGACCAGTCAGATTTCCTGATTTCATCGGACCAGTGGCTCAGTGGTCGTCCTTGTGGTCGCCTTCCCTCCACTTTGCCCATGATGATGATGTTTTCAAGGTTGTCCTGATCTTTCCGGGCTGTGTGTCCAAAATATTTCAACACTCTCTGAGAGCACATCTGCGAGAATCTAGCCTTGATACCCAGCTGGTCAATGATTGACTGGTTTGTTCTTCTTACCGTCCTGGGTATACGCAGCATTCGTCGCCAGCACCACACCTCGAAATTATCAGTTTTGGACCTCTCCGATACTCGCATAGATGTTATTGACATTACAAATGACATATCACGCCTACCAAAGGCAAAAAATGTCATTACAATATTATGAATCTTCTAGAAAACAGACGTTTACAATCGTATTAATTAATATACATTATACACTTGAGAATAATTTATTCGATGAATGGTTTATCTATGGGGAGGAATATTTTTATTTATCAAGGGAATTTAGTTTCGTTATTATGGGGGTGACCATCGTCGTTCGTAATCTGTCATTTCATTTCATCGAAAGGAACCGCCCTCTTCTGGGTCTCTTTATCTAACTTCCATTTAATTCTATCTATAAAAAAAATAGTAGGGTTAGTTTTTGAGATTCGTTCTCCATTAATTTCGTTGAATTACTTTTACAAAATTTATCACGTCACATTATTAAAATGAAAACAATATTTTCTTTATTTAATCTCACCTAAGGAATGGGAAATTAGAAAAAAAAACATGTTTCTTGGTCTTTGATTTGTAATGAAAAAAACAAAAACTGCAAGTTTTATTTTGTGATATTTGTCTTAAATTAAAAATACCTTTGAATATTTCGGCATTAAAAACCAATTTATTTGTTTTATCATAAAAATGACAAGGATAAATCGATAATCTTAATTCGATACAGCTGTTTCGAGTATATTTTATTAATTATTTATGTAAAATTTTACTTCTTTAACGATTCTTAAACAATGATGCACAATTCCAAATTCAATAATTAATATTGATAAATACGCCAGTTTTCTTGAAGTATTATTATATTGTATGGGTGTGACGTGTTTCGCTAGGACATAATTAAACATTTGATAATGTCAGAAGTAAGGCTATATAGAAATCAGCACTAGAAAATATTATATATGAGGCGTACTAGAAAACGGTATTTATCATCAATATTAGAGTAAAATTTTACATTCATAAAATTAGTTTTAGACAGAGAAGATTGAAATATGATTCTTCTTCTTCTTCGTCTTATTCTTCTCTGATCGGAAGCTGGACAATACCATGGCTATTTCTACCCTTGATGCAGTAGCTCTAAACAGGGATGCTGTGCTGCAACTTAATCGCCCTCGAAAGTTTTCTAGACAGGATTTTCTCCTGCTACCGAAACTTCGTTTTGAGTAAATTTTACTTTGGATGATTGAAAATTTAAAAAAAATATTCTAACATAATATGTAGGGTTCTTCTTTTTCTGATTCTTAGATCTTGGCATTTCCGGAGTTGGAGGCTTTAAGGCAGAGCAATAGCTCTCGAAACTGTTGGTAGTTACCTTCTTAGATTAGGTTAGGTTAGGTTATGATTATAATTATAATTATTATTTATTGAATCGCTCTTTATATCATTACAGCCCTAGCCAAATCGATGTAGAGGGTATAGCTATCATATTGATTCTCGTGACATGTGTCAATTAGCTAATCTATCGCCATTTTATCGTCACGTGAATTCTACACCAGATCAAAGACAGTTTGAGAATCGAACTCGGGACCTTGAGTGTGGCAGTCGAAGCACTTACTACTCGGCCACGAAGGTTGTGATATGGTTATACATAGAGGATGTCGGTTATGTAGGGCAGGTTAAAAGAGAGGGTTCATGGGAGAACTTCAATCTCATCTATGACGAACTTAGAGGGGTGGATTAGATAGGTATTTGAGGGAAATGGAGAATTGATTTGTGGCTCGTGGTATGCCTTTGAAAAGGGTGTTTTGTGTGTGCTTGTGAAGGTAATGAATATTGATGTCGTAGTTAGAGGTTTCTTGTATAGAGACGATGGTAGAGTTGTGTGATCCTATTCTAGAAAGAAGCAACCAACGCGTTGTGTCTTAAAGTGTGTGTGTGTGTGTGTGTGTGTGTGTGTGTGTTATAGTGTTCGTGTAGAGTCAGGAAACCCTTCTCTAAGTAGAGTTATGTGATACTAGTCCAGAAAGAATCAACCAGCCATGTGATTTTCTTCAATTTTGGTTTTTATTAATAGAAAATTATTAAAAGAACCAAGACGAATTGTATTTTAATCATAAATAATCTTAATACATTTATTATAATTGATAAAATATACTTCATTATCCTCCGAGTGAAGGCAGAACTGAGGGGATAGACATCAAAGCTGTAATTATAACTTCAGGTAACTGAAAAAAAAATTGTAGTTTAATATTTTTATTCTAATTTCGCCCCCAGGTTATTATTTTGAATTCTCGCTTATGTTTGCCATTTATACATTTTCACTTTCATACAATAAATTACTAAAGATCCATAACTCTTCATCATCGTCAAAAATCGTCTAATCAAATATATTTGTAGCTAAAGCAAGCAGACATAAACCCTTGCTTATTAAATTGGGATAAATTGTACAATAGAGATTAAATCACTCTTAAGAATAAAAAAGGGTCAGACGAGTATATGATGAAAAAAAAATATGAAAAGGTTTATATGTGAAATAAGAAGGAAAAAAATCTAAATTATAAAAAAAACTAACTAACTAACCATCACGCCGTCTTTACAAATTTGCTATATTATACTACTTTACAAATTTATGCAAAATTAAGACAGAACAAACACACGATTTTACTATTGCACACTAATATTCAATTGATGTGGCGTTACAAATAGGTAAGTAGTTCATTTAAATAAAAAATATATTAGTTCTCACCCCTAAGGCTCTCAATATCCCTTCGATAATTCTAGCGAAAAATTCTGGTGTCCTTTTTGCTCTTATAGAGTCTATATCGTAATCCTAGAAGCAGAAATGAGTACATATATTAAATTATAGTATAACTTTTACTAATTATTATTGATAATATGAAATCTGTTCTAATATTTTCAGGATAAACATAATCATAAAATATATTATTGTAATATACTGTCACATAACTATGAAGTAAAACTAAAGATATCATATTATATTATAATTCAATATTGATGAAAACGTAAGTTTTATAATATTAAATGGGAGTGACATATTTCTTGTTGCTAAAGCATTATCAAATTACTACATTAATAATAATGCCTTAGCCAGGCAAATTTGTCACTCCCAATAAATATAATATAATTTCTTGAAAACAGACGTTTTTATTAATATTAAATGTATAGTTTTACAGCATTTTTCAAGATTCAACAAATACTGTAGAATGATAAAATATGTATGAATATTATTTGTAACATATTTTGTTTAAGAAACATTATCTAGTTTTTAGAAAATGAGAAATTTAATAATAATCAGGCATATAAAACCATTTCGTCTGATCAAAGGTTAAACTCTTTCTCTAAAACTCTAAAATTAACGTTTCGTATACTTTTTAGGTCGAAAACTATGTGAAAACTGTGATATCTACAGAACAGGTAACAGTTTTGATTAATTATAATAGATAGTTGGAATATAGTTACATATATTTATAGGCCTCGCTTTTTTTTCTAAGTGTTTTTATTTTAATAATATATGTTATTGATATCGCCGTTTTTTACCCTAAATAAATAAATAAATAAATAATGCTTATACTTCAATTCTATAAAAAAGTCGATAAAACGATTGTATATAAATATCAAATCAATCATATCACTTTATATTCTCAACAGACATTACAATTAATAATTAATACGAATAAAAACGTCAGTTTTCTAGAAGTTTTATTATATTTTATGGGAATGACATGTTTCGCCCTTCTAAGGCTCTATTAAATGTCAATACATTTGATAATGTCTTAGAAGGGCGAAACATGTCATTCCCATAAAATATAATAAAACTTTTAGAAAACTGACGTTTTCATTTGTATTAATTATTTAATATGGAGATTTGCATCATTGTTCAAGAAACAATAAATAAAATTACAATTAATGTTTAAGGCCTATATTAAGAACACGTTAAATAATATACGTAATACCAGGAACACATGAGAGATGGTTAAATATTAATTAATTAAATATAGTAAACATACCTCGAACTCAACATTTTCAATCCTTTCTGGAATCGGTAAGGAGTTCCCAAGATTCAATATTACAAAGGCCAAGGCGAAAAACAATATAACATTTTTAAACATTATGTATTTCTGAAAAGTACAGTGGTTTTAAATAAAACTTATTTAGAGTAGACACAAACCACCAACATTCAATTGAAATATTAAATGTGCATTACTTTGTTGGTGATTTAAAATTTGAAATATTGTATTAGTATGGCGGTGTAAATCTTTACATAAACGATCACTTTGATACTGAAATCAATGACAGACAAACTTTTTGTTTTACACTTAGTTATATAGTGATGTCACTCCATTAAAAAAAGGAGCATTGTTCTTCTTCTTAATTCAAATCTTTTAAGTGTCATTCTTGTGTTAAATTTAGGCGCGCGCAACAAATGGATTTATTTACAACAAGAAATAAAACTTTATATTCTAATGTTGATTTGATACATGCGTAATGGAATCAATTCGTTCGTTTGAAAATACGTTTGTTTGTTTTGAATTGATATCATCATCATGTGCCTGTATTCGTTAACTCCTGGACGCATGCCTTCTCCATCTGCTTTCAAGTCTGTCTTCCTGGGCAACACGCATCCATGTCATAACGCCGATATTTTTGAAGATGGGGACATACTGGATTTTGGGTCACAGTTCTAGAATGCCAGCAAAGAAGGCATTTTGTCCATCTATCGTCAGAGCTACGAGCGACATTGCTGCCACTATTCCGAAGATGTCCGACACTCCTGATCTGGCTCTAATAATGGTGTTTCTCACCCTGTCTATTACACTGATCCCCAACATCGCTCATTCTTCTTATTCTATTTTATTTAGGACTGTGTCCTGTTATTTCTCGGAGCCTGTTCCTGGGATGCAGATGTTCAACTGTCTCGCCATCTTTTAGGTGGTTTTCCTGCAGGTCAATTTCCTGTTGGTACTTTATTTGCGGCTATATTTATCACTCTTTCAGAACATGCCCTTTCCACGTGATCTCTCCAGTAGCGTCTTCTCAGTCTTCCCCATCACATGACATCTTCTACATTGCAGATCTTTCTTATTTCAGAATTTCTTATTCTGTCTCGGAGTGTCGTTCCCGCAACGGATCGGAGAGTCTTCATTTCTGTGGTTCTTAGGAGGTTTTTTGTTCTGATGGTGTCAGCTCTCGTTTCTATTCCATATGTCATTATAGGACGTACGCATGTCTTGTAGATTCGAATTCGTCAAGCAACCAGCCACAACGGCGGCCCTGTTTGTTAGTTCACTTACTTCTCCGTAGAGGTCACTGCTGCTTGATACATCAACACCTAAGTACTTGAAATGCATCATTTGCTATTATTTTATTATCTAATGAAATCTTGCATCGTACTGGTTGCCTTGATGTAACCATGCTCTTTGTCTTGTCTATGGAGATTTTTTGCTCATTCACCAACTGTTTTTTTCCATAACAATTATGAAATATAATTTTATAATAATGTTGGTATGTCAAAGTTTATATATCCCTGATATTGGTTGACTGCATAGGGCAGCGACTGTCTGCGTTCTATTTAGTAACAATATAATCATAAAAAAAACGCACGGGAACCAAAATAAACATTACACAATTAAATGTATTTTTTTTCGATTGATACATTGGATGGGATTTTTATTGAAAAACATCAAATGCGACACGAAGTTTTACAAGTACGTTCACCCAAAGTAATTGTATCAAAGAGACAATTATTGCAATCATTATTAGACGTAGTTTTAAACGTTTATAGTGAAAGCTCCCAGTATTAAAATACATTGAATCATATGCTTTCGATTAGGTTTAAAATAAAATGAACGTGCTTTGTTGTATTTTTGTAGATTTTTTTTACATTTTTCTTTTAGTTCTAACCGGTTTTGGTAACTCACATCTATCGTCAGATCATAACTTTTCGTAACTTATATAAAAGCAAGTAGAATTCAATTGTTAAAAAATCTTGAAATATTAAAAATTAAAAAAAACTTTTTTTAAAGACATCATTTACTTTCTACAGTAATAGGGAATTCATTCTATAACGTTGATTTAAAAAAAATCTCGCTATTCAGACGCCATATAGGTAGTATGTTTACAAACTTTTTTTTCTTCTTCTTCTTCTTCCTTATTGTAGACCTATGTGGTCTGTTCTCCAGTGGATTCCCAGATATCCTTCCATCTTTTAGGAGGTTTTCCACGAGGACGAGTCCCATGAGGCTGATTATGCAATGCAATATAGGGGAGTCTGATGGTATCCATTTATTGAACATGACCGTACCAGTCCCTTTTTCGCTGTCTGCTCCATCTTATACTATCCTCAACCTCGCATATCTATATTATTCTGGTGTTCCTCACGCGATCTCTCAGTGTCTTGCCTGCTATCGTCCTCAGTGTCTTCATCTCGAAAGTTTTCATAACTTGTTTGATCCTTACTGTGTCTGCCCTTGTTTCGACGCCATATGTTATTATTGGTCTTACGCATGCTTAAAGATTCTCATCTTTCTCTTAATGACCATGTCTTTGTTTTTCCATATTGTGGATTTTAGAGCGCCAGATATTGCAGCTGCCTTATTTACTCAGGCTTGTGTTTCTTCCCACAGATCAGCTCCTCCCATCAGGTTTATGCCTAGATACTTGAAGGTCCTGACCTGTGCTATGGGTTGATTTTCTATAACCAGGTTTCATGTTTTGGGTATTTTGGAAAAGGGCATAGATTTTGTTTTTTCGATAGAGATCGTCATGTTGTCAGACGTGATGTAGTCTGTCTAGCATTTTTTGTAAGTCATTATTGTTTTCAGCTATGATTATAGCATCGTCTGTATAACAGACCACATTGACAATTTTACAATCAAACTATAATAATATGCTTAATCATATCATCGATGTAGCTTTATAGGCTTAAAACACTATACCCATATAGCAAAGGTTGCGTCTTAGAGTTCAGCCAAGGAATATTAACTTTTTTTTAAATAATAATATTCGCAAAATCAATTGTCTCAATATTACACTATGAAGGTATTGTATTGATATTACAATATACCAATATTTTTTATATAAAATAATGTTTATATTAATTTAATTATAAGAATAGGTACATCATAAAATATCATATCTTTATATTAATAATATATAATATATAAATCTAAATACTCGTCTCTAAAGGTATTTTCCTATTTATATAATTATGATATTGTAACCTTCATAATCTCTAGAATATTTCGATCGTATGACGGCAATAAGTTAAACTAAATCTGACACATTTTTACAGGAGAGCAAAAATTTCATTTCCAAATCAACGCTGTTTCTGGGAGCCCTAAAGTCTTAAGTGAATTTCGATCGTGAAGTGAGCTTTGTACATATTATATTATGTTATCGCGGATACAGTATTATTATTATTTTTTGTATACAACAGGTCGATTGAACCCAATTATTGTATACAATTGGTTATTTAGCTATTGCATCGATTCTCATCACAAGTGATAGGTAGCTATTGTCACGTGAAGTTTTCGAGAGACAGTGTGAGAATAACACTGCCATCGCCGTGAATCGAATTCGGGACCTTTGGTGTTGCAATAACTCTTGCCACTCTGCCACGAAGGTCGTCAAAGTATCCAGTGTAGAATATCCAGCATACAGTATTGAGTTTAATAAAAAATAACCATTAACATTTACAATTGCCATTGATACACTGAAAAAATATCATGAACATCTGACATGACCATATTAACTCATTTCTGCCAAATTCACTTAAGACTATATGGCTCTCAGTTACAGAAATATTTTTGCTACTTTTTAAATAAAAATAAAAAATATTCTATGTTCGCCATAGTTTGTGTTGTAGATGTTTTATTTGTCTTATTCTTTTTTATATACTTTGTATATACAACACTAACTTTAAAAAAAAATTAATTACATATCAGACATGTTTCGGACAACCGGTCCTTCCTCAGTGATATTATAAAGATACATATTTAAAATATTATAAAATTGTTTACAAATATAAACAGTTTTGACAGATGTTATCTGATTCAAAACTGATCATATTTGTAAACAATTTTAAATATCTTTATAATATCACTGAGGAACGACCGGTTGTCCGAAACATGTCTGATATGTAATTTTAAAAAAATTTCAAGTAAGAGCTGTATATACAAAGTATATATAAAATAAAAAATTAAATAAAATGTCCATATCTTATCTTACAAATAACACATATGTTACTATTGCATATAATAGGTCCTTACATATGAAATTGGCGTTTTGTATGGGAGGAACATAAAGTTGATTTTTTTTAAATATAATATATTTATTAAATCAAAGTATGTACCATTGCTATCTATGCACTTTTGCCATCTCATAGGTAGTTCATCGATCCCTTTACTAAAAAAACATTCGGACGGGAATCAATAAAATCTTTGAGGTCGCTTTGGACTGCCCCATCGGAGTTGAATTTTTTCCCTTGCAAGAAGTTCCAAATTTGGAAAAAAATAGTAATCTGTTGGGACAAGGTCCGGAGAGTACGGTGGATGTCTTAGACATTCCAATTGAAGCTCTTCTAATTTGGTAGCCGTCTGTTGTGCAGTGTGTGGTCTAGCGTTATCATGAAGCAGCAGTGGCCTATTAGCGCGATTAACCAGCCTCGGTTGTTTAGCAGCTAGCTTTTCCATCATGGTTTGCAGTTGCTGACAAAAGACATCTGCGGTAATCGTCTGGCCAGATTTAAGAAAGCTGTAGTGAACGACACCAGCACTAGTCCACCAAACGCTCACAAGTAACTTTTTTGGAGTCAATGTTCGCTTGGGGTATGGTTTGGCTGGTTCGGCAGGGTTCAGCCATTGCGATGAGCGCTTCCGATTATCATACAGGATCCACTTTTCATCACAGGTAATGATTCGATTCAAAATCCCTTCATTATTGTGCCGGTTAAGTAATGCAACGCAGCATTCAACGCGCGTTTGTTGATTTGCTTCACTCAATTCGTGAGGTACCCACCTTTCAAGCTTTTTCACCTTCCCAATTTGCTTCAAGTGGATTAAAACAGTTTTATCACTAACACCGCAGCCTGCAGCTAACTCGGACGTGGTTTGCGATGGATCCGCTTCCACAATAGCCTTCAATTCTTCATTATCAACTTTGGTCTCCGGCCGTCCACGGGGCTTGTTCTGCAGGTCGAAATTTCCAGAACGAAAACGTTGGAACCAAAAACGCACTGTGTTTTCTTTTGCGGCACCGTCGCCATACACATCATTAATCCTTCGAGCCGTTTCTGCAGCACTGGTGCCACGGTGGAACTCGTACTCGTAAATAACGCGATATTTCAAGTTTTCCATTTTGTAAACTGAGTGACGCAAAGAAAAAAAACAATTGAGGAAAAAACAAATGAATTATAATTTTCAAAACACAAATACTTGAGTAAATAGCTGTGTAAATTTGAATTTGGAATTCCTAACCAAAGAGAAGATATTTGAGATCATAGTTGCCAGTACGGCAAAACGCCAATTTCATATGTAAGGACCTAATATGTCATATTGTCATATATCGTTTTATCTTAGTATCCCTTAAAGTACTTACGTTATTGCCAGATCAAATATTATGTTATTTTTAGAGTTTTTTTAATAAACTTTACACACGTGAAACTACTCCGATTGAGATAATCTGTGCATGTTCAAAGGATGTCAAACTCATGTCTCTCTTAAATATTAATAACTGGTTACCTTGGTGGAAGGAAACGAGTGGGAAGACCCAGGTTGAGATCAGAAGGTGAATTGAAAGACGACACCTGAGGACATGCAGAGTAGGAGACGCATGCAATGGGAGACTAGGCTCTATTTGAGCTGTAGCGCTATCGAAGAGAGACTTTTTTTAAAAGTTCAAACTTCAAAATTGCAGAAATTGATAAATACAACCATTCGTCATCACACTGCCGCATTATTTTTAATAAAATAATATGTATTAGATAGAGGAGATTAAATGAAACAATAATTATTTCAAATACAATTTATTACAATAGCAATCAATTTTTATCTTTATTTCAAGTGTGTGATAATATACAGTTTTTTAACTAATATTTTTTTGTTAGCACTAATATGCAGTAAACTATAGGTGCGTGTGAATGCGCTACACTGATGATTAATAAACTATCATTGTGTGTGTGCCATTTTCTTGTGTATTGGTTATATGGAACAGCAGCTTATTTTCCCAATAGTAATGGCAATAATCTCGGGATACTTGCTTGCAGGGATGCCATAGTACCTTCGGGGAGCTAGAAAAATATTATAATAATTACATTTATTGCATTTACACTCACACAAACAAAAATCACAGGCAGGGCTCTACGCCACAGAAAAAGAAGCACCAAGATCAGAGAAATGTGTGATATCCAGGATGTTGTAAGATGGGAAACACATAGAACAAAGTATTGGAAAGACCACGTGAAAGGAATGGATGCCCAAAGACTACCACACCTTGCCTTACATGGGAAACCAGAGGGAAGAAGGATGCATGGAAGACCCCACAAAAGATGTAACGACGGTTGGTTGTTCACATCGCCGCGCCGGAGGCGATAAACTCTACACCAGTATAAGAAGAATAAATAAATATATTGATAATGAGAAATATATTGATAAACAGAGATGCCATAATATCTTCGTAGAACTAGATTCATATAATTATTACGTATATCATAATTATTTTTATTTTTAACATAATAATAAAACACTTGTAAAATTTGTAAATAAATCACTCTATTCGTTATGAACACCAATCGGTTTCGCTCCAGTCGGAGCTTCGTCAGAGAACAAGGTTTATAACGAATAAACAACAACAAACCACGCCGTTTCCCCGTAAGGGTAGGCAGAGAGAATGGACCGCTACACTACTCTATTCTGGCACACCTCTCTAGCTTCCTCCACATTCATACAGCGAGTCATACACGCACGTCGATTCTTCCGACTTCTAACATGACCAACCTTTAAATTTTGATTAATTTGGTCATGCCATGTTTTCCTCGGTCTGCCTCGACTCCGTACTCCATTTACATTATTAACTAATACTTTCTTAACCATTCTTTCTCCATCCATGCGCTCCATATGTCCGAACCAACGCAGCGAACCATTCATAATTTTGTTCATAATACCTTCTTATATCAGTATTTGAGATTCTACATTCCTTTCTTATATCAGTATTTGAGATTCTGTCGTATATCGTTCTACCACACATACGTCTTAGGGACGAACGAATAAAATGGTTTATATACAAATTTTACAAGTGTATTATTATTATATTCAATAATGCCACACCAGAAATTAAGTGCTTCAAACGAAAGTATTTTTTTATTTTATTTATGGCTATACTCAAGTTTGATAAAAATGTCTAAAGAAAATGAATTAAAAACCATTACGCCGTTTCCACGGAGAGGCTTACAGAGAGGATCGTTCGCCAACTTGTTCTATTCTGACAAACTTCTCTGGATTCGTGTATATTCATACATTGTTCCACGCACGCACGTCAATTTTTTACTTCGAATATTGACGCATTTTAATAATTGATTAATGTGGCCGTGTCATATTTTCTAAACCTTCCTACACTTTTATCAGTTCCCATTGTTTCATACATTCTCTCCATGTGTCTAAACTACCTTAGTATCTTATATGTATTGTACACACATACATATTTATATAAAATGTAGCAAAACATAACGACTTTGACTTACAAGAGCTATAAATATTATTATATAATTATGGTAGTACTTACTCCAAGAGATCTAAAAACAGCTTCAATTTGAGATCGCAAATCGTTTTGAGGGGCTCTTTTTTCTCTTGCCAGTTCCACGACAGATGACTACAAAATTTAAAAAAAATTGTCTTATCATAAATCATTTTATATATTATAGTTATTAATCTGTAATTATGCAGAATACAGTAATAACACAATTAATTAAAAGTGATTAAGATTATAAGGACTTTCTTTATTCTGTTATACAGATAAAAGAATTATAATTATCTTTTTATTCTTACCTGAGTCACACTATTAGCCATCATTTTCTTTGGAGAACATTCTACAAGAGAAGCCACTACGACAACAAGAGCAAAAACAAATGTAAATTTCGCGTTCATTTTTTCTAAAACAAAAAAGATAACAACATCTTCTAGTGTACTGTTTTATTACAATATATTTTGAAAATAGAAGGCTATGCATGTTTCTCTACTTACATTATTCAAATAAATTTTTGGTTGGTGACGTAAAACTGTCACGGAAACAGATGATGTAATGTCTTAGCTTTGATAATCCGTGTGTCTTTTATATTCATTCAATCAACTTTTAAAATAGTATATATTCGTCTTATTTGTTGTAATTAAAGTTAGATCACTCATGTATAAAATGTAGAAGGGTTAAATAATGCTTTTACTTATTTGGTGATAAGCACGACTGGTTCGACAGATGCTTCAAACAATTAAATTATTTTTTAAGGATTAATTGCATCTCAATAGAGACGAAGATGTAAATTATTTGGAAACAGAATATGGTAGTCGAGGCGTTTACAGAACCTGTCATTGGTTGGGTTAAGCGATCACTTTATGTTTAACAACATTCACCATTCCGCCCTTCTTACGACACCACGTCTGACAAATTTTTGGAACTTGTATATATGTTCTTCTTCTTCCCTTTTTGTAGACTCAGGAGTCTGTTATTTCAGGTATATATGTTAATATTTTTTAATAACTTCACTATTGGTAGGTCCATCTACACTAGCGCCATCTATTAAGATAATTTGTAAGCATTAAGCAGAAAATCTTTATTAATGCAATGTGAAAGGCTTTTACGCAATTATCACATTGCTAGATAACGCCTGGAGTGAAACTCCAATTTTTATGCTATTAACTTGTACCAGTTTTTTTTATAGAATTTGTTTTTTTGTATACAAATTAAATTAAATTAATTATTTAAAATATTAATCGATTAACGAATCCATCTAGACTCCCTCACATTGTGTTGAACAACCAACCTTAAGGTAGACGACATCGGGCAGACCACCAAAAATATGGATCGACAGCTGTGAAACGACTTCACTGGAGATCAATCCTTCTTAAAACAGGCCACAAGCCCAAAGAAGAAGAATAATGAGAACAAATGAAAATGGCTGTTTTCTAGATGTTTTATTATAAACATTATCAAATGTCAGACATTTGATAGTACCTTCGATGGGCGAAACATGTCATTCTCATAAATTATAATAAAATTTCTAGAAATCAGACGTTTTCATTAGTATAAATTATTTAATATGGAGTTTTACATCATTGTCCAAGAAACAATAAAGAAGAAGAAGAAGACGAAAAATATTATTATAATTATTTTTCAAAGATGCAACCAATCATGCAACCGAAGATGCAACCATTCACGGAACCAAAATAAGTGAGAACAATTACATAAATTATACATCAAGCATTTGAGGATTTTATTTAAAAGAATATTCCCCAGATAGGTATATACGAATTTTATCTAGATTATAAATTTTATTAAATAATTTATTACACTTGTATGTTTTGTTTTAACACCATTTTATTATACAGTGGAACATGGATAATTGGCATTCCAAAAGACCAGGCCTTCGATGGTCAATTAACCAGGTTTTCCAATTATTCAGTTTTTCATGTATCCAGGTCCAGATTGTGCTTTGGTTTTTTTAACCAGGTTATGTAACCACATAAACAGAAAAGCAATAAAAACAATTCATGGATAGATGCATAAAACAATCAATAAAAATTTAATAAAAGTTTAATACGTAAATTGTAATTGTACATACGTCCGTACACATACAAACAATAAATTGAATTATTGTGGCTTTAAAATAATCAGTTATATGGGCCTGATACACACGCTAAAAATGTTGCACAACTCTTTGCGAGATTTAAGGCGTCAAATTCTTGGATTAGTTTTAGTTTCAAGCTCAAATCAAGGCCGTTATATTTACGTTTGTGAAACATTGCGATCTAAAATGGACCACCTTCGATGAGTACAGAACAAATACAGAGGAGTTGTCAGTTTACAGAGATCGATAAGGCAGTGTTCTCCAATTACAGAGGTTTAAAGCCAGAATTTTGAGTTCAATTAAACAGGTTTATTTTTTCCAATTAAAGAGGTTTTAATGCTCTCCAAGGGGGTGAGACCGGAACTTTCTACCAATTATAGAGTTATGCCAATTAACCAGGTTCCACTTATCCAGATTCTACTGTATTTTATTTCAACCAACGGATTTCGCTTCAGAGTACACAAGTGTTATAAATTATTTTTTAAATGCCAATGCACAAATTAAATGCTTCATACGAAAGCGTAATAAAAATTTGGTAACTCCTTACTGCAATTGGTTGATTAACCAAGAGAACATTTCTTTGTATTTCACAAATTCTCTGAATTTCGCATGTAACTGCACGTGAGCAATATCCGCATTCAATTTATAATGTATAAAGAAGTGATTTTGCAAAATCAAAAGATCTAAAATAAGCAGTTAAAAATAAGACATAATATTCAATCGGGTGGTGGCCTCGGGACTTGGGTTCAAGCCTGGACACGACCAGATTCCTTCATCATAATAATGAGCTACTAATTAGTATTTTTAATTGAAATCTCTTGGTAGAAGTTCATTTCATTGTAAAATTAAAATAAATGAGCTACCAGTTACAACCCGTGAAATATACACGGAAGTGTAGATTGTCTACGAGTATACTTTAAAAACTTGGTTCACTGTACAATCGTAATTAGTCTTCATCTTCTTCTTCGTCAGCTTTCATCGGTCCACTGATGGACAAAGGCCTCTTCCCCTCCTTTCCACTCGTCTCTATTTTCTGCCAGCTGCAGCCACATTTTCCCCCCACGGCAGCAATGTCGTCGGCTCACCTTTTTTGCGGCCTGCCGACGCTTCTCCTATTTTACTATGGTCTCCACTGTCTTCCACGTAATTAGTAACAAGCTTCAATGTAAATCTTTTTATTTCACATACGTTGAAAAATGCACAAAACTACAAATTGTTATCATTTTGTTTTCTACATTTCTGTCATACAACAATAATTAGAACAAAATTCAAAATAATCCAGAAATGTTCAAGGGGCATGCGCATAGTGTGAATTTCGAATTACTTTCGAGGAGAATCGAAGTATATCTCTTTCGGTCTCTTGTATTCAAAATATTCTCGTACTCTTTCTTGATGATATCCAAAATTTTGACTATTGATATTATGGTTCTGCTCATACGTAATATTGTAAAATAAATCCTTATGCCATTGATTAAAATCCTTGGAGTGTGTTTTTTCAGAAAATAATCACTATATTCGTCATACTTGTATGTCGAAACGTATTCGTGTATTATTAATATACACAAATCACAATTTTTTAATAGCTCTTTCCTTGATTTGTTATTAATGTACATTTTATTGTAAACTATCTTAATAAACATTGTCAAATTTTATCCAAAACGCTAGATTTCAAGGAGTTTTTCAGGTGTAGTTAACCTTGAAAAACTCTATAAGCTAATATAATGCAATGTATCACTTTGACACTTATTCATTGAAAACGCTGGATGTTATTCACATTTCAATTATTTTACTTTTTTATTATTCACGACAGATGTTTCACCAATCGTTTTTGGTATCTTTTAATGTTTGAATTAACTTTTTTTCTCATCGTTACATTCGACGATTCCATCGTCGATTCGAACAGCTATTCGAATTCATAAACAGTTTTAACTATTTTTCAAATAGATGTTAATGTATTGTATGTAGTATAAATATTTCACATTCAAATTTATGGTTTTCTAAAATATTAAATAACTAATCGTCACATCATTTTACCGAATGGTTAAACAGAGAACGTTCTCTAATCGTCCCACTCTTCTATTTATAGATCCCACATTTAAATTAATATATCACATACACATGTTTAATTTTAAAATCATTTTATTTTCTTTTTCTACTTCACTACCTTAATTCCTTCACCGAGGAAGGACGTCTGCAGTCCGAAACATATTTGTGAAATGTGCAAAAGTTTACAATGTTCATCAAAAGTTATTCAAACGTGAATAGAGAAATATCGACAGGTTTCACTCTCAGCGGAGCTTCTTCAAAGTAACAGAACAAACAGATTTTGTTAGACTTAGTGTTTTTTTATATTTATTATAAATATCAAGTATTTAAAAATTTATTTCACTTTAAAATTGGCCATCTTCGATTACGCACTCCATTTTAATTATATAGTTTTGCATGTGTGTGTGAGCGTATCATATTATAATAATAAATTAATAAAATCATTTTACTTTTCTATACCTTTATTTCCATAAGCACACACCAGTAGTATAGTAAGTTTAACATTATTTGTATTATATATAATAATATTCTCAAATAATCTCTACTTAGTGGCACGGGCTATATCCTAAATAAAATATTACTTTACTATTGAGCATTTTATTATTACATGTTTAAAAAAAAGAAAGCATTTAGTGGTGCGAATAGGTTTTCTGTACGTGAATGTTGCCAGCACTACCAGCAGAGTTGCTCAGGAACTTGCTTACTGCAGATAGCGTAGATATAGGAATCTGCAAACGAAAAGGAAGCATATTAAAGTACTAAATAACTAAGTAACCAACAAGGGGATAGACAGAAAGAATGAATCTCCACACTGTTATATCTTAACATTCCACTCTCGATCGCGTCATTCACCATGCCAATTTCTCCGAATCGTCACGTAAACTACTTTTTTTTATATATTTATTTATTTAGTTAGAAAAAATATTTTTTCCTCGGCCTTTTTAACAACCTGCTCCGTTCGCATTACTAACATGTGCTTTCTTTATAATTCATCTTAATTATTTTTTTCCTTGTTTGGAAACCATTTTTATTAATTTGTTTATAACGTTTTCATTCACACTGTATTCACTTATTACATCATATTTTCAGTTGAAAGAATTGCACATTACTTACTATATACCGATAACCAAGTGCACAGTCGTTCTCAAACGTGTAAGGAAAAACTTACTTCTTTGAATACAGTGTTGCGTATTGCCTGCATAAACCGGGTGGAGAGCAGAAGCTGTGTAGACTTCACGAGGAAGCGACAAAAGTAGATCTTAAAATTAACATGTCCAAGACAGTAGACCTAAGAGTGTCCACAAATGAGATCCACAAATCAAGATCTATTGGCCCCAAACAGTGTCAAATGCCGTTCTCAGGATCATGGCAGACGAAAAGCCAATTAAGGGACGAGTCGCGAGACTCAAATGGCAGTAGATCGGTCACACTCTGAAACGGAACCCAGTCTGCATCGCTCAGGGCGCACTAGACTGGTCCCCTATGGGGGGAAAGAGGAAGCGAGGCAGATCTCAAGCCACCTGGAGAAGAACCCTGCAGGACGATGTTATGATCAAATCAAATCAAATCAGTTTATTTTCTCAAAAGACATTACAAACATTTTTTTATAGTTTAAGGCATCTATTGAGAACAGGTAAAATATAATAAATATATAATACCAGGAACGCATGAGAGATGGTTCGACATTAGGAATACAAGACACTCTCCAAAGTCAAGTCTTTGTCTTCTGAATGTACTTTCACGAATATGACTCTCACTCAACACTCACTCTCCAAGTATTTGTCTTCTGAATGTACTTTCACGAATATGAAAGACATCGATCTCCGAAGCGATTATGTTCAGCAGTTTGATTTCTCTCCCCACCGGCATCACCAGGCAGGTTGGTTCTGCATGTTGGGAGATAAAACAGTGTGTGCTGACGCTGTCGAAGATAACCATTCGGAACATAAAGATGATCTCACTTGGCATGATGTTAGGCATCAGGCATGCGATAGAGTCGGGTGGAGAAGGTTCCTTGAGGCCCTATGCACCACGGAGGTGTGACAGGACAAAAATAATAAGAAGAAGATTGCGTATTGCCTATACGACAAAGTGAACAGTCACTCTCAAAATAAGCTCCATTAGTTACAATATTGCATATTGCTAATAAAACCAAGTGCACAGCCGCTTTCATACGTGTAATTAAAAGCGTGTTCCAGGGCAGCAGTGCAAGATTCAAGCATACGAGTATGTGCCTGAATTCGTAAAGTTAACTCAGATACCTATATCAATTTACATTGAAAATATCCTGGAAGAACTGTCCTCCCGATCCGGTGTGCCCGCTGTCCTCGTAAGAGACCCTCTTGTTCAGGGAGACTCCGCCACCACCACCACCACCGCCGGCAGATGGTGCCTGGTACTGAGGAGACAGGAACCCGTCGAGGAAAGAGCTTCCGAAGCTATTGAACGCTGGTACCCCTCCAGTATGGCCCTGGAAATATTAAAATTTTGACTGAACCTTGTGTTACGAAGAATTCAACTTACTAACTAACAGAAATAATGGACTGCCACACTTTAACCGATGCGGCACTCCATCGTTCTCTATTCGCCCGCGGTGTGATGGGTTGCGAACCTCATCGCTACCAATAGGCATCTCCCCCGCACATGTCGATCGTCCAACGTCCACAAAATAAATCTAAAATAAAATAACAAAATAAAAATAATGTTATTTTAGATGGTGCACATGTTGTCAGCTGGACGATCCGGACTTTTGTGTAACAAAGTTTGTTTTTTACAAAGCCATAATTGAAAATTCTACAATTTCATAAGCACTCTTTCTTCTTATCCCTTTTGATTCTAGTGAAAGATGTAATATCTACATTTTGGTATATTTAAGCAATACACAAAAATGTTTTTTAAATGGTTAATATGATTGTATTAAATTAAAGTTATGAAATTTCATATACCTATACAGTTGTTCTGTAATTTTAAAAGTAAACATGCGGTTACCAAGTGATTTGTACAATTAATGAATGTTTTTAGTTAATTCGTCTGTTTTCTAGAAGTTTTATTTTATGTGATTTGACATTTTGACAAATGTGACATTGGCAGGCAGACAGGCGAAACGTGTCATTCACATAGAATATAATAAAGCTTTTATAAAACAGTCTTTCCATTTATATAAATTATTTCATATGTAGTTTTGTATCATTGTTCAAAAAACAATAAATTATTTTTAGTTAATGTTTGAAATATTCCAATATAGTACAATATTATGGAATAAAAAGCATGCAGTTAAGGTTTCATTTTTTTAGTTAATATTTTATATATATATATATGTAATTTGTTCATGCATTTTTACATAAATATCTATGATTTAAAAAAATGTTATGCACATGCAATTAAACGTTATGGTTTTCTCTATGACATCTTAAATGATATATTTAAAATGTCTATTTTAATCTGTAAATAATAAAATAAAATTAACCGATGTAACAGTACGTTTTTAAAAGTTTCATTATCATATCTTTGATAATACCCAAGTAAGGTGAAACTTTACGTTTCCACATAAGAACATAAAATTGGTTTACTCCATATTAAAGATTTTATGTGAAGTATAATATCACATTATTTTAGAAATGATAAATCTATTATTTTCGTAAGAATCACTTATTTTGTGGAATGGCATTATTAAAAAATAATTTTAAACCCCTTCAAACTTTTTTTTAAAGTGGTGTAAAAACAAAGTATAATATTAAATGTTCATACAAAGCAATAAATTTGTCGTTAGACATTTAAAACTTAAATGATAGATATAAAATAATAAAACATTTTGTATTTAACCACGGTTTCATTGAATACAAATATGGTTGAATAGTGATTTATTATTTTATATATCAAAAATAGTTTTTGAATTATTGATTCAAAAACAAAAATCAAAATATTTGTAAGATGATAAATTCTGTTATGCAAATTCAACGTGATTTTTCGGTCAAATGGCAGTTTGTGGTTATGATTAGCTGATTTTCATATAATTCAGTTTAAATCAATTAGTGCATATACTCGTTTATACACTCCTATGCATGTTGCATAGAAATGCAATCTTAGTTTACACCATGCAGCATTCCATAAATTATTTAGAAACCTGTTGAACATTTTCATCACTTCCATATCTCGAATTGATCTCGACTTGTTTCGTGAACACGGGTCTCGGGGCGTGGTGTACTACTTTTTTAATGTGCTTGGTTTTGACCACTTCGTTCACTCGCTCTGGGGGCGGGGGCGGGGGTGGGATGTGCTCGGCCTGATGAGGGGGCCTGTTATCTGCGGTTTTGACAATGTCCACGTATTCAGTGCCGCCGTTGGCGAAGCGGACCTCAGAGACGCCAGACACAGAACCGGGGACTCCGGCGACGGCGTATTTGCGACCAAAAGCCAAAGGCTGCTGACCTCCTGAGACAACGCCTCCGAGTCCAGTGGCCGCCTTCACGTTCCCACCAGCCGTCGCTCCAGCATACAACTCGCCTAAAAATAAAAAATGTAACGATTATTATTGTACCACATATAATAAACTCTTCCAGATTTTTACCGGTCACTGATCGACAAAAATAAATGTTGAAATATTTTTTGTCATCAAAAATTTTTATATCGTACGAGTATATCGTGGGTATTCTGCGAAAAAACACTAAGTCAAAATTTTTCTGTTTTGACTTAATGATAAGGTTATACTGTTGAAAAAATACTCTACAATCTGCAAAAACCCACTAAGTCGTATCTACACTACCGAGATATTTTCTGTAATAAGTCAATATAACATAAATCCGTTCTGGGAAAAAGCACAAAGGGACTAAATGCAAATTCCCTGGATAAATTTTTGATGATAAATTATCAATAACAATATTTCGGATGTATTCAGCGGAGCTTATGGAGCAGTACTGACTTGCAAAATGGTGAGATTGTTGGTCGGCGACATGATATCCTGGAGATGTCTAGTAAGTAATATCTACATGCTCCACTCAGGGGCAAACGTGGCAATTATTATTTTCTTTATTTTCTCTTTTAACTAATTTATTATTATTTTACCTAATGTAATGAGTACTGCACATAAGATAAAATTATTGCATAACTTTTTTAATTTGAGAAAAAAAAACATTTCTCACAAAGTGACTAACGTAGGTACAATGTGACTTCAATTTGAATACCTTACTGTGGTATTATCTATCAGCGAAAATGCACTAAGTTATGTCAATCCACTATTATATTGAAAAAAATGTGCTGATAGTTCAGTTATTATTTATTAAACCATTAAATAAAATGTAGTTTATTAACTCAATATACCATTTTTTTAAATTGGCTTGGTAATGTTTAGTATAAAAAAAGTTATATCCTTACAAACTTTGAATTTCAATTATCTCAGAAGTAGTAATTTTGACTTAGTGCTTTTTCGCAGAATACAGATATATAAATATAGATAGCCCATGGACCACTGAGCATGACTGACAATGAGTCAGCTCAGTAGACATTTTATTGAAATGAAAATTTGCATTGTGTAATGCAGAAATAAATTTTATAATGATTAGTAATATCCTTGACTTAAACACCTGCAAGGATAATATTATAGAAACAAATAAAGGGAAAAGTATGTTTTTAAATTTGTTTCCCAACACAAAAGTACTATTTTTCAACCCAAGATGTCTCTAACGTTCATTGGTTTGAGTCTTAGATATTTTAGTTAAATAATAAGCGCTAGATGTCACTCACCACCGGCTCCCTCTCCAGTACTACCGCGGAGCCCAGCAGCCGCCCTCTGTCCAAAAGGTGTTCCTGCTTCCGCATGAAGCCCTCCTGCAGCTCCGCCTCTTCCGGTGTTCCCGCCTAGACCGACAGCTGCGTGGTAACCGAAAAAGTTTACGCCTAACTTTCCATCATTCAATGTTATGAAGGGAATCTGGAAAAACAAGATAACTTTTTAAATTAACAACTTTAGTTAGATATATAATACTAAAAAATATATATTCACAATAAACCAGTAGTGATAATTGAGACGATAAGCTCTCTGATTAATGAAGCATGTGTTGCCAACATACTAAAGTTTTCCTATGAAATCATAGATGGCACTTTATGAAGCATACAATATCATTTTGTGTTGCTAAACATACTAAAGTTTTCCTACGAGACCATAGATGGCACTGCAAAAAATGCATGGCACTGGCTATTTGATATCGGAAAAATCAACATGTTTGTCATTGTACTGGTCATTGTAATTATAGGCTGCAAGAATGTGAATAGTGCAAGAGAGGTTAACATTGAAAAGGGTGGTGAACTCTATTCTGTTCCAATGCTGTGACGATTATTTTGATATTGTGGTAGATAATATAATGAAAATAAAAGCAAACAGCATAGTTATTCGAATAAAATTTACATTACTTTAACTTTCCTGATGGAGTATCACATAGTTTTTGACGTTTTATAATTAGTTTTAACATTATGAATAAAACCGGAAAAAAATGTTTACGATGTTTTTCCTCTATACACTTATTTTTTAAGTAGAAAACTTATGAACTTGAAAAACCGTGTGATTGTACAATATAATGTAAAACTACATATTGAATAATGATAAAAATGAAAACGTCTGTCTTCTTAAAGTTTTATTAAATTTTATATGTAATGCCATGTTTCGCCCTTCTAATGCATTATCAAATGTCTGTGACAGCTGACATTGTCTGTGACATGGACATTTGATAATGCCTGAGAGGTTTTCATTTATATTAATTATCATATTATAGAAACAAAATTATTGTCAAGGAAATCAGTACAACCAAAAATATCTATTGTATAACTTAAACAATTTCAGCAAATCGCGGGAAATAAATTTGAATAAGAAGACATAATTATTTTTATTGTTAAATGGTGGTCCAGAATAACTGTGTATTTAATATTCAAGGTTACTTGCGGATTTAGGAGTTTTATTTGTGTATTTTATAATATGAATCATGTCTCGCCTAACTAGGGCATTGTCAAATGCCTTTAGAATGTCAAATGCAATTTAAATGCGAATAATTTAAAACATTTGCATTACTGTTAATTACGTTATATGTTAATTATGAATATATAATTAATTAATTTGAACGAACATATGCAATTGTAGTTTATCAAATAAATAATATATTTTATTTAAAATACAATACAACAGAATAAAAATGTAGCAATCACGCAGAATAGTAAAGAAAGTATGTGTCAATAAACAAAAAAATAAAGGAAGATCGACGAAAACGTGGCACGATCAAATCAAAGTTTCGAAAAAATCGATATGCGTACATGAAATTATTTATGAATATTGAATAACAAGAAATTTTTATAAGGAAATAATAGTGTTGGGATCCATTCATTCTGCATACCCCTTCGGAGAGACGGTGTGATGATTAATTTGTAAGTTAATGATAACGCAAAAAATAAATCAGCCGAAATATTAGTTAATAATTCACGCGGGTCTAATTTAGAAAAAAACGATACTTTTATATGAAGAATCATAAAAATATTTGATTCAACCAATGTGCTAATTTACTAGAATTTTCATCAAAGCAAACACTAATGACATAACAAATTAGCGATTCGAATCAATTTATATAAAAAAAATCCTCTCATAAGATTAAAAGGTCCTGCATTGTAGTAGCTTGCGTCTTGTACAAAGTTCAAAAACTGCTCATCTACGTAAATGGGAAAACCCGTATCCATAATTTCAAGCTCATCGAGTCCAAGACTCCAAACAGGCACCCGACGCTCCAAAGTTGAAATAATGAAAGAAAAAAATACCGTTAAACTTAATGATGCAACAAATAAAATCAAACGAGATTTGAATGGAACTACCAAAGATGGAATGGGGAATGTTGTAATTACATAAAGCGTGCGCTTAACCCAACCAATGACAGGTCATAAGTCCTGTAAACACCTTGATCATCCATGTTCAGTTTCCAGTTTGCGTCTTCGTCTCTATTGAGATACAACTAAAAAAAATTCAAACGAGATTATTAGGAGGAACTTTGAATAAGCTAGCAATAAAAATACACATGTTAAAATAGTTTTTCTTGAGGTCAAGTTCAAAAAATGTATAAAGGTTTTAAGTGGTAATTTAAAACAAGTTATAAAACGACATATTACCCTTTTTAAACGGTATTTATAATATAATCTATATATTTCGTTTGTTCAAAGTCTTAAATATCCTAAAGATATTTACCGATTGTTTTGAAATTTGGACACAACGTTGCATTCGAATACGTGCGTGTTTTTTCAGATCGGAGGGTATTGAGATTGGATATGCTTGGATAGTGAGAGGAGGGCTTCTTGGAGGATGTGGTGGGTTGGGTCCGACATTTGGACGTGACTACCTGGGTAGGGAGGAGTGTGAATAAGCCGGGGGTGGCCTTGGTCAAAAGCCGAGTTCTTAGGTGTTGACCGAGGGACGTTGACAGATAGTGGCCTTGGGTGAGGGCTGGTTGGTTCTGTGCACTAAAACAAGTGGGATGAGTGTGGCCTCGTGTATGGGCCGGAAGTATTGGGTGGGGACTATTTAACCACCATTAGGGATCGTTTGCCATATAACCCGACTGAGCCACAGCAATGCGTGGCCGGGTACAGCTAGTACACAATATAATTGATAGTAAGATATTGGATGAGAATGGCAATGGATAGAGAGTAGTGACGTGCTTACGGAGATGCCTGATTCTACGATCTGTTGATTCCACATTCCATTTTTTTTTCACATGGATGTATGCGAAAAGGATACAATCAGTTAAGTCTACGAAACACAGAACTAAAACATGAAATACTTATCCTATAGCATTAATATATTTCGAATATTTGAAAACATAAACATTAATATGTTTGCTTGAAAAAAATGCTTTGTAACTAACTACCTTAAACGCCCTTTTTCACGAGGACATATATTTTTTCTCTAACAATGCCAGTAGCTACGAAACGCTTTTATTTTTTCCAAGTAAAGCTTTCACATTTTGATTTATTTTCTTTATAATAATAATGCCCCTTTAAATATACATTAAACTACATCCATTGCCTTAAGAACCGCATTATGATGCTCCATTCCCAGGTATATAAACACCAACGCGTTTGATACTCGCTACATTTGATACAATATTAGCGGGGCGAAACATGTCATTCGTATGCGTTACAATAAAATATCTGGAAAAAAATATTTTATTCGTATTAATTTTGTGAAAATAAGTATTGGAATAATAAGAAGGCGAAAGATTGTGATACGACAAGCAAGTAGGCTAATCAATACAAGTTTTATTCCCACCGTCATTAAGTAAGGAATAAATCATATCAGATGGCAGAGTTTCTTAGGACAGTGGAATACTATTAATAAATTGGAATAATAAAACAATTACGTATGTATACAGTTATAAAATATTTATGTTATTTTAATATAAATCATTGTCAATATAGTCATTATTTTTATACTATTAATCTTCATCGCAGTTCCAATACTAGGTATTGGTTTGCAGCCTTGCATCTCAAAACTCTTCAGCTTAACCCCTATTGAGCAGCTGGTTACATTTGCAGTCGAAAAAAATGGTTTCCAACTGGGGCAAACTGCATTTGCAGCTTACACGTAAATTTAACTTATAAACCTTTTTAGATTGGTTCTCTACTACGAAATTATGCGATATCCCACGGCATTTCTTTTGGGAATGCTTGGGCCCAACTCTCTGCAGCTTCGAAGAGATGGGCATCTCGTAACCCATTTCTTTAGATTACTCAGGGGATATTTCGAGAACTTGGCCGTGTTGGAGGGTGTTTGGCTTTTTATCCCTAATAGATATCTCCGACAGCGACAGCATAGCTTGTTTTACCTACCGGCTGCCAGAACCAACCTTCCTCTGGTAACCCCGGTGGGAAGAGCAATTAATCTGCTAAACGCGGTCTCCTCGGAGATCGACGTCTTTTATATTAATGAAAGTACGTTCAGAAGGCAAACACTCTTGATTTTGGAGAGTATCTTGTATTCCTAATTTCGAACCATCTCTCATGCGTTTCTGGTAGTATACTAGATACAATATATTATTTTACCTGTTCTCAAAAGATGCCTTAAACCTTAATTTTGTAATGTCTATTGATGGAATAAACTGATTTGATTTGTAATATTATGATGAACTGGGAAAACCCGTCTGAGCTGCAAATGTAGTCAGCCACAGTTCGAGAGCATTTTTTTACTGCCAATTAAGTCAGCCGCACAAAGGGGGTTAAAATATGAGACGCAGTTCATGTCCTCGTATACATAAGATACTCCCGTCGGAGGCGCCATCTATGATTTGTCACTTCAACCATCACGTCTATTATGTAGTGCAAGGAGACCCTCATGGCGCACAATGTGGCCGATCCATTGGACTCGTCTCTCTGAGAATATTTTGATAAGTGTGCTTCCCTTCTTCAATTCTACTGAGAACCCCGTCAATCGTAATGTGCCCGCTCCAGGAATTTTCTAATATTCTTCTATAGCACTCATCGCAAAGGCCTCCAGTTCATTTCTATCTCTTTTGGTTAGGCACCATGTCTCACAGACGTACATTAAGATGCTTCATACATACTCTTTGGTAAGTTGCTTTCGGAGCTTTAGATATACTTTAGACTCGAAAATCTTAGTTTTTTCTCGAACGCAAGCCTAGTCTGATGTATGCGGCTGTCGATATCACTTCAAGTTCAACGGTTCCAGATGATCCTACTTCCAAGTTACACAAACTCTTATTTCATTGTAGCTCTTACTACATTCATTAACTTCTTGTTTCTGTGTCCTGTCAGGTCTCCCCAACGTTGACTATCACCCTCATAGTGATGACCTGGGGAAAAATAGCCAAAGTGGTATCCCCTTGCCTTCTCTGGAGGATTTTCTGTCGGGGTTACCTTCCCTTAGCTGGGTGTATCCAATTTTATGGCGCTGGAAGCTCGCCATTCCTCCTCTCTCTATTTGCTATGGCACTAAGTTATATGTGCCACATTGCCCGGGGTTCGCGGGGTCTTTAAAAGACCTCTCGTGGACGCTAGAGAGTTGGACTTGATAGGAGTGTTGTTGTTGTAAATGCAACATGGCGCCTTACGACATTTTGTAGAGGCATGCTTTCCAGCAAAACATACCCCATCGTAGTCCTACTACCCTATTCATTTACTACTTTAATGCAATGATAATGTTGACTTAATTGAAATAATATATTTCTTAATTATTTTTACCAAATATATTATACGTGTTAAAAATTAATGAAGTAATAAATTATGTATGAACTATAAATAAACTTATTTGATTTTATAATTAAAATACAGGAAAATAAAAATCACATATTATAACAGTTTATTATCGTATACATACAGACAAGGAAAATCCTAGACGAACGGATAATTTAAACTATTTGGGTGCCAACTTTAATTTATTGCAGGAAATCAGAGAGTGAAGCATAGAAAAAAACGATGTTTTTATTCTAGACTGTTTATTACATAGAAATATTGTGAGGAAAATATCATAAAAATATTATATATTCGATTTTTATATGTGTTTAATTTCTGGCAGCCATGTTATTGTACGAGTATATTATTGTATAGAAGCTTGAGAAACATGTCAGGATACAAAGGTGTGACGAAAGATCTTCTCTGCTTAGCCCTTCGGCGAAGTGACGTGATGGTTAGTTAGATATAATTATAATAAATATCTTGATGTAGCTGATCAACATTTAATGTTAATTAAACAAAAGAATTAATAAAATGTGCTTGCTACTTCGTGAATTCTTTTGTATTATTTTTTATTATTACCATATCTATGACGCGTTCGAAAGCCAAGTAAATTTATCGCCTGACAAAGGATGATTACTTGCATATTAATTATTAAATACCCGGACTCGAACAACAAGAAGTGCGACGATGGCATATATCCTGCCGAAAGATATGTACCTATAGAATACCCTGAAACGCCACCTTGCATGCCAACAGCAAGACTTCAAGTTAGTCCGACTCCCTGGTGTCCTAGAATAGTCTTCGTGATCCCGCAAGTCACGGACAATGTGATCACTGACGTTACCATCTCGGTAGAGGCGCATGGCGTTTCTTCGGCTTCACAAAACCGAAACCAGGGGTAGGTAATCTCTACAAATAATCCCCAAAAGAGGCAACGATAAACCATTCCAGTAACAACTACCAGGAAATAACAAATACCAAATTGATCGCCAATTTCAGGGGACCTCATGGCAAGAATAATTAGATATCATAGGTTCATAGATGAATGTATTTTATGTCATATTAAGAATCGTACAATTCAAATTTTTGCACATTCTTTTATTCCATCATTACAATTAAAACACATTTATTTGACAATCTAATTGATTTACATGTACGAATTTACCTATTATAAAATTTGCTTTATTTTATTTCTCCCTCTTTCAATCCTAGGCATTGGTTTGCAAATTTAAAGGATTCCACATTGTTTCTAATTCTTTCGGTTAGACACCATGTCTCACAACCGTACATTAAGACGTTCCATACATATGTTTCGGTCAGTTGCTTTCAATCTACGTAATTTCCTCATTGTGAAAATAATTAGCTGTATGTCATAGGTATTAAAATCACATTTAGTTTTAACAAGAACGAATTGTGACGAATATATTTTTGAATTTCCCCATATATAATGATTAATATAATATTTTTCCTCACGTCGGGTAACCTGTTATACACTAATTAATTTTATAGATATGAACATTGGGTAATTTAAGAATAATTGTATTATAATGATAACGTTTACTGAGATTTAAACACATTTGTAAACAGGCCAGATCATATTATATTTTTAAATAATATCAATATTAACTTAACTGTTGTGAAATAATTCAGAAAGTTCAATTTCAAATATTCCAATTTTCATTAAATATTGATAACGTCCATTTTGTACATCATGTCATGCACGCACGTCGATTTCACCGACTTCTCACGTCGCATTCAATATTTGATTTATTTGATCGTGCCACGTTTTCTTCGGTCTCCCTCTATTTCTAGTTCGCTTACATCGTTAATATATACTTTCTTTTCATATCCCAAAATAATTTAAGTATCCTTTCATTATATTGTTCATATTGTTCATAAACTCTATAATACACAAATTTTCTACACATTCGTCTAAGTGATCTCGTTTCTATTGCATTTATTCTACTTTCACCCTTAATTTGGAAATTTGCTCTTCCCTTTCAAAAATAACACCTTTGACTTTCCGGCATTCATCATTAAATCGTTAGACTTGCATACCTCATACATTTTCGACACCAAGACTTGTAATTCGTCTACAGACTATCCCGATAAAATATAAAACAATTAATAATTATAGAACAGAACTGATCTTCCAACTAACTGTTTGGCATTATCCCAGATAAAACATATCAGATTGCGTTGATGTTTGCGGTTAAATATTTCTTCTTAGCAATAAAATAATACTTTATTAAGTACGTGGGTTGTGATAGAATGATCGCTGATTACAAACAGTGGGATTATTATAATGCGACCTTCTGCTGATTGCCGGTGCGTAGAGGAACGTAACAATGGAGCGATTAATTATTTAAAACCATTTCAAACATAGAACGTTTCATAAAATGGCGTTTTTATAAAAATAAATAAAGATAATATTATCAAAACGGATGTTATTCTGATTTATATTCAACTAGCTGACCCGGCGAACTTTGTACCGCCTCAGTATCAATAAATGTAGTGTTAACTTATTAGCTCAATTAAATTAAAAAAATTATTAAGTTAAAATGAATACTCAAAATGAATTAATTTCAATATGTGTGCAAAAATTTAAATTAAAAGTATTTGAATTACATTTATATGCATGTAATTCACATGGCAGCAAGAGATTTGCTTTATTGAATTATTATTTATTGAATCGAAATGATTCACATAACATTGTTGCACTACTCTTTGTTAAACTATTATATTAGCTGGATGGGATGCACTCGGGTAAATTTTTTCTGATGTTTTAAAAGTTATACTGATATTCGGGACGGAGACAAATCCAGATCATCAAAATCGGTCCAGCTGTTCTAGAGTTATAAATGGTTTAACTAACACGACTTTGTTTTATACTAGTATATAATATATAGATACTGTAAAATACCACAGAACATTCTTTACTTCTAATCAGAAATGGGGAGATTAGACGCCGAACAAAAATAACGGACATCATGGAACGACTAGCGAGACTGAAGTGGCAATGGGCGGGTCATGTGGCGAGATAAAGTGAGGATAGATGGACCCAGAAAATAATAAGGTGGAGACCATGGGAAAATAGGAGAAGCGTCGGCAGGCCGCAAAAAAGGTGGGCCGACGACATTGCTGCCGTGGGGGGGGGGGGGGAAACTGGCTGCGGCTGGCAGGAGATAGAGACGAGTGGAAAGGAAGGGAGGAGGCCTATGTCCAGCAGTGGACCGATGAAGGCTGGCGAAGAAGAAGAAGAAGATTATTTTCTTTATTATTATTATTACTTTGTTAAAAAGCTCGCGTTATCTTAAACGAGAGCATTGAGAACTATGTATCATAGATACACGATGAATAACTAGCACATGCATCCACGATGAGAGATCTCGGGGTCATCTATGAAATTATAATAGATTACAGATTACATTTTCATCATAGAGTGAATTTGTGGCATTGCCAAAATATCGTGTGAAAATTACACAGTCATTGCCGCGAATCGAACCCGGAACCTTCGGTGTGGCAGTTATTACTGTTGCCACTCTACCATGATAGTCGTCCATAATATTATAGAATATTTATTTTGAATTTTTATGTAGTATATTTAATACTATTAATATTGAATTTTGCCTTGGCCACCATATTCTGTTCCCAGAAAAACAATTTACATCTTCGTCTCTATTGAGATACAATAATCCTTATAGAAAATCTCCTATTTTGCTTTCACATAACACTCAACAACAACAACAACAAACCATCCCCGCAGGGGTAGGCAGAGAGAATGGACCGCCACACTACTCTATCCTGGCACACCTCTCAAGCTTCCTCCACATTCATAAACGCACGTCGATTCTTCCGGCTTCTGACATGACCAACCTTTAATATTTGATTAATTTGGTCATGCCATGTTTTCCTCGGTCTACCTCGACTCCTTACTCCATTTACATCGTTGACGTATACTTTTTTAACCATTATTCCTTCACCCATGCACTCCATACGCTATATATATACTATAACCAACGCAGCGAACCTTTCATAATTTTGTTCATAATACCTTCTTTCGCTCTACATTCCTTCCTAATATCTGCATTATAACTCTCGTAATATCATATAACTGTTTGTGACTTATAATATTAATGCAGGATGTTTAAAAAACTCAAACGGCGTAACTGTGTTGTTCCTCATATAATTGGAGTTACGTAAAGGAAAAAGCATGTTTTTTTTTCATTATTGTTATTGGACATGGATGGGTAATTAAGTGTGTCTCGGATACCGGGCGCATTAAGAAATTTCAATTATATTCGAGGTCTGATACCTTTTTTAATGTCTAGTTCAAAATTAACGATGTATACTTTGAGTTTCGGGAAAATTACGCAATGATACTTGTTATATTTATGATATAATACAAACTATTATTAAAAAAAAATTAAAGTGGTATTATCTAAAATGGCAGTGCACAATGGTGTTCTTATACCGACCCTTATGTTTGGAAGCAAAGCATGGAACTGGCAAAAGAAGGATGAAATTAGAATTAATGCAATAGAAATGAGATCTCTTAGACGAATGTATCTGTTTATGATGGAGTGTTGAATGAAAATATAAGAAGTGAATGCGGTGCGAATGATGATGTTATGAACAAATTAATGAAAGGATCATTAAGATGGTTTGGATACATGGAAAGAATGAATGAATAAAGAATAGTATGTTAGGACCGTTTCTGCAGCACTGGTGCCACGGTGGAACTCGTACTCGTAAATAACGCGATATTTCAAGTTTTACATTTTGTAAACTGAGTGACGCAAAGAAAAAAACAATTGAGGAAAAAACAAATGAATTATAATTTTCGAAACACAAATACTTGAGTAAAAAGCTGTATAAATTTGAATTTGGAATTCCTAACCAAAGAGAAGATATTTGAGATCAAAGTTGCCAGTACGGCAAAACGCCAATTTCATATGTAAGGACCTAATATATGGGCTAACCTCAATATAGTCTTTATCATACTTATTTTAAAACGTTATAGCAACAGTTTAACATATTGGATTGCTCTCTCTAAGCCTTCCCGGCACTAATAAGAAATAACTCGCAATTTTCAGCGAAATCGGTCTAGCAGTTTATATATAGAGACTAGTTAAACTTACTATTTTATTAAACATTATTACTTCAACAATGGTATAATCTAATACCATTGTTAATACAAATGAAAAAGTCTGTCTTCTAACTAACTAACCATTACGCCGTCTCCCAGGAGGGGTAGGCAGAAAGAATGGAACGCCACACTGTTCTGTCCTGACATACTTCTCTCGCTTCCTCTACATTTATACATCTTGCCATGCATGCACGTCGATTTCTCCGACTCCTCACGTGACCGACATTTAATATTTGATTGATTTGATCGTGCCACGTTTTCCTCGTCCTTCCTCTATTTCTAGCTCCTTTCACGCCGTTTACAATACCTTCTTCACCATTCTGTCTTCACTCATTCTTTCCATGTGTCCAAACCATCTTAATGACCCTTTCATTATTTTGTTCAAAACACTTTTATTCGCACCGCATTCTTATACTTGCGTTTGACACTCTATCTTATACAGATTTACCACACTTTCGTCTTAAAGATCTCATTTCTACTACATTTATTCTACTTTCATCCATCTTTTGCCAGTTCCATGCTTCACTTCCATACATACCGGTCGGCACAAGAACACCAGTATGCACTGCCGTCTTCTAGAGGTTTTATTTTAATTTATGGACATGTCACTTTTCGCCTTACTGAAGCATTATCAAATATTTGATAATAACTTCATTCCAATCAAATGTCACCATGACTGAAATGTTTTTCATCAAAGAAAAACGTCTGTACTCTGTAATTTATTGTTTTCGCATTTTGAAATACACTTATTTCAGATAACTATGTTACAAGAAAGATACATTATCCAGCAGGAAACATGTGTTATTATTTTTTCCATGAAAAAACACATTTGGAATTTACAAATCTTAAGTTAAATTTTGTTTTTGAAAATTTGGTTTGGTTCATGTGGTGCTCGTGTTAATTTGGAGATATTTCGCGTATAAGTGAATTGTTTTGGTCAATTTAACTGTTGCCGCACTTTATAATAGTTAATTGTGACACGTAATACGTTTGTGCTGTTTTGCTGTTAAAATTATATTAGTTTTATCGTTTTTATAAAAAAATTTGACAGGTGTAAAAATTAATTTTTCATTTGTTCCAATGACAATTTGAATAATTCCTTCAATATTATTTCAAAGTTCTTGCTGGTTAAGTGCCTAATTACAGCTAATTTAAAAAACGGTGGATACGTGTAACATAAATTAAATAAACACAAAAGTCCGGATCGTCCATGTCAACATGTGCAACATCGAAAAAAACATTATGTGTTATTACATTATGTGCTAAATTAAAAAACGGTGGATTCGTGGAAAATAAATTAAATAGACAATATGTGCACCATCTAAAAAGAACATTTTGTGTTAAATTATTTTTATTTTGTTATTTTATTTTATATCATTGTATTTTATATTATTTATTTTAGATTTATTTTGTGGGTGTTGCACGATCTAAGTGTGCGCGGGAGATGCCTATTGGTGGCGATGAGGTTCGCAACCCATCACACCGCGTCTCCCGCGGAGCGAAAAGAGAAGGATGGAGTGCCGCATCAGTAAAAGTGTGACAGTCCATTATTTCTGCCTACCCTTTCGGGGAGATGGCGTGATGGTTAGTAGTAGTAGTTAAGTTAAATTTCAAATCAAATTTTGTTTATTTGTTAATTGAAATCACAACATTTTGCTGTTTTTTACATGTAAAAGATTTTTAAAAGCCAAGTCTCTCCATTTTCCTATATTCATCACGTCCAATGCCGTTGAGTCTTGTTACTGCTCAACGCAATATGTTAATAAAATGTAATTTCGGACTCCAACTCTAACAAGAACTTTAAAAATTAATTTAACATAATTTAATACTTTACGTATCCACCGTTATTTTTTAAATAAACTGTAATAAGGCACTAAAACAAACAATCTTACACCAGCAAGAACTTAAAAATATTATTGAAATAATTATTCAAATTTTCATTGGAAGTTTTTTAAATTTTATTTTAACACCACCTGTCAAAATTCTTCATTTTGACATCAAAACAGTAAAAACGTACAAAGTGTCTTAATTAATAATTATAAAGTGCGTCAACAATCAAATTTACCAAAATATTTCTATTATTAAGAACTGTTTGTCCGAAACATGTCTGTATAATTAATTTTTTTAATATAAGTGTTGTATATACAAAGTGTATAAAAATTAAAAATAGAAATAAACCACCATAACAACACAAATTATGGCGTATATTTGTAGAAGAAAATATATGGATCGATTTGCTTTCACGACTGAAACCATTAATGAATCAAACTGGTCCTAACAAAAAATGTATTTTAAAAATATTTCTTTAAAAAAATTACAAGCAAGTCAAATAATTTGATTAATATTCAAAATACATACACATATAAATATATTTACATTATTTTTTACCGCAAATATACGAAGAGTTTTAAAAAACTGTTTGTGTAGAATTTGATAATTATTTACATCGGGTTTTTCCTTTTACTAACATTCAACAATAAGACTACATCAGCTAAAGTGAGGTTCTTTTTTTACCAGTGACCGGTTTTTGAAGTTTACCAAGAGTTCTTTATTATATACCTAATATAAAATATGGGTACAGCGTAAAAAAATAATAGCAACCAATGCCAGTAGCGTAACATTTGTGTATTTTTTATATAATTATTTTTATTTGAATTATGAGTTTATAAGTGCCTCAATGACTGTTAATTAAATTGACAATTTTTACGTAAATGATACTCATTGATGCGATCTGACGATCTTTTGACGCTTGACCCGGACATTGAAATAAAATGCAGAATTGAATGCAGAAATGGAACCTTCTTTTGCAACGATAATCTTAACTTGAAACTCCGACAAATAATGATTCAATGTTATATAATGTCTATTCTACTATATGGCTGTGAAACCTGGACTCTAAAAGTGAATGTACGTATAATGAACCGGTTGGACGCGTTTGAGATGTGGATATATATACGCTATTTATTAAACATATTTGAATTTTTTACCTTGACTAAAGGCAGTAGTATGCCTTAGTCATTAATTTACTTAGTTTACATCGTTCTTCTATTTGGTTATAAGTATTGCACATTTATTTACAACGATAATCTTAATTTGAAACTCCGACAAAGAATGATTAAATTTTATTGATGGTCTGTTCTACTATATGGCTGCGAAACCTGGACTCTAAAAGTGAATGTAATAAACCGGTTATATATAAGGTTCCCACCACCACCCGAGACTGTTATAGGACGCAGCGACGCCCTTTCGTCAGTCTCGCTGCACTATCTAGGCCCGTTCCTTGTCCATCCGGGACTTACGTTAATTTAATTTAGCCTTTTCTTGTCATCAATCAAAAGGGTGACAGACCACATTTAATCTATTCTTTTAACCTTATATATCTCCCGCGCGGCCTCACATCTCTTTATTATGAAATAAAATCAGAAGTTATAAACCGGTTGGACGCGTTCGAGATATGGATATACCGCAGAATGCTCCGTATACCGTGGACCGATAGGATCAGTAATGCAGACGTACTACAGAGAGCCAGAGCCAATAGAGAGCTGTTGTCGAGTGTGAAAATTAGAAAGGTCTCATATTTGGGTAATGTGCTAATGGGAAAAAAAACGACAGAACGGTATGGCGGTCCACCCTCTCTGCCTACCCCTTCGGAGAAGCGGCATGATGGTTAGTTAGTTAGTTAACTTATCAATGAAAATTTCAAAATATTTAATGCATTTCTTAATTTTATTTGTTACTGCACTGATGAATCGCGTTTATTTCGTATCAGAGTTATATTTGTGTAGGTATACCTTTAGGTATATTATTATATTTCATTTACAGAGATGAAACGCTAAAATAAAACCGGTTTCGGTATTAAAAAAAAGATCTTGGAATATGTAGTACCTACTGCAAAATCGTACTTCGTAATTACGTTTACGTGAACATATGAATCGTATTATTGAAGTCACTACAACAATACACAATAAAGATATTTTTATGAATTAAAACACTGTTTTTTCTACATTAGATTTTGTTCTCGACATTTTCGAAGGCTTACTACACCTTGTGATGAAACGTCCTATCCACGAAGACCTGGTGTGGAGGATTCCTCTCCTTCTCCAGTCCTCTCCTGCGTCACGTCACCAATGTGGTGAAACGAGCTGTCCATGAGGACACCTAACTGTGATGAGATCGCCTCCCGCCCTTCCAAGTTATCATCAACTACTATGGTAGTTCATCCTGGTCACGGCACCAAATGTGGTGAAACGTCCTGTCCACGATCTCCGTGATGTCTAATCCTGGTCACGGCACCAAATGTGGTGAATCGAGCTGGGCACCAATCGTAACCCAGCCTTCATCCTTCCTGTACGGAGCTTACAGGTGTTTTACCTTACGCGAGTTGGCCTTCGTGATCGTCTAGAAATAATACCGTATGACCCTTCGTTATGACCGATGTAATCCAAGTCCTTTTATTTGGCGATTACTGATAATTTCATTCTAAAGCTAATCGTTCCTAACCCTTCCGAATATTCTAAGCAATCCTGACAAACCCACGTGTAATCAAACTATATGTCACTCAATATTTCCTAGGAACATCTAAACCAAACAACCTAAAATATCTCTAAGTTTACAGAATATAATTCAGAATATTATCTCTAGAAAATGTGGCAGCCCTGGAAGAAACATTCACAAATAATTTGGAACAAATACGATGTACAGTAATTTAAATCAGAGCGTAATGTAATAATGATGCAATAAAGAACAGCTTCCTGAAAGGCACAGGTTATATAACAATTCAGTGTCAAAATATAATATATTAAGTATATAAGGAGTTGTGGGGATAACTGGGATATAATAGTGTTAGTATCGCGTTGAACCAGTCTTTTCGTCAGACTGATGATTTTTCTCCACTGCTCCACAGCAGGATCGTCTGGTAACCAGACGACCTACTTCCCAACCCTTAATCAGTGGACCTGGGGATTCAAACCCATGAACCTGGCCATCACCCTATCGGGGGTTTTCGAAGTTAGCCCACCCACGACAGAATTCCCGCAGACGCGATAGTAGGGTCTTCCACCTACTTATCTATAGGAGTCTGTATTTGGCGCGGGCTCTTGAAGTGAGCTTCCCAACTTCTCTAACTGTCTTCATTCATCAGCAGTCAACCATATTTATGTAGCATAATTTGCATGGGTCGAAGTTTATATGTTTATTTATATAGAAGATGGCAAATTTTGTTAGAACGCTACATGTCCATAACTAAGATTTCAGTATTCGATGAGTTAGTGAATACCTGTTTCGGGCGCGATGCGTTGTTGGCCCGAGTGTTAGTGAACTATATTACGTGCAGTATAGGAAAGGTGTCGATATATCATATACATATATATATCTAGGTACATGTATGTAATACATAAGCGTAAGCATAGTATAATCATGGAGTAAGCCGAACGCATACGTTCCAATTTCCTGAAATATAAATTCTTAATTCTAGACTTAGCTTTTCAGTCGTAACAGCTCAGGAAAACTGATTCTATAGTATTTTTAAATCTGCGAATGCCGCACCCCTCGTACCACTATATTTGTATACAAAATAAAATGAAGTTCTTGATAATCAGAACAACAAACACCCACTGAATTTAATACCAAAGCGACCGCTTCCCGTCAGGTCAAAAGTCAACTGCCCCGAGCTACCTCTCTCCCTGGCCCACTACCCTTCCCCGCTCCCCGCGCCCCAAACCCATCCCCAAATCTTCCCCCTCGTCCCCCTCTGCTTCCCGCACCCCTACACCCATCCCACTTGGTTAGGTGTTATATTTTCTAGCCATTTGAATTTATTTTCGTACATCTGAATTCACGTATCTCTCTCTACGATGGTTCAATACCATCACAGTTCCCCCCTAGAGGAAACCAGGAAAACTCGGCAGAAAGTTTTCCGTTGCTTCCTCAATTCCTGGTGATTCGTTCTACGCTTGTCAATTTTCTTAGTAAGTTATCTTATTATGTTATTTAACCTATGATAATTGTCCTTTGACAGTACATTATTCTGCTGTCTTAACCACTAGCGTACCTACGCCTTGATATGCCAACACCTTCAATTCGAACTAATAATTTTGCCGCCACTTCTATTCCCTAGATTCTAGCAAGAATCTGACGAGTAAAATATTTTCCTTCGTTTCGCTCCTTTTATTATCCTAAGTCACTGCAAAATATATAAAGCGACAACGCTTTTATCAATACCTCCCCCCCAGAATCCGAAGACTTTATCAACCTCGTATTGGTGAAATCACAACTATTACACATTTACTTCATTTCATTTTTATTGTTTCCAATTGGAATCTAATCTGGTAAATTTTGAACACAATATTATAACTAAAATTATATCGCCATGTCCCTACAAAAGAAATTCTTCCGCTCCACAAAATCAAATCAAATACAACTTTCCTCATCCCCCCCCTAAAACTCCAGCCCCTCAAATCCAAAGCACATATTTCGTTACATATTTTTACTCTCACGTGCACATGTACTCACACACCGTTATTTATTTATATATTTATTTATTTATTTTTTTATTTTTTATTTTTTTCAAAATCAATTTACTACCTAGATTAAGGTCGAATTTCAACGCAATTATTACCTATTTATAGCTACTTACGACTAAACTTATGCTATAATAACTATAATCTAAACTAATAAAGACTGCATTGACCAGTCAGCCTTCTCCTAGTGAACCCTTGTGGTAACTGATTTTACAAACGACGCGCTTAAAATGTAACTTATCATAAATAAAATAATTTATAATCTATTCCTTATAATAATCGGGATCACTATTGTCGTTGTACCTATCTTTATTTAGTGACCCTATTACCTAGATAGGAAAAATAATAATAATGAATGATGAATAACGCATCTGGTTACTCGGTCCTGCACGTTTTTCAAATACGTGATATTTGCTCATTAAAATAATATGTTACTCGAATATTAAGGAACCTTAATCACCAGTTAGCGAATGTTGACACATCACCTTTTCATTTCCTAATTGCGCAACGTAAATTCGCTTTATAAAATTGACAACTTAAAATAGTTCTTATTCTAATTTAAATCTACCCTCATGGTTCTAAGCGTACCCCCCTAAGAATTTTCTCATCACTATAATTGATAATTAGTTCTGCTGCTTTAAACATTTTTTTCTTCTTAATTTGATAACACACCTCAATCGATCGAACGCTCCCTAAAAGAATAACATCGAGCTCCTAAGAATAAATAAATAACGCAAATTTTTTTTTTTGAAGATATATACACGCACAGTGTTAATTAAAGAAAGTCGATAAAGTCGGAAAAAAAAGCGTGACACGATCAAATCATTGAAACTAAAAGGAGTTCCATTAGAAGTCGGAGCTATCGGCGAGCGTCCGCTCCACGAAGTATGAACGTAGAAGCTTCGCAAAACATACCTGTAGAGTGTTGCGACTAACTGTTGTTAGGTAATCTAATAATTTACTGGATTTCAGAAGAAATCTATTATATATATCGATGATATATGGCCCTTATTTTTGATGACTGCGAAAGTATTTATTAATTTTATAAAATCAGATTTTTTTATACACCTAATTACGTTTGTATATATATAAGTGGCCTATAACCGGCTGCCTCTGCGATTGAAATCCGAAATACCTATACCTAACCATCATAGCTTATTATCGATATTTTTATTTATATTAAACCTTATAATTATCTTACTCATATATTTTTAATTTCCTATTGTATGTTTATATATTTTATAATACCAACTCATCCGGATTTTCACACCTAGTCTTAGACTTATGTTAAAACTACGATTAAGTTACAATACTTTATGAAAATATACAGTTAAACGAAAAATTCAGATTTAAACGAAATCATCTGTAAATGCTAACATATTATACTACTTCGGTTGATCACCGTAATTGTTTATTCGACAATTATAAGCACTATCCTATATTCCTTTTGAAATAACATGTATTTGTACTTATGCATTCCACAATAATTGAGAATCATACTGAACTAACCTATGTGTATGCCGCTCCATTTTGTTAAATATTATTCTAAAGTATCATAAAGTATCTTAATTTTTTTTCGTACAATTTAAGTATCGTCCTCGAACCTGTAATAGTTTCACAAATGCATGTCACATCGCCGTTCATTTCCTAGTATTTGTTATCGTGAACCCAACCCATGGCGACCTAAAACAACACCAGCTTGGCGAGACACTTGATCCATAAGGAGAATTCCATGAAATGCCAGCCTACAGAATACCAACTTGACACTATTGAAAAATTATCACCTATTAACAAACCGTTCAGAATGTCATCCTCCGCTTCATTATTTTAACAAGTCCCAGCATCCGCGATAAATAACTCTATCTCCTTAAGATTTAAGCCCGACACATCGCATAGAAACTTAAGTATTAACCGTTGTATTTTGTTGTTCCATCCTAAATTATTTAACGGCTAAAAATTGTCGATACTTTAAAACCCACAAGATTTAACGATATCTTTAAGTGGTCTCCTCGTTATCTCTAGGATATCTCAGACCGCAACGCCTCATATACGACTGCAATTCGATTCATTTAAATACAATATTTTATTTTCCGCTTCGTAGATATTCACCTAAATTCTAACTTGCTGCAATTAATAATGATCAGCTAACTAACTAACCATCACGCCGTCTCCCCGAAAGGGCAGGCAGAAAGAGTGGACCGTCACATTCTAACCGATGCGGCACTCAATCCTTCTCTTTTCGCTCCGCGGGAGACGCGGAATGATGGGTTGCGAACCTCATCGCCACCAATAGGCATCTCCCAAATCAATAATATTTATTTCGCATAATTGACACATCTGTATTTTAATTTACGATGGAAGTAACCTAAACTCTTATTATTACTGATTTAATCATTACTCGCAATTCTATTTTATATAATTAACACGTCTGTATTTCAAATTCGCAATGTACATAACTTAAAATTATTATCGATGACCTATTGCTCATACGTAGAACATAAAGACATTAAATATAAATTTTGTAAACTAGCCATTATAAAATATATATCCTATCCTATTCCGTATTCATAAACTATTATAATTATATATTTAACTAAAATTACCGAGCTATGTCCTTCTTTTACTGGGACAGTCGAAATCCAAGGAGGTACTCGTTATTATACATGGTCCCTAAATGATTCAATATTTTAGTCACGACCCATTTATTTATTGCTTTCCTTATTAATAATATTATTTACATCTCCTTAGCAAGCAAAAAATATTTGTACTACTACGGCGACCTAACCGATCTTAGAAATATCCTAATGTCACCACTTGACTCGAACTAATTTATGGTTATTTTGGCGTGAAGAAATTAATGTGTACCTATCCAAGATTATGGAAAAATACAAACCAAGAAGAACGTTATTGACTCAAGACATATGTTTGCCATTCTAGATCCCTCGCTGCAGTTTTTAGAAGTATGAAAAAACGTAGGTGGTAACAAACCTTTTTTACAAACTACATTTACGAAATAAATATAACTCTCGATATTACTAATTCCCAATATTTTAAGCATGAATTCAATCTCGTCACGATCATACATCTTAACTAACTTAAATACTTTATTCTACTCTAAGTATACTAATAATAGCGGGGCCCTTAAAAAATTTTTTTGCAAATATGCTAATTCGGTACATAATCATAATATTTATTTATTTATTTAGCGTACTCTCAAAAGTGTGATTAGAATATACATGAGTCTATAATGCAATGGATGTTTTAATGGTTACTTTAGTTGATCTCAAATATACGATTAACCTGTCAATAATTTAATATAATTTAAAGATTACTCTAATTGGTCTCAAATATAATTTCAAGCTGACGATAATTTAATAGAATAGCGTTACTTATGAATAATAATATTTACATTCACCTTTTTCTAAATTCTCGAAATATTCTTCTACAATAACAAAATTATGATAATAATATTTTATTCCTATTAAACCTACCGAAAGTGAACTAAAGTTGTGTTTCAATACTAAACTTTCTATAATATGTTCGGAGTTCTCTTTAAATATTCAAATCATAACCTAAATACCACGCCGATAATTATATTCGAAACGATACGCGACCCCTGCATAGAGCATCCTAGAATACCTTCCTAGAAAACCTGCACACTGTCTACGAATCCTAGCTAGGGTTGGCATAAATATCTAGCGATGAATAATTTTTTAAAACAATTTAAATTTTTAAACTAATTAAATAAATATGCATAATAATGAAATTATCAAGTAATGCTTTAAACCAAACTCCTGGTCACGCGCAGCAAATGTGATGAAACGTCCTATCCACGAAGACCTGGTGTGGAGGATTCCTCTCCTTCTCCAGTCCTCTCCTGCGTCACGTCACCAATGTGGTGAAACGAGCTGTCCATGAGGACACCTAACTGTGATGAGATCGCCTCCCGCCCTTCCAAGTTATCATCAACTACTATGGTAGTTCATCCTGGTCACGGCACCAAATGTGGTGAAACGTCCTGTCCACGATCTCCGTGATGTCTAATCCTGGTCACGGCACCAAATGTGGTGAATCGAGCTGGGCACCAATCGTAACCCAGCCTTCATCCTTCCTGTACGGAGCTTACAGGTGTTTTACCTTACGCGAGTTGGCCTTCGTGATCGTCTAGAAATAATACCGTATGACCCTTCGTTATGACCGATGTAATCCAAGTCCTTTTATTTGGCGATTACTGATAATTTCATTCTAAAGCTAATCGTTCCTAACCCTTCCGAATATTCTAAGCAATCCTGACAAACCCACGTGTAATCAAACTATATGTCACTCAATATTTCCTAGGAACATCTAAACCAAACAACCTAAAATATCTCTAAGTTTACAGAATATAATTCAGAATATTATCTCTAGAAAATGTGGCAGCCCTGGAAGAAACATTCACAAATAATTTGGAACAAATACGATGTACAGTAATTTAAATCAGAGCGTAATGTAATAATGATGCAATAAAGAACAGCTTCCTGAAAGGCACAGGTTATATAACAATTCAGTGTCAAAATATAATATATTAAGTATATAAGGAGTTGTGGGGGATAACTGGGATATAATAGTGTTAGTATCGCGTTGAACCAGTCTTTTCGTCAGACTGATGATTTTTCTCCACTGCTCCACAGCAGAATCGTCTGGTAACCAGACGACCTACTTCCCAACCCTTAATCAGTGGACCTGGGGATTCAAACCCATGAACCTGGCCATCACCCTATCGGGGGTTTTCGAAGTTAGCCCACCCACGACAGAATTCCCGCAGACGCGATAGTAGGGTCTTCCACCTACTTATCTATAGGAGTCTGTATTTGGCGCGGGCTCTTGAAGTGAGCTTCCCAACTTCTCTAACTGTCTTCATTCATCAGCAGTCAACCATATTTATGTAGCATAATTTGCATGGGTCGAAGTTTATATGTTTATTTATATAGAAGATGGCAAATTTTGTTAGAACGCTACATGTCCATAACTAAGATTTCAGTATTCGATGAGTTAGTGAATACCTGTTTCGGGCGCGATGCGTTGTTGGCCCGAGTGTTAGTGAACTATATTACGTGCAGTATAGGAAAGGTGTCGATATATCATATACATATATATATCTAGGTACATGTATGTAATACATAAGCGTAAGCATAGTATAATCATGGAGTAAGCCGAACGCATACGTTCCAATTTCCTGAAATATAAATTCTTAATTCTAGACTTAGCTTTTCAGTCGTAACAGCTCAGGAAAACTGATTCTATAGTATTTTTAAATCTGCGAATGCCGCACCCCTCGTACCACTATATTTGTATACAAAATAAAATGAAGTTCTTGATAATCAGAACAACAAACACCCACTGAATTTAATACCAAAGCGACCGCTTCCCGTCAGGTCAAAAGTCAACTGCCCCGAGCTACCTCTCTCCCTGGCCCACTACCCTTCCCCGCTCCCCGCGCCCCAAACCCATCCCCAAATCTTCCCCCTCGTCCCCCTCTGCTTCCCGCACCCCTACACCCATCCCACTTGGTTAGGTGTTATATTTTCTAGCCATTTGAATTTATTTTCGTACATCTGAATTCACGTATCTCTCTCTACGATGGTTCAATACCATCACAACCTTCAGTATCGGGAGAACGGTATAAACTATAATATAGTTAATATATTTCTCCCGTATCGATGATGAAGGTGTAAGCTTTCGAAACATGACGAAAAAAATAAACTCATAAGTGGAAAAAACAGCATTAAGTTTATCTAAAAAAATATATTAATATTTCATATTTTGCATCATCAGATTTTTTTTAAAATCGCTTTGGTGAGTGATTTTTTACACTGTAAGTAAGTCTTAAAATATTGATTTGGAATTTTTATTACAAGATGAAAAAAAATACATCACCTATCTTTGTGCATTTTTATAAAGGGTAGATCCTTAAATAAATCCTTAAAAGTAAATCCTTATATCCTTAAAAGTGGAGAGGTGTTATTTTATAATGTGACAAGTACCCAAACGCTTCCAACCAGTAAATACATAGATAATATAGATTTATAAATTATGTATGATAGTTATTAATTAAGCTCAGATTGTTGCACGAGCAGTCGCGAAAGACGATTATTTTTAATAGTTTGATTTACGTAAGGAAATAATATTGTTAACAAAATGAATTTCACAAGAAATATGAGAAATTAAATTAATTTGGAAACGATTTTCATTTTTGAATGGTTTGTCAGAAAATAAAAAAACATCGGTTCTTTCAATTGATCATCAGGCAAAAGCAGAATAACTTCTAAAACTAACAAGGAAAATTATAACATCTATAAAATTGATAAAATAAACATGCAATTCTCATTTAAAATATCTTTCATCTTCATACAGCATGTTATTAAGTCACTGAAAGTTTTAAAAACGGTTCTTATATTTTTGCTTGAACAGTGATGTGAAACTCAATATTAAATAATTAATACGAACGAAAACGCCAGTTTTCTAGAAGTTTTATTGTATTTCACAATGGAGTTCTGGTCCCATCCCTAATGTATGGAAGCGAAGCATGGAACTGGCAGAAGAAGGATGAAAGCAGAATAAATGCGGTAGAGATGAGGTCCCTAAGACGTATGTATGGTAGAACGATATACGACAGAATCTCAAATACTGATATAAAAAAGGAATGTAGAGCGGAAGAAAGTATTATGAACAAAATTATGAATGGATCGCTGCTATGGTTCGGACATATGGAACGCATGGATGGAGAAATAATGGTTAAGAAAGTATACGTTAATGATGTAAATGGAGTACGGGGTCGAGGCAGACCGAGGAAAACATGGCAAGACCAAATTAATCTAATTTGAAAGGTTGGTCATGTTAGAAGTCGGAGAAATCGACTTACGTGTATGACTCGTTGTATGAATGTGGAGGAAGCGAGAGAGGTTTGCCAGGATAGATTAGTGTGATGGTCCATTCTCTCTGCCTACCCCTGCGGGTTTTGTTTGTTTATTATATTTTATGTAAATGACATGTTTCGCATGTATAACTATGTCAAATGTCTTTCCTGATGATAATTCACATAAAATATAATTAAACTCCTAGTAAACATATGTTTTTATTGGTATTCATTATTTTTAAATTACAATCAATACTAATTTAGCATGCTAGCAGTGCTAAATAATTCAAATAAATCTAGTAAAAACGTTCGTATATATAAATCATAAAAGGCTGTATGTAAAAAGTAAGGAAAAATTTCAATTAGATTAGTAACGGGTTCAGGCATTTTAATGTGAAAATATCATTGTGTGTGTGATTTAAAATAAGCATTAAATTATGCGCACTAAATTATAAGACGTCATATGTTTTTTTATATCATTTGTGAGTTGGTTTCAAACGGAAAAATAAGAATATATAAAAACTTACTTGACCGGCAACCTGGTGTCCAAAAATTGCCGCAACAAATGTGAACATCAGCATAAGTTTTTTGAAGTTTCCCATGATTCCTAAAAACAAGAATAAAAAGATATTATAATTGGATGGATAAACAATAACTACCTTCGTGGCAGAGTGCCAAGAGCTCTGACTGTCACACAGTAGGTCCCGGGTTCCCGGGGATGGAATCTGGATCAGTTCTGTCCCCTAGACCACCACCCGAATTACTTAATTATTACTTTTAATAATGTCACACCACAAATTAAGTGCTTCATACGAAAGCAAACTTGGTGCCTAGACGAAATAGAACGCAAAAGGCTGGAGGCATTTGAGATGTGGACCTACCGACGAATTGCTCATGTTTCATGGAGAGACCACATTACAAATGAGGAGGTTCTCAGTAGAGTTGAAGAGAATAGGCACATGTTGAACACCATAGCGGAGAACGCGCGATATGTATTGGTCGTATGTTGCGACACGAATGTTTCCTGCATGATGTATTGGAGGGAATGGTCGAGGGATCGATTGGCAGAGGACGACCTCGCCAGGAGTACCTAGACCAGATATGCCGAGATATGGGCTGAAACTCTTATGTGGAGTTGAAGAGAGTTGCCGAGGACCGAGCGAAGTGGAAGAGGAGATGCGTCGCCTTGCTGCAGACCAATCATTAGATTGAGACCGGAGAAGATACGAAAGCATAAAATAATAAAAAATCTTAACTTTTGTATTATACGTGTTCAATCACTGGTCCAACAAATATTTTCCTTCTTCCTTAGCCTTTATTTCTTAACTGCTGGATATGGACCTCTTTCAAACGTTTCCACTATTTCCTGTCATTCACATTTCTCCTCCTCCCTCCTCCATCCTCTATTTAATATATAACTATTGAGGCTATATCATCGGCCCATCTTCTCTGCGGTCTTACGACACCTCTTTTATTTTCGCATGAACTCAATATGGTTAATTTGGAAGTCCACCTGTTGTTATCTTGTCTCGCTCTATGTCCTACCCATTGCCGCTTTTTGTTGTATGATCCACGATGATCCAACTCCGGTTTTAGTTAGTCTTGTGTCTTATTTTTTTAGTAAGTATCTCCGAATCACACCGAGCATCTGTCTTTCCATGGATCGTTGCGTACAATTTAGCTTTTTTATCAGATCATAAAAAAAGTTTTTTTGTGATTTACAATTATTTTAATGTCGCATAAACCATCTTCATCATTGATTACCTAATGATTTTTTTCTAGTTTCGCGAACTAAAACAGAATACTATTATTATAAATAATGTTTATTTCTTTTTAAACACTTAATTAATTTTTTAAAATTAAATTAACACAAACACGTTTCGGAGATAGAAGCCCTTCATCAGTGTAGTTAATTATTGTATTTACAAAATAAATAGTTAAACACATTTTTTATGAATGTGGTCAGTATTTACAGATATAATGATTTTTCCGAATATCTATGCATTTTTTATAATAAAATATGTAGAATAAATCTAAAATTTTATTTTAATGTTATTATTGTCAATACCTTTATCATTTTAATACCCGTCAAAGCTGACCACATTCATGAAAATTTTGTTTGAATGTTTATTTTGTACATATATAAACATACATACATATACAATAATTAACTACACTGATGAAGGGTTTCTGTGTCCGAGGCATGTTTGTGTTATTTAATTTAAATCTTTAAATTTGTTGTTAACAAAGAAATAAACATTATTCAATGAATCCGCAACACAAATATATGGTGAATATAGAAGTAGAAAAATCGTCCAAGTTATTTGAGGTCATTGGAGGCATCAACATTTAATCGCGCACTATCCTTCTTAAGAGTAATTTTTATTCACAGCACATATTCTTATAAAGTAAATAATCGTATTTTCAAATCGTACTAGAAACTGATTTTACATCGTGTTATTTAAAAGTTCTTTGTGGTCAAATATGACTACTTGGTGATAAAATAAACAGCGTTCGAAATTCACATTCAAATTTGAATTACTTTTTGAGAACATTGTATTTTCAGGAGAGTTTAAAAAAAAAAAAAACTAACTAACTAACCATCACGCCGTCTCCCCGGAGGGGTAGGCAGAAATAATGGAACGCCACACTGTTCTGTCCTGACATACTTCTCTTGCTTCCTCTACATTCATACATCTTATCATGTACGCACGTCTATTTCTCCGACTCCTCACGTGACCGACATTCAATATTTGATTGATTTGATCGTGCCACGTTTTCCTCGGCCTTCCTCTATTTCTAGCTCCGTTCACGCCGTTTATATATATACCTTCTTCATTCATTCTTTCCATGTGTCCAAACCATCTTAATGACCCTTTAATTATTTTGTTCATAACACTTTCATTCGCATCACATACACTTCTTATACTTGCATTTGTCACTCTATCATATACAGATTTGTCACACATTCGTCTTAGAGAACTCATTTCTACTGCATTTATTCTTCTTTCATCCTTATTTTGCCAGTTCCATGCTTCACTTCCATACATAAGGGTCGGCACAAGAAAGTGTTGTAAAAATACAATGTTCTCAAATAGTTATTCAAATGTAAATCCAAAACTCAAAGTGATGGCGAATATAGAAGAAATTCACATTCAAATGTTTAGAAAGAAGAAATGCAGTTGAAATAATGCAATACGAATAAAAATCATTTGATAAGGAGTTTTATTTCATTTTGTGGGAAAGAAATGTTTCCATTTGCTAAGACATTATTTAATATAGGTATATTTGAGGAGAAAAATATCGCCTGCTGCATCTAATTTTGAATGGAAAAATAGAGGGACGCAGGAGGGCAGGAAGAAGGCAGATCTTTTGGCTGCGCAATGTGAGGGAATGGACGGGAATCGAATAATAATAATAATAAATTGGATGATTTATAGAGCGCCATTTTTATGAATTAATCACCTCAAGTGCGCTAATTGGGAGCTATTCCGGAGCTATTCGCGGAGCTATTCCGGACAGCGTAGGATAGGGAAGAGTTTACCAGAGTGATCGGCAACGTCGAGGGGACCTGACAGGGCACTTTAAGAAGAAGATATTTGATAATGCCTTACCAAGGTAAAACATATCAATCCCTTAAAATTAAACAAAACTTCAAGAAAACAAACCTTTTCATTCGTTTACATTATTGTTCAAGAAACAGTTAATAAACAATTGTATTTCATTTCGGCAAATACAAAAAATACGCTGTAACTATTTTTTTATCTAAATATGGCATATCGTATAATATAAAAGCACAATGAATGTGCACAAGCTATGAATAAACATTGATTGACAGATTTTAAATAGATGAAAAAAATACTGTAGTAACATTCAATACTATGATTTGTACCTCTTTGAACAAAGACATCCTTCAGAAATGGTTGCATCTATTCTACTATTATTATGTGTCACATATACACTACATATTCAAAGAATCTAATATAAATTGAATGAATGTCTTTGTTCTCTTATTTAAGAAATAGAAAAAACTATGTTTTTATGTGCTTTTCAAAGACATACTCATTGACATAGTTTAACCCTTTGTACTCCATTGTCGCCGCCACGGCGACATAATAAACATTTTAACGGGTATAAATAGGTACAAATTTAATTGTTTAAAAAATAAAAGGGTCGTTTTACAGGTATACAAATGCTGTATTCAGATGTATACAGTACCCCCTGGCGATAGGTTGTGCTTTTTCTCTGTTTTTAATTCATGCCAATAACTAAGCATTCATTTTAATTGAATAATTTTTACTTCCCTTTAAATATGGAAGAGAATTTTGAATTTAATGATACTGAAGACGAGTTTATTTTCGATGTGCATAGTGACATTTCGTTATGAGAAAAGAAGGTATCTCAAGAGGGACTGTGTGGTCTGCTCTAAAAGGGCAGTAAAAGGTGGCAGACGGAAACCAGTGAGTACTGTGACACGTGTCTGCTTTCTAAAATACCACACGTTAAAAAATTATAAAGATTAGAATTTGCCAATTTTTCTTTTATTGACAATCTTATATGATAATAAATATATATTGCTCAACATAACTACATCGTATTATTTACTGCCTTAAAAAAAACACGTATTTTCTAATTTTCTAAAAATATCGTAATTTTTCCTCATGTTTTTACATTACACTCTATGGAGTAGCTGGTATACCATATTAAAAAAAAATTGGAGTACAAAGGGTTAAGTATGTTTTTTCATGTGACTTTATATATAATTTATTTTTTGTCAACTTAAATGAACATTTAATACATTAATACAATAATTATTGTATGTTCGTTTAATGTTACAAAAATTAAAAGGGTATATTAACTATTGGAGAATTTACATATTGTTTCATGAAAAATTATTTAATACTCCATAATAAATAATGAGGCGAAATAGCAAGGCAAAAAATTTCATTCCCATAAAATATGTAACAACTTTTAGAAAACTGACTTTTTCATTCATACTAATTATGTTCAGATATATATTTTCCTTTACCTCCTTTATCCTTAATCAATAACTTGTTTTTGCAGCATTTCGACTGTTAATTTATATCAAACTTTATAACCATCACGCCGTCTCCCCGAAGGGGTAGGCAGAAAGAATGGACTGCCACACTTTTATTTCTTGACATATTTCTCTCGCTTCCTCAACATTCATACATCGTGTCATGCACGCGCGTCGATTTCTCTGACTCCTCACATGGCCGACATTCAATATTTGATTTATTTGATCGTGCCACGTTTTCCTCGGTCTTCCTCTATTTCTGGTTCCATTGACATCATTAACATATAATTTTTTTACCATTCTTTCTTCATTCATTCTTTCCATATGTCCAAACCATCTTAATGATCCTTTCATTATTTTGTTCATGACACCATCATTCGCACCGTATTCACTTCTTATATTTTCATTCGACACTCTATCATACACAGCATATTCACACATTCGTCTAAGAGATCTCATTTCTACTGCATTATAACTTTATAACTTTGTTTAATACATTAAGTCTTCCAATTAACATTAAATTGTTCATCTTATGCAAGCAGCCATGTCAAGAGGTTAAAAAATACATTGTTGAAACAAATTTTTGTAACGTACTTTTTGTGATTATTTTTTCGTCACGCAAAAGTGATTCTTATAATTATGATTAGCCTTGGAATTTAAAACACGAAATGATAATCATACTTAAAATACATTGAAAACATAAGTTTCAATGTGTATTAAAAAAAAACTTGTTATACTGCTTTAGTTAAAACGTGTGTGTTTGTTTTCACATGGCAATTTAAATTGCGTTTTACGAGTTGATACATAATTTAAAATCTTTTATTGGTCCTTACACTTTCACAATTTTTTATAACTTCACTGTAACGATAAAATTGTTATTTTTTTTCTCGGTACAAGATAACAGCATAGTAAGTAACCTTGTCGACATCCAGTAGTCTGGGTTCAAAGACAAACTAAACCCCACTGCAGATGGAAAACAAGTTTAACTCATATAAAACACAATAATCTGTGTGCAATCCAAGGTGATATTATAATTCTTATTAATCTGACATTTCCAAGCGGAATTAGCCTCCGATGGTAATTAAAATGGATCGTATCTAAATATTGCATCAATAGCAATAAGAACATTGACTTGTCATTATAGATTGATCACGGAATACGTGTTCATATATTTTGAAGCATGCAATCGACAGAACAGATTTAGCAGGATAAACGCCGTAGAACAGAGATCACTAAGAAGAATGTGAGGGAAAACATTGAATGATAGAATACCGAATGATGAAATAAGAGAGAAATGTAAGGCAGATGACTGCATCGTGGATGAAAAATTAGTCGACCTTCGTGGCTGATTGGTAAGAGCTCCGACTTCCATTCTCAAGGTCCCGGGTTCGATTCCCGGCGATGGCAGTGTGATTGTCACACTGTCATTGGTCTGGTGTAGAATTCACGTGACAATAAAATGGCGATAGATTGGCTTCCTATCACATGTCACGAGAATCAATATAATAGCTAAAATAAATTGTATAGAGTAATTGGGTTCAAACGACCTGTTGTATACAAGAAGAAAAAAATAAATTAAAAAAGGATCCTTTAGATGGTTTGGACATATGGAACGAATGGATGAGAGAAGAATGGTTAAAAAGTTGTACACAAGCAGCGTGAGTGGAAAAAGAAGCCGAGGACGACCGAGGAAAACATGGCATGACCAAATTAATTACTAAAAGGCGGCCACATTCGAAGTCGTGCGTTCATGGTACGATGTATGAATGTAGAGGAAGCCCGAGAGGTATGCCAGGACAGAGCATTGTGGCGATCCATCCTCTCTGCCTACCCCTTCGGGGAAATGGCGTGATGGTTAGTTAGTTAGTTTTTTTTTAAATCGACAGAACGAAGAAGGCAAAATAAATAAGGTACAAATAAATACATTAAATCTGTTACGAATACGGGATATTTTTTCTCGCCGAACGCAGATATCAAAAGAGAATGGGCGAATGAAAACATAACTATTTGGGATAAGCATTTTTACCGTTCATTGATGAAAGACATAGAATTCAACTGACAATAAAATGGCGATAGATTAGCTTCCTATCACATGTCATGAGAATCAATACCTAAAATGTTGTATACAATTATCCTGTTGTATACAAATGTAGAAAGCAACAGGAAACTATCACATTAAAAAGGCCCAAAGGGCATCCCAAGAACCAGCAAAGATGTTTTATTAACAGTTTATTACTTTTCTGCAAACCAATCCCTAGGATTAAAACTAAATAACTAAATAACCATCACGCCGTCTCCGCGAAGGAATGAACTGCCACACATTTCTTTCCTAACATATTTTTCTCGTTCCTCAACATTCATACATCGATTTTCAATTCATTAAAAAAAATCATCATTATGGAATTCCACAGTGTTAACGGCTTAAGTTTATGTAAAATTAATTATTTTTTTAGTGGTTATACCTGAATTTTATTTATATAAATTGTGACAAATTTGTTTCGCCTTGCAAGGGCATTCTCAAACTCCCTCGAGTTTGAGAATGCCCTGGCAAGAACGAGGGAGTTTTTTTTTAAATTATTTTAAAGATTTGTAATATTTGGAACAAAATTTTTTCTTCTTAAATTAAAACAAGAAATAAACTTATGCAAATAATATTTGAAAACTCTATGAATTGTTATAACTTTATATTTAATAACTTTAATGAAAATTACACTTTGTTTAGATAAGAATTATACCATTTTAATTCATTCACAAACAAAATATGGCACGCTATCGAGGATAGCCATATTTTTTGGAACTTGTTTATTTTATTTTTAGTTCACTTAAAGATTTATTTTTTTGTTTAAAAAAAATATTATATTTCTTTTTTTAATCTTGCAACTCAAAAACAATACGAAAATTTAATTTAGTATTCTGAATTGAAAAGAAAATATATTTTAATACTAACCTGTGTTGGTCCTGATACTGTGTTATCCTTCCAAAACACAGACACTGACTAACCTCCATGGAGGATGTGATTTTCTTTAAATGTGCGTTCTGTTACCCTGAGTAGCCATTCTTGAGTCTCCAATATTTCTATTAAATTCAAATTCATATTTTTTCAATGCCATCGTATAGACCCACCCAGTCCAGCATGTAATGAAACAAATACATTTAAATCAAACGATATTTACGTTTAAATCTGTAAAAACGATTTTTAAATTGAATTGAAACTGAGAATTAGGTTTTCAACAACCTAAAAATTATGTGCACCGTTTATCAAATAAACTAACTAACTAACTGACCATCACGCCGTCTCCCCGAAGGGGTAGGCAGAATAAATGGACTGCCACAATTTTATTTCCTGACATATTTCTCTCGCTTCCTCAACCTCTGACTCCTCACATGGCCGACATTCAATATTTGATTTATTTGATCGTGCCACGTTTATCAAATATATATAAGTAAAACATAACCTCTTCTACCTTCGCTCTATGTTACAAATTCGTATTTGAAAATATTATAGAATTAATAATTTAAAAAAAAATTACGTATCCAAACCATAATACAATTGTAGACTATTTATTATTTTTATTTAAGTCACATTCCTTCTTTGTATCGTCGTTCAGTATTCTATCTTGCTTTGTTTTCCCCATCATTTTACCTTATTTTGCCACATTTAAGCTTCACTTTTATACATAAGAGTAGGCACTGCCATATTTGTTTCAATCAATATATTTAAATAACACTTATTTTTCACCAAAATTGATTCGTCTAAGCAACATATTATACTCGTATATACTTTTTTAACTTAAATATTTACGTATACATCCGATGTTATCTACTGCTGGACATAGGCATCCCCATACTTTTCCACATATTCCTATCTTATTCCTATCTGCGATCCGTAAATTGACTGTAACAAAACGCTGTCATAGCACAAACTTTGGCGACCGAGCCTTCGCGGTAGCCGGCCCTTCAGCCTGGAACAATCTTCCAGCGGACTTTTAGTGCATTGAGAATCAGTCAGAGTATAGATCGAGAATCAAAACGCACCTTTTCAAATTATCCTTTCCTGATAAGAAGGGTTGATCGACTGCGTTGGGTGCAGCCCTCATTCCAAATATGTTTATTTTTTAACTAGTTCATAAAACGGAGCATTTTCTATAGCGCCCTTAAGTAATTCATAAAAATGGCGCTCTATAAAGTATCCAATTTATTATTATTATCATTATTACATTGTGCCTCCTGCATCCAGTAACCAGCATTTTTTCTTATGCCATCAGTTCATCAATTTGATAAATATAATATTTAAGTATTGAATTGATTACTAAGTGTTTTTATAACATGTCTACTAAAATAATTATTTCAGAATTTCACGTATTGTAGAGTTATTAATCGAACACATGGTTCTATTGATTTTTGTGTCTTTCAATATTTTTATTTATTTATTTCAATGAAAAAAAAGATAAACAATATATGCGTATTGCCCAAAAAACGTATACAATTCGTTTAAAATATTGTAACAAAATAAAATAACATTATTTTATAAAATCAAGAATTAAAAAAATATATTTCCAAAGACTTTAGATTAGATTTTAGATTCAAGAATTGCCACTCTAAAAGTTATCTACCTATTTACTAATTATGTTAGGTGTTCTGTGGTAGTAACGCTATGAGTGTGTGTAAAGGCATGTACTCGTACATAAGTGCATACGATTTATTATGACTAATACATGCATGCGTATATTTATCAGGTTTTTGTTTGCCAGTTTTTTTCATATTTTTTTTCAATCCATAGCTTACAATAAAGCAAGGCTCCACAAAAAAAAAAATGGATGGTTAAAATGCGTGCACCGAAGAAGGACCACAACATGTCTGCATTAAAAAAAATTAAGTGTTATAAAATATAAAGTGATTTTTTATTTATTCAAATGTGAATCCGGAGCACAAAGTATAGGCAAACATAGAACAAATAACAAAGTAACAAAGTGAATGGAGCTTTAAAAATAGTTATTGGAAACAAGAATTTATCAATGGAGTTCTGGTCCCAACCCTTATGTATGGAAGCGAAGCATGGAACTGGCAGAAGAAAGATGAGAGCAGAATAAATGCGGTAGAGATGAGGTCCCTAAGACGCATGTCTCAAATGCTGATATTAGAAAGTAATGTAGAGTGAAAGAAGGTATTATGAAAAAAATGAGGAAAGGATCGCTGCGTTGGTTCGGACATATGGATAGCATAGGTGAAGAAAGAATGGTTAAAAAAAGTATACGTTAACGATGTAAATGACATGACCAAATTAATCTAATTTTACAGGTTGGTCATGTCAGAAGCCGGAAAAATCGACGTGCGTGTATGACTCGCTGTATGTATGTGGAGGAAGCTAGATTTATAAGCTATTTTTCTTTCTAATGAGCTACATCATTTAAAAAAAAATGTTTTGACAATATTTAAAATATAAATTATTAGAAATAATTTCATGAAAATTAATGTACCTATTCTTGTGACATGACCAACAATGAGGTGCTTCATAGAGCCAGAGTAGAAAGATAATTGTTGTCTGATGTAAAGTCTAGAAAGATGGCATATTTGGGACACATTCTCCGCAACGACGAATACGATCTGCTACACCTCATCATGAAAGGGAAGATTAAGGGTAGGCGCAGTGTTGAAAGACCCCTGATGTCCTGAAACGAGTGGACCGGAGTTCGAAGGGTGGGGGAGTTGTTCTGGCTGGGACAGGACAGAAAGGCCTACGCCAGAGTGATAGCCGACGACGGGGGGACCAGACATGGTACTCCGAGAAGAAGAAGAAAAATGTATTCTGATTTATATTACATATCAACGGTACTTATTTATTGACTTATACAACCGATGTCAACCACTGCTGGACATAGGCCTCCCCGATACTTCTCAACGTATTCCAACCTTATGTCTTCTGCATCCAATCACCAGCAATTTTCCTTATGTTATCATACCATCGTGTAGGGGACTCCTTCTACTTCTTCTACCCTCACAAGATCGCTCTGGATTTCAACGCACATTTCAACTACAATAAATATTTGGTTGAAGGAATATATAATCCACTTCTTCTTCTTCAAGTGCCCTGTCGGGTCCCCCCAACGTTGGCGATCACCTCGGCGAACCTGTCCCTGTCCTGCGCCGCTGGGAACAGCTCCTCAACACTTCGGATGCCGGTCCATTCCCTCACGTTTCGCAGCCAGGACATTTGTCTCCTTCCGGGCCTTCGGCGTCCCTCAATTTTTCCCTCCAATATCAGTTGGAGAAGGTGGTACTTTTCCCCACGCAGTATATGACCCAGATATGAGATCTTTCGAACCTTGATAGTTGATAACAATTCCCTGTCAACTCTAGCTCGCCTCAGGACTTCGGTATTGGTAACCATGTCTGTCCAGGGAATTCTGAGCATTTCTGGAGCCACATTTCAAATGCTTCCAGTCTGTTCATTGAGTTAACTTTCAGGGTCCAAGTTTCACACCCGTACAATAAAACAGACCACACATAGCATTTGATCATTCTCTCGCGGAGTTTTAAGTTTACGTTATCATTGCAGAAGAGTGATTTCATTTTATTAAACGTAGCTCTTGCTGCCTCAATTCTGCATTTTATCTCTACATCTGGGTCAAGAGATTGCGTTAGTATGCTGCCGAGGTATAATATAATCCACAAAGAAAGAATACCCATTTTATATTTTATGCATTTCCAGGGCATTTTCTAGATGTAGCTATATTTTAAAATGATACGTTTAATTAACGTAATTCATATAATTTTCAATAAACTTGAGGCTCGCGGAATTTCATAATAACATTTTTTTATGAACTAGAACACTGTTTTTTCTATGTTTGAATTTTTTTGTTTTGTTAAGAAAAATAAAATCGCAAGTGGAAATAACAGCATTTTAATTCATAAAATAAATATTTAATTATTTATTTGTTACGTCATAAGCTAATTATCCTCGTTCGACTATACTCATAATTGGTACTAGTCGGTAATAAATTTATTAATATATTTTGAAAGTAACTTATTTTCATTTAAATAAATAAAACTAACTAACTAACTAACCATCACGCTGTCTCCCCGAAGGGGTAGGCAGAAAGAATTTACTGCCACACTTTTCTTTCCTGACATATTTCTCTCGGTTCCTCAATATTCATACATCGTGACCCATGCACGCACGTCGATTTCTCTGACTCGTCACGTGGCCGACATTCAATATTTGATTTATTTGATCGTGACACGTTTTCCTCGGTCTTCCTCTTTTTCTAGTTCCATTTACATCGTTAACACATAATTTTTTATCATTGTTTCTTCATTCCTTCTTTCCATATGTCCAAACCATCTTAATGATCCTTTCATTATTTTGTTCATAACACCATCATTCGCAACGCATTTACTTTTTATATTTTCATTCGACACTCTATCACACACAGAGTATCCACACATTTGTCTAAGAGATCTCAGTTCTACTGCATTTTTTCTACTTTCATCCTTCTTTTGCCAGTTCCATGCTTCGCATCCATACATAAGGGTCGGTAGAAGAACACCATTGTGCACTGCCATTTTAGCTTTTTTGGATAGGTTTTTGTTTGCGATGACCACTTTAAGTGTACCATTCACTTTGTTGCCTGCCCCAACCCTTATTTCAATATCCCTCTCCACTCGCCCATATTTTGTAAACATACTATCTAAATACACGAACTCATCTACTTTCTCCAAATTTTCACCATTCACGATCATGTTGCAGACTGTCATGGTTTCTAAATTAAATAAATTAAATACTAATATCTAAAAACTTCAATAAAATCGGAAAAATATACAGAAATCCATGACACTCGGAAAACCGCATATGATATAAATACTTATATAGTAATAATTTCCTGTAGTGACCCTATCGCTGACGTATCAATTTGTAATTAAGATATGTTAAATTAATAATTTAAGTATAAAATATAATTATTCATTAATCGGTATCAATTTTAGTTGGTGTCAATTGAAGTATGTAACATAAAATAATGAAAGGATTATAAAGATGGACAAATGAAATAACGAATCTGGAAAGAATGATAAAAAATGGACAATACTCGTATATAGAAAAAGGCCGAGATAAACGTGGCACGATTAAGTCAATCAAATATTTAAGATGAGGACGCTGAGGATGATAGCAGGAAGAACTATTCGAGATAGGATGAGGAACACGGCTATCCCCGAGATCTGTAAGGTGGAGGATTTCGTAAGATGGGGCAGACAATGCAGATGATACTGGAATGCGCACGTGCAGAGGATGGATCCCACCAGAATCCCACACGCTGTGGCCCATTAGATTCCTGCCGGCTGCCGTCCCCCCGGAAGACCGCCGAAGAGATGGAGAGATAGTTGGGAGTCAACCTCCCAAGAGAGTCCAGCCTGATTTCAGGAACAGACCAAAAGTCTATAAGGAGAAGAAGAAGAAGAAGAAATATTTAATGTCGGCCACGTGAGGAGTCAGAGAAACGATGCGTGCATGATAAGATGTATGAATGTTGAGGAATCAAGAGAAGTATGTCAGGAATAATATGGCAGTCCGTTCTTTCTGTCTACCATTTCGGGAAGACGGCGTGATGGTAAGTTAGTTAATTAGTTAGCTTTAACATATTCGAACATCAGCTTTACTAATGTATTCAAATTATTTTTTTTCCTTGAGCATTGGGGTTACCTTGAGACAGTCGGAAGTGAGGTACAAATTTACGACTATGGGTTAAGATTAATATTACGTATTACGCGTGTTGCGTTCTTGGCGTTATAATAATGTTACAATACAAATAAATAAAAACAAATCAATTGCTGAAAGGCGGCCTTACTCGAAGTCGGAAAAATCGATGATCTACTTTGAGGATGTTCATCAACATCATCAAGATCAGCCGTCTGTCATCCACTGCTGAATGTAGGCCTCTCTTAAAGCACGCCACCACCCCTTATCCATTGCCGCTCCCATCCATCCATGTCCAGCAATCCTCTTCAGATCGTCGGTCCAGCGGGCAGGGGGACGTCCAACTCTACGGAATCCTGTACGCGGTCTCCACTCCAGAACCCGTCTTCCCCATCGGCTGTCGGTTCTCCGACAGATATGGCCAGCCCACCGCCACTTCAGCCCGCCTATCCATAGAGCCACCTCAGTCACCTTGGTTTTTTGTCGAATAAATTCGTTTCTAAATCTGTCCCTCAAGGTTATTTCAAGCATGGCTCTTTCCATGGCGCGCTGGGCAACCTTGAATCTGTACACTAGACCTTTTGTCAATGTCCACGTTGAGGATGTTACGATGCATTAATGTATAGGAAGTTCGAGAACATGTCAGTGCAGAGCAGTATGGCGGTCCAACTTCTCTCCCTATTCCTCCAGAAACGGCGTGACGGTTAGTGAGTTAGTTAGTTATAAACAAATAATGAAAATCGAACTAATTCTAATATGCAGAAAATTTCAAAACATGGACGTAAAATCATAACGTGCTGGTAACATGGTGATTGATTTCAATACCAACTGAGACTCACGCTATCTCTTTTACACCATAGTTCATGGGTACATAAGCCAAATATCAATTATATGGAATAATAGACCGAATCAAACATACTGTTTATGTATTGTATGTTGGTCAGCGATCGCTACAATTTGTCTATTGAATTGAGTTTTATCATTTTCGATTAGTAACAAACCAGTTGGTTCTTCATTATTGTACAATACGTATACTAATTACTGTTACAACTTTATCGATACAATATACCACCAATCTGATATGTTATTAGTTCATATTTATATATTTTTGTATAGGGTCTTTCAATGGAGACGCTCTATTTTTAATCGCTCGTGCAGAATGCCCATCGTGGCATGCGTTATGTGCTGTACCTACGCGGCCGTTCTGTTGGAATAATTTGTTTTTTGTATCCATGTCATCCAGTTTAAGTTCATCCACAAGAGTCTCAAATTTATGCATTAAACGATGTATTGTGGACTCCGGCCATGAATGTTATAAATTGACGAACAGAGCACTGATTTTGATAATATATTTTAACAATTTCAACGCGTTGTTGTAGCGTGTAGCGTTCTATGGTAAAATTTCAAGACTAAACAAGTATTTTTGTCAAATTTTGCAGCTGTCGCTTTACCAAATGGCTGCTAAGTATACGCTGTCAAAGTTCGAGCGTTCCTATTGAAAAACCATTTTACCGCCGGGATACACCATTTGCAGTAAAGCCACGGTAGCCATTTGGCCGAAATTATATTTTATACATAATATCATTAAAATTTCTTTAATATTAAAAAGACACTGTGGCAAAATCACTATAACCAATTATTTTATTATATTTCAAAGTTCAAGCGCTCTAAATTAAAAACCCTATATTTGTTTGTTTATTTGTATGTACATATGTACATGTATTCTCAAAGCAAAATATTTCTGTACTATACTTTCATATCTATAACATTTTTAACGAGTCGGCACATAGTATTATTTTACAGATTACGCTTATTTTAGATAAAGTAATTAAGGACAATTTTAAGAAATTTTGAACTTTTTTTTCTTCCTTGCAATTTTTTTTAACAGAATGAATATACGGAATTTTTGACCAATTGATTAACTAACTTACTAAGTAGAGAGATATCACAAGACATCAGGATATTATAATAAACGACAACCCTTTTTACTTTGTACCACTTGTTTACGTCGTACCACCATCAATCTTAAGCCTTCTGCTTCCAATACGGCTGTTGTCAAAATCATACAAAATGAAAACGTCTGTTTTCTAGAAGTTTTATTATATGACATGCTAATGACATGTTTCGCCTCTCTAAAGCATTGTATTTTGAGATTTGATAATACCTTAGACAGGCGAAACATGTCATTCACATAAAATATAAACAATAAATAATTATCCAGATCAGTTAATATTTATATTATAATGTGTACGATTGTCAATGTCCTGGACTAAGTGCGGATGGCCTCGACGCGTACAGGCTATTAATGGATTTAGCTTTTTCCGGTTCTACAAATAAGGTAAATTCATAAAGACTATGAGATTTTGATAGGTTTATTAACTGGATTCTGGAAGATATTCCTAGATTTAAATTATGTCTAAATATTACATAATGCATACACAAGTAAACAACGAATCAAAATATAGTGTTGTGATTCAATTTAAATTCAATTTTATTTTACGAGTACTAACTTAGGTGTTTCAAATTAATATGTTCGATTAAACAGGAAAAAATACTGTACACCATCTGTGAATAGCGACTAAAAGCTTTACAATATAAATGATTCTTTTATGGACGTTTTCAATTTTAGAATTTGGTTTCTGATTGCTTCGATAGAGTTATAAATGTATCGAAGGTTGCTAGGGCCTGTTTATGTAGAGTTTACCGCCTCTTGCGATGTAGACTCTCAGCTTTCTTTCCATCTTTTGGGGGGGTCTTCCAGGCATCCTTTATCCTCTGGTATCCCATGTAAGGCAAGGTGTTAAAATTTTTAAGCGTCTATTATTTTCACATGGTCTCTCCTTACCTTCATCATTGTCTCCCCCATCTGTCAACATCCTGGATATCACATATTTCTCTGATCGTGGTGTTTCTTATTCTGTCGTGTAGAGTCCTGCTTATTATTGTTCATCTCTGTGGTTCTGAGAATTGATTTAGTGCGATAAGTGGGAGCTCTTGTTTCGATGCCATATCTGACACTAGTTTTATAGATTTGGACTTTACTCTTCAGTTGCATGTCTTTGTTTTTACATACTATTTTATTCAGGCATCCTGATTAACAGAAGCTTTTGTCAACTGGATTTTCACCATTTCAATAACATAACTATGTCTAGTACATTAACGCCAAGATATTTCAATTTCATCACCTGTTTACTAGGTGTATTTTCAAGGGCTAGTTTACATATAACAGGTTGTTTTGATAATGTCATACTTTTAGTTTTGGTCGTTACAATTTTCGTAAATATAAATTTATCAAATATATTAAATGAAATTGAGTTGGTATTTGCCTTGCAGGAGACCTTGGTCCTCATGGCGCATGATGTGGCTTATATATTGGGCTTGCGTCTCTGAGATGGTTATATTGCCTCCCTCCTATTAATCTATTAGTAATATAATATAAGAAAATTCTGACTTGTTTATAGTATTACTTATAAGGAAGCAGGGGGGCATTTTGTAGTACCCCCTAAAAGTCATACGTAGTCAAAGTAAGAAAATGCAATAGTCTTCCAATATCTAGAAGAAAAAACCTTTCAACTTTTCACCGTTGCCTATTTATTAGAAATGGACGACTCTTAGGACGTACTACAATCCTGTAAAATCCCATCCCGAGGTCAATTTACTATGTCGTTCCATCCTCTTTTAAGTAAGTAGCTAACTAATTTAACCTTCACGACGCTTTCCCAGGTAAACAGGTAGATAGGATGATTCCCCACACTCTTTTATATTGTCATTTTTTTCTTGTTTCTATTATTTGGTCATGAAATGTGTCTTCGTTTCCTAAATGTCGTGATCCATACTGGTCTTCCATTCCTTGACAATAATGTAAGACTTTATCATAAACCCTAAATCCCGCCTTGCCCTCTTTCGGAGGGACACTCCGGGCCATACATTTAGCCCCATCATAAAACAACTAACAAATCACATTCCAACAATGCTTCCTACAGACGTAAGAGGAATAGGCATTAGAGTTGAACCTCTGTAAGCCAGAAGATCCAAGTCCAAGTCCAAGTAATAAGGGAGCGGGTGGGGAGGAGGGGGGGCACGATATAGGAAATTGACTTCGTGATGAGATTTTGTAGTACCCCGTAAAAGTCGTACATAGTCAAAGTAAGAATATGCAATAGTCTTCCCAATATCTAGAAGTAAAAACCTTTAAAATTTTCAACGTTGCTTATTTATTAGAAATGGACAACTCTTGGGGGGTATTACAACCCTGGAAAATTCCATCCTGAGGCCAATTTACTATGTAGTGCTCTCCCCTTGTAAGTAAGTAGCTAATTAAGTTAAATTTCATGACGCTCTCCCAGGGAAACAGGCAGATAGGATGATTCCCCACACCCTTATATTGACATTTTTTTCTTGTTTCTAAAATATATATTTTTTGGTCAAGACATGTGTCTTCGCTTCCTAAAGGTCGTGAATCCATAAACATAATCAATACAAATTATACTACAGAACAGTGTTCAAACCATTTATTTGTGATCTCTTCATTTTAATCAGTTTATTTAATCACTCAAAAGATATTACAAACATAATAACAATTTAAGGCATCTATTTGCGCATGCGAACGCATGAGAGATGGTTCAACTTTAGGAAGACATTTGAATATTATATAATGAACACCATTCTCGCCACGTATTCTCTGTTTTTTTATTATTATATTTTGAACAATCACATTTATACTCTTATAAAAAATTCTGTTCATATTATATTTTGTCTATTGTATGAAAACATGGACCTTGACAAAAGCTGGATTCCTTTAAAATGTAGATACATATATCGTAGAATATTTTAAATATCTTGGACAGAGAGAGTCACAAACGAGGAAATACTCAAAGAATGAAGAAAGAAAAATCAATTGTCAAGACCATAAAACGCATGAAACTGGCTTACTTCAGACACACTAGGAGAAACGATAAATACAAAGTACTGCAACTGATTGTCTAAGGCAAAATGAACGGAAAACGAAATGTCAGGAGAAGAAGAAAATGCCGTCTAAAAAACATTCGAGAATGGTTCAATTGCAGCACGACATCTCTGTGTGGAGCTGCAGTATCAAAGGTAGAAATAGCCATGATGTCGTCCAACCTCTGATAGGAGAGAAACGACAAGAATAAGAAGAAGATTATTATTATATTATTATTTTATTTTTTATTTTTATGTATGCGACAGGTCGTTTGAACCCAATTACTGAATACAATTATATTGATTCTCGTGACATGTGATAGGTAGCCATGTATCGCCATTTTATTGTCACGTGAATTCTACGCCAGACCAAAGACAGTGTGACAATTACACTGCCATCGCCGGGAATCGAACCCGGGACCTTCGGTATGGAAGTCAGAGCTCTTACCACTCTGCCACGAAGGTCGTCAAATTATATTTTCATTATGCTGAATTAAAACAACGGTTTTGGATGATGGTGCAATATATTTTATTAAAAATATTTTATATTCATAAACATAACAAAAATTCAACATTATTCAATATTTTGTAAATATTTGTTTTATAAAAAATAAATGCAAAGAGCAGATTTCTAAGGTAAATATTACAAAATATAATACATTTCATGTTACATGTGCTCTCATTATAACATATGTAGGAAGTTCAGTAACAATATAAATTACTGCGTGTATTTTTATCACAAAGTTTGAAATCGTTGTTACATATCAATATTTCAAATGCAAAGTAAAATATTCATTAAAATAGAATTATATAAACAAACAAATAACAAACCATCACGCCGTTTCCTCGCAGGGGTAGGCAGAGAGAATGGACCGCCACACTACTCTATCCTGGCAAACCTCTCTAGCTTCCTCCACATTCATGCAGCGAGTCATAATGCACGTTGACTCTTCCGACTTCTAACATGACCAACCTTTAAAATTTGATTAATTTGGTGATTAATCAAATTACTCCGTACTCCATTTACATCATTAACGTATACATTCTTAACCATTCTTTCTCCATCCATGCGTTCCATATGTCCGAACCATCGCAGCGATCCTTTCATAATTTTGTTCATTATATCTCCTTCCGCTCTACATTCCTTTCTTATATCAGCATTTGAGATTCTGTCGTATATCGTTCTACCACACATACGTCTTAGGGACCTCATATCTACCGCATTTATTCTGCTTTCATCCTTCTTCTGCCAGTTCCATGCTTCGCTTCCATACATTAGGGATGGGATCAGAACTCCATTGTGAACGGCCGTTTTCGCTTTCATTGATAAGAATTATATAATACATAAAAAAAAGGAATCAGTGCTCTGAAAGTGCATAATATCATAACATGAATGATCGAAGTAAATTAGGCCAAAAGTTCTAAAAATTTAAAAAAAACTTACTATGCAGTTTCGTTCTATGGTATATTTCATATATAACGAAATTGGTTAATTTTTTTTGGTACTTAGTGGCTATTTTACTTCAACTATTCACATACAAATAATGATTCATAATAATTAAACAACTCGTTTTATACTCGTATGATATTAAAATATAAAAAAATCGATTTTTAATTACACTTCAAATGTTTTACTTTAAAAGTTTAAATCGATTAAAAATATTTTCTAATAACTTATTAACAAAATAAGCTACAAAAATCAATAATACGAGTATGTGTACAATAATAATTATATTTTATAATAATTAAAAGTGAGATATTTTAATTTGTTGTGATTTTTTTTTAAATATTCAAATATTTTTTATTGAAGTCTTCTTCAACATGTTTTTCAATTAAAGTTTTATTTAAACATTGACATCAAGAACCAAAACGCACTGCGAATGTTGTATGATAAATATTTTATAAATTGGTCAAATAAACAAATTTCTAACACAATTGCAATTAATTACAAGTTCCAAACCTGAACAGAATCATTTAACTATATGCATTCTTTAAAAGTAATAAAAAAATGTTAATAAAATTGCGTGAAATTTACAATTCTGCAATATAACGCGAAAAGGGTATTTATACCCACCCGCAGGCCAGCGCCAGTCCAATAAACGGGTATCGATACCCCTCTCGCAGACAATACGCTTATTATAAGTTTTAGTACGAGTCCAAAAGAAGGATATTGATACCCATCCCGCCGCTAATCACTAGTCCAATAAACGGTTATTAATACCCTTCCCGCAAACAATTAGCTAATCAGAATTTGGGCAAAGACTGTGAGAATGGTATTTATACACATGTAGCGGGCCACCACCAGTTGAGTAAGTGGGTATTAATACTCTTTCCACAGATAATGTGTTGATACGAAGTTTTAGGCAGAGCCCACGAATAAGGTATTTATACCCATCCCGCCGGTAATTATTATACTGGTCTAGTAAACGGGTCAACAAACTTATTCGTCAAACAAACTTATTCGTCAAAACAAGTTTATTCGTCAACAAACCAAGGTGCCTGAGGTGGCTCTGAGGATGGGCGGGCTGAAGTGGCTATGGGCTGGCCATATCTGTCGGAGAACCGAAGGCCGATGAGGGAAACGGGTTACATGATTCCGCAGAGTTGGACGTCCCCCTGCACGCTGGACCGACGATCTGAAGAGGATTGCTGGACATGGATGGATGGGAGCGGCAATTGATAGGGGGCGGTGGCGTGCTTTGGGAGAGGCCTACATTCAGCAGTGGATGACATACGGCTGATGATGATGATGAAGTAAACAGGTATTAAACCCCTTCCCGCAGATTATGCGTTTATTAGGCATTTCATTATATTTATCATACTTAATTCGCAGTGCAAAATGTTTTGAATTTTCGAATCAATGTTCCTTAATATCAATGGTCTTCTCGAAGGGGGCTTCCTTGACGTAAATAATAGGCGCGGTCCCATGGCGGTCGGATCTCCTCAGCGCCTTGGCGTCATTACGTGCCTGTCTCTCGGCAGCCCGCGCTAACAGCAGCTCGGTCCGCGCACGCCGGTTGATGACGCGCTGCTCGGCCGCCTGCTTCAGCAGCGGGCCTGTAGTCTGCACCAGGTCGCTCACGGCGCTCAGTGTGGCGATTGGGATCTGGAGACAATACATCAAAAATTTATCTATGGTCTTATAAAATAGTTCTAATCAAAAAAAGGAACACAAATATATATAAAAGAGATTTATAAATATTCCTTATTATTTTTCAACAATACAGTGGAAGAACCAAATTATTTAAATTCAATTTTAACTCGATTATAAACAGATTTAAGTAAATGAATAGTTTTTTTTAAATTATATTAAATAAAGCATATGCAAATAAATCATTTTAGTTTCTCATATTTCGGCACATAAAATGCATTCTAATAATAATAATAGTAATAATAACAATACGCTAACTTTTAAAGCGCCGTTTTTGTGATTTAATCACCTTAAGGGCGCATTAAGTCGTGTTTTAAATCTAAACGCTGCATCTGATTTGATATTTGTGATCTGTTAGAAAGTATAATAGAACAAAATATGCAAATTTTAAATTAGGCATGAAAGATGAATAAGATGGGTTTTCAGCTTACATCTGAAATCTGTCGGAAAACTAATATATAGGTTTACCATATTATCATTAATTGAATTAATGAAATCATAATTTATATTAGGATTATATCATAATATCATATGATGAATTATAGATAATATAACGAATACATTTTGTAACAAGTATTGTTAATAAGATTCATCCCAGAATACCAAAATTAAGTTCTTCTGAGAGATTTTTTAGTTTCCTCTGATCTATAATAGTAATAACTATTAGGTATATATTTTTTTAGTTAATTTAGTTTTAAATGGCAACTTATTTATTATTTTATCTGTAAAAAAACTCTATTCAATCAATACTTATTTTAAAAAAGGTTTTCTATGACACTTAAAATTACAATTATTACAAAAATTCATAAAATAATGTACAGGTTTCCGTGTGTGATATCCCCGTATTATGAGCAGAAACAATTTAATTAATGACAATTATTCAATGAATTTAGCAAAAGTAAGTAAGTTCACAATAATATAATGATATAACAAATAAATTCAGGTGGATGGGACAAAAATTTAATGATTGAGTATTTTAATACTTTTATTAATGAGACACTCATGGTATTGATGATGTTGAATTGAACTCTTCATATAGGAACTTTTTTGTGTCAAAGGGAGAAATTTTTAATCAAACATATAGCAACATTCTCAGATTTATTACATAAGTACAGCTAATTAAAATTGAATATAAGAAATGCATATTTATATAACTGTTAATGAAAAAACTTTGTTTTTTGTATCACAATTGTATTTTATTTTACGACAGCTGTTTCATCAACCAATGTTGACATCATCAGGTGTTACAATCAAGATTGTCAAGATTGTCAAGATTGATAAGATTGTCAAGATTGTCAAGATTGTCAAGATTGTCAAGATTGTCAAGATTGTCAAGATTGTCAAGATTGTCAAGATTGTCTAGATTGTCAAGATTGTCTAGATTGTCAAGATTGTCAAGATTGTCAAGATTGTCAAGATTATCAAGATTGTCAAGATTGTCAAGATTGTCATGATTGTCAAGATTGTCAAGATTGTCAAGATTGTCAAGATTGTCACGATTGTCAAGATTGTCAAGATTGTCAAGATTGTCAAGATTGTCACGATTGTCAAGATTGTCAAGATTGTCAAGATTGTCAAGATTGTCAAGATTGTCAAGATTGTCAAGATTGTCAAGATTGTCAAGATTGTCAAGATTGTTAAGCGTGCTAAGATTGTTAAGATTGTCAACATTGTCAACATTGTCACATTGTCACATTGTCAACATTGTCAACATTGTCAACATTATTAGCATTGATGATGTCAACATTGGTTGATGAAACAGCTGTCGTAAGATAAAATACAATTGTGATACAAAAAACTTTTTTTTTTCATTAACAGTTATAAAATGTTAAAGTACTCGTATCATAGTGTTTCGACCAAAAACAATGGACTACATATTTTTATGTTTAAATGATCAAGTTCAAAAAAATAATACATATCATAAACTTTTAAAAGAAAGCATGCATAATAAAAATCAATGATATATTAATTAAATTAAAGTTTAAAAATTAAAGAATGTTTGAATGTTAACGTTCAACAAGATGGGGTTTTAAAACTGGTTTAATGTTACATTATAGATATGAAATAAGTAGTCTTAAGTTAATAAATGGAAATGATTCTGGAAAAAAGATTACTATAGAAAAATGAGAGACACTTTTAGAAATGAAAAAATGAAGCAGAAAATGAATGAAGAAATCGATGCTGCAGAAGATGAAGATGTGTAAATTGAAGCGCAGAATGGGAATGAAGATGTACAGGTCCGTACAGAAGACACCGAGCTGTATACCTGGCCAGACACAGAAGTCTCTTGGCAGCCTGGTAGTTCCACATGGCGGTGAGGCCGGAAAAGACGGCCCCGCGCACCACGCTGCGTAAGGGGAGACTGTACCAACTCACGTTGAATATCCCGTCGATCAAGTCCCGGGAGTACTGACTCTTCCCTTCCTTCAAGGCCTGGAATAACACAACATAATTAATACAATTGATCATGTAATGTGAAGTTTATAGTCATTTTATTACATTATATCACATTATTACATTATATCACACTTGGTTTTACAACACTTTATTTAACTTGTGTTGTCTTTTAGTATTGATGCCCTGCGTATTAATTTTCGGGCGGTGTGGACATGTTTGATAGTGATTCTACGAAGTAATCTAGCTTTATTATCCAGGGGGGATGGCCAGAGATGGGCGAAAGTTAGAAAGTTGAGAAGGGTAAGGTGAAAACGAAATGAGAAGTGTTCCAATCTGTGTGATTCCATGGACTAGCTGATAAGCATCCTGACATTAACCTTACAACTGAGGGAACCATGGAACGCGAACTTTATTTCACTTAACACAGACATGTTTAGGTTATAATATAGGTAACCTAAACATATCTGTGTTAAGTGAAATAAAGTGTTATAATACCAAGTGTTATTATATTTATTCAAATATGAATCCACAATACAAAGTAAAGGCAAATATAGAAGTGAAACAATAAAAACATTTAATATTATCTTCTTCCTCGTCTTCGACTTGTTGTAGACTTAAGAGTCTGTTATTACAGGATTCTCTTCATGTGATGCTGAACTCCAGCTATGACTTCATCTTTCTGGAGGTCACCCTGGTGGACGCTGTCCATCTGGTATTCCATGCACAGCCATTTATTTAATTTTATGTATCTTTTAAAATTTGTTAAAATTATGTCACTGCCAACAGTTTACACCGAGTCCTCGAAAGAGGTAATAAACGGGTATTAATACCCTTCCCGCTGACATTGAGTTTAATATTGAACAAATTGAACAAAAAAATAATATTGAACAAAAAAATCCATTTCACGTACCTACAAAACATTAAATTTTTATTTATTATTGTTTAGATTTTTTTTGTATGTTAGCTAAGGAATTTTCACTATATTTTTACGAGATTCTTTTTATATATCGATCAAAGATTTAATTTTTCTAAAAAAAATGCTACAATATTTTTTTTGTGTCGCGGGTTCGAGCCGCGTTACATATATGTATATTCATTAATTTAAATATAAAGTTCCCTAAATGAATTTTTATTGTATAATTAGTTTCACTTGTCTCATAATAATATTATTATATTATTATATATTTTAATAATAATAATAATAATAATAATTAGGCTAATTTGTATAGCGCCGTTTTCGTGAATAGCTCACCTCAAGGGCGCCCTTCTTTTGGCCTACCTATGGATACTACGAGTAATAAGAGAAAATGATATCTAAGAGATTCATACGATTACATCATTTAATTTAATTATTAATTTAATTTTATTTTATTATTATTATATATACGTGATAAAATGTTTAAAAAATATATATTTACATCGTAATCCGCGCTGTCTTTTGCATGAGAAGCAACTCCGCCAAACTGCAGCGCCGCGGTGAGTGCCACACTAAACAATAGCACGGACACGAACCGATTCAACATTCGCAGGAATCTCATCTGTAAACAAAAAAGCTTTTATTAGAATATGTAGATGGCAGTCAACATTAACGATTATCATTATTTTTAAATCACGCATGACAAGTTGTTGACCCACCAATATTGCGATACAAACAGCACAAGCGAAGGATATTTAAAAAAAAAATGTAGACGAATCCTAAGAATTTGCTTGAGAGATCACATTAAAAATGACGAGATTTTCAGCTGAACCGAAAAAACAGGCACCTGTCAAACACCATATCGCTTCCGATTTGTCCTTCGACAAGTAAAATAAGTACAGAGCCAAAGAAGATTCCTGAAGACCTATCAGAGTAGATCCAAATCTTTGCTGATAATAAATCCACAGGATTGAAACTGAATAAGAAGAAACTTTACAAAAGTACGCACATTTTAATTCATTCAATGAAATAAAAATAGTGTTTTTTGTAATTAATACGAATGAAAACTTCAGTTTTCTAGAAGTTTTATTATATTTTATGGGAATGACTTGCTTCGCCCTTCTAAAGCATTATCAAACATTTGATAATGCCTGAGAAAGGAGAAACATGTCATTCCCTTAAAATATAATAAAACTTCTAGAAAACATGTTCTTGTTATCATTGTATTTTATATTATTTGTTTTAGATTTATTTTGTAGATGTTGGACGATCGAAGTGTGTGCGGGTGATGCCTATTGGTGGCGATGAGGTTCGCAACCCATCACACCGCATCCGCGAACGATGGTGTAAAACTCCATACTAAATAGGTGATTTATACGAATGAAAACGTCTGTTTTCTACAAGTTTTATAATAATTTATAATCCCTTAGAAAGGTGAAACATGTCAGACCCATAAATTATAACAAAACTTCTAGAAAACAGACGTTTTCGTTTGTATTAATTAATTAAATAAAATCCTTTTTTCCAACTTTTGAGTTTATTTTTCTAGACATGATTCTATGGTTTATATACTTACAGAAGAACGATACAAACAAATAAAATCGATAATGTAGGGAAAAAAAACTTATTTACATGCCAATAAAAGTAAATTAAAATGTAAAAAAAATGTGTTATTATTTTAAATAAAACCTGTATTTTGGAATTCCTCAATGTTAATGCCTTGAGTTTATCAAAAAATAATTTAATGATTATTCAATAACCTTTGGTAATGTCAAATTTCTTTGACACATTTTTTTGCACATTCACAAAACTTTAATAAATATTTTAATTATTCATATCATAAATTTATCCCCGGAGATTTTCATTGGAGATGTTATTTTATTCAAATGAAGATATTTTTAAACTGTCAACAAAGGAAACACTTTCTCCGTTTCTATTTTTAATAAACGCCATTGCTATAAGATATACAAATCTCGTGTCCGTTAACCTAAAAACCTGAAAAACTCGATTGCTTGAAATAGTTTTGTGGAATAAAATAATAAACACGGATATATAGTCAGTGGCGGTACTCCCATAGAAGCCCAGAAGCCCGGCTTGCGTAAGAAATTTTGAATCAAACCCCCCAAATCTAAGCAATCATGCCCCCGCATAAACCAACAACCCACCAAATCACCTTCCAACAATGTTCCCATCAGACATAAGAGGAATAGCCACAAGAGCTGAATCTCTGTAAGCTAGAAGAGGTTTTGATTCAAAATTTCTTACGCAAGCCGGGCTTCTGGGCTTCTAGGGGAGTATCGCCACCGCTATAGTAGGTAAATCATTAGGAATTGCAGAGGCCGCCCAAGGGACGCCTATATGGAGCAGGTGATTGGGGACATGCGCTGTGGGAGCTACACAGAGATGAAAAGACTGTCTGGAGACAGGACTGAGTGGAGGAAACGAGTGAAGCTTATTGCAGAACAATCCTCAGGATTGTAACGATGAAGAAAGCATTATTAAGTTGTCCATTTATTTTATTCTTGATCTATCAGGGGGTCGAATAACTTGGGTAAGAAGTGGGAAACACGTCACTCCCATTTATTATAATAAAACATTTGTTTTAAAGACTTGGTATTAGAATTTATTATACAATCTCCAATATGAAAAGAAAAAAGCTCATTATTATGAATAAGGAATCTAGTCGTCTCCAGGCATGAACCCAAGTCCCCTAGATCAGGAGCCAAGCATGATATCCTCTTTCGGCTTTTTGTCCCTGATAGATATCTCCGACAGCGACAGCATAGATTGTTTTACCTACCGGCCGCCAGAACCAACCTGCCTCTGGTGATACCGGTGGGAAGAGCAATTAATCTGCTGAACGCGGTCTCCTCGGAGATCGACGTCTTTCATATGAGTGAAAGTACGTTAAATATAAATACTCAAATACTCTTAATTCTGGAGAGTATCCTGTCTTCCTAATGTTGAACCATCTCTCATGCGTTTCTGGTAGTATACTATACACAATATATTATTTTACCTGTTCTCAATAGGCCTTAAAAATAAATTTTGGAATGTCTGTTGATGAAATAAACTGATTTGATTTGATTTGATTGGATAGACCAGTGCGAAATATAAATATGCGAAATATACATATGTGAAATAAGTGAGGTGTTTATATATGGAATTCCGTTTGTCATTTTATGATAATCTTGTGGAACAAGTAACCGCGTTCAAGATAACAACTTGTAAACAAGAGTTTTTACTTCGTTTTCTCGCGTGGTATTGGGAGAGTGCAACAACCTACATTGACCAGTTGATGGAAACTCCGCAAGGAGGTTATTATATTCGTACCATATATAATTTCAGTCTATATCATATCGCGGTAATTTTCCTTGTCGTTGAAACCCGTTTATAAAACCTACATTGATAGGAAAACGAATTAAAAACATTAAAGTGAGTAACCTATTAAAATAATACTAACGAATTAGCTATCCCTAACTTATTAATTTCCCGGAGGGGTAAACAGAGATGATAGACCATCACACTATGTTATCATGATATACACGTAACTCAGGCGCCTCTTCTACATTCACACACCGTGACATGCACGCTCGTCGATTCTTCCGACTTCAAACATGGCCGCCTTTCAGTAACTGATTCATTTGGTCATATCAGACCTTCCTCGACTTTGGTCTCCCCTGGAAACTATGCGAAATGTTAGAGATCGAGTGTGAATAACCTCGGTGGATAATATTAATGCATAGACTACGCATAGACGACTACGAATATTAATGCATAGACGACGTGGAAGGACACCTCGCCAACCCGTCTGGCAAGCGTGGCGTTGTAATGCCAACCACCCCCCGTATGACATGTCATACATGGAGAAGTATGGAGGAGGCCTATGTCCAGCAGTGGACGACAACGGCTGTTAAAGAAGGCCTTCCTCGACTACTTTTTCCATTCACACTTCTTGTATTTACCCATTTATCTATTCTAATCTTATACATCCGATCCATTTATCCATACAATCTTGTTGACCCTTTCTTAATGTTATTTACAACGCATTTATCCGCCTTATATTCCTTACTCATTACTTCTTTTGGTATTCTGTCATAAATTATTTTTCCGCACAATATTCTAAGTGATCTTATTTCTACGGCATTATCCTACTTTCATCCTTCTTCTGCAAACTCCAATCTTCACTTCCATTGATAAGGGTCGGCACTAGAACTAATAATAATTAAATAAACGTTTTTTTTTATTTCTCCGCTTTCGATTTATTTCCACGTTTTTAAGACCTACTTTGACAAGAAGACTACTTGAAAACATTAAAGTAAGTAAATAATTTAAATAATAATTAAATATAACAATGTTTTTTTATTTCGACAGTGACCGGTATCGCCAGATTTGCTGACATCGATAGACTGGGTCAATATTTAACACAAGGTTATCATAAATAGACTAATCTGTCGATGCTAGTGAGCCTGGCAAAACCGGTCGCCGTCGTATTAAAGAAAAAAGTGGTTGAGAAAAAAATATCGTTTAATTGAATTATTATTTAAAGAACTTTTAGTATTTGATAACGTTGTTAATGCCATGCATTCCTTGATCTTCCACGACTTATCTTTCCACTGGCACTGTTTATATACAAAATTTTAACCATTCTTTTCTCATCCGTTCGTTCCATGTGTTCAAAACATCTCAGCGATCCTTTTTTAATATTACTTATGATCCAATCATCTGCATTCATTTCTTCCTTATTTCGTCGTTTGGTTTATACATCGTTTTCCCGCACATTATTCTGAGTGATCTCATTTCTACGGTATTTATCCTACTTGCATCCTTCTTTCTCAAGCTCCAAGCTTTACTTTCATGGATAAGGGTTGGCACTAGAACTCCATCAGGCTTTAATATTTTTTTAAAGGACAATAAATCAGTATTTTTCCTCGTTTGATAATGAGTTTTTAGGAAAAACATTTACGCATAATTCCGGGATACGTACTAGATTTATGATGTACTATATCTAAGTTAAAGATTTAAAAATAGGATTAATTGTATCTCAATAGAGACGAAGATGTAAATTGTTTTTCTGGGAACAGAATGTGGTGGCCGAGGCGCATACAGGACTTCTGACCTGTCATTGGCTGGGTTGAGCGATCGCTTTATATTTAACAACATTCCCCATTCCACCCTTCTTATGACCACCACAGCTGACAATTTTTTTGGAACTTGTATATATGCTAGAATCCCGCGCTTATCTTTACATATTTTAGTTCACTCTACACTAGCGTCATCTATTGAGATTGGGAAGCATTAAGCAGAAAATCTTTATTAATGCACTGTGAAAGTCTCTGCAAATCATACAGTACTCCGATTTTTATGCCTACTTGGACCAGTTATTTTATACAACATTTTGAATGTATACAAATTCTTGTAGACAAATACTGGATTTTACCCATTGCGGATAATATATTTTTTTTATAAGGATTAATTGTATCTCAATAGAGACGAAGATGTAAATTGTTTTTCTGGGAACAGATGGTGGTGGTAAAATCCAGTATTTGTCTACAAGAATTTGTATACATTCAAAATGTTATTTAAAAATAGATCGTATAATGATACGGCAAAACGCTTTTAGTTTATAGCAAATTATATTTATATATGATAAAAAAACGGGTCTAGACAGAACGAATCTCGGACAATTTGAAAACATGTAATATTATGTAGATCAGAAGTACACGTGGCTTATATTGGCCGGACTTTTAATATAATTCAAGCAAATCGTTTTATAAGAAAGTATAGCAAATTTAATGGTTATCAAAAGTAGATCAAACCATTCAAATCGATTTAAACTAAGAATCCTGTTTGAAATGGGCAAAATATTCAAATTCAAATCAATTATATAGATCAAGCAAATGTAAATGAATCATCAAACTATAAAAAGTAGGATTATATAATATAATATTTGGAATGAAAATATAATAATTGAATGCGGTGCGATTGATTGTGTTATGAACAACTGTTCTCAAATATTTTTTAAAATTGTCTTCTGTTTTTTTTTCTTACTTGCTCTCATTTGTTTTCTTATTATATTATTTGTAATTGTTTTTTAGAAAAATGTTCATATTATTTTGTATATTGCGATAATAAACGATTTGGATTTGTTATTATTCTGTAATACGTATAATTTTTTTAATAAATTGAAAGGATTACTAAATTAATTGCGTAAATTTTCACGGTTGGCAGCAATATGTTTTGTGTGATTTTGGGTAACACCGTGTGATTTCTCCTTCTCGACCGACATTTCGAAGATCGTTGTAGTCTCCATATTCAGTTTGATGGAGTTTGCAAGGATCTCCGAAACGTCGTTCGAGAAGGAGAAATCACACGGTGTTACCCAAAAGCACACAAAACATCATTAAAATGGTTTGGACACATGGAATGAATGAATGAAGAAAAAATGGTAAAAAAAATTATATGTTAACGATGTAAATGGAACTTGAAATAGAGGAAGACCGAGGAAAACGTGGCATTATCAAATAAATTTAATATTGAATGCTGACCACGTGAGGAGTCAGAGAAATCGACGCGCGTGCATGACACGATGCATGAATGTTGAGAAACATGTCAGGAAAGAAAAGTGTGGCAGTCCATTCTTTCTGCCTACCTCTTCGAGGAAAGTCTGTCTTAAGATACAATTATACAATACAATACAAGAAATTTGTCTTAAGATACAATACGAACCGAATGAAGAAATAAGGAAGAAATTTAGGGCAGATAAGCCAATCTTTTACAAAAATAACAACGAAGCAGCATTGGTTTTCATATAATATATGGAACAAATGAATGAGGAAAATTACTTGATAAAATATATACGAGTATACTCATATACATGTATACTTTCGGATGAAGCGCTTAATTTACCTCTGACATTCTTAATAATAACTTAAGCCATTAATTTATACGAATGAAAACGTACGTTTTCCAGTAGTTTTATTATCATTTATGCGAATGACATATTTCGCCCGTCTAAAGCATTATCGGTAGCGAAGCTTAAATGGCCATTTGCAGGACATGTTGCCAGATTGGTAGACGATAGATGGACCAGAAAGGTGGTATAGTGGAGACCCCGCGAAGACAAACGAAACAGAGGGAGACCCCCCACACGATGGTCCGATGACATTACAAGAATTGCTGGCGATCGGATGCAAAAGGCACAAGATAGGGATACGTGGAGAAGTATGGGGTAGGCCTATGTCCAGCAGTGGACGATAGCGGCTGTCTAAGTAAAAGTAAGTAAAGCATTATCAAATGTTTGCAATGCCTCAAACAGGCGAAACATGTCATTCACATAAATGATAATAAAACTTCTAAAAACGTTTGCTTAATTCGTATTAATAATTTAATATAGAGTTTTACATCATCGTTTAAGAAATAATAAATAAATTAATCCACTTTTAATAGGCTATTGTTTTGGCCGAAACACTATGATACTTGAAACTTAACTGTTAAAAATTATAATACCGTGATCATATCCCAATTTTTATAAATCACATTTTGGGGAGTGTCACGACAGCTGTTTCGCCAACCGATGTTGGCATCATCAGGTGTTACAAACAACATCGGTTGGCGAAACAGCTGTCGCGACACTCCCAAATATTGAATAATAGAAATTGCGACTAGTACTCAGTGTAGATGGCCTGTATGTAACGGTTAGCTGTCTTAGGATGTTGACGTCCAGCATTTGTTGACGTCCCTACATTTCAATATTTTAGAAATAGAGAAAGATCGAGAGAAACGTGGCATGATCAAATAAATCAAATATTGAATGTCGGCCACGTGAATAGTCGGAAAAATCGTGCGCCTTTTGACACGATGTATGCATGTTGAGGAAGCGAAAGAAATATGTCAGGAAAGAAAAGTGTGGCAGTCCATTATTTCTACCTACCCATTCGGCGAGACGGCGCGATGATAAGTTAGTTAGTAAGTTAGTTAAGAATATAAAAAAAAACTTAATAAAATACTATTGAGTTCAATCGTCAAGTAATTATTAAACAAAAACGTATCGACAAGTGAATCCGTGCCACCGCTTCCAGCTTAAGATGGAGAAAGCCAATCAAAAGACGGTCATTGATCGAGATCAGATGAGGTCGCAGACTTTTGACTTGAGACTTAATGCTATTAATAATGTTTTATTCATCATAATGCGCTTATATGTTAGCATATAACGTGATACATGGGTCTTTTCCCGAATCAAAGATACAATGTTTATGCTTGTGAAAACCCAGATAATGATTCCATTTTACTAAGAAATTGTTACAATTAATTCTCATAACCTGAAAACCAGGTTTCGTTTATATATTAATCCCCGTTATATCTTGATCAAATGATTATTATGATCAAATACTAGGTGTGGTCTGTTTTATTGTACGGGTGTGAAACTTGGACCCTGAAAGTTAACTCAATGAACAGACTGGAAGCATTTGAAATGTGGCTCCATCGCCGAATGCTCAGAGTTCCCTGAAAAGACATGGTTACCAATACCGAAGTCCTGAGGCGAGCTAGAGTTGACAGGGAATTGTTCGTTCGAAAGATATTGTTCGAAAGATCTCACATCTGGGTCATATACTGCGTGGGGAAAAGTACCACCTTCTCCAACTGATATTGGAGGGGAAAATTGAGTGACGCCGAGGGCCCGGAAGGAGACAAATGTGCTGGATGCGAAACGTGAGGGAGTGGACCGGCATCCGAAGTGTAGAGGAGCTGTTCCGAGCGGCGCAGGACAGGGACAGGTTCGCCGAGGTGATCGCCAACGTTGGGGGGACCCGACAGGGCACTTGAAGAAGAAGAAGATATCTTGATACTTGTGCTATAATTAAAAATATATATTTCTATTGGATTCTAAGAATTTCGCATACCTGAAAATCTGCTCAGGTTGCGAGAATATTTTCGTGGGAGTTTATTAGCCACATGTTTTTTGTATTGTTTTTAAGGTTTGCGAGTGTAACGGTGCTTAACTGGCTGCGGTGAAGGCATCCGAGAGATATTGCATTTCGTGCCAATATTCACGTACGCCATAGATCTATATAATTCTTCACAATTCTCTTCTTGGAATTTTTAAGATAAACCGGCTTCAATGTTTAATATTTAATATTCAATGAAACTTCTTTGAGAGTAATGTTCTCATATAATATTTGGTAATGCAAATGTTACATTATCCATTATTACTTGTTAATTATGAGTGAATTTCGATTAAATTCATATTTCCCCCCATTGACATCTAACCCCCTCTTACAAGTTACTTATTTTTTATATTAAACTAACTAACTAACCATCACGCCGTCTCCCCGAAGGGGTAGGCAGAAAGAATGGACTGCCACACTTTTCTTTCCTGACATATTTCTCTCGCTTCCTCAACATTCATACATCGTGTCATGCACGCGCGTCGATTTCTCTGACTCCTCGCATGGCCGACTTTCAACATTTGATTTATTTGATCGTGCCACGTTTTCCTCGGTCTTCCTCTATTTCTGGTTCCATTTACATCATTAACGTATACTTTTTTTACCATTCTTTCTTCATTCATTATTTTTATATTTCTAAACCATCTTAATGATCCTTTCATTATTTTGTTCATGACACCATCTTAAATGTTAACCAGTATTTCTCTTATTAATTCTCATGTGCTCCTTTTACCTCCCCTTTACCATCACACAATGACCCCCTTTACCTCGCTTCAAACCAGCACCCCGCATTTTCCCTCTCTTTCTTCCCCCTCCAGACTGTTCCGCCTTCCTCATGTAAAAAGAAAAAGAAAACGCTTTGTCTACACTTTGATACCTAGGTTAAGTTCACTAAATGTTTGCTATAAGAATATCCTGTGAGTTTACATGTGTAAGTGCGGGACATAGAAGTGGAAAAAAGATTAGATTAAATGCGGCCTGGCACCCCCTTGCGATTGATGTACAATATTAACTGTAAGTCCCGGATGACGGGGAACAGGCCTAGTAAGTGCATGAGCGAGGCTGACGAAAGGGCGCTGTTGCGACCTATAACAGCCTCTGGTATGTGGAGGGAACCCCTTGAATTACTTATTACTCGAACAACGATGTTAAACATTATATTGAGAAAAACCTACGTTTTCTGAGTGTTTTCATACTAGTATTTCTAAGGTGACACACGTTTATTGAATAGTGTCACTTTATATAGAATAATTTGATATGTTTAATATTTAATTATATCTATAACTTTTTTATGTATGACGTTATATTTGCAATCGAATAGATTAAATGATTAACAAATATATTAGTGTTTCTACACGTGATTTAGATTTACGTCACTTTAGAAATACTCTTGCGTTATTATATGGAAGTAACCTATTTCGCATTGTCCGATGATTGAAAATTGGTATATAAATATATTAAAATAAAGATAATCTATTGTTGTATATAATATATTATATATTAATTTTCAGACTCCTTATGTTCATTTTAATAAGATTCATTTGCAAAATTTTTATTAAATAACATTTTTGTAAAAATAGTCGATCGCCGAAGGAAAGGCACTTTGATATGAAACTGTTTTTATTCTTTTCTTATTCGTTTCGGTAAAAGAAGCCGAGGACGACCGAGAAAAACATGGCATGACCAAATTAATCAATTACTAAAAGGCGGTCACATTCGAAGTCGGAATAATCGACGTGCGTGCATGGTACGATGTATGAATGTAGAGGAATCCCAAGAGGTATGCCAGCACAGAGGCGATCCATTGTGGCGATCCATCCGCTCTGCCAACTCCTTCGGAGAAATGGCGTGATGGTTAGTTAGTTAGTTAGTTAGTTCTGTTTTTATTTATGATTTTACACACAAAAATATCATTGAGTACAACCCAAAAAATACACATTGTAGCCTTAAAATAAAAATAAAAAACCATGATGACTGTGAAAAAATATATATTCGCATTAAGTCATAATGATCTCAGTAATCTTATCATTTGGACTTAGATCTTCTGCCTTTGTCGGAGGTTCGGCTTTTTGTTGCGCTATTTTCAGGAAAAAAGTCCCGTTTCGAAGTATTTCCTTGTAAATATACATATTTTTTTTAAATTTAAAAGTATGTTTATAAGTATTGTTATTCCATAACATTACAAAGAAAATGTTGTACCTTAATGTGTTTATCTTATTTTTTCTATTATAGATAAATAGTAAAATACATCAATTGAAAATTAATCATTTTAAAAATGAAAATATAACTGTTATTGTAAAAATGTAATCGGAAAAATTAAAAACCTTAATTGTGTGAAACTTACATAATCCTACGTGCTTAAATATCACAAATCCTATTGTTATTCTTTCGGTGCCGCGTCAGGTTCCCCCAACGTTGGCGATCACTGCCGCAAAGGCATCTCTGTCCTGCGCCACTTGGAACAGGTTCTGAACTCTTGTAATTCCTGTCCACTCTTTTATGATACGCAGCCAGGACAGCTGCCTTCTACCAATTTCCCGACGTTTCTCCACTTTACCCATCAATAACAGTCGAGGGAGGTGGTATTTTTCTCCCCTTAGCACATGACCCAAATAAGAGACCGTTCTAATTTTCAAATTTGACAACAGCTCTCTATTTACTCTGGCTCTCTGTAGTACGTCTGCATTACAAACCCTATCGGTCCACGGTATACGGAGCATTCTGCGGTATATCCACATCTCAAACGCCTCCAACCGGTTCATTACATTCACTTTTAGAGTCCAGGTTTCGCAGCCCATACACTATAAACAGACCATATATAACATTTAATCATTCTTTGCCGGAGTTTCAAGTTAAGATTATCGTTGCAAAAAAAACCTTTTCATTTTATTAAATGCAGCTCGTGCAACTTCAATTCTGCATTTTATTTCAATGTCCGGGTCAAGCGCTATAAAATATTGATTTTACAAATTCTATAAAATATTTTTCTTTAACTTTTCTGTTATTAATGTATTTATTAATTTTTTTAAAAACCATAATTTAAAAAACGTTTAAATTAAATTGCTACGGTGATTATTATTATTGTAAGCATTAAGCAGATAATTCATTCATGTATTATTTAAATCGTTTACTATTGTTCGTATCAAATTATGTTAGTAATATTTCAATGTCAAGGCAAATTCGTGTATTAATATATTAGTTATTTTCTTGTGCGGTGTTCGTGTTGAACTAGCTAAGGTATTTGGATATATAGGTACCTTATACAAGTGATATTTTAATATGTCCTTATAGATTTTCCTTTTCGTTCATTCGTAAATCAAAGATTAAAGAAACCCTTCCCATACAATAATTTATGGATACGAAGTATTCTAATACGAGTTATGGAATAATTTCTGGTTGCGGTGACTTACATGTATATTGAAGCTACATTAGTATGTATTAATACAGCTATAGAACTCGGTTTTAATACTAATTTGACAAAATAACCAAAGTCGAAAAGCCCGGTGACAAATATTTACTGTTTAAAAATAGCAAAATCACGAGTCCACGTGATTTTAATGCCTTACCATTTTTACCTCCATACATTGTTATAATTACAGTTTTATCAGTTAACAGTGTAAATGAAGTACACAGTCGAGGTAGACCAAAGAAAACCTGGCATGACCAAATTAAACAAATTTTAAAGGTTGGTCATGTTAGAAGTCTAGAGAATCGACGTGTGTGTATATGACTCGTTGTATGAATATACATGATTCGTTGTATAAATGTGGAGGATGCTAGAGAGGTGTGTCAGGATAGAGTAGTGTGATGGTCCATTCTCTCTGCCTACTCCTGCGGAGAACACATTCTTCTTAGAGATTTCAATTATTCTAATTTCATTCTCCTTTTGCCAGTTCCATGCTTATGTAATATAAATTAAATGACGTGTGTGAAAATGTGTGAATGGAAATATAAAATAGTTTGTATTGTTATGGTATTATTCTGCCAAGCTGTAACAAAAACGATGTTCTAAAGCATGGGTCGGCAACCAGCGGCCTGTAAATGACATAAAAATATAATATACAATCAGCGTTTTATTTTTAAACCTATAATATTTGTACACAAATATTGTAGGTATTCTGTAATGATATGTGACCCAAGTGCGGCCCGCACTAATCCCCACGTCAAATAATTGGCCCTTTTACAACAAAAGGTTGCCGACCCATGTTCTAAAGTGCCGGAAGGTTCAAGCAATATAACTTGGGAGCAATAACTTGCTTCGAGCGAACAAACAATAAAGTGAACCCAGTGTCCATGAGCAAACTATTTTATTATTTCACATTCCTAAGATCGTGGAAACGAATCGAGTGTACGATATCACGTTTTTGCATAAATATGAATTTTACGACTGCCCTAGCAGTAAAACTTAATTCAATTCTTCAGTCCATCTAAATCGTAAATGGAGTGTAGCACAATCAAACAGTCAATTAATTACATTACTGTTTACGGTTTGTTGATTCTCTTAAGGACAAAATTACGCGGTAAAAAATAAAATAAATATACCTTGGGTATTGATCACTTTTTATGACAAGCAAACGATCAATTGATTAACGTAATTTATCATAGTTCCTATGAAGTCTTATTCATTTTATACAGCTTCCTATCGTACACGATTTTAATGGTGTGTTAATAAAACTAAGAAGGTAAATTGTTGATAAACTATTTTATTAATAAACTGAAGTAGACACTAATTAAGAGATGACATTAGACATAAAGGATGATGGAAGATGAAGCCAGAGGTTTACTGAATGAAAACCAAGATTGGACTGGATAAGTTTCGGGAAACAGTGAAGCGATTGCTCAAGTTTCGGGAAACAGTGGAGTCAATTGCTCCGACTCCTCACGGAGCAATCAACGTTCGATTTGATCGTGCCACGTTTTCCTCGGCCTTCCTCTATTTCTAGCTCCGTTCACGTCATTATACTTACATTTTTCACCATTCTGTCTTCCCTCATTTTTTCCATGTGTCCAAAACATCTTAACGACCCTTTCATTATTTTGTTCATAACACTTTCATTCGCATCGCATTCACTTAGATTTGCATTTTAAACTCTATCATATACAAATTTACCACACATTCGTCAAGGAGATCTCATTTCTACTGCATTTATTCTACTTTAATCCTTCTTTTGCCAGTTTCATGCTTCCACTTCCACTTCCACTTCCATACGTACCTAAGGGTCGGCACAAGAATATACAATAAACTAAATAACTAACAAACCATCACGCCGTTTCTCCGAAGGGGTAGGCAGAGAGAATAGACCGCCATACCGTTCTGTCCTGACAAACCTCTCTAGCTTCCACATTCGTACATCGTAACATGCACGTTCGTCGATTTTTCCGACATCGAATGTGATTTTGTTTCGCGGTAGATAGTGATGACAATGAAAAGTTTATGAAAGCGAAAGAAATATATAAGATTTGTAAATATACAATAATTTAGAGCTTATATCGGTTATATTATCAAATATATCATCCGAATTATATACTCGATCATAATCAAGCAACCGAACTGAATAATTAATTATAGCGGAATAGTTTATATGATACCAATGAGTATGAAAATTTGTTGATGCCATAAATCTATTTGTATCACTCTCTAATCAAACATAACACATTTTAGAATTAGTACATATTCAAACAACAGATGCACGTGCATTTAGAATTCTTGGTAGTATACACGGTAACAAATACGTGCTAAATTTCGTACCCACAATAACTTCAGTTTTATTATATTTATTATTTATTTATGTCAATGTTTAAACTATTCACTATGTACTGAACTTTTTTTCTACGAGTAAAAAGTACACATTATATGTTCAAGATGCTAACATTCAAATAATCATAAGATTGAACAAAATAATAATAACGAAAGATTCATTCAGATGGTTTGGACACATGGAAAGAATAAATAATGAAAATTTATTTAAAGTTTAAAGTTTTTCTTAATAGAACATTATGTGTTAATTTATATTTTATTTTATATCATTGGATTTTATATTATTTGTTTTAGATTTATTTTGTGGATGTTGGACGATCGAAGTGTGCGCGGGAGATGCCTATTGGTGGCGATGAGGTTCGCAACCCACCACACCGCGTCTCTCGCGGGGGCGAAATGAGAAGGATGGAGTACCGCATCGGTTGAAGTGTGGCAGTCCATTATTTCTGTGTACTCCTTCGGGGAGACAGCGTGATGGTTAGTTTGTTAGCTTTTTATTTATTTAAGGAATCAAGAAACAGGGGAAGGCTGAGAAAAAAAGTGACTCGATTAAATTAATTAAATATACTATTAAAAATAGGCCACGTAAGGACTCGGAGAAATCGACGTGCGTGCTTGACACGATATATGAATGAGTTGAGGAATCAAGGGAAATATGTCAGAAAAGAACAGTGTGGCGGTCTATTCTTCATGCGCCCCTAACGGCAGACTGTGTGATTATCAATTAGTTAGTTAGTTGAAAATAATAAACAGACAAACCATTACGCCGTTTCTCCGCAGAGGTAGGCAGAGAGATTGGACCGCCATACTACTCTATCCTGACACACCTCTCTTATTCCTCCACATTCATACAACGAGTCATACACGCACGTCGATTCTTCCGACTTCTAACATGACCAACCTTCAACCTTTGAAAATAATATAATATTTTTAATCTCGTGTATTCTTGTTATAAATTAATTTTTGAAGGTTCAATGCCCTCGACGTAAAGGGTTAAAATACGCCTTTGTTAAAAATGTGTACGTAAAATAAATTACTAAAAATGTTATACCATGGACCATTGCTGTAAGAAAAAAACATCAACGCACGGATGCGAAGGGAACCTTTTTTCGACGCAACAATTTACGAGTGATCGTGTCTCTTTTTTTTAAGAACAGAAATTTCTTCTTTTAACATTTGATTTTTAATGCTGTATCCAAGTGTAATGTTATTTATTTACGGTCGAAATCGCACGTTTCATTTAAGGACGCATTAAATAAGAAAGGAATATCGTCAACAGTACTTATATAATTTTTTGTATAAATAAACATTGCAGTTCATACTTTTAGCAGCCGTATAATAATTGATTTGTCAATATATATTATATTTAATAAATGTGATAAAAATGTGCTTTAGTTAGTCATATAAATTCTATTATTTATGTACAATAATGTATTAGGAGAACATGTCCGATTTTCATAAGCAATAATTCTATTATATAATATACTAAATTTTAAAATAAAGCACTCGCTCTGTGTTAAAACATTTATAACCTATAGATATAAGATAATTAAACACTTTATATTTAACCACAGTATGGTTATTATCATTGACGCCAACTAGTTTCGCTTGGACCCAAGCTTCTACAGGATGATATAATAACTGATTTATACAAATGTCTCATAGTAATGATGCTTGCCTTAGCACGTTGACATTTGATAATGCCTTATCAAAGTTATACATGCCATTTCCATATAATAAAAGGAGGCGTATAAAAACAAAGATAGCAATTTAAAGCAAAATACGAAAATGAGTTCAATATTCAGTTTGATAGAGAACATTTATTACAATCTGAGTGTTTGTGAGTGAGTTGAGTGAGTGACATTTGGTTTGAAACAAATTCGCCATTAAAACATACATTTTCGACTTTTTAAAATCAGATTTGAAACAAACCCGGTACTGTCAAAAAATTTCAGAACAAAAACGGCAGTTACTAAATGAACCAATCAGAACGCGAGAAATGTCATTTTTCAAGATGGCGTCCAATACAAATATCGTTCGTATGAAAAGGTGTTGATAACAATCATGGCAATGTCATGCTGCATTGAAAACAAAACCAGTGTCAGAAAATTTGTAACAAAAACGAGAATGTCAATTATAAAATAGCAAAAAATATCTGGAAGATATTATCTTGGACAAGAAACCACGGGTATAAATAAAATTTACTCAAATTATAGATGCACGCTATGTTTTAATATTTAAAAAATTTGCATCGTATAACCTTTAACAGGTTTAAATTAAAACATTTTTCAATATTCACCAACAATTTGATGATTTATTAATATTATTATTATTTTGTTGAATCGCTCTTTACATCATGACAGCAAAAGCCAAATCGATGTAAAGGTTATTTATAGCTGTCATAGTGATTCTCGTGACATAAGATAGGTAGCTAATCTATATATTTTATTGTCAAGTGAATTCTACACCAGACAAAAAAAAGTGTGACAATCACACTGCCCTCGCCGAGAATCGAACCCGTAACCTTCGGGGTGATAGTCAATGCACTTACCACTCGGCCACGAAGGTCGTGACCGAGTGATGTTGACATTGCCGTTTTTGTTTCTATACGCCTCAAATATAGCGTCTAAAAACAGATGTCTTCATTCGTATTCATTGTTTTAAATTCAATATATTGATATTAAATCAATATCCTTATTAAAAATTAAACAAGAAAATATATCTTTGTTCGAACGAGAGCATTGGTGACATTTTAAAATTGGTTTGTGTATTAAAATATGGGGAAATACTGTAAGGCACTTGGCGTAGAGACAAATCTACCAGGCATACGTTCTGAAGTACGACAACCTTTACAATTTCAACCATGAATGCGTAAGAACAATTATCTTTTACGGCTGAGTGCATTTTCGGATATCTCTCACTTACGCAAGACATTACAATGAAGGTTGAAACAACGCGATTGTTTTTAGCCTTAAACTTTGATATTAATGACCTAGGAAGTATTTTTTCTTTGTGGAAGTGCGTATATTTTACCGGACCTGATAACAATGTTTACTTTCTTATACTGTGCTTTAGAAAACATTTGAAGTAGTTTTACATATTTTGTTTGAAGATATGTTTTAAATTTTTAAGAAATGAACACTGCAAATAGAAATATATCCACTGGAACAAATATGGCAGTACATACCATACTGGAGTTCAAGTGACAACCCATGAGTATGAAAGTAAAGCTTGGAGCTGGCAAAAGAAGGATGAATATAGGATAATTTCCGATCACTGATGGGTATCGGTTTATCAAAAATTAAAACATTTACTGTTTGTAAGTATATGTTAACGTTGTAAATAGAACTAAAAATAGAGGAAGACCGTGAAAACGAGACACGATCAAATAAATCAAATATTTAATGTCGGCCACGTGAGGAGTCGGAGAAATCGACGTGCGTACATGACACAATGTATGAATGTTGAGGAATCAAGAGAAACATGTCATGAAAGAAAAGTGCGGCAGTCCATTCATTCTGCCTACGCCTTCGGGAAAACTGCGTGATAATTAGTTAGTTAGTTAGTTCATTTGGTTCATAGTTTGATCACATTTTCAAGAGAATTTATATGCCAACCAACTTTTTGCAGCTTCGAAGAGATGGGCTTCTTCTAACCCATTTCTTAAGATTAATCAAGGGATATTTCAAGAGCTCGGCCGTGCCGGAGGGTGTTGGTATTTTGTCTCTGATAGATATCTCCGACAGCAACAGCATAGATTGTTTTACCTACCGGCCGCCAGAATCAATCTGCCTGCGGAAATTGACGTCTTTCATATTAGTGAAAGTACGTTCAGAAGACAAATACTCTTGACTTTGGAGAAAATCTTGCCCTCCTAATGTCTTACCATCTCTCATGCGTTCCTGGTATTATATTTTACATGTACTCAAGATATGCCTTAAACATTTATGATGTTTGTAGTTTCTGTTGAGTTAATAAACTGATTTGATTTGAATATAAAATTATTTATAATGTGAAACACTTTATTTAATATTAAAGGTAAACTTTCTCTAATTTATATACATAAATTAAATCAATGAACCGTGCAGTCAATGCATGCACACGTATTTACATTAATTAGTGTGTCAGTAAGTCAGTACTTGCATATTACTATCTTGACAAAGAGCGTGCAAATTCAGTGTGGCGAGCAGCTGTATATTGAAACAATTTACACACTTCGATATTCAAATAAGTTTTGCGGTAAGGTATAATTTTAGCTTTTTTGTCCATTTTTAAAACATTAGTATTTATACATAATTGTTAAAACAACAAGGTGATACTTGTAGTGCGTTGAACTTATATTTAAATGTAATTAAACAGAAGTTGACTGTCAAATCTAAGTTGAAACTCCGCCAGAGAATGATCAAAAGCTATGTGTGGTCTGTTTTATTGTATGGATGTGAGAGTGGACCTTAAAAGTCAACTCAATGAACAGACTGGAAGCATTTAAAATGTGACTCTATCGCCGAATGCTCAGAATTCCCTGGACAGACATGGTTACCAATACCGTAGTCCCGAGGCGAGCTAGAGTTGACAGATAACTGTTATCAATTATCAAGGTTCGGAAGATTTCACATCTGGGTCATGTACTGCGTGAGGAAAATTACCACCTTCTCCAACTGATATTGGATGGGAAAATTGAGGGACGCCGAGGGCCCGGTAGGAGACAGATGACCTGCGAAACGCGAGGGAGTGGAATGGCATCTGGATTGTGGAGGAGCTGTTCCGAGCGGCGTAGGACAGGGACAGGTTCACCGAGGTGATCGCCAATGTTGAGGGGACCCGACAAGGCCCTTGAAGAAGAAGAAGAAACAGAAGTAAACCGATTCACAATTTTGGAATCTGTTGATACGATACTATTAATTAAATAAATAAATACTCATATTAGTTATTATTAACTGTGCTGGACATTCTTCAAAGCGCTACATGGAATGGCGCCAAATTATATATCCGAACTCTGTATACAGACAGCCTAAATCCAAGGAAATCCACACTTCCCTTGGAGAACTTCTCTGCAATTGGGGAAATTAGTAGAGCCGAAGCGTTGCTCTAGTACAAATTTCGGCATTTGGAGTAGGCGGCCCATTAGCTTGGAACAATCTCCCTTCATACCTTAGAGGCATGAATTATCCGACAGATTTCAGAGCTAAGCTGAAAACACATCTATTTATTACTGTTAAAATTTATAACAGTATTATAATATTACAATTTATTTTTATTCACTGAGAATATCGCGCCAGTTGTTTCGTCAACCGATGTTGGCATCATCAGGTGTTACCAAAATAACATATTTTTTTCATATTTCATACCCAATTTAAAACTTGTATATTTTGTTCCAATATACTTTCTAACCGATCGCGAATATCAGATGCAGCGTTCATATTAACAATAGATTTTTAGATATAAAACACTTAATGCGCTCTTGAAGTGATTACATAACAAAAACGACCCTTTGTAAGTGAGAATATTATTATTATTAGTACCTCGGAATTAATTTCATTTTAAATTTATAAATTGAAAAAAAATGATATAAACACTTTATATTCATATATAATACTAATGAATTGTAATTATATATTATGAAGTAAACTAATTTCGCTTGTACACTAGCTTCGTAAAATAAATAAATATTTCATTTATTTTATTAGAAAGTGTTTCTACTAATATTTTGTGAAAATATAAATTTACTTATTAGACCATTCATCCCACGTTTAATTGTCAAGTCAAGTTCAAATACTTCAAATTATTTGCTCTTTATAAGAGTACCTCTTCAGACGCGAGTAACAGAAAAGGCATTATTTATATTCGTACACCACAGCTGAGAGGAAGCGAAAATTTAAATCAAAGAATTCACTATTTGAATTTACAAGAAGTCAAATGAATTATTCAAAAATAAAATTTATGTGCATGATGATGGTTCTTAAGATCTGTATCGTTTGTGAAGGTCAGTTCAGATAGAGATTTTAAATAAGGAAGGTGATTTACAATACTTCCAAACTATATTTGATATACAATATAACCAGTATCGAAAGTTATATATTTCAATTATTACATTTTTACCTTTCACCAACTTATTCTTAAAATGTTTCACCTTACAATGTCATTAGAATATTTTCTTTATTAACTCGTTAGGTGGGGCGTACGCGCCAGGCGCGTTTATCTAACAGTTCGGCTGATAGCAATGAGTAAAGTGGCTTAAAGTATCATTGCGTAATTGAAAGTATACCCTTACAGTTTTGGCATAATATTTTATGGCAGTGCGTTCATAAATGCGAGTCGATGCGGTCATGACAGCATATTTTGAAAATTTCAGCGTTAAAGCCGAGTTAAACTAGATGCAAATTGAAGAAGAAAACGAAGAAGAAGTTTTATTTTCTTCATAATTGAATTTTATTCTATCAAAAAATTACAAAAAGAATGTTTCATTTATGAATAAAGGTTGGTCATGTCAGAAGCCGAAAGAATCGACGTGCGTGTATGACTCGATGTATGAATGTGGAGGAAGCTAGAGAGGTATGTCAGGATAGAGTAGTGTGGCAATTCATTCTCTCTGCCTACCCCTGCGGGGAAACGGCGTGATGGTTTGTTGTTGTTGTTGTCATTTATGAATATACTTGTGTATTTTGCGATTGTACACTCAGCTTTAGCCCTCTCGACGACTCATGTTTATACTCGCCTATCTCAAAGCAAGTATAAACTTGAGCCGCCCATGGATACTACTCGCAAAGAGAACAGTATGTACTAGTATCTACAAAATGAAATTTCCAACTATTTTTTTATTTTGATATTGTTTTATCGTTTTGAAAATTGCTATTTTTCAGCATCTCGTGAGTTTTTGCGATATATTGACCGCAGTGAACGTGTTAAACAAAATATCTTAAATATTGAATTAAAGAAATATACATTATCTCATTTTTTCATTAGTTTAATTAATTTTCCGTGGGGTACCTATGTGTGAAACCTGTGGTTAATATTAATTTATTTTAAATTTAAAGTAAAAACTACCCCAGTTTCAAGTTCACGCAAGCAGTCCTTAATATTATAGTTTTATCTGAATATTTAAAATTCATATTGTATACAATGAAAATGAAAACATTTAATTAAAAAAATATTATAGTATATAATATATTTAGTTCAATTCCACTTAGGTTTATGGCTTCCACCGGTTTTGGGAGCTCGAAGACGGGATTCTTTGAGAATTCCGTCATCTTTGAGGCTATCCATCTTTATGTTCCAGATGGTTATCTTCGACAGCGTCAGCACAGACTGTTTTATCTCCCAGCATGCGGAACCAACCTGCCTCTGGTGATGCCGGTGGGGAGAGCAATCAAACTGCTGAACATGATCGCTTCGGAGTTATAATATATATTTAATATATTTTACCTTTTCTCAAAAGATGTCTTAAACTATAAAAATAAATTGTAATATCTTTTGAGAAAATAAACTGTTATGATTTGATTTGAAGATGGCAGCGAGCTGCCGAAACCAATCGAAGCCATAAACCTATGTGGAATGCAACTCAATATATTATATAATTGAATAAAAAATTTAATCTTTTTTTAATTTTTATTATTTACAATGAATTTCTACCATGAAATTTCAAATAACAACACTAATATTCATGCTGTATATAATTACTCGGTTTTGATCTATAGTGTGGAAGATGATCAGTACGTTCAAATTACGGCAGCTACCAGAAATATTTCAATCACCCTCAGTTTCTAAAATTTTTGTTTAATAAATTTTTATATGCTTATTCAAAGTGTTTAGTAATATTATATTATAGAATACAATTTCACAACAAATTAAAAACACAAGTCATTACCGCAAATATAAATATATCGACTGAAGCAAAGATGGCAGTGCACAATGGAGTTCTAGTGCTGACCCTTATGTATGGAAGTGAAGCTTGGAGTTGGCAGAAGAAGAATGAAAGTAGGATAAATGCCGTAGAAATGAGGTCACTAAGAAGGATGTGCGGAAAAACAATATATGATAGAATATCTAATGATGAAGTAAGAAAGCGGATGAATGCGTGATATATAAAATCAAGAAAGGGATGGTTTGGACATATGGAACGAATGGATGAGGGAAGAATGGTTAAAAAGATATACACAAGTAGTGTGAATGGAAAAAGAAGTCAAGGATTCTCAAGGAAGGCATGACCAAATTAATCAATTACTGAAAGGCGGCCATGTTCGAAGTAGGAACAATCGACGAGCGTGCATATCACGATGTGTGAATGTAGAAGAGGCGCGAGAGTTATGTCAGGATAGAACAATGTGTCGATCCATCCTTTCTGCCTACCCCTCCGGGGAAACGGCGTGATGGTTAGTTAGTTAGTTATTTAGAACACAATTAATTTTAACAACAATTTAATTTATTTCTCTATTGTATTCCATAAAACGAATGATGTTTTACTTCGTATAGTAATGAAACATGAAACCCTTATTTATATGTTTGAAACGACAATCGAGACGCTTCTTGATATTCAAGTCAGTAATGTATTCCAAATAGAATAGACAAATGTTCTCGCCGAAAATATATGTACATACTTGTAAATCAATATTATTCAGCTTATTAAAAATTGTGTATGTTTGTGTGAATAAATTAAATAGTAAAAATGTGTGAGTTTATGTTATCCATTCCGACGGAATAACGATTCTGACTCGTATTGTGTAACCAGAATTAAAAATAAAAACTAGCAGTCGTAGATGATCAATTATAAATAGTATTATTATTATTATTTTGTTGAATCGCTATTTACATCATGACAGCATGAGTCAAATCGATGTAAAGCGTATTATAGCTATCATAGTGATTCTCGTGACATGTGATAGGTAGCTAATCTATCTCCATTTTATTGTCACGTGAATTTTACACCAGAACAAAGTTAGTGTGACAATCCCACTGCCCTCGCCGGGAATCGAACCCGGAACCTTCGGGGTGGCAGTCATTGCACTTACCACTCGGTCACGAAGGTCGTCGAAAATGAAGGAATTGTGATATAATAGTATTTTTCCAATTAATCAGTTAAAATATACATTATAATATACCGATTAATTATAACCCCTCATTATTCACTTTAAAATACCACAATTTAAATGGCAAAATATTACAGAAATGTTTTATTCCCTTACTGTCATCATCTTCGTGACGACCTTCGTGGCAGAGTGGTAAGAGCTCTGACTTCCATACCGGAGGTTCTGGGTTCGATTCCCGGCGATGGCAGTGTGATTGTCACACTGTCTTTGGTCTGGTATAGAATTCACGTGACAATAAAATGGCGATAGATTGGCTACCTTTCACATGTCACGAGAATCAATATAAGAGCTAAAAAAAAATTGTATACAGTAATTAGGTTTAAACAACTTGTTGTATACATAAAAAAAAAAAATATATATATATATATATATATATATATATATATATATATATATATATATATATATATATATATATATATATATATATATATATATATATATATATATATATATATATATATATATATATATATATATATATATATATATATATATATATATATATATATATATATATATATATATATATATATATATATATATATATATATATATATTAGGTCCTTACATATGAAATTGGCGTTTTGCCGTACTGGCAACTTTGATCTCAAATATCTTCTCTTTGGTTAGGAATTCCAAATTCAAATTTATACAGCTATTTACTCAAGTATTTGTGTTTCGAAAATTACAATTCATTTGTTTTTTCCTCGATTGTTTTTTTTCTTTGCGTCACTCAGTTTACAAAATGGAAAACTTGAAATATCGCGTTATTCACGAGTACGAGTTCCACCGTGGCACCAGTGCTGCAGAAACGGCTCGAAGGATTAATGATGTGTATGGCGACGGTGCCGCAAAAGAAAACACAGTGCGTTTTTGGTTCCAACGTTTTCGTTCTGGAAATTTCGACCTGCAGAACAAGCCCCGTGGACGGCCGGAGACCAAAGTTGATAATGAAGAATTGAAGGCTATTGTGGAAGCGGATCCATCGCAAACCTCGTCCGAGTTAGCTGCAGGCTGCGGTGTTAGTGATAAAACTGTTTTAATCCACTTGAAGCAAATTGGGAAGGTGAAAAAGCTTGAAAGGTGGGTACCTCACGAATTGAGTGAAGCAAATCAACAAATGCGCGTTGACTGCTGCGTTGCATTACTCAACCGGCACAATAATGAAGGGATATTGAATCGAATTATTACCTGTGATGAAAAGTGGATCCTGTATGATAATCGGAAGCGCTCATCGCAATGGCTGAACCCTGCCGAACCAGCCAAACCATGCCCCAAGCGAAAATTGACTCCAAAAAAGTTACTTGTGAGCGTTTGGTGGACTAGTGCTGGTGTCGTTCACTACAGCTTTCTTAAATCTGGCCAGACGATTACGGTAGATGTCTATTGTCAGCAACTGCAAACCATGATGGAAAAGCTAGCTGCTAAACAACCGAGGCTGGTTAATCGCTCTAGGCCACTGCTGCTTCATGATAACGCTAGACCACACACTGCACAACAGACGGCTACCAAATTAGAAGAGCTTCAATTGGAATGTCTAAGACATCCACCGTACTCTCCGGACCTTGCCCCAACAGATTACTATTTTTTTCGAAATTTGGATAACTTCTTGCAAGGGAAAAAATTCAACTCCGATGGGGCAGTCCAAACCGACTTCAAAGATTTTATTGATTCCCGTCCGAATGTTTTTTTAGTAAAGGGATCGATGAACTACCTATGAGATGGCAAAAGTGCATAGATAGCAATGGTACATACTTTGATTAATAAATATATTATATTTAAATAAAATCAACTTTATGTTCCTCCCATACAAAACGCCAATTTCATATGTAAGGACTTAATATATTATGGAAACAAAGTCTGAAAGATTCGAAGATAGATTCTCTAGAAAAGAGAAAGAAGATAGAAAAAATCATTTAATTTAATAATGACTCGAATTATTATATATTTTTAAAAAATCAGTGCTCAACGTTCCTTCAATATTTATAGATATAATGTATTTCATAATAAATTCGTATAAACGAAACTAATTGTAACCTAATGGACCAATAACTATAACATATTATATTTAAATTCAGTTATAATAAAAACAAAAGTACCATTTTTTCAAACGTTATATATAAATATGTAAACTATAATTAAATTTTAAATCCATTGTATTGAATATGAATCTTCTTGAATATCTGTAATACCAATATTTTATTTCAGTAAATTTTAAATAAATATTTGAAGATTATTTTTGTACAGAATCATGTCATCATACTACCCCTGATCTGTACGTATATAAAGGACTCGGCCTGCAATAGTGTCACCAGTCTGTCGATGCCAGGAAGCCTGAGGAAACCGGTCGCTGTCGAAATAAAGACAAAAGTGGAAGTAGTTCAAAAACATCGTTTTGTTAATTATTATTAGAAACTAATTGTGTTTTGATTCATAAAAATTGATATATGTATACTACAATCATTTATATGTGTGTGATTAAAAACTGATATTATTATGTAGATAATCTTACGTATGTTATAAGAGAAGAGATTTGAGTGTAGAATAGTTCGGTCACTTATTAATTCAATCCATTTATAATCACTTTGTACAGAGCACAGATGGTCAAACTAATTTAAGTATATGTGCTATGTGGGCGATAACCACACCTCTTAAGGACACAATTAATTTAAAATTGAGATTGACATTTCATATTGAGTTTTTTAATAATCGATCAAATTCACAGTGAAATGATATACGAGGTCCGTTCAAAAAGTATCGCGAATTTTGTGTTTTTTCAAAAATTATTTATATATTCATGAATTTTTATTTTGTCCCCTTCAAAGTAATCCCAACCAGATATTATACACTTGTGCCAACGTTTTTTTCAATCCTCGAAGCACCCCAAAAAATCATTTTTTGTGATCTTGTTCAGCTCCTCCTTCGATGCCGTCTTTATCTCCTCAATCGTAGCCTAGCGTCGTCCTTTCATGGGCCTCTTCAGTTTCGGGAACAAGAAAAAGTCACAGGGGGTCAGATCTGGGGAATACGGTGGCTGCGGCATTATTGGTGTGTTGTTTTGGCCAAAAATTCGCGCACAAGCAGATGCGAAATTGAGCAATTTTGGTACGAATTTCGCGGCGACCGATCTCATGCCCAAATCATTGGTAAAAATCGAATGGCACGAGCCAAGCGATATGTTTAAGTCCTCAGCAACTTCTCTAGCGGTGATTCGACGATTGGCCAATACTATGTTATTCACTTCATCAATGTTTTCGTCTGTTGTTGACGTGCTCAGGCGTCCGGCAGGCTCTTTTTCGTTCACATCTTCTCGGTCCTCTGAGAACATTTTGTACCACCGATAAACGTTGCTTTGGTCCAAGATAGCTTCACCATATACCACAGTCAACATTCGGAATGCGTCCGGGGACTTAATTTTGTTTTTCACTCAAAATTTGATACAGATTCATTGATCCATTTTTTTGGAGTGTGCAAAAATCGAAGACGAGCCAAAACACGTGCAAGCAAAGTGGCTCTCAAAAATTAACGGAACATTCAAACTGGCCGAACTTATTGGCATAAGTGAGAGACATAAGTACCAACATAACGCCACAAAAAAATCAAAAATCGAATATACGTAACCGGCGGAAATTCAAAATTCGCGATACTTTTTGAACATACCTCGTATACACTACGCTTTGTTGATTAATGTTTGCAACGAACCAGGAACTTGAATGAAGTTAGCTGAACGCGTTTGTATTCTGTTATGTTAAGGTGGGAGATTGAAAATTTTAAAGACGAATCACATAATAGTATTGTATCAGTGGCGGTACTCCCATAGAAGCCCAGAAGTCCGGCTTGCGTAAGAAATTTTGAATCAAAACCCCCAAATCTAAGTAATAAGAATACAAGAAACTAGAGATTTAAAAGTCAAAATAGTAAGCTTAAATCTATTTTATATCACAGTGATGGATAAAAACATTAAAAAATATAACCTTAATACAAAACACGATCAAAAGAAAAGAATAGCATTTGTTATATAACTTAATAATTATAATTAAAATGTCTAAAATTTAATTAAATTTTTTGATAAATTTAAGACTTTAACATTATGACTTTCTTTTTCTATGTTTTCATTTATTTAAAGTTAAAATAATTAAGTTAAAACTATTCACATTTTTTTCAGGATTAACAACCCTTTATACAAATATACGCGTTATTGCTTCGATCTATTATGAAAAAATCGTTAAATCAACGGATCTCTTAGGAAGTTTTAGTTTTCTTTCCTCTTTTAAAAAAAAATCCAAATTTCATTCAAACTTCGATGGGTAAAATCACTCACCAACCTTCTTTTTAAAATAAAATATGATGAATTTGTTTCTATTGTTTTTTCCGCCTCTCGTATTCTATTGTCCAATGAAATTAATTTTGTTAGTTTATTTCGTTCTTCCGACAATCGGTGTATTTATTCATTAAAATATTATTTCAATAAGTATATATGCGTATTCTATCGGTATGACTGGCGTATCAAAAAAGCTTGTAATATTTAATGTCGATGAAATTCGATGAAACCCAGCAGCCTTAAGCATTTTTAGCGATTATAAAACAGGTCAACTATTTAATCCAGCCAAATTAAACACGTTGATTAATCGGATAGCTAAAATAATGTTCATTTTTTTACACACGATTTCGAAGGTAGGCACTCAAATTAATTCTAAATAATTCATTAAAATGTAAACAAACGTAAAATTTTCAGATGTCAATGCATGATTAGATTATTTTTTATACGCGAACTAATCACATGTTATAAAATATTTTATGATTACATAAAATTTTGTAACAAGATTAGAGTACCGTATCGCTCTCAAAATAAACGTTTAATTAATTAAATAATAATTTTTAGTAACTCCAAATAATAATTGTTATTATAAAATAACAAGTTGCTGTCAAACAGCACACCCTAAGTGACATTTTATACAAGAGATGATTGATTTGATCTCATAAAATATTGTCAATTTGGTTAATCATAATGTTTTTTTATTTATTGTATAATAAATTAAATTAAAGTTTAAAATGCTTAAGTAGGAAATAAGGACACGTTGTTGAAAATAAATGATACATACAAAATAACTTTGAAACCTTCTAAATGAGTGTCTAATCTGAGATGTTTGTTTTACTTATTACTGTTAAATATTCGATTCTTTGTTTGTATACAAACAGAAAAAATGTTATCACATAGACTAAAGCTAAGATGGCAGTTCGTAATGGAGTTCTAGTGCCAACCCTTATGTATAGTAGTGAAGCTTGGAGGATAAAGGCCGTAGAAATGAAATCACTGAGAAGAATGTGCGGAAAAACGATATATGATAGAATTCCGAACGACGAAATAAGGAAGAATGTAAGGATTGCATCATTTGTTAAATTAAAAAAGGATCCCTGAGATGGTTTAGACATATGGAACGAATGGACGAAAGAAGATTGGTTAAAATGTTGTATACAAGCAGTGTGAGTGGAAACAGAAAAAACATAATCAATGGAGAATAAAACTCTTCATCAATTGTGTCGCTATCTGGGGTTAGTAATTAAGTAGATAAACTACTTCCAAAAGACATAACAAAACACGGAAACAATACATCTTATACATTTGACCATGCAGACCCTATCAGCAGGGCAGTGTCCCTTGAGTAAACTCATATCCAATAAGTAAAACATTTTTTTAATATTCAATTTTTAATGAATCTTTTTTGTACTATTTATTATTAAAATAATTAGAATTCCTTTGAATATCAAACATTACTAGCCGGAATTATAACATACTATTAATTGATACAAATTCATTACTTACATATCGCATTTATTTAGTAAAAAATACCTAATATAAATGTTCATTCTACATACATTATGATTTAATTACATTTTTAATAATATGCTAATTATGGTCATTTGAATAATTAAAAGATAATGCTTTTGATTAATTCTATTATAGAATTAATATTTCAACTGTTTTATTCGAAATACATTTTTTATATTTTAATTTTGTACTTAGACACTTGAATATAAATTGATTTAATTTGTTAATATAACAGTAAATTATTTTAATTTCCATAATGTGTCTCTATCATCCAAGCATAATTATAAAGAATGTAATAAAACGTTTTTGAAGGAATTTGATTATATATAATTAAAATATCATGTTTTCGTATTTCTTTGTTTTTTTTTATACAAATACATAATATCACAAATTATAACCCATTATTTTAAAATATATAAGTAATTCATAATACAGTAATGTATTGCACACTTAATTTATATTATAAATATTGATATTATATATAATAGTTATTGATATTAGAAGTATTAAAACCACGTACTTGGTAAATGATCAATAAATTGAATTGAACTGAATTTGATAAACTGAGAAAACCGCACACAACAATATGGGTCATTAGTAGATACAGCAGTAACTGATGAAGTGCCATATAATAAATAATCTAAAGGAATATTAAACTTTATATGTTAGGTTATATATATTTGATATTCGACTTCAACCACGTGAGAAAGATTCCACGTGTTTCAAGGTTGACTACAATTATTTATGACATTTTGAAAATAAAAAATATTGTTATACAATTTCGATTAACGCGAAAAAATTAAAAAGATTTATTGACACGCTGAGGCAGTCCCGATTAGTTAATAATTTTGATTCCTTTATTGTCATGCCCTTAAAGGTCAACGAATATCGCAAATATTTTTATTAACCCTTTAAACCCTGTTAATATTTTTAATAAACTAAACATTTACGATATTAAACTATCATGTAAATACGATAGTTTCGTCGATTTTACAGAGATTTTTATTTATAAAAAATATATATATAAATATCTATACAAATTTGTTTAGCTTGGCGAGGATATTCGAAAAAGCTCTTATTGTGCCCTCGCTGGGCGAAACGAATTTGTAACAAGTATTAATATTTTTTTATATAAATAAACATGTCTGTTAAACTAACAAAACAATCGCGTTTATATTGAAATGGAGTTTTTCAAAATAAAAACAATTTTTTTATGAATCAGGAAAAGCTTAACAATAATCAATTGATAAAGCCACAAAAATAGCTTTAATATCAATGTATTTTTTAACAAATTGTCTCGTTCAAACAACACCTGTTCGATAATTCGATTAAATTTTTTCATATTTTCTTATCCTCCAAAACCTTTTTATTATAATAATTTTTCTTCAATAAGTAATATACTACTATTGTGACAGGTTTCAAGGAAAAAATTCACAATTGTGGAAGGTACTCGTGGAAGGAATCCCCAAACTTAAAATATTTAATCAAATTCAATATTAAATTTTAATGAAAACGTGTGTTTTTTTATAATAATATGTAATAAAAATAATATATTTGGCCTTCTTAAAGCATTATCAGATGTATAATATATAACATTATAAGATGTATTATGTATTATACTATACATTGCTATGTCTATGATATTTTATAAATATTATACATCGATATTTATTCACATTTATTAATGCAAGCGAAACATGTCATTCCCATTTAATAAAATAAAACATCTATAAAATAGACGTTTTCATTGATATTAAATATTAAATATGGAGTAATGCATAATTGTTCAAAAACAATATATTTATATAAATATTAACTCTTACAACTAAAGACAAGTAAAAACATTGATCTTTTCAGAAACTGCTCATGATACATGTTTTGATACGATAATTGTATGATACGATAAATGTATAATATTGTTACTTTAAAATAAATAAGGGGGAGTGAGGGGGAGTGAGGGGGATCTTATTGACTCTTCGAGCGGGGCATGTCCATCACCGTGGTGATGTCAATGCTACGCTGGAGGATTGATCTGATCCCAAGTACCTATCCACACCTCCTCGACTTTGGTCTCCCCTGGAAATTATGCGAAATGTTAGAGATCGAGTGGATAATATTGATGCATAGGCTAACGTGGAAGGACACCTCGCCAACCCGTCTGGCAAGCATGCGGTTGCAATGCCAACCACACCCCGTATGACATGTCATACAAGGAGAAGAAGGAGGCCTATGTCTAGCAACGACAACGGCTTTTAAAGAATAAGAAGAAGAAAATAAATTAAACTTAAAACTTACTAACATTAAACTTAACTGTTACTATAAAATAAATTAAACAAAAAAAAAATTTCCAACATTTAGAATGTTTTGTGTATTTGGAATATGAAATAATTGGTTCTTATTTAAATAATAATTAAATAAAAAGACGTTTTTTTTTAATACTATCATCGTTTGATTAAATTACTATTTAAAATGAACTTCCATCAAGAGATTTCAGTAAAATCATTTGGTTCTTATTTAAATATTTTATTATTTATTTCTCTTTAATTTTATTACACATAAATGTGTCTACGCAGGTAACGGGTTAATCTGAAAATTTGTGTTCGGACACTTGAAATTCGAATTTACATAACAAACGCACAAATAAAAGAGTCACTGATTTATTGTTGAAAAATAACTATCAAGTAAAAAATATATATTTCGTATGAACTCACGACCGACACGGATAATTAATTATCGCAAAGTACAAAGTACCTTGGTACCTTAATGTGGGTACTTGGGTAAAATGCGAAAGGATGTTTGAAGATTTTTTTTATAACATCATAAAAAATAGTTAAAACTGATTGAGACATTAAGGTACTGTGTTCGTTACAATGATAAATAACTACTATATATTATAACGATAAGCAAATTAGTATTAGAATTTTAATAGGTTATAATTTAACGACTTTCGGCATGTTTATGAAGGTTATAAATATTATATAACTTGAGTATTAGATATTTATTTTTTTGGGAAACAATACAAGCACCCAAAAGCCTTATATTCGAATTACCTCTATAAACATAAAACATTAACCTACCGCTGTTTTTTCTGGCCCATCGAAGACTTTCGTGGCCAATTAATAAGTGCTTTGGCTTCCACACCGAAGATCCCGGGTTCGATTCCCAGCGATGGCAGTGTGATTGTTATACTCTCTTTTGTCTAGTGAAGAGTGACATGACAATATAATGGCGATAGACTAGCTACCTATCTCAGGTCACGATAATTAATCTAATAGCTATACCGTCATAGATTAGGCTCGCGCTGTAATGATGTTAAGAGTGATTCAACAAAATAATAATAATAATAATAATTAATTTGATTTTGCCATAACTTCCTTTATTGTATTGTCCCATTCGTACTTTTAACCATAACGTTTCATGTTTTGTACGTCTATTCAATGCTTAAAAATTATAAAAGATTTTCGTATTGAGTTTTTTTTAATGTAGATATGAATGCGTTTCGTGTTATTAGTTTTTTAAATAAATGAATTCTGAAAGTACTAAAACATACTAAAACGGTGTTCTTGTGCCGACTCTTATGTATGTAACTTGCAAAAGAAGGATGAATATAGAATAAGTCCAATAAAAAATTATCTTAAATGTGTGGTTAATATGTATTACATAAGATAGAGGGTCTAATGAAAATATAAAAGTGAATGCACTGCGAATGAAAATGTTATGAACAAAATAATAAACGGATCATTATGATGGTTTGGACACACGGAAATAATGAACGAAGAAGGAATGGTGTAGAAAGTTATGTCAACAACGTAAATAGAACTATAAATAGAGGGAGGCCGAGAAAAAATTGGCACGATCATATCAATCAAATATTAAATGTCGGCCACGTAAAGAGTCGGAGAAATTGACGTGAGTTCATGATACGATGTATAAATGTTGAAGCGAGAAAAAATGTTAAGAAAGATTTGTGTGACAGTCTATTTTTTCTGCCTACCCCTTAGTGGAGATGGCATGATGATTAGTTAGTTCTAAAATATTGACATTGTATTGACTTGTGTTGATAGTATTTTTTTATATTTTACCTTTATAATACTTCAAATGCCTCTGGTTAGATGATCCAATATGTCGATTTCCACTTGGCTCCTGAAACAATTTCAAAACTTAAATAAGATTTTTTTTCTTTCGGTATGAAGGTTGGCCTTCATAACAACCATTAGAAAAAAATATGGACTTATAAATTTATATTCAATAAAAATGGGGATGCAAGTTTTTATTTTATAACGATTTACGTAGATTGAAAACATTGGACTGAAACAAAACTGACTGAACTGAAACTGAAAATTGTTTTGGGTTAGAGCCGAGCGACAGCGAGGAACTGCAAAATTATGATGAGAGGAATATCTTGTGGGACGGTTCTGTTTTGATTTCGAATTCGAAATTTAAAATTTGGAGAAAATTGCAGATATTTTTATGTAGAGTTGTCGAATACTAAAATTTTGATATTCTTTGAAAAACAATGACGAAGTATGCCTAATGGGTTTTCTGGTAATAAAGCGCAATATATTTTTATGGGACTTAATTAGGGGTCAGTTGTTGTTTTTGCGCAAGCACCCCAGCTCAAAATCCCATACGTAAAAAAAGAATATGAATTGACAATAAAACGCGCGGTTTTGCGTATCATATTTTATTTTTACAACTTTTAGAAATTAAATTGAATATTTAATTATAACACCATGGACTGCAAGCGAATACTTAACGTTGTTATAGTTGAGCAGGGAATTTATGGCTGTAGGAAATGCGAAAACCGGTTATTTCGAATTGGTAATAAAATTAGGCCGTTCAGTACAAAACACGCACTCATAACATTAATTCACACGGGTACTTACCGCATGTCTCTACTTTTAGACTCCTATACTTATAAGATGCCTGCCGGAAAAAACTATATTTGCCAAAATAAGAGATTTTGTAATTTATGATCAAAATCTCATTATGTTATCTTAACCCTTAACGTACCGTGTTCAAAACAAAACGCTTGCTCCCATGTGGTAAGTTCAGTTTACCGCTAACTTTATCTAAATATCAAGCATATGACTAGATGAATCAAAATTTAATTTATGTCATCTTGTAGGGAATTTCATTAGGAATAGATCGATATCTATAACATACATGGATTATTTGAAAAACATATCATTATTAATTTTTTTCTGGAACCATGCGATTTCCGATATGTAATGCGTCATAGCATACGGGCGACTAAAAATCGGGTCGGGTCGGGTCGAAACTTGTCTGCACGCCGGGCCGGCGGGGCGAAGATAAAGGCACCTAGGCAAAATGTATAGTACGTTCAAGACAACGAGTACGTATTAATATTTGTCCCTTTGGTAAAGTGTTAATATTTTCACAGTTCTGATATTATTAAGTTACGTGCTGCGTTTTCATCCAGTCGGTATTATTACGTACCTATTGAAAAGGTCAAAGATATAATTTATAATACGTTCAAAACAGCGAGTAAGTATTTGTCACTTTTGATAAAGTTGTAAATATTAGCAAAACAAATTCTACCTTAACACGAATGAAGGTGAGGGCAGTCTTAGAAAATATTTTTTTTTGGGATGAAGGAAGTAATTTTTTGCTTTTTTTTTATTACGAAATATTGAAAACACTTCAATGGAGGATTACAATTTTTTTATAATATTAGGGTCCATAGGTTTTAAGAAAATCAACTTTAAATTGGCAGTGGAAACTCAATTTACCACATGGCAACGCGACGGTTAATTGGTCTTAATTCCTAATATTACCATTAACCTTTTATGTAATTACAAATATATAACAGAAACACATTTTTTTGTAAATAATAATTTAAATTAATTATTTTTCATGGATAATAAAAACTTCAAATAAAAGTAAACAAAAAAAAAACGTTAATATATACGTTTATGTTCTATATGTTTTTAGATACAGTTTATACAGAGTATAGAAATATAATTTCCTGATCATTAAATTTATTTATTTTTTTCAAATCGTTCATAATTAGATTCTTATATTCTTAGATGTTTAATGTTTTAATACAAACATATTTTTGACTAACCAGCCCTTCATCAATGATGTTATATAAATATAAATATTTAAAATATTATATATTTTTTTACAAATGTGGTCTGTTTTGACAGATGTTAAAATTATTTATTTTGGAAATTTGTTAATGGTTATTTATACTATGGCCTTGAAATTTTGCGTGTTAATAATAGAAATATAACTTTGAGTAATCTAAAAATTTTAGAAACTTAAAAACTAAATAAAAATAAAGAAAAAAATGTAAATAATAATTTTTTTATTATTTCTTAAACAATATTATAAAACTTCATTTTAAATAATTAATACGAATGCAAACATTAGTTTTCTAGAAGTTTTATTATATTTTATGGGAATGACATGTTTCACCCTTCTAAGGCATTATCAAAACATTTGATAGTGCCTTAGAAGGGCAAACATGTCATTCCCATAAAATATAATAAAACTTCTAGAAAACTAACGTTTTCATTCGTATTAATTATAAATAATCAAATAAATTTAACGTCAAGTCCAAACTTTGATTTACGAGTATTTCCTTTGTTGTAAGTTAATACCTGAACCTCAATAAGAACTTTTTATTATTATTTTAAATTTATTCATGATATTTGTTATAACAAAAGCATGAACGTTCCAAAAATATTTTCATGAAACGTGTCACCCCCATATAAGATAAAATTTCTAAAAAACGGACGTATTTAGCAATATTAAACATTTAAATGGAGTTTTACATCAAAACGATAAATATTTCATTTTAATGTATGCATTATTTCTGTACGTTAAATCTGATATTTTTTCAATGAAACCAATAGTCAGTCAATAGCAAATAAATTGTGATCAAAATATTTATGATAATGTATTACATGTGTAATTCAACACAATGTTTTGTTTTTTATTTATATCCTATTTACATATTCTTCTTATCTCAGACACGATCTCAATATTGCAATAGTAACTAGATTTATATTTATTATTTCCTATTTACATAAATTAATCGAATCCCAATAGTTCAAATATTTTAATCCATTTTTACATAATACTTAAATCACTAGTAAACAACTAATATCAAGAGAATATAAAGTATAAAGTAGACAAATTATTTTAATTAATGGAAGTTATAATTGCCTACACAAAAATTTCCTTTTTATTCCTCGTTGTATACAATTTTTTTTCTAACTAACTATAACCATCACGCCGTGTTCTAAAGGGGTAGGCAGAAATAATGGACTGCCACACTTTGCTTTCCTGACATATTTCTCTCGCTTTCCCAACAAATTTTTATATTCTTCATAATTTGCTACATTTTCAAGCAAATCATATTGAATAGATTTTTATACATATATATATATATATATATATATATATATATATATATATATATATATATATATATATGTATATATATATATATATATATATATATATATATATATATATATATATATATATATATATATATATATATATATATATATATATATATATATATATATATATATATATATATATATATATATATATATATATATATATATATATATATATATATATATATATGGGTGTCCCTTATTTTTCAAAGTTTTAATTTTAAAATGCATAGGCTATTGTTTTATTCATTTGGGCCTAAAACATCCGAAAACAATTTTTTTCCTTTTTCGGAACAGTGTAACCCGTGCCGACTTGCGCGCAAAGATGTCCCATACAAATTGCGTCACAGGAGCGGCGCGCTGTCGTTGTTATTATCATTTAGTTTAGCTTGTCGGGTAGTAGCACGGATTGTTTTATATTTCGAAGATGTCAATGGAACTAAGAAGCAAATGAAACAGTATTTTCTTGGTTGGTGAAATAAATCACCAAATAACAGGGGTAAACTACCATCTAATCGTCAAGTTCTCGCAGATCTATTTTTCAACATACGTGAAGTTAATTTGACTGTTAATGAAAGCCCAAATCTTGTCATTCTGGAGTGCAATATATTCTGAAAAAAGGCTAGAATACCTACCAGAGCTGTTCTTAATTATGTTTAGAAGTTGGTAGATCTATATCAGGTCTGACGAGAACTGCAAAAAATAGCAAGAAGATTCAGGACCTACATAGGCGCCGCGAAGAGATCTTTCAACTTGAATTAGATAATTTATTCGATATTGCACAAGCCAATGCTCTTAAATGTGCTGTGATACGACAGCATCTTATACAGGATGCTTGAACGGAGCTTGTGTGCAAAAACTAGAAAGAGATTTGTTACTCTTTGCTTGCCGCCATCATATATATGAAATGATGCTCAAAAGTGCGTTTGAATCACAAAATCAATTGTACGAGATGATTATAGCGATATCATTGAGCTTGCTGTTGTTTTTCTGGGTGGAGGCAATGAAAATAAAATAAAAATTATACCTGCAGGCCCAATGCATCAAGCACGATGGATGGCAAGAGCTCTTAAAAATACGTTTGCTGCAGTCCTAGTTTTAAAATGTGCGCTAAGGACAAACAAGCTTTAGGAAATGTTTGTTTATGTATTGTGGCAGCTTATGTGAAGCCTTGGATTGAATGTAGTTTGGCGATAAATGCTCCGAATCAAGATTTTTGTTTTTGAAAAACCTTAAAAGATTGCGAAGAAGTTGACAATTTACAAAGCGGTTTTATACAAGTTCAATCAACATTTGTGGTACTTGTCAGAGAAAATAGCCATCTTTTTAATTTTCGATGACAACATTGATGAGCAGACCAAAGGAAACATTGTAGAAAACTTACAAAAAGAAAGTTTTGGTGATTCGGGAAAGATATATGTTCCATCGAAGGAACAGATGTCTGTCTCTCTATATGGTACGTAAGAAGTGTTTAATCTGGTATTTAAATTAGCACTTATTTGTTTTATTTATAGGTACTACAAGTATTTGTTATCTTGTTTTATGGAAATCTTTGAGTGATTTTGTTTCTCTCAAGAGTAAAGATTTATTTTCACGACTGAATCTTGATAGTAGTTTCTTTCAAGAAATTGTATCATCATAGAAAGATAACGCGAAGTTTGTGGAAGCTAAAAAGAAAGTTACTAGCTTAAAATCAGTTAATGACACAGCTGAAAGAGCTGGTAATATAATAAAATACTTTCATTGTTTGACTACCGCAGATGAAGAACATTAGCAGTTCATATTATGTTGTGTGCCAGAACATAGAAAAATTTACCCAGACTGTAAAAAAAGAGACTTTGAAGAGGAAACATCCAAGTAAATAAATATAAATTCGGATCTTTTTTGATAATTACAAGAAAAACATTGTATAAATACATGTTTTCATCAATATTTATCTAACATAATGGTTTTAAGTGATCATCTACAACTACATTTAAGAGACACTTAAACCGGCTATTTTCTAAAACTTTGAGGGCAAGTCGGCACGGGTTAGAATTAACGTAGGAAGTTGAAATTCTGTATTTTGGTAACTAGTAGACTATTAAACATAATTAGGGGGTATGCGTTTCAAAAATCAAAAAAAATTTTTTTTTGCCCATATAAGGGACACCCTAATATATATATTATATATATATATATATATATATATATATATATATATATATATATATATATATATATATATATATATATATATAACATATATATACTATATATATATATATATATATATATATATATATATATATATATATATATATATATATATATATATATATATATATATATATGAATGAGATGAAAAGATCCGTGAGTGCAATGAAAAGTGGAAAAGCTGTTGGGTTTGATTGTATTGCCATAGACTTTATTAAAAGCGGTGGCGAAGTGGTTTCTACATGGTTATGTAAGTTATTTAACCAGTGCTTGGAGGAGGGATATACGCCACTAGACTGGAGGAGAGCAGTAATTATGCCCCTGTACAAAGGAAAAGGATCGCGTATGGAATGTGGAAACCACAGAGCTATTAGTCTTTTGAGTGTCGTTGGTAAAGTCTATGGCAGAATTTTAATAGAAAGAGTAAGAAAATTGACGAGTGACAAAGTTTGGGATGTGCAAGGTGCCTTTATGAATGGCAGAGGATGTATGGATCAAATTTTTGGACTTCGTACATTGACAGAGAAGTTTCTGGCCAAAAATCGCAAACTTTTCTGTGCATTTGTCGACTTACAAAAAGCATATGATTACGTTAATAGAGAAAAGTTGTGGAAAATATTGTCTGAATATGGAATAAGTACAAAACTGATCACGGCCATTAAGTCGCTATACACGGAAAGCACTGCTAGTGTCAGAGTAAATGGAGATCTTACAGCCTGGTTTGATATCAATAAAGGTGTCAAACAAGGTTGCGTAATGTCCCCGTGGTTATTTAATCTGTATATGGACAATTGTATGAGAGAGCTGAAAGGGTTGGATGTAGGTGCCAAAATGAGCGGAGTGTCAGTAAGCTGTCTCTTGTATGCGGATGACGCTGTCCTACTTGCTGACAACGAGCATGAACTACAAGTCCTGGTGAATTGTATGTATGAGGTATGCATGCGAAATGATCTGATGATGAATGTTAATAAGTCCAAGGTAATGATTTTTGAAAAGGAAGAAACCACGACAGTCTGCAACATTAGCGTGAATGGTGAAAACTTGGAGCAAGTAGTTGAGTTTGTGTATTTAGGTAGTATGTTTACAAGAGATGGGCGAGTGGAGAGGGATATTGAAAGAAGGGTTGGGGCAGGCAACAAAGTGAATGGTGCACTTAAAGTTGTCATCGCAAACAAAAACCTATCCAAAAAAGCTAGAATGGCAGTGCACAATGGTGTTCTTCTACCGACCCTTATGTATGGAAGCGAAGCATGGAACTGGCAAAGGAAGGATGAAAGTAGAATAAATGCAGTAGAAATGAGATCTCTTAGACGAATGTGTGGATATTCTGTGTGTTTGATAGAGTGTCGAATGAAAATATAAGAAGTGAATGCGGTGCGAATGATGGTGTCATGAACAAAATAATGAAAGGATCATTAAGATGGTTTGGACATATGGAAAGAATGAATGAAGAAAGAATGGTAAAAAAATTATATGTTAATGATGTAAATGGAACCAGAAATAGAGGAAGACCGAGGAAAACGTGGCACGATCAAATAAATCAAATATTTAATGTCGGCCATGTGAGGAGTCAGAGAAATCGACGCGCGTGTAAGACACAATGTATGAATGTTGAGGAAGCAGGAGAAATATGTCAAGGAAAAGAAAGGTGTAGCAGTCCATTCTCTGCCTACCCCTTCAGGGGAGACGGCGTGATGGTTGGTTAGTTAGTTGGTTAGTTTATATATATATATATATATATATATATATATATATATATATATATATATATATATATATATATATATATATATCTTTAATAACAATTTTATTTCTTGTTATTTTTCGGTTATCCCAATATTAACCGTAGATAACCGAAAATAACAAGAGGAAATAGTAATTGTTACGTTACAATATATATATATATATATATATATATATATATATATATATATATATATATATATATATATATATATATATATATATATATATATATATATATATATATATATATATATATATATATATATATATATATATATATATATATATATATATATATTGTAACATGTACAATTACTATTTCTTGTTATTTTCGGTTATCCCAATATTCAGCGTTTAGCTCCATTCAAACCCCTAGTTCCCGTTTTTACCACCAGAGTGCTACTTTAAACTCTTGTTCCCGCGCGCTTCTCGGATTTGGCGCTAAATTCACCCCGATGTGTGCGCCCTCTGCAGTTCACTCTCAGCCCCTTCTGCGCAACCCATTCTGCGCAGCCGATTCGGCCCGACTTCACTTCGTTTTGAGCTGTCAACTTCGCGGCATCGATTGGAGGATCGCCGTTTCGACCCGCGATTTTCCCGATGGGATAATCCGTTTCCATCTAGCCTCATCCGCCATGGAATAACTTCGAGCAAGGTATTTGCGGTACTTGCCATCGTGCCCATAAAATCTGTGGCATTATTTCAGGTTTTCCGCCAACTTGTCCTGCACTATGGCGATGCCAAAAGTGCATATCCGCTCCCCGGCCGTTTGTCAAGCCCGACCTTGCTGCGGTTGATTCCCTCCGCCACGGTCCGAGCCATCCTCTGCTCCCGAAATTGCCGCCCACGTGTTGTCGCACATCATGCCCCGACAACGTGGTTGACCTCACCACCATGCGGAACTGCGAGGACCACTTCACGCCGCTTCAGACAGCACCAACAGGTTAGGGAACCTCGTGTCTGCCAGGTGACGCTCTACATATTGATTTGCTGACCCACCATCTTCTGGTCAGCGTCGCTGATAACGTCTACGGACGACGTCGCCGGTCGATGTCCTGACGAGCACGCCGTCGAGGAATCGCCTCAAACAGCCTCTTCATTATTTCACCATGTGCCTCTTTTTTTTGTATACGTACGACATCTCTAGCCCCTAGATAATAATTTTAACTATTGTATGTGTTATAATAAACCCTCATGTATTCCGTCATATGTCTTTCTTTACACCTTTCCCTATTCGAATGACAAACAGCCGGAAAGTATCTCACGAGAAAACCGGAGATCTAAGGGCCCGCTCTCTGCGCTAGCCGAGGTAGGGAGATACCCATTACACTGGCGCCCAAACGTGTGGCGTTCTGGCGTTGTCATTCGATGAAGGACTTGTGTGGGCTAAACATATGTCGTATATTGATTGTTAACTGTTTATTGTCAAATTGGTAGTTTGTAATTAATTGTTTATAATGGAACAAATAGTAAATGTTCCCGGGGCCCATTTCAAAACCCTTTGCAAGGCGTTGAAGGATCGCGGAATATTGCCAAAGAATACCCTCGTGGAAGTCCGTGTTCAGGCTGAGGAATTCAACTTACGGACGAGTGATGTCGTTCCACTCACCATACCCCCCACCGTCGCTGACCTGCCGACCTCCGCCCCCCTTTCAATCGTGTCCTCTTCATCGGTTTCTCTAACACGACCCCCTGGAGAGCTTCAGCCCTTGAATGTTGATTTCGCATCGTGGCCTGTGCAACATTTCACCGGCGCGGAAGATGTGCGCGAATTTTTCACCCGTCTAGAAGAAATCGCCAAATCTAGACGCTTCGACTCCCAATTGTTGCCATATGTACTTCCCGAATTCCTCAAAGGCCGCGCTCTGACACACTATAGAGCGTATTGTACGACCTCCAGTGACTGGTTGCTCCTTAAGTCACAGTTCCTGCAGCGGTTCGAGGATGACGATTATGTCATCTCAAAGAAGCTGGAGATATGGTCCTCGCGCCAGTCTCAAAATGAATTAGCGGCAGACTACTTCGCCCGGGTAGTGAGCACCAATAATACCATTGGGGAGGACGGTCTCTCTGACCAGGAGATCCTCAAGGTATTAAGGAAGGGACTTTCGCCCAAATTAGCCCCCGTAATAATTTCAGCCAACTTCTCCTCCGTCGTGGAGCTGGAGAGAGCATGCCAGACCTACGAAAGATTGATTGGTGCGTCGGACCACCCCAGCCGCTCTGAACCTAAATCCGGCCCCTACGTCCAGAAATCCCTAGCTGCCGTTCGTGAGCCTCCCAAGAGCCCCCTAAGATGTTTCTCCTGCAAAAACCTGGGCCATATCGCCAAGAATTGCAGAAAAAAAACCTTCCTGACACCTCTAGACCACCCCCCAGTTTTTTCGCAACAAAAAACTAGCAGCTAGCCAGTCTCCCATAATCCCGCGCTCAGCGGAGTGGTTAGACTGGCTGGCTTCGGTAAAATTAGTCCACGAAACCTGGTATCTCCATGCGGTAAAAATTACAAATGCCCGTGACAATCGCCCATACTTGAATTTTAAAATCCACAGTGTCCCCTTTCGCGGTCTGCTTGTTTCCGGTGCAGCCATCAACATCTTAGGCGGAAATCTGTACCAATCCTTTATTAATCTCAATTATAAAATCACCCCTGGTAATTGTTCAATTCACACGGTCGATAATACCTCCCACCGTAGTATCGGAACCGTTTCCTTGCCCATTCGTTATGACAATACCACCACCTGGGTATCATTCGTCCTAGTCCCTTCCCTAAACGACTGTTTCATCCTTGGAGTCCCTTTTCTTGAATCATCTGGACTCACTCCCAGGCTATTTCCTGGACATCTGGATAACAAACCAGCCAAACAGTCAAATACTCAACCCGTGTACTCAGTGAATCCCTCGCCATCTTGTCTCGTCCCTGCAGAAGAATTGAATCCTGCTCAGTCCAAGGACTTGGACCGAATTAAAAACTTGTTCGAACAAATTTCTTTCGAAAAGATAGGTCTGGGCAGGACCCACCTGGTTAATCACGAGATCGACACGGGTAACCATCCGCCGGTTAAACAGAAAACATTCCCCCAATCCCATGTTCGCCGCCAACAATTAATAGAGGACCTAGAGAGAATGATCTCGCTGGACGTAGTTGAACCCTGCAAGAGCCCGTGGCTAAATAATGTATTTATTGTCCCCAAAAAGGATGGTTCTGCACGATTCGTTCTGGATCCGCGAAAACTAAATTCGATTACCAAAGCCGACTGTTATCGCTTACCGAACATTGACCGAATTCTAAGCAACCTGCGTGACACTAAATACCTTACTGCCCTTGATTTAAGCCTGGGGTTCTGGCAGATGCCCCTGACTAGAGAATCAATGATTAAAACCGCATTCTTTATTGAGGGTAGGGGTCAGTTTTGTTTCAAAGTTACTCCATTCGGGATCGCCAAAATACCGAGCCAGTTGCAAAGGTTAATGGATGCTCTATTTTGTGATCTCGGTGACCATGTTTTTTGTTATCTCGATGACATTCTTATTTGCAGTCAGATTTTGAATCTCACGTCAGCACACTCGCCCTGGTTTACGAACGTCTGCGCGAGGCCAACCTCACTATTCGTCTAGGCAAATCGGAATTCTGCAAATCTTCACTGAAGTACTTAGGCCATGTGATTGATCGTGAAGGAATAAGAACTGACCCAGATAAGATTAAGGTAATGATTGATTTCCCCCGTCCCACATCTACCAAAGAAGTTAAATCCTTCTTAGGCTGTGCCAGTTACTATCGTAAATTCATTGCACATTTTGCCGAAATTGCTGCCCCTTTATGCCGTTTAACAAGTATAAAGCTTAAAGGCACTTCCTTCCAATGGAACGAAGAGGCTGAACAATCATTTGTTGCCCTAAAAAATATTATGACTACCGCCCCTGTGTTGAAACCCCCTGATGATTCTGTACCCTACATTCTTACTTGTGATGCCAGTGGTATTAGTATTGGTAGCTTCCTTGCCCAAAAAATGCCTGACGGTTCCGAGCATGCTATAGCGTATTTTTCCCGAAAACTGACTGCTCCTGAACGTTCCTATTCTACCACTGAACGCGAACTATTGTCTATTGTGGATTCGGTACATCATTTCAGGAGTTACCTGGATGGCACACACTTTACGGTCCAAAGTGATCATGGCTTGTAATGGTACATCATTACGATTTCTTCGGCCACTGTATTCGCCCCAATTCTCCCCAGTTAAGTACCTCTTCGAAATTCATTTCCAACTTCTCCTGTTTGCGCCCTGTGAGCCACCGCCGCCTTTCCAATTGGTAACACTGCTTTTTCGGTACTCTATGCTTCGAGGCAGAAGCCCGCCACTTCCCTCCAGTCAGCCGTTGCGGGTAGGCCGCCATCTTGTGTTTTTTCGCCAGTGCCCAGTTACCACCACGATGTAGGAGAAACGTTAATCCGTTTGCATCCGGCTGGACCAGCGATGGTTCAGCCTTTCTCCCATCATATCAGGTAGAATACTAATAATAATATCCATATCGAAGACCGCACATTGGTTCCACATGTGCGTCATGTGTCCGCGTGTCTGCGATTGATTCCCTCCGCCACGGTCCGAGCCATCCTCTGCTCCCGAAATTGCCGCTCACGTGTTGTCGCACATCATGTCCCGACAACGTGGTTGACCTCACCACCCAGCGGAACTGCGAGGACCACTTCTTCACGCCGCTTCAGACAGCACCAACAGGTTAGGGAACCTCGTGTCTGCCAGGTGACGCTCTACATATTGATTTGCTGACCCACCATCTTCTGGTCAGCGTCGCTGATAACGTCTACGGACGACGTCGCCGGTCGATGTCCTGACGAGCACGCCGTCGAGGAATCGCCCCAAACAGCCTCTTCATTCTTTCATCATGTGCCTCTTTTTATGTATTCGTACGACATCCCTAGCCTCTGGATTATTGTTATAATGTTAACTAGATAATAAACCTTAATGTATCCCCTGTAACTGTCTTTATATTTACACCCGTCCCTGAATCGAATAATATACCGAAAAGAATCTCACGATTACCACCCTGAAGATAAAAACCATGCTCTCCGTGCTAACCGAGGAGGTACGTTTCACTGGCGCCCCAAACGTGTGGCATTTCGGTGTTATTATTCGATTTAGGACTCGTGTAAATTTAGGTATCCTTATCATATCTGCAAACAATTTCAAGTTTTACCATGCAAAATTCATATATCTTTACATTCAAATGTTTATCCTTTTGTAAAGATCGTAATTTCAAATTTATCGAATTATTCCCACATGCGCATGCGTCGATCTTCCTTTCGGTACACATGTACTCAGCGCGTGTATCCGCCGCGTATTTCATTCTCAAATTTCAAACGCTTCGCACATTTCCTTCTTATCCCGCATGGTAATCGTTATTAAATTTTCTCTCGTCTCTCAACTGTGGCTAGCAAAGTCGCAATATCATGAGTATATATTTTTGTTAATATTCTATCTGACCAAGTATTCACCTAATTGTAATAACCTTAATTTTTTATACTAGTTGTAAATAACACTCAATAATAAAACTTCTGTCATCCTCGTGCTGTAAAAATAATATGTTTACAACACAATAACTATCTGAACTGACAAGAATAGTACACTGTCAAGTGTGAATAGTTTCTAAGTTCAACTCAAAACTTAGTGGCGTCCAAATGAATATAAATCAGTAATTAAATTCACTAAACACGTATACTTTCTAGATTTAGCTGGTGAAAATCTAGTGGCGTCCCAATTTCTATCTTACTTGCGTTTGTAGTGTCTATTGTGTAATGGTATGTATGGATAAGTGTCTAATGAAGAATAAACTGCCCCCATTCTCCACTTGGTCTAGTTATGTTAGAAGCGCTTTAAAAGAAGATGCATGAATCAATAGAATGAATGAATAAATGTAAATCTCCCGAATGCTAGAGAAACTTGATAGACCTACAAACTCATTTGTATTATGGTTTGGTTATATTTTCCCTTCCTACTTGAATGTTCCATCTTCTTGTATGTTCTGGGTGGATTAGGCTTCCTTTATTTGTGTGGAATACTGAATTGTCCATCACTTATAATGTTATGAACTTTTCCATCTCAGCAGAACAGAAATTTCATTGACATACAATTTTTGTATGTGCCAATTGTCTAAATTTATAAATATTGTAACACCATTTTTTTTATACTTAGTTTTTTTTTTTAATTATCTTTCATTGCTATATACATTTGTTCTTGTGTGTTCTGGATGGATAAAAACTTATTTTATTTGTGTGGAATACCAGATTGTCCATCACTTATAATGTTATGAACTTTTCCATCTCACCAGAACAGAATTTTTCTCCACATACAATTTTTGTATGTGCCAATTGTTTAAATATATAAATATGGTAACACCATTTTCTTTATAACTTAGATTTTTTACTTATCATTGATTGTTTTATATGTTCATGTGTGTTTTGGGTCGTGAGTCAGTTAAAGGTGTTGCATATTGGATTGGTAATCACTTTTACGATTGAGTTCACTTCTCCGATTCACCTGAACAATAACGTCCATTATATGTTTTAAAATGTTGTAGATATATATGTTGTTTCAGTCACCTGTAGAGTTTGTTTTTGTTGAGAATAGAAGGAGTCAGAACGCTATAGGTATACAGCCTTAGAATATGTAGATGTGCCTTATTTTCCGAGGCGAAAGGGAGCCAGACCCTAATAAAAAGCAACGCTATAGGTATACAGCCTTAGAATATGAAGATGTGCCTTATTATCCGAGGCGAAAGGGAGCTAGACCCTAATACAAAGCAACGCTATAGGTATACAGCCTTAGAATATGTAAACGGACATGCCTCTGCTGTATGTAATTTAAAATTTTGTTTTTACTGGTGACTGAACACATAATATTGTTGTAACTGTTTTTCTTTATAATCTATCATCTAGGCTAGAGATGTCCAACAATAATTTACCTCAAGATCATAACACTTTTTCATTTTAGAATCAGTGAGTGCTATTTACCTGCAAAAAAAATAAATAATAATAATTGTCTCTTTTGTGCTGTGGAAACTTTAAAACAATGATAAATTTTTGTATTTATAACTTAACTGCATTTGTGTTTTTACCTGAACTGTAATTTGTATTTTTTTTTTTAAACTTAACAATTGGTAATATGTCAAACTAACTGCTACCTAAGACTTAAACCTGCCTCTCCTGTGTTTAACGATCCTTAAAATTCTGAACTAAACTATGATTTGTATTTTTTAAACTAAACTGTATTTGTAAAATGTCAAACTAACTGCTACCTAAGACTTAAACCTGCCTCCCCTGTGTTTAATGATCCTTAATATTCTGAACTAAACTATAATTTGTATTTTTTTTTTCACTTAACAATTTGTAATATGTCAGACTAACTGCCAACTAGGACTTAAACTTGTCTCTCCTGTGTTTAATGATCCTTAATTTTCTGAACTAAACTATAATTTGTATTTTTTTTTTTCACTTAACAATTTGTAATATGTCAAACTAACTGCCACCTTTTAGGACATAAACCTGTCTCCCATGTGTATAATAATGATCATTTTTTTTAAGCTTGGGAATCTGATTGGTACTTTTAAATAGGCTGTCTTTGTATTTCTCAATTGTCCAAACTGTCACCTTCTAGAATTTTTATCTACCTGCAACTTTTGTATGCCATTCACTGAAGGAGCTTTTTTTAATTATTTTTTTTATTCCACATAAGAGCGAGTGTAATGGTACATCATTACGATTTCTTCGGCCACTGTATTCGCCCCAATTCTCCCCAGTTAAGTACCTCTTCGAAATTCATTTCCAACTTCTCCTGTTTGCGCCCTGTGAGCCACCGCCGCCTTTCCAATTGGTAACACTGCTTTTTCGGTACTCTATGCTTCGAGGCAGAAGCCCGCCACTTCCTTCCCTCCAGTCAGCCGTTGCGGGTAGGCCGCCATCTTGTGTTCTTTCGCCAGTGCCCAGTTACCACCACGATGTAGGAGAAACGTTAATCCGTTTGCATCCGGCTGGACCAGCGATGGTTCAGCCTTTCTCCCATCATATCAGGTAGAATACTAATAATAATATCCATATCGAAGACCGCACATTGGTTCCACATGTGCGTCATGTGTCCGCGTGTCTGCGATTGATTCCCTCCGCCACGGTCCGAGCCATCCTCTGCTCCCGAAATTGCCGCTCACGTGTTGTCGCACATCATGTCCCGACAACGTGGTTGACCTCACCACCCAGCGGAACTGCGAGGACCACTTCTTCACGCCGCTTCAGACAGCACCAACAGGTTAGGGAACCTCGTGTCTGCCAGGTGACGCTCTACATATTGATTTGCTGACCCACCATCTTCTGGTCAGCGTCGCTGATAACGTCTACGGACGACGTCGCCGGTCGATGTCCTGACGAGCACGCCATCGAGGAATCACCTCAAACAGCCTCTTCATTCTTTCATCATGTGCCTCTTTTTATGTATTCGTACGACATCCCTAGCCTCTGGATTATTGTTATAATGTTAACTAGATAATAAACCTTAATGTATCCCCTGTAACTGTCTTTATATTTACACCCGTCCCTGAATCGAATAATATACCGAAAAGAATCTCACGATTACCACCCTGAAGATAAAAACCATGCTCTCCGTGCTAACCGAGGAGGAACGTTTCAGGCTGTCTCAAATATTTGAACAATCTGTCATCGCCAGGAGGCAGACTCGCCAGATGGGCTTGCCGTCTATCACAATATAGTTTCGATTTTGTATATAAAAAAGGTTGCGAAAACAATTTAGCTGATGCCCTAAGTCGCATCGAAGTGTCCTCCCTGACCTTCCCTCCGCCCTTCACTAACGTGACTGATCAAACCTATCTAAATCTATATTCGGCATGTAAGGATAACCCGCAGTCGACAGCCAACTATCTTATCAATAACAAACACCTGTACCGTTATTCGAAATCAGGAAACTCCTCGCGCCCTGACTCCAGCAGCTACCTCTGGAAGGTTGTTGTACCCGCTAATGAAATCCCCCATGTTATATCTGACTTTCATAACAACTTCTGTCATCCCGGGATTGAAAAAACATTTAGAACCCTCTCGCAAACATTTTATTGGAGCAATATGCGTCGCACTATCAAACAATTCATAAAAACTTGCGACACCTGCAAGGCCTATAAGCATAGCACGCAGTCCCCTTTAGGTTTAATGACGGTGCCTAAACGCCTTTCTAAACCCCTCGTCTCCTTGTCTGCAGACCTCGTAGGGCCACTCCCGATGTCCAATCATCGCTTCTGTCACATTCTGACAGTAGTAGACAACTTTTCAAAATTTGTTTGGGCGTTTCCCCTTAGGACAGCCAACTCCAAAACTGTAATTAAATTACTCGAGGAGAAAATATTTCTGCCTTACTCTGTTCCCCGTACGCTTATTATCGACAACGGAAGTCAATTTGTCTCCAAGGAGTTCCGTAAGTTCACTGAAACCTATGGAATACAAGACTTGTACTACAACGCCCGCTATCATCCTCAGAACAATGTAAGCGAACGTCATAATGCAAACATCATTACCGCACTGGCAATTCTGGTAGGGAATAATCAACGGACTTGGTGTTCAAAGCTTCCACAGATCTCATCTTGCTTAAATAATACTGTCAGTATTGCTACAGGATATACCCCGTTCTTTCTTTTGCACGGCTTTGAAACTGCTCCCCACGGTTCATTTCACAATAAATTTGTTCGTGAATCAAACTCCCATAATCCATCTGACATCACCTCGGACTACGCATCTGGCCTACTTAGAATGGAAAATGTCTATGAAGAAGTTTCTTCCGCACTACTCCAAGCCTTCCAACGGAACGCTACTCGGTATAATCTAAGGCGTAAATCTTGTACCTTGCATGTCGGACAACTGGTCTGGCGCCGTGCCTTCCTTCAATCTGACGCTTCAAGGTACATATCTGCCAAACTGTGTCCCAGATTTATCAAGTGCAGGATACTCAAAAGAATTTCAGATACCATATATGAACTGTCTGATATGGCTGGAAAAAGTATCGGTACATTTCACATCAAGGACTTAGTCAAACAGGAATAGTTTCTAAGTTAAACTTAAAACTTAGTGGCGCCCAAATATATTAACCTATGACTCAAACCTTTGTCTTAATATGTATTTTCGTTCTCAAGGGACTCGCATAATTTCCATCATTTCGCGAGGACGGGTAAGCGACCCCGGGACCCTAGCCATTACTGCTATTCCTAGCATACTTTCCCCCATAGCAGTAGTGTCCTTCAATCTAACCTTGTTTCCTTCCTCATTATGCATCCTATCTCCACTATGATTGCCCCCTTCCTTGTGCCAATTTCTATCTTACTTGCGTTTGTAGTGTCTATTGTGTTATGGTATGTATGAATAAGCGCCTGATGAAGAATAAACTGCCCCCATTCACCACTTGATCTAGTTGTGTTAGGAGCGCTCTAAGAGAAGATGCCTGTATCCATCGAATGCATGAATAATTGTAAATTTCCCGAACGCTAGAGACACTTGGTAGACCTACAGATGCATTTGTATTATGGTTTGGTTATATTTTCCCTTCCTACTTGAGTGTTCCATGTTCTTGTGTGTTCTGGATGGTTTAAAAACTTCTTTTATTTGTGTGGAATACAAGATTGTCCATCACTTATAATATTATGAACTTTTCCATCTCACCTGAACAGAAATTTTATTGACATATCATTTTTGTATGTGCAAATTGTCTAAATTTATAACTATTGTAACACCAATTTCTTTATAAACTTGTTTGTTTTTTACTTCTTATTTATTGTTATATATGTTCATGTGTGTTTTGGGTCGTGAGTCAGTTAAAGGTGTTGCATATTGGATTGGCAATCACTTGTACGATTGAGTTCACTTCTCCGATTCACCTGAACAATAACGTCCATTATATGTTTTAAAATGTTGTAGGTATTTATGTTGTTTCAGTCACCTGTAGAATTTGTTTTTGTAGAGAATAGAAGGAGTCAGAACGCTATAGGTATACAGCCTTAGAATATGTAGATGTGCCTTATTTTCCGAGGCGAAAGGGAGCCAGACCCTAATAAAAAGCAACGCTATAGGTATACAGCCTTAGAATATGTAGATGTGCCTTATTATCCGAGGCGAAAGGGAGCTAGACCCTAATACAAAGCAACACTATAGGTATACAGCCTCATAATATGTAAACGGACATGCCTCTGCTGTATGTAATTTAAATTTTTGTTTTTACTGGTGACTGAACACATAATATTGTTGTAACTGTTTTTCTTTATAATCTATCATCTAGGCTAGAGATGTCCAACAATAATTTACCTCAAGACCCTAACCCCTTCTCCTTTTAGAATCAGTGAGTGCTATTTACCTGCAAGGGAAAAAAAAAAAACAATTGTCTCTTTTGTGCTGTGGAAACTTTAAAACAATGATAATTTTTGTATTTATAACTTAACTGTGTTTGTGTTTTTACCTGAACTATAATTTGTATTTTTTTTTTAAACTTAACAATTTGTAATATGTCAAACTAACTGCTAACCTAAGACTTAAACCTGCTTTCTCTGTGTTTAATGATCATTAATATTCAGAATTAAACTATGATTTGTTTTTTTAAAATAAATTTTGTTTGTAAAATGTTTAACTAACTGTAACCTAGGATTTAAACCTGTTTTTATTGTGTTTAATGATCCTTAATTTTCTGAACTTGTGACTATAGTTTGTATTTTTAAACTAAACTTAACAATTTGTAATATGTCAAACTAACTGCTACCTTTTAGGATATAAACCTCTCCCATGTGTATAATGATACATTTTTTTAAACTTGTGAATCTAATTTGTACTTTGAAATAAACTGTCTTTGTATTTCTCAATTGTCCAAACTGTCACCTTCTAGGATTTAATCCACGTGTAACTTTTGTATGCCATTCACTGAAGGAGCTTTTTTTTTATTATTTTTTTTATTCCACATAAGAGCGAGTGTAACGTAAGTTACTATTTCTTATTTATTTTCGGTTATCTTAATATTCAGTGTTTAGCTCTAGACCCCATTCAAACCCCTAGTTCCCGTTTTTACCACCAGAGTGCTACTTTAAACTCTTGTTCCCGCGCGCTTCTCGGATTTGGCGCTAAATTCACCCCGATGTGTGCGCCCTCTGCAGTTCACTCTCAGCCCCTTCTGCGCAACCCATTCTGCGCAGCCGATTCGGCCCGACTTCACTTCGTTTTGAGCTGTCAACTTCGCGGCATCGATTGGAGGATCGCCGTTTCGACCCGCGATTTTCCCGATGGGATAATCCGTTTTCATCTAGCCTCATCCGCCATGGAATAACTTCGAGCAAGGTATTTGCGGTACTTGCCATCGTGCCCATAAAATCTGTGGCATTATTTCAGGTTTTCCGCCAACTTGTCCTGCACTATGGCGATGCCAAAAGTGCATATCCGCTCCCAGGCCGTTTGTCAAGCCCGACCTTGCTGCGGTTGATTCCCTCCGCCACGGTCCGAGCCATCCTCTGCTCCCGAAATTGCCGCCCACGTGTTGTCGCACATCATGCCCCGACAACGTGGTTGACCTCACCACCATGCGGAACTGCGAGGACCACTTCACGCCGCTTCAGACAGCACCAACAGGTTAGGGAACCTCGTGTCTGCCAGGTGACGCTCTACATATTGATTTGCTGACCCACCATCTTCTGGTCAGCGTCGCTGATAACGTCTACGGACGACGTCGCCGGTCGATGTCCTGACGAGCACGCCGTCGAGGAATCGCCTCAAACAGCCTCTTCATTATTTCACCATGTGCCTCTTTTTTTGTATACGTACGACATCTCTAGCCCCTAGATAATAATTTTAACTATTGTATGTGTTATAATAAACCCTCATGTATTCCGTCATGTGTCTTTCTTTACACCTTTCCCTATTCGAATGACAAACAGCCGGAAAGTATCTCACGAGAAAACCGGAGATCTAAGGGCCCGCTCTCTGCGCTAGCCGAGGTAGGGAGATACCCATTACAACATTGACACAAATAAATGTGACAAGAAGAATGCTCAGATTAAAAATTTCAAAAATATGGCAAATGACACATGTAATACAACTTTTATTATTTAACTTATTTTCGAAAACATACAATCACGAAATATACATATTTTTTTGATGGTGACTGAACAGTATATATCTGGAATATAAAGTGATACTTCTTTGAAACATATTTTTAAACTGTGTTTCTTAAAGGTGGATTGTTTGTCTGTTACTTTCAAGCAAAACATTGAATAAAATGTGCTTTACAGCTAGTATTCCCACGAGTAATTTTAAACGTGGTGAATGTGTATATAAATTATTTCAAATAGTTAATACGTAAATAGTTTTTACCAATAGATCTAAAAGTTCGGTTTTTATCGGTCCTCCGAGAATCAAGTGATATAAATGTAGGTATACAAAATCGAACCCGAATCAGAACAGTTAAGGTTTTCTGCTCTATATCAAAAGTTACGCTTGGGTCATTATCTCCGAAGATAAGTAAACCGGAGTCGGGTCAGTCGGAGGGTGGTTTTATTAAATTATTTCTGTATGGGAAAAAGTTTATGCTTCTTATCTCCCCGAGGACAGCAACCCGAACCCTCTCCCCAGCGAAACAAAGCTTTCACCTTCTACGCTATACAAACTAGAATGGAACATTTATCTTTGTACATGCTTTAATAACAAGGTTGCCAACCTTCGCAATTAAAAGTTTAATTTAAAAACGCGGTGTTGCGCTTGCTTTTTACGAATGTCTTTTTATGATAAATTGTATTATTCTTCTTCAGTGAGGTCTTTAATGTTTTTTGTTAGTCTTAGTACTTGCTGCTTATAAATAATTTATCTTCATAATTATTATAATTTGTTAAATCTTTTAGGTGTATAAACAATATTTTTTTTAATCAAACAGTGAATGAAATTCTACGCAAACAATGTATATTAGTTTTCCTGTAAGTGAATAGTGAATAAAACTTTCACCCTCTATTCATCAGTAACTTAAAATTTATATTAATCCCTATCCTAAGCTTTCATCACATTTATGTAATTATTTTTTTATTTGCAAATTCAACAAATTGAACAAAAATATCTATAATTTGATGTAACATGAAATATAATTGTAAGAATCAAAGTTTGATGACAAACAAAAAGTTTTACATTTTCATTTCACAAATAAAAGAGGGTTTAATTAATTTAACCGTTGAGAATTTAAATTGAATTGAATTGAATTAATTAAAAAAACTTTGATTGATCAAATATTTACGCACAAGTATAATGAAATTCTTATTAGATAACATAATAACTTAACATTTTGGGTTAGTTCAAATGAACTTTATCCATTTTCTAAGCATAATGTAACCAGATACTATGGTTTACTCCATGCAATATAATCTAAATCACATGTCTATTGTTTGCAGCTACTAATAAATAATTTTTATTTTTCTTCAATATACAATACCCAAGTGAAAGTGAATACCAAAAAAACATTTAATATATTTTTATGCTTTAATTCTTTCAATAAATAGTCATTTGTTTGAATAAACAGTTCTATTTATCTTTAAAATTAACATGTTTCGGATGGTTCTCATCTTTCATTAGTGTAAAAATCATTAAACCTTCTTGATCGGGTGTTTTTTATAAGTGGCATAAAAATAATATAAAATTCATTTTGAAAAGGATTCAAGTCTTCTTTTATTAGTATTGAAATCTTCGGTAATTTTTTTTCTGTAGAATTTTACTTCTAACATGTCTTTTGTACGTTGAAAATGTTATATGAAATGGGGTCAACATTTTATTAATCTGAAATTTTTACTGTTTTTATTTTTTAGTTATGTTATTTTTAATAGCAATCAATGTCCTATGATTTTAAAATGAGTTTATACTCACTGTACGAAACTGTTTAAAGGTGTTTGTTAAATTAAATAATTTATTGTTTATCAATCAATTATGCAAAATCTCTTAGTAAATATTAAACACTTATAAAAAATATTTTCAAGAAGTAAAAGACATTTGATAATGATTAAGCTAGCTTGAAACATTAAAATTAATAAAGCTTCTAGAAAATTCACGGTTTCATACATATTCGTATATTACTCTATGCGAATCTAAAGTTATATATATGTACACATAATTATTTTATTTTACTTTTGGTAAAAAATGTGGTTTCTACTGAATTCTCAGTAAAATCAAAAGCCTCCCTCACATATTCAGATTTTCCGGTCTGGTACTGTAGCATTTGAAATGAGGATAAAGTTAGTGGATAGAGTATGATAATTGAAAGCAAACGCAGAAAATTTTCTATCAAAATGAAAAAAAAGAGAAGTTTTTGTAGGTACACTAATATAATAAAAGATTCAAGCCTTGATCAGAACATTAATGGGTTCTGCGTAAAGCGAAAGAAAATCCTTTTTGATAAAACGTTTGCCGTAAGTTTTGAAGATTTCCGACATTTCGTCTAAGCATTTTGACCTTTCTGATAAATAAACTTGAAGGTGATTCCGTTTTTCATCGAAACAGGTTTAGTACTTATAATAGTCTGTCCTTGTTTTTGTTTCTTATAAATTTATATGATTGTGTTGAAAATATAAAATAAATCAAAACTTCTAAAAACAGACATTTTCATACGTATTAATAATTTACCATCACGTGGTACAAGTAATGAATATTTTATAAACTTTGTTTAATCTCCCAATCATATTTCGGACGATGTTCATTTAATGGATTCGACGTATTTTAAATGAATGTTTTTAAGCCACATGTTCTAAAAATTTTATTTTGATAATTTTCCTTAGCAGTCACGTTGCAATATAGTTATTTTAAGTAATATATTGTGATCTTATACTTCTAGTATCATAGAACGTTTCCTCGATGTTGGTTATCACTTCTGCATAGACTTCTCTGTCTAACGTCATTGGAATAACTCCTCCACACTCCTTATTGTGTTGTACAAACTTTAATGTCACGTCGTACTTCAATTTGGCCCATTAATATAAGTTACGACCAATCCTCACATATGGCATCGAATCGAGGGCAGACACTGTTAAGACAAAGAGCATGCTCAGAACAACCGAGATGAAAACACTCCGCGTTATACCTGGCAGAATCCTACGTGATCGAGTTAGGAATACAGCAATCCGAGAAATCTGCGAAGTTGAAGATATGGTCAGATGGGGACGTCTAAGACGGCGATACTGGCATCAACATGTAGAAAGATGATGAGCTCAAATAGGATACCATACATAGCTCTCCATGGAACGCCAAACGGACAGCGCCGACCAGAAAGACCCCCGAAATGGTGGAGAGAAAGCTAGAGTTCAGCGTCTCAAGATGACCCGCCTGAAATAACAGACTCCTGAGTCTATCAAAAGTGAAGAAGAAGAAAAATATAACTTGGTGATAAGAATTCAAAATCTGGAAGATTACGGAAATGTGTAAAAAATTCAGCCAAATTCAATATGTATACTATATGTAACATGTAATAAGAATCTCTGCGTGGTATATTTGATGATTTTATAAATATTGCGTTGGGTATCCCTCATATGTTCCAGCACCATTGGCTGGATTATTTCTGTCGAATCCTTCACCTCTGAACTTAAACATCTTTCCGCGTGCTCACCAAATGAATTGAGCTTTCTACTATTGGCAATTATAAACATGCTGGCGCTCAGACTTCGTGGCGAAGTGTATCAATAAACACATCAACGGATACTAAACCAAATACAGAGGTATTACGCGAGACTTAATAACGGTTATTAATTAATTAACGATTTATGAAAGATCAAACATTTAATATTATGTAATTTTTTAAAAACTTTTGGGAATATACAAATGAAGTTCATTATATATTGTTAGTTAACATGCAGATCTAAGGTTAAATGAGAAGATTTCAAAATATTAAAACCAAAGAAATTTATAATTACGACGTTTATTTGAGGGAGTTTCTAGTGAAGAGAGATCTTCAAATTATTCTTCTATAGTAACGTATATAGTTTTATAAAGATATTAAACAGCTTGTCATGCACGTACACCTATTATTCCGGTTCATGTATGATATGTTTTTCATTTAAAATTGGGCTGAATTTTCCAATCGTCTAGATTTTGAATAATAATCATAGCAGTTGATAAAATGAAAGCATTTATAATTTTTCTCGACATTTTTCGAGAGTTTTAGGCCTTTATTATCGGGAGAACTAATAAACGCCATAGACAAAACAGTTAATTTAGTTCATTCGTCGAATAATGGGTGGTAACAATACTTAGATATAGGATTTAACAAAAACAATGAATTAATATATTAATCACAAAATTAACCCATACATTATTATTTAAAAATATATTTTAATAGGACTTAATTGTATTTTTCATATGCTAGAAGATCAAATTTGTTACAATTATACTCTTCTTCTTCTGATTGTAGATCTTGCGATCTGTTTATGCAGGATATCAACGTTCTTCCTGTGATGAAGACGACCAGCCTTCTCTCTATCTCTTTGGTGGTCATTCTGGTGGTCGACGGCCCTCTGGAGTCTCGTGCATACAGATTTTAGGAATTCTTGCTGGATCCATTCTCTCAATGTGGTCCCTCCAGAATCGTCTTCTCTGCCTACTCCATCTCACATTCATTAATTGGGTATCCTATATCTAAGAGTTCTCCCCACAATAGGTCGCAATGTTCTCATTTCTGCTACTCTAAAGAGATGTTTGGTTCTGACAGTGTCTGCTCTTGCTTCGATTCCGTATGTCATTATGGGCCTGATGTGTGTTTTGTAAATTCTAACTTTGCTTTCTACTAGCATATGCTTATTGTCCGATCTTTGAATTACACTATTCAAAGATTTTAACGAAATGTGTGTTGGCATAGGAATGTCTGGTAATCCATCTCTGTGTAATTGTTAGATAGTTAATTATGGATATATTTTATAGGTGACAGCAGGAGCAACCAGGTTGGCTGCCAGGGCTTTGCTCAAGGCCACTAAGTATTCTCTGGAAAGGAAAACTTTCGGTATTCCAATTGCTACACACCAGGGTGTGGCATTCTTGCTAGTAGACATGGCCACCAGTGTGGAAACAGCACACCTCGCATGGCAGAAGTACGCCTGGGAAGTAGACCATGGTAAACACTTTTGATGATTTATTGTGTTATGACACATTTAAAACTAACTAACCATCACGTCGTCTCCCCGAAGAGGTAGGCAGAAAGAATGGACTGCCACACTTTTCTTTCCTGACACATTTCTCTCGCTTCCTCAACATTCATACATCGTGTCATGCACGCGCGTCGATTTCTCTGACTCCTCACATGGCCGATATTCAATATTTAATTATTTGATCGTGCCACGTTTTCATCGGTCTTCCTCTATTTCTGGTTCTATTTACATCGTAAACATATAATATTTTTTAACCATTCTTTCTTCATTCATTCTTTCCATATGTCCAAACCATCTTAATGATCCTTTCATTAAATGTTTTGTATATTATTTAAAAATACCATTCAGTTAGTTGATGGTGAGAATTGTCACTTCTCTGTGTTCATGAAACAACAAAAATGAGTCAATATACTTTTTAAACTGGATTCATTAAAACTACTTTCTCCACATGTATTACACTAATGCCATTTACAGCTACACAAAGTGTTCGTGTTTTCTGCCATTTAATAACAATTAGAAATTTTGTGATACAAATGTTGGTACATTTAAATAATATCACCTGTAAATTATTAATTTTACCTTAAATTTAATTTAATTAATACCTTAAATTTAATGTGGATGTTTTGAATATATGATTTTTATCCTTGGCTAGGCTAGGCTAGCTTGTTATTATAGGTAAGGTACTTCTAAGTTTTACCTGTGAAGTACATATATAATGAATGAGATATATTTCTATAGGTCTGTGAAGAAAATTGGAATGTGTACGATAAGACGTATCCCGCCTGGGAGTCAAGCAGAAACTAGGTGTAATAAAATTGTTGAAAAAATACATCGTATGTTCGAGAACGAGAAAAAAATGTTTTACTTGGTTTCTTTCTTTTCAAACACTATATACAGCATGATCAAAAAAATAAAATCAATAGTCAAAAAACATACAAATTCAAAATCTTTTGTTATGAAAGGGAAATTCGATTAAAGTTCAGAAGATTCAGTAAAATGGCCGTACATGCCTGTTTGGACAAACAATATATCGCTGAAAGAAAAACTTGAGCATCGAATGAAATATATATTAATATATAACCTGACGGAAGATAAATGTTGGCGAATAATGATTGAATTAGTCCCATTAGGAGTGCTAATTTTTTTTTAACTAATAGGAAGGCAAGTTTAGTAGGCTGAAATAATGGACTAGCACACTTTAACCGATGCGGCACTCCATCCTTCTCTTTTCGCTCCCGCGGGAGGCGCGGTGTGATGGGTTGCGAACCTCATCGGAACTAATAGGCATCTCCAGTGCCCACTTCGATCGTCCAAAGTCCACAAAATAAATCTAAAACAAATAATATAAAATACAATGATATAAAATAATATAAAAAATAAAGTTCTTTTAGATGGTGCACAAGTTTGACGCAACGATCCGGACTTTTGTGTTTATTTCATTTATATTCCACGCATCCACCGTTCTTTTCAATAATTGGAATAAGTCACTTAAAACAATCCAACTCTAGCAAGAACTTCAAAATGTTATCAAATTTTGAATTTAAATTATTATTGTTTATTACTTCACGTATCCACCGTTTTGTTTAATTAACTACTCGTATAATTAGGCACTTAAAACAATCCTATACCAACAAGAACTTAAAAATAATATTTAAGAAATTCAAATTGTCATTGAAACAAATGAAAAAATTATTTTAACCCCTGTCAAAATTCTTTATAAAAACGAAAAAACTTATATATATAGTTTTAACATCAAAACAGTACAAACGTTTAACGTGTCACAATTAAATATTATAAAGTGCGGCAACAATCAAATTGCCCAAAATAATTCACTTACCAAATACACAAAAATTTACGGGAACATCACATGAACCAAACCAAATTTTCAAAATCAGAACTTAATATATCTTATTTAACAAGTACATATCGTAATAATAACTGTGAAGTCTTAATAATTGGTAAGAAAAATAATTACTTAAACGAGATGTAGAAAAATATCAAATAACTCAGTTGCAAAAACAAAGCTTAATAGATTGAATGTATTTCTAAACGTAATCAGATAAAAAAATAATTATAATCTTACAAAATATTATCATAAAATAATTTAAATGATTTCATTTTGTATAAAAAATATCTATCTTTATTCAGCAGAGTACTAAGCTCATAAATGTTTTTCAAGTTAAACATTTTTTTTTCATACATGGCAAATGCTTTGATTGAAACTGGAAAAGCCGAATACGTTTACGCGATGACGGTTATTAGAGATTATGTTTAAAATAAAACGAACGCGTTTTAGTGTCCAGCAGATGTTGGTCATTCATTTTTATGTGACGATGTTATGTTACACCCGGTACAATGCCAAGTACGAACATGAAACGGATTCCCAGTGAATAGGGTGTGCAAACATCTCCTCTTCATATTCATATAATTGGGGTGTCCATGAAAATCATGAAACCAAATTAAAAAAAAATATTTCTTCTATATTCGTCTTCACTTTGTGTTGTGGCTTCATATTTGAGTAAATATTGGCATTTAAACACTTTATTTCCGAATAACATTAATTTTAACCGATACATTTATTTTTTAAACTTTCGTTTGAAGCTCTGTGGTGTGACATTATTCAATAAAATAATAATGCACTTGCAATATTTGTATCCAAACCACTTTATTTGTTAATATCAACCGGTTTAACTCCCGTCGGAGCTTCGTCAGGGTGAGAGAATAAACTGAACAGTTTATTATCTTACCCTGGCGAAGCTCCGGCGGTAGCTAAACCGGTTGGTGTTAACAATTAAAGTGGTTTAGATACAAATATTACCAGTGCATTATAATTATTTTTAAATTAAAAGAAACTGTTATGATATCAAGCATTATTATATTTATTTATAAAGAATTTATTTTTGTTAAAATAATACTACTAAGCAGCTAAGGACCATCACATCTTACACAAAAAGAGGTCTATACGACTATAGTTTAGTTGCTCTATAAATTATCTATTCTTTTGTTTTTACAAACAAATAAATGCGTTCCTTTACCATTTAGTTAGTAATTTTAAATAGGAGGAAAGGGTTTAGGATTATTAAGTAATTAAAGCATATGAACGTATATTATTTTGTTGTTACAACAAAAGGTTAAACCCACTATTAAGTCTTCATTCTGGAACTAAGCGTTTTGTCCATTTGACCAACGCTGGTATATTTGAGGATACGAGTTGCATTCCATAATGAGAAATGTGAACACCCTATTCAAGAATACGGTTCTTTTATTTATTTATGTATAGGATTCAGTTCCGTCTTTATTCTGTGACCCACATTCGGCAACAGTCGGTGTAGAAGTTTTTCAATATTCATTGGCCACCCCGCTTTGCACAAAAGCCCGTAGCGCCTCAGGATTAAATACAAAAAGAGAAAAGCTCACAGCGCTGAGTACAGTACTCATTAGGATATTCAATGTCACCACACATTCTCAATTTCCCACCATGCTTTTATATTTTAACGCTTAATAATATAATATTATTTTTAATTTGAACAAAGATATTTTCAGTTATCTATTGCAAAATATTTCAGGGGAAATATAATAAATATTTATATTGTTTATTTACATACCTATATCAAGTGTTTGTAATAAGTTTATTAGCTAAATTTGATAATATATTATATTTTTAAACACAATATATGATTAATTCATAATATGAATACTCACCTGGCAATACAGTTATTATTTATTTATTAAAAAATAACGTCTTTTTCACCAATGTCTAATTAACTGGCAGTAAAAGAAACTTGTCAACCAAATATTAAAATAAACCTTTGTAAACCGTAATAGGTAGGAATTTAGAGTGTAGTGTACAACAAAGTGTAGTGTACAACAATATGGATGAAATACATAATGAGTTTTCTACTCATGGGAATACAATGAACTATTGTATGTTTATAAAAAAATACAAATATTAGTAGATTTTTCGGTTAGTAGCAAATTAGCTACACCATGAATTTAACATTAAGTCTTCTAATATAAGGGTTAACACATAAAAATGAAACTTATAGAACGTACACCTGTATGAGGAAAATTAAAGCATTTTCTTATTTCGAGGGACAGTTGGCATACTACCTTCTGTCTCGCTCCAGTGACTTTATCCAGCTCGGACCTATAATTCATTCATATTTACTCGTATATCATTCAAGAATGGTGAAATTGTTTTTTTTTAATAATTATTTTTTAATGTAACTATAATAATAAACATATATAAAAAAACGTATAATATAAAAGTCTAACTTTCACGTAAGTTTTTTTTGTACATTAAAATTTCTACGTTCGTGACAAAATTTTCAATAATGTTCTCGCCGGGAATTCTTAATTTTTTAATATAATGAAAGTTCTCCAACAAAAAACGTTTTTATGTGTTTTTTCGGGCCTCGAATGAAAATATTCATTGAAAAAATTTATGTTTTTGTTATTTTTTAGCCACCTAGCCTTATATTTATAGAAAAAGTCCTTTTCAAATCACAGCGAAGATCACTCAATATGAAGAGAAATATATATAGAACACTCTGATCAATAACCCAATTTATCCAGTGTATAAGCAATCGATAAACTTTCATACACCCCTCATCGCTTTGTGTGTATATTTATCGCATCAGTAGTTTGATAAAAGGCTCTCGTTTTGAAAACATCCCCCAGCGTGAATGCCGTTTCGCTATTCGGACCAAGAGGTAGTTTGCCCTCGCCCGGAAAGTCAGCTATTTTAAGACCATCCTTCAGCAGATATAGTCGAGTGGAGTACTAAATGGATCAAGTTGATTTGTATATTTTTATTTAAAATATAATATGTTATATTGTTAATTGAAGAAAATAGCAGCCTGTTAGTTGTTCAATTATATAACATTTTATGCTTTAGTGACATATTTGATAATGTCCAAGCAATTACAATTATGTCACTTCCATAAAATTTTATGAAACTTTTATAATATGTCTATTTACATCACTATAAAATATCTACCTTAGAGATTTATTTAAATATTAAAAAATATCAAACGTTAGAAACATTTTTTTTTTCAATATCAAAAGATAAAAATAGTGAAGTATAAAAGTAGTGAAAAGTGTTAATGTCGAGATCAGTTTGAATACTATTTTTTTTATAAATGTTAACGTTAACGGAATTAACAAATAATTGATCTGGAATCCCGAATCTGTGAGCACCAAATTGAAAGAGGTTTGTTTAGCTCTGGAGCATGTAGGCCTTCTTCGAGATTAGTTTTCTTTGGGCAATGGTTATTTGTACGATTTCCGAGACTGATTTTGTTTTTGATGTTTCACTCGTCTTTCAAAAAACCTTTTAATCGTCTCTCCAATAAATCCCGTGCCTCACTAGGACCTATTTATACGAATGGGGTTTGTTTTAGTATCAATCTGAATTTTGATTCCTCTGCGCAGAACCCAGGGTATGAAAAAAGTTTCTTCTTAATTAAAATTCATGAATTTTCAACAGTTTCAGGCTTGGCGAACGTTGCCAGCAATCAAAATGTTAAAACTTTCCTGTATAATTTAGAATGTAATTTTTCTTGTTATAAAGCAGGGTATTCCAGAAAACAGAAGTAACTATTCTGTTGCTTAGTATACATATATCCACTTGGTTAGTATAAACTTGTAGTTAATTTGGTTTACGTGTTTCATTTTCTTTTTTCTTTTAATCAAAAGAGTAGAGATGTGTGGCTTGTTTAACTTTTTTTTTGATAATTAAATAAATCATGCAGGTCCACATTTCAAATGCCTCCAGGCTTTTGCGCTCTCTGTCGCCTAGGCACCAAATCTCGCAGCCGTATAGTAAAACTCTCCACCCCAATGTTTTAATTTGTTGTTTTCGGAGGTTTAGGTCTATGTTATTGGACTCGAATATTTGAGCTTTCTTGTTAAAAGCAAGTTTAGCCTGGTGGATACGACTATCAACTTCTTTTTTGATCGACCATCCCATTTAATACTGCTCCCCAGGCATTTTAAATAGTATAAATAAAAACATAATATTAGAACTTCTATAAACACTTCCAGAAAACGTCTGTTTTCAAGAGAAGAGCTTCTGTGTCCGAAATATGTTTGTATTTTTATTTAATTTTTTTAATAAAGTAAGCGTTGTTTACAAAATTATAAACATTGTTCAATGAATCCTAAACACAAATTTATGGCGAATATAGAAGAAATATATTATCTCTTTATATGAAATCAGCAGAAGCACTTAAAATCAAATATTTTTAGCCTATAATTTAAAGAACAATTCCTTTTCTTCTAGAAAATGCCTGTTTTCAAGAAGTGTTTTAATAATTTATGTGAATGCTATGTTTCGCCACTCTTAAACATTATCAAATGTAGATATTTGATAATGCTAAAGACAGATGAAACATGTTATTCATAATAACATTTCTATAAAACAGACGTTTTCATTCGTATTATTCTTTTAATATGGAGTTATACATTTTGTAAAATAAATCCAACAAATTCTCTTTGATATGGCAGATCTATTTACGCGGTTTTGAGTTTTACACCTTTGTTCGAGCAACAGTGAATAACAATAAAATGATAATGCATCCTATAAAAGAGTCTATCAAATTATTGATTCAAACCAAACGATTTGTTAAGCCTCCCAATTATACGTCTATCCCGCCAACCGTCACCGAGCTGATAAAATGAAATGGAGCAGTTGCGAATAAACACGGCAGGAAGTGGGGATGATAATAAAGTAGCGGGACTATCCTGAGAGGAAGGCAAACTCACCGTTCGACTATTAACGATCGAATAAAACGTTTACGGTGATATCATTGCAGACAATTTAATCAACGCTCAATAAATTCACGTTTGAGTATCGCTCAGGTACTTACTCTAGGCACCAGTGTGAGCAATTATGATCGTATGCTGTTGATTTGGCACGATGACGTCATAATAATAACGCATATACGAAATTCAAAATTGAAATACGAATTAGACGTAATCTAAAAAAAAAATATATATTATATATTCACACTATTTTACAATATTTTACACAAAAATCTTTGTGATAGTAGTCATCCTTCTTCGGTGTACAAAATTGATTAATAAAATGAATTCTTCATATAAAGCACTCACTTTGTGGATAGACATTTTAAATCTATATAAATAAAAGGCAGTTTTGGTTGTGTGTGTGGACTATTTCTGAGGTTATTCCTGAGCTGATCCTTTTGAAATTTGGAGAATGGACTAATTGGAATTCAGCGGTCGTCATAGGCATATTTTTGTTATTAATCGAGCTCTAATTAACTTTATAAATTAATCAATTAATTGAAAATTTTCGTAGTGCAAACGAATATAGACCTTAATGTTCGTATCACCTGAGTATCAATCTTTTGAGTCTATATTCGTTTGACACGGTCTGGAGAGAATTCAGTCTCCATGTAATTTTGTGTAGTGGCAACAATGTGTTTTTCTTTCTGACAGTCCAATATATTGCGTTTTACTTTGGGATGTATAATACTTAATACGTTTTACTTATTACGTACTAAAATAATTGGTTGTTTAATTGGTACAGTCTATTTTATTGGCCATATTTTAATGTACATTAATGTAGACAGGTAATTATACTTCTTAATTTTGGCGAGTATAATTTTAACGCGTCATTTTGAGGTTATGAACGAAATTTTATTTTTTCGTGTGGCTGAAACTTATTCGTTTCTCTTACGTTCGACGGTGATTACTTAATGATATTCGTTTTCTAGAATTCTAGCCGTTCGATTGGTCACGTGGTCTCTGAACTGTCAAACTCTTTGTACGTCGTAATATTTTGTAGGTATGAAGTTTCGGTACTTTTAGGTTATGAAGTTTCTGGGATTAAAAGTAACGTCGAGGCTCTCTAAAAGAATGTGAAGAAACTTGCTTCCGTAAGTATAATATAATATTTATATTTCTAATTCATAAATATATTTTCAGTTTATTCTATTTTGCCGTTTTCTTTATACGCATACTTTCGTCAGGGAAATTGTTACATTACCACAGCAACGGTAAGAAAGTTCTAATGATATACAATATGAATTACAATATGAATGAATGACACAATTCTTATGACTTTTTCCGTTTATTTCTAGGAAAATAAAGTAACAGATCAGAGATGGGACGAAAATTACCAATGCAGCGTGCAAAATAACTTCGTTAAAATGGAATTAGATCAGTCAAACAACGGATGATCAGTGAATTACATGTACCCTGGAGTGGCGAATGAGAACCGGCTCATTTTCACATTACACATAAGCTATTTTTAGTAGTTTTCATTCATATATGAAAATTACATTATTAATTTCAGGTAAGGTTTTTAAATTTACAGTTTATAGACAATTGATTTATTCGTTTTACTAACGTGTCATTTTAGGTTATGACGTTTCGTAGTGTAATAATTAGTTATTTAATTGGTATAATCTATTTTAATAATGTTATTTTAATGTAAAACTATTCTGGCAGGGCGAAAATCTATATCTTTGGGATAAGATATTAAGTTTTGATAAAATAATTCACTAGAGGAGCCTGGTGTGAGAGACCACTGGTCTAATGGGGATATTTTTGTATTGGGATTGAAATTATTTTGTTAATGAGCCATATTGGTGCATCTGCATGTTGCAATTCTACTTTCTTTTCCATTCCACTCCATTAAATTCTACATTATGCTGAGATTTAAAATATTCAAAGATAATTAAATTGTTTTCAGGTTATTTCATTTGCTTAAGGATGGGGAAGACAACGCAGAAGATAATGGATTGCGCATGTGCAGAGGATGGGGAAAACAACGCAGAAGATACTGGAATGTGCATGTCCAGAGGATGATATCACAAGACATGTTGTTATCTTTATGAACTAATTTGGAATGGTATGTACAGGTTTACATTGGATTAATTGGTTTAATTTGTTACATAATAATATAGACAATTTATGTACCACTGGTCTGATAGGGGGTGTTTGTTTTATGAAGTTTGGATAGGCCATATAACCTAGGGATCTACGAGATCTATAAATTAGGGAGATTATTTGAAGAATGGACCTTCTTGATGTGTAATGCTGACCATTCACGATCGTTGGACTTAGCGCTATTTGAATGCTTTTGTAAAAAGGTTGTTATTTCTTTAGCACAATCGTAACTCCATTTATTAGCATAGTTTTTGGTAGTTATTTTTGCCGTTCAGGTAATGTATCTAAAATCTCCAGCATGTAATAGGTGAGCTATTCACGAAAACGGCGCTATACAAATTAAACAAACAAACAAACCATCATGCCGTTTCACTGCAGGGGTAGGCAGAGAGAATTGACCGCCACACAACTCTATCCTGGCAAACCTCTCTAGCTTCCTCCACATTTATGTTTCACGCGTCTCCAAAATTAAATATACTGCTTAGTGAACACTTGGAATTCATTAATTGTATGGAAATTGAAAATTTGCCATATGCGCCTCTTCGATGTCCGCCTTATGCCAATTCCAATATTTTTTATTTTATTTCTAGGAAACAATATGAATTAATCAGAGATCGGAATGGAATCGGTCATATAGCAGGGACAACGGATGATAACATGCACCCTGGAGTAGCGGGCGAGCAACGGCTATACAACTGGCAGAATTTTGAATGGTATTGCGCTATTTTATTAATGTTATTTAATTATTATGATTTTAATTAGTTATTTAAAATACAATTAATATGACATTTGATGAATTCAAACATAAAGGTGTTCTTTATACGCGTACTTTGGTCAGGGAAATATTAAAATTACCACAGCAACGATAAGAAAGTTCTAATGATATACAATATCAATTTATTCGTTTTACTTACGTGTCATTTTAGGTTATGACGTTTCGTTGTGTAATAATTAGTTAATTGGTATAATCTATTTTAATAATGTTATTTTAATGTAAAATTGTTCTGGCAGGGCGAAAATCTATATCTTTGGGATTAGATATTAAGTTTTGATAAAATAATTGCCTGGTTGTGAGAGACCACTGGTCTAATGGGGATATTTTTGTATTGGGATTGAAATTATTTTGTTAATGAGCCATATTGGTGCATCTGCATGTTGCAATTCTTCTTTATTTTCCATTCCACTGAGTAATTCCAGCAGCACACATACCCAAATACACTATGAGTTACTTCAGCTGTTTTAGTTTTTCTCTGAAAACAAATGCTGTGATAGGTAAACATATCCTTATATGCAGCATTAGCTGCCTCAGTTGGAAGAGTCCAGTAATATTCCATTTTTGGCCATTAAATTCTACATTATGCTGAGATTTAAAATATTCAAAGATAATTAAATTGATTTCAGGTTATTTCATTTGCTTGAGGATGGGGAAGACAACGCAGAAGATAATGGATTGCGCATGTGCAGAGGATGGGGAAAACAACGCAGAAGATACTGGAGTTCGCATGTCCAGAGGATGGATCCCACACCTCGATATATGCGTAAGAATATAGACAATTTATGTTTACTACTCCATGATACATTCTCATCTGTCTTACCTTTCCTGTATTTGGGGCTTTATTACAAAGAAGAAAGCTACTGAGATTCAGGTGATCCAAAATCGGGCTGTTAGAAATATTTTCCGTCTACCGTGGTACACTCATGTAAGGGCCCTATATTCTCAGACGAAAATAATTCCATTTCAAATCCATCCAAAATTAGAGATCACTAAAACTATACTACAAATAATAAAGTCATCAACGCACTCTAATACTCGACCAATATTCAATACGGACGTACACCAACATGATACGCGCTCACAGAATAAGAAGCATTGGGTTCAACTAGATTCGGTGTAAAATCCTTACAATTTATAGCCTCTACAGAATTTAATAAACTCCCTAATGATTTAATAATGATGTCGAACCAAAAACTTCAATCTGATCAACTTAAAAGTAATTTTTACATTACATTTTTACATTTTTACATTTTTACATTACACATAAGCTACTTTTAGTAGTTTTCATTCATATATGAAAATTCCATTATTAATTTCAGGTAAGGTTTTTAAATTTACAGTTTATAGACAATAATTAAGCACATTCCCAAACGTGCCACCTACATATCTGAATTTTGTGTTGCTCGGGCTTTCACAGTAGCAGGTTATCACGCCGTTTCCCCACAGGGGTAGGCAGAGAGAATGGACCATAACACTACTCTATCCTGGCAAACCTCTCTAGCTTCCTCCACATTCATACAACGAGTCATACACGCATGTCGATTCCTCCGACTTCTAACATGACCAACCTTTAAAATCTGATTAGTTTAATTAATTTGACAAATTAATCAAATTAATCAGATTAAAAGGTTTTATTTGTTTTATCGTTTTTGTAAAGAATTTTGACAGGTGTAGAAATAAATTTTTCATTTGTTCCAATAACAATTTGAATAATTTCTTCAATATTATTTTTAAGTTCTTGCTGGTTAAGTGCCTTATTACAGATAATTTAAAAAATGGTGGATACGTGTAACATAAATTAAATAAACACAAAAGTCCGGATTGTCCAAGTCAACATGTGCAACATCGAAAAAAACATTATGTGTTATTACATTATGTGCTAAATTAAAAAACAGTGGATACGTGGAACATATTATAAATTAAATAGACAATATGTGCACCGTCTAAAAAGAACATTTTGTGTAAAATTATTTTTATTTTGTTATTTTATTTTATATCATTGTATTTTATATTATTTGTTTTAGATTTATTTTGTGGGTGTTGGACGATCGAAGTGTGCGCGGGAGATGCCTATTGGTGGCGATGAGGTTCGCAACCCATCACACCGCGCCTCCCGCGGGGCGAAAAGAGAAGGATGGAGTGCCGCATCAGTAAAAGTGTGACAGTCCATTCTCTCTGCTTACACTTTCGGGGAGACGGCGTGATGGTTAGTTAGTTAGTTAGTTGATTTGACAAATTAGCCTAATTATTATTATGCATATAGCATGAACTGCCTTTTATATGAAGAATATCTTCAGCAAACAAGTGAAAAACAGTTGTAATTCATTCATTGTATGGAAATTTTAATTTTGCCTCTTCGGTGTCCGCCTTATGGCAATTCAATTTTTTTTTTTTTTAATTCCAGGGCCCAAAATTGATGAATCAAAGATCGGACCAAAGTTGCCGATGCAGCGTGTAAAATAACTAATGTTTAAATGGAATGGGATCGGTCATAAAGCAAGGACAACGGGTGATAAGATCTTCTGGCCTGGAGTGGCGAAAGAGAAGCTACACAAATTCTGGCAGATCACAAGCAAGATGGTCTGATGACATTAAACGAGTGGCAGGAGGTCAATGGCGCAGAGCGGCGAGGGATACAGTTGTGGAAGTCGGGAAGGGAGGCTTTTGTAGTATTATCATCTATATTACTATTCCACGCCAGCGGACTCGCAGTGCCGAAATCACGATCGTAGAAACTTACTTTATTGGCTCTGATGTGAATTTCATGGACAACAAAATCAAGAGTTTTGTTTCTTTAATATAATGAATGTTTTCTGCAAATGTGATATAATATTGTTTATTTGATTATTAAATTTCATATAAAATATTCAAAAAATAGTTTTTCAATTACATTAGTAATATGTATTCAAGTTTATAATTCACAGCGAGTTTGCTTGGATTGAAACTTTGTTTTAAAGATATAGACACACATTTTTGCATCCATACACATGGCATTTAATCCAATAAATAAACAAATTGTTATTGAACTTTAATTGTATTTGTTTAATATATATTGGGTTTATTTATGTACTCGAATTTAGCAATAGCGAAGCGTTGCCGGGTCAGCTAGTAATTATATAAATAAAACAACTTTGTATTTAACCACGGTAGGGTTATTATATTGATGCCAACTAGTTTCGCTTGGACCCAAGCTTCATCAGGGCAGTATAATAACTTAAGTTGTTATACTGCCCTGATGAAGCTTGGTTCCAAGTGAAACTAGTTGGCATCAATATAATAACCCTACCGTGGTTAAATACAAAGTTGTTTTATTTATATAATTAATAAAACGATACTAAGTCGTTCTTACAACTAATTTCGTTATTATAATTTTGTAAAACTTCGTTATAAAAAAAATGTATAATGAAAACACGATTGCTTTATCGGTTTTACAGTTTCAATTCTTCTGTACGGGCGTATGCAGTTGAATTCTTCCTAAACGGCTGTACCGATTTTGATGGAAATATTTGTGTGTGTTTGATGGTTTCGATTCACAATTGACCCGGTAGGTGACCGTTAAATCGTCCTGGGAAGTTCATACATAATTGACGTTCTGAGAATAATCAATAGTTATCTTTGTTTACCATGGATGGCGCTGATGTCGAATTCTGCGGTGTTTTTATTATTTACCTTGCTAGCTAATAGCAGGCAAGTCAACGTTTAGGTAGTACAACGTCTGTCGTATCAGCTAGCTTATTGTATAAGAATACATAAATACTAGTTACAAATTTGTTTCGCTTTGCGAGGGCATTCTCAAATGTTTTCAGTCGTATTAAACCAGTTTCTTTAGACGGATTTGTTTTAATAAGCACCAAAATACATTATTATGTACTTATTGAAAAGTTAATTTACAAGAAAACTAATTAAACGAGCTTTTATAAAAAAAAAAAAAAACTATTTGAGAATGACCTAAAATAATATTGTTAATCGATTACAATTTTCGGTAAGAAAAAACTTTGTTTTGTTCAAGTGCCAATGTATTCTTTTGTAAAATTAAGTACACAATTTTTATAGGTAATGATTATCAGATGGTGTGATATATTATAACATTAGTAATCTTTGCGGGATCTGAATTAATTACACTAGAAGCATCGCTAACTAGTCGTATGATTTGAATGCTTTGCAGTCGTCTCCGTAACTTGCATCAAACGAATGGTTGACGAACTATGTATGTATATAAATTGTCTTTTAGACTATCTTACACACACATGCCAAAGTATCATTGAAATTCGGATGAAATATTTTGCACAGTATTTGCATAATGGAAATTTCCGCCAAGGGGAAATAATTACTTCACTTCCGCCATTTTGTGTCAATTTTGGGAGGTTGATTCGATTTCCCTTTAATTTTCCACTCATGCGACCAGAGTCTACCATAAAAATGTTACACAAGCACAAATAAACAATAATTCATTTTTTATGATGAACATCAAATAAATAATTCAATTTTAGAAATTTTTAAAGGTGTTTGATAATGAAAAACTTCTAATAAAGTAACATATTTATTAATTATGTAAAATATTTTTTTTTGGTTATGACATGATTTGCTTTGTGATTTATTGTGACAGTGTCATTATCAAATGCGATATAAGAGTACGGACATTTTAATTTAAACGTAATATACAGATGGAAACGTCTGTTTTCTATAAGTTTTATAATGTTTTAGGTGAATGCCATATTTTGCTTGTCTAAGGCATTATTAAATGTCATTTGAACAGGGGAAACATGTCATTACATAAAATATCAATAATAAAATGATAGAAAACGGACGATTGCATTCAAATTAATTAATTAATATGGAGTTTTACAGCATTGTCCAAGAGACAATAAATTAACCATAATACGCTCTATGACTATGATGAATATGATGAATCATGTTCTGTTTTAAATAACAAATTGATGTATATATAAATATAAAAGAATGTTTGTGTGTTGGTTCCCTATATGTTCGCGCATCGTTCATCCAATTGAAGTTAAACTTTTTAAAGTTTTTGTTGGCAGTATTGGCGATTCAACTGACATACTTTCAAGTGTTGAAATATAATTAATAGGGGCATTGCAACTCATGTCGGGTTTTAGCTAGTTATACAAAATTGGAAATATATATTTTTGTAATAATTTATCTAGAATTGTGATGTAAATGTAATATACTTAATGGATCCAATTTACTCTTTTAGACGTGGATCAAACACTCATTTATTCTCTTTCCGACGTAAATTATCTAAAAACAATCACTTTTTTGGAAACATCAAAGGATTCTGCACTGAAACGAGAAAATGATACTTGTATGGTTCAAGTAATATAAAAGATCAAAAATGTACCTTTTTTACAAAAATGTATGAGTATGTCGACGGTAGAACACATATGATATTAACGTAAATGAAAGCGTCTGTTTTCTAGAAATTTTATTATATTTGATTGGAATAGCATATTTTGCTTGCTATGGCATCACGAAACGATACTAAATAATGATTTCGATGTTGTCCTCGTAATAAATGATAAGGTTTTTGACAAAATATAATAAATAAAAATATTTAAAGCTGACGTTTTTATTTGTTTTAATAACTTAATTTGGTATTTGAATTAACCACCCTTTGGTGAAAATCCAAGATTTCGTATACAAGTATAAGTATACATTCACAAAAATATTTGTAATCATTCTGGTAAATTCTTTAGCATATAGAATGGAATAATACTCCTGGCGGCTTCTAACAATACGTTAATAGGCGACAGCCTTTGCATTGTGTCAATAAGGTAGTTTGCTAAATGCTGAAAATCATTCTCCATAGATGGCGTTAGTAGATGGATTATATAGGTTAATCTTAAAAAATTCACAAGTGTAATCAAATCTACATAGATGGCCAATTAAAACTGACACGTGAAGATAGATATGGATTTAAAGTATATATACAGCTTCCAAAATTTGTCATGCATGATCATAATAACAAAGGTGGAATGGGGAATGTTGTAATTACATAAAGCGTCCGCTTAACCCAACCAATGACAGGTCATAAGTCCTGTAAACACCTTGATCATCCATATTCAGTTTCCAGTTTGCGTCTTCGTCTCTATTGAGATACAATTAAACTTAATTTGGAGTTTTAAAATTGGATATTCTTATACTTCTAGCTATTTTACACAAATGGTACATTAAAAATGTGTTACGGTATTACGGTTGTCAGTAAAAAAAACATGATATTTTAAATATTATAATTATTATCAAAGATAAGGAAGGTAAATTTTTTGGTAATCAACATATTAGCTATTCAGCCGAAAAATACGATAATACATTTAATAATGAATGTGCCAATGAAAGTGTACTTTGCCATATCGATTGAGAATACCGGTTTTAATTCACCAGGCTGATAAAGAAAATGGATAAAACATAGAATATGGCTTTATAAAAGCACGTTTATCATCGTATTGAAATAAGTGCTTTATAAATTGACTTTATTACCGCGGGTAAATATAAAATATTTTTGAATATAACTTTCCGTTTGAGATGAAATGAACATTAAAGGTACGATACAAGAAATTAATCTCTGTCTTTTGATTTAGATATATAAAGATAGTATTTCTTTTTTACATATTTCATTCAAATCTTTTTTTTTGTTATAATAAAAAGGTATCTGTAGGTATTTTTTTATTTGTTACTGGCAACACAGGATGATAGTAAAATAAATGCGGTAGAAATGAGATCTCTAAGACGAATATGAGGTAAATCTGTATATGATAGAGTGTCAAATGCAAATATAAGAAGTGAATGCAGTGCGTATGAAAGTGCTATGAACAAAATAATGAAAGGGTCGTCAAGATGGTTTAAACAAATATATAATAAATAATGAGTGAAGACAAAATGGTGAAGAAGGTATTTGTAATACGGATCCAAAAATAGAGGAAGGCCGAGGAAAACGTGGCACGATCAATTCAATCAAATATTAAATGTCGGTCACGCGAGAAGTCAAAGAAATCGGCGTGCGTGCATGACAAGATGTATGAATATAGAGGAAACGAGAGAGGTATGTCGGGACAGAACAGTGTGGTGGTCCATTCTATCTGCCTATCCCTCCGGAGAGACATTGTGATTATTATTTGGATAGATTCCAGTTGATGGTGTGATTGTCTCGTTGTCATCGTCGTTGTGTAGAATTCACTTGACAATATAGTGGCGATAGATTGGCTACCAAACACATGTCATAAGAATCAGTAAAATAGCTGAAATAAATTGTACACAGTAATTGGACTTTAACGACTTGTTGTATACCGAAAAAGTGAAATGATTTAATACGTTAATTTTGAAATATTTAACCTCTATAAACCAAAATTCAGGATCACCCAGAACATCGTCCGGATCGTCGTGACAACATGTGCACCATCTAAAATAATATTATGTGTTATTGTCTATTATTTTATTTTATATCATTGTATTTTATATCATTTATATAAGATTTATTTTGTGGACGTTGGACGATCAAAGTTTGCGCGGGAGATGCCTATTGTTGGCGATGAGGCTCGCAACCTATCACACCGCGTCTTCCGCGGGGGCGAAAAGAGAATGATGGAGTGCCGCATCGGTTAAAGTGTGGCAGTCCATTTTTTCTTCGTTCCCCTTCGGGGAGATGGCGTGTTGGTTAGTTATTTAGTTAGTTAAAACAAAAAACATGTTTATATAATAGAATTTCGCGTCCCTGTGTAAGAGATTTGCATTAATTTATCGCCGGAAAACATGATTAGAAAAATATTATTTGGGTTGGTTAACATACACCGTGATACAAATGAATAATTCCCTGTCTTAACAATGTACTGTAGGCTGTGGTTATTGCTGTTACGTCGCTTATAGCAATTAATATTTGTAATTACCTCTCTGGGACACTTGCTTACGTAACAGGTACACATATAATACATAAACAAAATCCATTATGCATGATGGATGCGAGTACCTGCTTTATTTATGTTGGTTCCGGAAATCTGCTGTTAATTTATTGGTAGGTACAACATCTTGTGTAATCAGCTTACTATAATACATGTCTTTGAATTGTTAACGAATACTGATTCATAATTTAAAAAAATAATATTAATTGTTATACCTTTGTGTTCAATTATATTTTTTTTTTAATGAAATCACTCAAGTCTTAATGTATTAAATCTTATTTGTACTGTTTTATAAACTAACTAACTAACTAACCATAGGGGGTAGGGAAGGGGTAGGCAGAAAGAATGGACTGCCATACTTTTCTTTCCTGACATATTTCTCTCGCTTCCTCAACATTCATATATCGTGTCATGCTCACGCGTCGATTTCTCTGAGTCCTCACATGGCCGACATTCAATATTTGATTTATTTGATCGTGCCACGTTTTCCTCGATCTTCCTCTATTTCTGGTTCCATTTAGATCGTTAACATATATTTTTTTTACCATTCTTTCTTCATTCATTCTTTCCATATGTCCAAACCATCTTAATAATCCTTTCATTAATTTGTTCATGACACTATCATTCGCACCGCATTCACTTCTTATATTTTCATTCGACACTCTATCATACACAGAGTATTCACACATTCGCCTAAGATATCTTATTTTATTTCTACTGCATTTATTCTACTTTCATCCTTCCTTTGCCAGTTCCATGCTTCGCTTCCATACATACTGTTTTATATTATCAATTAATCTAGAGTAATTATATAATTACTAAAGTTTGCTGGACTTGGATGCATGAAAGTGGTGTATTTTGGGTGAGACCTTCGGCCAGCAGTAGACGACAGACGACCGATAAGAAAAATAATTATATAGCTTAACATTACCAGTGTGGAATCAATGATATACAAAACGATTCTTCTTTTTGTCCTGTCACACCTCCGTGGTGCATAGGGCCTCAAGGAACCTTCTCAACCCGACTCTTTCGTATGCTTGATGCCTCACATCATCCCAAGTGAGGCCTGCTGCCTAAACAGGGCTGCAGGGCTCTTCTCCAGATGGCTCTAGGTCTGCCTTGCTTCCTTTGTCCCCTTTAAGGGACCAGTCTAGAACGCCCTGAGCAATGCAGACTGGGTTCTGTCTCAGAGTGTGACCGATCCACTGCCATTTGCGTCTAGCGACTTGTTCTCTAATTCGCTTTTCGCCTGCCATGGTCCAGATAACGGCATTTGACACTGTTTGAGGCCAATAGATCCTGAATATTTATCCTGAACAGCTAGAGTTTTCCAATAACTGACATCCGTACAGCAGTACGCTTTTAACGCTACTGCTGAATATTTGGAGCTTGAGCTATCACGAAATGATACTGGAACGCCATACAGGGCGAAGCATAGCGAAAGCTCCCCTTGCCTTGTTGAGTCTGCTGGCTACATCTTCCATAAAAAATATTAGATAGAAATATTATTAACACATTTATTTAACCCTTGGAGTGATGTTATTGTGCGGACGGCGGGAAGGGCCTGGAGAACACTAGAGAGGCTTACGTCCAGCAGAGGATAAGAGACAGGCTGACGAAGAAACCCTTTAGCTCTAGTTTTTAGGGAATATAAAGGCATATTTCAGGGTTTAGCGAATATTTCACGGTTCTCAGGGTGAGAGCTATTGCTGGCATATTTTTCCCATATCATATGTAGTTACCCTTTTTAACTTGCTCCTGTTGTGGCAAGGAAAACTGGACATGGTGGCTGCTGCGCACACTGATATGAGACAGTGCAGCCTATATTGGTTGAATGTGTTTTATACTAAAATGGTGCACGTCAGTTGTTTAGCCCACGGGGTGCACAAGATTGCTGAAAAAGTATGAAAATTCTCAAGGAAAAGGTAAAGGAGGTGATCTTTACTTTTGATAACGAAAACAACCATGCCATTGACAAAGCTAAGGCGGCGCTTAACAATCAAAAAACCTTCACTGAGTTAAATTTCAAAACGGATTATTTTCACAATGGTACAGCCATGATTGCGAAGCTGTAGGCGCGGGCCATCGTTTTGACTTCGGTTATGGAAATTATTCTGCAACTGAAAAACCAATCATTGACGTGACCAAGAGAAAGGGGGTCGTTGCCAGGAAACGCTTTACGCTGTAAAGGGATTACATCCTGGCGGGAAAGTAATAAAAAATATTCATTCATTCTGCTGGAAGAACATTATTATTATTATTATTAATATTTTATTGAATGGCTCTTTACATCATTACAGCGCGAGGAAAATCGATGTAAAGGGTATAGCTATCATATGGATTCTCGTAACATGTGAGAGGTAACTATTCTATCGCCATTTTATTTTTCCAGACCAAAGACAGTGTGACAATCACACTGCCATCACCGGGAATCGAACCCGGGACCTTCGGTGTGGCAATCAAAGCACCACGAACATGTGAATTGCGCCATATCTGATTGCACAATCTTCAAGTTTTTACCGATTATCTCGGCAGACGTCAAGAGTTCGACCTCCCCTCTAAACAAAACTCTTGTTCATATCCGAAAATATATAAAAATATGTACGATATAAAAAATAGTTTCAAATATAAAATCTGTTTTTCTTTCTGGTTAACAGTAAATATAAGGTGAAAGAATATATTTTGGCACATATAAAAAAATATATAAAACTTTTTTAGCGAATATAAATCCGAGCTCTAGTTATTATAATTTATGCCAACTAGTTTCGTTTGGGCCCAAATTTCATTAGGGCAATATAATTACTCCCTGGCGAAGCTTTGGTCCAAGCGAAACTAGTTGGCATTAATTATAATAACCATACTGCGGTTAAATACAAAGTGTAATATTATTTTATATCGATTAATTTCAAATGTCTCATTACAAATTTGAGTGCTTCATATAATATTTTAATTTGGTGTCGATCCAAAAAAATAATGACAAAATTTAATAATGTATACATGTAATATAAAAAATAAGATTTTAAGTAAACTATGAATTAAAAATAAATAAAATTAATGAAATATCTCTAGTAAGTGCCGCATTTAAAAAAAGATATATAAATTTATATATTGGCTCAATTCCAGTAGGTCGTTCAGTGTGTTATGAAAGTGTAATAAACAAACAAAAAAGCAATATGGAAGACATAATGTAGGGGCAACATATTGAATATCCCTTTTCATACCTGGATGGGCCCGAGTTCTGTAGGGATATTTATTTATAGACTTACGTTTATGGACGAAGAGGTACTTAAACGAGTGGAACATCACATACCGAACTAAAAATATATGCACATATTTGCTTTTACATTATACATATAAGTTTTATTTTGTCATTAACAGAGTAAAAATGTTTTTTTTTTTTTAATTGTATCTCAATAGAGACGAAGACGTAAACTGGAAACTGAACATGGATGATCAAGGTGTTTACAGGACTTATGACCTGTCATTGGTTGGGTTAAGCGCACGCTTTATGTAATTACAACATTCCCCATTCCACCTTTGTTATTTGTGATCATGCATGACAAATTTTTGGAAGATGTATATATACTTCAAAATCCATATTTATCTTCACGTGGCAGTTTCAGTCAGCCATCTATGTAGATTTGGTTGCACTAGTGAATTTTTTCAAGAATTAACCTATACAACCGACCCACTAACGCCATCTATGGAGAATGATTTTCGGCATTTAGCAAACTACCTTATTAACACAATGTGTAGGCTGTTGACCAACATATTGTTAGAAGCCGCTAGGAGTATTATTCCATTCTATATGCCAAAGAATTTTGACCAGAATATTTGAAGACCAAATATTTGTGAATGTATAATGTAAAAATGATTTGAAATTCAAAATACTCATTGCAAATAATTATCTCACCCTTTGTTACCAAATATTTGTGAATGTATAACGTAAAAATGATTTGAAATTCAAAATACTCATTGCAAATAATTATCTCACCCTAAGAGAACTAGGACCAATATATAAATGGCATTGCATAATAGTTTTATATTTGTGTTCAAATCCTTATCAGATGAATTTGTTATATAACTGTTCATTAGGACGCATGTTTTTATGATTAAAATATACACGTATCACATTGTGTCAGAGAGTGTGGAGTTAATATGATCTGTACTGTAATGGAAAGCATAAATATCTTTTTAAAGTGTTTTTATTTATTATCTATGTTTTTAATTAGATATCTTGTTAAATATGGTGACAGGATAGAAGATAATCAAAGGTTACACAAGGTTACAGAATATGACAGAAGGTTGCAGAGGGTATTAAACGAAGGAAAACAGTTGTCCAAACACTAAGGGAAAATGACGATTTTACATTAACTTATGGAAAATCTGTGTTTCATAGAGTGTAAAATGAACATATAAGAAGTGAATGCGGTGCGAATGAAAGTATTATGAACAAAATAATAAAATGATCATTAAGATGGTTTGGACATATGAAGAAATAACGGTAAAACATTATAAGTTAACGATGTAATAGAAATAGAGGAAGATCGAGGAAAACGTGCCACGATCAAATAAATCAAATATTTAATGTCGGTCAGGTGAGGAGTCGGAGAGATCGATGTGCGTGCATTACACGATGGATGAATGTTAAGGAAGCGAGAGAAGTTTGCCAGGAAAGAAAAGTTGCCAATCAATTCTTTCTGCCTATCCCTTCGGAGAGACGGCGTGATGGTTAGTTAGTATTTTGTTTTATTAAACTATAATAATTATTTAACAATGACAGTAATAGCAGCTTGCATCTGAAACCGGTGATATGATAATAAATAATCTAATGCATTAAATTAAAACATATGTTTGCAATATTCAATTTACTTGTTCAATTGAAATGACTTTCATATAAGATGAGAAATGTTTTTACTATTTTTCTTACGGTAATTTTGCATATTTGTTTAAATTAAATACACTGTCAAAAATACTATTTATTTTATTACTGAATGTTGTTTAATTTTTTTTAAGTGAACCAGTAGCTGCTTATAACGAGCACCGTGAGAGCTGGTCGCCTAGCATGGATTCTGATCTAGCTGAAGAGACCAGAGCAATCAAGACCCTGTACGCGTCTAGACCGACTGTAGTAAGACCTGTAGGAAGGCCTAGACAGCGCCTAATGGACAATGTTCTGGCTGACCTGGCTAGGTTGGGCGAATCGGACAGCTGGGGGCAAAAGGCGCAGGATCGAGGAGCTTGGCGAAAAATCATCAAGGAGGCTCAAACTCTTCATGAGTTGTATGTCCATAAGAAGTAAGTAAGTAGTTAATAACCAACAACTTGTAAACGAAAATATATTTAGAGTGTGTAATTTAGAACTACGCATTACTTTTATGAAACATGTGAAAATCAAAATGTGGTGCGTAGGTATCCCATTGCGTACATTTTTATTTTAGTGTACCTATAAACAAACGAGTATCTGCATTTTACGAATCGGTAGCATCGAAAGCGAGGGAGACTTAATATCAAAATAAACTTTGATGCTGAGTGAATAAGAAATAAAAAAAATCAAAGAAGCAAATCCTTAGATGTTAAGATAGTGATTTTGGCGGTTGAGTGATTTAAATTTACATTCATCTCGCGGAGTTAATCTCGGCAAGACCGTGAATATGTGGTGAAGAATATTTCTACATCGTTCAGGGAGCTCGAATATGAAACTAACTTAAAATATTTTGGAATGTGGAGAGATCACGCTAGAGAGAACTCTAGATATTTCGTCCGTGCGAGGAAATCTTTAAGAAAGTTTTGCATTGTGACATCCGTGAAGAGATGAACATTTTATACTAGTGTTATATATTGTAGTATGAAGAAGATCTTATTATAGATGGCGTTTTCATTGCGCTTTATATGATTTTTCGATTTTTTCAATTGGAAGTCAACGGACTTCGAATATTTCAAAAGGTTACTTTGATTTTTATGTTATCAATTGATTCAACAATGTTTTTTTTTTAAATTATATGCAAATAAATGTGGAAATCTACGGGAACCTACCACATTAAAAGCCCAAGTGGCAAACCAATCTCTAGGATTAAAACTTTAAATAAATTCGAATTTAAACGATTTGACATAATATTATTAAATTGTAGAATATGACTAAATGTTCCTTTCATTTTTCGTTCATCAAATTTTAATTTGCACTGCGTTCACTTCTTGTTTTTTCATTTGACACTCAATCATATACAGATTTTCACCACCTTCGTCTAAAATATCTCATTTCTACTCCATTTGTTCTTCTTTCATCCTTCTTTTGACAGTGCCATGCTTCGCTTCTAGACATAAGGTATTCGTAAAAACTAAATTGTTTTATTGTTATTGCACCTAAACTTGAATATTATAACATTAATAATGTTTCCCTAAAATTTTAAGTATTTTAAGACATTTTCATTTTTCTTTATTATTTTTATTCCCCAGTTAACAAAAGGTTATATTTTTCTTTCTTTTACAAAAAAATACTTCACTAGCACAGTAAAATTTACAATTAAAATAAAATTTCCTTAACAAAATGTACGAAAGTTTTCCAAAATTACCTCCACGTAAGTAGTTCCAGTAACAACCCAGCTTGATAGGAAAACTTCGACAGTAAAAAAAATCGACTTGAATTTTATATTCGACTTTCGGACGCGTCGCGTTTTAATTTTACTCGTACTTTCAACTGGGCTGCGGACTCAGTTGAAATTATAATTAAAATTAGCAATTCCACTTCGAACTCAAGTTCAGATTCTGTTATTACTTTAACTAAATCTCGTTTTACGATACGGTACTTGTGAATTTCCAAACAATTTAACTTGTCGGGCTGATTGAGAAATATCGATTGATTTAGTTTTGTTTTAGCAGAAACAAAAGTACTTATTCATTTGTTTATTTTACACAAATTAAATTTTACAAACGAACAACATTAAGCAAATCATTTCGACCTAAACAGTTTTACTATGATAAAACAACAAAAAAATATGAAATTTTATATATCACACTTAAATGATAAAAAAAAAACAATGTATCTCCAAAGGATAGGGATACGTCGATGTCAGTAAGGCAGTACTTATTCCAGAATTCATTATACATGTATATTGTTGAAAATCGGGTGGTGGTCTAGGGGACAGAACGCTTGGTTCCTGATTCAGGGGACATGAGTTCGAGCCCGGACGGTACCCGATTTCTTCTTCATGATAATGAGCTATTTTTTGCTCATATTGAATATTGTAAAATAAATTCTAATATCATTGATTTCAATACATGGGATTAATCTTTAAAAACAAAAAAATTGTCAGACGTGGTGGTCGTAAGAAGGGCGAAATGGGGAATGTTGTTAACATAATGTGATCGCTTAACCCAACCATAAGTCCTATAAACGCCTCGACTACCATATTCTGTTTCCAAAAAAAATGTACATCTTCGTCTGACAAAAGATATCTATTGAGATACAATTAATCCTTAAAAATAATTAACCCGCAATGGGTAAAAATCCAGTATTTGTCTACAAGTATTTGTATACATTCAAAAAAACAAATTAAAACACTTTTGTTATGAAAATAAAATATTTTTTTAATAAGGCTAAGATTAAAAGTAATCAATAAGTTTAAAAAAACAATAATAGTTAAAAAGCCTAATTCAACAATTAGGCTACTTTAATCTGGTATATCATTTTAAAATCCTCCACTATCATACAACGTGTTATGCAAGTACGCCGACGTCTAATATTTTCGACTCTTAATATATCATTGGATTGTTTGTATTGTTATACACAATTTTTTATTTTAAAGGTACAATTTCTCCATCATAATATGTTAACTTTTGAATAAATATACCTGCAGTTAGTATTGCAACACTTTATTTTACTTTTAAATTAAAAACAACGTACATTTAAAAAGGTTTTTTAATAACCAAAACATGTCTGTGATAAGTAAAATGAAGTGTTGTGATACTAGGTAAATGAAGTAATATTTATTCAAATATGAATCCACAACACAAAATGAAGGCGAATACAGAAGAAATGTTTACTTTTTTGTTATAAATTTAAACCGCTTTTACGATCTTAAATTGTTTTGGTAATTATCTTTTTTATGGGCCCACTTTCTATTATTTCTTTAATTATTTATCATACAATCGTTTGAAAAATCCCAATGGGGTGTAATAAAAAAATATTTCCATTTAAATTGAATTTTACACAATTTATTTTTAAGAGAACAAAACAATTTAAATACCTGAAAACTATCTTACTTAATCCGTTACGCCGTTTCTCCGGAAGGGCAAGCAAAATAATGGACCGCCGCACTTCTCTATCCTGACATTCTTCTCTAAGATTGCTGTCCTAGAATATATAGGGTGTTTTTTTAGAGGTTTGGTTTTAAAACTGGCAATATTGTTTCTACAGACTGCCGTTTTGACAGTTGACAATTGATTTGTAGTCAATACGTTTTGCCATTTTAGTTTAAATAGACTGACGTTAGAACAGAGCTTGAAAATTGTGCAAATTTATTTTGCAAATCATGGTTCGGTTCGCCAAACTTATCGTGCACTACGTCCATTTTACAATCGACATAATCGTCCATCCGAGCAAGTTATTCAGGAGAACATGGATTGTTTTTGCACAACGTACACTCTTGTGAATACACTCATTAAATAAAGCTAATATCATAAACATTAAGATTATTAAAATGTGTTATTTTCATTTTGAATATGTATTGTATACCTCTAAAAAAAACACCTTATATTATCGTAATATGTACGCTCGTCGATTTTTCCGACTTCGAATGTTGCCGCCTTTTAATAATTGATTAATTTGGTGATGCCATGTTTTCCTCGGCCGTTCTCTGCTTCTTTTTCCATTCACACTGATAAGTAGCTGTAAATATACATATAATATATAATTATGGTTTGGATTATAACTAAATAAAAATAATATTGATGCCTTAAACATTTATGCTGTTTGTAATGTCTTTTGAGTAAATATTAAAAAATTGTAGTTTATGTAACTCTTAAAAAAATTAATATTCGATTTAAAGGTTAAAATTGATACACTGAAGAAGGAAAGTTTGTAAAAAAGTGTTATGATAAAAAGTTATTTCACTCATTTTTATTTAGTTTCAATATAAAATACACAGTAATGAAGAAATGCAGACTATTGATATTAAATACATTATTGAAAAATGCACGTAACGCTGTCAAAGTGTAAAATTACCTTAAGGCTTTTCCAGTACACGTAATTCTTTGCCCCCATTCTGTCTACCCTGTAACTGTCGGTTTGCACTTTCTCACATAACACAGTTCGACAGGTGAAACTTATTCAACACACGCACGGTGCTGAGAAAATATTATGTCGATAATTTTTCACGAAAGTCGTGAAATATAATATCTCAAAACTAGAACAAATTGAAGTAACGATTTTCGCTTTTCGGGTAATATTATTTCCAATAATCGATTACAATATTGAAAGCGTTTATTTATTTATAGCATAACATACTCGTATAAAGCTTACTTCCAAGCTGCGAATAAGTCGACATTTTTATCTATGTCAAATAGGAATTCTATCGAACGTAGATAATAAGTTGAAATAAAAATAACCTATTTAACTTTATGTTTTTGAGATATCAGGTATATTCGTGTAACTTGGTATATCCTTCCCATAATTTCTCAGGTAACAGCAAATAATATCAACTACTTATTTGATAGTTGTGATCCCCTTGTGACCACGACCAGCTTCTGCTACCTCAGTAGTATGATAGCAGGCTCAGGAGGTACGGAGGAGGATGTAGCCAGCAGACTTGACAAGGCAAGGGGAGCTTTCGCTATGCTTCGCCCTGTATGGCGCTCCGGTATCATTTCGAGAAAGCTCAAGCTCCAAGTATTCAGCAGTAACGTTAAAAGCATACTGCTGTACGGATGTGAGACTTGGAAGTCTACCGCAGACGTTATTGGTAAACTCCAGGTGTTTATAAATAGGTGCCTTCGCTCAATATTCAAAATCTATTGGCCCCAAACAGTGTCAAATGCCGTTCTCTGGACCATGGCAGGCGAAAAGCCAATTAGAGAACAAGTCGCTAGACGCAAATGGCAGTGGATCGGTCACACTCTGAGACGGAACCCAGCCTGCATCGCTCAGGGCGCACTAGACTGGTCCCCTATGGGGGGAAAGAGAAAGCGAGGCAGACCTAAAGCCACCTGGAGAAGAACCCTGCAGGACGAGGTTAAGCCCGCAGGTCTCACTTGGGACGATGTTAAGCATCAGGCATGTGATAGAGTCGGGTGGAGAAGATTCCTTGAGGCCCTGTGCACCACGGAGGTGTGACAGGACAAAAAGAAGAAGAAGAAGATTTGATAGTTAGTTAGAAAATTTCAATCCTGGGATTGGTTTGCAGTAATTTCTTCTATTCTTCTCTTCCATTCTTCCCTGTCTTGTGCGGCTCTTTTGAAATCTGCATATGATAAGCAGCGCAAGTCCACCAACAGGTCCTCCAGGTACTCTCGGCGTGGGCGTCTTCTAGAGTTTGTCCCCTCAGTCATACCCTCCATTATGGCATGTAAGAGACCTTCTTGACTTATTACATGGCCGATCCATCTTGCACGCCTTTCGGACAAGGTCCTGAGCAGGTGCCTTCCTCCTTCGATTCCTTGAAGAACTTCCTAATTCTTATTTGATATCAGACATAATAATGTTTAGTGACGGATTCAAAGTTTTTCTCGCTCTCAAAGTTTTCAAAATTTTTGATTATGATGTTAATGTACATTTTTTAGAAATTTTACTCTATTTTACAATACTCTATAGCAATAATGAAATATGTTGTAATGCGACCGAAAGCAAAACATGTTATTCTTATGGGAATAACATGTTTTTCTTATTACAAATTGTAGGAAACAACGATTTCATAAATTTTCTTCCTCCTCGTATCAATGGCACGAAAGCTTTATATTTCGCAGAGATGCCGCTTAAGGGGGCATATTTATCCTTTTTTACTTGCTATTTTGGTGGAAGGTTTGGCCGATTTTGGTTATTTTCAGGGGCGCCAGGTGTTATAGAGAAAATAACATAACACGTGATTCTACGTCAGCTTGTCTCCATCCACTGCGGGCCTAGTGGCGGGCCTAGCCTGTAAGCCTCTCCATCCCCAAGCCACCTCTCTCGGTCTCTCGCCAGTGTTCTCCAGGCCCTTCCCGCCGTTTTCACAATATCACCATCTGGTTGGCTGTCTCCCGACGTTTCTCCGGCCTAACCTTGGCCTCCATTCAGTAACCCTCTGGCTCCATCTTTCATCATCCCGTCGACACACATGACCAGCTCACTGCCACTTCATCCTCGCAATGCGTATCCCTACATCGGTGACCCTGATTAAAGTGATCACACGTAATTGATCAATATACTCGTAAAATACCTACCACAATATGTACATAGTTTTGCGTCATTGTTCAAGAGACGATAAATGAATTGAAAATGGAACATGTAAACATAGACACATTTTTTAAGGATTAATTGTATCTCAATAAAGACTAATACGTAAATTATTTGGAAACAGAATATGGTAGTCGAGGCGTTTACTATTTTATGTAAACAACATTCCCCATTCCGCCCTTCTTACGACGTAAAAATCCAGTATTTGTCTACAAGTATTTGTATAAAAAAAAAAAACAAATTCTATAGACACATTTGATAATGCTTTATAAAGGCGAAAACTTGTCATTCCTTTAAAGAACTCGTATAACAAAACTTATCTGGAATAGACGTTTTCATTCGTATTATTTATTGAATATGTAACCTTAAAGATTCACTCACAACATTGTCCGAATACTGGAACGACCTGGATGCAGAACGGATAAGAAATAGACGAGTGACGAAAAATGAAATAGGTTTATGTCCAGCAGTGGAGGAAAAAAGGCTAAAGAAGAAGAAAAAGATTGAACACGTAAACCTTCAATAACTAACTAACTAACCATCACGCTGTCTCCCCGGAGGGGTAGGCAGAAACAATGGAACGCCACACTGTTCTGTCCTGACATACTTCTTTCGCTTCCTCTACATTCATACATCTTGTCATGTACGCACGTCGATTTCTCCGACTCTTAACGTGATCGACATTCAATATTTGATTGATTTGATCGTGCCACTTTTCCTCGGCCTTCCTCTATTTCTAGCTTTGTTCGCGCCGTTTACATATACCTTCTTTACCATTCTGTCTTCACTCATTCTTTCCATGTGTCCAAACCATCTTAATGACCCTTTCCTTATTTTGTTCATAACACTTTCATTCGCACCACATTCAATTCTTATACTTGCATTTGTCACTCTATCATATACAGATTTTCCACACATTCGTCTTAGAGATCTCATTTATACTGCATTTATTCTATTTTCATCATTTTATGCCAGTTTCATGCTTCACTTCCATACATAAGGGTCGGCACAAGAAAACCATTGTGCACTGCCGTCTTAGCTTTTTTGGATAGGGTTTTGTTTGCGATGACAACTTTAAGACAACTTTACTTTTTTAACAACAATTTGTCACTCTATCACATACAGATTTTCCACACATGCATCTTAGAGATATCATTTCTACTGCATTTATTATATTTTTTTCCTTCTTTTGCCAGTTCCATGCTTCACTTCCATACATAAGGGTCCTTCCATACATAAAACCTTCAATGAATGGAAAATATTTTTCGATTACGGATATTATGTAACATGTGGCCGTTGGCAACCGAACCTAGCCTAACCTTTATTTCTCAACACGACTCGTATTGTGATTATTGATTATTTTCAATTTCCAGCGGCCATTGATGTAGTCGGCCGGGTGCACGATACCCGCCGGTTCGGCGGATCCAGCGCGAGCCTCCAGCGCCCCACCGACACATGTGCTCACCAAGCTGAATAATGCCTCGTGAACTCTCTTTGACTATTAATTTCATGGCTGAAATGCCAGGCGTGTTGGGTGCCCATTTGTGTTCACGCGGCGAATAAAGGATATGCAAGAAATGCTTCAAAATCAAATTTTGTAAAACTTCATTTATACCTAACAAATATTAACCCTCCCTTCCCTGTGATGGGTATCTTCTACACGTTGATTCTAAAAACCATCAATATCTCTATAAATATAATAAATACAAGGTTAAGATTTTAGGTATTCCTCCACTGTTTAGAACCAATCTACCTACGGTAATGCCCGTGGGAAGGGCAATAATCCTTCTAAACCGCATCTCTTCGGATGTGGACATCTTCCACGATAGTGAGGCTATCCTCAGAAAGCATCTATCTCTTATGTATTAAATTGTTATTTGCTTCTCTTCTTACTGTACAAAAATGTTTATCTTTACCAAACTATTCTCGAATATATATTTTTTTAAATTGTCTTCTGTTTTTCTTTTTTTCTTACTTGCTCTCATTTGTTTTCTTATCATATTAATTGGAATTATTTTTTAAAAATTGTTAATTTTATTTTTGTATATTGTGATTATGAACGATTTGGATTTGTTATTCTGTAATGTTTATAATTTTTTGACTAAATTGAATTGAATTGAATTGAATAATACATTTAGGCGTTGATTTAAAATATAATATTAATAATAATCAGAATTTATCGGGTACATCGGAGGTATTTTGTAAAAATCGAAAACAAAGTCGCGTATAAACAGTGCTTTCAGTGCGCCACACTATATTCGCATCTCACTCTTGCATGTGTTCTAGCTCAATGTTCTCACTCTCGCCGTACCGCCGCGCCGCGCTGGCATGAGGCAGTCGCTTTCGGTCTTGCAACCAGAGCGGGTCTATGCCCGTTCCGTGAGCGTTGTTTTTTTAAATGTTTTTAGCAATTAAATCTCAATTATTATAATTCTTGACTTCAATTATAATTATATGAGGGGATTAGCTATGAATATTTCTATTTTTTTGATTTAAAATCGCTAATTTTTTAACGCGTATTGACTACCCTACACCAGAACGCACGTTTTTATTTTAGCAGCGTAAGGGAAAGGTTAATGTTCAATCAACTAACTATCTTATCATCATGCATTGATACTGAATATAAAAAAAATCTATTTGATTAAATTATTTTAAAATAACATCAAAGTTCCGCTAGGATTCGCTGTCAAATTGGAAAAATATTTACCAATATTATTTGACATTAATATCATATTTGTAGTGTTTCATAAAAATTAAATTAAATATTTATTTAAAGAACTAACTAACTAACCAACATGCTGTCTCTCCGAAATGGTAGGTAGAAATAATGGACTGCCACATTTTTCTTTCTTCACATACTTCTTTCGATTCCTCAACATTCATACATCGTGTCATGCACGCACGTCGATTCTCCGACTCCTCACGTAGCCGACATTCAATATTTGATTTATTTGATCGTGCCACGTTTTCCTTGGCCTTTTTTTTATTTCTAGTTCCATTTACATCGTTTACACATACTTTTTTACTATTCTCATTTCATCCATTCTCTCCATGTGTCCAAACCATCTTAATGATCCATTAAAATATTAATGTTGTTATTTGTAATATCTTGATAGAAGTTCATTGCTTATATAATAATTATAAAAATATATATAATTAAAAATTACAATGCAATACGTATTTAATTTGATTCTACTTGATTTTAAACCTCAATTGGTTTTGGCAGCTTGCCGCCATCTCCTAGTCTGGCACTTCAAGTCATCACAGTTAGAAGATGGCACCAAGCTGCCGAAACCGGTTGGAACTAAAAATCCAGTTTAATAAAACTGAATATATATTAAAAACGATTTTTTAAAATTATTTTTATTTTATTTTCATTATTAACTATTTATATTGTTTTTTCTTTCTTCTTCTTTTTTTCGAATGGAATATAAGAGAGGATTTCTCTTCTCTTCTCTGGTTTCAATCCTGGGATTGGTTTGCAGCAATTTCCTCCATTATTCTCTTCCACTTTTCCCTGTCTTGTGCGGCTCTTTTGAGATCTGCATATGATGAGCAGCGCACGTCCACCAACAGGTCCTCCAGGTACTCTCGGCGTGGGCGTCCCCTAGAGTTTATCCCCTCGATCATACCCTCCATTATGGCATGCAAGAGACCTTCTTGACGTATTACATGGCCGATCCATCTTGCACGCCTTTCGGACAAGGTCCTGAGCAGGTGCCTTCCTCCTTCGATTCCTTGAAGAACTTCCTCATTCGTGATGTGGTCTCTCCAGGAAATTCCAAAGAGTCTTCTATAGGACCACATCTCAAAAGCCTCTAGTCTCCGCTTATCCCTTTCGGATAGAGAGGATTTAATGTAGATGAATTCTGTATACGTACCGCAGCTTGTAAGATCTATTAAAAGCAGAAAAATAAGTTTATCTTATGCAATATCTAGGTTATGATCCTATGATATATTTGGATGCAAAAATAGACGGTAGGAATATGTGGAGAAGTATGAGAGAGGGCAATATCCAGCAGTGGACGACATAGGCTGTATAAATGAATTAAATGACCCTGTATCTACAATATAAAAATACGTTAGGATAACATATTATTATCTTACAAATTGATCAACAACTTTTTTTACGTAATTGAAATATTTCCTTAGCTCCAACGTTAGAAATCGTAAATATGTTAATTAACGTCATAGTTAAGTCATTAATTTGTGTAGCAGTTTATTACATTTTCTTTAAGGGTTGTGTTTTCTAGAACGTTCTAAACACGCGCTCGGGAGGCCATATAACGAAATGTCTTTTGTGCGGCGGCCTACAAATAATGAAATGGCGTGTTTACATTTATACTTTTGATTACATTGCATGTTTAGGCGAATGTTTTTATATCTATTAACTTTAATATCTGGGAATATTGGATTGTAAAATCTAACTGTGAATTAGCGCAGTAGTTCTTTATAATAGGATAAGATTTATATATGCTAATATATATTATAATAAAATGATAATTTGCATTCGCTTCAAGTTCAAGAGGGAAATTTGGTTTTTAATATAACTTATTACAAAAATTTGTGCACAATGGTGTCCCTTATGTATCGAAGCGAAGCATGGAATTGGCAAAATAAGAATGAAAGTAGAATGAATGCAGTAGAAATGAGATCTCTTAGACGAATGTATGGAAACTCTGTGTATCATAGAGTGTCGAATGAAAATATAAGAAGTGAATGCGGTGCGAATGATGGTGTCATGAACAAAATAATGAAAGGATTATTTAGATGGTTTGGAAATATGGAAAGAAAGAATGAAGAAAGAATGGTAAAAAAAATTATACGTTAACGATGTAAATGGAACCAGGAATAGAGGAAGACCGAAGAAAACGTGGCACGATCAAATAAATCAAATATTGAATGTCAGCCATGTGAGGAGTCAGAGGAATCAACGCGCCTGCATGACATTATGTATGAATGTTGAGGAAGCCAGAGAAATATATCTCAGGAAAGAAAAGTGTTGCAGTCCATTCTTTCTGCCTACCCCTTCGGGGAGACGGCGTGATGGTTAGTTAGTTAGTTAGTTATTACAAAGAATATTTGCCAAGTAATAACTACTTTACTCTGGGCTAAGTCATGGAGTTATGGATAACTACTGTACTCTGGGCTAAATCATGTAGTTATAGATGACTCGTGTACTCTGGAATAAATCTTTTACACATGAACGTACAAATATAAAACAAATATTACATATTTTCGCACTGAAAAACAAAGGTATATTTCAATAAAAGCACATTGTTTAGTAGCTTTTTTTCAATTCAAGAAACCCTGCCTTAAAATAAGGTTTCTGCTCACTTTAAATATATTTTATGGTTTGAAATGGGTCGTATTAAACTATATTGTTCATATTATGATTTTAATCATCTTAAATCTACTTCTTATTCCCCAAAATGAGCCGGAATATCAATAAACTTGCTTTAAGATAAATCCACTTAGATGCGTTTGACTGAGACTGAAGAGCAAAATATATTTGTTATTCTTATAGTTGCAGTATCCTTTGATCTATATCTGTTAAAATGCTATCGAAGAACTTCAACCGGATATTAAATCGATTTATTTACTCTTCCAAGATTATCACTCTGGAGATGTTTAATTTCAGATAACGTCAGACATTAAATTCTATTTAAAGTTTATTATTTTGCATTGATTTTCAATGCAACGTTACTAGTTCAATTCAATATTTAGCTGCCTTCTGTGTAGATAGAAATTGTTCAAGTCTGTAAGAAAAATACATTTGTGCATTGAATTGTGTCACATGATTGAGACATTTTCGTTATTTAAATTATACAGAAAACAATTAAAATTTGAAAAATTGGTTTGGTTCATGTGGTGCTCCCGTAAATTTGGAGAAATTTCGTGTATGTTACCGCACTTTAATATCGCAGTAATACGTTTGTACGGTTTTGATGTTAAAATTATATAAGATTTTAATGACAATTTGAATAATTTCCTCAATATTATTTAAATGTTATTGCTGGTGTAAGATTGTTATAGGTGCCTCATTACAACTAATTAAAAAAAAACGGTGGATGCGTGTAACATAAATTAAATAAACACAGAAGTCCGGATCGTTAATGTCAACAAGTGCAGCATCTAAAATGAACATTATTTGTTAAAATATTTTTATTTTGTTATTTTATTTTAATTTATATGATTTGTTTTAGATTTATTTTCTGAATGTTGGTCGTTCGAAGTGTGCGTGGGAGATGCCTATTGGTGGCGATGAGGTTCGCAACTCACCACACCGCGTCTCCCGCAGCGCGAAAAGAGTAGGATGGAGTGCCGCATCGGTTAAAGTGTGACAATCCATTCTTTCTGTCTACCCTTTCGGGGAGATGGCGTGATGGTGAGTTAGTTAATTAGTTACAGAAAACAATAAAATCTGTAATAAATATTGTAATTATAATTATGAAATGTAATTGTATGATGATTAAAACTATTTTTTTTTTAACATATATTATTTATCTTCTTCTTCTTCTATCGCCTAGCCTTTTTCCGATATTTAGGGTTGGCTCTCCTAATATGATTCCGTCAAGTTTCGTGATCCTGGGTAATCTGGCTGTCCAGTCCCAGCGCATTCAGTTCATTCTTAAGTGTAGACATTGACATTGCAGGAGGCTAATCCGGTCCTATCCTTTCATCTTCCAGCTGCAGGGCCTTGTAGACGATGTATTCATCGTCCCTCCTTCTCAAATGGCCGTACCACCTCAGACGACGTTCTCTTACCTTTTTCGCTATGGGGACACCTTTTAGACTTTATCTGATATGATCTATTTTAGCTCTATCCAGCAATGTAACCTCGGCGGCCCAATACATTTTTTAAATATATATATAAATTTTATCAATTGGTTTTTGTGTCAAAATTTTTAAAACATATAAACAAACAAACTATTACGCCAGCAGCTGGGATAAACACGCAATGGGTTAAATCCAGTATTTGTCTACAAATATTGGTAACATTCTTGAAAAAAACAAAAACTGGTCCAAGTTTTAAAAAGCATAAAAATTGGAGAAGTATTCTCCTGGCGTTGTCTAGCAAATGTAGCCTTTCACAATGCATCAAAGATTTTCTGCTTATTGCTTACACCTATTCTTAATAGATGGCGCTAGTGTAGATTGAACTAGTAACATGTGAAGTGTGGTGCAACTTAGTTGCATATATACAACTTCCAAAAATTTGTCAGACGTGGTGTGTTCGTAAGAAGGGTGGAATGGAGATGTTGTTAACATAAAGCGATCGCTTAACCCAACCAATTACAGGTCATAAGTCCTGCAAACGCCTCGACCACCATATTCTGTTTCCAAAAAATAATTTACATCTTCGTCTCTATTGAGATACAATTAATCCTTAAACTATTACGCCGTTTCCCCGAAAGGGTAAGAAAGGATAATGAACTGCAACACCACTCAATCCTGACACACCTCTCTAACTTTTTCCACATTCTTATCGCGAGTCATACACGAACGTTGATTCTTCTGACTTCTAATAAGGCCAATCTTTAAAATTTTATTAATTTGGTTAAGCCATATTCTCCTCGGTCTTCATCAACTCAATCCAATTATATTATAAAAAAGTTTTTCTTTTTCCATGCATTTCATATGTCTAAACCAACGCAGCGAATTTTAATTTTTTTTGTTCATAATACTTTCTTCCGTTTAACATACACTTCCTGATATCATGATTTTGTCAATGTTAAATTTGTGTATTAATAGTTAAAACAAATTGATTACATTTAATTGTATCTAAGAGTTTTCTCTATGACCAGCAACATGATTACATTGAGAACATAATATTATTACATATAACTGTTATTATTTTGTTGAATCGCTCCTTACATCATTACAGCGCGAGCCAAATCGATGTAAAGTGTATAGCTATTATATTGATTCTCGTGACACGTTATAATCTATTGCCATTTTATTGTCACGTGAATTCTACACCAGACTTTAGACAGCGCGACAATTATACTTTCATCGCTGGGAATCAAACCCGGGACATTCGGCGTGGAAGCCAAAGCATTTACCACTCGACCACGAAGGTCATCTTACTATCGTTCCATTACATCCTTGCTTGTAACGTATATTTTTGTAGAGCTATTTTTGGCTCGTGCTATTTTCCAATACGCAAGAATTTATTTACTTCAAATTGTGCATAACGCTTCCCGGAAAAATTTTCATCGTTGAAATTATAAAACTAATATTTACAATAAACAAATATGTTGAGCGAATGAACGAGCCAACGTAAGCAGAGCAATGCAGAAATTCAAATTTAAAATCGGAAATGAATACTGTGTTAAAAGTAGAAAACGAGAAAAACACGATTTTGTTAACATGAATCATTTCTAAACACAGATTTAAAATAATCTGTGAATATTAACTCCAAGCTTTTGTATGAAAATAATTTTTGTTCAGGATCACGAGTAATTTTCTTCTTGGATTATTAACACACAACCATATGTTTGATCTATTTCTGACATAAAGATAAACCAAATATGTGATGTTGTGTCGGACGTAATGAATATCAAAATATAACAAATGTATTTTTGGCATGACTAGATGATTTGACTTTGATACATTTCGAAATCTTCCGAAAGATCTCATTCACGGCTTTAAAATTATCTACATCTCAAATGGTATGTTGTGTGTCTTTGATAAGAATCTGTTTATAAATCTGTTACAATTGTGACGGTTGATTTATACAAAATATTAAATTTAAATGAAAAGCTATTATTAGTCAATGTAAATTCATTAATGAAAGTTATTTATTGTTTCTTGAATAATAATGTAAAACTCTATTTAAAATAATTTATCCGAATGAAAAAACGTCTATTTTCTAGAAGTTTTATTATATTTTATGTAAATGGCGTGTTTCACCTTATTAAGGCATTATAAAATGTAGTGCGAAAAATTATATTGTTGTACAGTTGTTTATATATTTTCATTATTATTATACACAATTAAGTTCAACCAAGAATTTTCAATAATCAACATAAATAAAGCGCTCAACAACAATACTATGCTGGACGGTCTTCAAGGCGTTACATGGTATGGCACCAGCTTATATATCTGAACTCTGCATCAACGAGAATCTGAATGCCAGACAGTCTACATTGCGATCAGCTAAGACTTCTGCGATCGGTAGATTGACTGTGCCAAAACGCTGTCCTAGCACAAGCTTTGGCGACCGAGCCTCCGTGGTAGCCGGCTATTTAGCCTTGAACAATCTTCCAGCAGACCTTAAGTGCATTGAGAATCGGTCAGAGTTTAGATAGAGACTGAAAACGCACCCTTTCAAATTATCCTTTCCTGATAAGAAGGGTTGGTCGACTGCGTTGGGTGCAGCCCTTATTCTAAATATTTTTATTTTTAACTAGTTCATATTACAGAGCATTTTCCTCAGCGCCCTTGAGATGAGTTATACATAAAAATAATGCTTTATAAATTATCCAATTTATTATAAAGCAATTATTCTATTTATGTCTCAAGGTCTTATAAGTGTATATTCCATAATTACGTAAAACTCTCATTTATATTGTTTTTGAATAACTTAAAATAGATAATCAAATGATTTTACTGAAATCTCTTGATGGAAGTTCATTTTAAATATTAATTAAATAAAACGATTGTTTTGTGCGGCTTCGCTGGCACGATTGCACCGGTCCAGTCGATGCCAGCGAGCCTGGCGAAACCGGTCGCTGTCTAAATAAAGACAAAAGTGGAAGTAGTTAAAAAACATCGTTTTATTTAATTAATACTTAAAATAGAGTTTGGCAATTAGTTAATATTACACCATATACACACTCGTATAAGTGAACATATATTCATAAACACATCTAAATGTATGTACCTGTGGCCAGAGTGTAATATCGTTTTCCCAAAGGAATAACATGCGAAGTAGTTTCAAATTACACCCCAATTAAATATAAAGGTGATCGTGTTTTGTAAATATATGTTTCATAATGTGTGTTATAGTGTTCTACAGCCCAAATCGAGCCTTGGCCTCATTTAATTATTGCCTCCTACTCCTCATATCTCAGCCGCCGTCTTCCAGTGTATAACTTGTAGATACTGTGCCGCATCTATCTTCACTTCTTCCTTCCACCTCAGCCTGCGTCTTCCGATTCTTCTTCTACCCCGGGATGTCCAGTCATTATTCTCCGAGTTGCTCCCGCATTTGGCATTCTATGTTTATTCAGAGTGAGAGGTTGGCATCATCAGGTGTTACAATAAACTAAAGTAACAAATTAAAAGACTTACTATTTATAAAATTAAATGTTAATGAAATTAGTCTTTCTTTGATCTTCAGATTTTTGTAGATATTGGCCTTACAAATTGTACTGGCATTAATTAAATAGTCTATTGTTTTGGCCGAAACACTATGATACTTCAACATTATTACAGTTGGCGAAACATCTGTCGCGACACTCTCATTGAGTAAAGAGAAATTGTGATATTATACCATTTTTTAACAGCTAAAATATTACACATAATTTGTACGAAAATATTTTATAAGAAAAGACTTTTTATAATTTATATATCTTTATAGTTTTAGCACGTAAAAGCTAAAGTTTTTAAAGATTTAATTTTCGGTTATATGCACCGTCACTTTGTGTTGTGGATTCATAATTAATATTTTTAATAATTTATACAAAGTGTAAAATGTTTAATAAATAGTTACAAAAACTAACTAACTATCACGCAGTCTCCTCGAAAGGGTAGGCAGAAAGAATGGACTGTCGCACTTTAACCGATGCAGCACTCCATCCTTCTCTTTTCGCCCCGCGGGAAACGCAGTGTGATGGGTTGCGAACCTCATCGCCACCAATAGGCATCTCCCGTGCACACTTCAAACGTCTAACTTCAACAAAAAAATCTAAATACAATAAATAGTTACATGTACATTAAATAAACGTTATACTAAATATACATATATATTTTCATGAATATCGTCAGTTTTATCAGTCGAGCGATGAGTGACGTCGACAGAAGGGGCGATAGTGGTAACAAAGTGAATAGAGCTTTAAAAACGGTCGGGAACAAGAATTTAATAATGAAAGCAAGAATGGCCGTTCACAATGGAGTTTATGTTTTTTTGTATAACAAGGAATGGAACTTGTAGAAGAAGAATAAGAGCTGAATAAATGCGGTAGAGATAAGATTCCTTATACAAATCTGTTGTAAAACGATGTACCAATAATCAGGAAGGAATGTAGAGCGGTAAAAAAGTATTAGAAAACCAATTATGCAAGAATATTTCGTTGGTTTGGATACATGGGTGATCAAAAATAGCTAAGAAAGTATACGCTGACAATGTGAATATAGTACAGATTCATGGCATGTAATGACTATCTCCCTACCTCGGCTAGCGCAGAGAGCGGGCCCTTAGATCTCCGGTTTTCTCGTGAGATACTTTCCGGCTGCTTGTCATTCGAATAGGGAAAGGTGTAAACAAAGACATATCACGGAATACATGAGGGTTTATTATTACAAATAAAATAGTTAAAATTATTACAAGTATCTAGGGGCTAGAGATGTCGTACACAGAATACATAAAAAAGGCACATGATGGAAGAATGAAGAGGCGGTTTGAGGCGATTCCTCGATGGCGTGCTCGCCAGGCCATCGACCAGCGACGTCGTCCGTCGACGATGTCAGCGACGCTGACCAGTAGATGGTGGTTCAGCAAATAAATATATAGAGCGTCACCTGGCAGACACGAGGTTCCCTAAGCTGGTGGTGCTGTACGAAGCGGCGTGAAGAAGTGGTCCACGCAGTTCCGCATGGTGGCGAGGTCAACCACGTTCTCGGGACATGATGTGCGACAACACGTGTGCGGCAATTTCGGGAGCAGAGGATGGCTCGGACCGTGCCGGAGGGAATCAATCGCAGCAAGGTCGGGCGTGACAAACGGCCTGGGAGTGGATTGGCACTTTTGGCAACGCCATAGTGCCGGATAAGTTGGTGGAAAACCTGAAATAATGCCACAGATTTTATGGGCACGATGGCAAGTATCTCAAATACCTTGCTCGAAGTTATTCCATGGCGGATGAGGCTAGATGAAAGCGGATTATCCCATCAGGAAAATCGCGGGTCGAATCGACGATCCTCCAATCGATGCGGCGAAGTTAACAGCTCAAAGCGAAGTGAAGTGGGCCCGTATGGGCTGCGCAGAAGAGGTTGCGCAGAAGAGGCTGAGAGTGAACGGCAGAGAGCGCACACATCGGGGTGAATTTAACGCCAAATCCCGCGAAGCACGCGGGAACAGGAGTCTAAAGTAGCACTCTGGCGGTAAAAACGGGAACTAGGGGTTTGAATGGAGTCGAGCTAAACGCTGAATATCGAGATAACCGAAAATGAACAAGAAATAGTAATGGTTACGTTACAGGCATGACCGAATAAATTTAATTTTAAAGATCGACCATGTTAGATATCGGAAGAATTATCAAACGTGTATATGTCGCTGTATGAATATATTCATTTTCTCTGTCTAGCAGGAAAAAATTGAGGGGTAGGCAGAGAGATTGGACTGCCATACTGCTCTGCCCTAAATACCTCTCTACCTTCCTCTACATTAAAAAATCGACATTTCGCACGCTTAATAGAACACTGGATCAACTCAAAAAAGCAAATTTTGTTCAATCTGACACGAGTCGGTGTTTTAACAAAAACAGTCGAAAAACACGTACGAATGGATAGCGTTAATTTTTTGAACGATTATCGGACTACGAATGGATAGCGCTAACATTGTGAAAAATAGATGGATACCGTTAACACAAGCCTCTGTCTAATGTTCACTCAATTATGACCTAAACCATAATCGGTCAGTTTACTATTAAGCGTGCGATTTATACTACTTTTATTCTTCTTTTACCAGCTCGAAGCTTCCCTTCCATACAAAGCTGTATCGCATTACGTGTAAAATGTACATAATTTGTAAGAATGTCGCAATGCTAACCGGAGGCACCTCGAGACAAGAGAATGAATTTATCCCCCCAGGCACCCGAGAGTATTGTTTTTTCTCCCGTGTGCAGCTTCGAGATACACGAGACGAGAATTCCTATAACAAATAGCCCCATTACTCACGGCTAACTAGGAACATTGTACAATACTTCAGGGTGAACTAGATACGACTGCTATTCATAAATTCTTAAGACAATGCGTAAGAACATTTATTTACAACATTTCCGTAAAAGAAAATTGAGAACGATTTAACATTATGGAACCGTAATCTTTTTAGTAATAACAAAAAACTTATCTAAGAACATTTCAACCAAATCGTTTTCACGTAGAAAGTTAATTTTGAATACTTATATATATTTTTATTTATATCATTTGATTAGGACCTAGACGATTTAACCAACAAATCTATAGCTTTCCACGTTTAAAACTAAAAAGTAATGTCACTTAATGGACTCATGCAATTTTTGTATTAAATAAATAATAAATGTGTAATAAAGGCTCGTTTTTCTTTTGGTTTGACATTGATCAATGATAAATTTTCATAATAAATTAATTATGTAATTGAATTTTACCAAATCGAAACCGCAACCATCTAATAAATTAAATTGTTTATTAAATACATTTCTTTATCTTTTTCTTTTTATATACTTTGTATATACAACATTAGCTTAAAAAAATTACATATCAGACATGTTTCGGACAACCGGTCCTTCTTCAGTGACACGTATATTATAAAGATACATATTTAAAATATTATAAAATTGTTTACAAATATGATCAGTTAAGTAAATGAATTAAACAGATAAATGTTAAGACAAATAAAACATCTACAACACAAAGTATGGCGAACATAGAAGAAATATATTTCTTATTATTATTGAATTATTTTGATGTTTAATAAAATATATGCAAAAATTCAGAATTAAAAGCTTTCATTTCTTAGCTTTAACAAATTCATGAAAATTTAAATTATATAATATATTTTTGTAATTAGTCACAAAAAACATGAAATCAGTTTGATTAAACACGTCTGCACCCAATTATAATCATATACTTGATAATTTATTCATATGGCTAAGTTGGTATAAACTAGAGTGTAAATGAAGTGATTGATAAAATTGTTAGATATTTAAAACTTCTCTAATAATACAATATTTACTTATCCTAAATGAAACAAAATCACGAGATATATAAATCTTTAGTAAAAAAATTATCATCGATATTTTAGAGATTTGATATTAAATATTTTGAAACATGTTCGTACTTCAGAAGTTTTTGTCTTATTAGAGAGTTACATATTTAGGCTAACTAGGGATATTATCATTTAAATATTATTCAAAATCAAGAACACAAATTGTCTTTTTGTTTTTTTTATATACGAGTACTTTTTATATATTATAGAACACTATAAAAATTACATATCTGACTGATTATTTTAAATTTTAAATTGATTCATAATATTTGTTATAACAAAAGCATAAACGTTCCAAAATACATCTTTATAACATCCGTGCAAATTGATCATATTTGTAAACAACTTTATAATATTTTAAATATGTATCACTGATGAAGGACTGGTTGTCCGAAACATGTCTGATATGTAATTTTAATAGTGTTGTATTTACAAAGTATATAAAAAAGGAAAAAAAGACAAATAAAACACCTACGACACAAAGTATGGGGAACGTAGAAGAAAAAATAAAATATTTAGAAAAAACGTGTATTCTAGAGATGATCGGGAAATAAGAAGAGATATTTTGATTTCTTAATGTTATTACTAGAATTCTTAGTAATCAAGACAATGAAATGAGTCAGTGTGAAGTAATAATGGTGCTCTGTGGTATGTTTTCCCCAGCTGGGATGAACCCCAAATATTTAGATCTCCAAGCGACAGATAAACGATTATGTTACAATGGTGGCGATGTAAGGGGCCGCGAATTAATTGTGTCTATTTGTAGACATTCACCAGGTACTCCAGTCTCATTATAGGGTGACAAATAAAGGATTTTGTAATTACAGATAATGTATGAAGCATTAAATAAATAGATGAGGCAAATGTAATGAGATGATTATGACAGAATTCGGACGAGAAACAGGACCGATCGAGTCAGAAATATAATTGGAATGAACAAGTTGTATCAATAAGTTGCATAAAGGTTTACTTAATTAATAAAACAATTATGTTTTGAGGTAACATCCTGACAAAAAAACTTGTACTTATATATAAACTTCACTCTCACCCTCTCACCGTGTTGCACGGCCAACCCTAAGGCAGACCATAAAAAAGATAGATTGACAGCTGGCAATCGGCTTCGCAGGATGATATAATCCATTTTAAGTAACGAGATACCCGGCCTACATTTAAAATGAGAAGAAGATGGAGGTAATTGCAATATTTTATAAATGCATAAAGTGGAGATGGTGTTCTGATGGAAAGTACGGCTACTATTGTATATGCTCCAACAAGAAGTATGTTTCTATAAAATTTCGCTATGCGCCATGTTGAAATGACCCCAGCAACGCTGCCAACTCTAACTCTCTAGCATCCATCAGATGTCCTCTGACATTACCATCAGTATCATTGAAAATCATATAGTGGACAAATGGCGAATTTCAGTGTCATAAAACTGGATTCATCCGGCTAAGGGAAGGCAATTCCAACAGAAAACCCTCCAGATAAGGCAAGGAGAAACAACTATGTATATCGTTCCCCAGGTAATCACTTTTGCAACGATAATCTTAGCCTGAAACTCCGACAAAGAATTATTTAATGTTATATATGGTCTGTTCTACTATATGGCTGTGAAATTTGGACTCTAAAAGTGAATGTAATGAACCGGTTGGAAGCGTTCGAGATGTGAATATACCGCAGAATTCTCCGTATACCGTGAAGCGATAGGGTCAGTAATACAGACGTACTACAGAGAGCCAGAGCCAATAGAGAGCTGTTATCAAGTGTGAAGTTAGAAAGGTCAAATCAAAGGTCAAATCAAATCAAATCAGTTTATTTTCTCAAAAGATATTACAAACAACAATTAAAGTTTTAGATATCTATTGAGTACAGGTAAAATATCATAAACCAGGAAAGCATGAGAGATCAAAGTCAAGAGTATTTGTCTTCTGACGTCGTAGTAGAGGGACGTCGGGGAGTTGGTAGAAGGCAGTTGTCCTGGCTGCGGAACATAAAATAATGGAAATGACCAGAGTCCTCAACCTGTTCCAAGTGGTGTAGGACAGTGATGCCTTTGCTGCAGTGATCGCTAACGTGGTGATCCTGACACGGTACCAGAATTATCGCAGGCAAGAAAATTATCGCTATGAAGAGGAAACAAGTCATTTCCCCCCTCGGACAACCCTTGAATGTATCTGAGCTGTCCGGGAGAAGGATACTCTCAGGTGATAGTCAATATCGGGGGGACTTGTATTAACACCAAGAGAAGAAGAGGAAGAGATGATATAAGAGTATGAAAGTAAACACATTTATGTGGTTAACGTATGTTGCTAATGAACATATAAAAACGAATTATGACGTGTATCTATAAGCTATTGTGCTACAGATATAAATTTATCCTAATTTATGATTAACTCAATTTCTACAGCAATACACAAGTTAGCCGTAGCAGAGATAACAATGCGAAAGCAAAGCGAAAAAGTATGATTAAACTAACAACGGTAATAAATGGAGGATTTCTTTGATTAATGTGTTTTTACCGAGTGCCAGGTGACTTAAAATATCGGTTTGCAGATAAAAGATGGCGAAAGATTTATCGGTCGCGCTTTCAAGAAAGCCGTTCACAATGGAAGGGCCAATAATGAATAATGCTAGCAAATTGAATGAAGGTATTTTTAATTAAATCTGGTAGCTTCTTTAATTATTTCGGTTGGTTCTTCTTTCAAACAGTCATTAGGACAGAAAAACAACAGAGGAAAACAAAAATAAAATTCAAACGTCCCATTTGTTTGAAGATGGAAAACGAAGATAACGAGCGATTAAGGAACACTTTTTGGACTGAATAAAAACCTATGACTAAGTTGATAGAATGTTTTTTACTTATATAAAAATTAAGAAGGTATATAATTAAGATAATAAAAATTAAGAACATACAATTCAAGAAATATTTAATTTGCAACAATTGATAAAAAAAACTAGAACGTGATTAGAATTAAGAAAATGAAGGCAATGAAGTTCTTCTTAAAAATATTTATGAAATGTATACTTATATCTGTATACGAATCCTGGATTTTCACCTGTGGGTGGTTAATTTAACCCAACCAATGACAGGTCATAAGTCCTGTAAACACCTTGATCATCCATATTCAGTTTCCAGTTTGTTTCTTCGTCTCTATTGAGATACAATTAAAAATTCTTCTTAAAACTTTATATAAGACTTGGTAAATATGAAAAAAAAAATATATGTATTAAATTATGGAATAGTAATTTTATTTACAGCCAATTAGTTTCCTTTGGTCTCAAGCTTCATAAGGGATAGAAGCATAAAAAGCAATTCTGAGTTGATGATAATATAATAATTTTTAGAAGATGAACTTGGATATAAGCGAAACTAATTTATCTAAAATATTATTACCATTACGGTTAAGGCGACAAAACGCTAGGCTTCTGATAAAGGGGACATTAGTTCAAGCCTTGACACGACCAGATTCTATCTTCATAAATCTGAGATTTTTTGCTCTTATCGGAGATTTGAAAAAAATAATCTAATACCATTGATTTTAATTCTTGGTGTAAGTCTTTTTTTAATGCAAAGTGTTTTTAATATTTATTTATTTTATGTGTCCTTAAAATAATCGTTTTCGTAAAAATAAGTAACTAACGAATTAACCATCGCGCCGTCTTTCCGAAGGGGTTTGCAGAAATTAAGGCCCGTCACACTTTTCTTTCCTGATATACTTCTCTCGCTTCCTCCACATTACAACAACGTGTTATGCACGCATACCGATTTCTTAAAATATACGTGAGTAAACGTCTTCTTCGTTGTTTATCAAAAAATATCAAAAGTAAAAAATATTAACTAAATAACATATATCGAATGAGCTTTTTCTTTTGTACGGTAAAAATTGAGATTTATTCTCAAAAGTTTACGCTATAATGTAGAACTTTTGACACGTGGATGTGTCCCGATTTTTGTCAAAAGTATTAAAGTGGAAAAACAGTGTTTTAATTCATATAAAAATTCGTCACTACAGAATTTCACAGTGCTAATGCCTTAAGTTTACCAAAATTAAAAAATGACTCTTTTAACAATAAACGCTTTTTGTAACAATTATGTTATTATTTATAACACAGTTACTTGTAAAAACAAATTCTGATAGAGTTGGCTTAATTAAAACATCGTTCTATTATTTAAAATAATACATCGCGGATTACTTAAAAATATTGTGTTTGGCACGGGTTCAAGAAAAATTTTAACGATACTAAATAAAACCAATTTTATTGCTCCATAATTTTCACATGTTACCATTTTTCTTTAAAAACAAACTTAGTACAATTAAAATTTATGAAAATAATTATGAATGGACGTGAATTTTATGGGACATAAAAATATTTTTAGATCAAATTGTACGTACGAGCATATAATATCGTGCTCTACATAAACTCATACAAATATTGCATGTGGAAATCATAATTTATTTTTATGATTATAAATAGGTTTATAACTGAAATTTAATTGTATCTCAAAAGAGACGAAGATGCAAACTGGAAACTGAATATGGTTGATCAAGGTGTTTACAGGACTTATGACCTGTCATTGGTTGGGTTAAGCGCACGCTTTATGTAATTACAACATTCCCCATTCCACCTATTTCTTTATGACCATGTAAGACAAATTTTGGAGGTTGTATATATGTTACAAATCTATGCTTAACTTCACATGTCAGTTTCAATACACCATCTATGTAGATTTTGATTACATATGTTAATCTATTAAGATTAATCTATATAATCCACACACTAATCTATGGAGATAAATTTTTTTATTATATATTTTTTTTACCATATTCAGTTTCCAGTTTGCATCTTCGTCTCTATTGAGATACAATTAAATTTCATGAATTAATCACCCACCATAGGTGAAATCCAGTATTCGTATACAAGTATAAGTATACATTCACAAAAAAAAGGTTTATAACTTCCCAAAATAAAATAAATATTTATTAAATTACATTTAAATTTTAACTTCTGTGTGGTTTATATCTCATTTGGTTCAAATAATCGGAAATTGCTTGAGCACACAAAAAATATTTTTTAGATTCACGGTCTATTCATGGCGGAAATGAGACCTCTTAACGAATGTTTGAAAATCTGTGTATGATAGAATGTAGAATGAAAATATATGAAGTGGGGTGCGAATGAAAGTGTTAAGTTAACAAAATAAATAAAGGAACATCAAGATGTTTTGGACACATGGAAAAAATTAATGAAGAAAGAATGGTAAAGAAGTATATGTTAACGATGTAAATGAAACCAGAAAAAGAAGAAAACCGTGGAAAAAGTGGCAAGATCAAATAAATAAAATATTCAAAGTCGGCCACGTGAGAAATGGAATAATCTACGTGCGCGCATGTCACAATGTATGAATTATTATGATATCAATAATATGTCCGGAAAAAAAAGTATGGCGGTCCATTCTTCCTGTCAACTCCTTTGGGTAGAAGGCGTGATAGATAGTTAGTATGGTATTCACGTTATCACATTTTTATGATTTGAAAAATACATATATTCAGTATTTTTAGTTGTTGAAACAATCAGTTACTTAAAGTATTGTTTAATGTATTGATTTTTTGTGTTTATACTTATATAATGTATCCAATTCCAGTGAACAGATGGTTCTTTTGGAAAAGAAACATCCAAAAGGTTTTTCATTCTGAATATCACCGATGGTTACAACTTATTTGAATCGAGTTAATAATTTTATTACTTAAACTCGTTCCTTATGTACATACATAAATACAAATAAATTTATGACTTAGGATATTGTACGAGAAACAAAAGAAAAAAGGCAAATATTGAGAGGACGGAAATATTAACAAAAGGCTGTGCTTACTTTATCTAAATATACCTGTACACTGTACAGGTATAGTCGGTTCAATCTTCATACTTGTTTGATAATTTTTGTAAGCATTTACAAATACATCTCTTATGGTGCTGAAATAAGTATACAAATAATAAATTAAATATTTTAAAATCTCAAAAACGGACCATTTCCTTTGTTTTTATTATCATGAACTTATAAATATACATAAATTAATTTGAGAGCTGATGAGGGTATATTTGATATTATTAAGTTTATTCAAGTGCATAAAAGAATATGATATTTTTTCTGATAAATTTGTGAAAAAACAGTATGAAGGGCCAACCTTATGTATATTCATGATATATCATTGAAAATAGGAAGAAAATAATAGAGAAATCATCGAGAGGCAGCGGTGGTTTCGCTGCCAACCTCTTCCCCTGCTATAGATGCCACAGAGTATGTGGGTCCATAATTGGATACTGTAGCCATAAGAGGACCTAAATTCGTGAAGGATTGTATTTCTCGGATACGAGTAACGGCTGATGATACGAGAGAAATACTTGTCAACAAAATTATTATGATAACGATAATTAAACGATAGTAATTAATATTTGACCATATTAAAAAAAAATGGACTAAGCTGGGAAGCTTTCGGGAACATGGGTTACATCCTTAAAAACCGGAAAATACCGATCAACCTGAAACAAAAAGTCTATGAAGCCTGTGTTCTGCTAGTTGGTACTTATAGTCTTAAACTATAACATTGTAAAAAAAAAAATAAACGAGAAACTACGAGGGACCCAATGAGCCATGTGAGGAATAAGCCTAAGAGACAGAGTCAGAAAAGATAATGTGAGAGAAAAACCAGAAGTCACTAACATTATTTACCAGGTGGCGACTTTAAAATGGCAATGGGCAAGTCATGTAGCCAGAAGTTCAGATTAAAAATGGTCAAGAATACTGCTGACTTGGAGACCGTGGTCGGCAAAGAGAAGTGCAGGGCGACCGCAGTCTGCACAAGATAGAGTGACATGGAAGCGAATGGAGGAGGCCTTTGTCTAGGAGTGGACGGGAATAAGCTGAGGAAGAAGAAGATGAATTTATCATTAAAAAAAGTAATGTGATCTTAAACATTTGTAGAAAAAGGGACATGAAAGCAAAATTTAATAATTGTATTCGTATATGTTATATGTTGGTAGAAGCATGTGTACCCATAGAACCAAATTATAATAAATTTATTGAAAATGTCCATATTTGCATTAAAGGGTTTCCAAGAAAAGAATGTGGGATGATAAGGGTATATTCTTTGTTGTATCCCCCCAGTATCTTTGATACATTTTACAATACGCAGCAATAAATTTACCAAATGTATTACTCGACAAATACCGGAATACTTGTATATTGATAGAATTTTCATATTTATATTATTTTTTATAAAGAATGAAATATTTTTCTTTTATTATAATATCAATCGTATACGGCAATTATTTTTATTTAATTAAAATTTCTTAGCTTTTCTTCTTTCTTCCAGCCAAACCCGTTATTTGGATTGGCCCTAAGAAGACTCCGTCTAACATCGCAGTCATGAATCAAATGCCTGTCCTGTTGTAGCGTCTTCTTATTCTCCTTTGTATGGCTTGTAAAGCTTTATATATCGGAGCGGTGGCACTAAAGAGGACCCATGATTCACTTTTTCTCTTTTGTGTGGTGGAAGGTTTAGCCGATAATGTGAGGTTTCCAGGGGCGCCGGTTTTATATTAATAACACACGTGGAGGCACCTTCTATGCTTTTAAGATCATTCAGTGACGTATATATATCTACGTTGCTTTTGGAAAAGAAAAATCAAAAACGTTTTTTATTACGAATATCAACAATGGTTATAACTTATTTGATTCCTTATGAACACACATAAATACAAATAAATTTATACTTTAAGATATTGTACGAGAAACAAAAGGCAAAAATTGACAAAATAATGTGGAATATATTTTTTAGCAAAAATAGTAATAATATTCAGGTAATATAAACGACAAACAAAATCGAAAACGCTTTCTGTAAAATATGTTACTAATTCATTTTGTGATGAAAATATCTTAAACTATGTAGTCAAATCAACCCTCTTTGAACGCAATACTTATTTTGAACACCATGTATAAATGATCACATTACTTCAAGAGACATTACAGTAGAAACCAAGGGCCTTTGTAAAGTTTTCGGTAGAACGTATTACTCTACCTCCAGAATGTGACTTTATTCTTGTTGATAAATCATTGGAAGATGGTGTATTTCGGGTCTGGTAGATACCGGGAACAAAGTGAAAAATTTCGGGACAATGTCCCTAGAAATCTCAAAATTCAAATGAAGAATATCATGAATATATGAAACCCTTTTTGTCCCACGAGTTTGTGAATGAAATTTATTAACTTGATGAAAACATTGTTGGAATTTGTATGTGGCTGTTACCCAATACTCTGAAGTTTTTGAGTTTTGGTTTGTTTTATTAAATCGTGACTCGATAATTATAAAAAGTTTTCTTGTTTTATATATAATTAATGAAAAATGAGTTATTGACTCAAAATACATTACAAACAGGAAAATGTTTAAGGCATTATAATAGCTGATGAGATTGAACTGTATTCCGAAATCATACTTACTTGGTTTCCCGACCACTATAACAATTTGACTCTTAAATCAATAGCTATGATGGAATGGGTTTCTGAGTACTGTTTCTGATTACTAAGTAGATGACGATATGTACATTAACATGCAAAAGCTGTTAACTTTCATTGATGGCAAAGCTGAAGAGAAAGGATGCTTTTTGGAAGGTTGGCGAAGGGCTGGACGCCGATCAGAGACAAAAATAATTAGTATTATGTACCCATGGAGCAATTTGAGGATAAAGTGTTTCCTGATTTTCTATCTGGACCAAGCTACCTGTTTCCCACTTCTCTGGCTCCGGTAATATACGAAGAATCGTTACTTCACAAGTACGTGAAGCTGGAAGATGTTTTTATAACTGGGATTGTAGCGGAATCTCTCGGATTGAAGCGTTTGCACGTGGACGGCTTCCACAATGAATACTGGAATATTGTGTTAAGACCTTGTTTGGCATTCAATTCTATTAGTATCCACGTGAAGCATTACGGACAGCAATACGATAACTGAAAGAAAATCATGGATGGGACGATGCATTGTTAATGGAATTGGTTCAAGACAATAACAACATTTTTATCTCTATTACACGTCTAAAATACTCTACAAATGTATTATGTATAATAAATATCTGTGCACTGGATTATTTGAGAAATAATTAATATTTTTGTTTGATTATAATTACAAACTTTTGATAAAGTAATTTCGATTATAATTATCTTTTACTAAGTAAAGCTTTATTATCTAAGAATTAAGTTGTTTGAGTTTGAAATATATACTTAGAAACAAAAGGATAATTTACATAAACTTTTTCTATTCCCTGCCTTTGTTAGATGGCGTGATGATTATCTTGGGTTAAACTTACGAAAGTATGCTCACGCTAAACTGTATTCGACCTGTAATAACTTTGGAATAGTTTACACCGTAGTTCGCAGAGCGGCGGTTTTAGAATGTTGTGTAATTTTAGCTTCGCGATGATGGTGATATCGCGTGCGCCCCTTTTCTAATACAATATTTTGACCTATTAAACAGACGTTCACTTCATAAAAAGTAGCACTTTTATAACAGTACTATCCTGTTTTTCAGTGTTACTTGTATTATGAATAATAAACACACTTTTCTGTTTGATTATGTCATAAAATCATTTTAAGATAAAGCATTATAAAACTTGAATCGACCATAAAACAGAACTTTTACTACATTTTTAAATAACGTTTTATATTCACACACCTGGGCCCGGACTTAGAGATAAAAGAAGTTGTTGTAATGTAATTATAATCTGTACAGGAATAAATATAAAGGCGATTATATTTTATAAAAGGGTTTAAATTCAGGGTTTAATTATCATAAATTCATCTAATCAATTATACATAATGCCTAACCAGGCAGCCAACCGATTTCGTTCTGTGAATGAGCTAACGAAGTTCAATCACATGTAAAAAAAACTGGTTGTTCTGTTAAAGTATTATAGTTTCACCATACATAAAATTTTATTGTCTTGTATTAAAAGTTTTATTTTATACTAGCGTCATCCAGGTATTACATGTACCTACGTATATAAATATATGAAATCAAAGAAAATATTGCCTACTCATAAAAAACAGTAATATCACATTTGTTGATTTATACGTTTTGAAATTATGCTTTGATAACTAAAAAAAAAACTAACTAACCATCACGCCGTCTCTTCGAAGGGGTAGGCAGAAAGAATGGACTGCCACACTTTTCTTTTCTGACATATTTCTCTCGCTTCCTCAACATTCATACATCGTGTCATACACGCGCGTCGATTTCTCTGAATCCTCACATGGCCGACATTCAATATTTGATTTGTTTGATCGTGCCACGTTTTCCTCGGTCTTCCTCTATTTCTGATTCCATTTACATCGTTAACATACTCGTACATATTTTTATCAATATTTCTTCATTCGTTCTTTCCATATGTCCAAACCATCTTAATGATCCTTTCATTATTTTGTTCGTAAAACCATCGTTCGCACCGCATTCACTTCTTATATTTTCATTCGATACTCTATCATACACAGAGTATCCACACATTCGTCTAAGAGATCGCAAATCTACTGCATTTATTCTACTTTCATCCTTATTTTGCCAGTTCCATGCTTTGCTTCCATACATAAGGGTCGGTAGAAGAACACCATTTTGCACTGCCATTCTAGCTTTTTTGGATAGGTTTTTGTTTACAAGTGCACCATTTACTTTGTTGCCTGCCCCAACTCTTCTTTCAAAATCCCTCTCCACTCGCCTATCTGTAATAAACATACTACCTAAATACACAAACTCATCTACTTGCTCCAAATTTTCACCATTCACGTTAATGTTGCAGACTGTCATGATTTCTTATTTGCTTTGATCAATAGTTAAATTTTGTTTTATCCACTTTAACTTATTGTCAAAGTTTTGTTGAAACGTATAACCGCAATATAAATGTAAAAAATATTATTGAATTAAATTTCTGTTATATTATTTACAAATAATAATGAAACTTTCAAGAAATGTAACTTATACTAACAATGGTTTATGCGTACATATTTAATTAAGCATAGCAATACGTATTCTGGCTAGACTGGAATGGCAAACTTGGAAGGGTACCCCACTAACCACAGTACACATACGGAATGCGTGATGCAGGTATAAATGATCTTTAATAAGGGAAAGATTTAAATTTCGTGTAAATATCAAAATTAATTTAATTATAATTATTTTCAGCTATCGGTGACCATTTACTAGGGAATGAAAATGACATGCATATTAATATTATTCAAATATAGTTTATAATATATAAAAAATAGGCATTTATTTTATAACACTCGTTTTTCAGTTTTAACTTGTTTTGGGGGCCAGAACTGCCGAAACCGGTCGAAACCAAGAATTTTTTTTAAAGTTGAACTAAATATCTTCTTCTTCTCGGTGTAACATCACGGTGTGGAATTTGACCTTCTCCACAATCGTCTTCCGCTGGCTCCTGTCCCTGGCCATCCCTCTCCATTTTCCAGATGTTTCCTCAAGTCGTCTTCCATGCAATCTGCTCAACTTTTTCTTAGTGTGCCATTCAGTCTTTGTTTACATGTTATCCATCTGGATGTAATCTTCGGATAAAATAAAATTGTATTAAGAATATTTTTTATTGTTCTACTCTTCTAGTCTTTCCCATTTATTTGAGGTCACTTCAAAATTATAAAATATTTTTTCTATTATTTTTGTAACTTTCAGTTTTTCCATTGAACTTTTATCAAAGAATTTCAATGAACAATATGTAAATATGTATTAGATTTACTTCTTATTTCTGACAGTCACTTTTTAATGCGGGAAAAGATTTGAAATTTTCTTACCGTTGATCTAGTGACTACGTTCTTATGTTTCCTATTTCACATTTCTCAAAATTTTCATGTTCCTCCCACGAGACGTGACCGAAATATTGCAGACTTCTATACCGAATTGTGTTATGAATGGTGCTTAGTCCCTTTCCTTTAGACAACATAATGTGCTACTTTTCTACGTGCCTGGGAGTGGGACATTGATTGTATGACACCGAAAGACTATTCTTATTCTTTTGTGACAGCTGCTTTTAAATATAATTTTTTTTTTGTGTAAAAAAGAAATACTCGAGAACAGAAATATAATAGAAACAGTGAATAAAATAATGAATTGACTTCAATTCAACCTTTCCAGTGTAGAAGAAATGAGCCATATATCCATCACAATCTAAAAAATTAGATCAGATATGAGACAATAAGCTCTGTATTATTGAGAACATAGTGAGGTGGAGAAAAAGCAGCAAGCGCCATTTAAGGAACTACGTTAAACGCATGGAAAATGTAAGAATTGAAAACATTGACAAAAATAAAAACCCCAGAAGGAAAAGATCACCAGCAACGCAACCAAAGATATGGAGGTAAGGCTGGACGTCATCACCCCAGGGCAGATCACCGTCACAAACAGGTCATATGACCTAAACTAAGAAGAAGATGAAGAAGGTTTGATTTTGATTCTAAAAGAGTTACTTGGGACTTAAAATGTCGTGAATTTTACATACAATAGAATCTGGCGAATCGATTAAATAATGAAACAGGGAGAAATCAATACAATTTATCTGAAGGTCGTATAAAAATATGAAATGTAATTACACAGTTCGAGTATATACTTTCATTCAGGCGTTGTATGCACGGCGGGTCTGAGGACGCAGCCCGTCGCCTTGGAAGAATCGATCGCTTCTACCCTTTAATAAATTACACTTTGGGTTTTACGGCACGATACAGTTATGTTGGTGGCTGTTTATCGACCAAACTCACCGCTTGCTCATATCTGTTCGCACCGGTCAACGGCGGATTCAGCCAACTTCACTTTTGGTCATTATTATTAACCACGAACACCAGAATCAATTTCCTTACAAACCTTTTATGAAATAAAAACTACCCGTACAATAACTTTCATCACAAATTCCCATAAAAATAAGGTTAGTAAAGCGGGACGATTTTTTAAACTGCGTTTAAAGATAAGTTCAAACGTAGCAGTATATTTGTTTTTTTTATGAGATTTTCAAATTATTTCTTCCAAACCTTACTCTAATTTTTAGTAATTTAATTAAGTATAATCTTTGTGAGTTATTCTCCACTGAACAAAAAGTATGATGGTCCTTTCTAAAAATTAAACGCTAATATGCTATGATATTAGGTATGAAAGAAAAATGAAAATGTATTTTTTTTAATTTTTATGGGAATGACGTGTTTTGTCTTGGTAAGGCATAATCGATTGATAATACAATATAAATAAACATTTGACAATGGTTTAGTAAGGTAAAACATCGCATTCCCTACTATAATAAAACTTATTTTAAAAAGAATTATATAATTAATTTTTTTTTTAACAAGGTTCAAGAGAAAGACACCTTCACAGAAGTGACTGCCAACGTCAGGGAAATCGGTTATGACACACAAAGATGACAAGAAACTGTAACCTATTTTAATGTTTTCAGAAGTTTTTTATTGATAAAATTTCCACCAAGCAAGTTCCCACCAAGCAAAAAGTAATTATATTTAAAAAATAATTATTTATAAAAAATATTATTACATTATAATAAAAAATACGAATCCTTTGACAATTCTAGTTTTTAAAATTCGAAATTACGTTCTCAATTATTCAAAACCTTTAAGCAATACGTTTTTTATTACAATTTTATTTGAGGTATAGTTTTAGGGTAATGAAACCCGTTACATTGACAAACGCGTTCATTTATAAGTAAATATTCGCTTGAATCAAGCGTTACAATGGTGAGAACTTGGAGCGCCCCCATTCAATAAAATTGCTAATAAAACATTTCGGTCTTACGAAGTAAACTTGAATTATTCAGCACTAACTTCTGCCGGTCCTACAATATCTTCTGCAGCCGAACAGATTAGACTTGAGCCCTGCCTAGCAAATGGAGTTTAGGTATCCTTGACCCCAAGTTAAATACACAACAATGTTTCAAAAAGAAGATCTATTTTCGTACGTTAATTTGAATTTGGAAACAGAAAACAAGTGTACTATCAATGAAATATTACATTAATATAACTACTAACGGTAAAGATAAGAAAGTGTTTTGAGAAAGGTGATTGGTTTAAGATTTTAAAGATAAAAATAGAGAGAAGAGATCCATTATTCGACGTCACACTTCCTTTTTATGGACTTACGAAGTTGTTTCAGTCAGATTACTACCGCTGCTTTTTGATAGAATATTTGCGTGTATAACTGCAGTAGTTGGATTGGATCATTAAGCTGCGTAGTAAAAATAAATAATGTACCAACTAACTAACTAACTAACCATCACGTCGTTTCCCCGAAAGGGTAGACAGAAATAATGAACTGCAACACTTTAATCGATGCTGCACTCCATTCTTCTCTTTTCGCCAACGCAAGAGACGCGGTGTGATGGGTTGCGAACCTCATCGCCACCAATAGGCATCTCCCGCGCACACTTCAATCATTCAACGTCTTCATAATAAATCTAAAACAAATTATACAAAATACAATAATATAAAATAAAATAACACATAAAAATAATTTTACACATAATGTTCTTTTAGATGGTGCACTTGTCAGCTGGACGATCCGGACATTTGTGTTTATTTAATTTTTTATTTCACTGTTTTCATTTTAATTAGGCACTTAAAACAATCCAACACCAGCAAAAACTTGAAAATTTGATTGAAGAATTTATTCAAATTGTCCTTGGAACAAATGAAAAATTTATATTGACACCTGTCAAAATTATTTTTATAAACGAAAAAACTTGTATTATTTTAACATCAGAAGAGTGAAAACGTATATTGTGTCACAAATAACTATCACAAAGTGCGGCAACAATCAAATTGACCAAAATAATGTACCATCTATAGTATATTTATATAATACCTAATCTTCACATGGCGGAACATAAGTCATATCACAGAACGTTTTTCATATCACAGAATTAAATCGTTTCCATATAACACATGACAATGATACAATAAAACATACGTTTCCTAAACATTTCATTGCATTTTTTAGGAAATCACATGTCTTAGCACATTATCAAACATTTGATTATGTGTCTTAGCTAGATATAACGAGATGGTCCTTGAAATATAATAATACTTTTAATAAACTGAGAAGATTTTTTAAAAATAATTTGACTATTTACTTATGTTATCAGCCATCTATCGTCTACTGTTGAACATAGTCCTCTATTAGTACACGCCACTGCCTCTTATCCATCATAACTTTCATCCATTCACGACCAGCAATCTTCATAATATCCTCCAGCGGGCATTAATAAAATATATGGAGTTATTTATAATTCTACAAAAAACTTAAATGGAGTGGATATAATATAATTTTTTCAATTGATTTGATTACTTGTTCTAAGACTATTATGCATTTGTAAGAACAATTTGTTCAAATATAACGCCTATGAGCAATGTTTTTTTCTAAATTTTGATCTTTACCACTCACATTGTGGTTAGGCATTTTAAACTTATAGATATAAAATATAAAAACACTTTGTATTTAACCAATTTTATAAATAGGTGCCTTCGCTCAATATTCAAAATCTTTTGGCCCCAAACAGTATCAAATGCCGCTCTCTGGACAATGGCAGGCGAAAAGCCAATTAGAGAACAGGTCACTAGACGCAAATGGCAGTGGATCGGTCACACTCTGAGACGGAACCCAGCCTGCATCGCTCAGGGTGCACTAGACTGGTCCCCTATGGGGGGAAAGAGAAAGCGAGGCAGACCCCGAGCCACCTGGAGAAGAACCCTGCAGGACGAGGTTAAGGCGGCAGGCCTCACTTGGGATGGTGTTAGGCATCAGGTATGCGATAGAGTCGGGTGGAGAAGGTTCTTTGAGGCCCTATGCACCACGGAGGTGTGACAGGACAAAAAGAAGAAGATGGTAATTATAATTGATGCCAACTATAATAACAAAACTCTGAACTTCTTTGCAAATTGACATTTAATACCCCTATGTCTCGCACAAAACACACCGCGAGTCAAGTTTTCCATCTTAATATTTATCGAACAAACTACGCTCAGAGCGCGGCAATGTATCGGATTTGTGACAACTATAATAAACATTTAGGAGACATTGATGTTTTCCATTTGAACGAGCGATATTAAAAAAAAATGATCGGAGCAACCTTTCGGCGTGGATGAGATTATGTTACATGATGATATAATATATTACTTTTTTATGATTTTTTTTTATTTCCACCACTATCATATTTTTAACTTTTAAATATTTTGCTTATCCTCATTTTGTCTTAGCGTCAATCTCGTTTCAAACTATCGTCTGTTAACAATTATTTTATATTTGTGGTAGCATGTAATTGGCCTTTCTTTATTTTTTCTATGTGTTGTTTTTCTTCTAATATATGCTAGTAATACCAGTTCATGTCAACCTCAATAAATAAATAAATAATATATAAAAATAAAAATATATGATATAATTAACCATAATGTGTTTCATTATTTAATATATATAAGTTTAAAATGTTTTTTATCGTTAAATAATAAATAATATTACTGGTGAAATTTAAAACACTGTTATAATAATACAATTTCTTTTTATTCACTGAGAGTGTGATAAACAGTTTATTGTAACACCTGATGATGCCAACATCGGTTGGCGAAACAGCTGTTGTGACACTCTCAGTGAATAAAAAGAAATTGTGATATCATAACAGTGTTTTAAATTTTAACACTAATAATGTTGAAGTATCATAGTGTTTCGGCCAAAATAATAGACTATTTAATTTAAAAATATTTGTGAAATGTATACTATATCTGTATACGAATCCTGGATTTTCACCTGTGGGTGGTTAATTTAAATTTTTTAATTGTATCTCAATAGAGTCGAAGAAACAAACTGGAAACTGAATATGGATGATCAAGGTGTTTACAGGACTTATGACCTGTCATTGGTTGGGTTAAGCACACGCTTTATGTAATTACAACATTCCCCATTCCACCATTGTTATTATGATCATGCATGATACATTTTTGGAAGTTGTATATATACTCCAAATCCATACCTATCTTCACGTGTCAGTTCCAGTTAGCCATCTATGTAGATTTGATTGTACTAAATTCAATTCTTTGGTCAATTCTTTGGCGTATAAAATAGGAGTGATACTCCAGGCGACTTCTAAAACAGTGCGCTAGGAGGCGGTAGCCTCTTCGCATTGTGTTAATAAAGTAGTTTGCTAAATGCTAAAAACAATCATTCTTCATAGATGGCGTTAGTGGGTGGATTGTATAGATTAATCTTAAAAAAATAATTAGTACAATCAAATCTACATAGATGGCTAACTGGAACTGACACGTGAAGATAAGTATGGATTTGGAGTATATATACAACTTCCAAAAATGTATCTTGCATGATCATAATAACAATGGTGGAATGGGAATGTTGTAATTACATAAAGCGTGCGCTTAACCCAACCAATGACAGGTCATAAGTCCTGTAAACACCTTGATCATCCATATTCAGTTTCCAGTTTGTTTCTTCGTCTCTATTGAGATACAATTAAAAATATTTAATTTAAAATAAATAATTTTATAATCTACATTGTGTTTTCTGCCCTACATATTACTATCAGATATTATTATACATAAAAGAGCAAGCATTTATTTTAGTATATAAGTATTGTTCGAAGCTCGTGGGTAACTCAACTAAAGCGTATATTTTTGACGTAGTAACAGAAGTGAAAAGGAAATAACTGTAACTCTAAAAACCTTGTTATTTTTTCAATGAACCTTTCGCTTCAAAAAAGTTCATATATTATTCCCTTGGCTGAAAGGTTCTCGCGTTTTTTTAAACACAGCCCTTTGCTTGTTCCCTTTTGTATGTGCCTCAGTATGGCTAGAGACTTCGACGTTTTATATTATATCCGAACCCAATATTACATTTTGACAATGTTAACCTTTCACAAGTATATCGCATTCATACCAATTTGCATTTTCATTTAAATTATCAGATATTTTGCGTTACTTTCACTATTTGGAAGATATCCAATTTAAACAATACCATTACTTAATCGTTTAAACGTAATAAAATGTTTATATCCGGCTCCCAATGATGATTTTAAACTACATTAGACACGTGTCGAGAAATAGATATTTTAAATAATAATCTCCCCCTCCCCTCAAGGGAAGGTAGAAATATTGGACCGCCACATTGTTCTGTCCTATTTCTTTCGTTCTTCTACATTCAAACATCGTGTCATTTCTCTGTGTATATTTCTCCGATTCCTTACGTGATCGATATTTACTATTATATTTGACTGATTTGATTGTGCCACGTTTTTCTCGGCCTTCTTCTATATCAAGCTCCGTTTACATCGTTTACATATATTATACTTCCTTCATCATTTTGTCCTAATTAATTCTGTCCATGTGTCCAAACCATCTTAACGACACTTAAATTGTTTTGTTCATAACACATTCATTCGCACCGAATTCACGTTTTTTTATTTGCATTTAACACTCTATCATAAACAGATTTACCACCCATTCATTTAAGATGTCTCATATACAAGTATAGAGTGAATTTGTAGAAAATCTTGTTTGAACATGAAATACGTACAACATTTACCACGGAAATCGCGTCGCTTCACACGGGAAGCATTACTAGTTTCAGAGAAAATCTTGAGAAGAGAAAATTTGAATGAAGTATGTCAGGAAAGAACCTTCTTTCTGCCTACCCCTTCGTTGAGACGCCGCGATGGTAAGTTAGTTACCTAAGTAAAACAGTGTTTTAGTTTATAAAACATATATTTATTAATAATTTTTTTTATCATATATTCGCCATCATATTTGTGTTGAGGATTCACATTTGAATTTCTTTTTGAAAACATATATTGGTCAATTTCTACACTGGAGAAGGGCGTCTGTGTCCCGAAACATGTTTGGGAAAAATGCAAAAAAGCATCGTAATAGTACACTGCCATCAATAAGTTATTCAAATTTTTCTAGACATACAATGTCAGATTAAATTATTATTTGTGGTATTTTTATCTATAAAAAACATAAATTTATTTTCACTCAGAAAGAATATATTCATTCCTTGGTAAAGTTGTGGGGAAAATTCTGGAACAGACGCGAAGTTTTTCTTTGTATTCTAAATTTGCCTTGTTTTCTTTATTTCTGAATTTACGTTGTAAGACATTACTGAAACACAGAAGTATGTAAGGTGACACATTTTCATTTTTCTCAGATTTTTTTTTATATTAGACAAGTGTAACACGCGCTTAACGTGGATAAAGATAAAATATTTTTGATGGAATTCCTATTATAGAAAAATAATCGTAGACTACGGATTCTTCCAAAGTCAACTTGAGCATAGATTATCTCGATTGATAGTATTCTATTTTAAATATATTTTAATAGATGCATTCCGCTTTAAATATTATAAAAATAAGAAATGATTTGGACGCGTGGAAAGAATGAATCAATAAATTGTATAGAAAGTATTTGTTAGTGACGTAAATGAAACCACAACAAGAGGAAGACCGAGGAAAACGAGGCACCATCAAGTAAATTGAATATTAACAATCGGCCACGTGATGAGTCGGAGAAATCGACGTGCGTGCATAACACGATGTATGAATATTGTGAAAGCGAGACGGCGTGATGGTTTATTAGTTAGTTAGTTTCAATAATGTTATAACTTATATGAGTGATCTTACAGTATGCACGTGATGTATGACTGTTTATACCTTTATTGTATTAGATTTATATTGTGACCTGAACTGAAAGGTAATGAAGTTATCATAGATATGTCTTTTATGAAAGTTGTTAATTGGAGTTAAAATCACTTATGTTTTAAAACGATTTTGTTTGAGATACAAAGTTTATAAATTATTAAGTTTTTAAAATTAATTAGAAGTATTTTTTTTTTAAATATCAAGATAAACCTTTTATTTATTTAACATTGGGGAGATTAATTTTATTGTACAAAAAGGGCGATTTTCAGTAAGTTTTTCGGGGGACGTAATTTGAGGAAATTCAATTACGTTTATACTTTTTATATTCGCAAAAAGCTGAAAGAAAAAATCTTGAATTCAATTAAAAATCTGCGGTGACCTTCAATTTTATTTTCACTGTGCTTTTTCTAATGACAAAAAGGAAAACAAAGGTTTTCCATTTTCTCAAACTTTGATAATTAGTTACTTGATTATTACCACCTATGCTGTTATTTTTAATGGTATAAAATTACGAAATGGAAATATTTTATTAAGAAAAATACAGATTAATTTATATTAAGTATTCTGATTTCTACATACATAAATTGGCGGTAGTTGACGGCTTTGAAGTGTTAGATCTTTTTTAATTCATTTGGGAGCGCCATAACGCCTACATACGCCTGTATCCTACGGTAACCACCTGCCCCTGGAATATAAGGGCTTTTGGATTAACAATATTAAATATAATATTAATTAAAATTCATTCTGAAATTGTACGAAAATGCAATTATAAAATAATCTCTTTTTTCGAAAAAAAAAAAAAAATATTCGAAACAACAATTTTTGCTGTAGTAAAGAATTTTACAACGAAAATAAACGCACAATGATTTCTGTACTCGTATACGAGTACCTTTTATTTTATCGTTATTGCGGATGTTTATATAGTATTTAATATGTTATTAGAACTAATAGGAAAAATAAATATACAGATGGTATTATTGAAAGAAAAAAATTATTCTAATTAGTGTATTGTTATCTGTTTTCATGTGCCCATAAAATTAATATTAGTGGTTCTCATAATATAAACCCTTTGAACTCAGATGTATTTTATATGTATACATACAAACGACTTACGTTATTGAGATAAACAAATGATTTTATTGAAATCTCTTGATGGAAGTTCGTTTCAAAAAATAATTTAATAAAACGATGTTTTTTAACTACTTCTACTTTTGTCTTCATTTCGACAGCGACCGGTTTCACCAGGCTTGCTGTCATCGACAGACGGGACATACGTTATAAAAGAGGGATGTTTGGTTTACGTATTTATTTCAAAACTTTTCAATAAAAGTATATTGCAAACCACTTTAAAGGATTAAAAACGTTATGTAATAAACCAGTGTGAAGTATAACTAATTAATGCTTTGCTAGAAAATATAGGAATCTATTTTTACCGAGGTCGATGATGACTTTTGGTGGGTAAGTCAAAGGAAAAGATATTGGTATAACACGTGAGGAGAATTGATCCATCCAGACTCCCCTTATTGTGTTGTACGGGAGTTGGATCGACAGCTGGGAGTCGACCTCGCAGGAGGCCGATTCCTCTTGAGAAACAGGCCACAATGCCTACACCAAGAAGAAGAAGAATTTATTGTTCATATAAATATAAAAAAAACATTATTTAGGCTACTTATTCGGACACATCAGTTAAACGAGTCATAGTGGCATCACCAAAGGCAGATTGATTTTGGGTGGCGGGGTGTATAACAATTGATGTAACCGCAGATAACTATCAGGAACGAATAGACTTTTTCATTCTGGAACGTAGGGCTTCTCAATGGAATTCCGAATAAAAAAATTAAAAATATAGATATATACCTGTCACTCTTCTGTTCAATGGAATTTTATCATACCATGAATGTCATTGTTGAGACATGGGAGGAAGAAGAAATATTTTATTTTTTGTTTCTTGAACAATGATGCAATATTTTTTAAATAACTCTTCCTCCTTCTTCCTCAGCCTATTCCCGTCCACTCCTGGACACAGGCCTCCGCCATTCGCTTCCATGTCACTCTGTCTTCTGTCTGTCAATAATTAATATGCACTAAATCGTCTGTTTTCTAGAAGTTTTATTATTGTTTATGCGAATGACATATGTTGCTTTACAAATGCAATATCAAATATTTTCCAATTATGTCATTCCCATAAAATATAATAAAACTTGTAGATAAGAGACATTTTTATACGCATTAATTCTCCAGTTTTATTTTATAATGATTCAATAGATCAATGTTCTATTTTGTCGTCTTCAAATATATTTTACGAGAATGTTTTTTAAAATAACCATATATGGGCTATTTTTTGTAGGTAATATAATAAAATAAAATATGTATTTAGAGAAAGAATATATAAATAAATTGAATAATCATTTTTTGATATACATACCCGATTAAGTTATCCAACTATTAAATCCAATTGGCGTAGAAAACGTCTGGTCTTTATGTCGTTTGAACTTTTCACTTTAGATTAAAGAACTACCAATTCAATGAAACCTTTATTCTAAACTAATTTAATTAATCAAATATTTGATCCTTCTTCTTCTGGTAGAAGAAACATGTGTGGTAGCTTAACTACTGCAATATTTAAAATAAACCTGATCCAACGGACGCAAAAATGATCGTTTTCACATTTTGTTTTACAAAACTTACAATTTTAAGATAATCAAATGATTTTACTAATATCTCTTGATGGAAATTAATTTTAAATAATAATTAAATAAAACGATGTTTTTTAACTACTTCCACTTTTGTCTTTATTTAGACAGCGACCGGTTTCGCCAGGCTCGCTGGCATCGACAGACTGGGCGAAACCGGTCGCTGTCTAAATAAAGACAAAAGTGGAAGTAGTTAAAAAACATCGTTTTATTTAATTATTAATTACAATTTTAACATTGTGTGAATGTTTTAAATGTACAATTAACTTAATTTTTAAGACAATTAAAAAAAGCGAGTTGAATATCAAATCGAAATATATCATCTAGCTTATATAAAACTAACCGGTATTTACACATGTAATAATGAGAGTTGAAATACTTTAAGATTTTGTGTTATTTCTGACTTAATACTATTATAACAATAAAAATGTCTATTTCGTAAATATCTTAAAAGTTTAAAATTTGAATCTAAATGTCGAAGTGAGTCGCTTTACTAATAATTGCTACAGTTTGCGAACGAATTCTTATTATAAACGTTATGTCAACAAAGTTAAGCAAAAGATTCTTCAAATGCCAGTTTAAATAGAATAATATAAAAAAAAAATTAAGAAATTTCTTTTATAAAAAGATTGAACTTTTACCTTCTAGGTAGCTTTTCAATAGCCTTTGTTATTTATTCATTCAATTAACTCGAGATGTATTTCAGGCAAGTTGGACTGTCAACTTAAATAACACACGAATAATTCACATTGTATTAATTATGGTCACGTTTAACAATGACTAAAGCGCGAATTCACCCCAGTTCTTGCGCCAGTTCCTCGGGGGCTGAAATCACCAACGGCACCTGAATTTTGAAAGAGCTTTCACAAAAGTTCGGCGAGTCAAAAAGTTCCCGGAAGCGCGCGTCCGCTGCAGTGGGCGGAACTCCGTTAACTGAAATGTAGTGCCGTATTGAAGCCCGCAGTGCGCAGACGCGTTCGAACAAGTGTTTGCGGCACACTTCCGTCTACGCTTTTCTTTCCCACGTCTCCCTTTTAACTTCTTTGCAGGTTTGATCAACGCGTGTCATCGGAAAATGAGATCCACGCGTACAATTCACGTACAATACAAGGCGTTAACGCTCCGATATAAAATTATGAGTGTACGTATAAACTATAATATATAAAAGTTATTTCTGTAAAAGTTTGTGTAGCTCAATTGTATTTTTTCTAAGATAATCGAATGATTTAACTGAAATCTCTTGATGGTAAATTTTAAATAATAATGAAATAAAACGGAGGTTTTTAACTACTTACACACTTGTCTTTATTACGACAGCGACCGGTTTTGCCAGGCTCGCTGGCATCGACAGACTCTTCGGGTATTTTATACATTAGTATATATAAACGAAAATGGTATTAAACGACCAGAAGATGGCAGCAAGCTGCCGAAACCAGCCGAAGACTCAAAAATCAGTGGATTTGAACTAAATACACATTTTAAAAGATATTTTTATTTAAATTTTTTATTATTATTTACAATTAACATCTACCACCAAATTTCAAAGAACAACATTAATTTGTTATAAACCCAAATTAATGTTGTTATTTGTACAACAATTATAAATTAACAAATTATTTAATATAGATGGATGCTTGTATACGACTTTCAATAGTACCTATTAAATAATTATTACGAATGAAAACGTTCATTTTCTAGAAGTTTTATTACATTATACGTGAAAAACAATATTCGCTTGTCTAGGGCATTATCTAATGTAGCTGAGACAGGCTAAATACATTTGATGTCGTGCTACATTTCATAATGCCTTATACAGGCGTAACATGCCAGTCACATAAAATATAATAAAACTTCTAGAAAACATTCCTTTTCATTCGTATTAATAATTGAATATAGAGTTTTTCACATTATTGTTCAAGAAACTATAAATAACTTCTATAAATGTATTTACATTAACTTACAGCTTTCCATCGAAAACTTAATATTTTATATGAATCCTTCTTCTTCTTCTTTTAACATATCTGACGACCTGTGGCATAGAAATCGTGTTTCCTAGGATGATGAGGTCCAGCTGTCCTCCCATCTCTTAGGTGCTCTTCCAGGTAGATAGTGTCCGGAGGGGCTGTAAATATATGCGAATCTGTCATTCACTATTAATTCTGGCTATGTGGTCCCTCCAGTATCTTCTGAATCTACTCCATCTCTATTTCCTCACTTCTCTATTTCGGAAGTTTTTCTTATGTCTGCATTACGGACACGATCTCGGAGAGATGTTTCTTGAACAATTATGTACATAGTAAGTCCTGGCGCTCTGTAGCTGCCGGACGTTTTTTCAAATAGCTCCCCATTTAAATAAAATTTTAAGGGTCTGAGTACTCCATTTGCATCTATTTAACATCTATTATCACCTTTTAATGAATCCAAACAAATCTGTGTATCCAAAATTAATTATTTACGTATAGTTTCAGTGAAAAGAACAAATTAAGTTGAAATACGTGAAAGTTTTTAATATAAAATGCATCGTGTAAACGTCTCTAAACGGCTATTTCCGAGTCGAGACCTCAAAGATGGTTGCCACATGTGTGTCCGAGTGTCCAGTGAATTGTGTGAAGTGCAACAGGATGATTTATGAGGGAACGCCCAAATTCTTGGAAATAATTTGTGAACTTTTACTATGTGCCAAAACATTAAGAGTTACAGCCTGATAAAACGGAGCATCTTCTACAGCGCCCTTGAGATGAGCAATTCATAAAAATGGCGCTTTATAAATTATCCAATTTATTATTATTATTATTATTGTTCAAAAAACAATCAAAGCATTCGTATTTTTTAAATATTATGACATTGCACTGAAACTTTTAAAATAGTTTGAGACATATTTAATATTTACGAAATGTATCGAAAGATCAGATTTAATGAATTATATTACTGAGAGTTAAGTATTTATATCGATTTTTGTGTTATGAACTAAAATTAACTTACAGGTATTGGTCAAAGAAATATAATCGGAATGTTATGTTACTTGGAAAGTGCTTTAAACCAATAAATAGAAGTTTCCTTAAGACAATAGTTGTATTTAAAAAGTTTAACTAGTTTTTTTAGACTTTTTTGTAAAATCTTATTGTAGAATTGCTTAACGAGTTTTAGTCATTTCACGTAGACACCTGCATTTATATTTTTGTGAAACATTTCATTATTTTAAAAGCAATGCGAGAACAACAAAAATATTAAGAAGGAAAAACCCTCGCAAGGATAAACCGCAAGCTTTTATAAAATTACGCTTAGGAACTCGAATATACGAATTAATGTCTGTGTCTAAGTGCACATGCTTTTATAAACCCAACGAAGCAAAAATACTTGTGTTTGTTTACTTAAAATAAAAGAGGGTTCGTAAGTAACAAAGTTTGCTTTTTTCTTTGTGGTATTCAATTATGAAAAAGGCAAAATACCTTTCATACAAATTCGGAATTAAAACCGCATTTTACAAAACCATATATTTATAATATTCACTCAAAAAGTAACTTGGAATTAGTAAAAAAACTTAAAAATTAATTTGAATATATTTTACTTCTAATCATACAAATAATTGTATTTTTTCTGCATTGTATAGATGAAATTTGGGTGCAAGCAAAACTATGTAGTTAGCATCAAATATGAAAACAGTGTTTTTATAACCTTTTTTATTTTTATAAATGTATTAAAGGCTGAAACAAAGAATAAAAGTACCCAAAAATAATCAAACATTAGTTTTTGATCTCAATCTCATAAAAAAACATAAAGGCCCAATAACTGTGTGTGAAGTGAAATGCGTTTAATTGTTTTTTAAAAAAAATCGAAGCTTTATTAAAAAAAATGCATACTTGTGATAAAGTATTGACCATAATTATTTCATGTTCGATAATTTTTTGTATTTTCATCATGTAGGTATTTTCATGATAAAATGAAATTTTTATTGGTTAAAAACTATACTGATTTTGATAAGTGTAAATACCCAAAAATGTGGAAATGTTAAAATAAATAATTTGGAACTTCCAACAGATATAAATTTTGATGGAATTGAAATACAGTAGAATTCCTTAATAATTCAAACATTGTTTTGTTTCCAATTTTAAGTAAATTTTTCTCCACTCAATTTGAAAAAATCACGTTTTAATTTATGAAATGATTCACCAGCAAATATTTTAAGAGTACACGCATATGGTTTGAACCAGTTTTTTAAAATTCGGATGAATTTTATTAATTTGGTAATTTGTGTTATCAAGTAAACAAACGGAATTTTAATTTAGGGTAAAGCAGTATATTTCGGACTTCATTTACCGTAAAATGGCTTCTCTCGTGTGCAGGATTGGTGCGGCAGGCAGCGGGCTGCTGCTCGACTCCCATTATCACACACGCCGACTCCGCTGGGTGTAATTTATGGCCTAGCAACAAGTCTGGCGAGAAGGGACTCCGCATTTCTTTTATCTCCATCCCTGGGATCACATTCCCTTATTCCGGCCGTGTGCTGCGGCAGGGCGCTGCAAAGGTATCGAACACTCTAATAAAATATACTCTAATAGTAAAAATCAAAATCAAAACAAAAAATATATATTATGTATTAAGTTATATATCATTTGATTTTTAGCTTCGATCATTGTCTTTATTTCACCAGGCTCGCTGGCATTGACATACACCAGTCTGTCAATGGCAGCGAGCCTAGTGAAATAAAGACAAAGGTGGAATTAGTTTAAAACATCGTTATATTTAATTATTATTGAAAAATATATAGTAAAAGATTTTTTTATTACTACTATTTTCAATGAAATTCTACAAATAAATTTGAATCAATAACATCTACAATTGGTTGGTCTTAAAATACATAAAAATATGAAATTTAAAATATTTTGAAAGAAAAAATAACAATTAATCAAATATATCAATATAATAATTTTGAGAAAATAAATTTATTTTTGGAAATGTCTAGGATGGTAATTGGCATGTCTAAGCATATAACTAGGTTATGATAATATGATATTCATTTGGATTTTTTTATTATTATATGTATTTAGTTTTAATCTCCACGAGATGGCAGCGAGCTGCCGAAACCTGTCGAAGCTGAAATACCACAAGGAATAAAACTTATATATTACAGGAAAATTTTCTTATTACATTTTTTTCCATTATTAACAATTATTTTCTATCAAGCTATTTTATCAATTAACAACATTAATACTAGATCATTAGGAATCAACTAATGTATAAAATATGGAAAAAAAATGAAATTGTATTAGCAAGTACCAACCTATAGCATAATCTTAAGAAAAGTAAGTATTGATGTTTATCTTGCTAAATCCTATAGCGATTTTCACGTAAAAATTGCCAAATAGCGTATTAAGTTATTTTTAATACTTACTTATAATCAAGTATAATCAAGTATAATATAAGACAGACAAGTATAATCTAATGGAGGTAAATATTTAAAAATTAACATAATTTATCATAATACGTATGTTTCGTTGCTTAATTGCATCGTCAATCATTTAAAAATATTGTTTATATGAAGCACTCATTTTCTGGTTAGACATTTTAAACTTAAAGATATAAAATTATATAACACTTTGTATTTAACCACGGTACGCTTATTATAATGAGGTATTTGCGCTAAGGAGGGATATGTTTGAATTTTTAATATAATATGTAAAACATATTTTTTTTATTTTGATAGTATTTTTTTAATTCGTTAAATTTATGTTTTTATACATAATTTTATGTAATAAATAGCTAAAATTTTAAACTCTTCTGATTGATTAGCGGTGTATGACGTCACAATACACGACATTTTATATCAAAACAACGACCTTGCAACGTGGTCACACAACTCGTTTAAATTTCATATAAATTACAGTGAATATTCGTATTTTATATTTTTATTAATATTCTATACATACTAAATATGACTGATGCTGAATTTTTACAAAGACATTCTCGTACTTTGCAAAAATCAATAGTGTTTTGATGGATTTATTTTGTAAGTAAAATGCAAAAATTTTTAATTCTGAATATCGTGATTTTTGATCTTAAGTTAATTAAAATTTATTAATTGTATTCAATACTTTGTAAATGTTCAGTATAGCTTCCTTCTTTGGCCAGTTTTTGTCTTAATTTATTAAAATAAAAAACCAAAACAATTTTACATTTTCGTGCATTTTGACATTTCGCGTTTAAACAAAAACTGTTATTATTTATTAGAAAAACAACACTCATGTGTATAAAATGTAGTGTATATATAATATTAATAAATTGAAAATACTAGAACACCCTGATTTCACAAAAGAAAAACATTTTATATGTTCTAACATTTAACAAAATTACTTCGAAGTTATCTTGTATTAGCACGCATTTGTAAATTACCCCTACAATTATTGTTATTAAGTATATATTTATAGTAGAATGTTTTGAGTAGTAAAAATTAAATTATCTTACGGAAATAAAGACTATTTGAAGTAGATAATGTTTTATTCATTTTTAAATCGCTTTTTATTGCCTCTAACTATTTCGATTTCATGGCCGGTTTAAATGCTAAGTTAAGAAATAACTTCACTGCTATTTTAATAGAAGTATTTCTACACATATATTCGATACAATACTACTAAGGAGTCGTTGTGAGCGTTTTGATTATGAACAATCTATACAAAACTACTAATATAGTGCCAAAATAAAAGCACAATCAACTGACAGATGGGAGCGTCATTGAACGTGTGGAAGTGACGTCACATACAATAACGGCTGAAAATACTTAATTGGCGGCAACTGATATTTTCAAATTTTAATTTGTTATTGTTAATTTATTACGCCTAATAAAAGGTCTTTTTAATTAACATTCTTAACGATTTGCTATAATAATAATAAAAATGTGAAAATACCCCATTGACGCCAACTAGTTTTGCTTGGACCCAAGTTTAATCAGGGCAATATAATAACTTATTATAATAATCATACCGTGGTTAAATATAAAGCGTTTTATGATTTCATATCTATAAATATTAAAAATTAATTTAAATTTTAGATAAGCTTACGGCGTTAACACCGTGGAATTCCATAACGACAAATTTTTATGAATTAAAATAGTGTTTTTTCCACTTTGAAATTTATTTTTCTCGACATGTTTCGAAGGCTCATCGTTCACAAGTTTATATCGTTCTCCCGATTATGAAGGTGTCAGCCTTTGAAACGTGTCAAGAAAAATAAACTCAAAAGTGGAAAAAACAGTGTTTCAATTCATAAAAAATTGTTAAATATTAATTGTCATGTGTTCGGAAATAATTTATTCGGTATGTTTAAAAGTAGGTTGACTCATATTATCATTGTAGATCAATGGATTTAAAGCACTATACTAGCAAAAACATATTTCAGAATAATTAATGAATTTTGGAACACTGTTCACTAATTTAATAGCCTACTTATTTCATCTATTATTATGGAAAGACTGTTCTTTTTTCGAATCTGTCAAGAAAATTCTCTTTTTTATTTCAAGAGTCCTTGCGCATCCTTGCCGCGTCTCACGCCTTTATAGTCTCCCGATAAAAGTATGCAGGTCGCGTGTGTTATTTTATCTGTTACCTCCGCAGAATACCTACATTCGGTTGGGAAAGAGACATTTTGGGGTAAATTAAATTGGTTGACTTGTTGAGTAGGTCCGTGAGGGTAAACTTGTTTGGAGATAACGTTTAGCTCTTATTTTTCCCAGCTGTTCTATCATGTTTGAGGTATAATGATTTTACAATCTTGCCTAATTGAATACAATAAAAAATGTTAATCCCAAACAACTTTTTATTTTAATGACATTATTTCTTTGCTCTTTTGTTTCACTTTGACATGCTTCTAATTAACTACCAAGCCCAGTTTTCCATAAGGGATAGGCAGAGATGATGAACCGCCACACTTTCATGTTTTTGATTCTTCCATCCTCAACATTAATTATCCCTTCATATAAGCACGTTGATTTTTCCGACTGCACATGAAACCGAGAGTTATATTTGATTTATTATCCTCACTACATATGATGTCAGAAGAGCCAAATATCAGCAAAACATCGATTAAGACTTCCTTTGAGAGCTAACTTTTGTTTCTAAAAATCTTTTTTCTTGATGTCGGTTACAACGACAGTTACTAGCACATTAAAAAAACCTTAATAATTCCTAAAAATATAATTTTAATTAATATTATTAAAATATTGTCATTTGAAATTTAATCTATTGCCTTGTATTTCCCCTAAAAATGCAATAGGGCACGTATGTATGTTGTTGTTTTGAATTATGTATTAAAGTACTATTCTACTTGGGAAATTGATAAAAACTTTGTTTCATCCACAAAATATTAAAAAAAAAAAACAAAAAAAACACGACATGTTTCGGAGGATACCTGAAGATGGAGGTATCCTCCGAAACATGTCGTGTTTTTTTAAATATTTTAATTAATATTTTGTGGATTAAACAAAGTTTTAATCAATTTTCTAAGTATATTACTATGGAATTAAATAGTGTTAATGCCTTAGCGTTCAATAAAAATAAAGTACTTTGCACTTAATATCATTTAAATGTATTAAAAAAAGACCAATCGCAGAAGAGCCGCAGTTTGCCGACCCCTATACGAAGGAATTCCCTCAATTTGAATATTTATGTATCGATAAAATAATGTAGCCAATTAAAAAAAAGTGAAAACATATGCAAAATTGTAATCGAAAACCATGCATTAATGTATCAAATCTGAATGTGATGATTTCACGAAATTTCCGCTGAATCTCAGAAACTTATCTATGGATTTATAAAGAATTTCTAGAAGTTGTTCTGGAAAACAGATACGTTAAATTCGTGGAATGCGGATTATTCGAAATTAATACACCACACCATTAAATTTGAATGTTAATTTAATTTTCGTACTAAAATTATCTTTTGTTGAAAATGTATATTTAGTTAAAATCCACTGATGTTTGTGTCTTCGACCGGTTTCGGCAGCTCGGTACAACAGTAAGCAACAACACTTTTTTTACTTTTTACAATCATGTTTCACACCGCACTAAATATATTCTAAGGAAGATAGCGTATGGGTCAGAAACATGTTTGTTAAAAGTGGAAAAGCGTGTTATTAAAATATGATACAACATTTGATAAAAAATATACAGTAGTGTTTTTCAATTTAAAATAACGCTGCATTCATATTTAATATGCAATACATGTTGTTTAAAAAAATATATATAATTATTTGAAATTTCATGGTAGAAGTTCATTGCAAATAATGAAAATAAAATAAAAAATGTAAAATATATTTTGTTAAAATGTTTGTGTCTTCGACTGGTTATCGGAAGATGGCAGCAAGCTGCCGAAATCACGAATATGAAAGACGTCGATCTCCGAAGTGATCATGGTTAGCAGTTTGATTGCTCTCCCCACCGTCATCAACAGAGGCAAGGTGGTTCTGCATGCTGCACAGTGAACTTCTACCATGATATTTCCAATAATAAAATGGTTTTTTCAGTTGTATTACACGTTCGCGAGGCTTTGCAACTGGAAGATGGAAGGAGGGTACCGGATCGGCCTCCTGCAACGTGGATGTCTACAGTTAGGAACGACCTGAAGGCGCTGGGACTGGATAGCCAGATGACCCTGGATCGTAAGACTTGGTGGAGCCGTATTAAGAGAGCCGACCCCTAATAACGGGAAATGGCTAGGAGAAAGAAGAAGAGTTGTATTACACAGGTCACTTAAATAATTTAGAAATTTGCAAAAAAATGACCTCGAGACCAATCTCCTGATTCTTAAAGTGAATAAAAATTCTTTATATAAAAGATCTTTGATGAAATTGAGAACATTTAAATGTTTGTAGAACTATTAGTAAAAGTCTCCGAATCATTCACGTCGACAATAATGCATGTTTTAAATCTACATTCAATGTTTGTGTTCTGCCGTTTACATTGGAAGCTTTTATCAAAAGTCTATTTGCAGATTCAGTATCGCGGGTAAACACCCGTCTCGCCTCTGCACACCTTTCTATTATCGTATCCCGAAAATTTGAAGGCATAGCGGGTCTAAAGTGGATGGTATTTACCGCGCAAACGTGATTGATCTGTTACGGATCTTAAATACGTACGATCAAATGGCGAAGTGATTTTATTACATGAGAAGGGATATGTTTCGACTTGCTAGGGTATTATCAAATATGGTGAGAATCATACGCGTGCTTGATTATTTACTAGATTTATCGAATTAATTGTATTCAGGCTATTTGCAAAATCTTAATAACGCATATTGTAAATTATTTGTTAAAAATAATTTTTACTACCAATACATAAAAGAAATGTCCTGAAAATGTTTTTATTTTAATAAAATTATGTTAATTAATACAAAACGTTAGGAGTCAGAGAAATTGACGTGAGTGTATGACACGATATATGAATATCGAGGAAGTGAGAGAAGTATGTCAGAAAAGTGTTATTTTCTAACGTACATCTTTCGATTCCTTGATACCCATATATCAACGAATCGATATTGATCGATAATCGATACCTGCATCGCATGTCGATTTTTTCGACTGCTAACGTTTAATATTTATAAACATATATATGTGTCAAAAAACATTCCTTATGGCGGTCCATTCTTTCAACCTAGTCCTGCGGGGAGACGGCGTGATGCTTAGTTAGGTTCTATTAGTTATTAATATTAAGACTAACAGCATTTTTAAAGAAACGATAAATAAGATTGATATTAAATTTGGCTTGAACATGCTATATCGGCAATAAATTTCTCCCTAGGTTAAATACTTGAGTTTTCTACAATGATATTTTTAAGTTAGAAATTCTGTTTCATTCGTAATGGTAATAAATTATATCGCTGATAAATTTGATTTACATCAGAAAAAATGTATATAATAGACAGTCGTAAGTTGTCATCAACATAGATAACAGGCCGAGTATATTCGCGTGTTGTCTTCTGTAATCACAAACCCCTTATTGCTTATTGTATCAATGGCAGTTTATGTGAATCTCGTCTGGAAGTGTGCCAAGTTAGCGGCGAAGGTTGGAAGTGGCCAGATGGTTAATACTGACGTAAACAGAGAGCTTTTGTCTGTTTAGGAAAGCAATTCGTATGGAAGTCAACGGGACTTTAAATACTATTTTATGGTCCATTTACTTATTTTCTTTCCGACTTGCCACAGTCAAATTACTCGATTTTATGGCGACCACTTGTTTGAAAGATTCCGTGTGCTAATACTTATGGGCGATTGTTTGAGAAATTGTATCTGTTTGAATTATCATCAAATAACTCATGGTTAAGCAATTTAGCACACATTTTCGTGTGAGAATGTCGGAAATTGGATCGTGTCTACATGTTTACACGGATTTAATAGTATTTAGGCACACACAATCGCTGTTAATCACGTAAAGGTGTGTGATCAATTTGTTTGTGTTCATTATTAAAGCGCTTTTCGTGTATCTACGACAAAATTATATTTAATAACCCATGAATCAATCTTAAAGGGTGCATAAATAAATATTGTATACTATCTGAATACTATACTATCCGCTGGACCGACGATCTGAAGAGGATTGCTGGACATGGATGGATGGGAGCGGCAATGGATAGGGGGCGGTGGAGGGCTTTGGGAGAGGCCTACATTCAGCAGTGGATGACAGACGACTGATGATGATGAATGGAAACGCCTGTTTTTTTTATTATAGAATTTTCATTATATTTTATGGGAATGGCATGTTATCAGGGGGTCAAAGCCAATACCAATAGAACTAAGAACCTTCTTAGAGTAGCAGAAATGCGAACCCTACGCTCCATCGCACCCTCAGAGATCGGATCAGAAATGATACGATAAGGTCTGTTTGTGGTGTTGAAGCAGAAGGCGCTTTTGACGAGACAATGTGGACCGCATGAAGAATAAAATAATTGCAAAAATTGTAAAGGTAAAAACCCAAGCAGCGAGAGATTACCAGGAAGGCCGCCGAAGAGATGGAGAGATGGCTGGACGTCTTCTTCCCAAGACAGCCCACCATCACAAACAGGTCATACGACCCAAACTAAGAGGAAGAAGAAGAAGAAGAAGCATGTTATTAAATGTTCGAAACATGTCATTCGCACGGAAATAACATTTGGTAATGCCTAAACAAGTCGCAACATGTCATTTCTATAAAATAAAATAAAACTTGTAGAAAACATACGTTTTTTTAACGTCTATTTTCTAGAATTTATTAATTTTCATAACATTGTTTACGAGTACATGGATTGTAAAATGCGTAATGAAAAAAATGAAACTTATAATAGATATTTATTTCTTAATAATTCAAATAAATAACTTACTATTTACAAACATTTGATTTAATATTTAACATTCAGGTACAGTTCTACAGGGTATAAAACTCTAATGTATGTCTCGTCCAAATTTAAAATTCTAGTATGCAAAATATAATAATATATTTATAATAACAAATTAAAATTTAATAGTTTAACACACGTATATAATATATAGAGTTTAATATACACTTTTTGGACTGGAATTTATATCAAATTTAGATAAAAATACTATAATATGAATTGAAATTGAATTAATTTTGTTTAAATATTTATATACAATAACACATTATACAATCAATTTGATTGAGCTAGTAGTGAAGAATTATTTATTTTATTTTCACATTTGCTGATTCGAAAGTAAATGGCCCTGACCCTAAATATATTAAAATTTTTTTTTTTAAATTGCTTTGTTGTTAAGTGGAGTTTTCTATGGAACAGTATTCAACTAACAAAAAATATTATATCTCTATTTAATAAAACTGTTGGTAAATGTTTACTTTTATTCATTATGAATTAAAACAATATATATTAAATAAAAGTAGCTGTATAACAAATTCGTTATATTTCAGATCTCAAACGAGCAATTGTTAAAGTAAACATCTTTTCTTCGTAAATATTATGTTTTATTTATTTACGATTTGATCTTACTTTAATTTATAATTATCCTCTGCTTAAAAAAATAACCATTTAACTATTACAACTGTACCCTTAATATCAAAGAAAGAAAATATCAACAGGGAAATCATATAACTTCGGTAAAACCTTGAATGAAGTTTGTAATTGTATCGATACCGTCAGTAGAAGAGATAATTATTTAAATTCATTTAAACTTAGTCAATTTATTTAATAAAAAAGATAATTATTATATTTATATACGATAGTTATACAGCAGTTTCAATGAAATTGTATTATAAGTTAACATTTCGTGAATAAGATTTATAACAGTACATATACAATACATTTTTAAGAAAGGACAATCTATTTCTCCACTACACGTGAGAATGATAATCTTGTTAATAAAATCAATAAAAACAATCTAGTGAGGAAGAGGCTCTAAAAATATGTAAGTAGGTAATTAAAGTAGTTGTCTAAACGCTACTTAAGTTTGAAGTTTAGATTTAATTTATAAACATATATTTTTATTTACACATATGTAACACAATGTTGTTTTGCTATACACTATTAATAACATCGTTCATAAATGGTACAAAAATTTAATATCAATTATGAATGAAAGCAAATTTAAAGAATTCACAAGATACAAATTATAACCAGCATCACTTTATTAATCTGTTTAAGAAACGATGATATTCGTTAAATAAATTTAAGATCGAATAAATAAAACATGTAGTTTTGAAATGACTAAAGAAACACATTTTAGACGGACGCAACTCTAACTTCACAATTTTGTATTTAAGAATGACTTTCGTGGTTATTCTGATAGCCAGAAAAATTATTTTAAAATGGTGCAATTAATCAATAAGTTTCAACGCTTTGCCAATTTGAAATAATAATAAATACTAAAAAGAGGGAATTGAATAATAACATAAGAAAACGTTTACCATTACAATTTTATTCAAAAATAAAATAGGGCTTACACTACAAGAGAGTTAATATTTTATTTTCTCGTAAAAATATACATACATGTTTCATTAAAACACACAAAAAATCTTATTAATTTAATTCATGAAAATTATATTATTTACAAAACAATATTTTATAAAATAATCCGAGATACAATGTTTTGTAGCGACAAGTTAAAATGCTTTTTTGTTAGACACTTTTAGCCACTTTAGGATACAGCTTTTATATGGTTTTAATGTCATGAATTATACAATAAATTGTTTAATAAAAACTAAAATATCACATCACATTTCATTATTCATTATGCTTAACGATTTCACATTTTCTGATTTATTTTTAAATATCAATATTAGTTTAATTATGTTTTGGTACGCAGATAGATTATAAGGTATGCTTTATTGAATCTACGTTAACGGGATATAGAAATTTGAGTTGATTTTTTATTAAGATAAACAGTACATCAAATACCAAGATAATCCTAAACTGTTTTTAAATGAGGGTTAAAGTATCTTTATTACGGACTATAGATTAAACTTTTACTTCTAGATCTATGACATGTATATATCGTTAGTGAAAAAATATTATTCGAAGACGAAGTTATGAAATGAAAATATATTTGGTAATTCTATGATTTCACTAAAAGATCTATTTATGAAAGTTAAAATTAAAACGCAATTTATTTATTTTTGAAGTTTTTAAACATTTTTATCGTAAGAAAAAAAAGATTATATTTTAGTAGTATTTTTAAAGGAATCATTTTTACGAATGGTTTTTGCAGGGAAACGTTATTTACGTTATTCAAAATTAATTCGTTTAGTGGTATTAGAAAAAAAAAATTGGTGGATCTTCAAATATTTTTAAATGTTAAATTAAAAAACGTTGTTTATAGTATCACAATTAATATGATAATGTCAACATAGGTTGACGGAACAGCTGTCGCGAAAAAAAAAAATTGTGATACCATAAACAGCGTTTTATAATTTAACAGTTAATAATGTTGAAGAATTATAATGTTTCGGCCAAAACAATGAATTATTTAAATATTTTAAAATTAATTGGGTCTTTATTCATCTACATGGTGGTTTCATTAGGGGTCACAATTGTTTAGTCAAATTTGAATTATGTAAAAACATGTGAAATATTGTAAATTAAATATTTATTTACACCATTAAGTTTTATAACAAACTGATTTACAAAAAATGCAACTATGAAGGCAAAACCAAGTTGAATTATTATTATTTTTAATTGATATAGTAAAAAGATGTTTAGATTTTCTGAATGAACATTTGTATTAATTGCATTTTTGTAACGATTGAGATTCATAACAGATATAATATAATCTTTGGATGTATTTCTAAAATATTTGATTATCAACATTAACAACAAAGGAAATGAGCTGAACTACAACTAGAATCAAATAATTCTCTTATTACTTAGTTTGGAAGAATTATCAGTAATGGAAATATCACTTCCGTCGTCTGGCGTGGGGGGCGCATCACGCGGCGAGTCACTGTCGCCGTCTTTGCTCTTATCACATTTACCGAGTTCACTAAATACATTTGAATTGACTTCGTCCATCCGATCCGAGGGAAAGTTTTCGTTCAAATCGTTCTTCAACGAACAATTGGAACTGACGTACGGGTCACGTGCCGGTCCTACCGCTAGGGACCCCGGGTACCTAGTGCGTGATCCGGCGATGCTCAAGTTCTCTGAAATATCTTTAATTTCTTTCATAGACGAATCTGTTGTATTCTCTTCTGAAATATAAGACAATTTCGATTCGCTCCTGTTTCTATCGCTTCTTTCCACATCGCTTATGTAATCTTCCATGGAGTTACCGCGAATTTTAATTTCACTAACACAACCTACAGGCGCTACCCTTATTTCTCTTCCTATCATTAAATCTTTTGTGGAGTAAGGAGGGACATCAGTGGGTAATAATTCAAAATTTTGTCTATATGGAGACACCCCGTCACCGTTTGGGCTGAACGTATCAGGGTCGATGCTGCATGTCGCGTCGTGGTTGATCTCATTCAGGTGGTCCAGCTTGTTTCTGATGCTGTCTTCGAAGACGGTGTTCCTTGGCTCGGACCTGGTCTCCCTGGCCGTGGAGTGGACGTTGAATCCCGGCAAAAGTTTGGGCTGGAGAGGAAGCATTAAGTCCATCGATCCCGTAGTGGCCGGGCGAGGCTGGAGTGGAGGGAAGTTGAGTACGGGAGGCTGGAGAGATGCCAGGGAGATAGCTTGCGGTGGCGAGCAAACTTCATCTGAAAGAATTAAAGCAATCAAGTATAGTAAACAATTTTATAGTTTTAGAGGATAATAATAAATTTTAATATATAAGTGATCACTCTGTCCGGATCGTCCAGCTGACGACAAGTGCACCATCTAAAAGAACATTATGTGTTAAATTATTTTTATGTGTTATTTTATTTTATATCATTGTATTTTGTATAATTTGTTTTAGATTTATTATGTAGACGTTGAATGATTGAAGTGTGCGCGGGAGATGCCTATTGGTGGCGATGAGGTTCGCAACCCATCACACCGCGTCTCTCGCGTTGGCGAAAAGAGAAGAATGGAGTGCAGCATGGATTAAAGTGTTGCAGTTCATTCTTTCTGTCTACCCTTTCGGGGAAACGGCGTGATGGTTAGTTAGTTAGTTAGTTTAATAAATTCATTTGATTATTTACGAAATCATCAAGTATGAATTAAAAAAATAATCTAATATTAATATACAACTCATTTAAACTCTTTTAATTCCTTGTTTCCACTAAAAAAATACTCGAATTGGCACCCTTGTTTGAAAGTCGCTGTGACACCGTGTTACGAACTTGCAACAGAACTAAACTAATGATTTACGGTAAATTAATTGAATCTCTGGAATCGAACGCCCCCGAAAATTATTTAAAGGAAACACGTGCACAAGTACCAGCCAAGTGTTATGTCTCCGTCGGATAGCGAAATGAGAAAAGTAAAACAATAAATCATTCGGAGTTCAAAGCGGCTGAAGTTTATTATATTTCTTTTTACAACAACTGCTAACATTTATTGATTTGGGTTAAGCTTCATTCATTTTTTCTCATTTAGCACTTGGTCATTGGATTTATATTATTTAAGTTATTTTTATATTTATTAAAATTCTTTTCATTGAAAGAAAAATTTCTGTGACATATAATACATTATTTTATTAAAAATAAAAATGATTAATAAATACATAAATGTTTTAATGTAGCTTTTAAAAGACGTTTTTATTAAAAAAAACTCGCATTCGAGGATATTTTGAAAGTGCTAGATTGTTATAGTTAAAACTAATTTTTAAATGTTTTTTTTTTAAACTTGACATAATACTGAAATTCTATAATAACGATGTTTTTATAAGTGGGGAAAAATAAAATCAAACGTGGAAAAAAACAATCTGAACAGAACAATTTCTGTGACATACATTAAATTTTTAAAATAAAAATGATTAATGAATACATACATATTTTAACGGAGCTTTTAAAAGTCATTTTTATAAAAAAAATCGCATTCCTGGATATTTTGAAAGTGCTAGATTATCATGGTTAAAACCATTTTTTTAAATGTTTTTTTTTATAAACTTGACATTACACTGAAATTCTATAATAACGATGTTTTTATAAGTTTGGAAAAATAAAATCAAATGTGGAAAAAAATAATTCGAACAGAAAAATTTCTGCAACTTTCACGATTTTTTTTCAAATAAAAATGATTAATAAATACATACATATTTTAACGAAGCTTTTAAAAGTTGTTTTTATAAAAAAATCGCATTCCAGGATATTTTGAAAGTGCTAGATTGTCATTGTTAAAAAAAAATTTAAATGTTTTTTTTTTATAACTTGACATTACACTGAAATTCTATAATAACGATGATTTTTATAAGTTGAGGAAAATAAAATCAAAAGTGGAAAAAACCACTCCCAAAAAAACCAACCAAGAAAAAACCAATTAATAAACAATCGTGATTTTTAGAATGTTTTGCTATGTTCGAATTGTTTTATTGATTTAGTTTGATTTATGTTCAAATTTTCCTTTAAATTGTGTTATTAATTGTGTTAGATATGATTTGATTTGAACCTTGCCAAGATTGTTCATCATCAACGTATGTATGTAAGAACATATGAAGTCTCTTCACCCTCCCCCCCCCCCCAAAATGTTCCGGAGAACATTTGGTTCAGTTAAATGAACCGATATTTCACTCTCTAAATGACAACACGAAACTGTCATTACGATGACAGCGGTATAATCAATAATGACCAACAACAAGGCTTTAATAAGAATTTCGCGTGTTTGACCTTATTTAGTGTCACCTTTCCGGAGGTAGGAAGGAAATTAGGCGGAGCCTGTCCTCATAATAGTTTACACGGATAAAAGTTTTCCAAATGTAATTGAGGAGTTCATAAAACAACAGAGTTTATTTATAGAAATAATGTTTTACTTACATTTAAAAGCGAACTGAAAAGTCAGTCGCGTTAAACCGATTTCATTATATATATATATATATATATATATATATATATATATATATATATATATATATATATATATATAACTATATATATATATATATATATATATATATATATATATATATATATCTATTTTTTTTACACTTTGTATATACTACAACACTTTTATTAAAAAAATTAAATTATATAGACATGGCTTCACCGAAAAATGTTCAGGATCCCATGGACAGACAGAGTGACGAACACAGAAGTCCTGAATCGTGCAGGAGTAAATAGAGAGCTGCTGACATTAATCAAAGTCCGCAAGATTGCATATCTGGGTCACGTTCTGCGCCAACGTCGCGACGTTGGCGATCACTCTGGTAAACTCCTCCCTATCCTGCGCTGTCCGGAACAGCTCCTCCACAGTTCTGATTCCCGTCCACTCCCTCACATTGCGCAGCCAGGACATCCGCCTTCTCCCTGGTCCCCCTGCGGCCCTCTATTTTTCCCTTCAATATTAGATGCAGCAGGTGATACTTCTCTCCTCGCAGAACGTGACCCAGATATGCAATCTTGCGGACTTTGATTAATGTCAGCAGCTCTCTATTTACTCCTGCACGATTCAGGACTTCTGTGTTCGTCACTCTGTCTGTCCATAGGATCCTGAACATTTTTCGGTGAAGCCATATCTATATAATTTAATTTTTTTAATAAAAGTGTTGTAGGTATATACAAAGTGTAAGAAAAATAGAAATAAAAAATATATATAATGAAATCGGTTTAACGCGACTGACTTTTCAGTTCGCTTTTAAATGTAAGTAAAACATTATTTCTGTCGGGGGGACCTGACAGGGCACTTTAAGAAGAAGAAGACATGTTTCGGACACAACAAATTTGTTGTAAATAATTACCTGAATCCCAATAAGAACTTAAAATTATTATTTGAATTTTTTTTTTTAAATAAAAAGACTTACACCAAAGATTTAAATCAATGATATTAGAATTTATTTTACAATCTTCAATGTGAGCAGAAAATAGCTCATTATTATGAAGAAGGAATCTGGTCGTATCCAGGCTCGAACCCAAGTCCCCTTGATCAGAAGCCAAGCGTTCTATCCCCTAGACCACCACCCGATTAAATTGGTTCATAATATTTATTATAACAAAAGCATAAACGTTCCAAAATAAATCTTCATAATATCTGTCAGATCATTTAAACAACAACAATTTTATAATATTTTTATAAATATGTGTCTTTACTGAAGAAGGACTGTTTGTCCGAAACATGTCTACATAATTTTTTTGTATAGAAGTGTATTATATACAAAGTGTATAAAAAAGAAAAATAGATATAAACTATCATAACAACACAAAGTATGGCGTATATACGAGTATTATAGAAGAAAATATATTTTTTTTTCAATATTTCATTACGTTGCTGTTTTCATTCTTAAATAAAAGATCTAATGATTTCTTTTAAATTTGTACAATACATGTATACGCCATCTTAAGATAAATTGTTAGCTTGTTTTAATAAGAAAGAACTATTGAAAAAAACAACATTCTTTTTTAAAGGGGTAGTTAAACATTTTGTTCACTGACCAATAAGCGATTACCACATTTACTTTGTAGTATACGATGTCAATCTTAGGAATGCTTATTTGTTTTATTATTGGTTGTATAGCACATACTTTGGCTATATAATGAGTATTTTTATCAAGCATTTATTTGTATCAATTCTGGAAATATACTCGTATGTACACACGTACGAGTACGTTATTGTGTGGTAACAAAATTGTTGTATTAACCACGTAGTATACCCAGTCGTAATCTCTGTGTAGTATGATTAAATGTATTACATAAGAAGAGAGGATCATTTAGTTACTTACTTGTAGGTCCTCTAGCTTGCAAGGGGTGGTTATAAGAATAGCCCATGTCCTGTGGAGCGGGATTAGCTGAACTCCGAACCAGGGTCACAGAAGGTCCTTGAAGGGCTAAACCAATCACGTTCATCCCGTTTGCATTACCTAGAAGTGAAAACAGTATTTTACAAAAATGAATTTAATACATATTTCCCATTAAAATTTATTACCGAATCCAATGTGGGTAAATTAATTAGAATAAAAATAAATATTATTTTTAACAACAACAAAAAATAACTAACCACCACGCCGTCTCCTCGAAGGGGTAGGCAGAAAGAATGAACTGCCACACTTTTCTTTCCTCGATTCCTCAACATTCATACATCGTGTCATGCACGCGCGCCGATTTCTCTGACTCCTCACGTGGCCTACATTCAATATTTGATTTATTTGATCGTGCCACGTTTTCTTCGGCGTTCCTCTTTTTCTCGATCCATTTACGTCGTGAACATATAATTTTTTTACCATTATTTCTTCATTCATTCTTTTCATGTGTCCAAACCATCTGAATGATTCTTTCATTATTTTGTTCATAACACTATCATTCGCAACATTTTTTTAACATGATTATCTAAATCCTATAAACGAGTAAGGAGGTAAAAAAACATTTTTATATATTATAGATATTTTTTACCCGTGTCATAATTTCTAATGTTTACTAATCATCCAATTTATATTAATCAATATAATTTTCCGCTTTATATATTCATTAGATTAACGTTTAATGTATTATACCTTGAATTCAAAAATCATTTTCAATGTATTATAATGTCCTGGCATAAAATAAATTTAAAGGATTTAATATATTCTAAATATTTAATTTAAATTTCAAAATATTTTTCAACCCTTAGCGTATAGTTGTTCAATGCCGATAGAGGTGGTACTCGGGAAAATTGGTGTTGTTAGTAATACTGGGGTTGTCAGGTCTAAAGGGTTAGCAAGGGTTCCAAACGATTTGAATAGACGTCGTGATAGGTCGCGTGGTTTCTTCGATAGACATGTAACCGTCTACCGTAACATTATATGCATGCGAAGTAATATATACTGTTTCTTAGTGACGTTGTTTGCTAGAGGACAAAATATTAGAGAATTAAATTATTTAACTTACTAATATTTTCCTGAGTTTAATTTATTGCATACAATTTTAACACGATCTTCAACATTAAAAAATCTATAGATATTAAAGATGCATGAACACAAATTTTTATTTTGGAAATGAATGTATTTGAATAGATAATTTTATTACAGCTGCAAAATTAATGATATTGTTTTGATTTAAACAAAAATAATTGATGGATCGGATAAAAGTGATTGAATAATCAAATCGTAAATGAAAATTTAAATTATTTTGTTTTTATTTCGATTGCGACTGGTTTCGCCAGGCTCGCTGCCATCGACAGACTGGTCTTTATGAAAATGAAACGAAACGTAATGATATTTTATTATTAATGATAACTTCTGTTTTCTAACAGCATTATTATAATTTTGTGAATGGCATGTTTCGTCTGTCTAAGGCATTAGCAAATGATGAAAGACATTTCTTTATACGGAGTTTTACATCATTGTTTAAGAAACAATAAAGAGACTCTATTTACCTGGAAAGAAACACGCATCTTTAAACGACATTTAAATTATATTATGTCAAAGTATTTTATTCTGTAATACGAGTATAATAGAGCATATTGATTATTAAACGAGCATTATGTATTTAGGTGCCTTTGCTCAATATTCCAGATCTATTGGCCCCAAACAGTTTCAAATGCCGTTGTCTGGACCATGGCAGGCGAAAAGCCAATTAGAGAACAATCCGCTAGACGCAAATGGTAGTGGATCGGTCAAACTCTGAGACGGAACCCAGCCTGCATCGCTCAGGGTGCAACAGACTGGTCCCCTAAGGGGGGAAAGAGGAAGCGAGGCAGACCTAGAGCCACCTGGAGAAGAGCCCTTCAGGACGAGTTTTAAGCAGCAAGCCTCGCTAGGGATGATGTTAGGCATTAGGCATGCGATTGAGTCGGGTGGAGAAGGTTCTTTGAGGCCCTATGCACCACGGAGGTGTGACAGGACAGAAGAAGAAGATTATAATTATATTTAATATTTAGTAAAAAAAAAACTTGTACTAAGCAATATACAAGCAAATGAATTTCAATGGTTAATTTTAGATTATTAAGAGTTATTACAAAAAATATATATTCTAACCTAAAATACTTTATACATAAATTAAAAGATAAAAGTTATGTTTCATGTTTCTCTCGTATTTTATAATTCTGTGCATTTACGTTTTCGAATACATAGTTAAATATAACGTAAACACTAGTTCTAGTCAATAATTTCATAATAGTCGGTTATTTAACCACTAAGTCCCGCCTGTGATGATATTTTATTTGAATTTCGAAGCAGACGTTCCATTTTTAAACTAAAGAACGATGTAATACGGCCCTCGCGTGCTTCGAGCGGAACTACCGCTTGTATGGGTTTTCATATCGGGCATGAATACCGAAGAAAAAACATAAGGGTTACGTGTAAAATTTTCGCGCCTGCGCACACACTGAATCAATATATAAGCATGATACTAGAAAATTGTACTGTTCTATCAACAAAACTCAAATGAAAAATATATGGATATATAAGATACTTCTTCTATAATACAAATGGTTAATTGTGTGTGATTTTAAGATCAAGTTATATAATAATTTTAGAGTAATGCAATGGCCATGTACTGTCACTAGCAAGTCCCTTACGAATCATAAGTTGTTACATAACTAATGAACTGTATGAAAAGCATATCGTTTTCTATTTTACAATAGAAGCAGTAGTCTGTAGATGGAACACCATTCTGCGATATCTTAAAGTACTTATTCTCAAAATACATCTCAACATTTTTTTTTAAAATTATTTGTTATTTTGAATGTGCCATATTTTTTTCAACCGGTTCAACTTATTTTTCCATTCACATTGCTTTTAAACACATTTTTATTGCATTGTGTACTTCTTACGTACATCCTCTATGCTTACCCCTTGGGGGAAATGGCGCGACGGTTAAATTAGTTAGTTGTATATCGAAAAGAAAATTTTAATTTTTATATTTTTTATATTTCTGGGTATTGAAAAACCTCCTCGGTCTTTCTCTATTCCTTAGTAAGTATTAGACATGATCCAAATAATACACTTCTTTCAATGATGAAATAAATATATGTATTTGTATTCTGGGATTCTTTTTTTGTTGTTCTGACCTAATAAACTAACTAACTAACCATCACGCCGTCTCTCTGTTCTGCACACTGCACACTGTTCTGTCCTGGCATACTTCTCTCGCTTCCTCTACATCATCTTGTCATGCACGCACGTCGATTTATCCGACTCCTCACGTGACCGACATTCAATATTTGATTGTTTTGATCATGCTACGTTTTCCTCGGCATTCCTCTATTTCTAGCTCCGTTTACGTCGTTTACATATACCTTCTTCACCATTCTCTCTTCCCCCATTCTTTCCATGTATCCAACATTTTTTTTCTCTCCTTGTATACAACAGGTCGTTTGAACCCAATTACTGAATACAATTTTTTTAAGCTATTATATTGATTTTTATGACATGTGATAGGTAGCCAAACTATCCCCACTTTATTGTCACGTGAATTCTACACCAGACCAAAGACAGTCCCGGGAATCGAACCCGGGACCTTCGGTATGGAAGTCAGAGCTCTTACCACTCTGCCATCTTAACGACCCTTTCATTATTTTGTTCATAACACTTTCATTCGCACCATGTTCACTTCTTATATTTGCATTTGACACTATCATATGCAGATTTACCATATCATATAGAGATCTCATTTATACTGCATTCATTTTCCTTTCATTCTTCTTTTGCAAGTTCCTAATTGTATTGTAAATATTATTAGTCAAATTTTAAGAAAAAAAATATATTTCAATTCTGCTACTTTCGATCAGGTTATAAAATGTCAATCATCATGATGAGTAAGCATATGTGTACGTAAATATGAACTAGAATAGATGAACAGTAGGTTTGACGATGATATGGGTAAATGATATTACACGTCTTGTCTGTGTTAGATGGACTTAGATGATCCCGGATAAAGATTTTGATAAATGGAGAAGATTAGGGTTTCTTTATATGATCAATCCACTTTAGACAGCAGGATGCGGGCCTTACAACTGTTTGTTTAGGGTCAAAAACATTATTTTTATATATATATTTATATTTATGGTTTCTTTCCACACTAGATGTAACATTTGATAATGCCTTAGTAAGACTAAACATGCCATTTCCAAATAATTTTATTAATCTTCTAAAATACAGATGTTTTCATTTTTATTAATTAACAGGCGATAAACTTCTCGCGATTTCATGTATTTGCCGATGATCTGAAATTATTCATGGAAATTAAAAATCCTGAAGACTGTCTTCGCCTCCAGTCGGACGTCAATAGTATTGTTAACTGGAGTCACAGTAATCAAATGCAATTCAATGTCTCTAAATGCGTTATGCTATCTTTTACTAGAGCACTGAGAACTGTATATCATAGATACACAATGAACAACCAACAACTGGCACATGTATCTACGATGAGAGATTTTGGAATCATCTATGAGAGTAGGCTGAATTTTCGTGCACATATCGAGAGGATCTGTGGCATTGCACTGAGGATATTGGGGTTCATGCGTTGAATAGGACTCTGAGCACATTGGGATCCCTGAAAACTCTTCCGGTCCGGACGATGAACCCCAACATCCTCAGTGCAATGTCACAAATCTACTCGATATGTGCACGAAAAGTCAGCCTACTCTCATAGACGATTCCGAGATCTCTCATCGTAGATACATGTGCCAGTTGCTGCTTGTTCATTGTGTATCTATGAAAAATAAAACATATGCAGTAATTTATGGTAATTTGGTTGTTCGAAAAACTTTAATGGTTAACTTTATCATGAAATACGAAAATGAATATACCATTTTTTTAATTTTATAAATAAGAACGATATAAGATAGAATCTCAAATGCTGATGAATGAAAGGAATGTAGAGCGGAAGAAAGTATTATGAACAAAATTATGAAAGGATCGCTGCGATGGTTGGGACATATGGAACGCATGGATGGAGAAAGAATGGTTAAGGAAGTATACGATTATGATGTAAAAAGAGTACGGAGTCGAGGCAGACCGAGGAAAACATGGCATGACCATATTAATCAAATTTTAAAGGTTGGTCATGTTGGTCGGAGGAATCGACGTGCGTGTATGACTCGTTTTATGAATGTGGAGAAAGCTAGTGAGGTTTGCCAGGATAGAGTAGTGTGGCGGTCCATTCTCTCTGCCTACCCTTGCGGTGAAACGGCGCGATGGTTTGTTTGTTTTGTTTATAGATAAAAGTTTCCCTACTAAAGGTTAATAACAATCAAATATTTCACAATAATAAAGTATTAAAATTTATATAAATTCGTGATTGAAAAAGTATTTTATAGTTGGTATAATATTTGTTCTAAAGAAAATTTCAACAATGTTAATTTTGTTAAAATTGTGTAAAAGATACATTGAATTCGAGTTTGATAAATAAAATGAAATATACGAGTATGGAGAATTTTTATAAATAATATACTCTTTGAATCATGCTATAATTATGGTAAATTTGAGAGTTAGTAGAGACTGCCATCTATCGGGCATAGAAAATAATGTAATATTATAGAATGCTGCCTTACCGACTCTCCCTGGCGCTGGGGTTTCCTTGATTATGGCTGCCGGGTGGTTGTGCTTTATGGCGTTCATTCGTCTGTTGGAGACGGCTGCGCAGTCGCGGTTATTGCGTCTCGGCTGCTCGACAGGCAGAACGCGTCTTCGCTTCTTTGGCAGCTTCGATCGAGCCTACACAGATGGCAATAATAATCAGTTAAAAAAGTTATTTATTTATTAGTAAATAATTTTGAAGCTTATTATAGTTTCTGATATATTCTTGCATAGTTTCATAATTATATCAGAATACCTTGAGAGAAAAATTAAACAGTTAATAAAATATTTTAAAATTGTATTTCATACTGGGTTTACAATATATTACACTTGAGTATGAATTATGAGAATAATTTTGAGTTACATGCATACGGACAATAAAATAATTCAGATATAAGTGCTTCACATTAACTCATTGGGTGAACTAAGACTTCATTATCAATTCGTTTAAAATCGGCTTCACATTGTAATGAGAATTCATATTTGAATAATTTAAAAATTATTATTTTGATTTCTTTCTCCATTGTTATTCTTTATGCTTTTTGACCCCTTTCCAATGAAAAGGTGAACTGTCTATCAAACCTTAAATACATATTGCTTATACTCGTATATTATGATATACTAGTGTAGCTTGAAAAGCAAACATAAATGTTGTTAAATAAATAAAAAAAAAACTTTTTTTTTCTTAACCTTTATATAATATAACCTTCGTAGAAGCATGGTATGATATGGCGAAACAAACAAGTCATAAACATAACTAAGTAACCAACTAACCATCACATCGTCTCTCCGAAGGGGTAGGCAGAACGAATAGACAGCCACACTGTTCTTTCTGACATACTCCTCTCGTTTCTTCAACATTCATACATCATGTCATGCACGCATTTCGATTTCGCCTACTCCTTACGTGGGCGACACTCAATTTTATTTGATCGTGCCACGTTTTGCTGGATCTCCCTTGAAAGTGTCATAAATATCATTAATAAAATCTCTATCGTTAGGCATGTGCTTCAACTTAATCGACTACTTGGCAAAAGTAATAAGATTAGAAACTGATGAGTATTTAAGATATCCAAAATGATCTCCCAAATGATTGTACGAGTGAATATAATAGAAATTAAACTGTTATCTCCCAACCGAGAGAAGTTCCAAGTCGGTTTTCCCATTACAGTTGGTCGATGGATCTAGATGTTCAAATTAAAACTTTCCGTCCTTAATGAGTGGCGAAGGAAAACAATCTGTCCTTTGATTCCCGCTGAAGATTTATTAGAAGTAATTAAGAACTTTGCCCTAACTATTCCGGAACATACTTAATTATGGGTCGTTATCCCCATATTTTATTCGTTTATTTCTTCAGTATCATCGCGGAAAGATTAAATTTACATTACGAAAAAAATAAGTAATGGATCCAATGAAATTTAAAGATTTTTTTCTGCTTGTAAAATGTTTAATATTCAGCATTGAAGCACGAGAATTATCGTAAGCAGTAAGAATATGTATTTGTTTATAGGTTCACTTTGTATACTGTAACGTAAGTTACTATTTCTTATTTATTTTCGGTTATCTTAATATTCAGTGTTTAGCTCTAGACCCCATTCAAACCCCTAGTTCCCGTTTTTACCACCAGAGTGCTACTTTAAACTCTTGTTCCCGCGCGCTTCTCGGATTTGGCGCTAAATTCACCCCGATGTGTGCGCCCTCTGCAGTTCACTCTCAGCCCCTTCTGCGCAACCCATTCTGCGCAGCCGATTCGGCCCGACTTCACTTCGCTTTGAGCTGTCAACTTCGCGGCATCGATTGGAGGATCGCCGTTTCGACCCGCGATTTTCCCGATGGGATAATCCGTTTTCATCTAGCCTCATCCGCCATGGAATAACTTCGAGCAAGGTATTTGCGGTACTTGCCATCGTGCCCATAAAATCTGTGGCATTATTTCAGGTCTTCCGCCAACTTGTCCTGCACTATGGCGATGCCAAAAGTGCATATCCGCTCCCAGGCCGTTTGTCAAGCCCGACCTTGCTGCGGTTGATTCCCTCCGCCACGGTCCGAGCCATCCTCTGCTCCCGAAATTGCCGCCCACGTGTTGTCGCACATCATGCCCCGACAACGTGGTTGACCTCACCACCATGCGGAACTGCGAGGACCACTTCACGCCGCTTCAGACAGCACCAACAGGTTAGGGACCTCGTGTCTGCCAGGTGACGCTCTACATATTGATTTGCTGACCCACCATCTTCTGGTCAGCGTCGCTGATAACGTCTACGGACGACGTCGCCGGTCGATGTCCTGACGAGCACGCCGTCGAGGAATCGCCTCAAACAGCCTCTTCATTATTTCACCATGTTCCTCTTTTTTTTGTATACGTACGACATCTCTAGCCCCTAGATAATAATTGTAACTATTTTTTGTGTTATAATAAACCCTCATGTATTCCGTCATATGTATTTATTTACACCTTTCCCTATTCGAATGACAAACAGCCGGAAAGTATCTCACGAGAAAACCGGAGATCTAAGGGCCCGCTCTCTGCGCTAGCCGAGGTAGGGAGACACCCATTACACTGGCGCCCAAACGTGTGGCGTTCTGGCGTTGTCATTCGATGAAGGACTTGTGTGGGCTAAACATATGTCGTATATTGATTGTTAACTGTTTATTGTCGAATTGGTAGTTTGTAATTAATTGTTTATAATGGAACAAATAGTAAATGTTCCCGGGGCCCATTTCAAAACCCTTTGCAAGGCGTTGAAGGATCGCGGAATATTGCCAAAGAATACCCTCGTGGAAGTCCGTGTTCAGGCTGAGGAATTCAACGCACGGACGAGTGATGTCGTTCCACTCACCATACCCCCCACCGTCGCTGACCTGCCGATCTCCGCCCCCCTTTCAATCGTGTCCTCTTCATCGGTTTCTCTAACACGACCCCCTGTAGAGCTTCAGCCCTTGAATGTTGATTTCGCATCGTGGCCTGTGCAACATTTCACCGGCGCGGAAGATGTGCGCGAATTTTTCACCCGTCTAGAAGAAATCGCCAAATCTAGACGCTTCGACTCCCAATTGTTGCCATCTGTACTTCCCGAATTCCTCAAAGGCCGCGCTCTGACACACTATAGAGCGTATTGTACGACCTCCAGTGACTGGTTGCTCCTTAAGTCACAGTTCCTGCAGCGTTTCGAGGATGACGATTATGTCATCTCAAAGAAGCTGGAGATATGGTCCTCGCGCCAGTCTCAAAATGAATTAGCGGCAGACTACTTCGCCCGGGTAGTGAGCACCAATAATACCATTGGGGAGGACGGTCTCTCTGACCAGGAGATCCTCAAGGTATTAAGGAAGGGACTTTCGCCCAAATTAGCCCCCGTAATAATTTCAGCCAACTTCTCCTCCGTCGTGGAACTGGAGAGAGCATGCCAGACCTACGAAAGATTGATTGGTGCGTCGGACCACCCCAGCCGCTCTGAACCTAAATCCGGCCCCTACGTCCAGAAATCCCTAGCTGCCGTTCGTGAGCCTCCCAAGAGCCCCCTAAGATGTTTCTCCTGCAAAAACCTGGGCCATATCGCCAAGAATTGCAGAAAAAAAAACCTTCCTGACACCTCTAGACCACCCCCCAGTTTTTTCGCAACAAAAAACTAGCAGCTAGCCAGTCTCCCGTAATCCCGCGCTCAGCGGAGTGGTTAGACTGGCTGGCTTCTGTAAAATTATTCCACGAAACCTGGTATCTCCATGCGGTAAAAATTACAAATGCCCGTGACAATCGCCCATACTTGAATTTTAAAATCCACAGTGTCCCCTTTCGCGGTCTGCTTGATTCCGGTGCAGCCATCAATATCTTAGGCGGAAATCTGTACCAATCCTTTATTAATCTCAATTATAAAATCACCCCTGGTAATTGTTCAATTCACACGGTCGATAATACCTCCCACCGTAGTATCGGAACCGTTACCTTGCCCATTCGTTATGACAATACCACCACCTGGGTATCATTCGTCCTAGTCCCTTCCCTAAACGACTGTTTCATCCTTGGAGTCCCTTTTCTTGAATCATCTGAACTCACTCCCAGGCTATTTCCTGGACATCTGGATAACAAACCAGCCAAACAGTCAAATACTCAACCCGTGTACTCAGTGAATCCCTCGCCATCTTGTCTCGTCCCTGCCGAAGAATTGAATCCTGCTCAGTCCAAGGACTTGGACCGAATTAAAAACTTGTTCGAACAAATTTCTTTCGAAAAGATAGGTCTGGGCAGGACCCACCTTGTTAATCACGAGATCGACACGGGTAACCATCCGCCGGTTAAACAGAAAACATTCCCCCAATCCCATGTTCGCCGCCAACAATTAATAGAGGAACTAGAGAGAATGATCTCGCTGGACGTAGTTGAACCCTGCAAGAGCCCGTGGCTAAATAATGTATTTATTGTCCCCAAAAAGGATGGTTCTGCACGATTCGTTCTGGATCCGCGAAAACTAAATTCGATTACCAAAGCCGACTGTTATCGCTTACCGAACATTGACCGAATTCTAAGCAACCTGCGTGACACTAAATACCTTACTGCCCTTGATTTAAGCATGGGGTTCTGGCAGATGCCCCTGACTAGAGAATCAATGATTAAAACCGCATTCTTTATTGAGGGTAGGGGTCAGTTTTGTTTCAAAGTTACTCCATTCGGGATCGCCAATATACCGAGCCAGTTGCAAAGGTTAATGGATGCTCTATTTTGTGATCTCGGTGACCATGTTTTTTGTTATCTCGATGACATTCTTATTTGCAGTCCAGATTTTGAATCTCACGTCAGCACACTCGCCCTGGTTTACGAACGTCTGCGCGAGGCCAACCTCACTATTCGTCTAGGCAAATCAGAATTCTGCAAATCTTCACTGAAGTACTTAGGCCATGTGATTGATCGTGAAGGAATAAGAACTGACCCAGATAAGATTAAGGTAATGATTTCCCCCGTCCCACATCTACCAAAGAAGTTAAATCCTTCTTAGGCTGTGCCAGTTACTATCGTAAATTCATTGCACATTTTGCCGAAATTGCTGCCCCTTTATGCCGTTTAACAAGTATAAAGCTTAAAGGCACTTCCTTCCAATGGAACGAAGAGGCTGAACAATCATTTGTTGCCCTAAAAAATATTATGACTACCGCCCCTGTGTTGAAACCCCCTGATTATTCTGTACCCTACATTCTTACTTGTGATGCCAGTGGTATTAGTATTGGTAGCTTCCTTGCCCAAAAAATGCCTGACGGTTCCGAGCATGCTATAGCGTATTTTTCCCGAAAACTGACTGCCCCTGAACGTTCCTATTCTACCACTGAACGCGAACTATTGTCTATTGTGGATTCGGTACATCATTTCAGGAGTTACCTGGATGGCACACACTTTACGGTCCAAAGTGATCATGGCTGTCTCAAATATTTGAACAATCTGTCATCGCCAGGAGGCAGACTCGCCAGATGGGCTTGCCGTCTATCACAATATAGTTTCGATTTTGTATATATAAAAGGTTGCGAAAACAATTTAGCTGATGCCCTAAGTCGCATCGAAGTGTCCTCCCTGACCTTCCCTCCGCCCTTCACTAACGTGACTGATCAAACCTATCTAAATCTATATTCGGCATGTAAGGATAACCCGCAGTCGACAGCCAACTATCTTATCAATAACAAACACCTGTACCGTTATTCGAAATCAGGAAACTCCTCGCGCCCTGACTCCAGCAGCTACCTCTGGAAGGTTGTTGTACCCGCTAATGAAATCCCCCATGTTATATCTGACTTTCATAACAACTTCTGTCATCCCGGGATTGAAAAAACATTTAGAACCCTCTCGCAAACATTTTATTGGAGCAATATGCGTCGCACTATCAAACAATTCATAAAAACTTGCGACACCTGCAAGGCCTATAAGCATAGCACGCAGTCCCCTTTAGGTTTAATGACGGTGCCTAAACGCCTTTCTAAACCCCTCGTCTCCTTGTCTGCAGACCTCGTAGGGCCACTCCCGATGTCCAATCATCGCTTCTGTCACATTCTGACAGTAGTAGACAACTTTTCAAAATTTGTTTGGGCGTTTCCCCTTAGGACAGCCAACTCCAAAACTGTAATTAAATTACTCGAGGAGAAAATATTTCTGCCTTACTCTGTTCCCCGTACGCTTATTATCGACAACGGAAGTCAATTTGTCTCCAAGGAGTTCCGTAAGTTCACTGAAACCTATGGAATACAAGACTTGTACTACAACGCCCGCTATCATCCTCAGAACAATGTAAGCGAACGTCATAATGCAAACATCATTACCGCACTGGCAATTCTGGTAGGGAATAATCAACGGACTTGGTGTTCAAAGCTTCCACAGATCTCATCTTGCTTAAATAATACTGTCAGTATTGCTACAGGATATACCCCGTTCTTTCTTTTGCACGGCTTTGAAACTGCTCCCCACGGTTCATTTCACAATAAATTTGTTCGTGAATCAAACTCCCATAATCCATCTGACATCACCTCGGACTACGCATCTGGCCTACTTAGAATGGAAAATGTCTATGAAGAAGTTTCTTCCGCACTACTCCAAGCCTTCCAACGGAACGCTACTCGGTATAATCTAAGGCGTAAATCTTGTACCTTGCATGTCGGACAACTGGTCTGGCGCCGTGCCTTCCTTCTATCTGACGCTTCAAGGTACATATCTGCCAAACTGTGTCCCAGATTTATCAAGTGCAGGATACTCAAAAGAATTTCAGATACCATATATGAACTGTCTGATATGGCTGGAAAAAGTATCGGTACATTTCACATCAAGGACTTAGTCAAACAGGAATAGTTTCTAAGTTAAACTTAAAACTTAGTGGCGCCCAAATATATTAACCTATGACTCAAACCTTTGTCTTAATATGTATTTTTGTTCTCAAGGGACTCGCATAATTTCCATCATTTCGCGAGGACGGGTAAGCGACCCCGGGACCCTAGCCATTACTGCTATTCCTAGCATACTTTCCCCCATAGCAGTAGTGTCCTTCAATCTAACCTTGTTTCCTTCCTCATTATGCATCCTATCTCCACTATGATTGCCCCCTTCCTTGTGCCAATTTCTATCTTACTTGCGTTTGTAGTGTCTATTGTGTTATGGTATGTATGAATAAGCGCCTGATGAAGAATAAACTGCCCCCATTCACCACTTGATCTAGTTGTGTTAGGAGCGCTCTAAGAGAAGATGCCTGTATCCATCGAATGCATGAATAATTGTAAATTTCCCGAACGCTAGAGACACTTGGTAGACCTACAGATGCATTTGTATTATGGTTTGGTTATATTTTCCCTTCCTACTTGAGTGTTCCATGTTCTTGTGTGTTCTGGATGGTTTAAAAACTTCTTTTATTTGTGTGGAATACAAGATTGTCCATCACTTATAATATTATGAACTTTTCCATCTCACCAGAACAGAAATTTTATTCACATATCATTTTTGTATGTGTAAATTGTCTAAATTTATAACTATTGTAACACCAATTTCTTTATAAACTTGTTTTTTTTTACTTCTTATTTATTGTTATATATGTTCATGTGTGTGTTGGGTCGTGAGTCAGTTAAAGGTGTTGCATATTGGATTGGCAATCACTTTTACGATTGAGTTCACTTCTCCGATTCACCTGAACAATAACGTCCATTATATGTTTTAAAATGTTGTAGGTTTATATGTTGTTTCAGTCACCTGTAGAGTTTGTTTTTGTAGAGAATAGAAGGAGTCAGAACGCTATAGGTATACAGCCTTAGAATATGTAGATGTGCCTTATTTTCCGAGGCGAAAGGGAGCCAGACCCTAATAAAAAGCAACGCTATAGGTATACAGCCTTAGAATATGTAGATGTGCCTTATTATCCGAGGCGAAAGGGAGCTAGACCCTAATACAAAGCAACACTATAGGTATACAGCCTCATAATATGTAAACGGACATGCCTCTGCTGTATGTAATTTAAATTTTTGTTTTTACTGGTGACTGAACACATAATATTGTTGTAACTGTTTTTCTTTATAATCTATCATCTAGGCTAGAGATGTCCAACAATAATTTACCTCAAGACCCTAACCCCTTCTCCTTTTAGAATCAGTGAGTGCTATTTACCTGCAAAGGAAAAAAAAAAACAATTGTCTCTTTTGTGCTGTGGAAACTTTAAAACAATGATAATTTTTGTATTTATAACTTAACTGTGTTTGTGTTTTTACCTGAACTATAATTTGTATTTTTTTTTAAACTTAACAATTTGTAATATGTCAAACTAACTGCTAACCTAAGACTTAAACCTGCTTTCTCTGTGTTTAATGATCATTAATATTCAGAATTAAACTATGATTTGTTTTTTTTTAAATAAATTTTGTTTGTAAAATGTTTAACTAACTGTAACCTAGGATTTAAACCTGTTTTTATTGTGTTTAATGATCCTTAATTTTCTGAACTTGTGACCATAGTTTGTATTTTTAAACTAAACTTAACAATTTGTAATATGTCAAACTAACTGCTACCTTTTAGGATATAAACCTCTCCCATGTGTATAATGATACATTTTTTAAACTTGTGAATCTAATTTGTACTTTGAAATAAACTGTCTTTGTATTTCTCAATTGTCCAAACTGTCACCTTCTAGGATTTAATCCACGTGTAACTTTTGTATGCCATTCACTGAAGGAGCTTTTTTTTTATTATTTTTTTTTATTCCACATAAGAGCGAGTGTAACGTAAGTTACTATTTCTTATTTATTTTCGGTTATCTTAATATTCAGTGTTTAGCTCTAGACCCCATTCAAACCCCTAGTTCCCGTTTTTATCACCAGAGTGCTACTTTAAACTCTTGTTCCCGCGCGCTTCTCGGATTTGGCGCTAAATTCACCCCGATGTGTGCGCCCTCTGCAGTTCACTCTCAGCCCCTTCTGCGCAACCGATTCTGCGCAGCCGATTCGGCCCGACTGGACTTCGCTTTGAGCTGTCAACTTCGCGGCATCGATTGGAGGATCGCCGTTTCGACCCGCGATTTTCCCGATGGGATAATCCGTTTTCATCTAGCCTCATCCGCCATGGAATAACTTCGAGCAAGGTATTTGCGGTACTTGCCATCGTGCCCATAAAATCTGTGGCATTATTTCAGGTTTTCTGCCAACTTGTCCTGCGCTATGGCGATGCCAAAAGTGCATATCCGCTCCCAGGCCGTTTGTCAAGCCCGACCTTGCTGCGGTTGATTCCCTCCGCCACGGTCCGAGCCATCCTCTGCTCCCGAAATTGCCGCCCACGTGTTGTCGCACATCATGCCCCGACAACGTGGTTGACCTCACCACCATGCGGAACTGCGAGGACCACTTCACGCCGCTTCAGACAGCACCAACAGGTTAGGGAACCTCGTGTCTGCCAGGTGACGCTCTACATATTGATTTGCTGACCCACCATCTTCTGGTCAGCGTCGCTGATAACGTCTACGGACGACGTCGCCGGTCGATGTCCTGACGAGCACGCCGTCGAGGAATCGCCTCAAACAGCCTCTTCATTATTTCACCATGTGCCTCTTTTTTTGTATACGTACGACATCTCTAGCCCCTAGATAATAATTTTAACTATTGTATGTGTTATAATAAACCCTCATGTATTCCGTCATATGTCTTTCTTTACACCTTTCCCTATTCGAATGACAAACAGCCGGAAAGTATCTCACGAGAAAACCGGAGATCTAAGGGCCCGCTCTCTGCGCTAGCCGAGGTAGGGAGAGACCCGTTACACCGGATCTCATTATAGGGAGGAAGAGGCCCTGCGCGGGCCGTTATACCCGCTCGTTAAACGTTTTACGATATTCCTATTCCTATTATAATTGTCCATGATTCCTCCTCTATCTGTTTCTTTCCTGCACGAGACGTCCTTTGTGGGATCACGGTACTTATCTTGCAATATATTCCTCCTTATTACGCCACGGGAGAAGTAATGAGTTGGACCCTTTAAACTACTGCGTAGTCATATAGATGGCAAAGATGGAAATTATCTACTGAGATTTAATTAGTTTTATCATAACATGTTTTTTCTGACTCTTCGATTTTGTGGTCCACGTCATCATTTCTGTGTATGCTCCTTAACAATTTTTATGTGTTACTTTTGTAACTTATGTAATAAAAATATCACGCATTCGAGGTAGTCTGGGAGTTACTGATATAAATAGTAAGCTTCAAAAAAGGCAGATGAGAAAACGGAGACCACCAGACCATACAGTAAATAGAGCTCTGTCTATGAATCTTCCTCGTCAACCATCCAGAGGAAGACCTAGGATTCAGTGCAATAGCGTCTTGCAGAGAAATGGCTTGAGTGAAGGCGATAATCAGAATCGTAAGAAGCACAGCCTGAGATCGAGAAGAGCCGACATGTGGTCGGCTCTTCAATGTATTGCAAACGTGTCTAGAAAATGTATTGCAAACGTGTCTAGAAAAATGTTTTTGTAGTTGATAAACAGCATTTTTTTCTTTTTAAACCTTTTTGATGACCAATAAAAATTAAATTCTTCTTGGTGCTAAGTAATATAATATATGCCAATATATGCCCAGTGTATCAACATATCAACATGTGAATTTATTGAATCATCTAATTTTACTTTTGCGTTCTAAAGAATTAAGTCATTTTATCTATCGTAGCCTGTTCCTGGTGTGTAGGTGTCCAGCTGTCTTACCATCTTTTGTATCATCTTTCTGGAGGTCTGATGCATGTTGGTGCACTATTTGTCACTCTTCTTATCACACTTTCAGAACACGCTCTCTCCAGTAAGGCCTTATTTATTAATTAAATACATAATCTTATTTATTTTTACATGTACGGTATAAAATATGGAAATGAAAACATTGTTTCATATATTCATTTAAGGATTTCTGTTTCGTTAATTCTCTACAAGGAATATTGTATGAAGTTGTACATTATTATAAGTTCAGAAGTTGGAAGCTAATAATCAAGAACAAATAATAAGAAGAAAAACTAGTGCGTATAGAAAGAAATGAAATTGGCCTTTAATAGGAACACCGGGCGATGCTCTCGGTATTCGGAAATCGGTTGTACTCATGCAAAAGAAGCTAACCCTTTAACTGGAAAATGAATTTTCTTTCGAGGGTAGTTTCTGAAAAGGGGATAAGGTTTAAGAGGAGGGGGTGCAAGGGGAGGGGGCGGGGGCTGATTTGCCGCCCATACATCTGCCGGCGAATCCACTTTATTGGCTTCAATAAAATATGAACACGTTTGGGCGGGGCGGGGGCGGCGGGGCGCGGGCGGCGAGGGGATAGGGCAGTTAAGATAGCCGGTGAAATTGCTTTTCAGAGTGCCCACCCTTAAGAAAGTTTCAGGAAGATGGAATAAGAATTGGGTCCGTTACGGAATGAATTTTGGAAGAATATGATGATCATATGTAAATATTAATAAATCGTCCGATCTCTCAGGCGAGGGAAGGTTTTCGGAATATAAATTTGACTGACGTGTTGCGTAACAATTTCATCAATTTTTAAGAGGTTTTCTGATTAAACTGAAAAACGGCTCCAAATACGAAACGAATCGATCGGATTTTCATCAGTCGGCTGGCGGGAGGCTGCCTATGGAACACCCGATGCAGCTGATGTTCGTCCTTTTTTATTACAGACACGTTTTAAGGCTCGATGTTCAAATCCGATAACAACAATCAATGTTATAACTTTACTTCACTATTAATGCTTATCAAGCCTTGCTCTATCATCTACTAGCTTTAATTAATGAAAAATGATAAAAAAAACAATAAGATTGTTATATTATAAAAAAAATTGCAAATAACAGCAAAAACAACAGCAACAAACCATTACGCCGTTTCTCTGATAGGTAGGCAGAGAAAATGGAAAGCCATTTCCTATCTTCACACACCTTTCTAGATTTCTCTACATTCATATAACGAGTCATATACAATTAATTTGGTTATGCCATGTTTTCAACGCAAAAAATATGTAAACTTACAAGTTTCATGCAAATTATATACTAGATTAAAGATTAGATATTGTTATTATCTTTATATTTAATATATTAACGGTGGAAGAGTGGAATATAAATTAAATAGGCACAAAAGTCCGGATCGTCCAGCTGACATGTGCACCATAAAAATGATAATTAATTATTATTTTATTTTTATTTATTTTATATTATTTCTTTAAGATTTATTTTGTGGACGTTGGACGATCGAAATGAGCGTGGGAGATGCCTATTGGTGGAGATGAGGTTCGCAACCCATCAGCCCGCGTCTGCCGCGGGGGCGAAGAGAGAAAGATGGAATGCCGCATCGGTTAAAGTATGGCAGTCCATTATTTCTGCTTACCCCTTCGGAGAGACGACGTGATGGTTAGTTAGTTAGTTCAGAATAGTTAATACGCTCAAAAGAATTTTACATCTGCAATTTTCTAAATTGGTAAAACTGAGCGAAATAAGGGCTGAAAGCTAATGTTGGACTTTGAAAGATGGGACGTCATCTTCAATAAAGCCATGACTCAAGAGTAGTATGGCCATCGGAAGTCAGTAAGCATGTATATGATGTCAAAATCAAAACAAAATCAAAACACAAAATCAAAACATGTGTGTGAGAGAAACATAAACTAACTAACTAACGAACCATCACACCGTCTCCCAAAGGAATTGACCGTTGGACTGTTCCTTTTTGACATAATTGTTTCGTGTCATACTCGCACGTCGATTTCTCCGACTTTTCACGTGGCCGACATTAAATATTTTACTAAAAGGCTCGTATAACTTTTCTCGGTCTTTTTCTTATTCTAGTTCCGTCTACGTGGTTAATATACAATTTCTTTTTCAGTATTTTATCATTCATTCTTTCCATGTGAATAGTTGAAGTAAAATAAGCACTTAGTACAAAAAATTGGTATGCAATTCCGATCTACATATCATATATAATATTATAGAAAAAATCTACATACTTGGTTTCTTTTATTGTCTTTTTTATGCTTGTTCCTATTTTACTTCAACCATTTACGTGTCCACACCATCTTAATAATTAAAAAAATAGAATACAGAAAATCTACATTTAAAAAAAATCGTCGAATGTGTATTTGTGTGAAGGTACAGTTATTTATAGTAAAATAGTGGTACTTCTATCTACTGCTTAGTTTGATTTGAATTTTATTTGGTGACATCGAACAATTGTCGAATTTCCTTCCCATAAAACAGAGCAATCCTGCTTTCAGATTGCTTCTGACTGACCGCCCCCCTCCACCCTATCCACTCACAACCCTCTCCACGCTACCCCCTCCCTCCCCTCGTTCTGCATTCGCCGGAATGATTCCAAAATCACCCCCAACGCTGTATCAACTACACGTGGTAGTTTTAAAATAAGGGTGAAATAATTAGATTTATAATTGCTTCATGTATAATGGAATCCATCTAAATTTTGATTAATACGTGTTATATTACAGTGAGATTTAGTCATTAAGCAGGAACTGTGGGAGCAGGTGAAATTTTAATTGTTTTTCGTGAACTTAGGTTATGAATTCAATATAAGAAAACCGAGCTTATTAATTTAAATGTATATTATAAGTCCAAAAGAATAAATAAATTTGAAAATTAAATTCATTAGAAGATAATTTATCACTAAAGCGTTATCACTAAACCGCTGGACCCGGACATTGAAATAAAATTCAGAATTGAAGTTGCACGTGCTGCATTAAATAAAATGATAATCTTTTTTTGTAACGATAATCTTAACTTGAAACTCCGACAAAGAAATAATAAATGTTATATATGGTCTGTTCTACTATATGGCTGCGAAACCTGGACTCTGAAAGTGAATGTAATAAACCGTGTACCGTATACCGTGGACCAATAGGGTCAGTATTGCAGACGAACTACAGAGAGCCAGAACCAATAGAGAGCTATTGTCGAGTGTGAAAATTAGAAAGGTCTCATATTTGGGTAAGGAGAGAAAAATACAACCTTCATCGACCGATATTAATGGGTAAAGTGGAGGGACGTCGGGGAGTTGGTAGAAGACAGCTATCTTGGCTGCGGAACATCAAAGAGTGGACAAGAATTACAAGAGTTCAGAACCTGTTCTAAGTGGCACATGACAGATATGCCTTTGCTGCAGTGATCGCAAAGTTGGGAGACCTTACACGGCACCGAAAGATGGAGAAGAATAAGATTAATATTTTAAAAAATATTTTGCATCCACTGAAATTAGTTTTATTTTAATTTTATAAAGTAAAAAGATCTGATACGTTATTAAATACATAAATAAAACGATTTTTCTGAAGTATCATTTAGTGTATTGTTTCCTGAAAATTGATGTTAAACTCCATATAAGATAATTAATACTAATGAAAACATCTGTTTTCTAGAAGGTTTATAATATTTTATGGGAATAACATGTTGATTGCCAAAGAAGTGCAAAACATATCATTCATATAGAATCTAATAAAGCTTCTAGAAGGTTTTCATTCGTATAAAGTATTATTTAGTGCTTAATATTAGTAAAAATGATAGTTTTATAGAAGTTTTATTACTTTTACCAGGAATGGCTTTTTTTACATTTGATAATGCTTTAGCAAGACAAAACGTTTCACTACCATAAAATAATGAAACATAACATTATAACGAATATTTTGTTTTGTTTTTTGCAAGATCTAATTAATTATTTATTAGATAGTATTACTTTTTGTTTATGCGTATTAATGAAAATGTTATTTTTTTTAAACTGTTTATATAAATAATAGTTTTGACGATGAAATGAAACAACGAATAGTTTTAATAGTTTTAGCTGTTTTGTTAGATGAAATTTTCTCTTTAGGTGGCCCTGGGCGGAGGGTCCTAACTCCGTCCAATCTCCATCTAATCCGGCCATCCCCCGAAAGTATCCGTGCTGCCAGGATCGGATATAAATCTGAGATAGCGCGGGTCCATCTCGTTTTGAATTATACGCCCGCCTGGCAGCACTGGCCCAGTACGGGAGACTAGAGATGCTGTACTGCGTTATGTTAGCGAGCCACGATTACGAAGAGGTAAAAGGGTGAAGCAAAAAAAAACAGAAATATTATTTTTTGCTGTACTGCGTTATGTTTGCCACGATTACAAAAAAGGTAAAAGGGTGTAACCCAAGAGGTAATAGGGGGTAAAAAGAAACAGGAATATTCCATTCATATTTTTTTAAAGTTTATTTTTAACAACAACAACAACAACACCAACAAACCATCACGCCGTTTCCCCGCAGGGGTAGGCAGAGAGAATGTACCGCCACACTACTCTATCCTGACATACCTCTCTGGTGTCCTCCACATTCATGCAGCGAGTCATACACACACGTCGAATCTTCCGGCTCTTGACGTGACCAACCTCTAAAATTTGATTAATTTGGTCATGCCATGTTTACCTCGGCCTACCTCGACTCCGTACTCCATTTATATCGTTAACGTTTACTTTTTTAACCATTATTTCTTCGCCCATGCGCTCAATATGTCCGAACCAACGCAGCGATCCTTTCATAATATTGTTCACAACACCTTCTTTCGCTCTACATTTCTTTCTAATATTAGCATTTGAGATTCTGTCGTACATCGTTCTACCACACATACGTCTTAGGGACCTAATTACTACCGCATTATTCTGATCTCATCTTTCTTTGGCCAGTTCCATGCATCGCTTCCATACATAAGGATTGGGACCAGAATTCCACTGTGAACGGCCATTTTCAACATTGATAAATTCTTGTTTCTATTAACTGTTTTTTAAGTTCCGCATCAACCCTTCTTTCAACATCACTGTCCGTTCGGCCATCCGCTGTGAACATGCTACCTAAATACACAAGTTTATTTTTGATTTTGTAAATGCCGATACATTTATGTAGAAAATTCTGAACTCGTAATATTATTTACGTTCGCTTGTTCACAAATAAATTTGTAAGTATGCGGGGGATGGACCCGAATTTTGCCTTTAATTAAACCTTAGTGAAATCACGAATGTTGTCTCCGTTTTAGGATAGAATTAAAAAGACCATAATGAAAAATTAAAATCAGCATACTGCAATTTTCATCATCTAAAACAGTTAACATAATTTTTTTTTGTATCAAGATTTAGTGTTAAAATATGAGAATAAATCTGGACATGAATATTTTATTTTTTCTCCAAAAGCGAAACTTTAACTCGTTTTTTATAAATGTCGTCAAATATAATGGTGTGACCCAATTTGTTTTTCCGCAGTCGTTATTATTCTAAAACAGTTAACATAATTTTTTTTTGTATCAAGATTTAGTGTTAAAATATGAGAATAAATCTGGACATGAATATTTTATTTTTTCTCCAAAAGCGAAACTTTAACTCGTTTTTTATAAATGTCGTCAAATATAATGGTGTGACCCAATTTGTTTTTCCGCAGTCGATCAGTATAACGTATTTCATATTAGAACAGATATTTGCAAAGAATTCATGAAAGGGGTTCTTAGAGGAATGACGTTTTAGTTATGAAAATTGACTTAAGTATTTAATAACTTCTTATATAAAATAATAAAAATGTAGAGATTATACAGCCATGTACAAGTTAAAAAAAAGTTTTATTGTTAACAATTGTTGGTGTAAACAATACTTTCTGCATATACTTTATACGTATGTTGGAATACATAAGATTTTTTTTTTACATTTAAAATCCTCGAGTTATATGTTTTGTTAATTTCAAATTAATGCAAACAATTAAGTAAAGTCTTTTAAATACTGTTTTATATAAAATAGGGATATGCGCATTTGTAACGTGACTCGAATCTCATTACCAAACTCCACTGCGTTAAATAAACAATGCTATATGAAGAATAAGTTTTAGAATCTTTTAAAATGATATTGTTTTTAAGACCGCAACTTATTTGTAGTTGATTATTATTTAACGATTTCCCAAACACATTAAAGCTGTTTTCACAGCGAAACGAGTCGGGTTCCGCAGCCGCACGGCACGCGGGCGCGGAACAACGGGGGCAATAACGGCCGGAGGAGGAGATGGGGGAGTGGGGGCACAACGGTGTCCGGGAACAAACCGCCCGGAAAATTGTCAATTCCGTTTGCCCCGTTCCCGTGTTACTCCGACTCCCCAAAAGCATCGCTTGTTCCTTCGGCCAATCAAAACGCGTCCCGCGAGTGCGATACAGCGGGCGCTTAACTGCCGGGGGAGGGGATGGGCAAACTTCAATTTAGTTTTATTAAAAGTTAAAACGTTCATACATGTATGACAGACCTGACACGTATCCATACATACATATGGGCTCCTGCGCCGAGGAACCTTATGCGATTTTTTATACGGTTTTACGCAACTGATGCTTTGGTTAACACTGTGTGATATTACCTGAATTTCCAAGTAGTTTTACACAATTAATAAATACTTGTATTTCCGTTAATAAAAATTGCATAAAATTACTTATTAATTAAATCAGGGCCCATCATTTTGCGAGAATTTGTACTAATTATTTTTTTATTTTATGTCCGTAAATAGTGTCAAATGTCCCCAAACAGTGTCAAATGCCGTTCTCTGGACCATGGCAGGCGAAAAGCCAATTAGAGAACAAGTCGCTATACGCAAATGGCAGTGGATCGGTCACACTCTGAGACGGAACCCAGCCTGCATCGCTCAGGGTGCACTAGACTTGTCCCCTATGGGGGGAAAGAGAAAGCGAGGCAGACCTAGAGCCACCTGGAGAAGAAGCCTGCAGAACGAGGTTAAGGCAGCAAGCCTCACTTGGGATGATGTTAGGCATCAGGCATGCGATAGAGTTGGGTGGAGAAGGTTCCTTGAGGCCCTATGCACCACGGAGGTGTGACAGGACAAAAAGAAGAAGAAGAAGATGTCCGTAAAATATATTCTTCTTATAGTGCCGTATCCCTTCCCCCGGACGTTAGAGATCACTGTGGCCAATGCTTTCTCGCCACGATGATTTACCGGAAAGTGTAACTGGATTGGTTTCCCGTTGCCGTCTCCAGGGATTTTCGGTAAGAGTTACCTTCCCTTAGGCGATGGGTTTCGGTTTTGTAGCGCCGAAGATATGCCACAAGCCCTCTCCCTGTTTACTATGACCCTGATGGTAAGGTCAGTGATCACATTTCCCAGGACTCTGGGGATCACGCGGAGCACTCTAGAACCCCAGGAAGTCGGACTTACTAGAAGTCGTGCTATGGTCTACAAGGTGGCGTGTCACGACATTTTAAAGCTGATATCTTCGGTACGTCCGACATTGGCGCCTCCAGTCATTCAATTCTCATCGAGAAGTATATAAAAGCGAAAAAGAAGACTTGTCATATTATTGTCAAAATAAAGTTTTCAAATAAGGCATTCATATTTTTTTCAAATAAAAATATATTATACAAATAAACGTGCTAAGTATTTCTTCGCAAATAATCGCATTTTTTACATTTGTTGTCACTGTTATTGATAAAATTATTAACATTTGTTTTGTTAGTGCGGTATTATCCGCAAATTGAATTCTACTTTGAAGACTACAAATCTACAATAATACATATAATATATTTGTATTATATATGGTATTGATATTTCATAGGTTTTCACGTATGACTTATCCCGAAGGTTTTGGGCTCGATTCCCGGCGAGGGCAGTGTGATTGTCACACTGCCTTTGGTCTGGTGTAGAATTCACGTGACAATAAAATGGCGATAGCTACCTATCACATGTCACGAGAATCACTATGATAGCTATAATACCCTTTACATGCGATCATGCTGTCTTGATGTAGAGAGCGATTCAACAAAATAATAATAATAAAAATAAAATAAAAATAATAATAATAATAATAATTCACGTTGTTTATAAACAACACACATAATAACGAAAAATAATTCATTATATTCGATTACTTTAATATATTCAAATAAAAATAATTTCATTTTAATAATAATATATGTCTTTAAGCAACCAATTTGGTTGACTGTACTATTTAACATTTGAAATATGACGTATTATTAAAATATGACAATCTTGGGTGTACCCTTTACCCGGTCTGCGTCCCACCCTCTCGCCGCCCGCTCACTCGCCCGATTGGATATCATCTCCGCCTGTGTGTTGCATTATCCAATAACTTTCTTGAAAGCAATCGCCAATTGGATTCGTACACTTAGCCGAACTGGGAGAAACCCAGCAAAATCGTATAATTTAATAAGAAAAAGAAAATAATGAAATTTGTCAACTCACAGTTTATATTTACATATAAAAGCTGGTACAACTGTCTTCTTCAGGTTATGAAATAATTTTTTTTAACACACAGTAGTTATATTTAATTCAGTGATCACCCAGATTAAGACATGCATTGTATTGAAACCGATCGCAAAAACAATATCGGGAATCGAAATTAATATTAATTTTATATTGATGTTGTTAAACTAACTGTTATTTATTTACATCTGAGAATGGAAGAGGTCACCTCCGAAAGTGTGTATACAATTTTTTTATTTTGTAAAAATATTAACTAACTAACCTCCGTTTCTCCAGAGGGGTAGGCAGAGAGGATGGACCCCCATACCGCTCTGTCTTGACATACCTATCTAGATTCCTCTACATTCATACATCGTAACTTTCATTAATTTGGTCATGCCATGCTTTTTCTTGGTCTTTCACTGCATCTCTTTTCACTCACACTGCTTGTATAAAACATTTTAACCATTCTTCTCTCATTCATTTGTTTAAAATGTCATTGCTTTAACTGATGCGGCACTCCATCCTTCTCTTTTTACCCTCGCAGGAGACGCGGTGTAATGGGTTGCAAACCTAATGAATAAAAGCTGATACACACATGGTGACATATAATTCTATTCACACTGATGCATATAATTCTATTCCAAATATTTTTATTACATTATAACCCTTGATCAAAATTCATAATTTTAACGTTATAATCTTTTGAAAAAATATTTAATCGAATTTTTGTCTATCATCCAAAAAATATCCTCATGCGAAAACATTTTTAAATTGACTTTTTTTATAGGCGCTATGAAAAAGGATTCTATTTTAAAGCCGAGTGAGGTGATCCTAGTTCCCGGGAAGAGCGAAATAGAAAGGACTGGCGTCCTTGATGTCAGCTCGGGTAGTGGGACCTTTGTCAATTTAGGGATATTTGGAAACTAATATTCTTACTTTGATTTCGTATTGTCACCGACTCCAATAATAAGAGAGGTTTAAAAGTATAAATCTGATTCGTCATACATAAACTATGAAACATTTATTGTAAATTTTAACAATAAATCACAGTTACGCAAAATTACCTTTTATTTTATAAATGTATAGGATTACATATAGGGAATTTTATTTATCTAAAATAATTATATTTTAGTGACGAAAACATTTGACAGTACGTAAAAATAAATAAGTTTTTAAATTTTGATTTAATGATATAGTATATTTTTCAGTTCTTGGATTTCTAAATTCTTGTTTAAAAAAATAGCAATAATATATAATACAATCAACTTATTGAACGCTAAGACATTAACACTGTAGAACTCCATAGTAATATACTTAGGAAAATGAAAAAAATTGTTTCATCCACTATTTAATAGTGGATTAAACAAAGTTGTTCAATTTTCTAAGTATATAATATTATACAATATACAACGAATTGAAACAATACATGATATGTTTCAAAATTGTGTATATATTCTATAAAATGTATTTAAAAATCTCTTTGCACTAAAAAAAATCTATCATATTTCTTGTGATGCCAGTAGAGAGAAAATTATATTGTTTATGCAACATTGTTAAATCATGACTGTAGAAAATATACGATTCTACTGATGTACTGTTTCATCGGTTGACCGATAAAGATGGTATGTTTATATTATGTTATATTTGAGCATACTTTGTGTTACTTCACAATAATCTTTTTTTATTTATTTATTCGTTATTCGCCTTTCACTATTTGTTGTGGATTTACATTTGAATAAACGTAATTACAAAGTGTAATTATATTTCATCAAACGTCGTTTTTATATTATTTAATGAAATATTGTTATTAATAAAAACAATTATTTAATTTATTTATGGATATTTCCTTTTGTTCCTGCTTTATTCTATTCTGTTAACGAATTTTATGAAGATCTTAATCACAAAATTTTCTAAATCTTAAAATATAAACGCCGTGTTCAAGCGAAAATAGAAGAAGAATTTGTTAGATGAGCTAAAGAGCTTTTTGAAATATTGGAAGTTAAATTTTATGAATCAATATTATTTAAGTTAAATTTTAATATAACTAACTAGCAAACTAACCATCACGCCGTTTCTCCGGAGGAGTAGGCAGAGGTGATGGAACGGCACAATGTTCGATCTTGACATAACCCTCGCGCTTATTCTAAATTCACACGTCGTGACATGCACGTTCGTCGATTTTTCCTACTTCGAACAAAGCCGCTTTTTGGTAATTAATTAATTTTAATATATGAAAATTACAATTATTGTGTCTTGCAAAACTCAATATGAAATCATTAATCCAAATGAAAATGTCTGTTTTATATAAGTTTCCTTATATAATATTTTATGGAAACGACACTTTTCACCTATTATTAAAATCAGTTATGTTGTCAGTGCATATACGAAGGTAAACAAAATGCAGAGTCTTGTCGAAGTTCACATTACAATCCTTGCCCATCTGTACTGTATGGTCTTGGTTGCCTTTCAATTCCGCTACACACTTCCATTAGCCGCTCGCGGGACATGTCAGTGTTCCATCGCCTCTCCTCCTTCCAGCCGCCCACCGCCCCACCACCCCCTCCTGCGGCCCTAAAACACTGCGACATCTCATCCGCTACGTGATCCATTCCCAAGTTAGAAGCAATCTTATTCAATATCCCCTTTCTGGTGACCGCCTATCCCACTCTCCCACCAGGGGCGGACTCGTATCTGTATACATTTATTGTTTCTTGAACAATTATGTAAGACTCCGTACTAAATATTTAATGCTTATAATCCAATCTTCATAGATGACGCTAGTGTGTAGATTGAAACTACTATGTGAAGTGTGGTGTTACATATTAACATATATACAACTTCCAAAAATTTGTCAGACATGGTGATCATAAGAAAATGTGGATTGGGAATGTTGTATTACATAAAGCGTGCGCTTAACCCAACCAATGACAGGTCATAAGTCCTGTAAACACCTCGATCACCATATTTCGTTTCCAATTTGCATCTTCGTCTCTATTGAGATGCAATTAATCCTTGAATTGATAACCAGCAATGGGTAAAATCCAGTATTCGTCTACAAGTATTTGTATACATTCAAAATGTTGTAAATATTTAATAGTTATGAAAACGAAATAAACCATTAAAATATTAAATATTTCACTTCACTTCACTAATAACATACATGTTTCGGTTATAACATCACCTTTTTCAATGTAAATTTTTTAACAATAAATTAAAACAAAGTGATCACATACGAGTATATACAAATAAGGGGTGGAGTTATGTATAAAGGTGGAGGGAGTATAATTAAGATAGAGGCGAGGGGAAAGGTAACAGAATTTCGAACATGGGAATTTAATTGGTTGTTTTAAATTCCCATTTATAGCCTCCAATAAGAGTGCATTTGAAATTTTTTTACAGATAATTTATGTCAAATACGAAAATTTTATTAAATAAAAAGAAGTAAAAAGCGTTTACTTGTTTTTATGATAACGGTTAAACTGTCTTAATTGGTAAAGTATAATTTTCAAATAGTTATTGTGTTTTCATGTTTTAAATGCAAACCCTCTCTGTAAGAAAAAAAATTCTTCTTCTTCTTCTGCTTGATGAAGGACTGCGTCCGGTTATTTCTCGGAGCTTGTTCCTGGGATGTAGATGTCCAACTGTCTCGCCATCTTTTGGGTGGTCTTTCTGGAGGTCGATTTCCTGTTGGTACTTTATTTGCGGCTATATTTATTACTTTTTCAGAACATGCTCTTTCCATAGGTGGTCTCTCCAGTAGCATCTTCTCAGTCTTCCCCATCGCAAGACATCTTTCACATTGCAGATCTTTCTTATTTCAGAATTTCATACTCTCTCTCGGAGTGTCGTTCCCGCAACGGATCGGAGAGCCTGCATTTCTGTCGTTCTTAGGAGACTTTTTGTTCTGATGGTGTCAACTCTCATTTCTATCACATGTCATCATAGGACGAGAAATTTTTATTTACTTATTTATGAAGTTATATAACAGGCATTGTGTAGATTGAAATTTGAAATATATTAATGTAATTTCTCGTTTTTGTTGTGATAACTAGGAATTTAGATTTTTATTCACTAAAAATTGCTTGTTGAAAAATAGCAACATTGAAGATAACATAAAATGTAATGACAAATAAGACCTAGTTCGCCTCCCGCGGAGGGGGCACCGGGGTGATGGAATCCATTTGGCTTATCCAACCCCTTCCCTAGTTGCCCCGCGCCCAATCAGCCCCCCGCCCCCAGCCGCCCCTCTGTCATATTAGTCTTCTAAGGCCGACATGTCTTATGAGTTTCGTTCATTTCTGCGATCAGCAGAATTTAATGAACGGCGCTATCAAATAACACACTAGAGGCTTGTTATTGTATTCAATAGTCGCGTGGAGCTATAATATAAGTCACAAAGGCAACTTGACAAATCTGGCTCGTTGCTCGTAAAAAGTTATTATGATGATAGAAAAATATTACTTATACAGTGTAGCATGGAACTGGAAAAATAATGATGTAATTTAAAAAAATGCAGTAGAAATGAAATATCTGAGACGAATGTCTGATAATCTGTATTTGATAGTGTCAAATGCAAATACAAGAAGTATATACAGTGCGAATAAAAGTGTTGTGAACAAAATAATGTAAGATTCATGAGGTTCATAATATTCTTAACTTTAATATCGTCTCAACTTGACTTAGCCTCTTTTTTTACTGTTATCGTATTAAAATGATCTTAGATTTATGTCTATATTAATTATAATGACAACATAAAAAAATAAAAAAGATGGTTTGGAAACATGGAAAGGATAAATAAAGAAAGAATAGCAAAAAAGTATATTTAAACGACGCTAGCGGAACTATCGTAGAAATAGAGGAAGACCGAAGAAAACGTGGCACGATCAAAATAATCAAACATTATGTATCGGTTACGTGAGGAGTCGGAGAAATCGACACCCGCGCATGACATGATGTATGAATGTAGAGGAAGCGAGTGACGTATGTCAGGTATGTCAGGATGTATGAGTTATGATGTATGAATTAGTCTAATTAGTATTATTATTATTACTCTTTCGGCCTACCCATTCTGGAAGACGGTGAGATGATGATTAGTTTGTTAGTATGATAAAAAAACTTTTATTACAACAGTATTTTGACTAGTGTGATATGTTTTTAAGTTTTAATATTCATGTTAGTTAGGGAAATTTCTTATAAGAATTTATTTAATATATTAAAAAATAGTCCTTTAAATATTTATTTACTTTTATGCCATTCCTAATTCGTTATCCTAGCTGCAGGTATTTTTTGATCAATTTCCTGACTTCTTCCGTAAAACTAGACACAATCGTCTAAGAGGTCTCATATCTAGTGCATTTATTGCATTTAAATGTTTATTTTGATATTTCCATGCTTCACTTCCATACAAGGGTCAGAACAAGAATACCTTGTTGCACCACTATCTTAGCTTTTTTGTAAAGGATTTTTTTTGCGATGACAACTTTTTGGCAAATATATTTACAATTGCGTAAATGTATGTACATCGTGCCTTTATAAAGACGATGTATTCAGCATAAACTTCATGTGCATTATTTAAAAGCGATATTAGAAATGGGGTTGTTATGATTCCGTTTCCGGCTATGGTTCTGTCTGCCAGTGAAGTCCTCCCGCGCAGATAAAGGGCTTTCATCATGCCGCACAATGGATGTTTGATTACATTCACACGGCGTCTTTTCGGGGAGGATTGGGCCCTCCCGAATGTACATGTTTAATGCAACGCGTCAAACTTTGCATTTACCTTCTTTGCGAAAAGCTTTAACACTTTAAGGCACGGCGAAAATAAAATAAAACTACCTATACTACTTTATTCGAATGAAAACGTCTATTTTCTACAAGTTCTATTATATTTTATGTGAATGACATGTTTCGCCTGTCTAATGCAAAATCAAATGTTTTTTTAAATTTGTATAAAACAGGTTTAATTTTATAATAACATGTTTTCAAAGTGTCTATTATTTATAAAGCATAATATTCAATATTTGATTAACTTATTAATAAGAAAATATTTAAATGAAATCAATATAGTCCAGATAAAGCGATCTGGTTAATCAATGCATTAAATACAATAAATCGCAATTTTTTAGATTTTTACTTATTTATTTATTAATAGAGGTTAACCTAGAGCTACATCAATAATGTATATATATATAAAAATACTCTTAAAAATAATAAAGTTAAGCCAATTACATGCTTACACAAGTATAATATATTGTAATAGTTAACAGACGACAGTATGAAATAAAATTGAAGTTAAATAAAGGCAAATTGTGGTTAAACAAACTATTTAAGTGTTAAAAATAATGATATAGTGGAAAAAAAGTGATAACATTATGTAACATTATGGTTTCATCCGCTCCGATTATGTTGAATAAAACAACAAACCATCACGCCGTTTCCCCGAAGGGGTAGGCAGTAAGAATGGACCGCCATAATACTCTATCCTGGCACAACTCTCAAGCTTCCTTCACATTCATACAGCGAGTCATACAAGCACGTTGATTCTTCCGACTTCTAACATGACCTACCTTTAAAATTAGATTAATTTGGTCATGCTATATTTTTCTTGGTCTGCCTCGACTCCGTACTCCATTTACATCATTAATGTATAATTTCTGAACCATTATTTCTCCACCCATACGCTCCATATGTCCGATATATTAAATAATGTCATATAATAATTCTTAAGAAAATGTTTAAAAAAAAACACTAAGTGTATTATGTGTATATTGAATAGTCCGATGAGTATTAAAATAGATACTATTTTCAACTACTTTATGAAGAGGAATTTTGCCGCGAATTGCTACAGCTTCCAGTGATAAGCGAATAGATATTCCGCTTAAAGCAAATAGCTGCGAGTTCCGTCCTGCTGGATGTGTTGATAATACAAAATATCTACCTTTTAAACGCTAAAAAAATCTATAAAGACCCATTTTTCTATTATCATAATAATTTATAGTTCATAAGATTCAATTTGTATATAATGTAGAAAATATATTTGCTGATGTAAAATGTAAAAATCCCTGGGTTGAACGTGTTGAAAAAGCTCTTAAGATATGGACCGACGCACTCAGGGGCCATCACGGAGTAGGAGGCTTTCTAAAACAAGCTTACTTCAGAATAAAGATTCTGGATGTAGCTTTTCACAGCTTTCGGGGGATGTTTTGGGAGCGGAAGAGCGCGTCCGGCGACAGTATTAATGGTTTATGTATTCTCCTTCAAAAGGGGTTTCTTATGGAATAGTGAATTGTGGACAAGAGAAAATCTCGGCAACTTCCAGTAATGGCATAATATTAACTTGTTTGGCTTAGCTAGAAAGCTTTCACGAGGACTGCTCAGGCCCACATTAATTTCTTGGCGTTACTCGAACCTGCTCTAAAGACGGAGCTCACTTTCTAATTTTACTTTAACACGGGGAGCTTCTTATTATAGAAAACGGACTTATAATTTCCTTTAAATGTCTGACTAAGTTAACTGGTAATGGTTTTTATATTGTTGAATTTAACAATGAATGGATGACTGTGGAATTATGAAATTATGTATGAACGAGGAAGAATCGCACGCGTGTACGACTCGTTGTATGAATGTGGAGGAAGCAAATGAAACCAGATGTTTTCATTAGCATTAAATTAATTGTATTTTGTTTTCTTGTCTTTAGGCAAAATTCTTGTCTATAGATAATATAATAATAATAATCAAATTTAAGCGGCGATCTAGGGAGAAGAATAATTTTTTCACATATTTGTGTGATTTTGTTTCATCCTTTGATTAAGGAATAATACTCACATTCCAAAAAATTAATAAATAGATCATTATTAGGATTATAAAAAATCGCTTCATATACGGCTCTTCAAAAAAGAAGCGTTTTTTTCCGTATCATCCTTAAATAGTTTGTTATATTACACACAAGCTATGCGTTATACTATAAATATAATATATGTATTTATGCACAATTCAGGTAAATTTTCAACTTTATTTTTTGTTTATTTACTGTTTCTTGAAAAATATTCCAAAACCCTGTAAACGAATTTAAGTTTAATAAAAATAATCAATCCTTTGCACGCTTACGCTTCATGATAATTACATTAAAGATAAGAAAAATTTCAACAATAATTTTCTCCATATTGAGTAATTAATAACGATGAAAACTTCCGTAATATTGAAATCAAATAATATATACAGAGATATACATGTTTTTTATGAATTTTCTCAGACTACGTTGGTAATTTTATGGAAGGAACTCCCATAAAATATCCAACGAACGTTTCCATTAATATTTTCGTAATTTGTTTTATTTTTGGTATCAGAAAACCTGAAATACAAGTATTTTAAAAATTAACACTACAGTGTATTCAACTCTTATTCATATTTTTATAGATCTGACGATTTGTGACGCAGGAATCATGTCTCCTAAGATGAAGAGGTCCAACTGTCCCTTCAGCTCGGGTGGTCTTGTTCCCTCAAGTAAACGTGTCTGGACGGGATTTTGCAAGCGGCTGTATATGCCAATCTGTCTCTATCCATTCTGACTACATGCTCCCTCTAGTATCCTTGCTTAATACACGATATTCTTAGTGTATTAAGCAAGTTAATTTATTTGAATTTATTTTAATATACATAATTTATTTAGGGTAACATACAGAGATTATAACACATTTATAAAAACACATAGAAACAATAAAATAAGGCCAATTGCATGCTACCATTAATATAAATAAATAGAATAATAAACATGCGACAATATGAAATGAAATCCCATTTAAAAGTAAAACAAATTAAATGGTTAAAAGGGTTATTAATAATTATAATGGAACAAAAAATAAATGTAACATGAATCGACGTGCGTGCATATAACGGTTGATAAATGTTGAGGAAGCGAGAGAAGTATGTCAGGAAATAACAGCTGCCTTCTTATATTTTTGCCTTCTCCTTTGGAGAGACGGCGTAATGGTAAGTTAGTTAAAATTATTGACTCACCTAATGGTTCTAATATTTTATCATTTATTTTTAAATTACTCAATAAAACAATTATCTATTGGCAATACGAAATCAAGTCTTGATACGAAACCATAACATTTATGTAATTCGGTTATCTTTAATACGGTTTTTTATTCCCTTCAATTCACAGGTGTTAAGTAACTCCTACAGGAGACCGGAGTCGCAGTAATGAATTCAGAAAGCAATACGCTACCTGTCGCCAGTTTTCCATTAGCTCACGATTCCCCACAACCCCTCCAACCCGAGTCGCCCCTTCCCGAACCCCTCCCCGGGGTGCCGAGCACCCGCGACCCCGCACCACCCTGTTGGTGGCCGTGAAAATCCGCCTAAAATTACCATTATGCACACGGCACTGAATTGAAATATTTTATTTAGACAGTATTGTCAAATTATGTTTAGAGCAACCATCCGTGTATTTGTTTTACGAGAGGGATTCGCATTATGAGTACTCTTATTATTCAAGTATTTTTATCGTGAGGTTTATCTTGTTTGCTAATTATACTGTTAATTGAATACATCGAATCATGAATGCGTGCATTAACTACTAGTTAGTTAGTTGTTTACTTTATTTATTTTTCTGTTTTAATAATTATCAAATTATTTTATGAAAAAAAAAAACTTTTAATACTCGTACATGTTTAGCTTTGATTTATTTTTCTTCTAGCTTTCACCGGTTTCTATATCTTGCTGTCATTTTCTGGTCAGTATATTAACATTAATTTATTTAAATAGTACATTGTTTTGGCCGAAACACTATGAAACTTCAACATCATTACTGGTAAGAACACTGTTATAAAATCACAATTTCTTTTTATTCACTCAGAGAGTCGCAACAGGTGTTTCGCCAACCGATGTTTGCATCATCAGGTGTTACAATAAACTTTATTGTAACACCTGATGATGCCAACATGGGTTGGCGAAATAGCTGTCGCGACACTCTCAGTGAATAAAAATAAATTGTGATATTATAACAATGTTTTAAATTTTAACAGTAATAATGTTGAAGTATCATAGTGTTTCGGCCAAAACAATGGACTATTTGATGACTTTTTTGTGATAGAAAGTATAAAGTTTAGGTTATCATTACCATGCACACTTATGAGATCGGGTGATATAGAAAAATAATTTTTCAATACTCTGGTCAAACTTCAATATTAAGCATTTTATATTTATGAAAACTTAAAATTTATAAAAATCATATTTATCGGAAGAAAATGAATGAGAGTCACGTAGAATAGAGAAAAGTTGACACTGTTTGAATACGTTATTTTTTTTATGTTACTTTTAATTTATACGATATCACACCCTATAATAATAATAAAAATGTGTTCCTCAAACTCCAAATATACATTTAATTTGAAATTCATATTAACACGTTTTAATTAATATGAGTTTTTATATCATTATACTTAATATTATAAAAATAAAAATTAATGTTAAATGTTAAACATAATAAATATAGTTTGCTTAAATATTTTTAATAATAATTTTTTTTTAAATGTATTTGTTAAATAATTCCAAAACTGATGGGTTTAAAATAATTATGAAATAAAAGCTTTTTTGGATAAATTTAAGTTAACACTGGTTTATTTTATGAATTGAAACAATGTTTGTTTTTTTCACTTCTGAGTTTATTTTTCTACGCATGTTTCGAATGCTTTACACCTTCTTCACCGGGAGAACGATATCGTCGGTTCAAAGGTAAAACTCATTAAGTGACATTTTAAAAAAAAAATTTTTTTTTGCAATTTCTGTATCAGACTTGTGAATTCTACGTCATAAAATAATCACCAAGTGTATTTATTAAAGAATAACAGTTATTCTTCAATAAAAACACTTGGTGATTATTTTCTAACGTAGAATTCACAAGTCTGATACAGAAATTGCAAAAAAAAAAAAAAAAAATTAAAATTTCACTTAATAAGTTTTACCTTGAACCGACGATATAAACTAAAAAAACAGTGAATTTAGTTCTCACGATGATGAAGGTGTAAAACCTTCGAAATATGTCGAGAAAAATAAACTTAAAATTAGAACAAACAATGTTTAAATTCATAAATAAGAAAACAATTAAATTGATTAAAAAAAAACTTTGTATACCATAAAACGAATATGATTAAATGTTTTTTGTTTCCAGTAAGTTGTTTTTATAGTGTGAAGCGTGTTATAGCTCCGGCCCTGTTTGAAATCGGAACGTGAGTAAAGAAACGTAAAAATGTTTTAAAATGAGATTTGGCGCCAAGCCCGCCATGGTAGTGTGAGCGGATTTCCAATATGTTGGCTTGCAAAGCACACATATTTTTTTGCCACCGCGATTACAACTACTGCCATAACTCAAATATTACCAGGGCAATATTACGGAAAGACGATTAGGTATTATTTATTAGGAAAATATATTGCGAATGAAAAAGGGTAGCACCTTGGGAGGGCTGGGGGAGTAAAAAATAAGGATTTATATTAATGTTGATGAAATGGAAAATATTTGATTAAAATTTGGTCTACACAGGTTACATTTGGCTTCTACGAGTATATTGACGTATTCAGTACTTTTTGAAAGCAAGTAAAGTCGTTGAATATTAGGTTTTAAATATTATAACTCACTCGATTTGTTCATATTCGTAAACCATTATACAGCTTTTTAAAAATGATGAAAATGTTCGTTTTTGAGAAATTGGATTATATTTTATTGGAGTGACATTATTCGCCTAATAAGAGCATTCTTCTTCCTCATCTTCTTCTGATTGTAGATCTTGCGATCTGTTTATGAAGGATATAAACTTTTTTCATGTGATGAAGACGACCAGCCTTCGCTCCATCTCTTTGAATGTCGTCCTGGTGGTCGATGGCCCTCTGGAGTCTCGTGCATCACAATCTTAGGAGTTATTGTTGAATCCATTATGTTATTATTGTTGGATCCATTCGTGGAAGACCAAGGAAAGCATGGCATGACCAAATTCATCAAATACTGAAAGGTGGCCACATTCGAAGTCGGAAGAATCGACGACCATACATGTTACGATGTATGAATGTGGAGGAATCTAGAGAGGTATGTCAGGAAAGAACGGTGTGGCAATTCATCCTCTGTGCATACCCCTTAATTAGTTAGTTTGTTAGTTCCATTCTCTCGATGTGGTCCCTCCAGAATCGTCTTCTCTGGCTACTCCATCTCACTATGTCTTCAATTTTACAGTATTAACGAATCGTATCGAATCGTAATGTAAATGCTAAATAAATACATCAAAGCCATTTTCGATTGTATAATATAAAAATGAAGTGATAATCTAAATCGAAGGATTTATATCCTAGATTTATATTGTAATAATATATAATTATTACAAAACAATTTTTCCATAACTCCAAGGCAAGTTATCGACAAAGCAAATAATATGACACTACAAAAACAATAGTGGAAGCGGCGCGGCAGAAGGATGCCCGCTACGTAATGTTGACACATCTTCAGTTTAAAATGTCGCGAGAGAAGGAAAAAAGTATCCCGCTGTAAGTGTGAAAGCGTGTAGGGATAGTTCCGATTGTTTACGACATTTAATTTCCTAAAAGCAGTCTGTTGTTCTAGTCAAGGCAAACAGATGGCTCTCCTTCCCGCGCGGGAAAATGAGGTGGAGAAATGGCGGTCGGACGTCAGAGAGCTTTTTCTAATCCATAGCTCTTAAGCCCGATCCAGCGGCGGCTGCACCTCACATTCTTTATTGACAATTCCCTGGAGCGTAATACTAGCCCATAATATTAATAGCATTTACACAAGTTGAATGCTTTTTTATAATATAACCTCTAGAAATTTAATTGTACTCTTATTTTTAATTAATGACACGATTCACTTGTCTAAGGCATTATTAAATGTCATTTGATAATGCCTTCGACAGGCGAAACATGTCATTCACATAAATTTAATAAAACTTTATAAAACAGACGTTTTCATTCATATTAACTACAATATTTAATATGGAGTTTTACATCCTTGTTCAAGGAACAATAAATGTAATGTATTTTCACACTGAGGTTAAGTTTAAAAATGTAAACTGAAGAAGGGGTTCCGTGACCCTTAACATATTTTTAAAAAGTGCAAAAAAGCATGATCAGGTATAAGAATCAACTGTTGTAACACCCGATAATATCAATATTGTTTAGCGTAATAGCTGTCTCGACAATTCAATAGAAATTAAATTGTGATATTACAAAAGTTCTATATCATATGTATAGAATGCGCAGTACGTAAGAGGCACGCTTTCACACACTCGAATCTGTTATAGGACGCAGCGACGCCCTTTCGTCATTATTGCTTCATTCGCTCTTGCACTTCCTTGAACTTATATTTATGAATGGAGCAAAGCAAAAGAGAACCCAAACCATATGAAATCTACTGACTAAAAACATATTAAAAAAATTCGAACTTCTCTTAATATTTGGTTGCAAAATTTGTATTATTGGTCCATTTTATTTTTATTTTTTATGGTTTTACTTAAATTAGAATATTTGAAAAACGAGATGTGCCGCCACTGCCTGATACAGTATTAATGGACGCCATAAAGGAAAACAAATGTACTGGAAGTACTGCTATGGTTTTATAAGATACTAATCTGTCCATATTGAGTTGCATCAGTGGTTTCTGCCATATTGGAAATGTGGAAGTAGAGGATTATTGTTGTATTTATTATTAAATACGTAAAGAGAATGACACAAGATTAATAGATGAAATATATTTTTTTTAATACCTAGTGTTTTCCTATACTTGTTATTGGGTTTGTATAATATATTTAGATTATATGATAGAATGCAGATTTATGATTAGTATGGGAAAGGCGTCCGCAAATATGTTTTGTTCCAAAACCCAAGCTAAAGTACAGCCGAACTAGAAAGATATCAAGAGATATCTTTAAAACTTTACATATATTTTGATAATACTATTGATATTTTGATAAAAAGTCATAAATAAGATATAAAAGTATAGAAACCAGTATGATTTTTTTTTTACAAATTCAGAACACAAAATTCCACAATAAATATTCAATATAAGGGAAAACCATAGTTTTTTGCTATTTGTATTAAATAGAGGACACATTTCGCTTCATAACAGCTCATGTTTGAAAATGTCACTATCAGGCAAAATATGTCGTTCTCGTATAATATCATAAAATATACGTGTTCCTCAGTCATCATAATTCATTAATACGAATGAAACCGTCTGTTTTCTATAGGTTTGATTATAAAAATACAATTAAATATATTTCCTTTAGTATAAACCACTTTATTTAATAATTTTATCGAATAATGTGTATACTAAGTAAAAAATCTTTAGTTATTTTTATAAATATGTTAAACCACCAATGCCTTCTTACCAATGTTTTATTATTAGAAGTTTAAGGGAATGACATACTTCGCCTTTTTAAGGCGTTATTAAATATATTAAAATTCAAGAACACATACCTTTTCATTCATTTTAATTATTTAATGCAGAGATTTTCATTATTTTTTAAGAAAACATTAATATTAATAATTAAATAAATTGACGTTTTCAAACTACTTCCACTTTTGTCTTTATTTCGACTGCGACCGGCTTCGCCAGGCTCGCTAGCATCGACAAACTGGTGACACTGTTCTAAACTTACTCCTGTATAGAATATAATGTTAAATTCTGAAATATTATTTTTGTATAGAATTACGTTTACCACCCCTGATCTGTATGTATATATATAAAGAAGTTAGTTTAGAACAGTGTCACCAGTTTGTTGATGCCAGCGAGTTTTACGAAACCGGTCGCTGTCTAAATAAAGACAAAAGTGGAAGTAGTTAAAAAAAAACATCGTTTTATTTCATTATTATTTAAAATGAACTTCCGTCAAGAGATTTCAGTAAAATCTTTTGATAATCTTAATTCAGTTGATTTTGACAAGGTTTTATAAATGTGCAGTTTAGTAAAAAATCTATGACCGCAATGTGAACGTTACTAATAAAAAATAATGCAAAATAACTCACCTTGTAAATTTGGAATCACTCTCCAGATCCGTATAATAAAAACTCATCGAGAACAAGCCCTAAGAATCTTATCTGAAATGTAAAAACTCCGTTACACCCTCAGCTCGAGTTACATTCAGATAATGCTCTCTTCTGCTCTCCGCTGTGAGCGGCGGAGTGGGTGCAGGAGGGTTGGGGTTGGGGTTGGGGGTATTATGGGGGCGGTAGTGCTATATAAGTGAGTGTGATGACACAGAAGTGTTCAGATGGCTGTTTGGTCGGTTGAGATGGCGTTATGGGGTTGTTTGACAATGGAATGGAGGATGCGGCCGTCAAACTTTAAGCCTCCATATTGTATTAATGGTAGCAAGTAAAACAACATTGTCTTAGGTTTAATACAGTTAAAAAATATATCAAATGTAATCGAGTCAAATTATAAAAACCATTTTTGTTGATTATAGCCATTAAACTCTCATTAAATATTTGCTTATAAAGAAAATGTTTTATTTATTTTTTCTTGAACAATGATGTAAAACTCCACATTAAATAATTAATACGAATGAAAACGTCAGTTTTCTAGAAGATTTATTTTATTTTATGGGAATGACATGTTTCGCCCTTCTAAGGCATTATCAAATGTATTACATTTGAAGACGTCTTAGAAGGGAGAAACATGTCATTCCCATAAAATATAATAAAACTTCTAGAAACTGTTTTATTTGAATATATTTTTAATTTAATTAAAATACATATATTTGATGAATTCAATTCTCTACGGATTTCACGAAAAATCTCTTATTAAAAAAAATATCATTTGTTTTGTCAGTCATCTTTGACTGCATCATTACAGATACCAATATCTTCAATCTCGCAGCATCAACTTGTCTCTGGTATTAGGCGCGCAACCAAACCGAAAATGATCACTTTAGATTTCGAAATTGATCAAATCATTGAAGTGAACTTCAAAAAGTCGATTCGAATGATTTCAAAAGTATTGTATGGTATATTTATATTATATTATTAGTTCATAAAATCGTATAAATCATTCTATCTCAAAAGACATAATAACAATATATTACTTTGTAGGTAATAGCAATTCAAGAAAGTAGGCAACTCCTTTTTGCATTTGCTCTTTACACAAAGCTCATAAACACGTTTGTGAAAATAAACCCCACTTCCAGGGGTCGGCACTCTGCTCTGCGAGCCACAGATTCCCGTCCCTGTCGTGAAATGGCGGGGAAGGGGCGGGGGTGTTTAGCCGGGAAAGAGCAAAGCGCGGGAAACCTTAAGTGGCGGGAAATAAAATGACAGTTAAAAGGGTACCTACCGTAAGGCATCTCCTAAATACGGTGGGCGCCGCTACTGGATGGTGTTTACTTTCAACGTCTTGCCGCTACTCTTAATGTGTATTTACACGATTCTCGACAACACTTTTTTTTTAATGCAGAGATTCGGCCATGTTCATTACATAAAAAAAGAATAACCTTGCAATTATAATATATGTGATACGTATTAATATATATCTTGATTGAATTTTTATCAATAAATTGGTCTTACCGAGATTCTTGGTGGAAGTCTATCTTAATGTTTATAATAAAATGCAACGTTTTTCAACAAGTTTCCAATTTTTGATGCAGGTTTCATCAGCATCGCTGATATTGGCAGAGAGCTTTTTCTTTCTCTACTCACTTTTTATACATGTAATAACAATGAAAATAATTTAAAAATGTAAAAAATAGTTTTTAAATATACATTTAGTTAAAATCCACTGATGTTTGTGTTTAAGAATCGTTAAACTTCAACCCCCCACCGCTTTCATTTCATATATATATAAGCCTAACAAAATTTGATATACGAGTATGTGCCAGAAGATGGCAGCGAGCTGCCGAAACTGGTCGAAGTCACAAACATCAATGGATTTTAACTAAATATATATTCGGTGCCCGCCGCCAATTTTAGTATTTAGGAATTATTTGCAATAAAACACATTGAAAAACTATGATGAGATGCCGATGGGGCGAGAGTACATGCGCTCGTAGAGCAGGCCGGTGCATAGAGCGAGCCGAGCGAGACGGGGGATCTCAGGGTTCTGAGCTTGAGATCTTCTTAGTCGTATCGATGTCCGCGGATTTTCAGTCTCTCCGGATCCGGAGGCCTACGAATCTATGTTACTCCCGCCCCATAGGCATCTCATCATAGTTTTTCAATGTGTTTTATTGCAAATAATTCCTTAATACTAAAATCGGCGGAGGGAACCGAATACCCGCGAGCTGTCCGCTACAATATAATTTAAAAAGATTTTCCAAATATTTTTTTTTTCATTATTTACAATAAATTTCTACAATGAAATTTAAAATAACAACATCATTTTTTTACATTTAATAATAATAGTAAAAAAAATTATCAATTTCATACTAATGTACAAGAATTTTGAGTTTACAATATGTATTATATTATTATAAAAATGGCGCTCTATAAATTATCCAATTTATTATTATTGTTATTATTATACACTAATCCTAGAATACAGCGATTGAAATTCGTAATTTCCAATATTTTTCCTTCTTTACTCTAGCTTTTAATTTTAGACTTTGCTCTTTGCTAGAGCTTTTGATTTGAAATTTTGCTTCTAGGATGGATGTTCTATACGTCAAAATTAAAAGAATTTTTCATTTACACTTACATATGTATATACAATAGTTTCTTTTATTGTTATGAGCCAAAACGAAACCAATCTATTAAAAAGGATGTTGTATGTAGTTATATTTGTCGAATTACTCATGTTCTCCCCTATTATCATTTCATAAATAATTATTTTACATTGTAAAACATATAAAAACAAGTTCAAATTCATATATTCTTCTTCTTCCTGTGCCGTGTCAGGTCCCCCCGACGTTGGCGATCACTCCGGCGAAAACCTCCCTGTCCTGCGCTGCCCGAAACAGGTCATCCACCGTCCTCATTCCGGTCCACTCTCTAATGTTGCGCAGCCAGGACATCTGTTTTCTGCCAACTCCCCGTCTTCCCTCTATCTTGCCCTCCAATATAAGTCGGAGGAGGCGGTACTTTTCTCCACGCAGCACGTGACCCAAATATGAGACCTTTTTCACTTTGACATTCGACAACAGCTCTCTCTTGGCTCCGGCTCTCCTAAGTACTTCGACGTTACTGACCTTTTCGGTCCAAGGTATACGAAGCATTCTTCTGTGTATCCACATTTCGAATGCTTCCAACCGATTCATTACGTTCACTTTTAGAGTCCATGTTTCACTTCCGTATAATAGAGCTGACCATATGTAAGCTTTTATCATTCTTTGTCGAAGTTTAAGATTTAAATTATCGTCACAGAAGAAGGGTCTCATCTTATTAAATGCAGCACGTGCAACTTCTATTCTACATTTCACTTCTGTAGTCAAATTCATATGATATGAAATAACTAGGATATTAATGTTACTGGTATATAAATGTTGCGCCACGCTGTGTCTCTGCTATTATATTCATTAAGACTACTTCAGTTTGGCTGGAATCCATTTCTCTTGCCTTTCCCCAATCGATCCCCGACCACCATGAGCCATTAATGTATGTAGATACAAGACATGCTTTTTGTTTGCCGGTTCATTAATAATACATCTCTCGGGCATACATACACTTGAAGGAAATTAAGAGGAAACACTCTGTAAATTTTTTCTCCGTTACTAAAACATTTTTCCAATTTTTAAACATTCAGACAAATTTAAAAGAAGTCATTACAAAGCGTGAGAAATCTCATCGTATATATTAAAAATATCAAATTTTATAAACATGAAGAATCACATTTAAATACTGAAAAAAATATATATTGAACTCCCTAGAAAAAATCTGCAATTACCCTTCATATTTTACTGCAATCACTGAATGGTCACGTGTTAATAGGAAAATGCTTATAAAATTTTTTGACCAAGACATTCAATTAATATTATTATTTATTCATCCTAGAATCAATAATTTAATCTCTTCTGCTAAGTTAATAATAAAAAAATGCTTGGGTATTATTTTAGTACATTAAAAATCAAATTACTTTTACAAATTTAATATAGCTGATTCTTGCTATTGTTGACAGTGGTTTCCTGTAAATTATTATTTAAAGTAAATAAAAATTAATATATTTTTCTTTTAAGTAATAAGTTTAAATTTTTAATGTAAATCATTTTCACACGCGTTACGCGTTAAAAATTTAACAATAAACAACATCAAACTGTTCTTCTTTTTTTTTGTTTATTTCTGTCATACAACAATAATCAGAACGAAATTCTAAATAATCCTGAAACGTTCTCGGGCAAGCGCCTCGTGTGCATTTCGAATTACTTTCGGAGAGAATCAAATCAAATCAAATCAAATCAGTTCATTGACTCAAAAGACATTACAAACATCAACATGTTTAAGGCATCTATTGAGTACAGATAAAATATGATAAAAATACAACATAAAACCAAGAACGCATTAGAGATGGTTCGACATTAGGAAGACAAGATACTTTCTTAAGTCAAGAGTATTGGTCCCCTGAATGTACCTTCACTAATATGAAAGACATTGATCTCCGAGGAGACCGCTTCAGCAGACTAATTGCTCTTCCCACCGGTGTCACCAGAGGCAGATTGGTTCTGGTGGCCGGTAGGTAAAAAAATCTGTGCTGTCGCTGTCGGAGAAATCTATCAGGGAAAAAAGGACCAACACCCTCTAGCACGGCCGAGTTCTCGAAATATCCCCTGATTAATTTAATGAAACTGGTAATGAAATGCCCATCTCTTCGAAGCTGTAAAGAATTGGTTCCAAGCATTCCTAAAAGAAATGCCGTGGGTATTGCTCTCTCGCTTGCCTATTTATGTTTTGATTAGATTAGATTGAGATTATGCCTATTTATTCCGAAATATTTCGGCGAAAATAAAACTACATATAATTTTTTACGAAATGTGTCCATGGACGCCCACCTTAAAATCTCATACAAATTTCTATTGGGCTTCTTAGCACGATTCCGCCTGAGCAAAAGAGGGCTGTAGATATGCGAAAAAGTGGAGAATGTGGAGACGGGAAGACAAGACAAACATCGCAACCGTTAAGTAAGCCGCACTGTTCTCGGAGTAAATCTGCCATTAGCGTTTGTCGGGGTAGGGGCGGTGGGATGGGCAGGGCGGGCTTGGGGAGGGGTGTGGAGAGGGTGAGATTCGCCGCGGGACGCTGCATATCATATTACTTGAGACTGCATGTTCAATGTTTCAATAATGTTACTAGTATGAAATGCACATGTTTGAAATTTATCAATATTTCATAAAAAAACTAAAATTTATAGTTATTTCTCAAGTAATGGATTATAAACTGTTAAATAAATAAAAACTTGTTTTATGTATCACAATCGAATTTTCATTTTACGCGACAGCTGTTTCTTCAAAATATGTAGTGCGCCTTCATGGACCAGGATTACACAACTGCACCTAGAATCGGCAATCCCGATGATAGATGAATTCATTCTGAAACATTCCGAACGTTTTTACAAAGGACTCCCTTCACATCCTAACCCCACAATAAAATACCTCTCTAATAACGACCCAAACACTTCCAGCCGCCACAAGCGCCCAAAATCGATTCTCCTTCAGAGGAACACTCCGGGCCACACAAATCATGCCCCAGAATAAACTAACAACCCACCAAATCACCTTCCAACAATGTTCCCATCAGACGTAAGAGGAATAGCCACATAAGCTGAACCTCTGTAAGCCAGAAGATCCAAGTCCAAGTCCAAGACATATGTAACAATAATATATCAAATGTCAAATGTTCGTGATTTTTCGAACCTTTATGTTCGAAAATTTGACATTTGCTATATTATTGTAACACCTGATGATGTAAACATAGGTTGACGAAACAGCTGTCGCGTAAAATACAAATACAACTGTCATACATAAAACATAGTTTTTTAATTTAACAGTTTATAATGTTAAAGTATCATAGTGTTTCGGTCAAAACAATGGACTATTTAAGTAATGGATTACTATTTTTTAGAAATTCGTACTAATTTTGATACATTTTTGAATAATAATACAGTACTAGCTAATTTTCTGGAAAAACGAAAACTTATTTTATATTTAAGAAATGCAAATGAGTTAAAAATAAATTTAAAATAGCACATATGGTAATACAAAACAAATTAATTATCCACAACTGTGAACAACTAGTCACCATCGTTAGGTGAAATAAAACAAGTAATCCCGCCTAGGTAACCCCGTGTCGATTCTTCAGGCTTCTAAAACCAACCTTTAAAATTTGATTAATTTGGTCATGCCATGTGTTCGTCGATCTACCTAGACTCCGTACTCAATTTACATCGTAAACGTATAGTTACGTGTCTTAACCATTCGTTCTCCATCCATGCGCTCCATATGTCCGAATCAACGCAGTGATCCTTTCATAATTTTGTTTATTATACCTTCTTCCGCTCTTTATTCCTTTTTACATAAGAATTTGAGATTCTGTCGTACACCATTCTACCACGCATACGTCTTACCTCTTCTATAGAAATCTAATCAAGATAATAAACTGATTTGATTTGCTAAATACCGGATGAATTAATAAAAATTGTCGTTTTAGATTTACGATGTCAATTTCCTTTTGCAATATTGTTTTCGCAGGAAGTTTGTTAAATTCGCAGCCGGGACGCCCGTGCAGATCGGACGAAGTATGAATTTGGTTAAGGAGACAGTTTTTATGAAGTGTGCGTCACGTAGGAATAATAAAAACCGTAATATGTCTGAACAGCGTATTTATGTCCCAGAACCGAGGGGAGGGAGCCGTGGGCTCACGCGGAGGGCGGAGGAACGAGAATGACAAATTGTGCGCGAGAGAGTGTTCCATTAGATCACGCATTATCTAATACTTTTCTGAACCAACACTACTTACACCGATACACAATAAATTAGTGCCACTTTACTTAAGACATATAGTATTTACACTAGTACGAATGAAAACGTCTGTTTTCTAGAAGTTGTTGACGACCTTCTAAGCAGAGAAGCAAGAGATCTGACCGCCATACCGAAGGTCCAGGGTTCGAGTCTTTGGTCTGGTGTAAAATTCACGTGACAATAAAATGATGATAGATTAGCTACCTGTCACATGTCATGAGAATCAATAGAGCTAAAACAAATTGTATACAGTAATTAAGTTCAAATGCCTTGTTGTATATAAGAAAAAAAAAGTATTATTTTGATATTTCTTTCTTTCGGCTGCAATACTTGCATACTAAACTGTTGAATTAGTTATATTAACTCAAAGTTTTAGAAATCAAAAAAGCAATTAATAACAAAGAAAATATTGTAAATATATATAATAATCAAATAAATTTAATGTCAAGTCCAATCATTGATTTGTTTCCTTTGTTGTAAGTTAATACCTGAACCCTAATAAGAGCATTAAATTATTATTTTAAAATTTAATTTTATTCATAATATTTGTTATAACAAAAGCATAAACGTTCCAAAATAAATCATTATAGGGTAAGCAGTACAATGATTGGCACTCTAAGAAAAACTTTTCATGTTTCATGTCTATGCGTCTCACTTTTTATGTTTATGATTTTTTTCTTTTTAAATTCATATTTTATGAACTATTTAGATAATAAAAAACACACACAGCAATCCTTCTGAAATAACCATTAGTCGTAGATTTTTTTGCAAAAAAAATATCCTAAAAACATAATCATTGGCACCTCGAGTATAATGATTGGCATAACGTAAATGTATAATTATTGGCACAGTAAATATATTTATTCAGAGGGATCATTCTCATTATCTACTTCTAAATTGGTTGTTTCTGTACTAATCCAAGTAGGTTTAAGTTTTTTTGTAAATATTAAATAATGCATTGAAATCAGGTGACTTGTTAACGTTTTTTTTTTTCATTTCCAATTCTCAATTAGTTTTACCAGGCATGAAAAAATAAATTCCTCAAATGCAAAATATATTAATTAAAGATTTTAAAACAGTGCGAAAATTTATTATTTCGACAATTTTACAGTTTCTACGTGCTATTGAAACGAAGAGTGCCAATCATTGGGGGGGTGCCAACATTAGTACTTCTTCCCCTATCATCTGTTAAAACAGATCATATTTGTAAATTATTTTATAATATTTTAAAATATTTATATAATATTACTGAGGAAGGGCTGGATAGTCCGAAACATGTTTGACATTTAATTTTAATTAATTGAGTGTTGTCTACAAAGTATATAAAAAAGAAAAAACATGTTAAATTTCACATTATGTTTCACACAATTTCACACCTGCCTCTGGTGACACCGGTGGGAAGAGTAATTAATCTGCTGAACGCGGTCTCCTCAGGGATTGACGTCTTTCATATTAGTGAAAGTACGTTCAGAAGGCAAATTTAATACTCTTAATTCTGGAGAGTATCCTGTCTTCCTAATGTTGCACCATCTCTCATGCGTTTCTGGTAGTATACTATACACAATATATTATTTTACCTGTTCTAAATAGATGCCTTAAAAATTAATTTTGTTATGTCTGTTGATGAAATAAACTGATTCGATTAGATTTGATTATTTATGTGAAATTTAAAAGTTTATATTTTGAGTAAGAAGTTATAATATTGTGTTATAAATATAGCAGCAAATAGTGAAAATAATGCCGAGTGTCGTGTTCGCTTCGGTTTATCAATTTTTCAGCGATGGCCGCAGATGTCACGATCTGTCCACAAATATTGGGTACAGAATACCCGGCTGTGAGTGCATTACAAACCGCAAATCCGGGGACTGATGGCGTCCTCGTGCGGGGAATGCGAATGGCGAATCCGACCTAACGAGGAACCACACTCACACCGCGCGAACATTACATTATTCTTTTAAACAACGGATTTGCTCAACGCTGAATGTGTTTTAAAGTCGCCTGAATAATAAATGCTGTCGAGTCTCGGCTGCTTTCTTATTCGCGACACTTCAGCGGAGTTTCTCTTTATCTCCCCCAATAAAACCTTCCGAGGAGTAACGCTGCACTTGGTTAGGGGTTTATTGTGAAGGATAGGCTCTTCATGACTACGGGTTTAAATAATAAGTTGAACACATTCTTACATGAATACGTTATATTTGCGCATGAACCAATTTCAAATTTATATATAATACAATACAATACTATACAAATCAAATCAAATCATCAAAGAGATATGGTTCGACATTAGGAAGACAAGATACTTCTCAAAGTCAAGAGCATTTGTCTTCTGAACGTATTTCCGGGTCTACGTAACTGGGTTGGCTCTCTCGGTGCACGGAAGCCCTTGAGTCCCTGAAAAGCCAAGCTTTGATGACTATTGACCTCTATTAACAGAAAACACAAGATGATATAAAATGAATATAAAAATTTGCCATATCGTATTTAATGAACATATTTTGTTCAAGTTTTTTGATCTACCAGAATATGGTAGTGAGTTGACGAAATCGGTCGAAGCCATATCCCTGGAAGTGGAATTTAAATACATTTTATGTACATGTGAAAGTAAAATAAATGCAGTAGAAATTATATCACTAAGACCAATGTGTAGGAAAACTATGTATGATAGAGTGTCGAATGAAAATATGTTATAAACACAATAATGAAAGGATCATTGAGACGCTTTTGATAAAAAGAAAGAATGAATGAAGACAGAATAGTGAATAAGGTATGTGTTAACGACATGAACGGAGATTGACGTCTTTCATATTACATTCATTAATATGATAGACGTCGATCGTTTTGAGTTTATTTTTCTCAACATGTTTCGAAGGCTTTACACCTTCATCATCTGGAGAATGATATAAACTGACGATAAAAACTTGAGATTACGCTCTTCCGATTACGAAAGTGTTAAGCCTTCGAAACATGGCGAGAAAAAAACCCAATTATTTTATTAATAAAAAATACGACATTTCAATGTATGTATATGACAAACTATTTTTTCAGGCTGTGTATTCATCGTTTTAGGCATACTCTTAATCTTTAAACAAAAATAAATGAGATTGTGCTTAAGGCAACAAGCTTGTAGTTAATTGTACACAATGTTCTGACAACATTATAGGTTTGTGATTATTTTATCATATAATTATAACGCAATTAACAATCGAGATAGTCAAAGCATTTTTTTGATAGTTTTTGGGGAGTGGAATTAAACGCAATACCGCAGAACGTTTTCTGCATAAAGAGTTTTTCGTGGTTTCTGATAACCGTTCGATTGTAGCTGTGAGAACTTTTGACTTTTCGTTATTTGGTAATTTTAACCCCACATTCATGTAAGTGTAAAGTAGGTTTTGGAAATTTTTTGCGTTTAAACCAATTGCACGGATAAATAATATCCAATAAATATTAGTATAATCAATATTACATATATAATAATATAAATATTTTCGTCTATTATATATACGTCGTTTATATACCTGTATACGGTCATTCCTAAAATGGTATTACGTACGGCAAATTATTAACTTCAGATGGGCGTACAACTCTTGAATAGTTTTAGCTTCTCTAATTCTAAGCTCATTGATTCGGAATCTTTTGCTTCCAGCTGTCCTTTACGCATAGTTTCTCCAAAAACATCCATCAGGCGTTGTTTAGAATTTTTAGTCCGGCTGATCTTGACGCGTCCAAGGTCTTAATTGTTCAGGTCCCTCTAGCTCAGTATGCGAAGTGGCCAAACGACGAGCGAAGGCCAAACCATGAAAAGTGATTAACTATCACGATGGGGCTTGCTAAGGATCTGCTGGGTTTCCTGGTTCCTCTCATACCTTCAGGTTTCTGCTGCAATATCAGATCTAGGTCCCAGGATCATTCTAATGATAATATCTTCAAATCAGTGGATTCGTTGATTTCTTTAAAAGTCATTGTCCATGACTTAGAACCATAGTCACCACTTGTTTCATAGTGATGTTATAAATGCGCAGCTTGATTTTTCTGGATAGGAGCTAGGACTTTAAGAATGTCTTTAGGTAGCCCGCATAACACAGGTCTTTTTGAACTTTGTGTTGAGGAAAATTAACCCACAGTTAATGTTTGGAAATAAAATGCTTTCAATAGAATTACCACACAATACTATCAAGATAATATATTTTTCTTAAAGAAACATAATAATGTATTATTATTTTTTACTAATAAAAACATTTATGAATTCATAATGAACTTCTACCAATTAGTTTTAATAAACACCATTAATAATAAAAACTTTATTTTAACTTACAACGCCATTAAAATGAACTTCATACTCCAATTGGTGGGAATCAATGCGCAATACCATACAATTTGAGAATGAACCATTTAAACAGTACCCAACAATTTCAATTGATATGAAAAAATCAAATTATTGTTATATTAAGTTTAAAGATTTGGTGCCTGGGCGAAAGAAAGCGCAAAAGGCTGGAGGCATTTGAGATGTAGACCTTCCGACGAATTGCCCATGTTTCATGGAGGGACTACATTAAAATAAAGAGATTCTAAGCAGAGTTGAAGAGAGTAGGCACATGTTGAACACCATAGCGGAGAGGCGCACAAGATGGATTGGTCATGTGTTGCGACACGAATGTTTCATGCATGATGTGTTAGAGGGAATGGTCGAGGGATCGATTGGCAGATGACGACCTCGCCAGGAGTACCTAGACCAGATTATGAGTACCTGCACCTCTTACGCGGAGTTGAATACAGTTGCCGAGGACCGAGTGGAGTGGAAGAGGAGATGCATCGCCTTGCTGCAGACCAATCATTAAATTGAGACCGGAGAAGAAAGTTTAAAAATGTCTTTTAAATTTACTTTACAGATGTATGTTTTAATAAGATTAATTTTACATAAATTCCGTTATCATCTGGATAGCTTGACGATAGATAGTATACTGCCAAAACCAGTCGATATATATTCAACTACTGTAAAATCAAACCAAAAATTAACAGTTTAAATAAACTGAACATATTTATTTGAAATCCTTTCGATTGCTGTTGTGTTAAATGTTGTTTAGGTTAGTTATGGGATAATATAAGATAATATAAAATAATATGATCTTGAAATTTCTCTGCAACCCTTTAGCGATACAACACGATGTTAGTTGATGAAAAGTTAGAAAATTACTAAATTAAGTTCAAATATGACACATCGTTAGTTATACAAGTGTCCAATGTGTACCCTCACGGTGCCAACAAGTTGATAGTACAATAACTGTTGATGAGAATGGCAATAGGAGAACAAACACTGTGATTTCACAGATAGGAGGTAAATGATTAGGCGACAGAGAGGCTGATTACAGATTCGGCTCGTGTGAGAGGTGAGATGAAGTGGGATGGGGAGGGAGGTGGGTGGGAGGGGTGATCAACAGGTGAGAGGAGCGACACATGCGCACAACAGACACAGTTAATGAGAGCAGAAAGAACGTTAACTATCAGTTATCAAACAAACTTATTGAACGCTAACGTGGAATTCCTAGTAATATACTTAGGAAATTGAAAATGACTTTGTTTAATCCAGAAAATAAATTTGTTTGTGGATTAAACAAAGTTTTTTTCTCGATTTCCTAAGTAAACCTCTAAATATCACAGAGAGACAAATGTATCACTTAATTAATACATTCTTATTCAAGATTAAAGATTTTCTTTTGGAAATTCGTGAGAAGTAAATTTGTTTGCAAAGCGATCCTCTCGGTACAAAGTATCCTAACGCTTTAAATTTATCTAAAATTGATGTTATCATCGATATCACTACAAATGTAAATATCCACTTACAAAAATATGGCACATAATGAGGTTCTAGGGTCAATCCTCATGCATGGATGTAAACCTTGGAGCTGGCAAAAGAAGGATAAAAGTAGGACAAATGAGATCACTTAGAAGAATGTTCCCGGAAATAATATATGATTGAATACCATACGACGAAATAAGGAAAAAATATAAGGCATATCCTAAATAAAATTAAAAAATGATCACTTAGACTTAGATGGTTTGGACATAGGGAACGAATGGATAAGAGGAAAAATTGTTTAAAAATTATACACAAGAAGTGTGAATGGAAAGTGAAGCCAAGGAAAATACGGCATGATCAAATTAATCAATTACTACAATGCGTCCATATTCGAAGTCGAAAAAATATTGACGAGCGCCGTGTTACGATATATAAATGTAGAATGTGGCGGTATATCCTCTCTGCCTATCTCTCAGTGGTAACGGCGATGGTTAGTTAGTTAATTAAAATATCTTCACACGTACGAATTATTGGTAGTCAGCGGAATATAATGAGCGATTTCCGCTAAAAATGCCAAATCGTAAACCATCGAATAGGTAATCAATTATAACGGCAGGTAGACGGGAAACGCATTAGCGTGTATTCATTTGACATTAAATAATTTAATAGATACGAGTAAGTAATAGAAACTCGGAGGTGGGTCTGTAGCCGGTGACCTGTGAACGGGGAAGTCAGCTGCTCAAAGGTTAAATCTTGTCTTTCTTAATTGGTTGCTTTCTCTTCTTCGAGAATCATCTGGAAATGGCGGGTTATTTGAGATAATTATCACTTATTTCTTGACGGTAATCTCTGTCGTGTGAGAACAATAAGACGCTGCATTGAATTGACGTAAAACACTAATAGAGAATGCATTTATATTATGGCTACAGCCCGATAGTTCGCACAATTATAGTCTTTTAAATGCGAATTAAGGAACTCTACATAATATTTGAACACGCAATGGTTTTCTAATTAAATGTCGTTAAATTAAAGCAATTATTTTGAATTCATACCAGCTAAAAATAAATTAATTTTAATTGCGTAGGTATCGTAGAAATCACGGTTCGTAGAAATGTGTTTTTTGGGATCTTGGGAAAATCCGTGTTACTCATCTTTCTGAACCGACGTTTCGGGGATAGTTAAGTCTCCTTCTTTTTTATTTTATTCATACTGATTATGACCACCCTGAAGATGGAGCCTGCCATGATCTCTGGAACGTCGGTCCAGAAAGACGAGTTACACTGATTTTTCTGAGATCCCAAAAAAACTAATTGATTTTACACTTAACAGAGAATTAAATGATAACTCTTTATTGTTCCATCATCCGTCATCATCAGCCGTCTGTCATCCACTGCTGAATGTAGGCCTCTACCAAAGCACGCCACCGCCCCCTGTCCATTGCCGCTCCCTTCCATCTATGTCCAGCAATCCTCTTCAGATCGTCGGTCCATCGGGCAGGGGGACGTCCAACTCTGCGGAATCCTGTACGCGGTCTCTACTCCAGAACCCGTCGACACTTCAGCCCGCCCATCCTCAGAGCCACCTCAGTCACCTTGGTTTGTTGTTGATTATATTCTGTCTGTCCCTCAAGGTTATTCCAAGCATGGCTCTTTCCATTGCTTGGCGGCATAACGTTCACGAATAAAAAATTACTTCTCATATGTGATTATATATTTTTTGTCAAAATTAAGGCATCAACATAATGACGATATTTTATGAATTGACACAATATTTTATCAACTTTTGAGTTTATATTTCTTGATATGTTTTGAATGTTTGATACCTTTATGATATGGTATTTACTGAATGTTTGAGACCTTTATGATATGATATTTACTGTTGATATCAATCTGCCGATGATGAATGTATGAAATCTTCGATATGTGTCAATAAACTTACTCCAAAGTTAAAAAAAAACTGACTTTATTTATCTTGACGTGTTTCGAAGATATAACGCCGTATCCGTGTAATAATATAAACAATTTTATAGTTTATTTAATATGAATGTTATTAGCAAGAGGATGATTTAATCATTTTACTTAATATCGATGAACTCATCCGTTTCCCAGAAGAATTACTTTAATTTGTGGAACCACGCATTGGCTTGCTGAAGTATTGTCAAATGTAACTTAAATTATCATTTGATACCTCAGCAAGGCGAAATTTATCACTCTCGTAAAACGCAATGAAGCTTTTGTAAAACGGATTATTTTACAAATACAAAATACTTTAAACGTATTTGAAAAAAAAATTATAAACGTTGTATTTTCACAACACTTTTCAGAAATATGTTTTGCCTTTCATCACGTTAGAAATTATAAAAATTCTACACCAAGGAAAGGCGTCTCTTTTCTGAAACATTATTTTGAAATGTGATGTGAACGTATATTTGTTTCTTCTATATTCGCCATACTTTGTGTTGTAGATGCTTTATTTCTCTTTTTCTTTTTTATATACTTTGTATTTACAACACTTACATTAAAAAAAAAAAAAATTACGAGGACTTAGACATCTTTCGGACAACTAGTTCTTCTTCAGTGATACATATTATAAAGATACATATTTAAAATATTGTATAATTGTTTACATGATCTGACAGATGTTAAAAAGATTTATTTTGGAACGTGTATATTTGTTTTTTTAATTAATCTATTGTGAATCCACAACACAAAGTTTGACGGGTAATGTAGAATAAACTTGATATGAAGGTAAAAATAAGGTTTAATTAGTCGATATTTTATACGAAAAAAAAAATATGCATCGATTACTGTAGATGGCTCTTCTTCTTCCTTCTTGACCCTTTTCTATCTATTCGGAATAACGTTTCCTAATATAGAACAGCGCCAAGCTTCTCGGTCTTGGACATCCCGATCGATTTCTACAGATGACATTTAAGAATTTTTTTCATCGCCGCACAGATATGAGTATAATGACCATAACATATATACTTGGAGACAGCATTGACTGTAAATCACAGATGATATTTTAATGTTCTTTATTTATATGAAAATAAATACGTAAATGATAATATGCTTGTAACCCGATACTCTCTCATACACACATGCAACTCGGAGTGACTCTACACATTAATGCAGATGCATTATTCGAAAGGAATGACTGAACAAATTTACTTAATACTCCAACTTGAAAAACCAGTTCTCTATGGTGTTGGCTTTTGCATAGAATTAAATTAAAATAGCGATAATTCACGCTTCACTAGGCTCACACAGTCACAAATATACAAGTATTAATTAGATGTTAACGGAATTAACTTAATGGTTATGGCTTATACACACGGTGTTCAAAAATGAATCAACTCCATGTTATTTTTAAAAGAGTTTTAATACACATATTATTCAAGATTTCAATCGCGTTAAAATATTCACAGCATTATTTAACGAATGCATTACTAGAAAGGGTCACTAAGATGGTTTGGACATATGGAAAGAATGGATGAGGAAAGAATGGTTTAAAAGTATGTAGTTTGAATGTCAAGGAAGGCCAAGGAAGACATGGCACGACCAAAGAATTACTGAAAGGTGACCATGTTCGAAGAAGGAACAATCGATGAGAATGTAGAAGAGGCGCGAAAGTTATGTCAGGATAGAACAGTGTTATCCAAGGAAACGGCGTGATGGTTAGTTATCTTGATATTGTTGACTACAGTGTTTAAAATAATTTTCAAGTAATATTTTTATATTAAAACACGTATATTTATGGACAATGTTCTACCTGATCTGTCTGAGCTGGACGATTTAGGCTACAGAGAGCCAAAAACTCAGGATCGAGGAGTTTGCAATAACATCATCAATAAGACTAAAACGCTTCAAGAGCTGTACGAATACGATCGTTTGAAGTAAGTAAGTATTTGTATATTGGCGTATGTACGAGATATGAATTGTGACTATATTTAACACATTTTAAAACCTCGTGATTTACTAAACAAGCCTCCCCGTGATAGATTACGGGGAGATGTTTAAGACGACCACAAGTTACGAGAATTTTTTTTTTTTTATAAAAATTTTGATTATTTTTGGATACTGAAACACACATATTCCATTTTTAAATATTATTTCGATTTTTCAACACTTAATTCAACATTTTGTGAGGTATAGTTTAAAATCATTTTAATATTTAGAAGAAAAAAAAATTCAGGCAAAGCAACTGTTTTATTATAATTAAAATTCTTATAAAAAACTGATATCACTTAAAATTCTATAATATAAGCGGGTTAAAAACGTTTGTAAGCATCTTGTTCTAAAGCATTATGGGTGGTGATTACGAGGCAATAATTCACGGATTATCCACACGGAGAGTGTTAGATAAAAAAAACTAATGACTTAATGATCAAAACAAGATAATAATGGGCCATTATTCCGTTTGGTATCCAGACTCAAATCATCAGACATCATACATTCCGAGAGCCGTATCAGGCCTTCAAAACTATATTCAGTATATTGTCATTATGTCAGCGCTAGTTTCTTCCACCTAAGACGATGAAAATCCGTCAAAATGAGTATTCCCCATGACACTTTCAAAACTCTTGTAAATTTCTTCGTTGTGTCACGACTTGACTATTGTAATGGAATTTACGCAAACATTCCAAAACAACAATTAAACAAACTTCAATCTGTGTTCAATGCAGCAGCAAGACTCATTAAAGGCATTCCAGAAAAGTCCCACATAACACAACATCTCAAAGAACTTCACTGGCTTAAGAGTCCAGAAAGAATCCAGTATAAACTCTGCTGGACAGTCTTCAAAGCGCTACATGGAATGGCTCCAAATTATATATCCGAACTCTGTATAACGGACAGCCTAAATACAAAGAAATTCACACTTCGCTCGGCGAACTCCTCGGCAATAGGGAGATTAGTTGAGCCAAAGCGTTGCCCTAGTACATATTTCGGAGATCGAGCGTTTGCGGTAGCCGGTCCATCGGAACAGTCTTCCTTCACACCTCAGATGCATAAATGATCCGACAGACTTCAGATATAAGCTGAAAACCCATATTTTTCATATTTCATACACAATTTAAAACTTGCATATTTTGTTCTATTATACTTTCTAATCGATCGCGAATATCATTCAGACGCAGCGTTCACATTTAGATTTAAAACACATCTTAATGCGCCATTGAGGTGATTACATCACAAAAACGGCGCTTTAAAAGTAAGCATAATATTATTATTATTATATATCAATAAAAAAATCTTTTGTTATAATACGTTCAGCTTCAATTTTAAATTAAACTTATTTCGCTTTTTGCATTGTGTTTGAAATAGTTAGTTGTGTGCAGCAGTCAATTATAAAATTATGTAAATAATTATCTCTTTATATTCTTGAAGACAGTTTAATTAGCTCGGCTCTCAGGTGTCTGCCTTGATTAATTTCCTAGTCATAATTATACGGACATTATAAGAACGATTGTCTATTATCTCGACTTCATTGCAAATTTATTGCAATTTGTAATGCAGTAATCATTAAACATGACGACAATGTGAATATGCTGAGATTACAAATAATGTAAATACAATGATATTTTATTAAAACAATTAAAAACGTATTGTACCTATGAGAAATTCTTGTACAATATATTTACTGAAATCAATGAAATAAGTATTAATTTTATTTTGAAATGAATTAATTTAATTTGTTATTGACATCGAAACGCTCGTGATAAATACATGTATTAATTGTTTCTTGCACATTGATGTAAATTCAATATCTATTTTGGTAATTACTAAGACGAAGTATTCAAAATCAATGGTATATTTTTTTATTCAATCTATAATGTTAGCCAAAATAGCTTATTATTATGAAAAAAGAATCGAGTCGTGCTCAGGCTTGAATATAAGTCCAAGTCTCTTGAAGAACTTTGAAAAACACCATATATTAACCAAAAAGTCCTATTTCGAGAAATTTTATTATGCTGTATATGAATGGCATGTTTCTCATAGCTAGGTCATCATTAAATTCGATAATATATGTACAAAATATTTTTAAATTTCGTGAATATAACCATTTAAACGTTACCAAGCTAAATATTTAGTATTTAATTTTTTTGTACAGAACAGGTCGTTTCAACCCAACTACTATATATAATTTGTTTTTATGATAACTATTATGTTAATTTTCATAACATGTGATGATAGGTTACTGATCATTCGTCATTTTATTGTCTCGTAAATTCTACACCAAGCTTAAGATTGTGTGACAATCAAACTGCCATCGTCGGGAATCGAATCCGGGACCTTCGGTGTGGCAGTCGTTGATCTTGCCACTGGCAAAAAAGTTCGCCACTTGTATATTTAATATCACAGGGATGGCGCTAAAATATGGGTACATGTATTTCTCCTCTTCCTTAAGCAATTGTGGTGGTGAGGTTTGGTAAATATCCAATAAATATATATTTATACTTAGAAAATTGAAATTAACTTTGTTTAATCCATTAAATATAAAAAATATACTATATATGAAATGACACGACATGTTTCGAAAGATACCTCCATTTTCAGGTGTAAAAATATAATAAAAACGAGTTTATATTATATTTTTACACCTGAAGATGGAGGTATCCTTAGAAACATGTCGTGTTTTTTAATATTTAGTGGATTAAACAAAGTTTTATTCAATTTTCTGAGTATATTACTTTGGAATTCCACGGTGTTAATGCCTCGTCGTTTTTTTATTATTATAAGAGATCTTTAAAGTCATGTTTTTTTTTAGACTAAATACGTGAATTTCCGAGTCCCATTTTTTTAAATGTATTGCATTGGAGGATGTGAAGATTCTCTCTGGTAAGCAGTTCAGGGAAACATACGCGAAAAACTGAATAAATATGTAAATGGACGTAATATCTAACCGGCAGATGGGTGTAGGTGTTTGTGTTTAGTAAGTGAAATCCAATTTAATATTGCTTAAAGGAGCAGGGCGCTTGCAGCGCCGGGACGGCCGCTTTCACACTTTACGGTGGCGCCGTGTTTGGCAGACAAACGTCGATATTGGAAATAAAACGATCTGCGGGATAAATATGCGCCGTCTGCTATACTCTCGGCGGTAATCCTACGCGCTAGGAAACTACTGCGATAATGTGCTGTGTACAGTATATCGCGAGAGGGCGCGAGAGTGAAGGCTGTTTGTGGAGATTGTCTGGCTCTACACGACAAAAGATAACCAGTGTATATCCGGCTTAAAGTTTTATATCATTTAGAAATTTATAATTTTATGGCCACAGTTTAGCTGATACAAATCTATGAAACCGGCGCGTGTCTTGGGATTAAGCACGTAATCTAAACCGCATCTCTTCGGATGTGGACATTTTTCACGATAGTGAGGCTACCCTCAGAAAACATCTATCTCTTAAATAATGTGTTGTTCTTCTTATTGTTTCTAATTACTTCATTGGTTTTAATTGTTTAATTATCTCGTGTTTTTTTGTGTTTTTCTCTATTGTTTACATTGTAATTTTAAAATTTCACAATTGTATATTCTGTTTAAAATAGTTTTTTTGTTGTTTTTGTATTCTACCTGTATAGCCATAAGCGCTTTGGTTATATACTGTAATGTTTATGATTTTAAACAGATAAATAAATTGAGTAATATATTTAAGCATGGAACTGGCAAGAGGAAGATGAAAGTAGAATAAATGGCCTCGAAATAAGATCTCTTAGACGAATGTTGTCGAAAAACTGTGTCGAATGAAAATATAATAAGTGAATACGATGCGAATGAAAGTGCTTAAAACAACTAAATTTGTCGACCTTCGTGGCATAGTGGTAAAAGCTCTGACTTCCATACCGAAAATCTTGGGTTCGATTCCTGGCGATGGCAGTGTGATTGTCACACTGTCGTTGGTCTGGTGTAGAATTCACGTGACAAAAAAATGGCAATATATTAGCTACATATCACATGTCATGAGAATCAATATAATAGCTAAAATAAATTGTATACAGTAATTGGGTTCAAACGACCTGTTGTATACAAGGAAAAAAGAAATGAAAGGATCATTAAGAATGAATAAAGAAATAATGATAAAAAAAATGTATGTTAACGATGTAAATCGAATTATAAATAGAGGAAGACCGAGGAAACCGTGGCATGATCAAAAAAATCAAATATTAAAAGTCGACCACGCGAGAAGTCGGAGAAATCGACGTACTTGCATGACACGATGTATGAATGTTGAGAAATCTAGAACAGTACATCAGGAAATAACAGTATGGTGGTCCATTCTTTCTTCTTATCCCTTCGGGGAGAAGGCGTGATGGTTTGTTAGTTAAGAACAAAAATTTATAAAATTATCCAAACCGTGATAGCATTAGTTTATGAAATAAAAAATAGAATTCGTACGAACTACATCATTCATAGATTCTGATATGAGAAAATATGAATGCTGTAGACGAATTTTCAATTCTCCATTGGCGGGGCCAGGGGTCGGGCTGGCAGGGCAGGGTTGGTGGTGGGAAGGGTGGGGGACCTGGGTACATATTGTGGTGGAGCAGCTGTGTTGGCTCGTATGCAATTTGCCGCCCGTAAGTGGGACGATTTAACTACACACATAACTAGCGCCAGGGCTGCACCCCCGCCCCGGCATAGAGGGAGGAATCTTATACAAATCTTATATTTTCATAACCAATAATGTATTTACACTGTTGGTTAAAATAAATTTTTAATGAAACTTTTCTTTCTATTATTTTTAAGTTCTTGTAGATTTCAGTATTTTCTTTTTTCATTTACTGGTATTAATTAGAAACTCTATTGTTTTAGCGGAAATACTTTAATATTTCAACATTGCGCGTGTTAGATTTCAATCCTAAGGATTGGTTTGCAGCAAAGTATAATAAAGTTGCTGGTTCTTGGGATGCCACTTGGGCCTTTAATGTGGTAGTTTCCCGTTTCTCAACATTATGAACTGTTTAATTGAAAAACTGTTATATAATATCACAATCGATTAAAATTCTATGTAGCATCATCAGGTTTAGTTGAGTGTAACACTTGATGATGCTAACATTGGTTGGCGAAACAGCTGTAGCGACAATTTCATAGAAAAAGAAATCAATTGTGATATTAAAACCGTGATTCAATTAAACAGTTAAAAAAAATGAAATATCAAAGTGTTTCCGCTAAAACAATGGATAATCTAAAAATTTAATTAATTCGAATTTGATGTGATTTCACAAATACACTTCCGAATAATCTATGTATGTAATATTTACTAGATAATCCATGGTTTTGGCTGAAATAGTATGATACTTTAACATTACTATGTGTCAATTTTTTAAATGAATTAAAACACTGTTTTTTCCACTTTTGAATTTATTTTTCCTGACGTGTTTCGAAGGCTTTACACCTTCATCATCGGGAGAATGATTTAAAATGATCGAGAAAAATTAACGCAATAGTGGTGTCAAAAAATGTTTTGATTTATATAAAAACCATCATTATGGAATTCCAGCGCTAACGCCTTAAGTTTTTCTAAAATTATTGTGTTTTAATTTTGAAACACTGTTATTTTAAGTATTACAATTTAGTTTGATGAGATTGTCGCCACAGCTGTTTCGCAACCTATGTTGGCATCATAATCAGGTATTACAAACAATGTGTAATACTAGGTGATGCCGACATAGGTAGGCAAGAAAGAAAGCTGTTGCGACAACATCATAAAAAAATTGTGATGGGTATACTAACAGTATTTCATAATTTAATCAGTTTATTCACTCAAAAGACATTACAAACGGCATAAATGTTTGAGGCATCTATTGAGTACAGATGAAATATTATATACACACAACATAATACCAGAAACGCACGAGAGATGATAAAGACAAAAGTGGGAGTAGTTATTTAAAAAAAATCGTTTTATCAATTATATAACTAACTAACTAACTAACCATCACGCCATCTCCCCGAAAGGGTAGGCAGAAATAATGGACTGCCACACTTTTATTTCCTGCCATATTTCTCTCGATTCCTCAACATTCATACATCGTACCATGCACGCGCGTCGATTTCTCTGAGGCCTCACATGGCCGACATTCAATATTTGATTTATTTGATAGTGCCACGTTTTCCTCGGTCTTCCTCTACTTCTGGTTCCATTTACATCATATAATTTTTTCACCATTCTTTCTCCATTCATTCTTTCCATATTTCCAAACCATCTTAATCATCCTTTCATTATTTTATTCACAACATCATCATTCGCACCGCATTCACTTTATATATTTTCATTCGACACTCTATCATACACAGAGTATCCACACATTCGTCTAAGAGATCTGATTTCTACTGCATTTATTCTACTTTCATCCTTTTTATGCCAGTTCCATGCTTCGCTTCCATGCATAAGGGTCGGTAGAAGAACACCATTGTGCACTGCCATTCTAGCTTTTTTGGATAGGTTTGAATTTCAATTATATGTAATTTGTAATTCTCGAAACTGATAATCAGAAACATATTCTAATTAAAACGGCCGTAAAACAGGACCACCCCTGAGTAAACTTGTGAAAGAGATTTTCAAATTGGAAAAATAAATTGTAACCGGAATTGTAATATAACGTAATGTAATGTAATGTGATGGAGGGAGGGGGACTGGGGAGTCGAGAAGAGGGGGTAGTTCCTTGTATGAACGGACTGAATGTGAAGTGAAATATATTTAGAATTTAATGGGAAAAGCTTCTAAGGACCCGTCCCATATTACCAATAGGAAATTAGTTTCTTTTACTATTATAAATTGTATCAAGTTGAATGCTTATTGATTTTGTACTATCGATTAACTTTCATTGTGGATTATTGCAAGCAGATTCTCACTGAAACTTAAAAAGAATACAATTAACATATCTACTACTTATTTCATTGTTGAACTAACAACCATTAAAAAAAATATTTCATAGATTATAAAAATATTTTTGTTTCCTTTATGAAGTTTATAATTGATACCTGTTTTTAAATGAATTTTATACAAACGAGTAGAACAATTTTAAAAAAAATTAAGGAGATACGACACAATGCAATATTGAAGTCAAAAATAAAACACAAATATAAAAGGATTGATTTTTTAAACATAAATATAAAAGCAAAATACTGAAAAGAAGTTTATGAAAAAAAATTATATCAACAAACTTTATATTTCTTTCTACTCAGTCGCATGCCTCATCGAGCGAGGGTCATGTCCATCCTGTAAACATATTCTTTAAACATATATAAAAAAAAATCTTTCTGCCTCCCAAAACATTTTAACTAACCATTGACCCAATGAACAGGCAAAATAACGCACCAGCTCACTATTTTATCTAAACATCCCATACTTCTAACTTCTTTAACATTAATGCAACGTGGCTTACACATACATCAATTTTAATTATTTTTTAAACTGTAAAAAATTTTAATAGTGAATTTTTTTTATGCAATCCATGATAGGCTAGGACACAGGAAGCCCAGCACCTGAGCTAGGAGATAATTGTTCGATCCTGGATATAATCGGTTCGTTTTTCATATAAATTGATCATTTTGTCTGCTGATTCGAGTTACATTTAAAAATAAAAAAAATCGAATAGATTGAAATATTCCTTTTAGTTTTTTAAGATGTTAAATTGTTATTTATGATAATGTATGATTAGTTATTTTTTGTTTTATTAGATTCTGTTAAATGAATATTTTGGTAAAAAAAGTATCGAAAAATAATTAGTATTTTTAAATAAACATATTTTTTTAATATCTTCTTTTAGTTCTTGAAGATAATTACTCGTTCTTATAATAACTCATGATTAGCTTTTTTTTATAATTTTATTATATAAAAAATTCTATTTATATAATTTTATAATTTTATTTTATATAATAGTGTTTATTAAATAAATGTTTCAGGAATAAATAAAATAAAAATAATAATACATAATATTCGGTCCTATTGTTATAGTCAGAAACTGGATTGCATTATTCAATTAATTATGTATAGGTAATGTGCAATAAAACTATAATATCAGTAACCCTTCCTAAGCATTAATTTAGACAACCTTTTAACCCCCTCTCTTACAACTACAGCACTCCCTCTTTCGCTCAATTGCTTTATTAAACATTCCAATAGGTCTCATTTATTGCGAACATGTTCGGAATTATTCGATATCTCTCCCCCACTTCCCCAACCCACAGATTGAGGGTGGGTGGGGGTAAGTCGGGGAAGATTTTTTCCCATTATTTGCAAATAAAAAAAAATCTGGCATGTGTAATGGATGCCAAGGTGGCTAAAACAAAAATTTTATTATCAAATTCTATTTTCAAAATGGTTTCCGAGTAATCACAATTCCCCCAGCCAAATTAACTAAGTTAAGTAACACACATTACTTGGGTAGATTATTTACTTTATTGAAGTTATAATTTATCCCTGTAAATAAATACACAACAAAACCGGAATCATATTAATTATTTTTTTATCAGATGTACAAGAAAGTTTTGAAAGATTTACAAGAGATGGCGTTAGTATTAAATCACATTGGATCATATTGTTACCGCCTTCATGTTAAAGCGTAATCATTAGGTTATAGTTTTCAGTGTCTGTTATTTTACCGAAGTGTAAATAAAATAGTTTTTTGAAACTCTAAATGTATCGACGTTTATGCCAACATACCGCAATTTGCGGACAGCAATACTTTGTTGCTTCCATTTAAAGAAAAAAGCAGCTGAAGTTCATCGATTGGTGTGTGAGGGTTATGGGGACCATGCTTCATCAATTTCAACTTGTGAGTACCGATTTTGCCGATTCTAAAGTTGTGATTATAATATTATTATTGAATACATGTGAAACGATATTACATCGTTCTAATCAACACGAATCACTGCAGTTTATGCAATAAACGATACCGGCGATTTAATCATCGCGTGAAAACCCTGCCCTTTGTTAAAACTACTTTATTACAGAGACAGGGCGTGAAGTTTATTTTAAAACAATCTCTATTCTTCAGTATAGCAAAAAATTAAAAAACCAGAAAGTGTACTTTGTTAGGAACAAATACATATTTAGGTACGCATAATATAAACACACATGATGAATAATTTTTGTTTTGTATTTTTAGATAGATGTGTAATAAAACAATGTTTAATCAAATTTAAGTTTACTTTTCTCGGCATATTTTAGGAGAAAGATATATATATATATACGGGAAAACAATGTAAAATAACCAACATTTTAATTCATAAATCAATCATAATTATGGAATTTCACAATGTTACGTAATAAAAAAATCAAATAGTATTACTTCTGTTAAAATTTAAAACACTGTTATAATATCACAATTTATTTTTATTTACTGAGAGTGTCGCAAATTTTGATATTTTAACTGTATTTCAAATACAACAGTAATTATGTTGAAGTATCATAGTGTTTTGGCCAAAACAATGGACTATTCAAATAGTATTATTTTAAGAAAATATTTCAAAGTATACCTGCAATAAATAAAAATAAGAAGTGAATGCGGTGTGAATTAAGTTATGAACAAAATAATGAAATGAATATTAAGATGCTTTGGAAACATGGAAGGAATGAATGAAGAAATAATGATAAAAAAAATTCCGGCACAAGTGCGTGAAGAGCAGAAGCTTTTTAGATAGAGTTGCCCACTCTCAAATGATACTCAACATCAGGGCAACCTGACATGGCACCGAGAAAGGAGGAGATATATTTTTATAACATAATTTCACAATATATAGATTACAGACGTCCGAATGTGGTAACAACTATTAACGTCACATTGAAGGTCCCGGGTGCGATTTTTAGTAATGACAGTGTGAAAAATATCATGTAGTCTTTGGTTTGGTAGAATTTACGCGACAATAAAAATGACGAAAGACTTAATACCTATCACATGTCATGAGAATCAATAAATAAACAAATGTGTACAGTTATTGAGTTCAAATAACATGTTTTATAAAAAAAACGTGGAAGGCAATGGGAAACTAATACATTAAAGGCCCAAGTGGTATTTCATGAACTAGCAAAAAAAATATACCTTGGTGCAAGCCAATCCTTTGGATTGATCTTTAAAAATGATCTTTTGTACATTTGTATTATAATTTTAGGCAAATCTTTTTTTTTCAATCCAAAATATTGGTTTGCAGCAAAGTTTATTATTATAAAATCTTTGCTAGTTCTTGAGCCGTTTTAATGTGGTAGTTTCCCGTGGTTTTCCACATTTGTTTACAGCGGGTTATTTGAACTGTATACAACTTTTTAAATAGAGGAAAGAGAGGAAGACCGAGGAAAACGTGGGAGGATCAAATAAATCAAATATTGAATGTCGGCCATATGAGGAGTCAAAGAAATCGCGCGTACATGACTCGATGTATGAATGTTGAGGAAGCGGGAGAAATATACCAGGAAAGAAAAGTGTGGCAGTCCATTATTTTTGCCTACCACTTCGGGGAGACGGCGTGATGGTTAGATAGTTGGCTAGTTACAACTTTTTTGTTATTGATTCTCATGACATGTACGAGTAGCTATGGTAGCTATCGCCATTATATTAGGTATGTATTATATAAAAAGTTAATTTAAAGATTACACCGAGTTGCCGCCGGCCCTGGCATGGTGTTGATTGCGCCGACATACACTTGTGCCTGTAGTTGCTTGCCCCTGGATTATGCAGTATTCCATATCAAAAAGACGTCAGGCAAAGAAGCATGGTGTGAAAGCAATTTAATAATTCTCCGCTTCTTGACAAGGCATTGATTGAAAATGTTGGAGCATTTTAATACAAAACCTTCCTCAATATCAAATGGTGAATGCTACCTTTACTGAACCTTTCGGGTATAATAGATTTATTATGTATAGAAATGTCTCTTTATTTACAGCCATCATTTTAATAACTATATTTTTGTGATTAATTGAATATTTATATAGGGAATAAATTAGAAATATTTGAAAATTACACAAGCAAATGGAATACTCAATTATCGTTAGAACAACAACTGAACACGGACCTAAGAACTTTAATTTATTAATATTGTTTCTTTAGTAATCACGATTATATGAAGGGCGTGCAACATTCGCTATCTCTCCGTGCTTTTGAATTAATCAAAAACAACTAGCCATATCGCTATTTTAGGTTTAGGCATACAGAATGGACAGCCACACTATTCTATCCTGACACACCTTTCTAGATTCATCATCTACAGATTTCTAGAGTTAATATAACGCTAATGATACTGTCTTCATTTCAATGTATCATACTTTCATTTAAATAACACACTGTTAAATAATATCACAATTGATTATATTTATTATTATATTGTCGCGATAGCTGTTTAGCATCATCAGGTGCTACAATCAACCGTTCGAACTGAAATATTTTATATGTCTTTTTTAATTTTTTTACATGCTTTGTATAAACAACACTATTAAAATTACGTGTCTCGGACAACCAGTCATTCTTCAGTGATACATATTATAAAGATACATATTTAAAATATGACAAAATATTATGAAATATTTTAACCTATTTATGATTACATAAGAAAAACACTATATATGATTGAAAGGAAGTCAAAGGCATCAGACGTTGTATGTAAAACATATTTGAAAAAAGTTAAATACGTTAAAAGTATATTGTAATTCAAGATATTTATGGGTCACAGACATAATCCGCCACATGAAGAAACGCCTCTGATCTTGGTACAGCTGAGACCAAGCCAAATAAAGTACAAGAAACGAGCGTACGTATTTTTTCCAATAGTAAACCAATTTTTGGGGAATTTTCCTCACAATAAGTGGGACCTTTTGAGCTTGTGAAACAACAATAAATCAAACAGTATTGTGAATTCCTAGCTCCCTAATTGCAGTCCATACAAAGCGTTTTTTCTTTACTTGGCAGTAGCGGGGCGAATGGTTTGAATCACACAGCGCCGAATTGGATTTTCCGAGGCGTTTAACCCTCCCCGCAGGGGGGTGAAAGCGGCGGCGGGCGTCTGATAATCCCTTATACAAGAATTTCATTACTCGATACTCAATACAAGAATAATCCACTCAATCGCCTTCGATCATATTGTCTCTACTTAAAGTGAGACTTACCAATAAGGCCACTTCATGTTTTGCCGAAGCCGGTTTAAAATATATAAACGAAACGTTACACGAGTATTTAATTTTTATAGATACGAGTAAGATAGCATTTTGAAGTTCTCGCTAGATTGTTGTAAGTCCCTAATTACAGTTATATAAAAGAATGATGGATACGTGGAATATAAATTAAATAAACACAAAAGTCCGGATCGTCCAGCTGACAACATGTGTTATTTTAACTAACTAACTAACTAACCATCACGCCTTCTCCCCGAAGGGGTAGGCAGAAAGAGTGGACTGGCACACTTTTCTTTCCTGACATATTTCTCGCGCTTCCTAACGGCCGACATTCAATATTTGATTTATTTGATCGTGCCACGTTTTCCCCGATCTTCCTCTTTTTCTGGTTCCATTTACATCGTTAACATATAATTTTTTACCATTCTTTCTTCATTCATTCTTTCCATATTTCCAAACCATTTTGATGATCCTTTCATCATTTTGTTCAAAACACCATCATTCGCACTGCATTCTGTATTATTTATACTTTTTTATTTTATTTTATATCATTGTATTATACAATATTTAAAATTATTTGTTTTATATTTATTTTGTGGACGTTGGACGATTGGGAGATGGCTATTGGTAGCGATGAGGTTCGCAACCAATCACACCGCGTCTCCCGCGGGGGCGAAAAGAGAAGGATGGAGTGCCGTATCGGTTAAAGTGTGGCAGTCCATTCTTTCTGCCTACGTAATGATTAGTTAGTTAGATACGAGTATTTCTTATATTGTTGTTTATTTTAAAATTAAACAATATGTTAAATCTAAGCACTGTATTTCTCAGTTTTTGTATGGTCACCTCATGCTCCGAGATTATATTGTCTGCTCATCAAATCTCAATGGTCCAGAGGGGTAGAATACGGTTCTAGACGATATGGGGGCATCTCGCCAAGAACTGCCTTCTGATAGAAACGTCTTTTTAATCTGACTAAAGTCAGTCGTAGGGGGAAAATAATTCACAAACCTGGAATTCCATTGTTAATTTTAAGGGGAATATTGAATATTGTAGAATATATTATATATTTATAAACATAAATTTACAAAATATTTTACAAAATAAAAATATTATCCACAATATGCTTTGGAGGTGACATTCGGTTTAAATAGTATTATTTAAACCGAATGAGAAAAATAACGAACGATGAAATAAGAAATCAATCTGATTGCAATAAAGTCAGAAAAATCGACGAGCGTGCATTGAACGATGTATGAATGTAGAGGAAGGTATGCCAGGGCAGAGCATTGTGGCGGTCCACCCTCCAGAGAAACGGCGTTAGTTAGTTCGTTTTTGTAAAAATATTTTATAAATTAAGTAAATTATACAATAGTTCAATGTTTTGATATATTATTTTAACACCTGATGATGTCAACACAGGTTGACGAAACATCTGTCGCGTAAAATAAAATAAATTGTGATACATAAAACAAAGTTATATAATTTAACAGTTTAAGATTATACAATGTTTAATATTATCCATCCAAATTAAAACAATCCATATACAATATAGTGCATAACTTTGAATAAGTCCACAACTGGTTCGAGTTAAAAGAATAATTGAATTCAATAAAAGGTTGATCATGTCTCCCGGGGGTGGTACGGAGCAAGAAATCCAACCCGAGGTTTTATTTATTCCTCAGAGTGACGGCCGATATTAAATGTTCCGCACACACTCGCATGGAAATATGTTGTATACGCAATTATGTGATCCGGCATTAATATTGGATTTGCCGGGCGGGGGGGCGCGCGGCCGGGCGCGGGGCGGGGCGCAATAAGCCAGATCGTTGGAGAATTCGCCAATAAGATGAAATGCGAAAGAAACTACATAAGATGGTATGAAACTAATGCATTTTTTTCATGCCTGTAACGCGCGCTGTGGGAGTGATGTAAGATATTGAATATCGTGTTTGGCCTCCAGAAATATTTGGCGAGGCATGATTTTAATTTGGTAACTACACGTAATGTATTTTTTCTTTGTCTCGTGCTATTTGTTTTAACTAATTTGAGTATTTTTTCTTTGTCTTTAAGTAGTGGTGGGCTGGCCATATTTGTCGGAGGATCGAGCCGATGAAGGAGGCGAGTTCTGGAGTGGAGACCGCAAACAAGACTCCGCAGAGTTGCTGGATGTGGATGGAGGAGAGTGGCGATGGATAGGAGGCAATGGCGTGCTTTGAAAAAGGCCTACTACTTTCAGCAGTGGTAATAAGTAAGTTATTTCTTTGTCTTTTCCTATTGCCTTGTTAAGTTAATTTCTTTATGGTTCTTTATCTTACACATATATCTTGTTAAGTCAAATATTTACACTGAGGGATAGTGCATGCCAGTTGCATTGCCAGTGTTATGAACTTGGTGTACACATCTAATCGAGTTGTATAATCTGATGTCATATATGTTTTAGTAACTTGTTGCTATTGTGTTACACGAGTATGAACATGATTTGCCTTGTTTGTGTAATATCAAAAATAAATTAATTAACTAACTATAACGCCGTTTTCCCGAAGGGGTAGGCAAAAACAATGAACCGCGACATTGTTCTTTCCTGATATACTTATCTCACTTCCTCAACATTCATTTATCGTGGCACGCACGCAAGATTTTTTCCCAACTCGTAATGTATTTTACTGATTTGAAAAAAAAACGCATTGGTTCATTATTTATTTTTATTATCTATTAATTTATATGTTTTTATTCAGGTTTTTTGTACCTTTAGAAGAGTTAACAATATTCAATTACAAAAGTTTTCATTAATTTTGTGAATCAATTTGCGTAAATACTTGTATCGCTATTAATGGAATTAATTTATCTGATTACATAATTATGACATACGACATAATTATGACTCGTATATCACATATTTTGTCATCAACATTTAAATTTGACCGGTGGAATAAATCCTTATTAATTTTTTTTTTTCCTTTTTAATTGAAATAAATAGCTATTTTTGCGTATATTAAAAATTAAAACGTATATAACGAACATAAAAATATTAAATTAATAAAAACAATGCTTATTAATAACAACTTCTATTATTGTCTTTATTTCGACTGCGACCGGTTTCGCCAAGTTTGACCTGTCTATCAATGCCAACTGTCAAAAAAAAGAAAAATGGAAATAGTATTATAATTAAAAAATACAGTTTCATTTAAAACGAACCTCCATTGAGAGATATGATTGAAATCATTAATCAAACAATCATAATAATTTTAACGTTTCCTTGCAGTGTACACGTCACATAATTTGACTTACACATCTGATAACATACAAGAGTCAGACTTCCATCCCCATTATCTTGTGAACACTGTTCGTGTTGGTCACATGGTGCATGTGAGTATTATGAAAATCAGGCTATTAGATCCAGCGCGAAATGGTCGTGTGGGGTTAGGTTCCGCCTAATATGGCGGCGCTTCCGGTTTCATTTCCCGCCAACCGGATGTGCCGGCCGGATATTGCCTTTAAGACCGCGGCCGACACCTAGGAAGGGTGCAACGGACCCAATCCTCAACTCAAGTCCTAATGCTTGAGAGATCGTAAATAAACTATACAATTAGTACTTGTTTTTTTTGGTACAAGTTGACTCCAACCTTTCTGATGTCGCTGCCAGTGCTTCATTGCGTAGGTGATCTTTCTTTGAGAAATCTGAGTTTTGTTCTGCAGGCAGCCGAGTTTTTTTAGATGGTTCTTTGATTTTAGACTTTCAACAGTGTGTGATTAGGCCTCTCGCTTTGGGGAGGGTTCAAGATAAATTAATTATGGAGAGAGTACAAATTCTTCTCCTTAATCCTTATTGTAGACCTATGTGTTCTGTTCTCCAGAGTGTTGCTCCTCCTGTGAGGTAGACTCCCAGCTGTCCTTCCATATTTTAGGAGGTCTTCCACGAGGTCAAGTCCCATGAGGTTGATTATGCAATGCAAAATAGGGGAGTCTGGTGGTGTTCATTCTTTGAACATGACCGTACCAGTACCTTTTTCGCTGTCTGGTCCATCTTATACAACTTAAAATTAATACAAATTAAATTAAACGCAAAAGTCCGAATCGTCCATGTCAACATGTGAAACGTCGAAAAAAACATTATGTGTTATTATAATACATTATGTGCTAAATTAAAAAACGGTGGAGTCGTGGAAAATAAATTAAATAGACAATGTGTGCACCATCTAAAAAGAACATTTTGTGTTAAATTATTTTTATTTTGTTATTTTATTTTATATCATTGTATTTTATATTATTTGTTTTAGATATATTTTGTGGATGTTGCACGATCGAAGTGTGCGCGGGAGATGCCTATTGGTGGCGATGAGGTTCGCAACCTATCACACCGCGTCTCTCGCGGAGCGAAAAGAGAAGGATGGAGTGCCGCATCAGTAAAAGTGTGACAGTCCATTCTTTCTGCCTACCCTTTCAGAGAGACGGCGTGATGGTTAGTAAGTTAGTTAGTTTACAAATTAAATTCATAAAATCTACTTATGTTTCTCATTTTAACGAAAAAAACATTTCCTTAATACATTAACTATTAAAAATTCAAATTATTTTAGATTTCATAAAAAAAAAAACATATTTTATAAGATTCAAAGTTCATTATCATATTATTTCATTATGTAATTAACCATCACGCCGTTTCACTGAAGGGGCAAGCAGAAAAATTGGATTACTACACTGTTCTTTACTGACATACTTCTCTCTCTTCCTCAACATGTATACATCGTGTAATGCACGTGCTATTTTACTTGTTGGTCTTATAGATTCGTCAAATATTTATGTCATTTTTATACTGTCTAAGCAAGAGAAAACATCTCATTCCTTTAAAATAAAATAAAACTTCTAGATTATAGACGTTTTTATTCATATCAAATATTTAATGCAAAAATTCAAATCATTGTTTAAGGCACAATAAACAATGTTTTTAATACTTCAAAGTTTTTCCAGAATGCAATTTTTTAATTACTCTTGGTTTTAGTATCATTTGTTTTAAAACGTTGAAGAAACGCGAATTAACCATATTCTGATCGTCAGGCTTTATATGCTGTTCAATATTTCAATAAAGAAACATATTTTATATGCGAAAGGTTGATAGGGCCATTCAAAATTTCAACCGAGAGAGTCGATTTATTGATTTTGACAGCTTAAATTCCCGGTATTATTCCTAGTGCTCAAATACTATTTCTTATCAATTGAAACTGTCAAAATCACAATTTATTCCCCCGATTAAATGTAACTCTTTGGATTTACCGTTGTTTACTTTAAAAACTTTTATGGAGTTTCACAATTTTTATTTGAGTGTGATGTAAGTTGGTACTTTTTAAATTATGGTACACGTTCCGAAATATACAAAGGTATATTTTCATATAAATGCAAAATATATTTTTATGTTATGATGCTTAATTATATTGTATAACAATACTTATAATCCATTTACCCAAAATATTGTTAAAAATGTTAAAGAGAGGGTTTTAAAAATGACTTAATTTATTTTGAACCCTTAATGGGACACTTAGAAACTAATAATGTAAATAATAACTAACTAGCTAACCATCACGCCGTTTCCCCAAAGGAGTAGGCAGAAAGAATGTACTGCCACACTTTAACCAACGCGACACTCCATCCCGCTCTTTTCGCCCCCGCTGGAGACGCGGTGTGAGGGGTTGCGAACGTCATTGCCACCAATAGGCATCTCCCGCTGACATATTGATCGTTCAACGTCCACAAAATAAATCTAAAACTATAATGACATATGATATATTCAAAATGCTTAAAATTTCTTCTCTTCCTAATTTCGATATCAAGTATAACAAGAATTATTATATGAAATACATAAATAATACCTTATGTGTAGTGACACAGATCAGAAAGTGGTTATTTTATGTAACAGTCTGTTAGTAATTATTGGTTTTTGAATCAAGATTATACTTTCGGATTACTGGTAAATTTAACATGAATTAGCATATGATTAAAAATTAAAAACAAGTTATTGTAGTTACCATGCAGAGTTTGTTGTAAACTGGTGTGCCCTCTCACCTTCTGAAACAAAAACGAAAAAATATTATAGATAACAACATTAAAAATTTCGTTAGAATCAATTTGGTTTTTCCACTAATATGTTTGTTTGCATTGATTTTCTACAATGACGAATTTTTTTAATAATCCACTTATATCGACATATTTTGAAGGCTTAATACTTTTTAAATCTACTATTATAGATTTTTTTCAATAAACTCAATGCGTTAAGTCTGTAGAATTCCGCAATGAAGATTTTTTTATGAATTGAAACACTTTCTTTTTTCAATTTTGAGTTTATTTAGCTCGACGTGTTTAGAAAGTTTACACATTCGTCAGGAGAGCGATATAAACCAATATATAGTTTATATTGTTCTCCTGATTAAGGAGGCGTAAACATTAGATACATGTCGATAAAAATAAACACGAAAGTGGAAAAAACAGTGTATTGATTCATACAAAAAATAATCATTACAGAATTTCGCAGTGTTGACGCCTTAAGTTTATCGAAAAAATCTTAAATTGCATATTTAAAAAGGTATTAAACAATCGGAATATGTTGATGTTAATAAAGTGGAAAAACCAAAGCTTTGCTTTGTAAAAATACAATTATTTTATAAGATCAAAAATACGATAATTACGAAAGTAATGAGTCAGTCCGCTATTGTAAACAGAATCACATGAATGCAATTGACGCTGAGATTCTTAGGAACGGAAGCTATCGTGTTAAAACCAAATAGAAAATCTCAAAGATATATAATTAACTGTAATGGCGTATTATCTCGTATATCTATGAGATCGAGTTTCAAAATACCTCCGTAATGAGATAATTTAAGCAGTTTTCCCTACATTAAAAACAATGCAAAACTAATTAAATAAAATATGTCTGTATGCATAATGCTAGCCGGGCTACTCGTACAATGTAGCGCTTGCGTGCTAATTGCTCGCTTATTCCTATACGTACTGAGCGCTAAACACGGGCCGTCTCATACGTCGCGTCGCGTCGGTACAATTACTCGTACTTCCAGGAAAATATCTTGCTGCTGCGTTTCTAAGAGTTTCTATTCAATCTAATTGGCTATAACTGATTAAAAGTATCATGGAATCCTCAAATTATTGCAATTAGAGAATTAGAGATCGCGTGAGGAATACTAGAATAAGAGAGATATGTGAGGTTGAGGATATTATAAGATGGAGCAGACAGCGAAAAGGGTCTTGTACGGTCATGTTCAAAGAATGAACACCACCATTCTATATTGTATTGCATAATCAGCCTCATGGGACCCGTCCTCTTAAAAAACCTCCTAAAAGATAGAGGGACAGCTGGGAGCAACACTCTGGAGAACAGACTACATAGGTCTACAATAAGGAAGAAGAAGAAAAAGAAGAGAATTGGAAAAGAATTTTTGTAATTTTTTTTATTAATTAATTTTTAACTGTTAAAAAACTTTGTTTTATGTATCACAATTGTATTTTATTTTACGCGACAGCTGCTTCGTCAACCTATGTTTACATCATCAGGTGTTACAATAATAATAATAATAATAATAATAATAATAATTAGGCTAATTTTTATAGCGCCGTTTTCATGAATAGCTTACCTCAAGGACGCTATATCAAATGTCATATTTTCGTCATTTGCCGAACCTTTTTTTAAAAACAGAAATAGCTGTCGCGTAAAATAAAATACAATTGTGATACATAAAACAAGTTTTTTTTTATTTAACAGTTTATAATGTTAAAGTATCATAGTGTTTCGGCCAAAACAATGGACTAAATTCATTTAATATATTCATTTTGTGACTATGAAGGAGTTCTGTGTCCCGAAATTAATTTACTTTTTATTTTATTTTTATTTTAAATAAAGTGTTGTGTTACAAAGTTAAAACAATATTTTTCAGTTATGATTCCGCAATTCATAATAATGATAGATGTATAAGAAAAATAAAACATTTCTTTATAGTATATCTTCTTCTCCTTCGATGGTGCTACAGCCCAAGCCCTTGGCCTATTTCAACTTCTGTCTCCAACTCCTCCTGTCCTCTGCCATCCTCTTCGAATTCATAATTTGTAAGAGATGTCTCATCGTGTCTCCTCAGTCTGGGCTTTCCAGCCTTTCTTATTCCCTTCAGATGGCCATTCATTATTATTTGGCATTTTTTGTACGTTCACAGCCCATTTTAATCATTGTTCTTGTTGCCAGATTGGTAGACGAAATATGGACCAGAAGGCTGGCAGTGGTGGAGACCTCACGAGTATAGAAGAAACGGAGAAAGAACCATTTGTTGGTCCGATGACATTAGAACAATTGCCGGTGATTGGATGCGAAAAGTACCAAGACAGGAAAACACGGAAAACCATGGGGGAGGCCTATTTCTAACAGTGGATGACAACGGCTGTTTAAGTAAGTAAGTAAGCATTTTCTTACCGTTACTAGGCACATTATCATACAAATACGATTACTTGTTTAAAAATTATCAAATTCATCCACTTATCCTAGAATTACTCCTTCCAAGTAAATGTCTTACTTATAATTAATACTAGCTGACCCGGCAAATTTTGTACCGCCTCAGAATCAATGAATGTTGTGTTAACTTATTAGTTGAATTAAATTCAGTTATTTATAAAGTTAAAATGAATTTAGTTCAATAAATGTGCAAAAATTAAAATGAAAAGTAATTGAATTACATTGATATGAATGTAATTCACATGGCAGTAAGGGATTTGTTTTATTGAAGTGAATCGAAATGATTCGCGTAGCATTGTTGCACTACTTTCTGTTAAACTATTATATTTTCTAGATGGGATGCACCCGAGTAAATTTTTCCGATGTTTTAATAGTTATTCTGCTATTCGGGACTGAGACAAATCCAATGAATCAAAGATCATCAAAATCGGTCAGGCCGTTCTTGAGTTATAAATGGTGTAACTAAAACGACTTTGTTTTATATACGAGTATATAGACGATTGAAAACGTCTGCTTTCAATGAGTTTTAATATATTTGAGAAGGAATGACATGTTTCGCTCTTGCAAGACATTATCAAATTTGACATTTTTTGCCTTAGAAGGGCGAAACATGCCATTCCATTTAAAATATAATAAAAATCCAAAAAAATAGGTTTTCATTCATATTATTATTTAATATGGAGTTTTACAGATGTAAGATGGCAGTGCACAATGGTGTTTTGTGCCGACCCTTATGTATGGAAGTGAAGCATGGAACTGGCAAAAGAAGTCGGAGAAATCGACGTGCGTGCATGACAAGATGTATGAACGTAGAGGACGCGAGAGAAGGATATAATTAGGACAGAACAGTGTGGCGTTCCATTCTTTCTGCCTACCCCTCCGGAGAGACGGCGTGATGGTTAGTTAGTTAGTTAGAGTTTTACATAATTGTTCAAGAAACAATAAATAGTCTTACCTACACATTGTAAGAAAAATATATACATATGTGTAAGATATACATCAGTAATAATTGTCGATTGCATAAATACATGCCACGGAAATGGCTCTTAGCGAAATCTAGGTGAATTAGTAGAACAATTCGTAGAATGAAAATGCATTAGATTTTATTACAATTAGGTACTTGCCACAATATGAACCATCACCTGCTCTCACGGTGTTAGATGTTGCGAGATCCATCACGTAATGGAACAAGAATTATCTTATCTTATTTTTATGCAAATTTAGTGCCAATTAATAATTATTCAACTCTTTGCGATTTTGATTCGTGTTTACAAGAGAGAAAAATTTCCATACGATCTACGTTCATTAATGCATATATGGGCATAATTATTTACATACGATTGGCAGAATATAACGCATCTAAAAACATACATTTATTCTTATTATGTATTAAATTTAATAATATTATTATTATTATTGTATACACCAGGTCATTTGAATCAAATTACTGAGTACAATTTGTTATTTAGCTATTATTATTATTATTATTATTATTATTATTTTAAGGGCGCACTAGGAAAAGACTGACCGAACAGTGCAGTCTTTAGAAGTTTTCTAAATTTAACGTCTTCTATCTTCATACTTAATACTATCATGGAGGCTATTTCACGCCAACGGACCCGCAACGCCAAAAGCACGCTCATAGAAACTTGCTTTATCGGTTCTGACTGGAATTGTTATGTTTTTTGTATTTGTTTCTACTGTTCGGAGTGAACGTTGCCTTTCAGTTGGCATGGGTGTCACGCAGAGGTCCGAAATATACGTTGGCGCTCTCTAGTGTCGAGTTTTAAACACTGTCAAATACAATTTTTATTTTACTCGTTCTCGGATTTTAAGCCAGTGAAGTTCCTTTTGGAGCGGGGTAAAATGGCCATGTTGCCCCATAATCAATCGGGCAGCAGCATTGAATACGATTTGTATTCTGCTTAATTGATTATTTGTTTTAACTTGGATGGGGGCCGAGGTTTTGGGTGGAGACCGAGGGATCGTGACAAGTAGTGGCCTTGGGTGGGGACCAGTCGGACCTGGGTACGAATGATGGGAGGAGATTGGTCTTGGATGTGAGACGATTTTCATTTTAACCAAACTGAGCCTCAGCAACGCGTGGTTGGGTACAGCTGGTTCTTTTAACTAACTAACTAACTAACCATCACGCCGTCTCCCCGAAAGGGTAGGCAGAAAGAATGGACTGTCACACTTTTACTGATGCGGCACTCCATCCTTCTCTTTTCGCCCCGCGGGAGACGCGGTGTGATGGGTTGCGAACCTCATCGCCACCCACAACACCCAACACCCACAAAATAAATCTTAAACAATTAATATAAAATACAATGATATAAAATAAAATAACACAATAACAAAATAAAAATAATTTAACACAAAATGTTCTTTTTAGATGGTGCACATATTGACTATTTAATTTATGTTCCACGAATCCATCGATTTTTTTAATTTAGCACATAATGTCACATAACACACAATGTTTTTTTCGATGTTGCACATGTTGACATGGACGATCAGGACTTTTGTGTTTATTTAATTTATGTTACACGTATCCGCCGTTTTTTAAATTAGCTGTAATTAGGCACTTTACCAGCAAGAACATTAAAATAATATTGAAGAAATTATTCAAATTGTTATTGGAACAAATGAAATAAATCAACGAGCGTGCATGTTACGATATATTAATGTAGAGGAAGCTCGAGAGGTATGTTAGGACAGAGTAGTATGGCGGTTCATCCTCTCCGGTGAAACGGCGTAATGGTTAGGTCAGTTAGTTGATTTGTTAATTTTTTAGTTTATTTGAATCCTCGTTTTAATAATGTATCTTTTATAATTTTATTAAAATAATGCTTTACCCTAAATAATAGTTAAGCCCGGACACGTCCTATTCACTTCTTCTTTTCTTCTTCCATATCTCCACTGCTAGATGTAGGCCTCTTCAAACATTCTCCATTTTACTCAATCCTGCGCGACTCTCATCCATCGGCTTCTCCCGACTGGGATTTTCACGTATCTCCTGTTATCGCCACAAACAGATAACAAAAAATAGAAACCTGATTTTTAAAATGTAAATCTTATAAGTACTCGTATAATATAATTTTTAATAGGCATAATTTATTTGTAACAAAATTACTAATAAAATTCATTAATTGACCAACGACGTGTTAATACCTATTTTATGTTCTTTATTGATACATTTACGACGTTCAAAAGTTGCATTTTTTATTCTTAATTTGAGTATATTTCAATAAAACCATTAACAGCTTTCGAAACGACTATGCAAATCAGACAAATAAATATGGAATGCCTCCTTTGGTACGGCATTTTAACAATACTGTGCCGTTCTTACACGGGTAAAAGTGTGAACACTCCATTAAAGCAAACTATACCTTAAATTCCTGCGAGTTTAAAGTATGAAGTCACATTCAAATACTATTATAAAATTCAAAGTCGGAAAAATCAACGAGCGTGCATGTTACGATATATAAATGTAGAGGAAGCTCGAAAAGTGGCGGTTCATCCTCTCTGCCTACTGATAAAATTATATTCTGCCTGTTGATAAAATTATATTTTCTGGGATCTTGGATAAATCCATTTCTTGTGACATTTTCTTTGACCGACGTTTCAGAGTACATTGCAGACTCCATTTTCGGTAATATTATTAAACTACTCTGAATATGGAGTCTACAACGATGTCTGAAACGTCCTTCGAATAGGATATCAAGAAACATGGATTTGCCTAATATCCCAGAAATTATCGGTTCTCTAAGTATTTAAATTAAAAATAACAGTAGAATCACATATTACGTAACAAAAATTTATATAATCTATTGTTTCGGGAAAACACTTTGATACTTAAATATAACTAACTGTTTAATTATTATATTATTTTATTTTCAAAAAAAATTACGTGACAGCTCTTTTTAGCCTTTCAATATTGGCAGCATTAGGTGTTACAATGTAAAAACTTACAACTAGAATTATATTGAATGTCGGCCACATGAGGAGTCAGAGAATCGACGCGCGTGCATGACACGATGTATGAATGTTGAGGAAGCGTGAGAAATATGTCAGGAAAGAAAAGTGTGGCAGTCCATTATTTCTGCCTACCCCTTCGGAGAGACGGCGTGATCGTTAGTTAGTTAGTTTACAACTAAAAATACATATTTTAAATTTTAATTTATTCAATAGCGTGTACAAAACTCTTAAGCTTGATTAATCATAACTATAATTAAACAGGTGAAGAATCTAAACACAATGTTAAGAGGAAATACAAACAAATTATTGTAAGACTAAACTTTAAATTCAATATCCATTTTTTTTTTGAACAATGACGTTAAGCTAAAAAGTCTGTTTTTTTATTATTTTATTATATTTTATGTGACATGTTTCACCTGCCCAAAGCATTTGATAATGCCTTAGACAGCATTTGATAATGCCTTAGACAGGCATTTGATAATGCCTTAGACAAGCATTTGATAATGACTTAGACAGACATTTGATAATGCCTCAGATAGGCGTTTTATAATAAACGTTTTAAATATTTTTATAAAGTCTTAAAGAACTTCCCAAACAAACAAATTATAGTAAACCGTAAATATTATGTGTTACGTTATTTTTATTTTGTTATTTTATTTTATATCCTTGTATTTATTTGTGGACGATTAGTTACTTACTGTGGGCGGGAGATGCAAATTGGTGAGAATGAGGTTCGTAACCCATATTCGAGGTTAAAGTGTGGCAGTCCATTTTTTTGCCTACTCTTTCGGGGAGACGGCGTGATGGTAAACTATTTTTCATATAACATATTTTTAACAATCTTTAGTGAATATATTCGTACAACGCGAATTCGCATAATACGACACCTTAAATAACCGCGTTAACCGGGTGTAAGTGGATGTCTCTTATTCGTGGATCATAAAGTGTTAGAAAAAGCATTATTTTAGCAGATAATAAATCGTAATTAAATAGGTTAAGTGATTTCCATATTTCATATAGATAAAGAAAGATATATATTACGTCTGTCACATTAATAAAAGTAATGTGTTGTTATGTAAATTAGTCATTTGGGAGAATTTCGATATAAAATAAGTGTTTACGGGAAACGGGTCCATTATTAATTGCCCAACTTGATTCTTTACGATTATTGCGTTTCTATTTTTTTCACTTGTTATCTAGAATGTTCATTTTCGCTTCAATGCCTTTTAGATAATTAATTATTCTTCGAATGAAATTTAAGTAACTTACATAATGCTGATTTTTTAAATCATATTTAAATTATTGAATATCATTGCAAAATTTATTACTTTTGATAAAGGTATTTTTTTTAACTAACAAACATATTTGACCGCCACATAGTTCTGTCATGACCTATTTCTTTCGCTTCCTCTACGTTCATACGTCGTGTCATGCACGCATTTCGATTTCTCCGACTCTTAACGTGAACGATATTTAATATTTGATTAATTTGCTCGTGCCTCGTTTTCCTCGACCTTTCTCTATTTTTAGTTCCACTACCTTTTTGTACAAATACTTTCTTCGCCATTATATATTTATTTATTATTTCCATGTAGTCAAACCATCTTAAAGCCCCTTTCATTATTTTATTCACAACACATTCATTCATATCGCATTCACTTCTTATATTTGCATTTTACACTATATATTCAGATTCACCGCACATTCGTCTAAGAGATCTCATTTATACTTCATTTATTCTACTTTCACTGTTTTTTTAAATTGAAATATTGTTTTTCCACGTTTCAAATTATTTTATACGTTCGACATATTTCGATTGTTTTCGTCATCTTCATCGTCGTTGCTAGGCTTTGAAGGCAAGGATTCCTTCGCCCTCCATTTTCTTTCGATGCCATTTTCAACATTTATACTTTTTCCTGTTCTAACTTTTACTTCTATTCATAAAAGTTGTCCCTCGAACTCAATTAATACTCGTATACTGATGGTAGTGCCTAATAAACGCCTCATTAGAATTAGTTATCTTAGTTGAGTTATATTTAAACCTTACTTGGTAATTAATTGATCAATGTATAAACAAACATTGATTAACCCTAGAAGCATTATCTATATAAGAGGTACACAAAGCCTAAACATACGTCTCAGAGACGTACACATATAAATGACACTCTGTAGGCAAAAATATACCTATCTTAGGTAAATTATTTTAAGGAAATGTAAGTTAGGAAATAAACTAACAATAAAATCATTGTTATCAATTAAAATACGATCACAGATCTTTATTATAAAGAAACTTAATATTATTGTTAAATTCTCAAACAAAAAAAATGACTTCTGAAAAATCAACTAAAACATATATTTTTTTATATAAACTATTCAGTATTTTTTTTTAATTCTTCTTCTTAGGACACACATTAAACACAATCAGACTTTAAGTGACTAGTAATAATTTAAATGCAGTCTACACACACATCAACTTTATGCTCGCTACATACTGACTTTTTACATTTACGGCACACTAATTTTGACATTCTTTTTTTTTTGTACCAACAAAATGCGCAATATTTACGTTTCTTTGGCTCTGGTTCTTTTGCTTGGTGTTCATTACTTGAATTTGTAGGTTTTATGAGAATTTGACTTATATTGTCTCGTAAAGATCGTTTCAAAGTCGGTGCTTCAATTCTCTTCTCCATCCAAGGCGTGACCAAATCTGTGCTGAGTCGCTTTATAAATTCTATTCTGTTCAACGGTTTTTTATTGTTCCTGATCATGTTGGCCACAAATTAGAGTATAATTTACAAAGGCCATGTTTAAAATTCCATAAAATACAGCCATAGGCCATCTTTTAGTCTTGCGGCTGCACGACATTGAGGAGCACATTTGGTCGAATGAGTCTACCCCGCCTTTGGTTTGGTTGTAGAACATAATCATGTTAGGTTTGCCACTTGAATAATCAATTACTGGATTTTCATCGCAGGAGGATAAGAGGTAAACCATATTTGCAGGTTTGGGCTTATACGATACCAGTGTCAGGGGGCCATCAAAACAGAACATAGAGCTACCAACAAGCCGAGATCTCGAGTTTTTCAATTGTTCTGGGACTTCTCGTTTATTCGATCGTAAAGTGCCCACTATGGTCAAATTATAAGGGTGTTTTTATAAGTTTTTGGCTAGAGGAACAGATGTAAACCAATTGCCGCAGGTTATGTTTCTGTTCGATCGATGAATAGTCGTCGACAATTTCTTCATATAATATTCGCCAAGTGGCATCCCTCCAGTATTTGTGCTCCTGCCTATATGTGGATCAGCGTCAATAATATATTTGGAGGTTGCATCACACATCATCGAAAATTTGATGCCGTATTTATCCGGCTTGTTTGGTTCTGTGGTCTACAATAATCTCGTTATCCTCGACTTCAGAAGCCGAATCTCCCAAAGATAAATGATCTTCCTCGTTTAAAATTTGCAAAATATCGCCCCTGTCTAAGTTATTAAACCGTGACATATTGTTATCTAAAAAAACGACAAAGAAAGATATGAAATACACGAAAAATGAACAAAAGTTAAATCGTATAAACTTGTACAAAGTTACACAAAGCCTAAACATACGTCTCGCAGGCGTGCAGTACCTCAATAAGTCGAAAATGGCGGGACATACCTTAACGACACAGGAACCTTCCGCTAGTTCCTATCGGCCACTGAGTTGGCTAAAAAGCACGTGGAGCTAGCTTCAACCGTTAAAAAGAGACAAAGAATTTTCGAATACGTGTACGCCTCGCAGGCGTACATTAGGCTTTTAGGGTTAATAAGAAATTACTTAATGAACTTAATCCCGATTTAAATACTAAGCAATTTAATGAAAATATAAAATAATGAATTCTTTCGTCTGAAGTACCTTATTTGTCGAGTGGCATTATGAAAAATAATAATTTTAAAACACTTTTACTCGTTATTACAACACTTTATTCTTGTCAAACCAACTGGTTTCGCTCCCGCCAGAGCTTCTTCAGGGTTGCAAAACAAACCGATTTTTCGTAACCCTGATGTTTGTTTGGTAACCCTGACAGCTCCAACAGAAGCGAAACCGGCTGATTTGATGAAAACAAAGTTGTCTAAAAACAAACCAAATTGTTTTTAAATATAATAATAATACACTTAAAGTTATGGTATTTGAAAAGGATGAATGTATGACAGATTGCGACATATGTGCAAACGGTGTGAAATTAGAGCAAGTTACCGAATTTGTCTACCTGGGAAGCATGTTTACAAGAGATGGAAAAATGTAGAAAGATATCGGAAGAAGGGTTGGACCTAGAAACAAAATAAATGGTGCACTCGACTGGTGTATTGACTGAAGCAAAGATGGCAGTACACAATGGAGTTATAGTGCCGACCCTAATGTATGGAAGTGAAGCTTGGAGTTGGCAGAAGAAGGATGAAAGTAGGATAAATGCCGTAGAAATGAGGTCACTCAGAAGAATGTGCAGAAAAACAATGTGTTATAGAAATATTTATTGATAAAGTAAGAAATTAATGTTGAGCGGATGAATGCGCGATAAATAAAATCAATAAAGACTCACTAAGATGGTTTGGACATATGGAAAGAATGGATGAGGGAAGAATGGTTAAAAAGATATTTACAAGTAGTGTGAATGGAAAAATAAGTCGAGGAAGGCCAAGGAAGACATGGCATGACCAAATTAATCAATTACTGAAAGTCGGCGATGTTCGAAGTAGGAACAATCGGCGAGCGTACATGTCACGATGTGTGAATGTAGAAGTGGCGCGAGAATTATGCCAGGATAGAACAATGTGGCGATCGGAGGAACGGCGTGATGGTTAGTTAGTTAGTAGTTAGTACACTTTTAGTAATTTGTATAAACACCGCTTTATTTGGTAACATTAACCGGTTTCGCTCCCGCCGGAGCTTCGTCCGGGAGAGAGAGTGAACTAAATATGCATATTTTTATTTGAACGTTTATATAGTATGGTGTTTATTTAAAAAAAATATCATTTTTTTGTAATTAAAAATGATTTGTGGGATATGTAACAATTAGGTTTCATCGAGAAAATAATATTTCTAGCTTCTTCTCTAATCCGTTCTCTGCGTGTATTGTAATTTTTTTTTTTTTTTTTTTTCACACGATTTATTGTTAACATAAATAATATGATGTATATATTTTTCACACCAAGAGTCCATTAATTAAGTATAATTAAAAAGGTGAACACCGATTGTTTTAATTATGTACGCTCATATATTATAAATGGAATCATTTCTAAAAAACATATAATTATTTTAAGCATGTCTACAATAAAAAATACTACAAGTAACACAATAATTACATTAAAGATTACGTGTTAAAAGATCACGGCTTTTTATGAGTTGTCACCTATTTCAATTAACTGCTATTTTATGGCATCTGATGATGCAAAGGACGATATTTTTAGAAACCTACCGTGGTTAACACAAAAACTATAAATAAAAATCAAATAAAACAATGTTAATTTATAATTACTTCCACTTTATTTTGGCAGTAACCGATTTTTCCAGGGTCGCTGGCATCAACGGACTGGTCGGTATAAGGACAAAATTGGAAACATTTCTTAAAAAATATCGTTTTATTTTATTATAATATTATTTGAAAAAAACCTTCATTGAAAGATTTCAGTATAATCATTATTTTATCTCATAAAATTATACGTAATCGTACATTAGTTATTTATGTGTATTCTGGCAGGAGAAGAATATTGAAAGAAGGGTTAGGTGAAGCAACAGAGTAAATGGTGCACTTAAATTTATCATCGCAAACAAAAGCCTATCCAAAAAAGCTAAAACGGCAGTGTATAATGGTGTTCTTGTGCCGACCCTTATGAATGGAAGTGAAACATGGAACTAGCGAAAGAAGAATGAAAGTAGAAAAAATGCAGTAGAAATGAGATCTCTGAGACGAATTTGTGGTAAATCTGTATATGATAGAGTGTCAAATGCAAGTATTAGAAGTAAATTCGATGGGGATGAAAGTGTTATGAACAAAATAATGAAAAGGTCGTTATGATAGTTTAGACACATGGAAAGAATGAATGAAGACAGAGTGGTGAAGAAGGTATATGTAAACGACCTAGACGGAGATATAAATAGAGGAAGGCCGAGGAAAACGTGGCATGATCAAATCAATCAAATATAAAATGTCGGTCACGCGAGGAGTCGGAGAAATCGACGTGCATGCATGACAAGATGTATGAATTTAGATAAATCGAGTGAAATGTGTCGGGACAGAACAGTGTGGCGGTCCATTTTTTCTGCCTACCCCTCCGGGGAGACGGCGTGATGGTTAATTAGTTAGATTTTTTTATTATAAATATACTACCGAAAATGTTTATTTTAAAATCATTGACATCTGATGTTTGTCATAAATGAAAAATAATTTTATTTATTGTTTCTTAAACAATGATTTATAACTTCATATTAAATAATTAGTACGATTAAAAACGTCTGTTTTCATAATTTTTTATTTTATTTTTATTACTAAGGCATTATTTGATAATGCCTTAGTAAGGCGAAATATGCCATAAAATATATTATAAGTAAACTCCTAGAAAACAGATGTTTTCATTAATACTAATTAAATGCTACTATAATGTTATTTATTTATATAATATATTTATTTTATAAAAAACACGCACCGCTCCTGGTTTTTACGAATACTGTTGGACACTTCTGTTGTGCTTTAATTAAGTGTAATCCGATCTTCAAGGCCCGAACTTGATAAATCACAATATGCATCCTTAATGACTTCTCACCTGAAGGCATCAAGTGTTAATTTCCAATCCTGCAGGGTTAGTGTACGGCGGGGGTGGTGCCGGGGGTTGCAGGCGGGTGTAGGAAACCTTTACGGCGTGCAAGAGGGTGAACTGCTCTATAATGGCGGTTAGTGAAATTTTGTAAATTATTCAAAAAAAAAACGAAGTGATTATTAAATGTATTCTTTAGACTCGGTAGGTTTAGTTTTAGATATTAGAAAACATTTTCAAAATAGCTTTTTACGGCATATGTACTTATAAAGTGTAAATGATATATATCAAAGCCAGAATATAAAATTTTAATATAAAAAAAATTATGTTAGGTAAGGTTAAAATTTGGGCATCGAAGAATGTTGGGTCATAACTGAAACATGTCTGTTAATCGAAAAATAAAGTGTTGCCAAAACACAGTGCTAATATAACTAACTAACTAACTAACCCTCACGCCGTCTCTCCGAAGGGGTAGGCAGAAATAATGAACTGCTACACTTTAACCGATGGGTTGCGAACCTCATCGCCACCAAAAGACGTCTCCCGCAATTCAATCTTCACAATTCATTCAAGCATAATATAAAACTATTTACGTATAAAAGCTAAACAATGGAGGAGATATGTTCTGTCACTAGTTCAGAATATTCAAATTCTATTATTCATGTTAGAAAGCTAATGTGCCCAGTTACTGCAGTTTTCCTTTTAATAACAGTTAGTATGAGATGGTTAAGATTACATTATTTTTGTTTGATTGCTTCACGTTCGCCCACGGAGCGACACTGCAGTTGGGGAGGGGGTGGCGGGCCAATATAGCCAAGGGTGAAACGGCTAAGGTCGCGTGACACAGCTCTAACTTAATTAAACTCGCAGTGAAACTTAATTTCCGGCCCAGCCGTTAAATATTGAATCTTATTAAGATTATAAAGAATATTGCTCGTGTACGGCGCACGGTGGAGGGACAAACAAAGCCCCGTGATTGATGGATGTAAGACAGGACTTCCGGCTTATTCCGGAACAAAATTTTCCGGGAAATTTATTTTTAATTAATATCTAATGAATAAATTAAAAGGAATTCAAATCATACATTTACATGCAATGTGCATACATTTGTGTATAATTATTCAACATATAAGATTATCATCTACCAGCGAATGTCAATGAAGGTATTATAAAAATATATAAACAATTTTAATACTGTACAACTTTCAAATTAAAATTTCTTTAAACTTTTCACATCAAAAGTATTTTATTCGTAAAAGCACAAAGTACAAATCTGAAGGCTGTGCGTAGGCCGTGATTGTTCTACATACTTTTCATTCCGCTCTCTACACAAATTTACGATTGTTTTTACTTCTACCATATTCATATTTACTCTATCCTACCACTAACATATTTGTAAATTAAATATTTAGGCACTGTTAGAACCAAAAACCTCTATCGAACCAGCAAAATAAAGACACTCAGAAGCATTGCTGGCAAAAAACTTCGTGACAGAATACGAACAACGGATATTTAAAGTCGATGTATTGTAAGATGCGGGCGGCAAAAACGATGAATCTGGAGTGAATATGTAACCACAATGCAGAATCAAGAGCCTTTAGAGCAGCAACAGACGCTTTTCCTCAAGCAAGCAAATTTCAAGGACAGAAGGCAGCCCATCTCTCAACAAAAAACTTCACACAGAGAATAACAGGCCAAAAGAATAAATCGCTTCACGTTCCAAACCAGTTATAAACTAAACAAATATATTTTTATTAAGATGGCTGCGCCTGACGTAGTTGATCAACATTTGCATCAGGATAGGATAATTTAGCAGCATTATCACTAAAACGCTTGACCCGGACATTGAAATAAAATGCAGAATTGAAGTTGCACGAGCTGAATTTAAAATGAGAACCTTCTTTTGAAACGATAATCTTAATTTGAAACTCCGACAAATAATGATATAATGTTATATATATGGTCTGTTCTACTACGAGTATATGGCTGCGAAGTGAATGTAATGAACCTGTTGGAGGTGTTTGAGATGTGGATATGCCACAGAATGCTCTGTATACCATGGACCGGTAGGGTCAGTAGTGCAGACGTACTACAGAGAGCCAGAGCCAATATAGAGACTGTCGTCGAGTGTGAAAATGAGAAAGGTCTCATATTTGGGCCATGTGCTAAGGGGAGGAAAATACCACCTCCTTCGACTGATATTAATAGGTAAAGAAGAAGTGGAAGAGTGGACAGGAATTACAATAATTCAGAACCTGTTCCATGTGGCGCAGGACAGAGATTCCTTTGCTGTAGTGATCGCTAACGTTGGGATGACCTGACGCGGCACCGAAAGAAGAAGGTATAAACTTTGAAGGATTCTCAATATACTTTGAAGGCTCGGTCGCCAAAGCATTTTGGCACAACAATCTGCTCATTGCATAAGTCATTGCTGTTGTAATGTAAACTGCCTCGCATTCAGGATTTCGGGGATGCAGATATTCAATATATAAGCTGGTGAATTCCATGCAATGCTTTAAAGCCCGTGACATGAACTTAATTATTTCTAGATATTTAAGCTGATGTAGTTTCTTAAAGTGTTGAGGGTTATTTTTAATATAAACATACAATTTTTACATTATATAATATTTTTATGAGTATATAACTCGTTATGGATTTCTATAATATGCAGTTATTAAAACTATTCACTATACCTTTTAACAGCCTTTCTATCTCATTGAAAGCCGATTTGGAGTTTATTCAATTGCTGATGCTGGTATAGTTTCCATTGTAGTAATCGACAAAATAGTGACATGACAATGGAATTGATCAGTATTTTAAAACTGTCAGCGGAAATATTCCTTTTTGTTCATTGATTTATAATGGACATTTTAAATTACGCTGAAACACAAAAAGAAATCTAATACCGTTATTAAAATCGTGGAATGTAGGATAATATAAAAAAAAAATTAAAACAATTTCTAACAGTAATAAAACCACATGGTTCTTGGTTATTTATTAATATCCAGTTATAAAAAATACGTAAACTGAAAGCTAAAACTTATGTTTACTGATAAGGCATAATTTATTAAAGTTTGCATCACGCGATATGTTTTTTTTGGCTTTGAATAAGTTAAAAGTTGAGCGCGTAATAACTTATTTAATTTTGTACAAAAAACCTTTTTATTTTTAGATATATTGCGAAGAATTTAAATATCAACAGCTTTTGCTTGTTATTTTATCTTAAAATGTTGGTAACAAATCTCTGAGTGTATTTTTATATGGAAAAGCAAAAGTAAAAAAAAGACTTCCTAAAATGGTGTTATGCAAATGTAATAATCGTTTCTTTCCGTCCTCCGCCTGCCAGGATTTGCATTTAAAAGGTGATAAACAGATAATCCACTCAAATGCAATAAATTGCAATTAGATATTGTTGTTATCTTTCCTTTTTAGTACAACCACGCCATAACACAGTTTTAGCCTTGGTTTGTTTCTTAGATCATATTATAAAATAGCTTACGAGTATATGTGTTTCAAATTTCTAAACAAAATCTTTGTTTTATATTTACGCTACTGTTTTTTTTTAATAAACTTTCCTGGGAATTATAATTAGATTTGTCTCAAAAAAATCCGATAGATTATATTTTTAGGCCAAGGGTGGTATTTAGACTCCGCGAACCTAGGCCAATGTGATCTCTGATATTTTCATCAGTATCATAACAAATGTATTATATGGACGTATGGCGAATTTCCAATCCCATAAAATTGGATTTACCCGGCTAAGGAAAGGAACTCCGATAGAAAATCCTTCAGTGAAGGCAAGGGGAAACCACTCTGGATATCACTATGAAGAGGAATTAATTACTCTCAATTGACGTCAACGTCGCGGGTACCTGACATGACATCATAAGAATAATAAGATTTTTTAGAAAAACTTACGTATTGAATAAAACTTAATTAATTGAATAAAAGTAAATAGTTTTTCATAATTCTATATATTTGATGTGGAGTTTAACATCACAGTTATAATAAAATATTATAATAACAAAATTAAAAAGTGCATTAGATGAAGAAAATAAACGAGCGTCTCGATGTATGAATATAGAGGAACCTCGAGAAATACGTCAGAATAGAAAAGGGTTCATTTACTCTGCCCATGCCTTCGGGGAAAGAGTGTGATTGTTAGTAAAAGTTTCACATCATTTTTCAAGCAACAAAAAAACAATAAATAATTGTCACTATAATATTGTTAATATGAAATAATTGACAAAAACTAATTATAATGAGTCAATCAATTGGAAACTGAAACGTACCCTTGTAAGTATTTTTAGAAAAGGGTGGAGTTAAGTCTAGGGGTGGAAGTAAATTTTTATACAATTAGTATTTAGTGGAGGAGGGGTAACGGAAACATTTTAAATATGGGAATTGAAATTAAATTTATAGTAAATTTTTTATTATTTTCGATGGCATTTTAATTTCTAAACAAAGTGAAATTATATTTATAGAAATATAAATCCACAAACAGCGTGAAATTAAGTATAAGAAAAGTAAAACGATCGCTTATTAGAATAAAAATTAAATAAAAATAAATTGAATTTATCCAGTAACATTGTTTTCCCTTTGAGCTGAACACGCGATTAAAAGTCTGTTAATACAGCCTTTAAAATAAATACTCACGGAAACAACTTTGTAATAGAAAATTCGATAAAGCCTTTATGCCATATCCCGACCTTTCCAATTGAAAACCCGCCAAGAGCAACATGGCTAGTGCCGTCCCTCTTGCACGCCCCGCAGGCTCGCCCGGCGAGAAAAGGACAAGAGATGGGACTAATTGAATTTAACGAATAAAATTCAATCACTGGTATTCTTTATTATTCAAGATCCAATTTGGATAAAGAAGAGAAGAAAGTAAATTGGGGGAACTGCATCGATTGTGAAATGGTGATATTTTTTATATTACCTTACTTATCTGAACTGAAATATTCTATAATCATAAATTACCCTGTAGTATATGACGTATTCGGAAAAGTAGTTTCAGTTTAATATTATAAATAAATAAAAACATATTGATAATATAATAATAAAACCGCCCTAAAAAGGTGAAATATATCACTCTCATAAAATTTAACAAAACTTCTTGAAAACAGAGGTTTTAATCAATATTAATTGGTATTCTTGTGGAATAATATACGGGTATAAAGAGAAAACTTGTATTCTCTCTCTGATTCATAGTCTTAATTCATCGAAAATTTAAGCTGATAGTTTTTCGTGTGCAACCTTTTTAATCCTTTATTCATCGGGTTAAAGTCACAAAATGAGAGGGGTGGCGATGCAAGTACGGGAGCTGAAGAGGGGATAAGTTAGGTGGGGGTTGGAAAGGGGCTCAGGAGGATTATTCGAAACGTCAAAATAGAAAAGGTTAAATTGAAAGGCGGATTGATCTCATATTGAAGATTTGAAAAATGAATCGATTTCGGTAGCTCAAGGATACGAATACTATTAGTAAGAACATATAATATATCTGAAGTTTCATTTATAAGTTTGTTTTTTATAATTATATAGTGATGGTAAATGTGATAAATACTAAACGATATTTTTTTATATTGTGTAAATAATGCTAATTTAAAATAATTTTATCATTTAAAATGCTAAGTGTGATTTAGTAACAATGTTTTTTTATTATTATATAAATTGTATTATAACATATAATCTTAAAGATAAAAATAAATAAACAAAAGCATTCATAAATCTTTATGTAAAAACGAAAATAAATAATAAATAATAATACATTTATTCGTGATAAAAAAAAGTTTATCAAATTTTTTTTTGAAAATTACTAATGTTTTGTTTTGTGTGATTTTGGGTAACACCGTGTGATTTCTCCTTCTCGACCGATGTTTTGGAGATCGTTGCAGTCTCTATCTTTAGGGTAATGTGGTGGTGGTAATGTCATTATTCATTGATACAAATATCTAAAACATATGTAAAAGTTCGAGGGGGATACGAAATCTGACGAGTAAACGAATTGCGACAACTACGAGAATGAGGATACCTTCTTAGAAGCGTTAGCATTTCTTTGCAATACATACTATTACTTTAATAGAATGTATAGTAACATAAAGACAAATCATTCAGAACCGCACCTCCTCAGGCAGGTAAGCGCTTGCATCTCGCCCAGATGGCTACCACACACCCTGAAAATTAAGCCTAGAGCAGTCTCTAAATTGTTGGTCTATGAGGATATAACGATACGCACAACTAGCTCGATTATTGTATACGTACAATACACGTAAGTAAATTGCATTACGCTAGTAATTAAAACTAGTTCGTTATCTGTTTCATTAGTATCTATGCATTGAAATTCAATTCCACCCCTTGCAGAGGACTTCGGAAAACATTCGTTATATTGCCTGTATCAATTACGGCCGTGAGCTTTTTCAGCGGCTGAAAGTTTTCACAATGGCAGATAAAATCTGGTCGAATAATGGAAACCTCGGATCGGCTGAGTAGAGGGGGCGGCACTGGTTCTCGCTGCACCCTATCCCACCCCTCCCTCTTTCGAAGGGGTGAGAATAGCTGGATTCAATTTGTCAGTAGAGTTGCAATTTAAACGAGTATTGTTTCATTCAAGTGCTGATTCTTGAATGCAAGCGGGTGAGATGAATTACTTACCATGATTTCGTTGTGCGTTTCTAATTGAGTTGCTGTGGTTAATAATAACATTGTTTGTCTTCACTTTGTGTTGTGGATTCACATTTGAATAAATAGAATGACACTTTGTGATTTCAAAATACTTTATTTTTTTATTTGCAGACTTGTTTCGGTCCTTCTTCGAATTATTGCATTGAAGAAGAACCGAAACATGTCTGCAAATAAAAAAATTAAGTGATGTGATATACGAAGTGTAAGGCTATTAAGGCATTGCATTGTTATTCATTTTAACAGTATATGTAATGTTCTCTGCAGCATCTTTTCTCTGCTGTGCTTCGAATCTTCAGAAAGCAGAGACCATCGGGAGACGGCGGTTCCGCTGCCGCTGTTTTGGATGCCTCAGAGTGTGTAGATCCAGGATTGGACTCTGTAACCACATGAAGATCCACTTCGGTGAAGGACAGTTCTCCTCGGATACGAGGGAAGCCGATGATGACGATGGTACGTAATATTAAAGTAGTTAATAAAAATTATCATTATTTTTTTTTACTAAAAAAAGTCCTGTTTGAATTACTTAGTTTATTTATAATATTTCAATTTGTTAAGTACACAAAATTATATTATTGGTATGCTTCCGCGGTTAAATCATTTATTTATGTAATGTAAGTGAAATTTATTAGAAAATGGATAATGCGAAAATAAAAAATGCATATTTTTAACTAGTTCAATAAAACAACAATATACGTCTTTTAGCTTTTTTGGATCAGAATCACTGAGATATGGATGTTAACGTGGAGGTACTATCTATCAACAATGTTTTTCATGGCGTCATTTATCATTGTTTCTGATAGTCGTACCAAAACTCGCAGAGTAGTTGTTAATTATCAGTGATTTATATGAATTGCTATATGCATTTAATATATAAATATTTAACAATTGAAGGCGAACATTACAAAGGTGCCAAGTGTACAAAAAGTCAAAAATAAGATTTTGATGCCAATAAGTCTTAAACATAAGGGTCAATAACTGTGCAAAAATGCGTATTGATTGAATGTCTAGTTCAAACGTCACCCTAAAGATGCTACCCGTGGTACATGACATATGGAACAAAAAACAGTTTTCTGCTTATTTTCTCTTCTTTACATTAAAACCACTTGGCACCTTTGTAATGTTCAGCCTTCAATTAAACTATGCATCAATTCAAATAAATTTTAAAGTATATCCTAAATGGCATATAAAATAAAGGACATTCTATAGCTTATATACAATAATAAAAAAACTCTGAGATGCTTTTATGAGTGGCTTTCACTCATAAAAGCATCTCAGAGTGTCTAAAAATTACATTTGTATTCGATCAAGATCAAGAAAGAGTACAAGAATATTTGGAATACAAAAGAGCGATAGAGGAATACTTTGATTCTCTCCGAAAGTATTATAATTAGGAATAAATTATGTTCTGATTATTATTGCATGATAGTAGAGTAAAAAATAAATGGAGAATAATTTGGTATTGTTAATTTAGAAATATTTAACGTTTATGAAAAAAATATTAACATTAAAAGTTAAAACTTTTTTCTGATTACCTTGGTACAGCGAACCAAGTGTTCAAATGGTAGAAAACCTTTACTTCCGTGAATATTTCACGGATTGCAACAAGTCATCATTATTATAGGTATAAAACAAAAAGATTGAAGATCGTATTTAAAAAAAAAATCTAAACTAAAAACCTTTAATAAAATATTTCTAATCTAGGGGTTCTTCCGCCGCGGATACCTCGACTGAGCTATCTTTTCACCCCGTAACTCCTTTCTTTCCCTTCCTCCTCCAACCTCCCTCAACCCCTCTCACCTCGAATACTCGAGAGAGCGTTAAATTACGAGGTATCAAGGTGCGATTCACAAGTCAACACGAAAAACGTCTTTTCAACGTTTCAAAAAGAAAAATCTCACATCCATTTTTTATAAAAACATTCGCTTTCTGATTTACTTCCAAAAGGCAGCTGTTATATTTCCTAACTCTGTTGAAAAGTTTGGCCTATTAATCTTCATACAAAATTAATTAACCTTTTCTAAAACTCGTTTTTTTAGAGAGTCGTCGTTTTAAACCATTTTTCTAAATCATAACAAATACGCAATTAAGATATGAAAAAATATAGAGCAAATTGTTTTTTTTTAATTAAAATATTTTTTTAAGTTAAAGTTTATTGCCCAACATGTGGCAGATGATTTACTTTTAATTAATTTAAAATCGTGTCTAATTTATATTCTTTGAGAATTTAAACAGCGTACTTGAAAAAATATTTACCAGAACATAGAGTTATACGAGATTATAAAAGAAAAAATCTTTTTTTCCAAAATAATCTTGAAGTGAAATGTTTTTCCTTTTTGAAAAGAAACTTATTTCTAAAAACGTGACTTCTTATAAAATTTAATAAAAATTTTGTAAAATGTATGTTTTCCTCAAAATCGAATACTTAATTTGGTGTTAAACACCACTGTTTGGTCATAGGGATAATTTGACAATTTTTGAATTAAAAAAAAGGGTTCTCTTCACTTTTCAGTTTATTTTTCTCGGTATATTTCGAAGGTTTTATACCTTTATGTGGAAATAAACCTGATTATTATTTTTTTAAACTCGGCATTATGAAATTCAACCGCTTTACGTCTACAAGCATATTTAAAAAATAGAATAAATTTGTTTCAATGCAAACATTTGCACATATAATATTTAATTTTAATTACAATAGTATGATTTAATAAATGATTAAATTAATGATGGCTGTGGTTTTTCTTTTGTAAAACTCTCTTGTAAATTATGTTAATTTTTGCATACAAACTGGAGTTTTAAAAATAACCTTGGCGAATAATGTCATCGAAATTTGTCACTAATATTTATATTTTTATATAAATAAATAACTCTGTAAAACCAACAAAAAATTGTGTTACATAATAATTTTGATGTAACTTATTTAAATATATATATTTTGGTAACACCGTTGAATTGCTTTTATCTATTGCCAACCGGTTTCAGCACTATTGTATTTTCTCCAAAAATTAAAATACTGATTTTTACTTGAACGAAAATTGAAAAACTGATTTTTCGAACGTGTACCTATATAAAAATGTTTGATGAAAATATAAGTGTAAAACCATTTTCTCCACGCCAATGTTCGAGACGTTGATATCAATAAAGTACATCCCAAACCGTCAGAGGGAGTGCAATAAATATCTGTTTGTAATAGGAACAAGCAGGAAATGCCGCGTGAAATAGAAGAGGAAGAAGTATCCCGAAATTGAATCTATTTCGGAGAATAATATGTAAGATAAACCAACTGCGAAGCTGACAGCGGATTTAGATAGACTTTTGCTAACTTGTTACATATGAATATTTTTTCGATTTAACATTTCGCTTCGTACGAAAACATAAATTCGTACATATAATTTTTTAAGTAAAACCAGGTTCCTTACCATTATGGGTTACATTACATCAAATGAAGACAAAAACATGAATAATCTGCTTAAAAAAATCAAATCCACTGAAAATTAAGGAGGTATGTTTTATTTCAATATTTTAAACTGTAAACTATACATTTCCATTGCGTAGAATATACTACAATATGTAAAATATACATAAATATTATTGTTTTTGTGTTTGTCTATTTATTAATTCATCATTTACCAAGTACATGGTTTTAATACATCTTAACTGTGGTAACCCGTTCTTGGGAGGCATATTCGTACTCTAAAAAATCTCAGTAGAAAAAATGCTAAATTAGGAAAACGAAACATATTAATTTAAAATTATGACTAAAATGATAAAGTTACTATATTTAATTACTATTTACTTTTTTTAAATATACTACATTCAAACCTACCATTTTTAATTGTTTCTGAACATATTTTTTGTATTCGGCTACTTTCATTTCTTGCATTTTATTGTTATTTGTTTCATTTCATTGTCATTTTTTGCATTTCATTGTTATTTCTTGCATTTCACTGTCGATTCTTGCATTTTATCGCCATTTCTCGTATGCAATACCTATTTGATCAATTCGATATTGCCGTTGACGTAAAATTAAATTTATAGCTTATTTTTTCGCGTGTCCTTTACTTATCGACTAGATATAAACTTTAAGGGTTATTTATACAATCTCGTTAAGAAAAAATGGTCAAACCACTTCAGCCTCGTCTCCATCGGTGTCTTAGATAAATATGTTAATTCGCGTACATAATATTCAAATGATATCAATATGCAGCATTATGATTTAAATATAAATTTGTTTTAGACGCAAATAAAAACACATTTAATGATCTCATTATAATATTATAATTTACACATAAAATAAACAATCTCGCCGTAGTAACTGGTCGGATTTCCGTTGAAAAATGATAATATAATTGGTATAAAGTCTGCTGTGGAAAGTAGCATTTTAATTTTCAATTAACATTCATTGATCGCCGATCGAGAGGGGCATTCGCCGACGCGAGGAGCTCTGATATTCAATGAATAAATTTATAAACAAACGACTTGTGCGGCAATCAATCCGCTGTAATATGGCGGAATCATGCCGGCCGTTACCGAAGTCGTTCTTGGCCGCAATCATTTTCGGTAATAAAAGTGAACTTAATGAATCCGAAAGAGCCGTTTCAGTTATAAATGTTGCATTTTGTTTAGTAATATTACACAAATTATAATTCTATTAAAACATCAATATCCAAAATGTTTACTTTTATAGTTATGGAGAATTAATATTCATTGAGTAATATTTATTGATATGTCTTTATCGAAAAAACGTTTTTTGTTTGTTCATTAATATAAATATCCACTTTCTATATATCAATGTGGAATGCAACGGGTACTCAAGTGGCATACCAAGAATATACAAAGATCTTTATACAATTTCCTGCAAACCGAACATTAGGATTTGTTTATCTGTTAACTTTAGATAATCCCCTAGCAAGGCAAAGCGTGCCACTATAGTAAAATATAGAAACCCGACGTTTTCATAAGTATTATTGTATTCGTCTAACTAACTAGTATTCGTCTAAGAGATCTCATAAGTAGAAATGAGATCTCTTAGACGAATGTGTGGATACTCTGTGTATGATAGAGTGTCGAATGAAAATATAAGAAGGAATGCGGTGCGAATGATGGTGTCATGAACAAAATAATGAAAGGATCATTAAGATGGTTTGGACATATGGAAAGAATGAATGAAGAAAGAATGGTAAAAAAATTATATGTTAACGATGTAAATGGAACCAGAAATAGAGGAAGACCGAGGAAAACGTGGCACGATCAAATAAATCAAATATTGAATGTCGGCCATGTGAGGAGTCAGAGAAATCGACGCGCGTGCATGACACGATGTATGAATGTTGAGGAAGCGAGAGAAATATGTCAGGAAAGAAAGGTGTGGCAGTCCATTCTTTCTGCCTACCCCTTCGGGGAGACGGCGTGATGGTTAGTTAGTTAGTTAGTTATTGTACTTGTTTAATTCTAAAGTCTTAATGGAAGCATTCATGGATCGAGTTCTTATATTATATACGAGTAAACTTGAAGACTGATTGAATATTAGATTTGTTTATATATTAACAAACAATAAGTTACACTACGATACTTCATCATTGTTAACTGTTTTAATTTTGAAACACTGTTGTAACACTATAACAATTTATTTATTAATTTCTATGAAATTGTCGCGACACCTACTTCAAAAATTAAACAGTTAATACCTTAATAGTAAGTTAGTCAATATTTACGAAAGAAATGTATAAATATTTAATAATGCCTAGACAGACAAAGCATGTCATACGCATAAAATATAATAAAACTTATTGAAAGCTTAGGCATTAATACTATTTTAAATAATAATAAAATAAAATTATGTTTTTTAGAACTACTTTAACATTTGTCTTTATTTTGACAGCGACCGGTTTCGCCAGGCTAGCTGGCATCGACAGACTGGGCTCAATGATGTAAGACTCCGTAAAAGATTATGTAAGTATTTTGACGATTTATAATATCTGTGTCTGGCTCACAATGCACAAATTTAATTCGATATTCTAAAATTAAAAATCGGATTTTTTTTTATCAAATTAAATAAGTTCACCATGACTCTTTAACTAATCTTCAATCAAGTCGTCTCTGGCGAGCATAGGTGTGAAGATCGCTGCAATTATAATTGTAATCAAATGGCCGCCATCTGGTCTTCAGGAGGCTTCCCTCATACAGCGTTATTAGCAATTATCTCAGATTCAATATGCAACGAGTTCCAATCTTAAGTAATTAATTAGCGATGTAAGGGCGCCAGAGAGCGCGAGGGGGATACCACACGCTTAATTACAAGATAAGGCAAGATAAAAACGGTTCAACGAGTTTAGTCTAATTAGGTGGTTTCCTACCATTTCACTGCGTGTGTAGCGTCACCGCACTCCAGCATGACAACGTTGTTCGTACATTAGGATTTACTTGTTTTGGCGCAGAGTTTAATCATCTACACATTTCATAGTAGTCATAAAATGGGCCGAGAAATGAAATGCTTCCTAAACCTCGTCCTTTGTCCTACATGCCAAAAACTGTACTCCACATTTTTTTTCCCATCCCGCATTTGTCTCCTCTGTCTCTCCTGTTCTTCCCGTTTATATTCCTGTGGTGTATCATTCTTTTTATCTTTTATATAATGTTTCTAAAATGTTAATGTATTATATATTATGCTTATTTATTCAATAAAGTACAGCGGAGCATAGAAGTAAGATGGGGTAGATTAAATGTGGTCTGGCACCCCCTTGTTGTTGCGGTCTTTAAATGTAAGTCCCGGATGGACCGGGGACAGGCCCGGGGAGTTACGAGCGAGGCTGACAAAAGGGCGCCGCTACGCCCTATAATAGCCTCGGGTATGTGACGGGGACTTCAATGTTCCTTTAAAAAATATATAAAATAAAAATAAAAAGTAGTCATAAAATAAAATAAAAACGATGGTGCAATAAATAATTTTAAAGCATATTTTTAAATGGCTTTGATTTTTTTATTCAATTAATCGAACTAACTAACCATCACGCCGATTCTCCCGATGGATAGGCCTAGATAATGGACTGCCACACTGCTCCATACTGATATACCTTTTAGAAATTGATTTTTTGGTCATGTCTTGTTTTCCTTGGCCGTCCTCTGCTTCGTTTTCCATTCACACCCATCAATTCATACCATATCTCCAAGCCACCTGATCCATCCATATGACCAAATGATCCTTTTTAATTTTACAAATAATTTGCCTTATATTTTTTTTTAAATCGTTTTTCGATATCCTCACATAATCGTTTTCCCGCATATTCTTCTAAGTGATCTCAGTTCTATCGCATTAATCCTACTTTATACTTTTTCTGCAAGCTTCACTTTTGTTATTACAATTTTTTTTAATTGTTTAATTTAATGTGATTGTAATTACTATTCACAAAATGGCGAATTTACAAATAAATGTGATAAAGTTAATCAAATGTATTTAAAATATGGATATTTTTCACCAAAACTGTCAAGGGGTGTTGTGAAAATACAATGTTTTCAAAAAGTTATTTAAATGTAAATCCACAACAGAAAATGATGGCTAATGTAGAAGAAACTAAATGTTTAATTTTTAACTAACTATCTAACTAACCATCACGCCGTTTCCCCGAAGGGGTAGGCAGAAAGAATGAACTGCCACGCTTTTCTTTCCTGACATGTTTCTCTCGATTCCTCAACATTCATACATCGTGTCATGCACGCCCGTCGATTTCTCTGACATTTTACATGGCCGACATTCAATATTTGATTTATTTAATCGTGCCACGTTTTCCTTGGTCTTCCTCTATTTCTGGTTTCATTATCTTTAACATATAATTTTTTTACCATTCTTTCTTCATTCATTCTTTCCATATGTCCAAACCATCTTAATGATCCTTTCATTATTTTGTTCATGACACCATCATTCGCACCGCATTCACTTCTTATATTTTCATTCGACACTCTATCATACACAGAGTATCCACGCATTCGTCTAAGAGATCTCATTTCTACTGCATTTATTCTACTTTCATCCTTCTTTTGCCAGTTTCGTGCTTCGTTTCCATACATAAGGGTCGGTAGAAGAACACAATTGTGCACTGCCATTCTAGCTTTTTTTTTAATTTTTAATTATTACCTATTTTAGATTTATGTAACTTTTTGCCAAGATAAAATGCACTAGGCATACGCAGAGTTTTATAATAATATACAGTTAAAAAGTCGTATCTGACACCTGGTTGCGGTAATTGAACTAATTTAGTTTATTGGAAAAGAGCAGGAAGTCCTACGAGCCACGTTTGCGGTCAATCTGTAATGGACTTTTTCAAATTAACCGGAAGCCTACCCATAATAACTTATTATTTTATAATTTTACTTGAGTCAATTAAGCGCGGTAAAATATGGCCGTACTATAAATATTTAATTAGTTTATCCGAAATTGAAAGGCGTTTTTTGATTATACATAGAACAGCACGTTATAATTTGCGGACATTTTTTAATGAATTCATAATAACTAATCAACAGTAATATATCATAATTTGTTCATTGATTATAATTGTTTATTTTTTAATAAAGCGATGTATAATATTAAACATTACGTTAGAAGCATCTGTAGACGTCTTTAATTTTAAGGATTGATTGTATCTCAATAGAGACGAAGATGTAAATTGTTTTTTGGAAACAGAATATGGTGGTCGAGGCGTTTACAGGACTTATTTTTTAACGTTATCTCGACGTCTTTAATTTTGTAACGTAATTTCTCTAACAGTTGGATTATCGAAATAAATTCATAGTATTTTTAAAAACGTAGGTACATTTAATAAGGAGGAGTGCACGTGAGGAATCTGAGAAATCCTCATTAGCACGATGAAGATTTCTCAGATTCCTCATGACACGATGTATAAATGTTGAGGAAGCGAAAGATGTACGTCAGGAAAGAACAGTGTGTCGGTCTATTCTTTCCCTCCTATCCATGCGTTGCATGTGTCCAAATCAACGCAGTTATCCTTTCATAATTTTGTTCATAATACTCTCTTCTGCTCTTCATTTCTTCCTGAATTCAGCATTTGAAATTATATCATACACCTTTTTATCACACATACGTCTAAAGGATCTCATCTTTACCGCATTTATTCTGCTCTCATCTCACTTAAGCCAGTTCCATGCTTCGCTTTCATATATAATTGCTGAAATCATTTTTATTTAAAAAAAAAATCGTATTTGTTTCTTCTTTGCTAGCCTTCTTCCCTCCACTGCTGGATATAGGCCTCATCCAATTTCTTCCACTCGTCTCTATCCTGCCCCTTTTGTATCCAAGATTTTCCAACCCTTTTGATAATATCATCGGTCCATCTCATCGGTGGCCTTCCGACACTTCGTCTATTTTCCCATGGTCTCCAACTGAGTATCCTGGGTGCCCATCTGTTGCCACCCTGTCTACCCAAGTGTCCAGCCCATTGCCATTTCAATTTTGCCACTCGGTCCATGGCGTCAGCAACCCTGGTGCGGCGTCTGATTTCTTCATTTCTTATGCGGTCATGCAAGCTCACACCAAGTATCTATCTTTCCATGGACCTCTGTGTACATTTGAGCCTGTGGACACTTTTTGCTGTAAGAGTTGTCGTCTCTAGTCCGTATGTTATCATGGGCAGTATACACATATCGTAGACCTTTTTTTTGAGACAAACGTATTTGTTTACTATGTTTGAATATGAAAATATAAATATTTTTTGCTTTTACTATTCATTAAAAAACAGTGTCTAGTTTTTTGGTAAGTGCACTATCACACACACTATTACAAACAATCTCCCAGAAATGAATGGACTCTACTAGTGACTCCCTTAATTTGATTTTGAAGATAATCGTGCATAAAATGCATTTTCATATGATTAAAATTTCTAACACAAAAAAATTTCCTGTTTGCCGTAATAACAGGTATCAAACAAGCTGTCAACAAGCATGGCGATAGAGAATTAATTAATTCAGCGCTTATTGTTTCTACAGCAGAAATAATTATTCTGAGAATGAATTAACTCCTTACAGTGTTTTTATCGTGTTAACACTCTGTTTTCATAATGTTTCATTGTATTTTTATTATTTTTATGCCAATTACTGATTCCTTGTTTTTGTCTTAAATGAAAACCGTACTATCTCATAAAGATAACATTTATATTTCTTTTATCCTTCATTAATTTTATTTATTCATTTATTTATTAACATATCTAAAGCATTACAGATTTTTTTTTCCCAATATACTAAAGATACAAGTTAGAGATACACAATAATAAGTAATACATAATAGATTAATAAAAAGAGCGAGAAACATAAGATGCATGACAAATTAATTAAATAAATATACCATACAATTATAATAAAGATAGTACTTCCCTCAGATAAGCCAATCTATTATATCACAAAATATGTCAAACTCCGATTTTTCACTATCATTTCACTGTGTAGCAAATTTACTACAAAACAAAAAACTAACTATCACGCCACTAACCATCACGCCATTTCCCGGAGGGGTAGGCAGTGAGGATGGATCACCACAATGCTCTGTCCTGGCATACCTCTCGGGCTTCCTCTACATTCATACATTGTACCATGCACTCACGTCGATTATTCCGCCTTTTAGTAATTGATTAATTTGGTCATGCCATGTTTTCCTCGGTCGTCCTCAGCTTCTTTCTCCACTCACGTTGCTTGTGTACAACTTTTTAACCATTCTACTCTCATCCATTCATTCCATATGTCCAAACCATCTCAGGGATCCTTTTTTAATTTTATCCATGATGCAGTCATCTGCCTTACATTTCTCTCTTACTTCATCGTTCGGTATTCTATCATACAACGTTTTCCTGCACATTATTCTTAGTGATCTCATTTCTACGGCGTTTATCCTGCTTTCATCCTTCTTTTGCCAGCTCCAAGCTTCACTTCCATACATGATGGTTGGCACTAGAACTCAAAAAACTACTATTTGTTAAATTTATTTTAAGCTTAAGCGTTAACATTATTTACGTGGTTTAGTGATGGTTCGAATTTATAAAAACAATGAATGCGGGAAGAATTGTTAAAAAGTTATATACAAGCAGTGTGAGTGAAAAAGAAGCCGAAGACGTCCGAGAAAAGCACGGCATGACCAAACTAATAATCTTTTAAAAGACGGGCACATTCGCTGTCGCGAAAATCAACGCGTGTATGAATGCAGAGGAATCTCGTTTGGTATGTCAGGGCAGAGCAGTATGGCGGTCCATCCTCTCTGCCTACCTCTACGGTTTAATGTTTGTTATTTTGTTTATTACGTTTTGAAGCACAATAAATTACTTTTAATTGGTTCCAATAATGATATACGAGTATTATATAAATTTATACAAACTCATCATAATAACTGTTGTATAATTTTATATTTTACAATAGATATTATTAATATTATATTACTTTATAATGTTAATCATATAATTATATAAAACATTATTTAAAATAAAAATTAATTGACAGCAACAAAACTAGACATTTATGGTATACTGTCATCAGTTAAGGAGATTTTTAAACGTTTTTTCTTTCATTGTTATCTTATATTATGTTATACTTACATGACAATGCATAAGCGCGACTCTGTGAGAATAACGTAGATAATTTCATTGAAGTACCCTCCACCGCAGTATTTGATTAGCATTTATGTATTCAAAATTATACGCAGGCTAACCTTCTACTTAATATAATGCTTTAATATTTATAATGATTTACATTGATTCCATCTAACAATGTGATAAGCAGGTGCGACTGGTCGGATCACCATACGAAACGCATTACACATTTAAAAATCTGAATAGCGATTTGTATTTGTATCAACAGACTGGTCAGTCTGTCGATGCCAGCGAGCCTGGCGAAACCGGTCGCTGTCTAAATAAAGACAAAAGTGGAAGTAGTCAAAAAACATCGCTTTGTTTTGTCTTTATTTATCTTCATATTCTTCATGTTGTAGTTATTTTGAAGAATGCTTTGCATAGTTGTTAAGGCCTCTTGCAGTTCTTCTTCACTTTCAGCAACCATAGCAATATCGTCTGGTGAAATATGCTGGCTCGATGAAATAAAGTGGTCTAAAAACAAAGTAATAATATATTTTTTAATTAATGCCACACCACAAATTAAGTGCTTCATACGATAAAACATATATTTTTATTTACTTTAAAATGTACTATAAATATTTATTTTTAAAATGTGATTTTATGTTTGGAAAACCGACTTTTTTTATGAATATTCAATGTGTAGTTTTATATCATTTTTCAAAAAATTATACTTTTTATTTTTAAAAACTTATAACTTATTTGTTCCTTATTCAAATTGTATGATCGTATCAAGGGTAGTAGTTATGTATCTATGAAAGCAAATTCGTGTATCTGTAAATATTAAACATTGAAGTACCATAATTAATTTGTTATGAAATTAATCACACACAAATTCCAAAACACATGAATAACTTAAAGTTATCTAAAAGCTGATGGCTGAAATAAAGTGTAGGTGTAGGTGTGTCATTCTTACCTGCAGAAGCGGCTCGTCGCAATCTAATAAAATATGATTTTAGTTTTAAATACAGCTATTAAAATGAATAAGAGTTTTTGTTATTCAATAAATTGAGTTCATTTAAATATCCTTTAAAAAACGGAATTTAGAATTCAAATATTCTAGTTTTATACATGAAGAGGATGACAATTTGTATAATTATTGAATAAGGATAATTTAATAAAAATATATATATTATATATTTCATGCGTTCAAACACCTATAAAAAAATTTATGGTTGACTTAAAACACGATGAGGAAATCGTGAGAAGGTCTCAGGTAATGTGGATCTACAATTAATCCATGAGACTGTTGTGGTGGTAGGTTATATGAAGAATTTTGAAGATTAAAAGGTGATCTGAAAACGTCTGTTATCCATCAGTTAAATGTGGGAGTGACATACCATATGAAACAGGCATTTTAAACCATTTTAAATGTTGTATATGGAGTTTAACATCATTGTTCAACAAAACTCTTAATTCTGGAGAGTACCTGTCTTCCTAATGTTGAACTATCTCTCATGCGTTTCTGGTAGTATACTATACACAATATATTATTTTACCTGTTCTCAATTGATGTCTTAAAAATTAATTTTGAAATGTCTGTTGATGAAATAAACTGATTTGATTTGATAATAAATAAACATATGTTATTGATTGTTCTTGAAATAATTAATGAAAAATTCTTATGAAATATTTTATATTAAAACGACACACCCTTTCAATATTAAATATAAATGCATTTTTTCTATCGTGGACCAAAATATTTTCATATCTAATTTATTTTCTCATGCAATTATAGTAGTCCTCCGTCAGCTTGTCTCCATCCATTGCTGGACGTAAGCCTCTCCACCCCCACGCCATCTCTCTCAGTCTCTCGCCAGTGTTCTCCAGGCCCTTCCCGCCGTCCGAACTATGTATATCATCGCTCCACCTGGTTGGCTATCTTCCGACACATCTCCGGCCCAACCTTGGCCTCCATTCAGCCATGGAAAGATTTATGCTGGGTATCTCACTTAGAGATCATATACCCGACGTGGAGATTAGAAGACGCACCAGGGTCACCGATAGAAGACGCACCAGGATACGCAATGCGAGGATGAAGTAGCAGTGGGTTGGTCATGTGTGTCGACGGGATGATGGAAGATGGAGCCAAAGTGTTACTGAATTAAAGAAGTAAGTAGATTTAAACAACGGGATGGCCAAATAAATCAATTTCTAATATAATCAACTGATTTTACTGAAATCTCTTGATGGAAGTTCATTTTAAATAATAATTAAATAAAGCGATGTTTTTTAACTACTTCCACTTTTGTCTTTATTTAGACAGCGACCGGTTTCGCCAGGCTCGCTGGCATCGACAGACTGGTTTCTAATACTAGCAATCTTAAATTGCGTGCTTGGTTGCGAAAATGTTATAAATGTAATGTTTAAAAACGTTTTTATTAAATACTTTTCGAAGCGCCACTGACAATCAATACATTTTAAAGTATTCAAGTTCATCTACATTTTTTATTTGATTATCATCTGCCCACGCACGTCGCTATTAAGAAAATTATTCAATTATACTCGTCGCTTGTTATTGCTGAGATGAATTAAACATTACAAGTCCATCATTAGGAGTGTGAGTGGCGCGAGTGATTACTTCAAACGTTTCCCTACTTTGAGTGACGCTAAATAATCTCCTTCAATCAATGACGTGAACCTACCCATGACTTATCTTAGTAATTGAATTATTTCGACTTAATGACGCTACATTAATTGTTACGTATGTATGATTTTCTTGTTTAACCATTAATTAAAGTTGTAGTTAAAACATGAGAAGTCCATTTAATTGGATTTTACTTTATTAGTGTACACACATACATGCATTTTGTAATTGAAATAAGTTTTCTACAAAGATTCTCAACCATCTGCTAGCATAGATATTAAAACGAACGAAATTTAATTTGGTCCATGACAAAAAATGCATTTATATTTAATATCTAAAGGGTACGTCATTTCAATATAAAATATTTCATAACAAATTTTCTTTAATTATTTCAACAACAATAAATAACAAATGTTTATTTATTATTTGTTGAACAATGGTGTTAAAGTCCATATACAATATTTAAAATAGATATTTTAAAGTTCTTGCTGGTGTTGGATTGTTTTAAGTGCTTAATTACACATAAATTAAAAAAAATCAGTGGATAACGTGGAATAAAAATTAAATAAACACAAATGTCCGGATCGTCCAGCTGACGACAAGTGCACCACCTAAAATAACAATATATGTTAAATTATTTTTCTTTGTTATTTTATTTTATATCATTGTATTTCAGATAATTTGTTTTAGATTTATTATGTAGACGTTGAACGATCGAAGTGTGCGCGGAAGATGCCTTTTGGTGGCGATGAGGTTCGCAACCCATCACACCGCGTCTCTCGCGATGGCGAAAAGAGAAGGATGGAGTGCCGCATCGATTAAAGTGTGGCAGTCCATTCTTTCTGCCTGCCCTTTCGGGGAGACGGCGTGATGGTTAGTCAGTCAGTTAGTCAGTAATTTTAACGAATACAAAGGTCTGTTTTCTAGACGTTATATTATAATGAATGGGAATGACATATTTCGCCTGTCTAAGGCAATATCAAATGTCTTCAAAATTTAGACAGGTGAAATATGTCATTTCCATAACTTATAATAAAATGACAAAAGGGCGCCACTGCGTCCTATAACTATTTCGAATGTGTTGCAGTCATATTTTATCAATACTTTATTTGATAATCTTATAGTTTAAATTAAAATGCACTATTTTACCCTTTTTTAGAAAGTATCATATATTATATAAGCGGCTTCGGATAATGTTAGAAGATAATTAATTATTTTCACCTGTGGAACATACCGTTCATCTAGCAATTACCATTTTCAATTAATATTTTCTTCTGCTTAATAAAACGGGTTTGTTTAATCAGAAACTTCTGCAGAGAAAGCATCGCGTAATTTGTTTTAATCGTAACAATCTAAACATTTTGAAACATAGTACGTAAAATCAAAAAATGCAATTACGCTTAGCTTCCCACATTCTCACACCTGAGTACATTGTTAGATACGCAATCTTTATACGAGCAATATAATTTTAATTAAGTGTGAGAACATATTTTGGCAATTTAAAATATGTGAATTCGATCGATGTTTATTTTATGTTCACTACGTCATACTGTTGTTTTACAAGCTTATTTCCTTCCCTAATTTCTATACGTATAAATCAATGTACTTAAGATCTATCTGTTTATTAATTATTTTGAACAATGATGTTAAACTTTAAACAATAGATTTATAAAATGTAACATAATTAATGTGATGAGAATCAAAGTATAAACTATCCAATTATGTACTAGAATTAATAGAACAGAAAATATTAATTTAGGTGAATTATATGTATTTCTTAATATTCGCATATTTTTAATCATTATCAGTTTTAAAAAAAACATTTAAAAATTTACTTTCAAAAACTCATATGTTTCCAACACATATGATATTATAATAAAAAAAACTTTTAACAAAACTATTTACATCAACAACCCAATTTAATTTACGCAGATACATATACAAAGGTTACAGTGAGATTATTATAAGATGGGAGCAAGTTGTTAAAACCGGTCAAACTAGACGAACAAAGAGAAAATAATTAATTTTAATTTTAAATACGTTTAATAAAATACACATGGTTTATAATATATTTAAAAAATAAACATTGTATTTTTTGCACTTTTCACAAACATGTTTCGAACTGCAGACATCCTGTCACAGTGTAATAATGCTATTTTTTGTTTAAGTTTATAAGTTAACGTTATGTTAATAGTTTTGATACTTAAAAAAGAGTCTACCTTAGATACTTCAAAATTCATTTTCTAGAACACTCATTTTAATTTAATTTTTATTTTATTGTTTTATATTTCTCTTCCGTTTCATAAAGGCAGGTTTAAGAACGTTATTAGATATAATACTATCATAATTGTATATGCTGATTCAATAGGTTTCAAATATTGTATCCTTGTAAAAATACAAATTAAGTATCAATGTATAATGGTGAATGAAAAAGAGCCTCATTCTCAATATGGCAAAGCTTGTATCTTTTATTATAATGGGATTGTGTTATTCGTTTTTAAAATCCAATAATTACATTCGATGCATAAATGGGCATACATCGTTAGCTCTTTATTAATGTAATATTTCTGAATAGGCGAAATATGGTGTGCTCATCATATCGTAAAAAATCTCATTAAGAAGCTATGATGGTATTTTTTTATAATTGTGATGAGTATGAATTACATCTAATTATTCTGTTACCCACGCAGCGCAATTATATAAGTATTTATCTGTACACATTTACAATATGTCCAATTTTGTATACATTTTAACCACCATTATAAACATGTGCGCATATTATAAAGTAATCGAATACATTTGATAAAAAATATGTACATACAAATAGTGCTGGCGTTGAAACGATAAAGAAATAATTATGCCATAATGATACTTATTCGATAGTATAGTCAGCTGTCACCCTGGCGTAGGCCTCTCTGTCCTGTTCCAGACGGAACAACTCCCTTACCCCCCGAACTCAGGTCCATTCTGGGGTCTTCCCATACCGCACTACAGCGCGAGCCAAACCAATAAGGGATAAACCCGAATTTTTTTAAAATTATTACCTAGAACTAGAATTTTCTGACAATTTATCTATACAATGCTTACATAGGTAATGAATACGAATGTTCTCATATAAATCGATGTACATAATGACTAAGAATATATATAAAAGAAAGCACGGTTCACATAGGCACCAGAAAATAAAATGTGTTATATTGTAACCAGAATAAAATTATAATAATTAACAAATGTTTATTTTCTTATAGTGATAGTGGAGTGGTGACCTCGTGAAGACAGAAGAAGTCGGAAGAGACCTCACACACGTTGGTCTAATGACTTTAAGAAAAATGCTGGTGAGTGGATGCAGCAGATACAGGATGAAAGTGCGTGGAACAGTATGAAGGAGGCTAATTTCCAACAGTGGACGACATCGCCTATATAAGTAAGTAAGTGATAAAAAATATGTATTATAAATCTTTTAAAGCTAATTGTCCCCTGAATATTTCATGACCTTAAAATAATTAAACGCATTTTAATCATTTTTACGCCTTTGAAAGAGTGTCAATGAATTTATTGTTTATATATCAAATAATTATTACGAATGAAAACGCCTGTTTCTTGAATCTAAGTGTGTCGAAATGACATGTTGCACCTTCTTAAAGCATTATTAAGTATAGAGAAAATGTTTTATTATATTTTATCAAGACTTAGACTGAGTTCTTTTCTGTCTAAAATTATAAAAAAATTCGACCTCCACCAAACCCATAATTTCTGCAATCCAGTTCAAATTCATTCCACTTGTCACTGTTTGTACCTTTTACTTTGTAATCCTACCCATAATATAATAAAAAAAAATCCTTCACTAATTGTGACTCGTGTTCATATTGATCATCTCAAGTACATGTATTTATTAATCCTTCATTCTTCAATGATCTAAATATTCTTAACTTTAATATGGTCTTAACTTGTCTTAGGCTTAATTTTAACTGTTACTGTCTGTTAAAATGTTCTTAGATTTATGTTAGTTATCTGTATCAACAAAAAATATTAATTCCGACAATAATAAAATAAATAAATATTTAAAACGAATGACATTTCGCCTGTCTAAAGCATTATCAAATGCTTCAAACATGTTATAATGTCTTAGAAAAGTGAAACATGTCATTCCCATAAGATATAATAAAACTTCGAGAAAACAGACGTTTACATTCGTATTAATTATTTAATATGGAGTTTCAGGTCATTGTTCAAGAAACAATAAATAATTAAAATTAGATTGATTATACAAATCTTTGAAGATAAATATTTATGAAATATTCTGTACTGTTCACTGCACTGTGTTCTTATACTGCATTGCACAGCTATATAACTAATTTAAACAACTTATTGAACGCTAAGGCATTAACACTGTGGAATTCCCTTGTACGAGAAATATACTTAGGAAATTGAAAATAACTTTGTTTATCCACAAAATAATTAAAAAAGTATGTTAAAAAACACGATTATGTTTCGGAGGATACCTCCATCTTCAGGTCTAAAAAGATAATAAAAACTAAACAAAGAAAGATAAATATAAAAACGCATTTATTATTCAGCACAATAATTTTTAACTTAATCGTATTATTATATCGAATTTTAAATGCGTTTTTATATTAGTCTTTCTTTGTTCAGTTTTTATAAGATTTTTACAAGATGGAGGTATCCTCCGAAACATGTGTTTTTAAATATTTTGTGGATAAACAAAGCTATTTTCTATTTCCTAAGAATATCAATGTATATTTATGTAGCATATCATGGCCCCAATACACCCACGACATCATATTATTGTTATATGGTAGTCGTCGGCCGGTATTTCGATTTGAAAAAAATATTTTACATAATGTAACGAAGCGTAAAAATGTAATTGATATTAATTAAATTTATAATTAGGAAATCATTAAACTAGTACTAATAATGAGTAGGCACTGCTGGAAGCGGTGAAATCGTGATTGCAGATAAATTAGATGGTATCTCCCATTTACTGAAACATGTTTGAATCATGAATGGCTAACTTCTCTTAGAATATGTATTCTAAGAGTTTCACTGTATTAGAGGGTTCAACAAGGCAATTAATTAAAATGCCGAATTGTTAAAACTTTATAATATTATTACTATTATTTTTAATGGGAACATTTTTATAAGAAATTTATTTTTCATTAGAAAAATTTATCGACTAAAGCAAAGATGGCAGTGCACATTAGAGTTCTGGTGCCAACCCTTCTGTATGGAAATGAAGCATGGAACCGGTAAAAGATGGATGAAGGTAGAATAAGTGCAGTGAAAATGAGATCTCTAATATGAATGTGAGATAAATCTGTATATGATAGAGTGTCAAATGCTCAAATGCAAATATGAGAAGTAGAATGGATTGCGAATGAAAATGAAATGAACAAAATAATAAAAGGGTTATTAAGATAGTTTTGACATATCAGAGAAATCGACGTGTGTGCTCGACATGGTGTATGAATGTAAAGGAGCGAGGGAAGTATGTCAGGACAGAAGAATGTGGCAGGTCAAACCCACTGATGAGACGGCGTGATGGTTAGTTAGTATATTTAAACAGAGATTGTGTAGTCTGTCTAGCATTTTATGTAGAATGTATTTAATAATAATACTAAACTGGATGATTTATAAGCATATTTTTTAGGAAAAACTTTCGTGAAATTGTATTTTTGTATAATTAATATAAAAACAGAATAAGTGTATAAAAACTGTCAGTAAGGTCAGAATATACAAAACCTGCGTAAGGCCTGTACTGACATATACATAGCATAGAGGCCAGAGCGGATACCACAAGAACGAAGGCTAAAGTGCGGACGACAGAAATGCGGACGCCGAGGACAATAGTAAGAAAAACTTCGAGATAGGGCGAGGAACACGGCCATCAGCGAAATTTGCAAAAAGGAAGATATTGTCAGATGGGGCAAACAACGCAGAAGATACTGGAATGCGCATGTGCAGAGGATGGATCCTTACAGAATCCTACCCACCCATCATGTTGAAGACCTGTTGTGTGATATAGATTCAAAGTGCTGGATGTGAGTGAATATTCATATAGTATAACCCTGAACTAAACGATGTATCCAAATATGTAGGTTTGAATATAAACCTGGCAAAGGCTTGAAATCAACGTGGACGGCAACAGAATTGAGAATGTCCAAGAATATATACTCGTAGATACCTGGGACACAATATTCGATTGGGCCGAGATAACCAAACCGCAGAGCTGAAAAGAAGAATTGGACTAAGCTGGGCAGCTTTCGGAAACATGAGTTACATCCTTAAAAACCGGAAAATACCGATCAACTAGAAACGAAAAGTCTATGAAGCCTGCGTTCTGCCAGTTGGTACTTATGGTCTTGAAACTGTAACATTGTCCAAACAAAGTGCCGAGAAACTACGAGTGACCCAAAGAGCCATGGAAAGAGGCATGTTAGGAATAAGCCTAAGAGACAGAGTCAGAAACGATACGGCGAGAGAAAAAACAAAGGTCACTGACATCATCCACCGGGTGGCGACTCTAAAATGGCAATGGGCAGGTCACGTAGCCAGAAGCTCAGATGAAAAGTGGACAAGAAGACTGCTGACTTGGAGACCGTGGACGGCGAAGAGAAGTGCAGGGCGACCGAAACTACGGTGGAAGGATGATCTAAACAGACTCGTCGGAATAACCTGGATGCAGTCTGCACAGGACAGAATGACATGGAAGCAAATGGAGGAGGCCTTTGTCCAGGAGTGGACGGGAATAGGCTGAGGAAGAAGAAGAAGAAGATAACCCTGAAAGTTAAGCAAATATCGCGGTTAAATGAGCGGGTGTGTGTAGAATGCAACTAAGTGCCGCAGAGTCCACCAAACACGGTGCATTAGACATCGATCTGCATCCATAATAATGCAATTACGTCTCGCGTTGCATGTCTGCATGCCTTGTATTAAAATTGTTGATTGCATTCCCCTTTAATTGTACCGTACACATGGCGAGTTCCAGCTATTCATTACTGGTACATTTTCTAGTATGTACATTATTGACTTGTAGGCCGCAGGGCTACGTAAGCTTTGTTGGAAAGAAATACCCATTAATGGAGTAATGAGATTTTTATGTTGATTTGTACCCATTGTTAGCGTGAGTAATGGCTGCGAGAACTTTGCGTATTTACAAAAGGAATCTCGTAAGATAAAAGTTTCAATCGAAGTGTATTATAAAAGAATCTAGATGAGTCCATGCGCGATTTATTTTCCTAAAACTTATTTACATTTATTTCACTTCAAGTTCATGTTTTGATGTTCTCTATGAATCTATCTTATGCTTATTTTTATTATACACAAATAAGACATAACAAACGAAAAACACTTTGGCGACTCATTTGGACACAAAGCGGTAAACAAAAATTCAATATCGATAAGAAACTAAGAAATAACATATATTATATGTATAAGGATCTCAAATATGTCCACAGACATCATCAGTGAGGCAGTAATATTTTCAGAATATACTGTATTCTTCTGTGGCATGCTAACATACTCGTAGACGGGTGTTTTATTATTAAAGAACGTCTGTTATTTGAAATGCAAATGTTCGCCATAACTTTGTGTTGTAGATGTTTAATGTCTCTTTTTTTATATACTTTGTATACAGCACTCACATTTATTAATTTTAAAAAATATAATAAAAATTAAATATCACATATATTTCGGACTAACCAGCCCTTCATCAGTGATAGATATTATATAAATATTATAAAATTGTTTACAAATATGGTCAGTTTTGAAGATGTTATAATGATTTATTTTGGAAAGTATAAACTTAAGCTTTTTATTAATCATCATCGGCTGTCCCTCGTGTCCGACGAAGACTGTCTTTCACGGTTGTGGGTCTGCATGTGACTGAATAGCCCGATCCTGAACCCACAAATTCTGGGGCATCTGGGGCAGGGGAAGACGCTTGTAATGGAGCCGTCACCGTCTCCCAGTGGTCTCTCCTTTCTCCCCCTCCTCCTTTCTGCGACGTCGTCTCTGCGTTGTGCTTCAAAGTCTTGCGTGCCTTTATGTACTGTTGTTCTTCACCTAGTTCTGTCTTCTGCAGTCTTTTCCCAGCAAACACAGTCGATGCCAGCCTTTTGTAGGTTTCCTTTAAGGAGTCCTTAAAGGAAACTCTTATTTGGGTTCAGGTGTTAACTTACAACAAAGGAAATAAATCAAAGATAGGCATGTTTGATATTTTATTTTTTGCATGAAGTCTGTTTACTTTTATTTTGGAAAATCACAGTGTACACAGTGTACACTAGCTTAACACTGCTATATATTGACAAACACCGTGACATGAACGCTCGTAGAAATTTTCGACATCAAAGATGTCCGCTCTTAAGTAATTAATTAATTTGTTCGTGCCATATTTTCCTCTGTTTATTAGTGGTAATAGTAATTTTTTTCTAAATTTCTTCTTTTTCTTCTTCTTCCTCAGCCTATTCCCGTCCGCTCCTGAACAAAGGCCTCCTCCATTCCCTGAACAAAGGCCTCCTTCCATGTCACTCTGTCCTGTGCAGACTGCATCCAAGTTATTCCAACGTGTCTGTTCAGATCATCCTTCCACCGTAGTTGCGGTCGCCCTGCACTTCTCTTTGCCGTCCACAGTCTCCAAGTTAGCAGTCTTCTTGTCCACTTTTCATCTGAGCTTCTGGCTATGTGACCTGCCCATTGCCATTTTAGAGTCGCCACCCAGTGGATGATGTCAGTGACCTTTGATTTTTCTCTCACCGTATCGTTTCTGACTTTGTCTCTTAGGCTTATTCATAACATGGCTCTCTCCATGGCTCTTTGGGTCATTCGTAGTTTTTCGGCACTTTTTTTGGACAATGGACGATTTCTCAATTTCTATAGTTAAATACTTGGTTAACAAACTAACTTTACATCAAATCGTTCCACTGTATGGGCGGGCAGAGAGGATGATCTGCCACACTGTTATATCCTGACTTATTTCGAGCGTTCTCTATATCTATACAATATGATACGCGTGCTAGCTGATTTTTTTATGGCCTATAATTATTTTGGTAATGCCATTTCTTCCGCAGCCTTTCTCGACTGTTTCCATTCACACATATTTTAAATCAATCTTATTTTATACCTTCATTTCGCTTACGCAAATAATTTTAGCGACCCTTTTTTAATTTTAATGAGAAAATATTAATCTTACTGGCATTTCATACTTCATTTTTCTTTCGGTATTTTATTATACACCGTATTTTCGCACGTTCTTCTCAGTGATGTCATTTACAATACTATTTTCATTTTTTATTATATATCACGGATAAGAAGGAGTTACAGTCGGTTATTTATGCCCAGCAGATTGTATAACGACACAAAACTAACACTTAATGAATAACAGATGAAGACAAACCAGAAGGCAAAATTGCATTAGTTATAATATTATGTTAATTAATTAATAATAAAAGCATAAGACCAAGGATATAAACCACATGATGTTTTTAATATCCTATAAAAATAATGGTATTTAAAGAAAATTGTTCTCTTCGCAAGTTTCGGACCATACATGTCATTCTTTAGTGTAGAAATTTTAATATAAATCAAAGGGAGTTGATTGGACTCTATAGATATTCTTCTTCTTCTTTCCGTGTCCTGTCAGGTCTCCCTAACGTTGACTATCACCCTTGAGTAGGTCTCCCTGTCCTGGGCCGCCCGGAACAGCTCCTCCACGGTCCTTAGCCCTTTCCACTCTCGGATGTTCCTCAGCCAGGAAACCTGCCTTCTCCCAACACCTCGTCGACCCTCAATCTTACCCTCCAAGATCAGATGTAACAGTGTGTACTTTTCGCCTCTCAGAACATGGCCCAAGTAGGACACCTTACGGACTTTGATGTTGGTTAGCAACTCTCTGTCAACTCTGGTTCTATGGAGAATGTTTGTGATGCTGACCATGTCGATCCAGGAGATGCGTAACATCCTTCGGTGTATCCACATCTCAAAGGCCTCTAATCAGTTCATAATATTGACTTTAAGGGTCCATGACTCCACCCCGTATAACTATAGATATTAATATTTTTTATTTAAAAATTATTGTAGGGCAACAGGGATATATCAATTATTATATTATACTTATTTGATTGTTTACAATATTTTATTTTAGATCTATAAAATTTCAAGATTATTTAATGTTTAAGAATTAAGAAGTTTATTTTTCACCCTTTTGTGAATTGTGAATATGTAAAATATGTAATAGTTCAGTTAAAAAAATATATGACAATGCCTTAGCAAGACAAACCATGTCATTCTCAATAATAATAAAAGCTGAGGCTAAGGACAATAGCAGGAAGACTCTACCAGATAGGGTGAAGAACACGGCTATCCGCGAAATCTGCAAGGAAGATATTGAAGATATTGTCAGATGGGGCAGACACAGAAGAAGCTGGAATGCGCACGTATAGAAGATGGATCTGTTGGCTACTGTCTCCCCGGAAGTCCGCCAAAGAGATGATGAGATAGCAATGGCGGTACTCCTATAGAAGCCCAGAAGCCCGGCTTGCGTAAGAAATTTTGAATCAAAACCTCTTCTAGCTTACAGAGGTTCAGCTCTTGTGGCTATTCCTCCTACGTCTGATGGGAACATTGTTGGAAGGTGATTTGGTGGGTTGTTGGTTTGTGCGGGGCCATGATTACTTAAATTTGGGGGTTTTGATTCAAAAATTCTAATGTGGGCCGGGCTTCTGGGCTTCTATGAGAGTACTGCCACTGAGAGATACCCGGGAGTTAACTTCTCAAGAGATGCCAGCCTGACAACAGGAACAAGCCAAAGGTCTAAAAGGGGAAGAAGGATAAGAAGATGCTTAAGAGCGGATGTGTTTAATGTCAAGAAAACCAACGAGCGTCCGTGTCACGATGTATATCAGGATATAACATTAAATCGTTCTATCCTTCCGCCGAAGGGCAGACGATGTATAACAAGTTAGTTATTTAAATATTGATGAAATTGTCTGTAAACTAGAATTTTCATTATATTTCATGGGACTGGCATGTTTTGCCTTCGGAACACATTCTGAAACTTGCCGAACGTTTTTACAAAGGACTCCCTTTAACATCCTAACCCCACAATAAATGACCTCTCAAATTACGACCCAAACACCTCCAGTCGAAATCGATCCTCCTTCAGAGGAACACTCCGGGCCACACAAATCATGCTCCCGCATAATCTAACAACCCACCAAATCACCTTCCAACAATGTTCCCATCAGACATAAGAGGAATAGCCGCACGAGCTGAACCTCTGAATGCCAGAAGATCCAAGTCCAAGTCCCAAGCCTTCGGAACAAAAAAATCATTAACTTAACTGAATATATACAGGTTTTAGGAATATTAAAGCGCATATGGACCCATCTAGATTCTTAGTTAGCCAATGTGAGCGTACAAAAGCGCCTAAAACATCTATTTTAGTACTAATGATTAACGCGTGTATCACAATCCCCCGATCTCGGTCTGTCCCGCCGCGCCGCGCCGCTCAGCTATGAACAAGACTTTAATTAATTTCCAAGGACTCGCTGTATAAAAACACCAATTAACTTGGCTATATTAAAACCAGATGTTAAAGTTTCTACCACATCAGACGAGCAATGAATAAAGGGCAGTGTTATATTTAATTAGAATAAATTTTTAATTATAGCGAGGCAAAATATTCAACACATGTTTAATTAAGCCGAGTTTTTTAAATTAATTTAGAGATTGTTGGGCCGAATTACACTATGGTTCTCGAAGCAACGTAAGTAATCCTTAGGTGCAGAACTCTAATGATCGTATATTCTTAGATGTTAATCTTTAGATTCAAAATTATAACTTCTAATTGAACTGTAATTTTATCAATAAACAAACTAACCATCACGCCGTCTCCCCGAAAGGGTAGGCAGAAATAATGGGCTGTCACACTTTTACTGATGCGGCACTCCATCCTTCTCTTTTCGCCCCGCGGGAAACGCGGTGTGATGGGTTGCGAACCTCATCGCCACCAATAGGCATCTCCCGCGCACACTTTGATCGTCCAACACCCACAAAATAAATCTAAAACAAATAATATAAAATACAATGATATAAAATAAAATAACAAAATAAAAATAATTTAACACAATATATTTTAGATTTTATTAACATTTTAATAAATTTATATGAATGAAAACATGTGTTTTCTAAAAGTTTATATCATTTTATGGGAATGGCATATTACGCATTGTTAATGCGCCTCTTTTCTGTCCTTTTAACCTCTCTGCATATTCATTCGGATAAACGACGTGATGATTTGTCAGTAAATTTATGATATTATTGCAAACATTGTTACACTTCAAGATATAAACATCTGAATATATCCGTATGAAATAGTTTTGTAATTCCGTTCGAATTGTCCACGTATTATTTGTTTGTAAATAGAATTAATAGATCTATACATAGAAGGTAAAATGCGGTTATCAATATTTTTAATGGTTCTGGTAAAACTCTAGAGAGGATTTTTTTTTTTGGATGTCCGTTTAAAAAAAATAGTTTTTCACGTTCATAATTTGCTAGTTCAATGTCACAAAAAAGTTTAACCCTTACAAACAATATTGTAGCAGATAAATAGTTTTATATAGTTTGCATTAGTTTCTTTGGAAAACTTCAAGGTTTCATCAAGTGCAAAACTTCTTATAATATCGTTTACAGTTAGAAAAAGAGCCATGCATAAATCAGTTTAGCAGATAGGGTGAGAAACACCACTTTTAGAGCATTAGGTAGGCCATGTTGCTTGCAGCTCTGACAATATATGGACAAAACGCCTCATTTTCTGGCGTCCTTAAACTGTGACCAACCCAGGTTGTCCCTAATTTCGATGGAAGGACAACTTTAAAGAGACCGCTGGTTCTACATGAATACTTGTAGTCCAGGATCGACAGACATGGAAGCAAATGGAAGTGGCCCACCCCCAGGAGTAGACGGATACAGAATGATGAAATCAACTTATCAAGTGGAATATTACTAAATTATCATGCTCGTAATAAATATACCACAAATTATCACGCTAATACTAAATATGAGCGGAAGAGACCAGAGCAATCAAGACCCTGTACGCGTCTAGACCGACTGGAGTAAGACTTCTAGGAAGGTTTAGACAGCGCCTAATGGACAATGTTCTGGCTGATCTGGCTAGGTTGGACGCATAAGACTGCTAGGAGCAATAGGCGCAGGATCGAGGAGCTTGGCGGAAAATTATCAAGGAAGCTAAAACTATTCAAGAGTTGTATGGCCATAGCAAGTAAGTAAGTACATAAGTATACTAAATATGATTATTTTTAACCAGTTCATGAAATAGAACATTTTCTACAGGGCCCTTGAGATGATAATTCTCGACAGCGCGCGCCCGTAATGCATTAAAATAGCATTCCGTAAATTAACCAATTTAGTATTGACATAAAGGTTTTTTTAAAATATGTTTTTCTTTTATAATTTACAAAGAACTTCTACCAAGAATTTTCAGTTAACAACGTTAATATTACTTAGAAAATTCAAAATAACTTTGTTTAATCTACAAAATATTTAAAAAAACACGACATGTTTCGGAGGATAGCCCCATCTTCGGAGTTATAATAGGTATATCATAATATGGAGGTATCCTCCAAAACATATCGTGTTTTTTAATATTTTTTAAATATTTTGTGGATTAAACAAAGTTATTTTAAAATTTCAAAGAATATTACTATGGAATTCCATAGTGGTAATGCCTTAGTGTTCAATAAACATTTATATTTTATATAATAATATAATTTATCTATATATAACATGAAATTATCGTACTTTACGTCTGAGATGCCGAAATTACAAAACAAAACTCGTGTCACACACAGCTCGGAGCAGATCAAACCTGTTTGGGTCCGGAATATCTGGACTCGGTAATTTAATATCTGACACTCAATTAACTTTATTTCTTTATCATATTCAATGCATTTTAAATGTATGCAAATTGCCTCTAAATGTTGTTTCCCCGGCGAATGAATTTTATTATCGCTTTTCTTAAGTTATTTACTATGTGGGAAATAACATAAATTGTCAATTAGTGAAATTTGATAATTAAACAGAGAATTTACCAAACACGTAAATTGGTGGCTTACAATACAAATAAATTTGCATGAGGTAGGCTCCGCGCGTTCGTATTAGTCAGCTAATGAGAATATTATTCACACTCTAACACGATGGAAAAATATTTCGTACCAATGTGTGTATAAACAATTCATTATTTATTACACACGAAACTGATTACATTTTGCCTTATGTTAAAAACACGTGTAAAATAATGAAGGTTTTTATTTATTTATATGTTTACCATTGATATGCCTTATTGGGTTGTGTTTTGCTAATTCTAATACGGCACATATGGTACGTGTGACAAATCTGATGTTTTTCCTTTTATATCGTGGTGTAAGTCCGTTTTGAATTGTATAACAGAAATCTACAGTTAATAAAACTAGAAACAAAAATAATAAACTGAAAAACAAAAAATATACGAGTATATATAAAATAATTATATAAATAAAACAACTTTATGTTTATCCACGGTAGGCTTATTTTATTGATGCCAACTAATTTCGCTTGGACCCAAGCTTCATCAGGGCAGTATAACAACAGTGGTTATATTGCCCTGATGAAGCTTGGATCCAGGCGAAACTAGTTGGCATCAATATAATAACCCTACCGTGGTTAAATACAAAGTTGTTTTATTTATATAATTATTTAAAATGTCTAACCACAAATGAGTGCTTAATATGAAGATTAATTTGTTAGATAATCCATTGTTTCGGTGGAAACACTTTGATATTTCAACATTATTAAGTGTGTAAATAAAAGTAATTAAAAAAAGCGACAAAATATATAATTGTGTTATTTATAATAAAGTTTTTTATTTAAACAGTTAATTAATTACTTATTTATTAATACGAATGAAAAAAAGATAGAAGTTTTTTTATATTTTATGTGAATGACATGTTTCGCCTGTCTAAGGCATTATCAAATGTTTATAAATGCCTCAGACAGTAGAAACATGTCATTTACATAAAATATAATAAAACTTCTAAAAAACAGAATTTTTCATTCAAGTTAATTGTGAAGTCATTGTTCAAGAAACAAAAAAACACATGTATTAATTAAATACGAATAAAACGTCTGTTTTCTATAAGTTTTATTATATTTTGTGTGAATGGCAGGCTTTGTCTAAGGGATAATCAAATGTCATTACATATTTATTGTTATATAGTATATTTATGTTAAATAATGTTATAAACCTATTTTCTAGAAGTTTATTTATAATATTAGAGAGAGATATGTTTTGCCTTTCTAGTACATTACAAATATTGTCAAGCAAGGCGAAATATGATAAAAAAAACATAATAAAAACTAATTTAAAAATACATTGTAATCATCAGCATTAAATTTTAAATATCTGTATTAGTGATTTTTAAGGTTAACCAACATTTTTTTGTTAGTCTAACATAATGGAACACAGATCATTACACGATTTACTAATGGAACTACGAAGTTATCATACAAAATGATGAATGCAATGGCATGCCGCTATTTCCAAAAAGGAAATAAGCATAAACTATGAAATTTTAAAATGTTATTTGTCTATGTAAATACAATAATATATAAACTTTACAGACCACGGAAGTAACCACTGGACAGTTCTTTATGCAACTCGATTTGTGTAGGAAAACGTGTGTCGATATGTTACCCCATTTTATTTTAGGTAAGTGCCAACTCACCTGATAGTTTCCTGGTTCATTTGAATTTCAAACAGTAGAAAATAGAGCGCATTGTTATTTATAGAGCATATTTAAATTTCAAATATCGAATTTACGATTTCCAAAGAACACTTAATGTAAATTTCTAATTGTATAATAATACCTATTTTGTCCCACGTTTTTTCTCTATATTAATGTATATAATTGTATGGTAAAAAATACGGAGCCAATTAAATACAAAAATACGTACATTTTCTAGTTTGTTTTCAAACTTAACTTGATTTATCATCGATTGATGACGCGTTGGCTGCTTGACTATGCAGATACAAATGTATTGCAGTAATTCATGGTTAGTACGCTAAGTATCAAAGGTATTAAAATACAACTTATCTTATAAAATTTTATGAGAAATTTACAATTTTACGAAGAATAAATATATTTATCTATATTTATCTAATCTTTATATGTATACATATAATTCTTCTGTAGGGGCGTATGTGGTTGAACTCCTCCTAAACGGCTGGACCGATTTTGATTTTTTAAACTGTGTATGTTTGAGTGGGTCCCTGGATGGTTTAGATTCACAATTGAACCCGGTAAGTGACCGTTAAAACCTTCTGGGAAGTTCATGAATAATTTACTGACAACTGACAATGCAAATATAAGAAACCAGGTTGCAAACAAGTTGTTTTAGATGTTGGACAATCGAAGTGTGCGCGGGAGACGCTTATTAGGGGGCGAGAAGGTTTGCAATCCATCACACCGCGTCTCCCGCGGGGCGAAAAGAGAAGGATGGAGTGCCGCATCGGTTAAAGTGTGACAGTCCACTCTTTCTGCCTACCCTTTCGGAGAGACGGCGTGATGGTTAGTTTAGTTTTTAGTTTAGGTTGCAAACACACGTGCAAATAAAAAAAGTCAAGAGCAACGCAACGAACGGCTTTAAATGTCATTTAGTATTTGTTTATCGAAAATACGAATATCGAAAAAACCGTTTGCTGAACCAGCTAATAGGAGGCAAGCCAACGTTCGTGCTGGTCTGCCAGGTCTGTCGGGTCCGCTAGTACAATATAAAAACAAGTATATTAAAATATTTCCGAACACAAACATTTCGTCAACTTCTTTGTCCGTTAGTGAATAAACGTGCACATCTCGCTGCATAAAAATTAAGTCTAAATACATTGAGGCATCCCTTGAATGCAAGCGTGAGAATGCAACTTGGAATATTGTATGTACATAATAATATTAAGTATCGGGATACTGGTTTGCACGCCATTATACCATGCCAGGTGAGTTGTGTGACCTGAGACAGTAATTAATTCACCTTCAAGTCGTACAAGTCATTTTAAAACACCGATCAGTCGTACTAACGGGACCGAAAAGAACTTTTCATCAAAGCAAGTAATATTGCAGACACCTTAGCAAATCGATCTTTAGACAGCCTCGACAACTATTAAACATAAAGAGTGATATAAACCCTTATTACAATATGACTATTATACTAATATAATAAATAATTTGATTTGTTTTTTGAATGTATACAAATATTTGTAGACATAAACTGGATTTTTACCCATTGCGGGTTAATCATTTTTTAAGGATTAATTGTATCTCAATAGAGACGAAGGTGTACATTTTTTGGAAACAGAATATGCTAGTCGAGGCGTTTACAGGACTTATGACCTGTCATTGGTTGGGTTAAGCTAACAATTTATGTTAACAACATTCCCCATTCCTCCCTTCTTACGACCACCACGTTTGACAATTTTTTGGAACTTGTATATATGCAACTATGTTAAATAGCTTCACATTTTTAAGGTCAATGTACACTAGCACCATCTATTAATTTACAAAAATTTACATCTTCGTCTCTATTGAGATACAATTAATCCTTAAAAAATAATTTGATACTTTTTACAACTGTGAAATCAAATCTTCATCAACTTTATTACGTTAAAGGGCAAGAATGGTGCCTACGTGTGTGGTGTTACTATAACTGTTACACCCGGCGCTCCTGGAAACCCAATGTCGAGCAAACCTGCCACCACAATAGCAAGAGAAGAGAAGAGATTTTAATTTTTTTTGGGCCATCCGTACAAAAAAGCTTGCCATTGACACGACGAAGGAGAACTTACTAACTAACCATCACGCCGTGTCCCCGACGGGGTAGGCAGAAAGAATGGACTGCCTAACTTTTCTTTCCTGACATATTTCTCTCGCTTCCTCAACATTCATACATCTTGGACTTATTAACATTCATCATCAGATCATTTCGCATGCATACCTTATAAATATAATTCACCAGGACTTGTAGTTCATGCTCGTTGTCTGCAAATAGGACAGCGTCATCCGCATACAAGAGACAGCTTACTGACACTCCGCTCACTTTGGCACCTACATCCAACCCTTTCAGCTCTTTCATAAATTTTTCCATATACAGATTAAATAACTACGAAGGAGAATATTATGTTGAACTATTTTTTATGTAAAATCAAATGATTTAACTCTGTTGGAAGTTCCAGGGACAACATGACGAGAACGGGGAAAACTACAGAACGGTACGGCGCTCTGCATCTGTGGCATGGAGCAATCCATGCTGCACATAACGGAGTGCCCTTGCTGCCCTGTGACATGCACGGAGAAGGATCTGGTTCGGGCGTCCGGAAGTGTGGTCCAGCCGGCGAACTTCTGGACCGACGTTATTTGACCGAGTTGCCTTTGACACGACTAAGAAGACCTTCCTTAGATTTAATTTTCATCATTTCACGGAGATATTTTGACCGAGAATTGATTTCTGGACCTTGCTTTTTACATATAAAAAGGTACAAATAGTCTTTATTATTTCTTGAACAAATTAATTTTTTTTTTTAATTTTTATTGTTTTTCGAAGGATGATGTAAAACTGAATATTGAATAATTAATACAAATGAAAACGTTAAAAAAATATTGAATGTCGGCCATGTGAGGAGTCAGAGAAATCGACGCGCGTGCATGACACGATGTATGAATGTTGAGGAAGCGAGAGAAATATGTCAGGAAAGAAAAGTGTGGCAGTCCATTCTTTCTGCCTACCCCTTCGGGGAGATGGCGTGATGGTTAGTTAGTTAGTTAGTTTTATGAAAACGTCTGTTTTCTAGGATTTTTATAATATTTTATGGGAATGACTTGTTTCGCCTGTCTTAGGCATTATCAATGGCGAAACATGTCATTAAATATAATAAAAGTTCTAGAAAACAGACGTTTTCTCTCTTATTAAATACACATGCCAGTATATATGATAGTAGTTGTAACACTTCAAATTGTTTAAGTACATGTATATGACGTCCTTTTTGGCAGAGTGGCAAGAGCTATGACAGCCATACCGAAAGTACAGGGTTCGATTCCCGGCAATGGCAGTGTGACACTGTCATTGGTCTGGTATAGAATTCAACTGACAATAAAACGGCGAAATATTAGCTACCTATCACATGTCATGAGAATCAATAACTGTATGTAGTGTACAATTAATTGTGTTCAAATAACCTGTTTTATACAAATGTGGAAAACAACGAGAAACTACCACTTTAAAGGTCCAAGTGGCATCCCATCAAGAACCAGCAAAAAATGTTAGGTTTTGCTACTAACCTTGGATTAAAACTAGCGAAAAAGAATATGATAGTAGTTGTAACAGTACAAATCTTTATGTATAATATATAATTCTTCTGTAAGGGCGTATGTAGTTGAACTCCTCCTAAACGCCTGGACCGATTTTGATATATAAAAAAATAGTGTGTGTTAGGATTGGTCCCTGGATGGTTTAGATTCACAATTGGACCCGTTAAGTGACCGTCAAAACCTTCTGACAAGTTCATGAATAATTTATCTTCTGAGAATAATTCGTAGTTATGTTTGTTTACTGTAGATGGCGCTGATTTCGAATTCTGTGTTTAAGCATACACTTGCGGTGTAGCGTGGCGTAGATTTCAAATTCGGTTCGCTGTGTTTCAATATTCTATATATGGCATGTATCACAATTGCGTGCGTAGTGAGTGTATTATTCATCGACAAAACATATTGAAATAGCAGGCAAGCTAACGTTCGGGCAGAACAAGTCTGTCGGGTCCGCTAGTTGTTTTATAAATATTTTACATAGATTTGAAAATCATCTGGTTCTGAAATCTTGAAGCGTCTGTTTCTATAGTAAGTGCAAGTAATTATTCCATATTCTTGAATAATCCCATCTCACTGGAAATATTATTTAGAATGTTTGCGAAGACTGCCTATTCATCTACTAATAACGTCTTACGTTCATACGTTCGTTTGCGAAATATGCAAACTATATTAGCCAAGTATTTAAAGCCATTATGATATGACTGTATCGGCGAATACTTAATTATTTGCAGTTTGAAAGTTCATTCAAAGCGTGTGAAAAGTATTCCTATTATGTTCCGGCATAAAAGTCATTATATCTAATTACTAACGCTAGACTAATGGGCAATTTAGTTTGAAATGTTTAGAAATTGGATGCAAAACTCATAAAAATATTTAAATTTCTCAATATTTTTATCCATAATAAATAATCTCCACAATTCAAGCGCTTGACTTAAATCAGAAATTAAAGAGAGAGAAAAAATACTGATAGTAACAACAACAACATACAGGCAGAGAGAATGAACCGACACACTAGTCTATCCTGACACCTCTCTAGCTGATAATTATTATTTTTTTTTAATAAAAAAGACTAATATCAAGGATTTAAATCAATGATATTAGAATTTATGTTTACAATCTTCAATGTGAGCATAAAATAGCTCATTATTATGAAGAAGGAATCTGGTCGTGCCCAGGCTTGAACCCAAGTCTCCTGGATCAAGAACCAAGTGTTCTATCCCCTAGACCACCACCCGATTAACAAATGAAAGTGTCATTAAGATGGTTTGCACACATGAAAAGGATGAATAAGGAAAGGATATGTTAACGATGTAAACTTAGCAAAAAATAGATGAAGATCCAGGAAAACGTAACACAATTGAATCAATCAAATATCAAATGTAGGCCACTTGAAGAGCCGAAGAAATCGACGTGATTTCATGACACTAGGTATGAATGTTAAAAAATTAAAAGTAACGGAAAGAACAGAATTGAGGTCTATTTTTTCTACCTACTCTTTCGGGAAGACGACCCCGGCGTGATGGTTAGTTAGTTCGTTTATCTAACACAACTTATTACTATATTAATTACCAGTATGTCACAAAAATGTAATGGATCTTAATAAAAAAAACATTTTAAAAAGGTTCATAACCAAATTATGGAAGTGATATGTATTGCCTTGCTAGAGCAATATTGAATTTTTGAATTTGCCCTAACAAAGCGAAACATGACAGTCCCATGTTCTTCTTCAGCATCTACTTCTTTCTTCAAAAGCGGACTGCCAGGTATCCTTTCATATTTTTGGATGTCATCCTTGAGGTCTGTTTCGTTCAGATTAACTGTATTTTACTGTTCTTACGGTCCTTGATACTGCTATTCTAGACACATGTTCATTCTAGAACTTCCATCCCTCCAGTTCCAATCTGATAATACCCTCTATTTCTCATATCATTTAACGCAAATAAAGAAAGATACATATATTATTATTTAAGATACAATAAATAGATTATAATACATTCTCCAATCACAAGTAATTCAAGTGCAGTATTATGATGCGATTTTCTGTAAATCTTTGCAGTATTTTCCCGGAAGCGGCCCACAGTTGAAGAGCCCCTGGGAAGCACTACGCCCGCGCCTCCCTCCAGATAAATTGTATCCTTTAAGTGCCACTTAAGTACGGTAAGTGTTCAAAAACAAATAAGTGGGATATATCTATCGGTAAGTGCGTATTTAAAACTTATTTCATTGCCGTGGAAAATTTATTCCTCAAATTGAAAATTATTCTGCTTACTACAAATAAGAAATCGAAAAAAGCAAAAGGAATGTTAATTTAGATTAATTCAATACATTTATTAGTATGGTGGGATTCTTTTTTTAAATTGAGTTAAAATAAACTTATTTCACATTGAATTGAAGAAAAATGTGTGGGAAAACGATATATGATAGAATACTGAACGACGGAATAAGGAAGAAATGTAAGGCAGATGATTGTATCATCCAATCTTCATGTATGGAAGCAAACCTTGAAGCTGGCAAATGAAGGATAAAAGTAGGATAAATGCTGTAAAAATGAGATCACTTGAAGAATGTTCCGGAAAATAATAAATGATACAATACGAAACGACGATATAAGGAAGAAATATAATATAAGGCATATCCTAAGTGAAATTAAAAAAGGATCCCTGAGATGGTTTGGACATATGGAGCGAATGCACGAGAGAAGAATGGTTATAATGCTGTATACAAGCAGTGCGAGTGGTAAGAAAAGCTGTGAAAGACCAAGGAGAGCATCACATGACCAAATTAATCAAATACTGAAAGTCGGCCACATTCGAAGTCGGAAAAATCAGATTTATGAATGTAGAGGAAGCTAGAGATGTGTGTCAGGACAGAACGGTATGGCGACCCATCCTCTCTGCCTACCCCTCCAGAGAAACGGCGTGGTGGTTAGTTATGTAGTTTGTAAAATTAAATGAAGAAATTAAAATTAACATATTTCTAAAATCCGGAAAGACTTTTTCAATCATTAAATGCTTTCTTTGATTTTCATTTAAATTTATTATGAAACATGAAAACATGATTATGTTTATGAAATATGAAACAATACTCTTAGTATTATTTCAAGCTTAATTTATAACATTTCCACATGTTTTTAATGTTGCACACTTCTTATATATGATTTTTTTTACAAACTATTTTAATGTTAATTCGCATTCCAACAATGTTTCCTACAGACGTAAGGGGAATAGCCATTAGAGTTGAACCTCTGTAAGCCAGAAGATCCAAGTCCAAGTCTATTAAAATCAGTGCAATATAGATCTATATCATACATGTAAATAACAGCGTTCATTCTAACATGTTGATTATGTCAGCTGGAAAGCAAATGCGTACAATTGTATGGACAACTTGTTCTTCTCTTACCTGTATTATCTTGCGTGACTTTTACCCATCTTCTTCCCTCCAAGTGGAATTATATCATCAGCTCATATTTTCTGGGGTAGACTGATGCCTCTTTCCTCTCCATATAGTCTCCAAATTAAGACGCCCATTTATCCATTTACTGTCTGGCAACTTGACCTACCTATCCATTTTAATTCGACAATTCAGTATATCACATCAACAAGCTTTGTTTGGCATCCGATTTCAACATTTAAGAGAAAAACGAGGCCCGATCAAATCAACCAACAATTAAATGTCGCCAACGAGAGCAGTCGGAGAAAGTGACGTGCGTGGATGACACGGTGTATGAATGTTGAGGATCGAGAGAAGTACGTCCGAAAATAACAGTGTGGTGGTCCATTATTTCTGTCTACCTCTTCAAATTACTGTGTGATGATTAGTAAATAACTTAGTTCTTAAATAATTTATTTTAATGCGTATATCGTTCGTTTAAAATGTAATTCTTGTATTTCATTCCTTTTTGGTATTATTCATTTTTAATTACGCATTCAAGTCACTTTCAATCACTTTGAAAGGTAAAAACACATTGTTAAACGTAACCTTAGTATGTAGGATCATTAAGTCAATATTGAGGGAGATTGTATAAAATTCCCAGCATCAGATAAAGGGAAGATCATTACGGATAAAGAAATGAATCCAATTGCTCGCGGAATCAGGACGTATTTCCATAATAATTTGTCCAAAGGACACTTGGGTCAGACGATTACTCTGGCAGCTGATTGGGACCTGTGCGCCGATATTATTGCCCTCATTATTTTTTATTGAGTGCTTGTACAAATAACGATGTAGTAATTCAATACGATCAATCGAAATAGGGGTGATTCATAAATAATAATAAAAATTATAGTATAACCGATGTTGTTTTTTTTTTAAATATATATTGATGTTTAAAAACAAAAACCCTTTTTTTTAATATTAAGAACATATTTCGTCAGTGGTTCCAAATATTATTTTTAATTTACACTATATCTGAATATAAAATACGAGTATAATAGAAATAAGTGTTTCATTTATTTTTTTTAATAAAATTCTCTTGTAGCATCATATTGGAGAAACTTTATTATGCTACAGAAAATTATTTTCAGTGAACAAAAGCGTCATAATGTAGGACTTTACAATACTGTATGCATGGTAAAATATTAATGTGTGGCGACAAGGATTAATAAAAAAACTCACTAACTAACCATCACGCCATTTCCCCGGAGGGGTAGGCAGAGAAGATGGATCGCCACAATGCTCTGTCCTAGCATACCTCTCGGGCTTCCTCTACATTCATACATCGTACCATGCACGCACGTCGATTATTCTGACTCCGAATGTGGCCGCCTTTTAGTAATTAATTAATTTGGTCATGCCATGTTTGCCATGCCATGATTAATAAAACATTTTTTTATGTTTCATGTTATGATGAGCGCTTAAATATCTATTTGTACCGTCAGATTTTAAACGTCAGAAAAAAAACGTAAAATGATTTAATTTCGAAACACTTTTATATGCATCATGATTATTAATTTTTTATAAGGTTGTCGTGACAGCTGTTTCGCCAATCTATTATGGCATCATCGGGTGTTACAAAAAACTTTTTGATTTTAACTAACTTATTAATTCACCATCACGGCTTCTGAGGGGTAAACAGAACTAATGGACCGCCACATGGTTCTGCTGTGAAATATTTCTCTTGATTTTTAAACATTCATACATCGTGTCATGCATGCTCGTCGATTTTTCCGACTCATAACGTGGCCGACATTCAATATTTGATTTATTTTATGTTGTCACGTTTTCGTCGGTCTTCCTTTGTTTCATATTCCGTTAACGTCGTTTGATTGCTTGTAAATATAATTTTAAAAATATTGATATGAATTTATGTCTATCGGCGCACAAGCCCCGCGCTCACGTCTCGTGAATAGGCCCTAACGAACCGCCTATTCCTCACATGCGGGTCGGGCCCGGAGCGGCGACAATCAGGCCCGCGTTCCCCGCCGACCCCGCGCCTTCGTTAGGCCCGGCTGTTGGGGGCCGGGCAGGGCCGGAGAGGGCCGGGCGGCCTGATAAGCGTCGTTAGCCGGCCCACTGTTAACACTAATGAGATACTTTTTAATTTGCTTGCTTTGAGATATTTGAGAACTCCTAACTTTTGCCGAATTTCTCTAATACGACGATATTCCTTCATATCGATAGGGTGAAAGAACCGATGTGTGGTCTTTAAATATGTTTTTTTCTTTTAAAAATATTTTTTCTAATTTATAAAAAAAAAACATCATTAATTGTTTAAAAAAAACAATGTTATAAAATATCACAATTGATTTTATTTCTTTCGAAATTGTCGCAACAGCTGTTTCGCTAACCGATGTTAGCATCGTCAGGTCTTTTTTTTTTTTTTTACACAACAGGTCGTTTCGACCCAATTACTGTATACATTTTTTTATATTTTAGCTATTATATTGATTCTTGTGACATGTGATAGGTAGCCAATCTATCGCCATTTTATTGTCACGTGAATTCTACACCAGACCAAAGACAGTGTGACAATCACACTGCCATCGCCGGGAATCGAACCCAGGACCTTCGGCATGGAAGTCAGAGATCGTAACCACTCTGCCACGAAGGTCGTCTTACAATTATCATTTGACGATGCTAATATTGGTTAGCGAAACAGCTGTCGCGACAATTTCGGACGAAATATAATCAATTGTATTATAATATTTTATAAAAGTGTTTTTATTTAAACAGTTAATAATGTTTAAATACCAAATTGTTTCCGCCAAAACAATGGATTATCTAAAAAAACACATTTTTATCTATGTATGAAATATAGGATATTTTTTTAAATATAATAAGATTAAAGGGAGTGTAACGAAAATAATTCACATTTTCACAACACTTAATTTTTTTTTATTCGTAGACTTTTTTTAAATTTGTACATCGAAGAAGGGCCGAAAAATGTTAAAAAGGAAATTTAAAAAAAAATGGTGTGAATAAATACCTTTATATTATTAATTCATATAGTCATCATACGCATATAATTAAATATTTATTTATTTAATAATAACAGAACGCGTTCAATTCATAATCAAATCCCCGTTACATGGAATGTATCAATATTGTATAGAACTTAAGAAGAGTATATATTTTAAATAAAAAAGGTATTTATTTAATATTAAACTTTAAGTTATATAATTATATTTAAAAATATATTGTGTACGTAATATAAATCCCCTGTCTTCATTTAATTTCTTCTGTGTTCAAATTCTCCAAATAATCACCTTTGTTAGTGAATACCAGATTTGTCGTTCACGTGAATTCGGGTGAGAGTTTATGAATGAACCAAACCAGAGGGTGGGTGGGGTGTCTCGCGGGGGGCGGCTCCTAGGAGGCCTCATTAGGGCATTCCCACCTCCCCCCCGAGCTTAATGACCGCCATCTATCGCCTCGTTACCGAACTAAACTAACGACACAACGGGAGAAATAACAAGACAATTTTATTTTTGAATCTCGAACGGGTGATTTTATTTTAAGGGTGCGGAATGCTGAGTTGCTTCAAGATGAAAATGTTGGATGATTTTCAAAAGGTGAATTTTCCCTTACGTAACATGAAGTTTAAAAAACACAATTCAACACAATTCCTCTGCGTGCAATCAGTATGTGAATATTCCGGTAACTTTTTTTAACTCCAGATTAATTTCTTCCAACTTCGTAACGAGATTTTTAATATGTTTGAGTATCGATCAAACAGAAAATTCAGTACTTTTTCAAAAAAAATTAGCATGAATTAAAACGTTTCGTATAAATTATGACCATGTTTATAAGTTAGTAAAAATATTGTTTTTTAGAAGTCTGAAGAATCGACGTGCGTGTATGACTCGTTGCATGAATGTGGAGAAACCTAGAAAGGTATGTCAGGATAGAGTAGTGTGGCGGTTCATTCTCTTTCTGCCTAACCCAGGGGGAAAATGCGTGATTGTTTTGTTAGCTAACTAACTAACTAACTAACCATCACGTCGTCTCCCCGAAGGGGTAGGCAGAAAGAATGGACTGCCACACTTTTCTTTTATGACATATTTCTCTCGCTTCCTCAACTTTCATACATCGTGTCATGCACCCACGTCGATTTCTCTAACTCCTCACATGGCCGACATTCAATATTTGATTTATTTGATGGTGCCACGTTTTTTTCGGTCTTCCTCTCCTTTTTAACAATTTAGCTTGTTTATTAAGTTAGTTTCGTGAAGCCATCATCAAATGTTGCATTTCATAATGCCTTAGCAAGGCGAAACATGTCATTTCCTTAAAATATAATATAACATCTAGAAAACAGGCGTTTTCTTTTCGAAGTCATTTTTCAAAATAAACATATATTTTAAAATAATCAATTAATATTATGATCGTTAAATATTATATATCCGGCTCACAATGAATAAAAATATATAAATTAATGTATAATATATTATCCGCAATCACTATACTAATTATGCATAATCATTCAACATTCGTATATCAGTGTTTTGGAAAATAATTTACTTCAAATAATATGGATATTGAAATTACTTCGTTTCGTGGATCAGTCATTAGTGAATACGGTCTCTCATTAGATACTCGGAATTTACATTCGTTTAATAGATTTGTTTTCGTTAGACCAAGAAAGGGAACAATTACAGCACCGATAATTGGACACGGGCTCCGCTCAGGCCCCAACTACGAGACGGTCCCACGCAGATCTTAAGTGCGATCTCAAGCACAATCTCGAGCGCACTGCCGCCCGCCGCACGCCGCACGCGATTCGCGAGGAAACGGCTCAAAACACAAACACGGTCACGGATCGTAACTTTGCTTGGCAGAACACGGTTTCGCTGCGAAATAACCGACATAACAATGTTTAATTACGTATTGTTGACGCAATAACAAAATTGTTGATTGGTTGCATTAATTTTGAAACAATATCGTGTACACTTTTATAAAGTGATTTTAAGTACTCGTTTAGCGTACTTACATATTTCATGTCTGAAACAATTTGTATTTAAAAAATATGATCTGAGAACTCTTTAAAGTGAAGAATCTGAGTAATGGATGGCACAAAATAATAACAGAGTTAAATTCAATATTAGTAAATTGAACTGTGAAATACTAATGTGGATTTTTGAGAAGATTTTACTTCAAAGATAGATAAAACAGTACCATATTGAGGTATCTAAAACATAATTATGCAGACGATTGCAGAACTGTTATCCAACCTGAGCATGAAAAATCATTAAATATTAATGATACGAGTATGTTATTAACGTAAAAAAGAAGCAAAACAAAAGAAGTTCAACAAAAATTTTCATTAAACAATATAAACTACAATAATTTAAAATCGTCAATTTTTTTAATGGAGCAGATCATGTAAATAACATAAAAAATGTGATATTTTTCGCAGACTAATTCATAAGCTGAATATAGGAACAAGTCAATAAAGCATTTGCGTATCAGGGAGTCTGGAAAATCTGCAAAAATCTGAACAAACACATGCGTATTAATAGCAAGGTTAGAAATTATAAAACATGCATACGACCAATCATGACGTATGCTGTAGACACGAGTCGATACTTTAATGTACTAATTAAAGGACTTCTTAGAACATCCGAAGTTAAGGTAATAAGATCTGTAATGTTAAAATAAGAAAAAAACTTGTGAAATAGAGGACTTTATTCGATGGTTTAAATCAAGAATAAGATACTAGAACACCTTGTAGCCAGAATTGATAGTGACAGTCTCGTATATATTACAGCTTATGACACGTGAAAGACCACCTAAGAGATGGAGGCACAGTTGGACCTCATAATCTAAGGAGAAATAATTTCTACATCACAGATCGTCAGATCTATTAAAAAAAGAAGGAGATGAATATGAAGAATGAGTGGTGATATATGATTTAAGTCCAAGTCATCATTCCCCAAGTTATTTTTGTAATTCCGGCCCGGGCCTAGAGAAAAGGCGGGAGACTGGGACAAGAGTGAACGCGTTCCTTAATGAGGACATTTCAAACAAACAAATTGAACGAATTGTCCCCGAGTCAAAGGCGGGGGGGAACGAGCGGCGGGAGGGGACGAGAGGGGGTTGGCACAAATTTTCCAAACCTTTTGACGCGCCGCGTCTAATTGGCGGCGGGGGGAGGTCATTAAATCTTGCAAGAAAATATTTATAATGGACCAACATATCACAACATTCTTCGACATGTACCACCAAAGAAGAGTCATTTTAATGGACTTTGATAGAGGAATTTGAAAGATTGGAACACCTGAATTGTATGGCACAGTTTACTGCTGATGCGCAGATTGTGTAAGTCAATTGAAACGGAAGTACTTTAGATATTTAAAATAAAGTCAAAGCCGCGTCAAGAGCAACCTCAGTCCTCTACCCAATGTTAGCTAGAAACAGTAAACTAAGCACCGACAATAAAATCCTGATATACAAACGGTCATAAGGCCGATCTTCACTTATGCAGCCCCAATCTGGGGCTATGTAGCTTCGAGTCACATACAAATCCTGCATAATAAGGCTATCCGTTTATCGCTTGGTGCGCCTTCATGGACCAGGATCACACAACTGCACCTAGAATCGGGAATCCCGATGATAGATGAATTCATTCTGAAACTTGCCTAACGTTTTTACAAAGGACTCCCTTCACATCCTAACCCCACAATAAAAGACCTCTCAAATTACGACCCAAACACCTCCAGCCGCCATAAGCGCCCAAAATCGATCCTCCTTCAGAGGCACACTCCGGGCCACACAAATCATGCCCCCGCATAAACTTACAACCCACAATATCACCTTCCAACAATGTTCCCATCAGACGTAAGAGGAATAGCCATATGAGCTGAACCTCTGTAAGCCAGAAGATCCAAGTCCAAGTTCTCTGATCTCTGTATACTGATAATTTTCATTTATTATGCCTATTATTCCTACGATAATAATAGTACAAATGTTAGTGCATAATGGTACTGCAATGTTTGCTAAATTCTTCCAGAGATTCTCACCCTCTTTTACCATCCGATAAAATAAGCAGATGAAATAAATCCAGTTGTCAGCACAAGGGATATATGACAATGTATTTATGTCAATGTAATATAACTAAACCTGTTTGCAAAATTTATTCAGCGACGTTCATTCCTTATAAAGATATCAGAAAGAATTCCAACTATAATATAATTTACCCCAGTACATACTGGTATCGCTTCAATCTATTGTTCAATATTAAGTATTTATTTTTACGAATACAAATAATCGATTTCGAAATTTGGAATAATATTTTAGTGAATTGATAAATTTAAGGTGATAATTTTTTGTATTAAATGCGGCTGTTAATTCCATATTTTGCATGAAGAAATCTGGTTTGAATTCATACTCGTACATCATTGGCTGTCTCTCGGAACCGAGGAAGACTGTCCTTCGTGGATGTGGTTCCTTATATGGCTATCCTGGATCCACATCCACTAGTGTATCTAGAGCAGAGGAAGATGTTGACAGTGATGGCCAAAACATCGCCACCGTCTCCCGATGGTCTCTTATTTCCTCTTCTCCTCCTTTCTGCGGTGTCATCATTGCGTTATGCTTTGAGGTCTTGGATGCCTTTTTATACTGCTTTTCTCCATTTAGGTTTATCTGATGCAATCTTTTCCCACCGTTCTTTGTCAATGTTAGTCGTTTGGAAGTTATCTTTAAGGAATTCTTTGAAGCATTTCCTCTGACCTTCGTGTAAACGTTTTCCTTGGATCAGCTGAGGGTACAGTATTTTCTTTGGGAGTCTAGTCTCAAGCATTCTTATGACATGACCAGCCCAGCACAATTTTCGCTGAATTATGGTGACATCAACACTCGTCACATTGGCTTCAGCAACCAAACTGCCATTTGTTCGTTTATCCTTATATTTCGAGTTAAGGATGCTCTCCAGACAACGTTGATAGTACCGCTCTAGGGCTTTTATATGCCTTCAATATTGAATCGAAATTTAATTGAATGCTATTTGAAATAGCAGTCTCATTATTAAAAATGACTTTTTTAATTATAATACATATTTCATACATTTTGCAATCGTGTAAATTTTTTTTCCTTGAGCCTTGAAAATATTTCTTTTCTTTAAAAAAATCATTAAGATTCGTATAGTAGGTAGTTTGATTCTAGAAATTTGTTAAATTTGTATCGAATACGAGCTGCATAGAACAACGGAAGTATTGGGTACGGGTTCCACTCAAATGCTACTTATCTCACTCACTCTCATACGCATAAAAGAAACCAAAAGTATCTTAGGTATTTTTTATGTCAACATTTCTGCATTGCAAAAAGAAATATTTCAACTCATCATCGAATTCCGAAATTTGGTTTTCACGATTTTATTATTTTCAATTTAAAAAAGTTGAAAAACGCACAATGTCTCTTACAAAAAGTTTCATAATAATATTTAGGTATCAGGATAGCAAAATGGGCAAGGAGATATTGGGTAGTTTGAAGCTGAATTGTTTCGGGTCTTAAAACCGTCCTTACTGTATAAAGTTTAAAGTACCGCCCTCGCCCTTTAAATTGTTACAGAAACAATATTATTGGCAATATGCTCTCCTGGTACTCTTTAATAATTTTAATAAGAGTAGTCAGTGAATTGGTGATGTTTGGCTGATTCATGTAATTAGACGATTTTCTACCTGTTTATAGTGTTATGTTGATTTATTTGTAATCTTATAATCGTTTTTTTTTTGTAAATCGCCTGACTATTGGAATTTGTCAATTAAAATCTATGATGTTTCCGTCTGGTATTTCCTAATGTGGATAGGCAGATCTAATTTTTGTATTGATAATAAACCCTGTTATATTCACTAATTCAGAAAAAAAATTAATTTGATTACAACGAAGAGTTATTTTTTTTTAATTTTCAAAAGTAACTAGTAATAGAGGAAGACCGAGGAAAACATGGCACGATCAAATAAATCGAATATTGAATGTCGGCCACGAAATGGGTCGGCGAAATCGATGTGCGTGTATGACATGCATATCGCGAAGTATACACATGAGAAAAGTATATCAGGATAGAACAGATTATTTCTGCCTACCCCTTCGGGGAGACGGCGTGTTGGTTAGTTTAAACCACTTATGTTTAATAAACCAATTAGTTTTGTTTAAACCACTTAGCACATTTGAATAGCCAGCCTTAAATTAATATCGAAATTGGCTATTGGGGTAGCCGCTTTTTGTGTTCTTGGAAATTAATGAAGCTGAACGTTAATCCGCTTTAGTCTGTTGTGTCGGCAGGTGGAGGGGAGGTCCAGCCAGCAGCAGCAGGCTCCGTCCACTCCACCAGTCCGCCGAACGAAAGCCAAGTTCCCCGTGCTAATTGGCAAGTTTTGAAGACACGTGAATCTTCACTAATTGGTTCGTTTCCGAGACATGCGAATATGCTCTAATTGGGTGTTCTCGAGTCTCGAGTAGCGCATGTTTTTTTTCACTCTCCCCTCTACGTGATTCTATTCTAATTGGTTTCTATTTGAATTCGTTCTGGAATGATTTCAAACGATTCATTACTGAAACGCTAAATGAGCCATTTAAATACCTATGAATAAGCGAACGTGAATATGGCGGCCGACGAAAAATAATTAGGTTTTTTGCTAGTTGCGTATTTTCATTCCCACTGAATTAAGGCTGGCGATTGTTCGAGGAAGAGAAATATTATAATTGGATGTTTTAATAATACTACGCCTCTTTCTAGCTTCTTTCAGGAAAACAGCTGGATGAGAACGTATGTAGCGCCTTGTACAATGTTACTGGAGGTTCACCGCTGATTTTGAGTATGAGTTCGTTTTTGTGACGTTTCATCAATGACATCAAATTTATTTAAATACGTAATTGAATACAAATTTTGCCATTATTACTTACTTATATGGCTGATGTCGTCTACTGCTGGACATTCCCATACTTCTCCACACATTCCTATCTTATGCATTCTGCATCAAGTCACCAGCATTTTATCTTATGTTACATAGTGTGGAGGTTTCCCACTTTTTCTTCTATCTTCACGAGCTCTCCACTCCACTGCCCTTTTGGATCATCTTTGACAACATAGTTTATTTTAATCATGGAATTTTCATTCATTCCTCGTTATTACAGATTAAAAAAAATCGAACAATAAATAATTTTTTTTCTTAAATCAATGATTAATGCAATAAGGATAAGATAATTTAAAAGATAAAAAAAAATACAACAACATTTTGAATGTATACAAATTCTTGCAGACAAATACTGGATTTCACCCATTGCGCATAAATTATTTTTATTTTATAAGGATTAATTGTATCTCAATAGAGACGAAGATGTAAATTGTTTTCCGGGAACAGAAGGTGGTGGCCGAGGCGCTTACAGGACTTATGACCTGTCATTGGTTGGGTTGAAGCATCGCTTTATGTTTAACAACATTCCCCATTCCGTTATGTTTAACAACATTCCCCATTCCGCCTTATGACCACCACGTCTGACAAATTTTTGGAACATGTATATATGGTAGATTTCCACGCCTATCTTTACATTTTTAAGTTCACTCTACACTAGCGTCATCTATTAAAATTAGAAAGCATTAAGCAGAAAATTTACATCTTCGTCTCTATTGAGATACAATTAATCCTTATAAAATAAAATAAAAATACATTTATTATATCATAAATTGAAATGTGAAATTTCATACAATTTGTACAAACCACAACCGATTTCGGGGGTAAACCTTTTCCATCATCAGATCATATCGAATTTACTTTGAAATTCATGTATTATTTTTTTAAATTATATTATATAATAATAAGAAAACGACCATGTACCATATAATTAAAATGACTTATTCTTTGCATGCAACAAACAAAACTCTCATCATTTAAGTAAATATTATATGTATTGTACATGGCATATTATATTTATTATTAAAATCATAAAGGAATCTTTCAAGTCAACAGAGAAAAATAAATGAAAACGAAATAAAAAAAACATAAATTATTATTGTTTTGACAAAAGCAATTAAACGAGAAGAACGATTGTTAACTGGAAAGTAAACAGACCGACCTAATAATAATCGTAGAGATAAAATATTAATTTCGCAACTGTCACAAATGTCTACTGGGATTGGGAGGTTCAGAGCCTCTGTTGACAGGTGGCGCGCTGATTACGCGCGCAAAACCACGTGGTCGCCCCCACCCCCACCCCCGTGCCGTGCCCTTGTCATAATTCGTTAGAAAGCTTCCCCTCGCAGTTCAAGTTTACTTGGGGCCTGGGGCGGGGGAGAAATGGGAGAATGCGTAAATTTTGTTTGACAGGAGACGTTTCGAATGTAATATTTTTTAATATAATTTTATGAGGAAACTATTGCATTTACCATATTGCATATGAATACGAAAATCATATTTTACTTCCCTATCACCATATATAAAATAAATATTATTTTAAATTCGTGTGTTATTTTTAAACTCAATTTATTTATATATTTGGGGATTACGCTACAGCGATTACGCTACATAAATAAAACACAAAGAAACAAAAGAATAAGGCAAAATACCACAAGCGTAAATAATGTGATTAAACTAGATTCAAACAAGTGAATTACAATAATTGAGCAAAATGAAGTTAACCATCCCACCGTGTCTCCGAAGGGGTAGGGAGATAGAATAGCACACATTTCTTATCTCATAGCATACTTCTCAAATCCCTTCCTCAACATTATCACATCGTATCATGTACACAAATATTATATAATAACTGACATAAGACCAAATATATAAGAACATTAATGTAAGGAAATTGTGGTCCCATCCACGCCGAAAAGGTGTTCCGGTAATTTTTTTAAAATTACGCTCGTCCAAATGGAAAACATCAATATCTCCAAAACACTTATTGTAGTTGTCACAAATTCGATACATTGCCACGCTCTGAGCACAGTTAGTGCGATAAACAGGAAGATGGTAAATTTAATATCATCAGATATTCTTTTGAACGCGTTGAATGAATTTATTTTTTATTTTTTTCTACGAATTTTCGGCCCATCTGTGCTGTGAAAATTATTTGCAATAATTTAAACAATATGTGTTAAAGAGGTAGCTTGAGACTTATGTCAGGATAGCTCCGGTAAAAAAGCGTGATGATGAGATAGTAAGTGAAAAATATTCCTGGTGCTTACAAAATTATATTACAAAATGTATGGAAAATAACTTTATAATGTTTTTATATTTTATTATTATTGTATTATTTTTTAATTGTTAATTATGTAAAGCAATTATCATTGTTAAAATAATATAATTAACGAAAAGAATACGTGCCACCGCAGTCTTAACTTTAAATGGGCTTGTGTTTTGAGTATGACAGTGTAAGCCACTAAGAAACTATTACAAATACTCGTTTTGAAGTGCTTCATTTTTAGTTTACTCGTGATACTGGAGAGTGTTTTAATTTGATATATAGTAAAAGCTATTAGGTTAATTATTATCGTATACTCGTATTTGTTGTTTCTTGAAAAATGAACTCATAAAAAAAAATTCAAATGAATAAAAACATATTTTCTAGAAGTTTAATAACATTTTATAGAAATAACCTTTTTGGATTTTTGATAATGCCTAACCAAGGTGTCATATCCATAAAATATAATTAAGAATGAACGTCGGCCACGTGAGAAGTCGCAGAAATCGACGCGTGTGCATGACAGAATTGTAAGTAAATTGTGTTAGCTTAGAAAAGTGTGGTAGTCCATTCTTTCTGCTAACCCTTTGGGAGACGGTGTGATGATTAGTAAGTTCGTTTAGAATACAGACGTTTTCATTCGTTTTGATTATGTAATTGATAATTTCATCGCTAAATAAGCTTTAAAAAAGATAAAGCGAGTGCAAGAAAGGCAAAAAAAATACCTACGTCGTGCTCGAGCGACAGTCGTGACAGGAATGAACTTGCGCGTGTGTAACGTCGTCGTGTGTAAGTTGTTAAGTTTGTGGAACGCTTTAGGTTGAGAAGCTCTACTCGGTTCATTAGCAAACTCCAATTGCTTGTACGTCATATCAAGTGAGATCCAATCAAGGCAGGGCGGGGAAGGGGGTGCGGGAGTACAGGAAGGAGAGGGGGTGAGCCCCGCCGCTTGTTATATCCGACACCGTTCTCCCCTCTGTTTCCACAATTATATTTTTGAGTTATTTAACTAACTAACTAACCGCAACGTCGTATCTCCGAAGGGGCGGTCAGAAATAATGATCGTACCGTTCAAATAAACTTTTCTGCCAAAATTAAAAGCGCAAAAACATTGTTTTATTATAGATTTTTTAAGGCAAACTCGGCTTTTCGGCTTGTATGCTAGTACCGCCACTGCCTGCGACAGTGTGTTCCGAATGACGTCATCATCTTATATTTGACCAATTTATTTACTCTATAGTCAAAATGATATTATCAGTTCTGAAAAGATAATATTTAATTTTTATTATTACTTTAACAATGATTAGAAACATTTTAAATTAATGAAAACATCGGTTTTATGTTTTATGGGAGTCACATTTTTCGGAGAGTGACGAGTCAGAGAAATCGACGCGCGTGCATGGCAAGATGTATGAATGTTGAGAAAGCGAGAGTAATATGTCAGGAAAGAAAAGTGTGGCAGTCCATTCTTTCTGCCTACCCCTTCGGGGAGACGGCGTGATGGTTAGTTAGTTAGTTATTTTATGAAATTGATGGATTATTAATTTTAATAAAATTCTGTTTCTTACCTGGACAGTTTGTTAATATTTAAATTAATCATTTAGACGGCGATTAAAAAACAATTTAACAGGTGAGTTATTGCTATAATTATTTTTATCAAACGATGTCCGTTGCATAAAATCTTAATTCAACAAAGAACAGCTGATCTCTTCGACCCGACGCGAAAACTAAACCCAATGAATAGGCGTTCTGAAAGTTGCTTCATTCTGAAACAACTTTCAAACAAAAACAATATTTTTGTAATATCTGACTAGAATTTAACTTATTGTTTTGGCTTTACACTACGGTATTTCAAAATTATTAACTGTAAAATTTGTAACACTCCTATAATCACAATATATTTATTTAATTTATATGAAATTGTCGCGACAGCTGTTTCGCTAATATATGTTGACATCTTTACACTTTACAATTTCTTAGAAATTAAATTAATCATTTGTGATATTATACCAGTGTTCCATGTCCAAGACAGTAGACCTACGAGTGTCCACAAATGACTCCACCCCAATCCTGTGCTCCACGGTGTCCCCCTTGTGATCACGACCAGCTTTTGCTACCTCGGGGCAAGGGAAGCTTTCGCTATGCTTCGCCCTGTGAAGCGTTCCGGTATCATTTCGAGAAAGCTCAAGCTCCAAATATTCAGCAGTAGCGTTAAAAGCGTACTGCTGTATGGATGTGAGACTTGGAAATCTACCGCGGACGTTATTGGAAAACTCCTGGTGTTTATAAATAGGTGCCTTCGCTCAATATTCAAGATCTATTGGCCCCAAATAGTGTTAAATGCCGTTCTCTGGACCGTAGCAGGCGAAAAGCCAATTAGAGAACAAGTCGCTAGACGCAAATGACAGTGGATCGGTCACACTCTGAGACGGAACCCAGCCTGCATCGCTTAGGGTGCACTAGACTAGAGGTTAAGGCAGCAGGCCTCACTTGGGATGATGTTTGTCATCAGGCATGCGATAGAGTCGGGTGGAGAAGGTTACATGAGGCCCTATGCACCACGGAGGTGTGACAGGACAAAAAAAGAAGAATAAGATACCAGTGTTCTAAATTAGACAGTTGACAATAATTTATCAAGGTTGTTATTTTTTGTTTCATAGTGCTTGCGGTTAAGTTATATTAAATAATTTTATTACGCGATAATAAAAGATTTATTATGTATAATCGTGTGGAAAATCAAACTAATTTAAAATGTCGTCCATATTTATAAACATTGACGAACGTGCATGACACGCTTTTGTAAATATTGAGAATTTTGTCTGATAGAATAGTGTCTGTCCATCGTACCGCGTGTCCCTCGGGTATAACGTGATGATAGATATATCCGTTGTGTTATCTGTTAACTATAAATACTGGTTTAATATAGAATCATTTTAAATCAGTATTTATAGTTAACTAGTTAATTTCAAAATGGAAAAACATTAATACGAATAAACGCCTCAGTTTTCTAGAGGATCTTATTTTATTTTATGGGAATGACGTATTTCACCATGCTAAGGCATTTTCAAATATATCTTCGTATGACGAACATATTATTCCCATTAAAAACGAATAAAACTTCTAGAAAATATCGGTTTTAATTCGAATTCATTATAGGTTATTTTTTAAATGTTAATAAAATATCACAATTAAAATTTATTAATAATTTATTAAAGATATAAGATTTACACCTTTGTTCAAAATATAGTAAATAGCAACACTTTAAACAAAAAAACATTACGCCGTTTTAGGCAGAGAGAATGGACCAACACACTACTCTATTCTTACGCACTCTATACCTTCCTCCACATTCATACAACGACTCAAACACGCACGTCGATTCTTCCGGCATCTAACATAACCAACCTTCCAAATTTGATTAATTTTGTCATGTTGTTTTCCTCGGTCTACCTTTTACATCATTAACGTATACTTTCTTAACCATTCTTTCGCCACCCATGCGCTCCATATGTCCGAACCAACGCAGCGATCCTTTCATAATTTTGTTCATAATACCTTCTTTCACTCTACATTAATTTATTATATCAGCTTTGAAATTCTGTCGGACATCGTTTTACTACACACATACGTCTTAGGGACCTTATCCCTACCGCATTTATTCTGCTCTCACCCTTTTTCTGCCAATTCCATGCTTCGCTTCCATACATAAGAATTGGGACCAGACGTTCTTGTTACCAATAACTATTAAACACTTTATTTATAGGAAAAATATGTTTTTTTATTAATCAGTATAAAGCATTAAAATTATATTCAATTACGAATTTACAATACAATATCAAAGCGATTTTATTAGATTTTTTTTTAATTTAGTGGAGTTTTTAAGCTCACATAGAAAGAAAAATTCTGGCAAAAAATTGTGTTAGTTTATGTTACAAGACGTGATAAAATGATAAACATCGCATATTTTCTAATGCATGAGAGAGTTAAGTGTTGCAAATTAGTAACTTAATCTAATTTCTTTTTTTTGCGTGCGATTCATCGTGTGTGCTGATATTTCTCATTTATACAGAATATCGAAAACATTGGAAAGAATCACAAACCGAAACGTTAGAAGGGAAATAATAAAGGAAACAATCAGATAATAATCATTTTATCTCGGGGACCGCTGATTGTATTACGTCAAATTGTAGGGCAGGGGATATTGAAAAACATAATTGAAAAGGGCAGCTTTGGCGGTTTATCGATTCCCGAATACTACCGAATCACTTTCTTTCCGTAGTCTTCCTCGAACTTTGGAAAAGCAAGCGTGTCGCAATTAGGAAATCAACTTGTACCTACGTTATTCGAAATTGTACACGTATATATGTTATGCATAAACATTGCTTAATACATACAACTTTATAATAATAAACAATAATAATAATATAATATATAGGAGTGACATGTTTCTCTCTTCTAGGGCACTATTAAATGAAAAAAAAAAACATTTCGTTGTGTCATAGAAAGGTGAAACATGTTATTCCCATAAATTATAATAAAACTTCTAGAAAACAGATGTTTTCATTCGTATCAAGTATTATTTAATATGGAGTTTTACATGTTTTTGAAACAATACACAAATTGTTGTTGTTAATATATAAAAATGAATTCCTATTTCTATTGAAATCTTAATAAATCGTTATTTGTGAAGCTTATTCTTCAATGTTGTTTTTATTACAATATAAAATTATATCACTATTAGACCACTTAAAAAATTAGAAAATATCCCTTGGGATATTTACATATTTATATTTTTTTGAATAAATAATTGCTGTCTCATTAATTACTGTACGAGCATATCTATATATTTTATAGACTAGATATATTTTATATAAAATCTATTATCAAAAATATTTGTAATAAAAAATACATGTTTTGTGATATTCTTAATAGGGATATAAAAAAAGTTTTAAACCCCTCAAAAATATATTAATAATGATGGTTGGTAAGCGATAATTTACTTAACTATAATAAATACCGTTAATTTGTGTAGTTTTAATAACAGACAAAATCAATTGAACTATTTTATGTAATTTAATTATAAGTACGAATTTTTAAATTAATGTATACAAAAATTACCATGACAAGAAATTATTGAAGAGAAACTTATTTAATGGACAAACAATTGAAGTCTATTTCACAAACATTTTAACGAGACTAAGCAGCTGCCTGCCGAGCTCATTAGAACAGAGATAATCATCGTCATAAACTTTTCTGTTCGCTAAGCCAAAAGAAAAAAGAAATTTATCTCAAGTAGGAAGGCAGCTTAAATGGCGTATTCTTGATTTACAATAAATAAATAAATAAACAAAGGAGAATGACACTTAATTAGCCACGCTCGACTCACCAGTAATTCCAATTATCCGGGCAATAGAATAGTATTGGCAGTTCACCGATCTGGCCACTCCACTAGTGCTTGCAGGTCTCTACCTCGATACTTGTTGACATCCGACGGTCGGAGAGCACGCACTGAGCTTGTCAGCTGATCACCGAGAGCTGCACCGTGCACTACCGGGCGCACGTGAGTAACTAACTTAGTTATTGGAGACCGACTGGTTTCACTCGAGTCAGCTCTATCGAATTTCCCGCAAAAGAGTTAGCTGTGGCGATAATGAAACTACTCTAATTGATTGATTATTGAATTAATACACGTCTTAATTTAATTAAAATTGAACGATTGCGACACTACACTGTTTCCAATTAACTCGCGTTAGATTGATGGCGGCGAGCAAATTTAATTTAAAGTGAACTTATCTCGGAGTCGGCTTTTTAATTAGGCAGGAGCGAAGGAAGTGTCCGCACTGCGAGCCGTAAAATATAATTGCGGCCACGCAAAACAGACTTAATTGGGCAATAAAAATCACCGCCTGTCAATTGGCGGTGCCTTCGTTAAAACTGCGACAACTTTGTTTGTATATTTCGGAAACGGCCGCGGCCCGGACCGGCATAAATCACAATTTCCACGCGACAAAAACGCACTAGAAACGTACGTAAATTATTTCGTAGGAGATTTACGTAGAATTTTCACTATCAATTAACAAACAACAACCTCTCTCCGCGGCGATCGTCCCGCAACTGAATGCAAAAGCTTAGGTCGGCTTTCCCCTCTCGGTTTTCTCTCTTTCCCTCTTCCGAGTGCGCGGCTCTGGCGTCTCTCTCGCTCGCTTCCCGCCAAACAGAAGCCGCTTGTCAAGCAATAATTACACTTTTCCCGCCACTCGGATTTTTAATTACGTCCCAACAAACTGTAATTAGGCGATCGATGGATATTAATGAGATCAACTGCGGCGCTCGTTTTCGAACAGTTTCGTTCATTTGAATTTGAACATTTATTTTGGAAATTAGTTTTTATTTTGTTCCACTGTTATTTATATAAATTGACAAGCTCCAGTGTTTGTTATCAGGCATGTTCAATGTATAGTTTTTTCAGACTACATTTTAAATTTAAATTTCAGCGTTAGTTTTATTATTTATAAATTATATTTTAACAAGTTTATTATTTAATTAATACCAATGAAAAAAAAGGCTTTTTCTAAAAACTTTATTATACTTTATTGGTGTGACATGTTTCACCTTTGCTAATGCATTATAAAATCTCTAGCAAGGCGAAGCATGTCATTTCCATAAAATATAATAAAACTTTAAAAAAACAGGTGTTTTCATTTTTGAATATTAATTGTGGAGTTTGATATCATTATTCAAGAAACAATAAATATATGTATTATCATTTAATTTATATGTAAAGTTGTTTTCATTATTTTTTTTTACATTTAAGCCCTCAATTAATTTAAACATTACTCTCATTATACTAATAAAGAAATCTCTCATTTATTTTCTGAGATAGAAGAAGAAATTTTCCGTGTGTAATAAATAAGATAAAACTGTTCACACTGTTCTTTCCTGATATACTTCTTTCGATTACTCAACATACGAGTACATCGTAACATGCACGCACGTCGATTTCTCCGACTCCTCACGTGCCCGACATTCAATGTTTGATTTGACGATTTTTTTATGAATTAAAACACTGTTTTTTCCACTTTTGAGATAATTTTTCTCAACGTGTTTCGAAGGCTTACACCTTCATCATCGGGAGAACGATATAAAAATAAGTTTATTTTGTTCTCCCGATGATGAAAAAAACAACATAAAATCAAAAGTGGAAAAATAGTGTTTTATTTCATATAAAAATTCGTCATTATGGAATTCCACAGCGTTAAGTTTATCTAAAATTAAAAATTATATATTTCTTTGATCGTGCCACGTTTCTCTCGGTCTTTATCTTTCTTCTTCTATGTTTATAAATTTCTTATCAAAGTTGAGACATACTCGTAGTTAATAATATTTATACATGTTGCAAACTATATCTGCATCTGTTCATAGTTTTTGGACAAATTTTAAATCGAGTTTGTAAAAAAAAATCATTTGGGTGTAAACCTCTGAAATATTTTAAATAATGCACAATTCAATCACGAATGATTGGAGTTTTATGTCGGGACTATAAAGCAGCCGCTCCGCAATAAGAGGGAGCTCAGTGGCGGTCCCCACTTTTATCACCAAATGAGGGTATTTTTATAAAAACTTAGAAATAAATTTATACAATATATATTTTGTTTTTCAATAGCGCCAACCGGGGTAACAAAATAAACTAAATATTCAAGAAGGTTAACATTTATTTGTCAACTAAATGAATCTCCGCCCCGATCGAAACCGGCTGGTAATATCAAAATATGTAAGCGCATAATTTTTTTTTTGCTCCCAAAGAATGCTACCGTGGAAGACTATAACGTGTGGGTGGGGCCCACCATCCTCAATGATCAGGCAGATGACCAGCTTCTCAAGGAGGAGACCACCACTTCCATGAACTAGGGGATCATCAAGATTGAGATAATCCAAAAGTGAGTTTATATTTTCTATAAGAAGCAATTAATCCAATTTTTTGTGAATCTCTGTTGCCGGTCTTAACCTTTTCGATGGTACGTATTACTGTACCGATATGGTATGGTTACACCTACAAATAATGTACCTATTACCCTTTTTTTTCAAATATCTGTAAACCACTTGTCTCAAATGTTAGAAGTTTTCAGCAATGTAACTATTACACCGACGGAGTAATTCACATTTTAAATATTCCGTGACATCATCAGTCTCATTTTGATTGTCAACCTTTTAATGTCAGGCTGTGATTCATGTGCAATTTAACAATAAAAAATAATGGCGGTAGCCTTTCACATTGCGTTAAAAAAATCTTCTGCTTAATGATTAAAATCCAATATTCATAGATGGCGCTAGTGTGTAGATTGAAACTACCGTGTAAATGGTGGTGTTACAGATTAACATACATACAACTTCCAAAAATTTGTCAAACATGGGGGGTCATAAGAAAAGGTGGAATGGGGAATGTTGTATTACATAAAGCGTGCGCTTAACCCAACCAATGACAGGTCATAAGTCCTGTAAACACCTCGATCACCATATTCTGTTTCCAATTTGCATCTTCGTCTCTATTGAGATACAAATAATCCTTGAATAAAAAATGTCACACCACATATTAAATCTTCCGTACAAAAATAGTTTGTGGAAAGCAACGGGAATCTACCGTATTAAAGGCCTAAGTGGCATCCCGAGAATCAGGAAAAATGTTATACTGTACTGCGAACCAATCATTTGAATTGAAGCTAGCGAAAAATAAAAGTACAGATACTATTTTTTTTATTTCACCTCTCGAATAGTAAGATATTAATGATAGTTATGAATCTTTTTTTTTCAGTTTGTAAAATATATACTAACTGATAAATTATTGAATGTTGTGTAAACCAATAGATGTCACTGGTAGGATAAATTTTGACATAAACTGGGAATATTAAAAAAATTACAAATTATGGGAATGTTGGGGCGGTAGGTATGCAGAAAGATTCATATAATGCCCCAGATGTAGTCATAAATAAACATATCTCTAATATTTAATATCGGCCGTGCGAAAGTCGGTGAAATCGATTTATTTATTTATTTATTGATCATTTACCAAGTACATGGTTTTAATACCTCCCAACTGGGGTAACCCGTTCTAGGGAGGCATTCCTAGTACTATATATAATTTCAATATATAATATAATTTACAAATTTAGGGAGCAGTTAAGGGAAGCAACACATATCCTAAAGTGTATAACTTAAATTTGATTGACTTATATATTATATAACACTATTTAAACACTATATTGTCTTATATAACACTATTTAAACTATTTACTTATTTTTAAAAATTATACTTCATTCAAGCCGTGCGCAAGAAACGATGAATGAATGTTGAGGAAAAAGAGTATGTCAGGAAATAACGGTATGGTGGCCCATTATTCCTGTGAATACGAGTATAATGTGAAATTATATAATAAGCTCCCAATATAATGTGAAATAATATATTAAGCTTAAATGTGAAAAACAACAATTACTTATTTAAGCAATGAAATGAAAGAATCATAAAAATGAATAAAATAAATCAATATATAATAGAAAAAAATATTACACAAGTAAGTTGACGTAAAAATAAGTCCACAGTGCTACCAGTAATATTGAAATTAAAAAAATATCCTTTCGTGAATTCCGACGGATTCTCAGCAAATCTGAATAATTATTTAGTAGTATTATAGTGACAATTAAATGAAAACTTTATAATTTTACATATTTTTTTCTTTCTTTGTAACAACATTTTATTTCTACACACATTTAAAAAAAAATTAAATTATCAACATGTTTCGGGACACAGATGCCCTTTTCAGTGTAATTAAAATATAATATATACAAATTAAATTTAACATGAATAAGGTTATAAGTTTTAACAAAAATGTGTTTCTTTGAGAAAATAACTATATTCGTACATGAATATATTATTTAATGTCTATCAAAGCGAATCGTGTCATTCTCGTAAAGTATAATAAAGTTCTAGAAAGCAGACATTTCTAATAATTTTTAAATACAAAGAAAGTTTTACAACATTGTTCAAGAAACAATCAATTTTCGTGATCTACAAAGCATGTTCCATAGTTAGTAGGATCTCGTTACGCCCCTGCGCTCACCCCTACAGCCTGACTAAAGTACCTCCTCGTGAGGGGTTACGTGGGGCACCTCTTCGGAGGTACGGCACAATCAATCAGAGACAAGTGCCGACTTTATGGACCAATATGTGAGATGAGTCGCGCAAGATTGTATACACGATACGATCATTTTCAATATTCGAATTATCTTGAGAGTACTATCTGTTTATCACCCTTATCATAGGGGCTTCATAATTACCGTATTAATTTCTTCTATGTTCGCCTTCACTTTGTGTTATGATAAAAACAATAATGATAAAAACTTTAAATAAACGTGTTTAACGGTTATCTATAAAACCTATTGTCTATTATAGTCTTACTTGTTTATACGATTCCGTTTCTACAAGAAATAAAACTTAATAAAATATTTTAATATCAGAAAAACGCTTTTTTTTTAGTTTAAAATAATTCTTTTAAAATTATTTTGTTATTAATTTTTGATAAACTTAAGGCGTTAACACAGTGGAATTTTACGATGATGACTTATTTATGAATTAAAACACTGTTTTTTTCACGTTTGACTTTTTTTCCGCCTCTCGGAAGAGGAAAGGTTTTTCATCACTATCATCGTTAGAACGATGTGTGAAACCTTCGAAATAAAAATTGTTACATTTGAACAATGTTTTGAAAACGTCGTATTTTCACATCTTTTTGCACTTTTCACAAACATTTTTCGGGCAGCAGATGCCCTTCCTCAGTCTAGAAATTTAAATGTTAAAAATTTTACACCGAGGAAGAGCGTCGGCGTCCCGAAACATGTTTATGAATATTGAAAAAAGTTTTGTGAAAATACAATATTTTCAAAACTTTATTTAGTATGTGAATCCACAACACAAAGTGATAGCGAATATAAAAGAAATTGTTAAAATCATTCATTAAAAAAATATACATTTCTATCATAATCTCAAGCTTATATAAAATATAAACATTTTCTATAAGTTTTATTATACTCGTATTTTATTTCATAATGCGTAAGACTAGCGAAACATGTCATTCACACGACGTTTTGACATCATTATTCTAGAACAAAATGTTGTTTTTTGCATATGTGAGATGAGTAAGGACTCAAGCAAGAGAATAGTTTTATAATCTCGCCCCAAGATTGAATTGGTTCGATAAAAATAGATAATATGTAGAGGGGAGTATTGCGCCGGGGCGGGAGCCGATCTGTGATCTTCCAGCGAGAGTGAAATGTTCTCGGCAGAGTGACCTTCTCCTGAGCGTCCATCTCAGTAATTAAATACCGCGGCCCGCCTCCCCCCGCCCGGCCCCTCGCCCTCCCAACAGGTGATTTATTAAGGGGAAAGCCGAACGCTGTAATGAAATACTGGAACCGACATTGCTCCCGTTAGGGATATATTAAATTTTCTCGGCTTTATTGTTAAAGTTCATCAGCGGAGGGATATTAAAGGAGCAGTTAAGAATACCTGATTCCAACTTAATTATTGCTTCCCGAAAACTTTTTTAATTTTAGAATCGTTTTTGACATTTCCTTTTGGACGCGTTCACGCTTCGTGTCTTGTGTGGGACTGTATTAGCGCGCCGCGCGACCTTCTACAATTGACAACCTTCGTAGCCGAGTGATTAGTATGTGCTACGACTGCCGTACCGAAGGTCCCGGGCTCGATACCCGGCGATGACACACTGTCTTTGTTGTATGCTGTAGAATTCACGTGATAATAAAATTACCTATCACATGTCATGGGAATCAATATGATAGCTATACGCTTTACATCGATTTGACTCGCGCTCTACAATAATATCGTAATAATAATAATGTATTAATAACTTTATGCTTTTATTATCACAACATGTTCTCCTCTTGCACATGTCGAATAACGTATCATTTTTAATAAAATCTTAAATACCCAAAATCGTTTTCATTAATAGTTTTGTATATAGACTACACTTTTGACATAATGCAAATAATTATTACGAATGAAAACATCTGTTTTCTAGAAGTTGAATTATATTTTAAGGGTATGACATGTTTTGGGTTCGTATAGTTCGTATAGTGTTCTACCGTTTAATTTGCCCTGGTTGCAACCCCTGAATGATTGTTTGGCGTTGAGGTCGCCCGCCACTACGACGTTCAGTCCCAACGCCATGAGTGTGTTTATGTATTTTTTTTTTAATTTTACGAAGACATTTGATAATGTCTGATAAGATAATTGTTGCTTACTACTTGCGAAATTCTAGATGATTCATTGTGAGCATTAGTGATCGCCTGGTCGACAATAAAAAATTTAGAAGTTATCTAGAAATTTTATTTTATTTTATATGAATTATATGTTTTTACTGTCTAAGGCATTCTCAACAATAATAATAATAATAAATTGGACAAGTTCCCTTCTTATCAAAAACCCTTCTCATCAGGAAAGGATAATTTGAAACGGTGCATTTTGAGTCTCGATATAAACTTTGAGTGATTCTCAATGCACTGGAGGTCTACCGGAAGATTGTTCCAGGCTGAAGGGCCGACTACCGCGAAGGCTTGATCGTTAAAGTTTGTGCAAGGACAGCGTTTTGGCACAGTCAATCTACCGATCGCAGAATACTGTCTGGCATTCAGGTTCGCGTTGATGTAGAGTTCAGATGTATAAGCTGGTGCCATTCCATGGAACGCCTTTAATTCGAATGTCGCAGATTTTAGATGACTTGTATCAGTGGGGTCACAGAAAGAGTAAATTTGATGGTCGTCAGTATAGCAATGCAACAGAAAGCAGGAGAATTTTATAATTTTGGCCACATGGTTCATAAACATTATGAATAGAAGGGGTCCCGGCACAGATCCTTGGGGAACTTCAGATTCGACTACGAGAAAAGGGAACACTTCACCTGCGACCTGAATCTTCTGTGAGCGATTCGACATATACGAGGATAACCGGTTAATTGCCTTACCGTTGAATATGTTATCTTCAGTGGCTTTATATAATAGTAGTCGCAAGTGATCGATGGTATCAAATGCAGCACTCACGTCGAGTAAAGAAAGCAATGGTAACTTGTCCTATTCGTTCGCCAGTACAAGATCTGATGTAATACACAGTAATTCTGTTTCAGTGGAATGAAATGATCTAAATACATATTGCAAATGTTAAGCAGTGTTGCGCCAGTTATGCAGTGTTGCCGGTTCGCACGCCGCAACTAAATTCTCGGAATTTTATTGCCACACCTCGTATATGGTAATGATATTTAAATCCCATATTAAACATAAAACATAATATTGTATAATAAAACCTCTAGAAAACAGACGTTTTCATTCGTATTAATTATTTAATATGAATAATTAACATGAATGAAAACGTCTGTCTTTTATGAGTTTTTTAAATATATTTTAGATAAAATGACATATTTTGCCCTTCTAAGGCATTATCAAATGAAATTTGATAATGTGAGGCTTCATCAAATGACAGTTGATAACGTGAGACATTATCAAATGACATTTGATAATGCCTTATTCCATCTAAAATATAATAGAACTCCTAGAATACAGACCTTTTCTTTCATATTAATTATCTAATATTGAGTTTTACATCACCGTTCAAGAAACAATAAATATTTAAATAATAATTAAAATAACGATTTTTTTTACTTTTTCACTTAAATATTTAATATGGAATTTGTTTCACAAACAATAAATGAGTTTATGTATCTGAGAAAAGCAAAATTTAAAAATTGTGAATTCCATAAAGCCCCATAGTAATATTATTCCGCCCGAACATCTCCCTTCCCCGCGCTTCTGCAATACAACTCACGTCAGAGGAAATAAGAAAAGCTTTCCGCATTAAAAGTTCAATTTCTTTCGCTGGATCCTCTACCGCTTTTAATTTCCTGTCATATTTCGCACACGCGGTGTGCTAGACTCCTCGCCGGCTGATGTGGTATGGTGTGTGGGATTCGAGGCTGGTGTGATGCGGTGCCCGGTATATGGCACATTCATATATGTGGTCATGTTTTGTTTTGTCACGATTTGTTGGCCATTATATAAAAATATATTTGTATTTTTTATTCATTTATTTAGTTTTTTAAATAGGTTTTTGTTTTGTGGTGACAAACCTTCTTCTTCTTCTTTTTATTTATTAACATACATACATGTGTGGATACTCTGTAGGCCGTGCCACACTGTTTAAAACAAGCTCTCCACAGGGGTGACCTTGGTGGAGAGCTGTGGAGCCCACGGTTGGTGTAGCGTCCACATACTGTTGTAAACAACCTCTTCACATGTGGAATGCGTGTTTAAACGGTGGATCCACACGCATACAATGCGCGTCCGTCCACAAAATTTGTTGGAGGTCAAACGAATTTTGGTTTCAAACAAGGGTCTACACAGTTTTAAACCGCCGGTGGAGACCGATGTGGAGAGCTTGTTTAAATCAGTGTGGCGCGGCTTTAAGATAGAGTGTCGAATGAAAATATAAGAAGTGAATGCGATGCGAATGATGGTGTTATGAAAAAAATAATTAAAGGATCATTAAGATGGTTTGGACACATGGAAAGAATGAATGAAGAAAGAATGGTAAAAAAAAGTATATGTTAACGATGTAAATGGAACCAAAAATAGAGGAAGACCGAGGAAAACGTGGCACGATCAAATAAATCAAATATCGAATGTCGGCCTTGTGAGGAGTCAGAGAAATCGATGCGCGTGCATGACACGATGTATGAATGTTGAGGAAACGAGAGAAATATGTCAGGAAATAAAAGTGTGGCAGTCCATTCTTTCTGCCTACCCCTTCGGGGAGACGGCGTAATGGTTGGTTAGTTAATTAGTTAGTTACCTACATACATACCAGTATTCTTCCGTTCACGCCGTTCACATACGAGTATACCTTCTTTACCATTCTGTCTTCACTCATTCTTTCCATGTGTCCAAACCATCTTAATGACCCTTTCCTTATTTTGTTCATAACACTTTCATTCGCACCACATTCACTTCTTATACTTGCATTTGTCACTCTATCAAATACAGATTTGCCACACATTCGTCTTAGAGATCTCATTTCTACTGCATTTATTCTACTTTCATCCTTCTTTTGCCAGTTCCATGCTTCACTTCCATACATAAGGTTCACACCATATATTATAAAGCAACTAAAAATCTCTATGAACTAATAACATATTACATTTTCTGCTAGTAATCAGAATTCTTCACACCTTTAAGCCCTTGGTTTCACGTTTACTATAATTCCCTTCTCACGGGCGCTAAAGCGAGGAATCTAAAATTATACAAGGAGGCGACGTTTGAATTAGAAAATAAAATTGATCGAAAAACCAATTTCCCCAAGTTGTAATTAAACCCGGCATGAGCCATCGCAGCTCGGGGACCGAGTCAATACGGACGATTCATCACACAACATGTCAGCGGCCGGCCATTTCATTAAATCCCCTCAGATCAATATTATTAATAAAACTCTTTCTCGCCCCAGGATTTACAAGTCTTACGGGGGTGTATTAGCTTGTCGTGCTTTGTTTTCGGGTTAACCCCTAAGCACGCACAGGTTCTAGCGTCCAAGTAACACTATGATCTACAAATATATCTTAATCCTTATAAACAACATTTATTTTTTATATTATATTATACTTTCAGATAAACTTGGCGTTAACACAACGAAAGTATAATAACGAATTTTTGTGATTTAAAGCACTGTTTTTTCCACTTTTGAGTTTTTTTTCTCGACACGTTTCGACGGCTTACACATTATCATCGGGAGAACGATAGAAACTCATCGTTCTCCCGATGATGAAGGTGTAATCCTTCGAAACATGTCGAGAAAAATAAACTCATAAGTGTAAAAATCAGTGTTTTAATTCATAAAAGTTCGTTATTTTACTTTCGTGTAAAGTATTTAATTTGTGGTGTGGCATTATTATAAATAGCCGACATCGTGGATCTTACACCTAAATTAAAGCGGTAATGGGCTGGATATATCGCAAGACAGGACAATACCCAATGGACACCCAGAATATTTCAGTGGAGGTCTTGTACAGATAATAGGGGTGTAGTGAGGGCACCTAAAAAATAGACTGACGATATTGCCCGAATAGCTGGAACATCCTGGATACGGAAAAGATAAGACAGAAACGAGTGGAAGATAATGGAAGAGGTCTATTATATCTAGCAGTGAAGAGTGTTTGTTTATCAAACCAACGGGTTTCGCTTTCGCGATCACAAATGGTTCAATGTTATATATCAAATCAAATCAAGTCAAATAATTTCATCAACAGACATAACAAAATTAAGGTTTAAGGCATATATTGAGAGCAGGTAAAATAATATATTGTAAAATAAAAACTAACTAACTAACTAACTATCATGCCGTCTCCCCGAAGGCGTAGGCAGAAAGAATGGACTGCCACACATTTCTTTTTTAACATATTTCTCTCACTTTCTCAACATTCATACGTCGATTTATCTGACTCCTCATGTGGCCGACATTCAATATTTGATTTCTTTGATAGTGACACGTTTTCCTCGGTCTTCCTCTATTTTTAGTTCCATTCAAATCGTCAACATATACATTTTTTACCATTTTTTCTTCATTCATTCTTTCTTGTCCATTTTTCATCTGAACGTCGGGCTACGTGACCTGCTCACTGCCATTTTAGAGTCACCACCCAGTGGATGATGTCAGTGACCTTTGTTTTTTCTCTCACCGTATCGTTTCTGACTCTGTCTCTTAAACTTATTTCTAACATGGCTCTTTCCAAGGCTCTTTGGGTCACTCGTAGTTTCTCGGCACTTCGTTTGGACAATGTTGCAGTTTCATGACCATAAGTACCAACTAGTAGAACGCAGGCTTCGTAGCCTGTTCGTTTCAGGTTGAACGGTATTTTCCGGTTTTTCTATGTTTCCGAAAGCAGCCTCGCTTAGTCCAATTCTTCTAAGTCAAATATCTTAATTCTTTTAAAGTATTAAAAACAACACGTTTCGGAGGTGATCTCCATCCTTATTTGTAAATATATAACTAAAATCTAAACAGAAAGGCTTATTATATCGTTTGAAAGACTTATATTATCTATATATAATAAGTCTCTCTTTGTTTAGAGTATAGTTATATATATTTACACCTGAGGATTGAGGTCGCCTCCGAAACACGCCGTGTTTAGTATTTTTATTATATAAAGATATTTTATAAATTATAGTGGAAAATAAAAAGCGTTGTTTTTCAATTCCAAAGTTTTTATAATGAAATTCCAAAGTGTAAACGCATTAAATTTCAATAATCAAATAGACAATTATACTACCTTCAATCAATAATAGTAAACCCTTTGTGAGAGGTGAAGTATTCGCGAGGGACGTGAGATTTAATTAAATTAGTAGAATTTGAAACGACCAGTGGAAACTATAAAACTGCGATCTTTTTTCCCGTTTAATTAAAATTTGTTCATTAAATTTTCCTTCCTTAATGAGAGTTCCAACTAGAAATAATGGGGGTGTGGGGGCATAGGGAGAGGGTTAAGAAATGAATGTTATTACGTTTAAATAAATACCTACTTTATTATATTCTCGGAATTTGTTTTCCCAAATTAATTTCCCGAATCGGTCTATTACGTTATTATATTTTTATGTACACTCAAATGGCTCCGCACTATTTTGGCAACATCGGAGAGTTAAACTACTAACAAGAATATTCTTCAATGTATTCGTATTTTAATAAGTGCCCATTTTGGGCATCTGACAATATTAAAGAAATGTTTATAAACGTATTTGTTATATAGCGTTTGCTCAATACATATTTTTTTAATTTTTCTTTTACGGGGTCTTTGTAGTTAAGAATAATGTTAAACGAAATTTTCGTTGCCTTCTTCATTAACATATTTTACCACTGCCTCAATCATAAAAGTTTTGTTAATTTTCTTATAGGGTTCACTGTCTATATTTCCATCAATTTTTTTATTAATATGTCTTAAGCTATATTTTTTAATACCTAATTAAAAATTAAAAATTAACAGTTTTTTGGGATCTTAAGGAAATCCTTGTAACTCGTCTTTCTGGACCGACGTTTGGAAGATCGTACTTTCCTTCTTCAAGATTGTTAGGATAAGGGTGGTTAGGTTAGATTAGGTTTCTAAGATCGTTGCAGTCACCATCTTTAGCGTGATTAACCTCACCACCCTTATCATTTCGTTTCGGAGATCATTGCAGTCTCCATCTTCAGGGTGGTTAACCTAACCACTCATATTGTTATAGATGGAAACTGCAACTACAATGAAAGACGAGTTGCACGGATTTTCCTAAGTTCCCAAAAAACAAATTGCTACTACCACCCTGAAGATGGAAACTGCAACAACAATGAAAGACGAGTTGCATGGATTTTCCTAAGATCCAAAAAAAAAACAAATTGCTACCTACCGTGAAATCTACGCAAAAAACTATATGTCATCATTACGCGGTACATTCTTCGTCGACGTATTTTGAATAGAATGTCACTTTTAAAACGATTATATGAGGATCTTCTTCGAATATCAAAGTATAAATAAGCCTAAATTCGAGATCCTGGTGCGCAAGACTTATTAATCTGCCTAAAATCAGTCGTTACGGGCAAAGAGATATTACAGGCAATGCCTGAATTTTGAACCAATTAAAATACGAAATTCTAAACAGGTGATTACAACAGTACATGGACACTATGATACCATATGAGAAAAGTGAATCAAATAGTACAAATTCTGATATCAAGTTAAAGGGTAGTTGCATTGAAGACAAATACTATCCACCATATGTTGACTTATTTGTCTGTTGTATTATTTATGAAATGTTAGGAAATGCGATCTGAAATGCTTATTGGACAGGTCCAATTTATTATATCGCCATAAATATACATGACGCATTCCGGACAGCACAAGGGAATGAAATAATATAGTTGGCGCTTATCGTTCTCATTAGAAATGACTTTTACGCTGACTTGTATTAGACGCCGTTATAGATATACAGCCCCCATGATATCACTATTGTTACTACATATTAGAAATTAATTCATTTACGACCTGTCTCTCGCTCTAGAGTTATGGATACTGCACGAGCCATATTGACTTACACAATGAGCTGTTATAAATTATAACAACTTATAATGAATGTATCCAAATGCGGAAAACAATCATTCTTCTTCTTCTAATAGTGCCCCTCGACGTTGGCGATCACTGTGACGAGGCGTTACTGGTATATTTTCTTGTTGCCTTCTCCAGAGATTTTCTACGTCTCGGTTTTGTGGCTCCGAAGATTCGTCAAACCCCCTCTCCGTGTCTGCTATAACCCTGATTACTGGTATGTTTTCTTGTTGCCTTCTCCAGAGATTTTCTATGTCTCGGTTTTGTGGCTCCGAAGATTCGTCATACGCCCTCTCCGTGTCTGCTATAACCCTGATGATAAAGTCAGTGATCACATTACCCGGGACTCACAAGATCACTAGGACCACTCTAGGACACCAGGGAGTCGGACTTACTGGAAGTCATGCTTTGGCATCCAATGTGGCGTTTCACGGCATTTTATAAGTACCTGCCTTCTGTATATACCACCGTGGCACTTCTTGTCAATCGAGTCTCAAAAAATCATGTTTATATTATATACGTACTGCTTCTTCTTCTTCGAGTACCATGTCAGACCCCCGACGTTGGCTATCACCCTGTGTCCTGTGCCAGACGGAACAACTCCCCCACCCCCCGAATTCCGGTCCACTCCTTGATATTCTCAACCCAGGATATCTGGGGTCTTCCCACACTGCGCCTACCCTCGATCTTCCCTTTCACGATGAGGTGCAGCAGATCGTATTTCTCGTTGCGGAGAATGTGTATCAAATATGCCATCTTTCTAGTCTTCATATCAGACAACAATTCTCTTCCTATTCTGGCTCTATGTAGCATCTCATTGTTGGTGACCATATCAGTCCATGAGATCCGCAACATTCTGCGATGGAGCCACATTTCAAGTGCTTCTATACGGTTTATTGTGTTCACTTTGAGGGTCCAGGTCTCCACTCCGTTTAGTAATTTGGACCAAATATAGCATTTGTCACAGAGAAGGTGTAAAGATACACGGGCAAAAGGTGGACATGATAAGGTTTGCTGACGATATTGCTATGGTTGCTGAAAGTGAAGAAGAACTGCAAGAGGCCTTAATAAATTTGCAAAGCATTCTTCAAAATAACTACAACATGAAGATAAATAGAGACAAAACAAAACTGCTGACTGTAGGCCGAACGCACCATTAGATGAGAGTAGTGATGTCAGGAGTTCCACTAAAGAACACCAAGGAGTTTGTCTACCTCGGGAGCAAATAACATGGGACGGTCGGTCTAAGAGCGAGGTCGACAGTCTTATACATCAGGCTAGGCTTGCATTTAATAAAAGGTCGAAAATAATATAGACCTAAAACTGAGAATACTCCTCATCAAGACCTATGTATGGAGTATATTGATGTACGGCTGCGAGACATGGTGCCTATCCGAAAGATATAAACGGAGACTAGAGGCTTTTGATATGTGGTCCTATAGAAGACTATTAGGAATTTCCTGGAGAGACCACATTACGAATGAGGAGGTTCTTCAAAGAATCGGAGGAGGAAGGCACCTTCTCAGGACCTTGTCCGAAAGGCGTGCAAGATGAATTGGCCATGTAGTACGACAAGAAGGCCTCTTGCATGCCATAATGGAGGGTATGACCGAGGGGACAAACTCTAGGGGACGCCCACGCCAAGGGATATCCTGGAGGACCTGTTGGTGGACTTGCGCTGCTCATCATATGCAGATTTCAAAAGAGCCGGGCAAGCACAAGACAGGGATGAATAGAAGAAATTGCTGCAAACCAATCCCAGGATTGAAACTTTCTAACTAATAAATAGCATTTGACCATCCTCTGTCTCAATTTTAAGTTGATGTTGTCATTGCAGAAGAACGCTCTCATCTTATTGAATGCGGCCCTCGCAATCTCTATTCTGCACCTCACTTATTTTTTGGGATCGATGATCGGGATCGATTTTAGATACGTACACCCATTAATATCCCATATGTATCATGTCATTATCATGTATGTATTATGTCATTAGCGTGTAAGACATAACTATAAAATCGTCTGTAACTAAACTAACAAGCTAAATTCCAGTATTTACAACAGATACGTAACCACAGGGTTAATTCTTTAGATATTTCGGTGTAAAGTTATATGGTAAGGTGACCATTGATTTTATAATTAGGTATTACCTCATAAAAATATTAAATTGATTAAAAAGCTTTCATTATGTAAAATTATCCTGTATATGCAAAAGCTCTATTGTGAAACCTCACATATCGATGCCCTGTCACTTCGACTACATTTCTCTTCCGACTGAAATGGGTTGGTTCTTCACAACATCGCCAGGGCGAGACTAGACCCAAATTATCAGATATTCATTAGTTTCCCTGTTTTTCAATTCATTAAAATAGCAAGAAAATGTTTGCATTTGCCGTCGTTACATAAATCATAAAATGTTTACAACGCATTAAAATGCCTTTATGGTTGCGAGTCTTGGACTATGCGAACACCGGAGAGGTCCAAAATTGATGCTTTCGAGATGTGGTGCTGGGGATGAATACCCTGGACGGCTAGAAGAACAAACCAGTCAATCATTGACCAGCTGGGTATCAAGGCAAGACTCTCGAGGATGTGCTTTCAGAGAGTGATGAAATTTGTTTTACACATAGCCCGGAGAGGTTAGGCCAACCTTGAAAAGCTCGTCGTCATGGGCAAAGTGAAGGAAAGCGACTTCAAGGATGACCACCGAGCTGTTGGTCTGATCAAAACAGGGATCTGACTGATCTCTCATTAGCTGCAGCCTGGAGACTGACGGGTGACAGGAGCGCTTGGCGTGCCATAGTCAATAGTTTATAGGATGGACACGACCCTCAATCATGAGGAATACAACTGAGAAGAAGATTTACAACTGAGAAGAAGAGATTAGAACCATCAGATTCAAGGATAGATACAGCTTAGATGGTGGAGGACTTCACTTACCTGTGTTCGTCTATAACAAAAGAAAACGAAGATCACAAGGAAATCGAAAGAAGAATCGCAATTGGCAACAAAACATTATTCTCTCTACTACCAGCGCTCAAATCAAGAATCGTACACTGTAAAACCAAAAGCATGCTGTATAAAACAATTATCCGAACACTAGTGACCTATGGATGTGAGCCGTGGACAATGACAGCGAAATCCGCAGAGCGACTGGATACTTTTGAGAGAAGGGTGCTGCGCAGAATTCTGGGACCTGTGAATGACGGTGAAGGCTGGAGGGTCGAAGCGGAGGACAGGAGGAGTTGGAGGCGAAGAATACTGGAGACTAAGGCTCGATATGGGCTGTAGGGCCATCGAAGAAGCTTCTTACGGTAGATAATTTAAATTATCAGATTACGATATTCCATATTTTCTTCTTATTACACTTTGATGTAACAATAATGCAAATCTTTGTTGATATATTTTTGAATTTACTTAGCCTAAATCCGGCTCTGTGTAGTACAAAACTTGGAACGTACTGGTAATTGCATTCCCTTGTATGCCAATGGAGATACGATACATACTACTCTGACAACTAATCTGGGAGATTCCGTCAATAGCGCCCACCGCCACGGTAATGTAGGTTCGACTGAATTCGTGCGATCGTACATTTTCTGGCATTGTAGAAATGGTCTTCCAATACGATCCCGCTGAATTTTGAGGAAGTGTTATATGCCGCGTAACCGAATCGCGAACTACGTGTCTCACCTCAGTACAACAATGAAATTTATGACAACGAACAAATCGAATTTTTCAAATACATTCTCAAAATGTATGCATACAACATAAGTGTATGTATGTATCTGTAAATATACTCCTTTGATTCTACCATAAAAATGCATAGAAAGTTAAAATTTCAAATAGAAATAGAAAATTGAAATTGAAATAAAAATTATCGATTATTCTTCGAAAAAAATATATATTTACGTACACAAAAGAAACAATAAATTAGAATTGAGTTCAAATAGAAATATATCCACTAAGTATAGATGGCAGTACATAATGGAGTTATAGTGTCAAACCTTGTGTAAGGAAGTAAAGCTTATAGCTGGCAAAAGAAGGATGAAAGTAGGATAAATATAAAGTAGAAATGATATCACTGAGAAGAATGTGCGAGAAAACGAAATATGATAGAATACCAAACTCACGAAATAAGGAATAAGTGTAAGGCAGATGTTTTCATTATTAGTTCCATTTAAAATTATCCCTGAAATGGTTTGGACATAAGGAACGAATGAACGAGAGTAAAATGGTTATAATGTTGTATTCAAGTAGTGTGAGTGGAAATAAAAACAGTTGACGACCAAAGAAAGCATTGCATGTCCAAATAAATTAAATAAAAAATAATAATAAAAGGCTGACATTTGAATTCGGAAAAATCGAGGGGATGCAAGTTGAGATTTATGAATGTATAGGAATCTAGGGAAGTATGTCATGACAGAGCAGTATGGGGGTCCATCCTCTCTACCCACCCCTCCTGGGAAACGACGTGATGGTTAGTTGATTCGTTTTTTTACAGTAAAAAGCATTAAAGTTTAGAAATTAAAACAAGTAATTTAAAATAAAGAAAATTTTACAAACAACCAAATAAACTAAATATCATATTCAATTATTGGTACCTTTATGTTCCTGTCTGGTTTTCAATAAAAAAAAAATTACTATAAAATCTACATATAGATAATTAATACAAATGAAAAAATTTGATTTCTAGAAGTTTAATTATATTTTATGGGAATGACATGTTTCGCCTTTCTAACAAGGGGAGGGCACGAGATAGGAAATTGACTTCCAGATGAGAATAAGCAGAATTGTATTACCCTATAAGAATCGTCGACAAGAAGACATTATCAAATGTCTTCTTGTCCTATATATTATTTGATAATGGCTTAAAAAGGCGAAGCATGTCATTCCTATAAAATATAATAAAACTACTAGAAAACAGACATTTTCATTCGTATTAATAATTCAATATGGAGTTTTACAAAATTCTCAAAGAAACAATCAATACCTTCCTATAGACTTAATGCTACCCCCTTTCATTTCGTATACAGTTAAAATTTTTATATTATTCTACTGATTAATTGTATCTCAATAGAGACGAAGATGCAAATTGGAAACAGAATATGGTGATCGAGGTGTTTACAGGACTTATGACCTGTCATTGGTTGGGTTAAGCGCACGCTTTTGTAATAAAACATTCCTCATTCCACCTTTCTTACAACCACCATGTCTGATAAATTTTTGAAAGTTCACATGTTAGTTTCAATTTACACACTCGCGCCATCTATGAAGATTTGATTTAAGTACTAAGCAGAAGATCTTTTTACTAACGCAATGCGAAAGGCTACCGCCATTAACGTATTGCTAGATAACCCCTGGAGATGTCACTCCAATTTATATGCTTTAACTTGGACCAGTTTTTGTTTTTACAACATTTTGAATGTATACAAATATATACATTCAAAATGTTGTATCATTCTACTGCTTAACCGTCGCGTTGCCATGTGGTCAATTGAGTTTCCACTGCCAATTTAAAGTTGATTTTCTTAAAACCTATGGACCCTAATATTATAAAAAAAATGTAATCCTCCATTGAAGTGTTCTCAATATTTCGTAATAAAAAAAAGCAAAAAATTACTTCCTTCATCCCAAAAAAAAATATTTTCTAAGACTGCCCTCACCTTCATTCGTGTTAAGGTAGAATTTGTTTTGCTAATATTTACAACTTTATCAAAAGTGACAAATACTTACTCGCTGTTTTGAACGTATTATAAATTATATCTTTGGCCTTTTCAATAGGTACGTAATAATACCGACTGTGGACTGAAATACCGACTATCAGAACTGTGAAAATATTAACACTTTACCAAAAGGGACAAATATTAATACGTACTCGTTGTCTTGAACGCACTATACATTTTGCCTAAGTGCCTTTATCATACGTAAAATCTCGTAAAGTCTCGCCCCGCCGGCCGCGGCGCGCAGACAAGTTTATACTTGGTGTCCAGTTGCTCGTAAGCTGTGACGCATTCCATATCAGAAATCGCATGGTTCCAGAAAAAAATTAATAATGATATGTTTTTCAAATAATCCATGTATGTTATAGATATCGATCTATTCCTAATGAAATTCCCTACAAGATGACATAAATTAAATTTTGATTTATTGAGTCATATGCTTGATATTTAGATAAAGTTAGCGGTAAACTGAATTTACCCCATGGGAGCGAGCGTTTTGTTTTGAACACGGTACGTTAAGGGTTAAAACATACACTAAAGAAGGATATGTACAATCCGTAACGTTTGTGTAGGATGCAAAAAGGTGGTGGGAAAAAACTATTGAAAACAAATAACATTTTTGAACGGATATTTACTCGTGCAATACAAAAGCTGTAGAGTAATAGTTTTCATAAAGAATTGATGGTTTCCGTTCTCGGCGAAGATTCCGATAATACATTTTGAGGAATCCTTTAATTCCTTCGTAATGACTGCAATAACACAGTGAGAATATTCGGACCCTGGAGTCCTGGCCATAGTCATTTGCGGCGCCATTTGGGCTGTTAATTGGCGGCGATGCGATGTGGCGGGCGGGGGCGGGGGCGGGGGCGCGTGGGGAGATAAATCTTGGGTCCCCGAAGAATGCGCAAATTGGACAAGCGATCTTCCGTCTGCCTTCTCGCGCTTCTCTCTGCTAGAGGACAAGGCTGGATCAGACTCGAATTAAGCAGGGAACATTGCAGCAAAAGTTTGAATCCATCGAAATCACGTAACGTTATACTAAATCTCAAAAACTATAAAAGAATTTTTCGTAGAAATTCAACATTCATAGATGAAGAAAAATTCTGTAATGACTATAAAAACATTTCCATGCAAATTGTAATCGAACCTGAAGAGATTTTTTCGGAGGTGAATTATCATGTATGACTCGCTGTATGAATGTGGAGGAAGCTAGAGAGGTATGTCAGGATAAAGTAGTGTGGCGGTCCATTCTCCCTGCCTATTACTGTGGGGTAACGGGGTGATGTTCTGTTGTTGTTGTTGTGAATTATCATACTAAATATTTTACAAAATGTAAAACAAATATTTTGAAAATTATTGATGGTTGAGGTTTAGTTTTATAAAACTCCATATTAATTTAATAATAGTAAACACTATTGTTTAGTGGTTTTACTTGAATTTATAATCCAAGTAAAACCACTGAACAATCGTGTTAACTATTATCAAATTTTGAAAATTGCTTAGTAACAAAACAAAATATCACGCCGTTTCCCTGAAAGGGTAGACAGAGACGATGGACCTCAATATATTATATCCTGACATAACTCTTTCATCACTTCTACATTCATACACTATGCAACGCACACTCATAGATTGTTCCAAAATTCAAACATCAATCGTACTATATTCTCAATGGTCATCCTCTATTTCTTTTTCCATTATTTACAACGTAAGCATATTAATTGCTAGCCATAATTTCTTTACCAATGAAACCAATACAAATAATAATTAATCTTGAATAACTTTTATCAACTTATTGAACCCTAAGGCATTAACACTGTGGAATTCCATAATAATATACTTAGGAAATTGAAAAACTTTGTTTAATCCTCTATTTAATAAAAAATATTTTTTAAAACACGACACGTTTCGGAGGACGCATATATTTTTACACCTGAAGATGGAGGTATCCTCCGAAACATGTAGTGTTTTTTACTATTTTTTATTAAATAGTGGATTAAACAAAGTTTTTCAATTTCCAAAATGTATAACTTGTTATCAAAACACGCGTATTTATAAATTAAATTTGTATGTATCCACTGTCGCCAATATTAAAAGTTATTGTAGTATGTATATAAAGTACTTATATTTGAAAAATAAAGGTTATGGGCGTCGTAAAAAATTCGGTAGCAAAGAAAAAAATACCATCTCCAGGAGAATTCTTCCTCCCAGTCAGATCTATTGCGGTACGCGGACATTAGCGGACCGCGAAATTCCGGAGCAAACACCGCATCACTAAAACTTTACACAATACATCATTATCTTGAAGCTTTTACTTCTTCAAAAGGACCACCCTTAGATTTATGTTGTTTTAGAGAAAACAATCGAAAACTGTAGTGCTTCCGGATAGGTAATTACAAAATGGAAAGCTAGCCCCGTAAACATTATACGAAAATAGTAATGGCTGAATGTTTCATTCATCCGTATATCACAAATGAAGCTGTTTTCACATTTATTTTATCTAATAATTGCACTTATTCGCAGATTAATCGCATATTAATTATCAAAATATTGTTATATGAGGCATTTGGATAAATAGAAGCGCACTTTGTATTCTTCTGTGCACAAATTTTAACAATAAATAAAAACAGGATTTGCATTAAATAAAAACAGGATCAACAATAAATTAACAAGATCGTCACTTATATACTAAAAATGGGGGAGGGGATATGCCGAAGTGTGGGGGTACATTTTAATGAATTAGGATTTAACCGCCCTACCTTCAGGTAATTTTCCGAGAAACGTGCAAAAAAAGCAGGTTTTTTATTAATGATATTTAATTATATATTTATTTTATTTTTTTAAATTACGAAACGTCAAATACTCGGCCGCACACTTCGCCTGCCCCTTGTAAAACTATCATATTTATGAAGACTTGTTCTCAAGTGTTGTTAGCACACGCGCGTATTCCTAACAGTTTTTATATTTTATGTAAATTATTTTTTCTCAAGCGCTTACGTGATACAGGATAGCGCAGAATGGTACAAAGTGAACGTATCACGTACGTTCAAATACGTAGGGTGGTTAAAGACGGGGGGATAACGGAAATATTTTGAACGTGGGAATTGGATTTAAATTTATTTGAATTTCATTTCATTTCATTTCATTTCATTTATTTTGATAATAATCACAAACATTACAGACATACAATTCCAAATCGTTTGCAATTACATTATAAACAGAGAAGCATTAAAAAAAATAAAAATTAAGCTTAAGAGTAAGAAAAAATCATAACATTGAATAACAAGAATAACATAACATATAGTTGAAAACGCAGAATACTCTTTTTCTTAGAATAGTATTAGCCTCTAGAGTATTGTGTATGTCTACGCTTAATTTCTCTAGTAGTGAGTGCAATGAATATTGAGTATAATGCGTTACATATTTTATTAATTGAAAGCTAAGGCATTAACACTGTGGAAATCTATAGTAATACACTTTGGAAATTGAAAAAAACGCTGTTTATAATCCACAAAATATTATTCAAATAAACTTGAAGCTTTACAAATCCTCAACTCGGAGAAATGGGGTGAAAACATAATTAATGTATTATTATTGTTCAATATTATTTATATGTTATTACTGATAAAAAATATTTATTAGTACTTATAGCAATTAGTCCAGGTTAATATTTTTAATTTAAATGTATTGTTCCTTTGTATTGTATCGAACTTTAAATTCGATTATTATTAGTCTTTCTTTGTTTAGTTTTTATTATATTTTAACACCTGAAGATGGAGGTATATTCCGAAACATGTCGTGTTTTTTTTTAATATTTTTTGGATTATAAACAGCGTTATTTTCAATTTCCAAAGTGTATTGCATATTTTATTATTGAAGAAAAAACAGTTTTCTTTACCAAATGTGTGCGATTGTAAAACGAAGTATTATTAATCTTGGAGTAATCTTAATGGAAAGAATAAACCTTTCTCCGCTCTCACGCCTGTAGAGAGCAACGTGTACGCACTGACGCATGCTTCAGCGTATTTTTGTTTTCCTCCGCAGTTTTAGCAATCCAATTAATCTCAAATAGCATCTAGTACCACGCAAACTTCATTAAAAACCGTATTATCATCAAAACAGCGGCAGGCGTGTCTGCGGGCCAGTAATTAAAGGGAATTATTCAGAGGGAAACTTTCGCCTATTACCAGACCATTAAATGACTTAATATTATGCCGGATAATGAACTATTTTAATCAGTTTTGAATGCGGGGATGTCTGATGATGGCCCAACGACCGGCGATAGCGCTCTACCCCTTCGGTGTTTGCTTTCGTTATTATGCAATAAAATTCCAGAAATGGCCTTAATTAGCAACTCCTCGGACTTAGATAAAGACCGCGCTATGGGCCATTGTTTTACACGCGCGTGACGTCATCCTAATTCCATTTTGTTATTTCAATACTATTTTTAATTGTTTATATTCAGACTACTAATTCACGTTTCTAATTAAGTTCTTTAATCAAACTTGTTTATTAATACTTTAGAATTTTAGATAAATAGTTGATGACTTATTAATTATTTAGTGATATCAATTTAAAAAAAAATTTAAAAAAAACACATAGAAATTATAAAATTCGGTAAATTACATGCAATCGCAAATATGAATTAATAGAATAATTAACATACGACTGTATGAAACGAAACTGAAGTTAAACTAAGACTAATTAAGGTTAAATATAACTAATATTTGAGAGTTAAAATTTATAAAATGCTTCTCCTTCGATGGCCCTACAGCCCATATCGACCCTTAGCCTCCAGTATTTTTCGCTTACTAATAATAATCTTAGTGGAATATATTTCTTTAAAGTTATGTAACATTATGGTATCATCTACGCCGAAAGGTTGCTCCTCTCATTTTGTTTTATACTACGCTCGTTCAGGTGGAAAATATCGATATCTCCAAAACGCTTATTGTATTTGTCGCATATCCGGTATATTGCCGCGCTCTGAGCGCATTTAGACCAATAAGCAAGAAGGTGGAAAATTTGGTTTATAATTAATAACCATGATTAGAATGTTATAATATGTTCATTAATTAATAATCAGTATTTAAATAAGAAAGACATATTTTTTTATGTTTTCAGGTGGCAAATAACGTTCCCTCTGACATAAAATTTGCGCTAAGGAAAGCAGATGTTTTGCGGTATCATTTCGCTTGAGCAATACAATGTTCCAAAGAGAAACGAATGGTATTTATTAAGTTATTCAATTTTATGCTTTTTAATGTTAATGCCACCCTTGGCTTGACTGTCTTATAATATAATAAATCTTTTTTTAAGTTGTCTATATAGTTTCAACAATGTTTTCTCGCATTTGACGTGTGGCAGAAAAATATTTAAATATTTAAATTCAACATGCAACGAGTTTTCAAAAAATGTATCAAAATACAATTTATTTGTTGTTTTTTTCATAAATGTGTGAAAAATCATGTTAAATAATTAATGCGAATGAAAACGTCATTTTTCTAGAAAATTTATTATATTTTTATGTGAATGACATGTTTCGCTTCTCTAAGGCATTATCAAATGTAGCGAAAAATCAAACGCGTTGCTGTTTATATATACAAGTTAAAGGGGCAGAATACGGTAATTAAGGTAATTGACGTGGCCCAATGCATTGTTGAAAGCAAATTAAGAGAAAAAACCCAGAATACAGGAAAGTATTATCTGGAATTAGTTAAATTTATGAATACCAAGTTTACATTGACAATTAAATCAGAAAAGAATTTCAATGTTTAAAATAATGTGTTGCAAACGTACTGGTTAGTTTGTTGAAAGTGGTTTAAACATAACCAATTAATTAACTAACCAGCACGCCGTCTCCCCGAAAGGGTAGGCAGAAAGAATAGACTGCCACACTTCAACCGATGCGGCACTATATCCTTCTCTTTTTCGCCCCCGCGAGAGACGCGGTGTGATGGGTTGCGAACCTCATCGCCACCAATAAGCATCTCCCGCGCACGCTTCGATCGTCCAACGTCCACAAAATAAATCTAAAACAATTTATATAAAGTACAATGATATAAAATAAATAAAATAAAATAACGAAATAAAAATAATTTATCCCAAAATGTTCTTTTAGATGGTGCACTTGTCAGCTGGACGATTCGGACATTTGTGTTTATTTAATTTATACTGTATGTAACAACCATTTTTTTAATGAACTGAAATTAGGCGTTTAATACAATCCAACACTAGCAAGAACTTTTAAATATTATTGAAGAATTTATTCAAATTGTCATTGGAACAAATGAAAAATTTATTTTTAGACCTGTCAAAATTCTTTATACTAACGAAAAAACTTATATAATTCCAACATCAAAACAGTAAAAACTTATTTCGTGTCACAACTAACTATTATAAAACAATTCACTTATACACGAAATATCCCAAAATTTACGGGAGCACCACATGAACCAAACCAAATTTTCAAAATCAGAAACAGTAAAAAATTACATAAAAGGGGTAAGCAGAAAGAATGGACTGCCACACTTTAACCGATGCGCCACTCCATCCTTATCTTTTCAACCCCGTGGAAGACGCGGTGTGATAATGTCCAAAAAATACATCTAAAACAAATAATATAAAATAAAATACCAAAAAAATATATAAATTATAACACATAATGTTCTTTTTTATGGTGCACATGTCAGCTGGACATGGAAAGAATGGATGAAGAAGATAGAGTGATAAAAAAGTATATGTAAACGATGTATATGTAGCATGAAATAGAGGAAAACCGATAAAAACTTGGATCGATAAAATCTATTAAATACTGAATGTTGGCCACGTGAGGAGTGGGAGAAATGTACGATGTACGAATGTTGAGGAAACTAGAGACAGCCTAGTTCCTTGCGGAACCGTGTCAAGAAAGAACAGTGTACTAATCCATTTATTTTGCTTATGAAGGTGTGATGAATATTTATTTTAGTTATTACTTATTTAAGTTCGACGTCATTAAAAAAAAATTGTCAATAAGGATAATTTTTTTCATAACTAACTAACCATCACGCCGTATTCCCGAAGGGGTACACAGAAAGAATAAACTGCCACACTTTTCTTCCATGACATACTTCTGACGCTTCCTCAAAATTCGTACATCGTGTCATGCATGCACGTCGATTTCTCTGACTCCTCTGATTTTATCGTTCCAAATTTTTATCGGTTTTACTTTATTTCATGTTACATTTACATTGTTTTTTCATTACATAAATTGATTGTTAGGTAGTGGTATACATGTATGTATGGTACTTAAAGTAAAGGCAGATGTATTAATTCTTTACTTCATTAAGATCGTAATTAGACAGTTGAGAACTTTGTGCCCCTAGGCTGAAATGGTTCGATATACACAGACGCCCGCGGTCCTTATTAAGTAAAATGAAATTACTATTTTACGTAGGATGATAGAACCTAATTAAGGGGTTAAGTGGGTTTGAAATTTTCAAAAAATCGATTATTTTTTTTATCTTATTGAATAGCACAATATGTTTAAAATATTCTCCTAAAATTTCAAATCGATCCGAGTAAAATTCTAAGAGATAGACCCTTCGGAAGTTCCGCCCAACAGGCCACGTCAGTACAGCGCTTCGCAGGTATAAACGCGTTTATCTCAAAACTCAATTTTTTAAGTCGGTGGACACGATTTCTCGAAAAGTTATAAAGCGATTTTATTCAAATTTTGCACACATCTTTGAAATAACATTATCTAGTTATTGAATGAAGGTTTTTTTTTTTATTACAACTATTTTTTTCAAGCCACTACATGGCGAAAATTTGACCAAAAAATGTGTTTTTTTTGTTCAAAGTCTGTCAAAAAATTTTTTTTTTTCCTTCATTCAATAACGAGATTTATCCATGTACTAACGAAATATTTTTGGTTTTTTTATTTTAGATGAACCAATAATGAGTTATGATGTCCACGGCAAGAGCATTTTTTTTTAGACGTCAAGGGAGATGAGGTACCAACAGCTGAGTTTTCGGAATTTTTAAATATTTTTTTCACAAAATACTGTTTAAATATGTATCTTTGATATGCTGAATTGTTTAAATAAAATATATGATTGTTTATATTTAAAAAAAAAAATAGTAAAAATACCATTTTTTTGAACCTCCGAAACCCACCTAACCCCTTAATACAAGTACATGTTGCATATTGTATACATTAATTATAAACCTAAATATAATACAAAAATGAAATGGTTTTCTCACACTTACCGCGTGATATATATTTTTCTCGCATCTTATTTCAATTCAACTCTACAGAAGGAAATATACTCGTGACCGGTTTCGATTATTTAAAAATAATCATCACCATTCACAAATTTCAATCCTGGACCCACACACTCTGGGATATCTAAAGCAGGGGAAGACATTGGCAGTGGAACCCCCATAGTTTCCCGATATTATCTCCTATAATTACTTCTATTCTTTAAAAATAATAAACAAAATTTATATTGCACTTATTAAAATTGTCGAGTATTGGTATTTGAAAAGATACTAATATTATTAGGCGAAAACCCGAATGTCTTCAATAAATAGTGCGAGAATAATTTGAATACAAGAGGCAGAAGAAGGATGAGAGCTGAATAAATGCGGTAGAGATAAGGTCCATAAGACGTATGTGGGGTAGAACGATAAACGATAGAATCTCAAATGCTGATATAAGAAACCAATGTAGAGCGGAAGAAGGTATTATGAATAAACTTATGAAAGGATCGCTGCGTTGGTTCGGACGTAATGGTTATGAAAGTACGTTAATGATGTAAATAGAGTACGGAGCCAAGGCAGACCTCGGCCTTCCTCGACTTCTTTTTCCATTCACACTAGTTTTATATATATTTTTAACCATTCTTCCCTCATTCATTCGTTCCATATATCCAAACCATCTTAGTGACCCTTTCTTGATTTTATTTATCACGCATTCACCCGCCTTACATTCCTTTCTTACTTCACCATTAGATATTCTATCATACATTGTTTTTCCGCACATCCTTCTTAGTGACCACATTTCTACGGCATTTATCCTACTTTCATCCTTCTTCTGCCAACTCCAAGCTTCACTTCCATACATAAGGGTCGGCACCAGAACCCCATTGTGCACTGCCATCTTTTCTTCAGTCGATATATTTCTAACCTTATTACTGGTTTCAATTTACAGTGAATCAAGTTTTTAAAGGGTAGAAAATCTGTACTCCCGTGAATATTTCACGGGTTGTAACTAGAATGAGTACGATAAATTATCCGAACCTCTTTGCAAAAATGACTCTACGCCACTGATTCAAAATCAAATACCTATCCAAGTCCACTGTACGTATTTGTTAAGTAGGTACTTGAAGCAATAAATTATCTCCACAATGTAAGAAACAATTTTAATTGGATTTTATGAGTACACAATGAAAAAGGCTCATTAATTTACATAATTAATTAATTTTGTTTTTGTTGATGTGGATGCAATTTTGTGTTATGTAAATAGCAAGAATATTTAAATATATGTATATGATGTGTATAGGAATATACAAGTACTGGATGCGTGGGCAAATTCACTTAAAACGTTATATTAATGGTAAGAAATATTTTATATTAACCAAAGGCCTCTTTTTCTATGCAAATCTTTGAAGAATAGCAATTAAAATGATTCAATAAGCGAATAAATTACTGGACATGGGTCAGACCCTTAGAGATATTCTTCTTCTTTGATGGTTAGTTAGTTAGTAAGGATAAAACAGCCTTTAAAATTTTCATTCATATTAAGCACTCAATTTGTGGTTTGACATTACAAATTTTTTTTTTAATAATTTGTTTTCACACCATATTATTTTGTTTTATAGAACCAACCAGATTTTGCTCTCACCGGAGTTCATCAGAATAACCAAAACAAACTGTTTGTTTTCGTTACTCTGACGAAACTCCAGCAGAAGCGAAACAATAAAATCATTAAATTCGACTAACCAAAATAAAGTGGTATAAAACCTAAATAAATGTACTTTTATTTTAAAATTAAATGTTCTTTCCGCATTCCATAGTTTTACGCCTTAATTTTCAATACGACGTTAACTATTTGATGTTAATATATTTAGAGAATATTTTATCAGAATAAAAAAATGTGGTTTCTTAATTGTTAATTAATGTGTGCATATACGATATAGCAAATGTTTTATTTTTTTACATATGCTTAATGAGGAAAAAAGTTCGCTCAGTTAATTTCTACATCAAAAATACAGGTATATCGATTTGATTAACCATTTCGCGGAAAACTTCATTAACGAGGCAGAATTTTAAAAAAGTATTTCATTTAAGCCTGCATGTAAACACGATGCGTGTTTTCTCTGGTTTAAATCAGGGGTGGGCATCACGTGTGGATCGTGATTTTATCAAACTATCAAAATACGTAATAAAAAAAAAGTAAATCTGAGAAAAATATTCAATATTTATTTTATCTTTGAACGATGATTTAAAACTGCATATTAAATCATTAATACGAATGAAAACGTCAGTTTTCTAGAAGTTTTATTATAGTTTATAGGAATGACGAGTTTTCACATTTGATATCGCCTTAGAAAGGCGAAAAAACTTATTCCCATAAACTATCATAAAACTTCTACAAAACAGACGTTTTAATTCGTATTGTTAACTATAAAATATCTCGATATTTTCACACTCTCTTCTTCAAATAATATTATGCTATCTAGAAAGAAATACGTTTAAAAAAAATCGAGGCCCTTCACTTTTTAGAGCAAGTATTGTAACATAACAATATTGTAAAATAAATTTAGCTATGTGCATCAAGACAAATAGTTATTTTAAAACGTTTGTTATGTATACGAGTATTAGTAAAATAATTTAATTAAAAAATGACTCATTTACTATCTAAAGCTATATTTATAAAAAAATACGAATATACTTTACTTAAAATTATACTTGACCTATTCCTATGTCAAACCTTTTTATTGATATGATATCATATATAATAGTATAGCGAGGACAAGGGATGATCGGTGGACTAGACGCACCCCAAAACAAAGGATTTTCTAAACTAGTATTGTAATTTTTGTATGGGTATAAAAGTACTATGTGTAGTAGAAAGCTTTATTACACGCCACAAAGTGACGCTGTTTGATTTTTGTTTGATGTCTTTTTTTGCTCCGGACATACCTCGGACGCGTGCATTTCGCTACCGACCCAACGGCTGTAAAGGGAGGTCACCGACCAAAGCATAATATAATATTAAGCAAATGACACGAATCATTGGTTTTATTATTTTGTTTTTTATTAGAGTATTGTAAAGGTTTACAATCGGGACATTTCTTTAAAATTGGCACACCCCTGCGGCTGGCGTGTTGATATGCCGCTCAGCTATTTCCCTCGCAATTCTTATAATCCCATTAATTACTTTATTGAGTAACTTCTTAGCAGAAAAAGATTAATGAGTGGTATTATAATGGCCCCGGGAAATGTCTGCCCCATTGTTGGTGGCGGGCTGGCATAATAGCGAATAAATTCATTAGCGCTCCTAATGATTCTGGAGACGAAATAAAGCGAATTTAATTAATTAAACGGGAATCACAAAACAATTTAATAAGAAGTAACGGGATCTGAGATTTCCAAACAGGGTTGAGCAAGCTTTTTGTAACTTAAAAAATTGTAAATAACGAAAACAAAAAAAAAATAATGAATATTTAGTTAAAATTCACTAATGTTTGTGTTTTCGATCGGTTTCGGCAGCTCGCTGCCATTTTCAGAGATTTTATTACATTAAGAGATAGAGCACATTTAAAAAAAAAAAATTACATTATTTACAATGAACTTCTACCACGAAATTTTAAGTACCATCGTTATTTTTTTACAAAATTTTAATTTATTTGTTAATGTTAAATGATGTACAAACAAAGACAATTTTCAAAAACATAGCAATACGACTTATAACCTGAATTCATTTTAATCACAAATTAAAATGAATCCAGATTATAAGTCGATTCGATGCCAGCCATTTCTTCAATTCAGGGAATATGGTCTTTTCCGAAATCTGTTATTTAAAAATAATAATAATAAATTAAAATTTAAAAGGTCGGCCATGTTAAGAATATCGACGTGCGTGTATGACTCGCTGTATAATTGTGGAGGAATCTAGGTAGGTGTGTCAGGATAAAGTAGTGTGGTGGTACATTCCATCTGCCTATCCTTTCGGAGAAATGACGTGATGGTTTGTTTGTTTGTGTTTAGGTTAATATATAACTTAGTAAGAGAATTTAACGCGACGGAAATTTCGTGATAAAACAAGATGACGTATTTTTGTGTTTAATTTATTTCTTTACATATCACACGACATTTTAAGTCCTTCATACGAGAGTACCAAAAATTATCTCAGATTTTCAATAAAATACTTTAAAAAGTAAATAACTTATTCATGATTCATTCATTCATTTCTCGGCGCTACATCCCAGTGTGGGACTTGGCCTCCTCCACGACGGCTGACTTCTGTCTCTGGCCATCTCTCTCCATTCCCCAGCTCCTTCCATTTTCTCCCAATTTTCTTCCACGCAATCCGCCTATCTTTCCCTCGGTCTGCCTCTTGGTCTCTTTTCGCGGGGCTCCCATCTGGATATTATTTGTGGTGTTCTACCCTCTGGCATTCTTTCCACATGGCCAGCCCACCGTAGGCGTTGAGCTTACAGAATCTCACTACTGTTTCCTGGTTAATCAGTACTTCAAGTTCAAGGTTTCTTTTAATTTGGTAAGTCCCATCCTCCAGCGTGGGTTAAAAAAATTTTCTCAGTAAAAAACTCATCGCCTAGCATGGATTGGGCACGTATGCCAAGTCGAAGAGACCAGAGCAATCAAGACCCTGTACTCGTCTAGACCAACTGGATTAAGACCTCTAGGAAGGCCTAGACAGCGCCTAATGGACAATTTTCTGGCTGACCTGGCTAGGTTGGGCGAATCGGATTGATGGGAGCAAAAAGCGCAGGATCGAGGAGCTTGGCGAAAAATCATCAAGGAGGCTAAAACTCTTCAAAAGTTGTATGGCCATAGGAAGTAAGTAAGTAAGTAAGTAAAAAAACTCATCCCAGTATTTATTTATTTTTAAGATACTCGTACATATATACGTTATTTAAACCATTTCTTCTGGCTTTACTCCACCGATAAGTGAGGATAAAATAAATAAATGAGTATCTATAGAGTTTATCATACTTTAGGGGGGTTAATCTAACTAATAAATTAATTAAGACACGTGTATGGTATATAGAAGCAAATTCAATACAAGTGTAAAGATTATTCAAATTTCAATTTAAATTGTAAACTGTTATCAGGTGGGGTTGTGAGAGTGTGCGCGGTTATTTGTATGTGTTAAAGAGGTAAGGGGAGAGGTTGGTAAATGGGACCCGGGTAATTAACTCCGCGGTCGTCGCGGGGACTAAACCAAATAGAAACGGCCCTTAATTGGCCCACCTTCCTCCGCAGAGCGCGCCCTCGCAGGTGTTGAAGATTCCGGGTATTAGCTCGCAGTTCTGGTCGTGTAACGTGTTTAGCACGTGCGCCCCTCTCCCCCTGCCAGGCACTAATGAGACTCACTCACTTGCGGTACGATCATGGATACAATCAAAAGAAATTACACATTCTAATTTATTTATTTAGTTAGAAAAATTGATATTTATAGTTTCTTGAACAATTATGTAAAACTCCATATTAAATTATTAAAATATATGAAAAAACGATAGTTTTCAGGGAGTATTATTATAATATTTATGTATGACATGTTTCGCCCTTCTAAGGCATTATCAAATCAAATCAAATCAGTTTATTAACTCAATAGACATTTTTTTTTTTTTTTTAAAAAGACTAATACCAAGGATTTAAATCAATGATATTAGAATTTATTATTACAATCTTCAATGTGAGCAGAAAATAGCTCATTATTATGAAGAAGGAATCTGGTCGTGTCCAGGCTTGAACCCATGTTCCCTAGATCAGGAGCCAAGCGTTCTATCCCTTAGACCACCACCCGATTACATTACAAACAGGAAAATGTTTAAGGCATCTATTAGGTACAGGTAAAATATTATAAAAATACAACAAAGTACCAGGAACGCATAAGAGATGGTTCGACATTATGAAGACAAGATACTTTCTAAAGTCAATAGTATTTGCCCCCTGAACGTACTTTCACTAACATGAAAGACGTCGATCTCCGAGGAGACCGCGTTCAGCAGACTAATTGCTCTTCCCACCGGTGTCACCAGAGGTTGCTTCTGGCGGCCGGTAGGTAAAACAATCTGTGCTGTCGCTGTCGGAGATATCTAATGTAGAAGGGCGAAACATGTCATAAATAAATATTATAATAAAACTCCTTGAAAACTATCGTTTTTCCATGCATATTAATAATAAAAAAATAGACATTACAAATATTAAAACATTTAAGTGTTAAACCAATTGGAAGAATACATCGACATAGTAACACATGAACTTCCTACTTGTTCATGCTAATGAGGCTGAATACTTTCCAATATTTTTACTATTTTGCTTTTGCATCAATAAGAAATTGGAATTGAAATTGAAATTGGAGCAAGTTACTGAATTTACGTATCTGGGAAGCATGTTTACAAGAGACGGAAAAATGGAGAAAGACATCGAAAGGAGGGTTGGTGCTGGGAATAAAATCAAAGTCATTACTGCAAATAGAAATATATCCACAGAAGCAAAGATGGCAGTACACAATGGAGTTCTAGTGCCAACTCTCATGTATGGAAGTGAAGCTTGGAGCTGGCAAAAGAAGGATGAAAGCAGGATAAACGCCGTAGAAATGAGATCACTAAGAAGAATGTGCGGGAAAACGTTGTATGATAGAATACCGAACGATGAAATAAGAAAGAAATGTAAGACAGATGACTGCATCATGAATAAAATTAAGAAAGGATCCCTGAGATGGTTCGGACATATGGAACGAATGGATGAGAGTAGAATGGTTAAAAAGTTGTACACAAGCAGTGTGAGTGGGAAAAGAAGCCGAGGACGACCGAGGAAAACATGGCATGACCAAATTAACCAATTACTAAAAGGCGGCCAAATTCGAAGTCGGAATAATCGACGTGCGTGCATGGTGCGATGTATGAATGTGGAGGAAGCCCGAGAGGTGTGCCAGGACAGGCCAGTGTGGCGATCCATCCTCTCTGCCTACCCCTCCGGGGAAATGGCGTGATGGTTAGTTAGTTAGTTAGTTAGTTAAAAAATGTCAATCTCCGAAGCGATCATGTTTAGCAGATTGATTGCACTCCCCACCGGCATCACCAGCTCATATTACATAACGTCAGACCAACCAACAAAATGTTACTATGGTTTTGTGACAAGCTAATAAAGTACCAATTAATGATCTACCCTTTAAAAACTTGGTTCACTGTACAATCATAATCAGTAATAAGTTTCAACTTTTTTACACACGTTAAAAATGGTTAAATTTTCACAATTAACAAAACCAAATGGTTCTCCTTTTGTTTTGTACACTTCTGTCATACAACAATAATGGAAACAAAATTCAAATATATATTCCTCTCTTGCTCTCTTGTATTCAAAAGATTCTAGTACTCTTTCCTGGTGACATTCGATTTTGCCTATTATATTATGATAACACATGGAAATAATGAATGAAGAAAGAATGATACAGAAAGTATATGTTTCCGATAATCGAGGAAAGCGTGGCACGATCAAATCAAGCAAATATTACATTTAGGTCACGTGAGAAGCCGGATTAATCGCCGTGAGTGCATGACACGATGTATAAATGTATGAAAAGTCACACGTACGATATATCAGAAAATAACAGTGTGGCGATCTGTTATTTCTGTCTACTCCTACGGGGAGACGGTGTGATCGTAGGTTTTGCAAATATTGTTTTATTTTTTAATGCCGACCGGTTTCGATAATATCTGTTAGTAAGGAAATATTTTTACTAGTGCTTTAATATTAATATTTTTAATTTCCATCGGAACACTTAATATGAAGGAAATTGAAAAACTTTGTTCAATCCACTATTTAATAAAAAAGATTAAAGACACATTGTGTACTTTAATATTTTTTATTAAATAGTGTATTAAGCAAAGTTTTTCAATTTCCTTAGTATAATACTATGGAACACCACAGTGTTAATGCCTTAGCGTTCAATAAGTTACTTAATATGAAGTATGATTATTAAAATACAATTTAAAAAATTAAAGAATCTGCGTGATGTATAAAGAAGGGCTTAACAATGATACGAGAAGAAATATTTAAATTTGATAAATTGGAACAAATAATGTCACCGTCAAATCATTTGCGTGATTCTCTGTGTCACTAATTGTGTGTGTAATCTTCTTCTGTATATGTTGTACTTGGGTTATGTATTTTGATTGGTCGTTGAAGGAGTTGGGGGGAAGGGGAAAGGTATCACACTGAAATCTTTCGCGAGATTCTCCGCGCCACCATGTTTGTGTATTTTTATCAAAACTGCGAGATGTATAAAGAAGGCGTAAATATGATACGAGAAGAAATACTCGAATTTGCGAAATTGGAACAAATGGTGTCACCGTCAAATCATTTGCGTGATTCTCTGTGTCACTAATTGTGTGTAATCTTGTTCTGTACATGGTGTACTTGGGTTATGTATTTTGATTGGTCATTGAGGGAGTAGGGGGGAAGGGAAAATATACCACTCTCAAATCTTTCGCGAGATTCTCTGTGTCACCATATTTGTGTAATTTTATCGAAACTGCGTGATGTATAAAAAAGGGCGTAAAAATGATACGAGAAGAAATATTTAAATTTGATAAATTGGGACAAATAATGTCACCGTCAAATCATTTGCGTGATTCTCTGTGTCACTAATTGTGTGTGTCTGTATATGTTGTACTTGGGTTATGTATATACAAATAATATACAATATGTCTTGCTTGCCCCAACGGAAATTTTAGCAGAGTAACATAACTGAAGCATTTTTGTTATATTACCTTGACGGATCTTCGGTTAGTAAAATAACTGACTTTTCGGTTAAAAAAAATGTACCTATAAGCGTTTTTCTTATATAAAATAACTTTTTTTTGTAAACGGCGACAGTGTTTTTTTTTAACATGTACGTTTATGCATATACGTATATACGTGATTGAATGAAATCCAAATTTAACAGCCCTTCGCGCTCTTTGTGTGAGGTTTGTACGAACTGATTAAAAACACCCAATCCATCATGCGAAAGCTGAAATTTCCCGACGAATGAATGATTTTCTTTGATAGTCATCTAATTTAAAGTAACCATAACGTCCTGCCATTCCGGAGAGCCAACAGCGCCCAATTATTGGGAGGGGATCATTAGTGCCCTGGGCCGAGTCCAGGCGCTAATGAGCCCGGCCGGTCCAGCCCGCTGACTCTATTTACACGCCGGGAGACCCTAATGACAGATGATCGTACTGCTATTCTAGTCCTCCGATCGTTTTCAAAATGTTTGCGAAATAAATCATTAATCCGTGTGTCCAAGAATTTTGTGAATCTTCATATATTATTCATTATTTATTCACGTGTGAGGATATCAATTTCGCGCCACGTATGCAGTACGACATAGGCAGAAGTCCCGCCGCAATACATTCTGTGCGCGGAGATATAGACTGGCCTCGGACATGTTCCCGCACGGACGTCTCCAACAGCGTTTTTTGTTTTGTTTTTTCATTATGACAACCCACGTTCATTAACCGTCACACAAACAACTCGTCACCAAACATACATTCTTCAAACCATATTACAAATGCTTCATTTATCTTGCGTTGGCTTCTTATAATATATCCTTGTTTGATTGCATTATATAATATTTTACCACGCATTTATCTAAGACTGAAGCCACACCAAAGCGTTTTACATTGGTCTAGGCTAGGTGATAAGTTCATTAGATTTCTTGTGGCGTAGCTTTAAGCATCAATCGAAGTTCCTTCCTATGTAACCGTAGCCTAAGAAGTTTCGTTTATGCTGCATTCGTTTCTGCTGGACCTATGCTTTGCTTATATACATAAAATTAGGTATAAATGCTCGCTGTGGCGCCTAAGTTTTTTCAGATGATATTTTATTTTCGACGTAATACGATAAACCTGTGTTAATTTTAGCACAATTATAGTAATAAAAAACATCCCAGTAATCTTGCACTCTCCGACAAATTGAAGACACATGCAGTACTAATGAGAAAATCTCAAGCCGAAGTTACAATGGCAGTCTATGGCGTCTGGGGCGAGCTAATTAGTCCGTTTGAGAGAGATCGCGGAGCCATTAGCGGAGCCGGGACAATATGGGCTTTGAGAGCTAATGGACGGGCCGCCGCAGCGACTCAATCTGCCGTGCAATGTGACATCTAATGAGCACCACAAATATATACACCTGCGGAGCTTCTGCTCTCCTGGGAGAGGTGCGGAACGAACGAAACACGATTTAGTAGATAGATTCGTGATAATATGAATACTAACTACGCAAATTCATTCAACTAGATTTTCTTTCATATTCCCCTTTAATTTGTACATAAGGACATTTGAGGTCTACAGATTCAAGGTTACCCAGCGCGCCATGGAAAGAGCCATGCTTGGAATAACCTTGAGGGACAGATTTAGAAACTAATTTATTTGACAACAAACCAAGGTAACTGAGGTGGCTCTACGGATGAAGTGGCGGTGAGTTGACCATATCTGTCGGAGAACCGACAGCCGATGGGGAAGACGGGTTCTGGAATGGAGACCGCGTACAGGATTCCGTAGAGTTAGACGTCCCCCTGCCCGCTGGACCGACGATCTGAAGACGATTGCTGGACATAGATGGATGGGAACGGCAATGGATAGGGGGCGGTGGCGGGCTTTGGGAGAAGCCTACATTTAGCAGTGGATGACAGACGGCTGATGATGATGATGAAGACATAAGTGTAGTAGAACGATGTACGACAAAATCGCAAATGCTGATATAAGAAATATATATAGAGCGGAAGAAGGTATTATGAACAAAATTATGAAAGGATTAATCAAAGTATAAAGGTTGGTCATGTTAGAAGTCAGAAGAATCGGCGTTCGTGTTTGACTCGCTAAGCTAGAGAGGAGTGTCAGGATAGAGTCGTGTTGCGGTCCATTCTCTCTGCCTACCCCTGTGGGGATGGTGTGTTGTTTGTTGTTGTTGTAGAATTACATTTTGTATTTTCACAGCACTTCATTTTACTTTTCGTAAACATTATTTGATGCAAAAATTTTAACAATAAAATAAAACAATATCGTTATTTTTATACTAATTAAAAGCGGTGGAGTTACGTCTAAGGGTGGAGGGGTTGGATAAAAATTATTTAATAGTAATATTACAAATATTATTTTCCTTATATCGTTCTTCTAATGATGAAGGTGATCTAATGGTGAAGGTGATTCGCATTCAGGGAAAATTAAATTTTAAAAAAATTAAGTCATAACTAGTTTTCGTCTTCTGGGTCACTTATTATTGGCTATTTATATCCGGCTCGGAATAATAATGGCCAATGTCTTTCTTCAACATTATTAAATACCCATTTAAATTATGTTGATAATAAATCATATCCCTTTAAATGAAATCTTTGTTTTCAAAATGTTTTAATTGACATTATAACACATGTAGTTGATCCAAGGCAACATTGTACTGGATATAAATCACTCCGCGTGTAAAAGCTCTTCAGTGAGTACAAGTTTAAAATGACGCTGATGATTATGAATGACTCTTTGATTACTACTTTTACCGGAGCCAAATGACGTCGGTATTATATCTGCGTTCAATTTAATAATTAATGAGTCATCTTGGCATAATTTCAGCAAAAGTTATAATGTTTTGTCTCTGTCATTTCATCATTCATTATAAATTCCAAATTGCAGCAGTCCATTACAACAATTTGACACCTTATTCTTCCTATTGCTGCACCCGATCATACAGGGCAAAAATGAAATCGACGAGGTGAGGCCTTACTTTATATAATAATTAAATAAAACGATGTTTTTTCTTACTTTATTTTTTGTTTGTGTGTGTTTTTTTTTTTCAATATATGTTATTTATATCACTGTATATTATACTGTATGGACTAAGCTTTCGGAAACATGGGTTACATCCTTAAAAAACGGAAAATACCGATCAACCTGAAGCGAAAAGTCTATGAAGCCTGCGTTCTGCCAGTTGGTACTTATGGTCTTGAAACTGTTACATTGTCCAAACAAAGTGCCCAGAAACTACGAGTGACCCAAAGAGCCATGGAACGAGCCATGTTAGGAATAAGCCTAAGATACAGAGTCAGAAACGATACGGTGAGAGAAAAAACAAAGGTCACTGACATCATCTACCGGGTGGCGACTCTGAAATGGCAATGGGCAGGTCACGTAGCCAGAAGCTCAGATGAAAAGTGGACAAAAAAACTGCTGACTTGGAGACCGTGGACGGCATGATCTGAACAGACACGTCGGAATAACCAGGATGCAGTCTGCACAGGACAGAGTAACATGGAACGAACGGAGGAGACCTTTGTCCAGGAGTGGACGAAAATAGGCTGAGGAAGAAGAAGAAGAAGAAGAGAATCTATGAAGCACGCGTAAGACCAATAATAACATATGTCATTGAAGCAAGGACAGACACAGTTAGGACAAAACAAGAAGATGATAGCAAGTAAGACAGAATAAGAGAGATGTGTGAGACTGAGGATATAATAAGATGGAGTAGACAACGAAGGAGGGACTGGTACGGTCATGTCCAAAGAATGGACACCACAAGACTCCTATATATTGCAGTAACATAGTCGGCCTCACGGGACTTCTCATGTAACACCTCCGAAAATATGGAAGGACAGCTGGGAATCCAGCTCACTGTAGGAGCAACCCTCTAGAGAACAGATAGGTCTACACAGCAAAGAAGAAAAAGAAGAAGAAGAAATATCAATTAAATATAAAGTGTAATAAAGCAAATGGAGGATACCTTTGTCCAGGAATGGACGGGAATAGGCTGAGGATGAAGAAGTAGAAGAAAAAGATGTTACACTTAATAAATAAATGAACTTAATATACCTGCGACAGTGCATATACAGTGCATATACGAGTACATCGTATATGTAGCGACTTTTTCACAATCCAAATTTTTCACAAAACAATGATGTAAAACTTCATATTAAATAATTAATACGAATGAAAACGTCAGTTTCACATTTCAGATGCAGAAGAGAAGAATACATCGATTGAGTCTACGCACACAGCATGGCGACTTTATTTTATATACGAGTATAATACTTAGAATCATAAGTCACATTGAAATATGTTTAATCATTTTTAATGAAATATGTTTAATCATTTTTAATCATGAAATATGTTTAATCATTCTTTGGCATATAGAATGGAATAATACTCCTAGCGGCTTCTAACAATGTGTTGGTCAACAGCCTTCACATTGTGTTAATAAGGTAGTTTGCTAAATGCCGAAAATCATTCTCCATAGATGGCGTTAGTGGGTCGGTTGTATAGGTTAAGTCTTGAAATTATTATTAAGTCGGTTGTATAGGTTAAGTCTTATAGATCTAATCTTCAAAAGGTTACGCTTGTAGGAAGTATCGGTCTACACAACATATGATAATTGCAAATAAGCTTGGGGCAGTCTACAGAGAAACTTAAGAATTTTGTATGTAAATATTGAAATACAATTATCAACGTGGTTGCTGCATGTTCCGTGGGGTATTGTTTCAACGCAGAACGGTTTAAATCGGCAATAAAGCTCTATGCATCCTTAATTCAATTAAAGCACGGAGCAGCGCGTGTGGTCTATTGTGCGGGATCTTTTATCGGTTATTACATTGCATGTCCTCGGGCTACCGTCGTCTTTGACTTACATCAGTACACTTGATACATACATTTCTTGTCTATTTTAATTGAATTATATTCTACATTATAAAGTTTTATTATATTCTAATTATATTCTACATTATATTCTACATTTTAATTCTCTAACATCTCAAATATTTTTATATGAATCCTACATGGATACGAAATCTTTTCAGGTTAACCGGTTAATAATTCAAATTTACAACAACAACAACAACAAACCATCACGCCGTCAGAGAGAATGGACCGCCACACTACTCTATCCTGGCAAACCTCTCTAGCTTCCTCCACATTCATACAACGAGTCATACACGCACGTCGATTCCTCCGACTTCTAACATGACCAACCTTTAAAATTTGATTAATTTGGTCATGCCATGTTTTCCTCGGTCTGCCTCGACTTCGTACCCCATTTACATCATTAACGTATACTTTCTTAACAATTCTTTCTCCATCCATGCGTTCCATATGTCCGAACCAACGCAGCGATCCTTTCATAATTTTGTTCATTATACCTTCTTCCGCTCTACATTCCTTTCTTATATCAGCATTTGAGATTCTGTCGTATATCGTTCTACCACACATACGTCTTAGGGACCTCATCTCTACCGCATTTATTCTACTCTCATCCTTCTTTTGCCAGTTCCATGCTTCGCTTCCATACATTAAGGTTGGGACCAGAACTCCATTGTGAACGGCCGTTTTCGCTTTCATTGATAAATTCTTGTTTCCAATAACTATTTTTAAAGCTCCATTCACTTTGTTACCCGCACCAACCCTTCTTTCGACGTCACTATCCGTTCGGGCATCTGCTGTGAACATACTACCTAAATACACAAATTCCCTCACCTGTTCCAAGTTCTCTTCGTTCACACTTATATTACAAACTGTCATTTGCTCTTCCCTTTCGAAAACCATCACCTTTGACTTTCCGACATTCATCATTAAATCATTTGACTTGCATACCTCATTCATTCTCGACACCAAGACTTGTAATTCGTCCGCACTATCCACAACGAGAACGGCATCATCCGCGTAAAGCAGACAGTTTACAGACAGATCACTCATCTTAGCACCAGCATTCAAATTTAAATTTCTTTAAAAATTTAAAATTCAAATTTAAATTTCTTAATTTATCCAAATGAACATAACAAATATAAAAATGATTTGGGAGAACGCGTCGACATAGTAACACTGAAGAAGTACTACGCTGATGATACTAAACACTTGCCAATATTTGAAGTATTTTCCTTTTGAACATTCTTTAATCAATATTTAAAATGTTAATCTCCGAACTAATCATGTTCTGTTTCTTGCCCTCTGAGGGTGCGCTGTTTTCCAGCTGGGAGGAAGAAGCTGCTCCTCTGTGACGGGCCTCGTTCCTCTCCCTCTCGGCTATTATAATAATTTGTACAGTGTTTTTTTATTAATTAATATGATGAAATGCTTCCTAAACGTACTCCACATTTTTTTTTCCCATCCCGCATTTGTCTCCTCTGCCTCTCCTGTTCTTCTCGCTGTATACTCGTATTCCTGTGGTGTATCATTCTTTTTATCTTTTGTATAATGATCCTAAAATGTTAATGTATTATATATTATGTTTATTTATTCAATAAGTACAGCGGAGCATAGAAGTAGGATGTAGTAGATTAAATATGTAAAATGTAAGTCCCGGAAGGACCGGGGACAGGCCCAGGGAGTGTACGAGCGAGGCTGATAAAAGGGCGCCGCTACGCCCTACAACAGCCTCGGGTGTGTGGCGGGAACTTCTATGTTCCTTTATTAAAAATTAATCATGTTCAGCAGTTTGATTGCTCTCCCCACTGGTATTGCCATAAAAACTTGGCCCTCGGCCCACCTTTTTTGCGGCCTGCCGACGCTTCTTCTATTTTCCCATGGTCTCAAAACCAAAATGCACTCGAATTCTAAAACAAGACTACCCCAGGTGAGTAGAATAGAACTATGATACTTATATAAGCAAAAACATATATTAAAAAAAACACTTTGTATGGTTGTTATATGAGATTTGACGCCATCAAGTTTCGCTTGCACCTAACCTCATGAGAAATATTAGAAGACTTTTTTTTTTATTAGACTATAAAAAAAATATTTATAATTTCCAAAAACAGTACCAACTTTTTTCTTATCGGAGCTGTTTTATTAGTTAACATTGCATCAACTATGAAAAAAAATATGTTTCCTCCTTGAAAGTCCTATCTTAAATACTGAATATCGACACAATGAAAATTATTAATTAGGGAAACCTATAAAAATCGGTGATTCATTTAGTTCGTCTAAATTGTGATGTACAGTTGATGTTATTGTATTTATCCAAGGCCGTGGTGAGCTTGAGTCACATAAAAACTTGTGAGGGTAATATCATCTGGACTTTAGGCTTTTGCTCGCAGTGGATCAGTTCTGTGCACCTTTTGCGACGTTGGGCTCTGTATCTTGGTGAGACCAATTCAAATCCCTTTACGTCTGGCATCTTGGTTCCTGATAAATCAATCATTGCAATGGATTGAAGACATCTATTCACGCATTAAAGAAACTAATACAATTGCAAATATCATCGGTGATTTATATGTTAGTATAAGTAATAAATAAGCTATGACTGCAACACCGAAGAAAAAAATCTCACACTATATTATTTGTTCTGGTAGAATTCACGTGACAATAAAAATAGACTAACTACCTATATATGTTATACAGTTATTGAGTTCAAATAACCTGTTGTATACTTAAAATGTGTAAAGCAACGGGAAACTACTACATTAAAAAGGCCTGCATCCCAAAATGTTGTGGTGGCATCCCAAGAACCAGGAAAAATGTTTAAAAAAACTTTTCTGTGAACCAATCTCTACGATTGAAAATTGATAAAAATGCACGTATTATTTATTGTGTCACTGAAGTTTTTTAATCGTAAATTAATAATTAGATATTGTTTCTTGAACATCAGTTTTTTAGAAGTTTTATTATATTTTATGGGAATGGCATGTTTCTTCCTTCTAAGGCATTATCAAATGTATCATTACATTTGGTAATGCCTTAGAAGGGCGAAACACGTCATTCCCATAAAATATAATAAAACTTCTAGAAAACTGACGTTTTCATTCGTATTAATCAATAATTAGATATTTAGTATTGTAAATGATTTCCTACTAGTATAATAAATTACATTCGATAAATGAAGAAGTATATCCGGCATCGGCTCTTCATCAAACAGTACTACACAGCATGCTTGGGTATACATTCAAGTGCCGTGAATTGTTACAGCAAGTCATAAAATTCCAAATGGAAGTGAATCAAATTGAACGCTCCATTGGCATTTCCCTTTGCCCTCCCGTCCCTCCCCACTTCGACGAGTGCTCCACAAAGAAGGCAGGTTACACCAACACACGGCAGATGGCACTTTGTTATTTCATAAAGAATTTATCAGTCAATCAGTGCTTGACAGGATGTCGTTTTATGGGAGACTAACATTTTAAACATCACTCACCCTTTTAAAAGGAACGAAAAAAATGATTCCCGTAAATCAATAAAATATTATACATAATGTCGGCCACGTGAGGAGTCGGAGAAATCGACGTGCGTGCATGATGGATCTTCTGGCTTACAGAGGTTTAGCTAATGTGGCTATTCCTCTTACGTCTGATGGGAACATTGTTGGAAGGTGATTTGGTGGGTTGTTAGTTTATGCGGGGGCATGGTGGCCCGGAGTGTTCCTCTGAACGAGGATCAATTTTGTGTGCTTGTGGCGGCTGCAGGTGTTTGAGTCGTAATTTGAAAGGTATCATATATGGGTATAATCTCTTATATTTATGTTTGGTAAATGAGAGAAGTATGTCAGAAAAGAAGTAATCTTTCCGCCTACCTTATTTGGCAGACAGCGTTATTGTTAGTTAGTTAGTTACTACTCGTTAAAAATAACATGTTATGAAAAATATACAATATATTTTTTTCTGAAATAAAACACTGTATTCTTACTTTTGAGTTTAATACCTTCATCATTGAGAGAACGATATATTATCGTTGTCCCGATGATCTTTTTAAGACTTTTTCGCATATTATTTTTTTAAGACTTTTTCGCATTTTTTTTATTAAAAATATGTTATATTTCATCATTAAATAAAGGTTATATATTTTTTTCGTTCTCGTTCAAAATATATATTTAGTTTAGAGATGATTTCTGAAAAGCTGTGATGGTGTTGATGTGATACTATGAACTATGTATTGTTTAAAGCTATGATCTGTGAAGCGCTTAGTAGTGTTTACTTAAGAATTTAACTAAAAGTTTTTTTTTTTTTTTTTTTTTATGTACACAACAGGTCGTTTCGACCCAATTACTGTATACATTTTTTTTTTTATATTTTAGCTATTATATTGATTCTTGTGACATGTGATAGGTAGCCAATCTATCGCCATTTTATTGTCACGTGAATTCTACACCAGACCAAAGACAGTGTGACAATCACACTGCCATCGCCGGGAATCGAACCCAGGACCTTCGGCATGGAAGTCAGAGATCGTAACCACTCTGCCACGAAGGTCGTCAAATGCGAATTTTCATGATGCGAAGCTTATCAAAGCTTTAAAAAATATTCGATAAATAGAGGTGTTATCAGATTATTTGAATCAAAAATTCAACATCACCTTATTATGTAAAACAGTCGTCTCACAAGAGGGCACCAACGGCTTATCAACCACTAAACTGAAAGCTTTCGTAAAATCTGAATAGAACCCCACTTTATCATAAAAATGAACTTGGCAGTGAGTTAAAGCTCGAATCCTACTTATAATGCTAAAGTGATCCGAAAGGACTCGTAGATTCCGAAGACTTCCGAATGGAGCCGAAACTCTGCTCTTCCACCCCTCCCCCGAGAGGATGAATGCAGTGCACTCAACTTCCATTATGTTATTACTTAATGTTTTATGTAGCAAGGATGGGGGAGCGAGACGGTGGGGTACTATTGCTTCTCTATTCGCGCATTCCGGATTCTTCCAAGGTATAATTTTGTAATAAATATACTTGTACCCGATCTGAAAATCAAATGAAATTCTTGATATTACAAAATTAACTTAGCATTTCAGAATTAATTTCTACCACTTTCGAAATTCAAATGACAAATATCGATTAATTATATCGTGTATTAATATTATACCCGATCTTCAAGAACTCTTAAATACAATTGATATAGCAGTAGAGGATCTGGGCTTGAAAATCAACATTAAGAAGACCAAATGGATGACATTTGGGGGACTTAACTATTCTTCATCCACTCTGCAACTGAATGGCGCGAATGTTGAAATGGTCGACCAATTTAAATACCTTGGCAGCATTATCACTAAATCGCTTGACCCGAAAATTGAAATAAGGTGCAGAATTGAAGTTGCATGAGCTGCTTTTAATAAAATGAGAACATTATTTTGCAACGATAATCTTAACTTGAAACTCCAACAAAGAATGATTAAATAATATATGCTGTGTTCTGCTATATGGTTGCGAAACCTGGACTCTGAATGTGAATGTAATGGAACTGGTTGGAAGCGTTCGAGATGTGATTATATCGCAGAATGCTCCGTATACCGTGTACCGATAGGGTCAGTAATGCAGACGTACTACAGAGAGCCAGAGCCAATAGAGAGCTGTTGTCAAGTGTGAAAATTAGAAAGGTCTCATATTTGGGTCATGTGCTAAGGGGAGAAAAATACCACCTCCTTCGACTGATATTAATGGAAGTGGAGGGATGTCGGGGAGTTGGTAGAAGGCAGCTGTCCTGGCTGCAGAACATCAATAAATGGACAGGAATAACATTTGTTCAGAACCTGTTCCAAGTGACGCAAGATAGAGATGACTTTGCTGTAGTGATCGCCAACGTTAGGGAGACCTGACACGGCACCAAAAGAAGATGAAGATTAAATAGCCTTGAGAATGAGGCATAATGAGAAGCTGTATAACGTCTTCAAAGCACCCAAGCTCTCGATACATGATAGACTGTCTAGGCTGAGATGGGCTGAACATGTGAATAAAATGCCGTCGTCTCAGGCATCAAAGAGAAGAGGGACATCCGGGTGGAAAGAGAAGGGTCGGTCGGCCTAGAATCCGATGGGAGGATGAGGTGAGGAAGCACGCTGCACAACTACTGCAAATGAGAGACTGGAAAGCCGCAGCAGATGACATGAGTGCTCGGAATTGAGGACTGATGAAAGCCATGGCTCGATATGAGCTGTAGAGCCACCGAAGAAGAAGAAGATTATAAGTTATAGTTTTTGAGATAAATATAATCAACTAGTATGAAAATAACATCATTTAGATTATTCTGGGACCAACACTTGATCTAATAGCTGAAACATGGAGAAACAGGAATATCAAAATATATTTTCTTATACCCATGAGCCCTTTAGAGGGAAATGGAACAAGCACTACGTGAGCTTGCGTGGATTGGCGTGAGTATGCCAAGCCAGAAAAACACGGTATTTAAAGCATTGTTATGTATTTTAAGCATTGTGAAGATAGATTCGATTACCTATTCTACTGAAAATGGAAAAAAATATTCTTTATTTATCGTTTTTAATTGAACCACGATTTAAAATTCCATAAAAAAAATTCAAATCAATAATAAGAATGAAAACGTCAGTTTTCTAGAAGTATTATTATATTTATTGAGAATGAGATGTTTCGCTATGCAAAGGTGTTAACAAAAGAATTCCCCGCTGACGTTTAAATAAATATCAGCATAAACTTTTATTTAAATTCATTTAAAAAAAATGTGTAAGTAAAGTGTTGCGTTGTATAAATATAAATTGTCTATTAATTTATTCATGATAAAGGCATATATAGAAAATATAAAATACGTTTGTAGTCTTTTCAGTACGTTTTTCCCTAAAACCATTCAACGTACTCTCTGTTACCTGGGAACCATGTTTGGATATACAATATTTATATATAACGCTGTAAGTCTTAAATTTTTGAAGCGCCAAGAAAGCATTTTCGTGTTTTATAATTCCAAAGAAATGTGGATATTTGGGTAGTTTCAATGCCAGTCTAATTTTCCGATAGAGTTTGTTATTATGAACCATCCATTCTACTTATGAAACACCTGGAAACTTAGAATAATAAATTTACGTTACAAGCGGTTGATTTAATCAATAATTTTGTGATTGATTCTGATAAATTAACTTTATAGCATGTTTATCATATATCACTGAAGAAGGGCTTCCTTATCCGAAACATGTTTATTATTTAATTATTATTTTCGTAATAAAGTGTGTGTTGTGTACAAAGTAAAAAAAAAGAAACGTTGATGAATCCGCAACACAAATAAATATATTTGAATGTCGTAGTATTTGAGATTGCGCATTAAAAATCAAACTTCTGATATTCTTTCATTTTTCACTCTGGTATTTACGTAAAAATATATTCCGCATTTGCAAATCGATTTTCACATACAATCGAGCATTATAAGTATAATTTAATTTCATATTTATTTTTAAGTAAATAAAAATACCTTTGTATTATATATTAAATAAAATATGTTTAAGGGTACGACCAGCTTCTCTACCGAATCAGCTTCACCAAGGAAATCCACACTTCGCTCAGCGAACTCCTCGGCAATAGGAAGATTAGTTGAGCCGAAGCGTTGCCCTAGTACAAATTTCGGGGATCGAGCGTTCGCGGTAGCCGGTCCATCGATCGGTCTTTCGATCGGACCAGTCTGTCGATGCCAGCGAGTTTGGCGAAACCGGTCGCTGTCGAAATAAAGACAAAAGTGGAAGTAGTTAAAAAACGTCGTTTTATTTAATTATTATTTAAAATGAACTTCCATCGAGATATTTTAGTAAAATTTATTTTATTTTTTATTATCGAGGGTAACAAACAGCAATTACAGTATATGAGTATAAACACATAGAGACAACAAAACACGGCCAATTACATGCTACCACAAATATAATATAACAACTGACATAAGGTTAAATATATAAGAGTAATAAAGTAACACTTTGATAAGATAAAGAGAAAACTATTAGTAATAATGAATTAAAAATGAAATATAATTTTAAAATGTAAAAAAAAGAAAAAGACAAGAAAAGAAAAAAAAAAATAGAGTAACTAATTTCATTCGCCCCGAAGGGTTGCTCCAACCATTTTTTTAAAATCACTTTCATTAAGATGGAACACATCGATGTTACTAAAGCACTTATTGTACGTGTCGCACGTCCGGTACACCGCCGCACTCTGAGCGTAGTTAGTCCGATAAGCAGGAAGGTGGAATATTTGGTTCGCAGTGTGTCTTGTGCGAAATATATGTTATAATATACAGCAAATAATATATGTTATAATATACAGCAAAATAAAAATAAATAAATAAATGTATAAACATTCTTTTTTTGCTAGATACCACATGGACGTGGAATGCAAATAAATGTAAATTGTTAAATATCGCCATGGACTGGATGAGCTATACGAGTATGTCATAATGAAGGGAGTAGGGTAAAGATATAATATAATATTATAATAAGGGCGGCACCTCGAGCGCCACGGGCCGCGAGCCGCGCTGCCAATAAAGCTCAGTCGAAAAGCACTTAACGGGATTGATTCAGACCATTTACCATTCTTAAAACAAATACAAAGAGCTTTCCATTACATTGAATTATAAAACCTTTTTAAAGATTTAGCGAGTTCAAGGAAGCACTTAGAGGATTGAAATTCCAGCGGAAGCCTCACAATAAATTCTAATTTGATTGACATTTCCATTTCTGTGAGTGGGCAGGAAATGAGCGCCATATTTCTTTTAATAATTGCGCATTTCGAATTTGGGTCGGACAGGAAGGAGCGATAGATCTGCTATTGATAAATCAAAGTCTATCAATAATACTTTTCAATTCCACTTACCTCCCTGCATTAGTGATAACACTCCGGCGAATTGGTTCAGGCTAAGCCCGTGGCCCGTGCTTCATTCGCTGATTGTTCGGAACAAAAAATACCTTCAACCGCTTTATAATGGAATATTTGTGTTTGCTACCGTGGCGTATTATAATCGCCGGTTTATGACGGAATTCTATCACGACATATGCATTCTATAACCAAAACAGTCCATTAAAAAATCAATTAGCATTGGGGTAATTTGTTTTTCAGTGTTTTTTTATGTTTAACTTATTATTATTTTAAGGATTTATTGTATCTCAATAGAGACGAAGATGCAAATTAGAAACAGAGTATGGTGATCGAGGCGTTTACAGGACTTATGAGTCCTGTAAACGCCTCGTCCTGTCATTGGTTGGGTTAAGCGTACGCTTTATGTAATACAACATTCCCCATTCCGCCCTTATTACGACGCCATGTCTGCCAAATTTTTGGAAGTTGTATATATGCTACAATGTAACAACACCACACTTTACATTTTTTAGTTCAATCTACACTAGCGCCATCTATTAAGATTGGATTAAGCACTAAGCAGAAGATCTTTATTAACGCAATGTGAAAGGCTACCGCCATTAACGTATTACTAGATAACGCCTAGATATGTATCTCCAATTTTTATGCTATTTTTTAACTTGGACCAGTTTTTTTACAACATTTTGAATGTATACAAATACTTGTATACATTCAAAATGTTATTATTATTGAGATGACTTATCAATTACTCAAAGAGCGCAGGAAATAACTGACTTAACAGCGCAGTCTTTAGAAGTTTCTTAAATTTAACGTCACTATCCTCATACTTAATACTAACATGGAGGCTATTCCACGCCAACGGACCCGCAACGCTGAAATCACGATCATAGAAACTTGCTTTATTGGTTCTAACTGGAATTGTTATGTTGTTTGTACTTGTTTCTACTGATCGGAGTGAACGTTGCCTTTCCGTTGGCATGGGTGTCACGCAGAGGTCTTATTAACCGAGAATTTAACTATAATAAATAAATAAAAATACTAGATTCGATTGTACTTAATTGTGCCATCGGTTTATGGGGATAGCCGATTCTTTATTTTTTTTATTTACAGTGGTTTTCTGAGTCACCCTTACTTTTAATATATTTAACAAGAATAAATTTCATACATCTTAATCTTTAATATATTTCTTTTTTATTATACCCTGTAAACGTCTCGACCACCATATTCTGTTTCCAAAAAAAAAATACAATTTCCATCTTCGTCTCTATTGAGATACAATTAATCCTTAAAAATGATTAACCCGCAATGGGTAAAATCCAGTATTTGTCTAAAAGTATTTGTATACATTCAAAATGTTGTATGAAAACTGGTCCAAGTTAAAAGTATAAAAATTGGAGAGCCATCTCCAGGCGTTATCGAGCAATGTATGATAATTGCATAGCCTTTCACATTGCATTAATAAAGATATTCTGGTTAATGTTTACACCTAATCTTAATAGATGGCGCTAGTGTAGATTGAATTAAAAAAATTGAAGTGTTTCTCAATATAGTAGCATATATACATCTTTCAAAAAATTGTCAGACGTGGTGGTCGTATGAAAGGCGGAATGAGGAATGTTGTTAATATAAAGTGATCGCTTAACCCTACCAATGACAGGTCATAAGTCCTGTAAATTCCGTTTCCACAAAAAAAAATTTACATCTTCGTCTCTATTGAGATTCAATTAATCCTTAAAAATGATAAACCCGCAATGGGTAAAATTCACTATTTGTCTACAAGTATTTGTATACATTCAAAATATTTATTTTTTAATTCTTGATAGAATTAGATTTTCTTTTGTTAATATGTCTATATGTTCAATAAATTTTTGATTGAAATACTAGAGTTGATAAAGGTTAAGAAATATTAGTTATTTGTTGTAATCGAGATTTAATTTAATGATATGTTAATTGTTATAATGCAAAAATATATTACCACCAAACAACGGATACATTTTTTTTTTATATTCACACTGTTCTTTTGTGAAGACATGTATTTTACATCGAGAATTAACACAAATTGCTTGGGTTATCCGTCTACAACCAAACATTTTTTAGGTCATAGATTCGCTATAATCTTATTGGATGGATCGTGCCTTGGGTGAGGTGTTCTACGATCTGGAGGGTGGGGGTAACGAGGGGTGGTAAGAGGAGGACTGTTGGGGGGTTAGCGGGGCGCTAGTTGACAGTTACACCGAACGCCCATTATCGCCCGTATCACGACAGCATATTAATTAATTCCGAAATTACATAAATGTAGGAGTTTCATTACGGGCCGCACAATGGCCCGACCAGACGAAGGAGAGAGGTGCAAGGAGGGCGGGCGGGCGAGGGTGGCTACCCTCTGCAAGTACAGTACCTTGCGAATTAGTCACATTATCCCAAGTAAAACTTCTGACTGGTTTGAAAGAATCATCACATAATAAGTTATTGAATTTTTTTATCGACATCAATTACCTGCTAACATTTTTACAGTAATACTAGCGGACCCGACAGATGTTGTCCTGCCCGAACTTTGGTTTGCCTGCTATTAGCTGGTTCATCAAAAGTTTTTTCGATAAACTCAATCATAAACTATATACTCAATACGCACGCAATTGTGATACATGCCATATATGAAATATCAAATCACAAGGAACAGAATTTTAAATCTACGCCACGCTACAGCGCTAGTGATTTGCACGTGCTTTAATCCTATAGTAAACAAACGTAACTATGAATTATTCCCAGAAGGTCCATTATTCATGAACTTCCCCGGTTTTAACGGTCACCTACCGGGTCCAGTTGTGAATCAATCTAAACCATCCAGGGACCCGCTTAAACACACACAATAAATGTCATCAAATTCGGTCCAGCTGTTTAGAAGGAGTTCAACTACATACGCCCGTACAGAAGAATTATATACATATAAAGATTTAAAAAAAACAAGTATCATTAAATCTTTTATTTTAACGAATAGACATCATGTCGTTTAAAATTTATTGTATCATTTGTAATATCTTTGCTGATTTTTAGGATGCCACTTGGTCCTTAAATGTGCTAGATTCCCGTTGCTCTCCACATGTTTATATACAACAGGTAGTTTGAACTCAATTACTGTACACAAATATTTTAGCTATTGATTCTCATGACATGTGATTGGTATCTAATCTATCGCCATTTTATTTTCACGTGAATTCTATACCAGATCAAACATAGTGTGGCACTCGCCTAATGGAAGGACACCCAAACGGAGAATCCTCTAGTGAAGGCAATGGGAAACCACTCTAGATATCATCCCCATGGTCATCATTATGAAGAGGAATAAATTACTTTTAACTGACGTCAATATCAGTAGACCTGACATGACACCTGAAGAGCTTGTAAGGAATCACTTAGAATATAAGCGCTTGGTTACGTTTGGAACCCTTACTGGAAATTAACGCTTTTTTTGTATGCGTATTTTTTTAGGTTTCCGTTTCAATGTTTTCTTAATATGCTAATTGATAATCTCTTTTACATGTACGAGTATATAAGTAAATTTTACAATTTCTGTAATATATCGTTTGTGAGAAGACAACATATACAAAATAAACACTTTTTTAAATATGTCTATTTGGAACGTAATTTTGAATATGTTCTCATTGAACCGGCTCTGGGAATGAACTCTTAATTTATTAGAGAAATTCATTACAACATTAATGTCTTTAGTAAAAACAAAAGATAGTAAAAATGACAGTTAATAAAAATGAAAATTAGTAAAAACCAAAACTAAATGTTTAGAGTCTTTCACTTAATCGTCTTAAATAAAATCTTTCAGGGAATACCCTATTTCAAATTAACTAAATTTCATGAACCTGTAATGTTAAATAACCTTATTAAACAAATTAAACTCCGCCAGAGAATGATCAAATGCTATGTGTGGTCTGTTTTATTGTACGGGTGTGAAACTTGGACCTTGAAAGTTAACTCAATGAACAGACTGGAAGCATTTGAAATGTAACTCCATCGCCATCGAATGTTCAGAGTTCCCTGGACAGACATGGTTACCAATACCGAAGTCCTGAAGCGAGCTAGAGTTGACAGGGAATTGTTATCAACTATCAAGGTTCGAAAGATCTCATATCTGGGTCATATACTGCGTGGGGAAAAGTACCACCTTCTCCAACTGATATTGGAGGGGAAAATTGAGGGACGCCGAGGGCCCGGAAGCAGACAAATGTCCTGGCTGCGAAACGTGAGGGAGTGGACCGGCATCCGAAGTGTGGAGAAGCTGTTCCGAGCGGCGCAGGACAGGGATAGGTTCACCGAGGTGATCGCCAACGTTGGGGGAACCCGACAGGGCGCTTGAAGAAGAAGATTAAACAAATTAAATTATTCCATTAATTAAATTTGGCTTTCATACAAAAAATTGTTAATTTAATTTTGATAGCATTACATCAAAATTAAAATGAATAAATACCGTTATTAGACACAGCATAGTATGTTGGTAGAAGATATTAATATTAGTGCTGGCGGTGTCTGGAGAAGCATCCCTTAACTATGCAGCAATAAAGCCCCCTGCGACTAGCCACGGAGCGCCCCTATAAAGCATAAACCAACATAAATAACTTCAATTGTTCCGTACCGTATTGTGAACTTTAATTACAATTTGAATTAATTTCGTAATTAAAACGGAAACTTAAGAGCTTTTCGCTTAAGGCGGCGGCGGGAAGGGCGGGGGCGGCTGGCAGGGGGGGGCTGGGGAAGAGGGTGGGATTCAGTAATTAGCACCGCTAAAATTTATACAAGAGAATAGGTGACGAGTTAGTAGTATTAGACTAACTGTCGTTTAGTGTAATGTGTTCCATAATTAAATTCAAATAATTAATTATTCTCTCAAGCGAGTTCGTCTTCTCATTATTTTTGTAATAAAGTTTCAGCACTACACTGATTATTATAAATAACGAAATTATGTGTGGGTACCTTCTGGTGTTTACCAGAAGATTGCAGCGATACCGAAACTGGTCGAAGCCATAAAAACAAGTGTAGGTAAACTAAAGACGACCTTCGTGGCTGAGTGGCAAGTGCTATGACTGCCACAACGAAGATCCCGGGTTTGATCACCTGCGATGGCAGTGTGGTTGTCACACAGTCATTGGTCTGGTGTAGAATTCACGTGACAATAAAATGGCCATAGATTAGCTACGTATCACATGTCATGAGAATCAATACGATAGCTATACCCTTGGCATCGATTTTGCTCGCGCTGCACCGATGTAAAGAGTGATTCAAGAAAATCATAATAATATTAATATTCTTTTTTCGGTGCCATGTTAGGTCCCCCCAACGTTGGCGATCACTGCAACAATGGCATCTTTGTCCTGCGCCACTTAGAACAAGGTTCTGAAATCTTGTAATTCCTGTACATTATTTTATGTTCCGCAGTCAGGACAACTGCATTCTACCAACTCCTCGATGTCCCTCCACTTTACCAATTAATATCAGTCAAAGGAGGTGGTATTTTTCTCCCTTTTGGCTCTGGCTCTCTTTAGTACGTCTGCATTACTGACCTTATCGGCCACGTTATACGGAGCATGATGCGGTATATCCACATCTCAAAAGCCTCCAACCGGTTCATTACATTCATTTATGATAGAGTCCAAGTTTCGTAGCCATATAGTAGAACACACCATACGTAACATTTAATCAGTCATTTTACGTATAATAATAAAAATATAATATTAAGAATTTTTTTCTCAAAAGAAAGGTCTACGACATGTGTATACTGCCCATGATGACATACGGAATAGAGACGACAACTCTTACAGCAAAAAGTGTCCACAGGCTCAAGTGTACACAGAGGGCCATGGAAAGACAGATACTTGGTGTGAGCTTGCGTGACCGCATAAGGAATGAAGAAATCAGACGCCGCACCAGGGTTGCTGACGTCATGGACCGAATGGCAAAATTGAAATGGCAATGCCCTGGACACTTGGCTAGACAGGGTGGCAACAGATGGGCACCCAGGATACTCAGTTGGAGATCATGGGCAAATAGGCGAAGTGTCGGAAGGCCACCGATGAGATGGACCGATGATATTGTCAAAAGGGTTGGAAAATCTTGGATACAAAGGTGGCAGGACAGAGACGAGTGGAGGAAATTGGAAGAGGCCTATATCCAGCAATGGAGGGAAGAAGGCTAGCAAAGAAGAAGAAGAAGAAGGATTTTTTTTTAATTATTTACATGAAATTCTACCAATAAGTTTCAAATAACACTTTAAATGCTGATTTATTTTTTGTTATTCTCGGCACTACAACTTGGTGTGGCATTTGGCTTTCTCCATAATACTCCACTGGTCTCTCTAGGACTTCACTGATTCCTATCCCTGGGATTACTCTATATTCTCCATATCTACCCATTTTCTTCGAATCATATTTGACGCAGTCTGCCCATATTGACCTGCCTCTTGATAAATCAGTTTATTTTCTCAAAAGATATTTCAAACAACAATTATAGTTAAGGCATCTGTTGACAACAGGTAAAATATAATACATAATATGAGAAAGGGATGAGAGACGGTTCAACTTTATGCATGCTGGGAGATAAAACAGTCTGTGCTGACGCTGTCAAAGATAACCATCCGGAACATAAAGATGGATAGCCTCCAAGATGACGGAATTTTCAAAGAATCCACTAATTAGTCTGAAGAAATGGGTAAGTGTGCACCCATCCCTCCATATCTTTAAGCCATTGGTCCCCAGCATGCCCAAGAGGAATGCGGTGGGATAAAGCTACGGATAGCTACCAATGCCTCTCATGTAGAGATATCTCAGAAATCTTTTCTGAAGCCTTAAACATGAGCGAGTATCTCGCCTCGTAGGGATTCCATATCACCGAACCACACTCAAGCCGGCTCCGGACCAATCAGTTATAGAATATTCTCTAAACATAGGGATTCCTGAAATTTCTGATCTCTTCACCCTTCTGGACATCATCATCAGAGTTCTGTCATCTGGCATTGTTCCTACAAGCCCACCGTAGGCGTTGACACTGATTATTCATACAATGTATTTTGTTTATCCAAAATATTTATATTTTAATTTATGAAAGAACGATGCACAAATATATTTACATTTGCTATGAAACCTGTCTAAATTAACCATATATTTTTTTAATACGCTATATATACACCTCTTTGACAAAAATCCATGAATTAAGATTAATCAATTTTTTTAAATAATGTATTTGATTTTTAGTGTTATTTAAAAAAAAAGTTTTTTTGGTGCTCTTTTCACAAACATTTATACACTTAGGTAGGACAGGACGTATGCGGATACAAACAAGTGTAAAAATTCCATTAAATTATTATGAAAACACAATTTTTTAATTTTTTTAATTAAATCCATAACAACAAGTAATGGCGAGTATGGAAGAAATATTGATTAGAATATTTTCATGACATATATGATTACATAGCTGTTACATTGTGTAACACGTGAAACGAATTGTTTTATTCAGGGCTTATTCGTATCTTCCAAAGTAGTGTGAGGAAAAATAAGCAATGCAACCGTTCGACTACTAAGAGACGTATCTCATGATAAAAACAGAAGTTTCTGAAAGGTTTCATAGACAATGGCGGGTACAGAGCGCGTTCGGAAGTAGATTCTCTATGGTGGCTACTGGCACTTAGCTTTCAGTCAGATTTCCCGCCCTAATGCGACAGCCGAGCGCTGGCGAAGAAGGACGGAAACACACGAATCATTTCGCATGTACATTTCAGCGGGAAAATGGAAGCTTTCAAAAGTTTTCAGGGAAGTGTTAAGGTTATAATAGAAAATTTATTGTGCTTATTCACTTTGCATACTTCTTAAAATATCCTTATGTGACTGAAGTAGGGTGATTTCTGTAGAGTTAAGATCATTTAGGTGAAAAGCATTGATATATTTTTTTATTCATTTCTTTATATTTATTCCATCAATTATTTTTTAATTGTCAGTACCTACTCATAACAAATAGCCCAGGTTAATTTTTAAATTTGAATTATTGTATCGAATTTTAAATGCTTTTTTTATTAGTCCTTCTTTGTTTAGGTTTTACTATATTTTTACATCTGAAGATGGAGGTATCCTCCGAAACATGTCGTGCTTTTTAATATTTTTTTAATAAATAGTGGACTAAACAGAGTTTTTCAATTTCCTGAGAATATTTATGTGATTTGGGAGATTACAAAAAAGAGTTTAATGTTTGATTTACAAATATTCAGAACATCAATATAACATGATAATATGATGCAAATTAAGAACCCATAAGCAAGGGTGAGAACATATAATGTTCTCTCCTTTTTCACTTCCTCTCTCCTCTGAAGGATTACAACGTGGCAGCGAATAAAATAATATTCCTACTTCAAACAGAATCCACCTTTGTATACTGTTTTATACATTAGATATGCTTAAAAGCATTGAAAGTAAACGAAAACAAAAAGCTGAAAGACGAAGATATTAGTGAGGCCGTTGTATCGGGAGTGGGTCCTGCTTTTATACTAATGGCCGAGAGGCTGAGGAGAATCTCATGTCGGCTTAAGTAGATGAGGACCATTCCATCTGCGGGACACTGCGCCGATGCGAAATTCCTTTTTTTAATTTATTTTTAAAAACTTACACAAAGGATTTAAATCAATGGTATTAGAAATTGTTATACAACCGCTAATATGAACAGAAAATAGCTGATTATTATAAAGATGGAATCTGGTCGTGTCCAGACTTGAACCCAAGTCCCTTGGAACAGGAGCCAAGCGTTCTGTCACCTAGACCATTGTTCCGCAAAGCGTGTGCCGCGGCACACTGGTGTACCGTGGTTATCAGTTGGTGTGCCGCAGAAAAAAGTTTATCTTATCTCACCCGCGTGGCGCGCCTCGCTCACAAGCTATCGTCGTACGCAGCACGCATGCGTATCGAGTAAGTACTTGTATTTACTCGTTTAGTAATAAATAAATATTAAATAAACATTGCTTTTTTCTTTGGTGTACCTCTAAAATTTACGCCCTTGAAGTGAATCTCTCACAAAAATGGCGCTATATAAATCATCATCATCATCAATTAAAAAATATAATTAAATTTGCCCAGCTTAAATCTCTTATGTTTAATTTTTCTTAATTAAAGTAAAAAATCTTATTCCACATTTAAATAATAATGCTTAATTTTTTTATGTATAATGATGTGTTAAAATAACTGTAATGAAAATTATGGAAACGAAATATTTAATGTGAAACTGTTTTTTTATTAACATTTTACATTTTCAAATGTCAATATAAGGTATCGCTTATAACATTATGTCTCCTGAATATGAGAATTTTAGTTCAATCTAAAACAAGAATACGGTCAACTTATTTTAAGATTATTGTAAGATAGTATAAAACGCAATTACCATCCAGCGAGGTGTGAGACAGAGTTGTATCCTTTCTCCATTATTATTTAATCTCTACTCTGACTATGTTTTTAAACGAGCCCTCATTAACACCGAGAAAGAACTGAAAATTAATGGCGTTGTGATAAACAATATAAGATATGCAGATGACACCGTTTTATTAGCTGAAAATGTCAGCGATCTTCAGGACCTCCTTAATCTTGTTGACGAATCTGGTGAAAGATGGGGGCTAACAATGAATGTCAGCAAAACCAAATGGATGACATTCGGACGGCTTGACTACAGTGGGTCAGTATTGCATTTGAACGGCCGTAACGTTGAAAGGGTGGAAAAATTTAAATACCTCGGCAGCATACTAACGCAATCTCTTGACCCAGATGTAGAGATAAGATGCAGAATAGAGGCAGCAAGAGCTACGTTAAATAAAATGAAATCACTCTTCTGCAATGATAACGTAAACTTGAAACTCCGCCAGAGAATGATCAAATGCTATGTGTGGTCTGTTTTATTGTACGGGTGTGAAACTTGGACCCTGAAAGTTAACTCAATGAACAGACTGGAAGCATTTGAAATGTGGCTCCATCGCCGAATGCTCAGAGTTCCCTGGACAGACATGGTTACCAATACCGAAGTCCTGAGGCGATCTAGAGTTGACAGGGAATTGTTATCAACTATCAAGGTTCGAAAGATCTCATATCTGGGTCATATACTGCGTGGGGACAAGTACCACCTTCTTCAACTGATATTGGAGGGGAAAATTGAAGGACGCCGAGGGCCCTGAAGGAGACAAATATCCTGGCTGCGAAACGTGAGGGAGTGAACCGGCATCCGAAGTGTTGAAGAGCTGTTCCGAGCGGCGCAGGACAGGGACAGGTTCACCGAGGTGATCGCCAACGTTGGGGGGACCTGACAAGGCACTTTAAGAAGAAGAAGTAAGATAGTTATTTTAATGATTAATCAAATTATTACTGTGAATAAAAATGACTGTTTTCTAGAAGTTTGATTATATTTTATGGGAATGAATTGTTTCGCCTTTCTAAGGCAATATTAAATGTCATTCCAATATAACATTTCATTCCCATAAAATTCAATACAAATTCTAGAAAACAGACGTTTTCTTCTTCTTCTTCTTTTAAAATAGATCTGACAATCTGTGACAGAGAAATTATGTCTCCTGAGAGGAATTTTGTTAGCGCCTGTGTACAAGAGTCTGTCACTATCCAATCTGGCTACGTGGTCCCTCAAGACGTTTTCATTCGTATTAATTATTTAATATGGAGTTTGACATCATTGTTGAAGGAACAAAAAATAATGAAAATGGAACTAATAAAAATATAAAATTAAAAATAATTCACCTACTATTGAAAAGACGATTTAAAAAAATTTCGTTTCACAAAAAAAATTTTTAAATCGGTTTTATTTTACGAAAAAAAAATTTTTTATTGTATTCACAGTAGTGATTATACTTCTTCCGTGTTTTGAAAATATTAAAATTTATTTAAAATTATTTTTTTTTAAGGAAAACGTGGCACGATCAGATAAATCGAATATTGTATGTCGGCCAAATAAGGAGTCAGAGAAATCGACGCGCGTGCATGACACGATGTATGAATGTTGGGGAATCGAGAAAAATATGTCAGGAAAGAAGAGTGTGGCAGTCCATTATTTCTGCATACCCCTTCGGGGAGACGGCGTGATTGTTAGTTAGTTAGTGCGTTAGTATTTAAAATTCGAAATATTTATCTGATATTCCTTAGAACAATCTTTGAAATATTGTAAATTGTCATAATTACGATATTTAAATACATCTTGTCTTGGCATACAAATACTAATATTTTTTTTTTTCATTTAAAGGCCTCACTTTGTGGTTAGACACTTAGAACTTTTAGATATAAAATAATAAAACACTTAGTATTTAGACACCATACATATTATTTTATATTTAAAATTATTATTTTATTATTTTTAAGCATAGTAATAATATTAATATGATTTATTTTTCATTTTAAGCCCTCATTTTATGGTTAGACATTGTATATCTATAAGTTTAGTTATAATTTGATGTAACTAAATCATTATTCAAAACTTAAATCGGCGCAGTGTCCATCTACCCGGGGCGGGACATTGGACAGGGCGGGAGCACATTTTAAAAGGTTTTTTCGTGCCTTAAACCCCCAGGGCCCGCAGCTAAAAGCACTATCTCAGCCCTCCGCCCGGCGCCCCCAACCCGCACCGGCCCTGGCGAGGAAACAACTTATCGATGTGTTTAGTCGCACAGATCTAAGTGCTTCCTAAAACATCCGCCAGAGTCATCTCGAGAGATTTTGACCCCGCGATGGTCACTGCTTCCTTGCGCACATGTAAAACTAGTATATTATAAAAACCTAAATTACTTGTTATATTGTATTTATACTGAGTATTATTTTTAGAGAACAGTCAAAAAACATTGATGAAAATAAAAATAAAACACAATTTTATCAAATTATTTTACTGATATACCTATCTTGATGGAAGTTCATTTTAAATAATAATTAAACAAAACGATGTTTTCTAACTACTTCCACTTTTGTCTTTATTTCGACAGCGACCGGTTTCGCCAGGCTCGTTGGCATCGACAGACTGGTGAGACTATTGTAAACCGAGTCCTTTATATACACACAGATCAGGGGTAGTAAACATGATTCTATACAAAATTATTCTTCAAATATTTATGTAAAATTTGCTGAATTTATATTGGTTCAATACAATGGATTTTAAATTTTATTATAGCTTGTTTTATTATATGAATCTTCTTGAATACCTGAAATACCCATATTTAAATTCAGTAAATTTTACATAAATATTTGAAGATTAATTTTGTATAGAATCATGTTTACCACCCCTGATCTGTATATATATAAAGGACTCGGCTTACAATAGTGTCACCGGTCTGTCGATGCCAGAGAGGCTGGCGAAATAAAGACAAAAGTGGAAGTAGTTAAAAAACATCATAATTTAATTATTATTTTAAACATAATTTAAAAATAATATAATAACTATAATTTGTTAATTTCTATTATATAATTCACATACGTGTTTTCAAAATTCTCACACATATTGCCGTTAACACGTAAGTTAAATTTATTAAGATTAAAACACTCTTCTGAGTAGTTAATATATGCAAAAATATTTTTAAAGCGTAATTGCATTCTTCCACTTTTGAGTTTATTTTTCTTGGTATGATTCCAAGGTTTTACATCTTCATCATCGGGAGATAGATATAAACTGTATTGTTCTCCGGTGATAAAGGTGTAAAACCTTCAAAACATATCGAAAAAACTAAATTCAACAGTTGAAAAAACAGTGTTTTAATGAACAAATAATTCGACATTGTGGAATATCAGATTTTCTATCAAATATTTAAAAAAAATTGCAATTGAAAATTAAGTTTAAAACATTTGTGTATTTAGGTAGCATGTTCACAGCGGATGGCCGAACGGATAGTGAAGTTGAAAGAAGGCACAATTTTAAAGGTTGGTCATGTTAGAAGCCGGAAGAATCGACGTGCGTGTATGACTTGCTGTATGAATGTGAAAGAATCTAGAGAGGTATGTCAGGAAAGAGTAGAGCAGCGGTCCATTCTCTCTGCCCACCCCTGCGGGGAAACGGTGTGATGGTTTGTTTGGTGTTGTTGTTTTTAGTTTAAAATAAAACCCAAATATGCTCATTTAATTAAGAATATTTTACGAAGAAAACAAAAAAAAATTACCAAGCAAAAAATAACACAAAATCAAATAAATAATATGAACCAAAACATTAAAATTCTTTACAACACTTTTTCAAAATATTGAAAGGATATTTTTTTATGTATTATATTTTATAAAACAACATTAAATAGTTACCTATATATGTTACATTTAATTATTTCGATGTTAACTCCAATAAACAAGAAAAATCGGTTTTCTCGACACTTTACAGTGGTGGAATTTAATACCTTAGAAAACTAAGTATTTTCATGTTTTTTTTTAAATCAACAAAGAAATTCCACTTTAAGTTTATCGATGAATTTCATTCAAAAATAAAATACAACTTTATCATTATAAATATGTACTTTAAACCACCAAAGTTGTATTTTACTAATGAAGGCCTAGTCAGAGAATAAAAGTCATTATAAATTCAAGGCACAAGCACTTAGCTAAAAGCTGATTTCAAAAAATGTATTCATTTCCCCATACAAAACGTCATACTATAAGCTCTCCTCGTAGTTGCCACTTTCAGTAGAGGCGTAGACAGTTCTACGGCGGAACCACGAGGCGTAGTTACTAATGTCTACGGCGTAGCACTTTGCGGGTGTCTGCGATCTCGGAGCTAAGTGGCTACCGTATTAAATGCTGTTAATTTAATAGACTGCTCAATGCTTCTGTTGGGACGGATAATGGACCGACAGCTTTATAAAAATTAGCAATTGTGGAAAGCACTCGATGCATCCTTTAAGTGTTTCTGTTTGTTACAAAGATTATAATCTTATATTGAAAATGTACGCTACTGATTGATACTGGCGCAACAATGCACATAACCAATTTTTTTAATGTATTTAACAAAGCTATTCGTATCATTCACTTATTTGTAAAAAAAATATTATCATATAAGCAATGTGTTCGCTAGGTGTAGAATTCAAGTATAATTGAACCCTACTTAAATACTTGGAATATGTCAACTCTTTCTCTCTCCCTGGTTTCAATCCTGGGATTGGTTTGCAGCAATTCCCTCTTTTCTTCTCTTCCATTCTTCCCTGTCTTGTGTGGCTCTTTTGAAATCTGCATATGATGAGCAGCGCACGTCCACTAACAGGTCCTCCAGGTACTCTCGACGTGGGCGTCCGGTCTCCTAGAGTTGGTCCCCTCAGTCATATCCTCCATTATGGCATGCAAGAGGCCTTCTTGTCGTATTACATGGCCGATCCATCTTGCACGCCTTTCGGACAAAAGTCCTAAGCAGGTGCCTTCCTCTTTCGATTATTTGGAGAACCTCCTCATTTTTAATGTGATCTTTCTCTTGTAATGTAAACTATTATGTAAATAAACCCGTCTTTTTATGGTGTATCAAATTTGCTACATAGCAAAAAAAAAATACTTGCGATATTGGCACATAATATTTGAATTTCTACATTCCAACCTACCTGTTAATGTGCACAAACCACCGCTAGAATAAAATAAAAACAATTTTATTTTGACATTTGTTTGGCGGTTGATCTGTTTCAATTACTGGCAGTTTTTTAGACTCGTTTTGATTTTTAACATTTTTTTCAAATACATATATAAAAAATAGCTACATTCTCAGGTGAGTATTTATATCATGCTCAATCATTTATTTTAAGAAAAAACAAGTTAAGTAAAAACAAGTTGAGTAAAAACAAGTTAAGTAAAAACAAGTTAAGTAATAACAAGTTAAGTAAAAACGAGTTAAGTAAAAACAACATAAATTATGAAATATGATCATATTTAGCTTTCAACTTATTTTGGTACAAACAAATTTTTATCAAAATAGGTAATAAACTTTGTTTTATCCCATATTGTATTTTGCAATAAATAACTAAATATATTATTGTGTTGAATTAAAAATAACATGAAAAAAAGGGATAAATAAAGGATTTCAGGATCAATCTAACTCTAAGGAAATAAATTTGAATGTCAATATCTATATTCCACCGCGAATATGTTGGCAATGCGTCGGTATCTAAAACTCGCTCGTTTCTAAGATAAACTCATGTAAGCTCAGTGTTACTCAGGATGTTATCCTGTTTGAATAAAAAGCAGAGTGGATAAGATGGATTTTTTGAGACTGTCTCTCGGGGGTGGGGGTGCGGCCGGCTGGCCGGGGAGGTGGGGGTAGGAAACAGGAAGTGCCGGGAAGCTGGTGTCACATCAAATAAATTGCCAAGTTTGCGACTTTAGCAAGTTTCTGTGCTGGGGCACTTAGAGTGGAGGCTTTTCAAATGCGGGATTTCGTAAGTGTATGAGGATGTAAGGACTGAGTGTTTTTTAGAGGAGTGTCGTGCTTATTGTTTGCGCCGAACGGCTCGGGAGACAGAGAACATGTCAGCGCCCTAAATTAACCAAACACGCAGAGCTAATTAGTTAAGTAGTATAATCTAGGATTTAAATGGGGTCAGGTTGTTTTTGTAACCCTAACGAAGCGCCTACGAGAGCGAAACCGGTTGATTTGATAAAACAAAATAAAGATGTGTAAAAAAAACATATAAGAGTGTTTTTGATAAACTCAAGATGTTAACACTGTAGAAATCCGTAATGGCTATTTATTTAGAAATAAAACGCTGTTTCAAAGATGAAATAAAAACTGTGTTTTAATTCATAAAAAAAATCGTCATATAACAGTGTTTGAGATTATTTTGAAAGGGGTATTTTCTACCAAATAATTTGCTTCATCCGATTCAATAATGCACTCTCCAACAGATTCTATTCATACATATAAATAATTAAAACTATTTTCTCATGATTTTTTATGAATTAAAACACCGTTTTTTTCATTTTTGAGTTTATTTTCTCGACATGTTTCAAAGGCTTACACCGTCATCATCGGTAGAACGATATAAAAAGTATAAGATTTCGAAATATGTCGAGAAAAATATACTTAAAAGTGGAAAAAATAGTGTTTTAATTCATAAAAAAAGTCGTAATTATGGAATTCCACAGTGTAAATGCTTAAACTTTGTCTAAAAAAACTATTTTCTCATTATGTTATTTTTTTATTTTTTAAGTAGGAGGCAAGGAAGGTTCCTCCACGTGTGGTTTTATTACAATATAAATATAATACTCCGCGATACTGAAATGAGACAAAGTCGACCAAACCTTACACAATAATGGCAAAAGAAATATAGATAAGTCATGCCATTGAAACGAAAAAGGTAAAAACTATGAATATGTGTTGCAAATGAAGATGACATTTTACATACATACTCGTACATAATAAATGAACAAATATGAAAATACGTATATACAGGTATATTATCAATATGTAATTGTATGGAACACGATGATTACATTTTGAAAAGCGTGTATGTGTATATTGTTTGTTTATTCATAAGAAGGAAGTAATTAAAATAATCTTGAATATACGAATATACTCGTACCATTCTTATATTCCATTTTAGGATTTCACTTATGGACATGCGGTAATTTTCGATTTATTTTTTTATAATAATTAATAACTAGATAAATAAGATTTTAAACATAACAAAGTGTAAAATTCAGCTTATTGTAGAATTAAGAAACTTTATGTTTTTTTAACAGAAATTTTGTGGTAAAGATCTGTCTTAATTTATTTATTATATAATGTTTATAGACTTATAATTTTCAATCACTAGCTTATTATAATGGTGATGTATTATATTTAATCAGGTTCACTATTTATACTATTCAATATAACAAAAAACTTGTGACTCAAAAACAGCTTATAAACCATTTTATATTTTACTCGTATGATATGTCAACTCATATTTTAATGATAAAGGTTTTTTTACAAACAATTACTTATTCATTTATTTTATTGAGTCAAATCTCACGGGAATACAAAAAAAAAATTGTTTATAAAATAAATAAAATGTCTCACATTGCCTACAATTAAGATGCAAAACTTCGTTTGCCAATAAAGTGTTACTTCAGAGAACGTACGAGTATACGAATTAAGAATCTGCATAAATAATCCTACGAAAGTGTGAGACTTGCTTTCCAGTTGGAAATTCCGCAAAGATCTCGTTTCCGATTCCACTTACTTTGAGCTGTAAACAGTGCGCTGGATCCATTACGGAAGTGCTCTCCTCTCCTTGGCGCCCCTCACTTCTGCATCTGTCATAACCGCCACCAATGGCGGGAAAAGAATCGCAAAATTGCACAAATCTTTAAAACAAAGCATTTACGACAAACAATTCACGTAATTCAAAATCTGATAAGGGATGTGATAGTATATAATATTTGAATCATGTATTTATTCCGTGAATTAAGTAATTTTTTCTTTTAAACATAATTTTTATCTCTCACACACACATACACGCACACACGCACACACACACATACACACACACACACATTATTTTTATCTTCTAATGATGAAAGTAGAAAAATATTGGTAAAAATGAGATCTCAAGATCCACATATAACAAACAGTTACGTTATAGAGTCAAAGGTACGTATTTGAATGTAATTATTATAATTAAATGTATACAATAATAAAATAATTATTAACATAGTTTGGACACATGCAAAGGATGAGAAAAAAGTTTTTCATAAACACAAAATCTAAAAAAATAGGAGAAGAACATAGTAAAACAATCGAATTAAATAATACATATTTTTCTTTTTCTTTTTATATACTTTGTATACAACACAAACCTTTTAAAGAAACTAAAATCAAATATCAAATATGTTTCGGACTACCCGGTCCTTCCTCAGTGATATTATATAGATGGTTTGAACATATGGAAAGAATGAATGAAGAAAGAATGGTAAAAAAATTATATTTTAACGATATAAATGGAACCAGAAATAGAGGAAGACCGAGGAAAACGTGGCACGATCAAATAAATCAAATATTGAATGACGGCCATGTGAGGAGTCAGAGAAATCGACGCGCGTGCATGACACGATGTATGAATGTTGAAGAAGCAAGAGAAATATGTCAGGAAAGAAAAGTGTGGCAGTCCATTATTTCTGTCTACCCCTTCGGGGAGACGGCGTGATGGTTAGTTAGTTAGTTAGTTTTTTTTTTTTTTTTTAATATTATAAAATTGTTTCTAAATGACAGATGTTATAAAGATTTATTTTATAACGGGTAGTCGAGAAACATGTTTGATATTTAATTTTAATTTATTTAAAAAGTTTGTGTTTTATACAAAGTATATAAAAAAGAAAAATATATATAAAACATCTACAACACAATTTATGGCGAACATAGAAGAAAATAAATCAAATATTAAATGTCGGCCGCTTGAGGAGTAGGAAGAATAGACGTGCATACATGACACGACTTATGAATGTCAAGTATGCAGAAAATAATGTGTCAAGATAGAATAGTACAGGAGTTCTCTCTGTTCTTTTCAACAATTAGCTTGACCATAACTACCTCGTCAATCAAAAAATTACAACCACTTATAATAATATTTTTAGCCTTCAAATTAATCATATTACAATATTCAAAGTTTTCACCATATAAATGATGCGCCAAGCATACCTCTCTTTCTAAAATGGGTCAAAAAGTTTGTAAAGACCGGTACAACACTGGAAAAACCTAAATCCAGGCGACCAAGATTATCAAAAACGATAAAAAAAACGGAGAGATTGTTAATTAATCTCTCGATTATCAGTTAACCCTGCCGTCATAAGAAATGTTACTGTTCGACTAAATGAGTGCCACGAACGCAAGGGTTTACATTTGGACAATATTATGTTTAAATAAATTCATCATTTAAATAATTATAATAATAAATATTTTTTCAAATAAATAAATACTTTTTTGTAATCGATCCACTAAATATTATAATGTTTCTAAGATAATCAAATGATTTTACTGAAATCTTTTGATGGTCATACCAGTCTGTCGATGCCAGCGAGCCTGGCTAAACCGGTCGCTGTCGAAATAAAGGCAAAAGTGGAAGTACTCGTAGTTGAAAAACATCGATTTATTTAATTATTATAATGCTTATTTTGAGAAATTTTGCATATAATATGTCAATTACACAAAATGCACCATGCAATTTATTTTGTGTAAATGGTGTGATAACCAAATTAATTAAATTCCAATTTATAATTTAAACAATCATTCTTCATAGATGGCGTTAGTGGATGGATTGTATAGATTAATCTTAAAAAATTAATTAGTACAATCAAATCTACATAGATGGCTAACTGGAACTGCCACGTAGCCACGTAGTTTGCTAAATGCTAAACAATCATTCTTCATAGATGGCGTTAGTGGATGGATTGTATAGATTAATCTTAAAAAATTAATTAGTACAATCAAATCTACATAGATGGCTAACTGGAACTGCCACGTGAAGATAAGTATGAATTTGGAGTATATATACAACTTCCAAAAAAAAAAAAAAAATGTATCATACATGATCATAATAACAATGGTGGAATGGGGAATGTTGTAATTACATAAAGCGTGCGCTTAACCCAACCAATGACAGGTCATAAGTCCTGTAAACACCTTGATCATCCATATTCAGTTTCCAGTTTGTTTCTTCGTCTCTATTGAGATACAATTAAAAATTTAAATTAACCACCCACAGGTGAAAATCCAGGATTCGTATACAGATGTAAGTATACATTTCACAAATATTTGTAAATATTCTGGTCAATTATTTGGCGTATAAAATAGGAGTGGATACTCCAGGCAGTGCCATCTTGACGTAATAACAAGCCGCAGGGTTCGATTCAATGTGGCCGACGGAGGAGGCCATCGCCTCAGCTGTCACTTTAGCTGTCATTCGGTCGTACCTTTCATACAGATTTGTTACGATGAATCGATGTTTTTTTAAATTATTTTTTAAATTGTATTCGATATATTTTAAGAATGCAAATGATTCTTCATGACATTCCTAGTAAACATAAAATTTCAATATTTATTAATAAAGCTTTACGAGCGAAATAATCGAGCCTGCAATCAAATCATGTGCATTACTTATTTTAATAAATCTGATTCGATGGAAAAAAATATGGAAAATAAAATAATGTTCATTGTAATATCTCAAAGAAATATTTTTATATAATTTTAACCCAAGTTTCGCAAAATAATATTATATCATTTAATTTTTATGCAGAAATTGCATGACAACACGAATTATTTCAAAGTATCAAAACACCTAGGAATCCAATGTGAAAAAGTACATTTAATAAAATAAAAATAGTATATAAGAAAATAGTTCATCCAAAAGAGAAGAAAATATTTTTACATATTAAAGCATGTGCAATTGTTGTGTGTGAAATGGAAGTTAACAAGACTAATAAGTTGTCCGTCGTCCACTGCAGAACGTAAACCTTTCCCAACGCATGTCACCAGTCAGTCCTCCGACAAATATGGCCTGCTCACTGCCATTTCAGTCTGCTTACCTTCTAAGCCATCTCAGATACCTCGGTTCTTTGTCGAGTAAATTCATTTCTAGCTCTCAAACATGAATAATTCTAACAAAATCGAAGCAAGAGCAGACACTGTCAGAACCAAACATCTCTTAAGAGTAGCAGAATTGAGAACATTGCGACTTATTGTGGGGAGAACTCTTAGAGATACAATAACCAATGAAGAAATTCGCAAATCCTGCAAAATTGAAGACATAGTGAGTTGGAATAGGTAGAGAAGATGATTCTGGAGGGACCACATTGAGAGAATGAATTCAGGAAGAATTCCTAATATCGTGATACATGAGACTCCAGAGGGCCGTCGACCACCAGAACGACCACCAAAGAGATGGAGAGAAGGCTGGTCGTCTCCATCACAGGAAGAAAGTTGATATCCTGCATAAACAGATCACAAGATCTACAATCAGAAGAATAAGAAGATGAAGAAGAACATGAATATCGCTGGTTATGATATCATATGGAAGCTTTATTAAATTAAGAGTGTAATGAAGGAATAGGTTGGTGATTGAAAACATGTTTTTGTATTCAATATATATTTTATTGAGTTTTTACGATCTACCGATTCTATTAGTACTGTCAGAAAGAATCGGCAAAGAAAACTGACAGACTGAACAAACAAACACAAACAAACCATTACGCCGTTTCTCCGCAGGGGTAGGCAGAGAATGGACCACCACATTACTCTATCCTGGCAAACCTCTCTAGCTTCCTCCACATTCATACAACGAGTCATACACGTACGTTGATTCCTCCAACTTCTAACATGACCAACCTTTAAAATTTGATTAATTTGGTCATGCCATGTTTTCCTCTGTCTGCCTCAACTTCGTACCCCATTTACATCATTTACGTATACTTTCTTAACCATTCTTTCTCCATCCTTACGTTCCATATGTCTGAACCAACGCAGCGATCCTTTCATAATTTTGTTCATAATACCTTCTTCCGCTCTATATTCCTTTCTTATATCAGCATTTGAGATTCTGTCGTTTATCGTTCTACCACACATACATCTTAGGGACCTCATCTCTACTGCATTTATTCTGCTCTCATCCTTCTTCTGCCAGTTCCATGCTTCGCTTCCATACATTAGGGTTGGGACCAGAACTCCATTGTGAACGGCCGTTCACAATGGAGTATTAAAAATAAAATAAAGCTGTGTTCCAGTGTCTGCAACTCGCTGCTTCTTCTTTCAAGAAGTAGATCTGAAACAATGTACAAAAAGGCCATGAATACATGCAAAGGTTAATTAAAAATATATAGGAATTAGTTGGACCTTTGTATTTGGGTTAGTGTTAATAATTTTCTATATTTATTGCTCTGACTCGATGCTCGATTAATTTCTAAATTTAAATTATTTTTGGTTTTACAATAATTATTTAATAAAATATTTATCCATACAGTTGTAGACATTTCGAGAAGTGAAAATATGGAAGATTTACAAATGTTGCATGCATCAGATTTAAAATTATCAATTTCTAATTTTTCCAGTATTAAAGTCTTCAAAACATATTTTTGATTTCTTAAGTTTTGGAAAAAGACTTCAAACTTTTCCGTTATCAATGTTTGGAAAATTTGATAAGCTACCAGACCAACAGTCAAAGATTGACTAGATGGATATTTAAGCCCCCCGCGGTTTAAGGTTTCCAAATAAGATACGTTCGATGAATAATCTACAATCAAATCACGAGAAGAGGTCAGAATCTCCAGGCACCCTTCGCATTGACACTTTTCAGTAATTTTTTTTGCAACATACCCGCAAATATATACGAGTACTTCATGTGATAGGTCATCTATCTCTACCTCATGGCTCAATAACAATATGTCATCAATCACTTCATCTGAAATTAAGTCTCCCGAGTTTTCATCAATGGAAGTCATAGATGAAAAAATTTCTCTAATGTTAATAACACCCGAAAGATGAGAATTAAATTTAAGTAGACCCATAAGTTTAATTTTTTTCTCAGATTCTAGAATTTGTTGAACGGAGATATGATAATTTGTTCCGCTCATACGGCGATATACACCAAAACGTTTTTCTAATGGATCGGTCTGAAACTTTCCTAGAAGAACATACTGGGCATTGCACTTATTCAATAAATATTCCACCAGCTCTATCATTGCCTGTGTGGTGTGGAAGAGAGCCGAATATGTCTCCTTGGTCAGTCTGCCTCTATTTTGAGAATTCCATATTTGTAACCATTGGCAAAATTTTAAAAAGAATTGAATACTACTCTGCTCCAAACTGTGAATAGGTTCGGCAAGAGGCAAAAGTAAGTTTGAACCTTTTTCAGGATGCTTTACATTAACGCATGTCCACCAATCGCAAATAATTTTTAAAAAATCCCGTGTACCTGAAGATTCTTCCCCAAGATATGACTCTAAGGCCGCTATATTTTTATCATTGAATAAATTGATAACTAATTGAACATTTTGCCGTTCTAATTTTGTCGGATATAATGTTTTCTGAGATAATGCATAGGCTTGTTTTATTGGTAACATTTTCTCTAATTCATAAACTTTAGCTAAATGTTCCATTTTGCATACTTTATATTCATGAAAATTGTTAAATGATGGAATATAAAATGTGGAATTCCTAGTGTTCAACCAGTTATTTCGTATATTTTTAAAAATGTGAACAGTGTCAAACAAAAAAAATATTTTTTTATTTGAATCAAACGGTGAGGGAATACTTGATTTCATCACACCGCCACACATCCTTTTAAACAAATTTCTATTCACCTGATTATTATCACTAATAACACTTAAAATTTCATAACCCACATTACTGAGTACCCCCAAAACCTTTGTGACGATTTCCAATAAATAATGACTATCTAAATTTTTTACAGGAAAAATACCAACAACATCAGTTTTACCAGAAAATACTGATGTAACCATAAAGGTTTGCACCGTGGTGGCTAATTCTAAATTTTTATTCATAGAAAACCCTTGGAGTTTCCCACCTTTATAATTAACTTCTGGTTTCACATATTTCATCTAATAAGAGATTCACTAACCTTTCATTAG